>CM057456.1:405637500-406870000 GCA_016271365.2 Neoceratodus forsteri | reverse complement strand
ATTGACTGATTGCCTCCAAGTGAAGGATTCTTGCTGTTACACTCTCAGACCCTAGACCGGTCTGCTCAGGAGTCCCCCAGGGCTCCATTCTGGGACCCCTCCTCTTCAGCCTATTCTTAAACTCACTACCGGACAGCTGCCCAGAACAAATAATTCTCTACGCCGACGATGCTGTGATCCTCACCTCGGACCCTGATCCAATCCAATTACAAAATAAACTTCAGCAGGCCTTCTCCTCCATCGAATCCTGGTTCCTAAATCATAAACTGCTTCTCAATCAGAAAAAGAACAAGTCTATGGTCTTCTGTAGCCCCAACAACAAAAACAAACAACTCCACCTCTCCATTACAACCGAACAAGAAGCCATCCTAGAGCAAACACAATCATTCAAGTACCTCAGCATCACCCTTGATCCCCACCTCTCATACACTGTCCATATCAGCAATGTTGCAAAGTCTGCCAATGCGAGGTTAGGCATATTATTCCAGCACAGGAAACATCTAACCCCAGAAGCACTGTCAGTGGCCATCCAAAGCTCCATCTTCAGCATCATAGACTATGGTCTTATCATACATGGGTCTGCAACTACCACTGCTCTCAAACATATCACAACCTCCCTGAATAAGGCCTGTCATGTCATCACTGGTTCACATCGCCGTACCCACACATGTGACCTTTATTCCCAATCTGGATGGCTTCAACTGGACAAATGCATAAAATACCAAACCTGCATCACGGCCAAGAAAATTGTAATAGGGCTTTCCCCACCTGGTGTCTGTGCCCTCCTTAAACCTAGACGTAGGAACATCACTAAGAGGAGATCCAATACCCATGTACTACATATCCCAGGATGCCGCACGACCCAAGGACAAAGATCATTCGCCTATTGAGCATCCAACTGTCTCAACTCTCTTGGCAGCGACATAGCGACCTCTCCAATACTCGACCTTTTCAGATCCAAGCTGTGCCTCTCACTGTTTGTATCCTGCAATTGCCCATCTTAACATTTCCACCATTCCAGCTGCAAATGCCCCAGCACCCAGCACTTACAATCAGTCTTTGCACCCCTATCACCTTACCTGTCGTATTCCCTCGACAAGGCCCCCTGTCTGCAATTCGCCCTCACCCACATCCTCCGTGATTCCATTCCTGCCCACCCCAACCACCTCCCATACTCCCCTTACCCCTGCACTTTCTTCCTCCCCTCGATCTCCTACCTCACTTCCCCACCACCCACCCCCTTCTCTTGTCTTGCTTATAGCTCAAGTCTTTGTACTGGTTATTACAGGTCTGTAAGTCAATGATTTTATGTTTGAAACTAAAAATGATGACTGTTACACGCTGACGTGGAACCTTTGTAAAAGAGCCTCAGCTCAAAGGTACTGTAATCCTAGATTGAAATAAATAAAATAAAAACAAATAAAATAAATAGTAACTTGGACTGAACCACTGATGTGCTGTTCTCCCAAGAGAGTATCTTTATCTTCTGTTGATGAAAAAGTGGAAGGATTTAGACCCCACATTGATGTCGGCCACCTTCAGTCCTCAGCTGTGCTGCAGTCCGAGTGGCCATGAGTCTATTTCTATTCAGGGCCATTTCCACCGTTTTAAGAGAGTTTGAGTGATTATAAAGATTGTAAGGAGCATCATGGGCGTGTCATTCCTAGTGGTTAGATTGACTGCTGAAATGACAGTGTGAATTTCATCTGAGTGGTGGTTCTCACTTGCTGCAGAATTTAATGTGATCATCCTCAAAGTGATGAACAAACCTGATGCAAAGGATACTCTTGTGTCCATTTTGACAGTTGAAATTACATGAGAGATTTCCCCTTGAAGCTCTTCAGTTTGTATTATAGCTGCCACGTTAACACAGGGCATATGGGGTGATAAATAATGCATTGCCATGCATTAAAAAACAACTGTTTGTTCAATATTTAGCATGAAACTACTATAAATGCCATGCTAGATCAGATTCCAGCCACATGGCAACCCTACTAACTTCAAGGAGTACCTTGTAATCCACAAGTAGTTGACATCAACTCCGCTTCACTTTTCTTTGGTTTGCTGACAGGAGATAACCCTGCCACTGATGCACAGTCCACAATCTCTACCAATCGGTACCTCTTATTTTCACTTTGCAGGAGCCACTTCCCTGGATTACGACCGCCCTTCTTCTTCTGCTGCATCATTTGTGTTGATAAACAATTCAGCTTCTTTCGGCAATTAAAAGAATTTTGGTGGGCATACTGGCTTAACTCTTAGTCTGGCAAGGAATAGAAGGGCAAATTCCCACCCCTTTTCATGCAAACTGGCCTTCACCTCCTCAAACTTTGTTTATTACATCTGTAGCTCCTTCATGTAATCTTGATAAATTGAGACTCATCCTCCATCCACAATGATGGGACCCTGTAAACGGGCCATCTTCAGTGCCATTTCTGTTTCAGGAAATCTAAGGTATTTGATGTGATAGTGCCTGGGCTTCTTACCAGGCTTAGGTTTGGGACTCGTACGGTGAGCGCACTATATTTCATATTCACCCTCCTCAGATGTCAATCCCAGCTTATCTGTTATCCAGCACTGCACCAAGCTTCCACCTTCTTTCCCTTCAATGCCTTCTGGCAAACCAATGATATGAATGTTTGAACATCGGGCTTGACTCTCCTGGTTCTCCGCCCTAGCAATTAATTTAGCAATTTGATTGGACATTATTTTTTTGTCCTGGCAAGATCCGCCACAGTGTCCTCCAGATCCCCGATTCTCTGCTGAGCCTCCTTAATTTTGGTTGTGTGTGCATTCAAAGTTTCTGCTAATCCTGTAACATTTTGAATATAGGTCACTTGAGCTGTCAAGTTCTCAAAACCTGCTTGGACCTCTGCTGCAGGCTTGCAACTAAAGCAGGGAGAGCCGCGATGGCAGGGTCCCTGTGTTGATTGGTCCTGGGTTCCATCCATTATTTATGCCTGAGTTCTGGTGCGGCCTTCTGTCCCAGATGTTGAAGGTTTTCTTTGCCCTTCAAACTGACGGGTAGACTGTTTTTTGTGGACCTTCTGCATGTCTCTCAATAACTGGTGTTGAACTGATGATTTTTTTAGCTTGTGCGAGATTTTAAATAAAAATTAAAGTGTTGTTTAATGCAGGTGCTGGTAGGACCCCAGCTAGCATGCAACCACTATGTTTGCCAGCCAAGCCACGCCCCTTCTGTGTGTTTGTTTGTGAGTATATTTGTGTGTATGGATGAGGATAAATGCATAGAGATGCTGTTTTCAGTTAACTTAAAAACTGAAAGCACTTCATAGCCCAAAACACTGACTCTCATATGCCAGGGCTCAGCCTGCTTAAGTGGTAACCAGTATCGCCCCTGGTTTTGTCAACAGACTGGATATCTTACAAAAATAGGCAGTTGTGTACAGGTGGGATCAGGGAGTGGGTAGAATGGGAGTTGTCAATCACTGTCCAAGGGACTATTTTTTTCTCTTTTTTAACTTTTTTTCTGTTTGTTCTAGATTTTTATTTGATTTGAGCCTGAATGTATCTTCTTTCAGTGTTGCCAGGTGCCCATTTTATAAGTGCAATAAGATACTCTAGGGTGTGGGTTTATGTTTGTTAAACACACTCACAGATAGTTGGAGGCACTCGGTGCAAGCAATTTGTGCCTCACAACACACATGAGCATGATGTTTAGAAACATAAATCAACACCTGTTGCATACTATTGCTTACAACGTCTTTGAAGGTTACAGCATAAGTAGAGATATTTCGAAATTAAATTTCGCCGGTGAAATTGCCGCAAAATTGGCAATTTCGCTGCACAAAATGTTTCATTAAATTGCAGTAAAATGGTAAAATTTCACACCCTACCATTCCCTAAAAACTCTCCCTGGTGTCTAGTGCCCCCCCCAGCCGATCACTAGCTGTAATTGAATAAAGCTCCCCCAGTTACCCTGGCCCCTCATTTCCATTTCTTAAAAAATAAATAAAACCAACACTTTCTGGTGTCTAGTGGACCCCCACCCTGTCAAGATGAGCTAGCACCTACCCCACTCCTCCCCCCCAGTACCCGATTGGGCCACCGGCACAGCCATCCACTCACCTCCACGTCCAGCAGCCCAATTGAGAGTGGGCTGAGGGCTTGAATGAATGAAGCATGTGCTCATTCATTCAAGCACTCAATCAAGCTCAATCAGGCACTGGCCGTAAGTAGTGGAGGAGCTATGCCAGTAACGGATAAATATGGGGGGAGGAGCTGGGTGGGCACTAGTAATGGATATCCTGTAGTTCCATCACAAAGTGCCTGTCCCATATGAACGAAATACAGGATGCATACTGTCTCATATTTTGCATTGATGAACCTGATTAACTTTGCAAATTGGTGTTTCCCACTCATCCCAGTGGCTAACCACAGTACCAGTACCATGAGATGACTGGGAGGGGTCTCAACCAGGGATGTAGCATGTGCAAGCAGGATTACATTGATCTGTCAGAGGCCATTGTATGGAAAGCACAGAATGAGCTGAGTACTGCATCCTGACAGTGGCAGACTGGCAGTGCTAATGTACTGTGGCAGAGTGCTTGCTGAGGGAGATGGAGACCTGCTGTAGGTAGCCTGTGTGTGTGTGTGTGTTTGCCTTACTACACCCATTGTCACACCAAGCAGCAGGCAGGCAAGTAGCAGGTATGCAGATGGTTGCAGATCGATGGTGCTTGTGCTGGACATCATACTACATCAGAGAGGGGGGGCTGGGAAAATGGGTGTACCATGTGCCACATCATGCTGCATTACATAGTTTCAGTATTTCTTTACCACAAGAGCAGTTGTACAGACTCAAACTCTTTTTTGCTTGTTATGTTTGCATCTGTGTTTCAAACTGGAAACAATATGTACATTTGTTGGCACTGTGTACAGTTGCCTTGCTATCCCAATCTCTTATTAGTCAGCGGTTGGTTGGGACAGAGCCAGGGGAGTTGAGGGTACACGTTGTGGCCAGCTGACATCCTGGAGTGTGTCATGCCTTAGCCTTTGGCTGCCATACTTTTGTTTATGCTCTGGTTGCAATGGTGCACACAGCAGTTGGTGCTCCGTAGTATTACGACAGCTATGCAAGCAAAACCAGTTGGGGGGGGTCTAGGATCATTGTCCCCTATGTTTGGGTTGTAATGTTGGCAACCCTAGCACTAGCCAATGCTGACGGAGGGGGGGTCCACTAGACACCAGGAAGTGTGGGTTTTATTTAGTTTTTGTTTTTTTAAGAAATGGAAATGAGGTGGCCAGGGTAACTGAGGGGGAGCTTTATTTAATTACGGCCGGTGATCGGCAAGTGGGGGGGGGGCCACTAGACACCAGGGAGTGTGGGTTTAAATTTTTTTATTTTAAAAAGGGACATGAGGGGGCCAAGGTACTTGGGTGGCTTTATTCAATTACAGCTGGTAATTGGCTGGGGGGTGGTAACCTGCAGGGACTCAGGACAGGAGAACTACTCAAGACAAGCAACATAACTAAAATTTCACCCATGGGTGGCTAAATTTCGCCTGCAGGTGGCTAAATTTCACCCACCAGTTTGTGGGTGAAATTTAGCTCACTCCAGGGTGAAATTTCTCATTTCACCCCATGAAATATTTTGCATAATGCATGAATTACGCGAAATATTTTGCTGGGAAAATTTTTCAGTTTCGCACAACTCTAGGCATAAGTGATGAGATTTAAGAAATGCAGCCTGATCTGGATGTATTATAGATAAACGTACATAAAAAATTTCACAAGGTAAAATTTGGGCCAAGATTTACTTATCAATGTTCTGCAGCAATGTAGGCCTATATGACATGCATTCCAGAGAATTTGTATTATGTTTAGGTATGACAGCAACTGAGACAGGTAGAGGTCTGGCCTCAGCCTATTCACCTTTTCTTTTGATAATCCTGGGACAGTACTGTAGTTAATGTTGCAGGTACTTGTTGGAGTCACTCTACTGAGACTGGAGGATTAAGTGGAAACAGACAAAGCAAGAGCATGTTTTCTAACCTATGTGCACCCCTCCCCCCGGATGTGTGTGCATGCACACACACACACATGGTGTGAGATTACACCTCCAAGATGGTGTCAGGAGAAAGTCTTTTCAGGCTTTAGAATAAATGATGTCTGGGTATTGGGTATAGGAGGAAGTTAGAAAGTGACACTGCCACAAACGATGGGGATATTTTAACAGATTGCTGCCAGGGTGCCTCCCCACTGGACAATATGTACAAGACCCATCCTCAGGGACAGGGAACACTATTCCCTTCCAACTAATCACTCTAACCATGCAAAAGAACATTAAGCAATAATATCAAGCACACAGTAAATGCAGTCAAATAACCCAAGGCTTTTTGGGGGGACAGGAACATGTATTGGATGGAGAAAGGAAGGGGTTAAAGTCAAATTAATTCACTTTATTTATTGAAAATTTCAGAGAGTAGCTTTGAGCACAAGTGCTCATTTACAAAGGTTCTAGATCAAATACATAGTCACAGCAATACAGATAAAATAAACAGTTCCAGAGGAATTAAATCAAGTCAGGCACAAAACACTTATCACAGTAACATTGACATACAGATTTGTAGAAATCTAGGCAGATCATTACGCAGAAAAGTCACAGGATATGTACATAGAGAAAACTGCATTTTAAAGTTTTTTTTTTTCCATTAACATTTTATTTATTTTAAGCAGAGATTAATCCAAGGAGAACAAATGATAAGTAAACATACATCCAGATTATAAAGTTCTCATTACAGACAAAGTGAATGTTACTCTGCCAAAACTCCCCCCAAAAAACCTACAAAACAAAAAACAATACTCCCTGAAACATCCTGCCCCCCCCCCATCTTTACTTTCTACTCCGACCCAGGCACTAGGAAATAAATTATAACAAAAATAAAGAAAGAAACCAGGTGAGATCAAAATTAGCCTAGATAACAAGCATAAAACAAGGACCAAATCCTGTCAAAAAGGGGCAATTGATTATGCAGGGTAGCTATCATTCTCTCAGTTCTTAAGAAAGCCAGAAGCTCTGCTAGCCATTCGGAATAAGAAAGATGCATCTTATCCTTCCAATGGCGAAGGACTAACTTTTTGACTATAACAGAAATCAAGGCCATGTAATATTTCCTATTCCTGATCGGGAAAGCCGTCATTTCCCCCAACAGACAGACTTCAGGTCTAAACATCTCATCCAGGCCTAATAGGGGATCTAATTTATTTTTAATCTCCTGCCATAGTGGAGCAACTTTGGGACATTCCCAAAAAATATGTAAGAGGTTCATTTTAAAGTTTAATGGTTACAGTTACATTGGACTGCAGGGGCGGATGGCAAAGATCTCTTAACTGATTAATCTTAGGGAGATTCAGCACAATATCAAGCAGTTTGTTTAACCAGTTAGTGGCCCTGACAGTCAATGACCACTTTACCAGTTGAGTTTGCCAGAATGGAGGCTCAAGGGCATTCCTGGTAATGGTCTTGGTGTTGAACTGTTTGGAAATGGCATAAAAGCAATTTGATAAGGTGGGGTGTAGGCCCAGCAGCACTTTTTTGGCTAGTAAACAGGTCTGGAGCTTTATTCTGTTGGGTAATGGCAGCCAGTTGGTTAGGTCGTAGAGGATGCAAGTATGGGTGCAGTTATCTGCACCAAGTACAAAGTGACAAGCCTTATTACAGATCTGCTTTATTCTACTTACCACCATATTACAGGCAGCTATATAGACAGGGAGGCCATAATCTTTAATCAACATGACTGAGCTAGCCACTAAAAGGCATCCATCATCTCCAGTGAGGTTGTTCCAGTTTCAGTTCAGAGCACCCAGTCTTCTGCTAACTATGGCCATCAGATTGTCACCATAGGGGGGAAATGATAAGATGTTATCCAGAGCAATTCTGATGTGTTTAATGGTCTCCACCTATTCAAGATTTTGTACCATGCCATTTCAGATGACAATGATTAGAACTTTCTTCTGTGAGAGGCTAGAAAAGAGCATGGTCTTTGTTTTTATTTGAAATGTAGGACCAGTTTGTTGTTGGAGAACCAGCATACTAATATCCTGAGGTTAGTCTGGAAAATGGTGGTGAGGCTGTCAAGGTCAGGGTTTTTGGTATAGATGACAGCATCACTGGCATAGAGGAGTATGTTGACTGTATGACAGGCATTGGGCAAATGAACACTATATATATAGTATATCACACTCCCTAGCAATATCCTACCACCCTCAGGTGAGTATCTGAAGTCTCTGCTTTTACCTCTACTGGTGCACCAGTTATCCCACAATTCTTCTGAGAGATCCCATAGTTCTGTTCATGCAGGTATGGATGCTGAACTTTGGTGTGGTACCATTAAAGAAGGTGAGTGATGTTTGGGGATCCCAATTGAAATAAAATACCATAGATGTGACACACACAAATGCTCCTGGTTCAAACTCAAATACTGTCATCTATGGGCATTGTTCTACAGATACTTAGGAATGCCCAATTGCTATGTAACTAACCCAATCTATCCATATACAAAAGGGGTGGGGGTCTGGCATTGACTTAGTACTCACAACGTTATGGCAGTCACTGCAGCAATGCTGGCTACTTAGAGTATATCAGTACACTAAGGGACATACTGAGAAAGGGTAAGGAGCGAGAGGGAATGACTGCCCATAGGAGCTCCTATATGTTTACAAGGAATAATATTTTTGTTGTTTCCCAGTAATAATATAATTGTCCAAATGCTTTTTAAATTCAGTCTTAGTTTTACTGATGACCACATCTAAGGGAAGGTGATTCTATGAGTTTGCCACCCTGGTCATGTAGAAATATTTTCACTTTTGAGTATTGCATTTTTTACATATAATTTGTAAAGGGTGCCCTCTGGCGTCTCTTGAGTTATCTTTAAATTCTAACCTTAGCTCAGATATTAAAAAGGGATTGTTCACCATAACAACAAATAGGAGCAAATCTCCCTAATCCTTCTTCTCTCTAAAGGCATAAGGTGTAACATATCCAGCCTATCTTCATAAGATTTTTCCTGAATTCCAGAGATGGGTTTCGTATATCTCTGCTGTATTTTTTCCAATTTTACACCATTAGATTTTCTGTAAGAGCATGATAGCTGGGCTGCATACTCAAGCTGTGATCTGACATGAGATCAGTATATGGGCAGTGATACTTGGAATCTTTGGAATTGATGTTTCGCCTTATGGACAATATAATTTTATTGTTCTTGCTGATTGCTTCATTTACCTGATTTGTGTTACTAACATCATTTGATATGACTATCCCTAGATCTTTTTTTCATTTTCAGTAATACAAAGGGATTTACCACCCAGAAAGTATGAGGCTCTAGGGTTCTGAGGACCAAAGTTCATAACTTTACACTTCTCATTATTTAGTTTCATCCCCTATGTGTTAATCCACACAGAAAGCTTATCCAGATCATTGTGAATCTGTTCTATTTCTACTAAAGTTTTACACGGACCACCTAATTTGATGTCATCAGCAAATTTTACTGTAAGGGATAATATGTTTATGGTCATATCAGCCACAAAAATCTGGAAGAGGGAGGGGCTCAGGACAGAGCCCTGTAGGATACCACTAGTCACCCTTCCTGCTTCAGATAGGTGCCCATTTATCATCACCCTCTGCAATCTATCTGACATCCAACTACCAGTCCATCTGACTATGTTCATATGGATGCTGAATTGTGTGAGTTTTTCCAATACAGATTAATGCGGCATGACATCGAAGGCTTTGCTAAAATCAGAAATATACTAGAAGCAATATACTTGGCAAAACAAGACTGTTCCCCACTTCTCAGTAGTTATATCTGTTTATTTTCCTGCCTGTCATGAATTCCTCTGAATCCTTTTGAAAGATGCTTCACTATGTGCTTCAAGTATTTCATCATGTAATGCATTTCACTTCCTTATAGTTCTATTTGTGAAGAAAACATTTCCCTGGCTTCCTTTTTAGCAGTGCTAACTTCTGATATCTGTGTTTATGGAGGTTAGGATTAAACTGTTTAATTTTGTAACCCATCTGTGACATCAATGTCTCATTTCTTACTATTAGTGCTGTGCAAAATGCGGAATTCCACCCGTGGAATTAGCACAGAATGGCCATTCCGCCAGCAGAGTTCCCTCTGTAATTTCACTGGTTCTTCAGTGGAATTCTGCCTACTGTGATGCACAGAATAATATTCCACAGAAAAGCAATTTTTTCCATGTAAAATTATTCTGCAACAATTTCTGTGGAAAACATTGAGATCCGCAGAATAATATTCTGCAGAACAGCATTTTTTTTTCTGTGGAAAATCATTTTGCAACTATTTTCTTCCGTGGAATTTCACCATTCCATTTGTACTGAAATTTGGCTGAATTTCATCAGAATTTTGAAAATTCTGCAAAATTTAATTCCACCAGAATCTGAAAATTCTTCGCAGCACTACTGACTATTCTGTAGATCAATAATAAATCCCCAACACATTCTTCGCATCTCTAGAGTTTGTAGACCTGTACATTCCAACCCTTTCTTATATGTTTCATTGGCTATATTTAGGATTCATTTAGTGGTCCATCACTGTATTCTGTCTAACTTATCTATACCCCTCTTTAAATGAGGACTCCATACCTGCAAGCAGTAGTCAGGATGTGGGCACACACATGCTTTATAGACAGGACACTTTGTACAGTAATTGTGTTTTTATTGACAAATGCTTTTCTGCTACACTCTAATAGCCCATTCATTTTGTTAGCTATTGTTCTACAGTGTTCACTTCATTTAAATTTGTTATCTATAGGCCAGCCTGGTGACTCTGAGGGTCAAGGCACTGAACGCCACAACATGCACCATGCCGGCAACCTGGGTTCGGGAATGAGCCTGGGCCACCAGGGATTGGCAGGGGGGAGGGAGGATTGAGTGTCCAGGGGACTGCTCTCCTCTACTGGGGGGGATCCAGGGTTTCCCCAGCATCACAGTGGCCCCTGGTGGAGACTGGAGGAACTGCAATGCTTTAGGGCATGCTTAGAGGGCACACAGAGCTGTGACAGATGTCCCTAGCATCACTGCACACTCGGGCTGTGTGCAGGGGAGTGAGGGCATAGCCACAAGCAAGAAAAATCCCCATCCCTGGGAAAAGGTGATGGCACCACCTCCCTCAGCCACACTCCACTAGCCAGACTCTCTATGCTCCTGGGCCAAGCTGAGCCCAGGATGAAATGTAGATAGAGTGCCCTGGTCGGATAGGTCAGCCCTACCTCAGGGGGCTCAGAGCTGGGGGGATAGCTGGGCTGTTGCCAGGAAGTGGAGGAGTTTCAGGCTCAGAGATAGAGCTGGGGACCAGTGGATGCCTGAGAGAGTTCCCCGGGTGACAGTGCCATAAAAAGAGTTACAAAAAAAAAATGTTATCTATAGGTATACCCAAGTCTACAGATGCAGCAAAGTTCTACTTCACTTGCTAATATTCAGTGAAGTTGCCAAATGCACCTCCGTGGATCAGTTGTACTTGTACAACCATGTGCTCATTCATTCCAGGTCAGTCAAGTGGCCAGTGGTGGTTGCGAGTAGAGGGTTGTGCTGGTCACCCGAGCAGTGTTGGAGGGGGTGGGTGGGGTTGTGAGGCACTACCTGATGGGGTGCGGGGTCCACTAGACACCAAACAGTCAATTGATAATTATATATTTTTTTACACTGGGGCTGGTGATCAGTGGGGTTGGGGGGACCACTAGACACCAGGGATTTAATATAATTTTTTTTTACATTTGGGCTGATGATCAGTGGGGGAAGGGGGTGGCTAGACAACAGGGATCAAAGTGATAGTTATATTTTTGTTTACATTAGGACTGGTAATTAGTGTGGGGGACGCCCACTAGTAGACACCAAGTTTTTGCCCCAAAGTGTGGAATTTTGTCTGTAAAATTCCATACTTCAGGATTGATCCGCACTCCACGTTACGCGAATTGGTGAATTTCATGTATTGCGCACCATTTGCAAAACAATTCATGAAGTGTATTTTCTGACTTGGCACATCTCTACCAAAGTCCCTTTCTTTAATGACTACATTTAGCTGTTTCTCTTTGATGAAGTATTCTTGTTGTGGATTAATATTTCTGAAGTGAAAACTACCGTACACATTTACTAATATTGAATTCCATCCTATTGTCATAAGCCCATGTTTCACATTTATATAAATCATGTTGCATATGATGTCTGTCATTGTCACTATCAACAAGACCTCCTATTTTGGTGTCATCTGTAAATTTGTTGATGTTGCTGCAGCAGTCCTTCCCTAAGTCACTGCTATATATGTTGAAGAACATTGGGCCCAACACAGATCTCTGAAGTACTCTACTTGTTACAGATCCAGAGGCAAATGGCTTGATACCTTTTATTGGACCAAAATAGATGTTACAAAAAGAAAACAATGTCTAAGCTTTTGGACCAATGAAGTCCACTTGTTAGAGGGCATTAATTAGATGTTTTTCCATTAATTCTGACTCTTTACATTCTTTCCATCAGCCAAGATTCAATCCAATCAATGTACTGTGGGTTGACTGTGTAATCCATTAGTTTTTGTGTAAACCTATTGTGTGTTACCTTTTCAAATGCCTTTATGAAATCTAGACACATTACATCCATATATGTGTTCTGATCTAATGCATTACTGATCCCTTCATAAAAAGGATCACTTTTTTTGTATACCCATGTTGACTGGGATCTGCCTGCTTGTTTTCAACCAGTTCATAATATAGTGGACATCAGACTGATTGGTCTATACAGTAGTTTTCAGTATTACTCGTCTCTCTTTTTAAATATAGGGACCACTGTTGCTGTTTTCCAGTTCAGTGGTAGTATCCTGTCTTCTGTAACTTTGTTTACTGTAAACAATATACTGTATGGTATGTTTTCACTGAGTTTTTTCTGTACCCTTGGTTGTAACCTATCTGGGCCTGCCGACTTGCCCACATATAATTTGTTAAGTTTTTGCTCAATTAATTATTTACTGAGTTCCAGTTTTGTTTCTGAATAGTGTAGTTACTCGTACAACACTTTGAGCTCTTGGAATGAGGCACTTTAAAAAATAAATTTAATAATGATGTCGATAAGAGCATGGGATAGTAACAAAATATAGAGAATATACTGGATGGGCAACTATACACAACCGGTGTGTTCTGCCACAGAGGGGTTCTGATTCCCTCTGACCTCAAGAGCGAAGCTCGAGAGGTCCATGGGAATCAGAACCCCGAGGTGACAGAACACACAGGTTGTGCATAAAGTTGCTCATCCTGTATTTTTAATAGTGTATAGTAGTACTATGTGAAATGTGTGCTTTGCGTTTTTTTCTCTCTTTTTCATAATGAAACTGACTTGAAAAGTCTCTAGAGGTTCTAGAATACTGTCACCACAGAATTAAATAGAGGAAAGCAACAATGTGCCAGGATTCCAATTGGTTCTGCTGCAGTAGTGATATCACTACTGCAGCAGAACAACATTATGACATCACTACTGCAGCAGAACAAGCATATTCCATGCATGGGATTTCATGCAGAACAACATTCCACTATACACTATATATAGGATAGTGCATGAGTACCAGTTAACAATAGGGCTATTCTTTCACCGAGTTGGTACTATGATGGCAGATAACCTCAAGAGCACAGCTCGAGAATTAATCAGTCGTCATAGTACCAACGAGGAAAAAGAACAACCCTGCCATTAAATGGTACGCATGCACTGTTCTGTATAGTGTATAGTGGAATGTTGTTGCCTCAAAAAAAAATACTACATCTTTTTAAAATAAGGCTAACTGTCAGATTGCTGCTCGAGGACACCATGTGTGACGTCCGCACTGCAGCAGAATGAAAAGTCATTCTGCTGTCCTGCGGACATCACTTTTTGATTCTGCTGCACTACGGACATCACTAGTGCAGCAGAACAACATTTTGAGAGTGCTAGATTTCAGTGAAAAATGACGTTCCACTATACACTATAGTATTATTTAGATATATATCAGAATGCATAATTTGTCAACTTGAAGTAATACAAATCATCCCAATAATAACATTTTATTTCCAGTTTATAAAGAAATGATAGGCATACAAAAATAAATTACTTGAGCATAAAAAGTAATATGAGAAATCACCACCTGTTGAAATTTAATTTTATGGTTGAGTCAATATCAATCAGTTATGAATGGAGGAGATCCGCTATTATAAAAAGGCACATCAGTAACAAATGCTAAGTAAAATATGGCTAGTTGTTTTATAATGCAGGAAACTTCTGAAATGTACACCCATGCATAACCATGGATGACCATGATCAGTCTGAATACTTCTCAGTCTATTTGACCATAGTAATCTAGGGTTTGCCTCTAGTCAATTTACCATTTGTGGACATCCATGGATGACCATGGTTAAAATCATGGACATACCGTGATGAGCCATGGTCACTGATTGTGTATAACATGGTTTAAATATGTACAACCATGGTATCTACATGATCCTAGACTGGGGTTAATGCTAGATTCACTTTTATCAAATATGTGTGATTTCAGCAAATTAGTGGCATTTTATTTTCACCAAATTGTTACATTGCATGAGCAAATCATTTTTATTTTATAATGAAAATTAGCTAGTTTTACATTATTCATTGTGGACCTCACCCTTGTAGTTTCTGCTTTACCTTCTTACCAATTACTGTATTCTCCCTGACCCCATAGATTCTCAAGTTACATAATACCCTCTCCAAAACAAGAGGCATCAAGAAACAAAACAAAATATTTAAAAAATAATAAATAAATAAATAAATACAATTTAGGGAATTGCCTTGCCCTTCACAATATTTTAGCATCCATTGATGGCAATGTAATCTAATCTATCTATCTATCTATCTATCTATCTATCTATCTATCTATCTATCTATCTGTCTGTCTAGCTGGCTATCTATCTATCTATCTATCTATCTATCTATCTATCTATCTATCTATCTATCTATCTATCTATCTATCTATCTATCTGTCTGTCTAGCTGGCTATCTATCTATCTATCTATCTATCTATCTATCTATCTATCTATCTATCTATCTATCTATATTACACCACCTCATGAACGTGCCAGCTGTCATTTTTCAAATCCTTGCCAGCATGTGGTTTGGCACCTGTGGCACGTAATGAAATTTTGTCTAGGATTTGAAAATTGTTGCCCACAGGGTTAGTGGGGTCATAAGAAGACTATGCTGAAAATTTTGTGTAGTAATACGGTAAAATGGTGAAGTTATGATTGAACATTTCAATAGTTCAATGTTCACTCATAAGTTTGTTGATTTTCAATATTTTAACTCTAAACTTTCAACACAGCCATTTTTCACACCACCTCATAAATGTGATGAGTCATTTTTTAAATCCTGTAGCTCTGCCTTTAAAGGCAGAGCTACAAATTAGATGAACCCAACATAGTTATTGGGCAGAGGGAGAAAAAGGGGGCAAACTCCAAGCTTTCCACCTAAAAAAAAGGCAGGCGAAGAGACACATACCCACACTCAAAGATGCCAGGGGAAAGGCCTCTTTAAACCAGAAAGAAATAAACACTACTATGGTTGACTTTTACAAAAAATGATTCTCTTGACATGTGTAGTAGGATCTAGACATATTCTCAAGTTTCTTAAGAGGCCTATCCCTGCTAAAACTAACAGAGGCTCAAAAGGAAGAGTTAGAAGCCCCCCTTACATAAAAAGACATCAGACAGGCCTTTCAAAACATGGCACCTTACAAATCACTAGGGAGTGAAGGCTTCTCAGCTGACTTTTATAAGATAGTATGGGGAGAAATTGTGGCCCCTGTGCTACAGACGCTGCAAGAGGCACACTCCAAAGAGGAACTCCCCACACTCTTAAAAAGGCCCATATTACAGTCCTTCCCAAGGAAGGAAGGAAAGGACCACACCCTGCCTGCCAGCTATAGGCCAATTTCACTTTTAAATGCAGATGCCAAGATTTTGGCTAAAATACTGGCATTCAGACTAGACAAAATACTGCCCCATATAATTCATCCATCTCAAGTAGGTTTTGTGAAAGAGAGGGCAAGCTCAGATCACTTAAGAGCAATAGTCACTCTCATGCAAGTTGCGGCAGGCCTCCCCATTGCAGCTGCAGGAGTAACAGTGGATTTCAAAAAAGTTTTTGATTCATTGGAGTGGGGATACCTGCATGCAGTCTTGGAGCATTATAATTTTGGACAAGACTTCTCCTCATGGGTCAGAACAATTTACAACAACCCTAGAGCAAAGGTTGTAACCATTGACACTCTATCAGAACCCATCTCACTGCATAGAGGCACCAGGCAGGGCTGCCCCTTGCTGCCTTTGCTGTTTGTGTTAGCCATGGAACCTCTGGGGTTGGCCTTAAGGGGAAATCCAATATCATGTGAATACAAGTAGGCAGGCACCAATATACCACCAAACTGTATGCAGATAACTGTATGATCCTAACTAGTGACTTAAAGGGTAGCATCCAACTGATTCTAAACACACTGGAAATCTATGGAGACATATCAGGACAAGATAAATATAAATAAATCTGAAATATTGCCTTTAAACAGCAAAGTCACTCAGAGTTTGCCGGGAACAGTGGGACTGGCATGGACACAAAAGGAAATAAAATACCTAGGCTTGAAAGTAGCTGTAGACATAGGAAGTTGGATGGAAAGAAACTTGGGCCCTTTAATAAAGCCTCTATAAAATGATGTACAGAGGTGGGAGCATTTGCAACTGTCAATGGCAGGGAAGATAGCAGCCCTCAAATTAATGTTAGCACCTAGGGTATACTATTTATTGTCACACCTTCCTAAAATAAACCCAGAGTACTGGGCACAAAAACTTCACTCCTCAGTGAGAAAATTTATATGGGGCAACATACCACCCAAATTCAGTAGAGCCAAACTGAGAGCTCCTTGGATCGGGGGGGGATAGAACCTTCCAAACTTTACAAACTACTTCCATGCTTTTGTAGCAGCCAAAACATGCCAGTGGTTCTGGACACATAGCCGAACAACAAAGTCCTGGCTGAAGATAGAAAGAGAATTAATGAAAGGATCCCCTCACTCAGCTTTTCTAGGTCACTCCCTCCCTCCCAAATATTCAGGATGGGTGACAATAAAAGCAGGACAGGACACATGGCGGAAAATGGGAAGCACAGCAAAGCTATGCCTAAACCAAGGGATCCACACACTGCTATGGGCAATCCCTCCTTTTGCATAGATCAGAACAGATTGAGGGTGGGGCAGCTGCAAGTTGAGGGGCTAGTTGCACATTCAAGCAGACTCAATAGACTGTAAGGCCTGCTTCTGCTGGCATTTTCTTATGTTTGCATGTTCGTATGTAGAAACCTATAAGGTGGGAAAGGTGGGAAAGTAAATCGATTAGCACAATAAAAAATCTGCTAATGGATGATGTTGGAACAATGGCCTCCTTTCAGGAGCCACAAGGGTGCTTTAACCTCCCTAAAGAATATTTTTGGCAATACCTGCATTTGAGAAGTATGTATAACAAATGTTGCAGGTCAGTATGTGGATGTGCAGGCTGCAAGGCCCACCCAAAGGCTAATCTAAACAAAGTCCTGCTAGAACACTGGGTACAGATGAAGAGGGGATTGGCAGGGACCATTCATAGAATGATGAGAGATGGGTCCCCTGATCCCTCCTTACCAGCTAAAGAGAGGTGGAAAAAAGTGCTAGGGGAGCCAGTTTCAACACAAGCCTGGTAGAGGTGTTGGAGGAAAGCACACCATGTGTGTGCTGATCAAAGAAGCCTCCTAATACACAACAAGGTGAAGCACCTGTGGTACCACACACCAATGCAGCTAAAAGCAAGATGATAGCTGAGGAGGTGCAACTCACAAAGAGCTGACCTATTGCACATATTATGGCAATGCACCCCAATCCAAACATTATGGGTAAGGATTAACCAGATATGCTTGCAGATCATTAAACAGCAGTTACCACAAACCTCTAGCTTCTGGTTATTAGGACTAAAACCAGGCAATATTAAGCTCAAATATGCAAACCTTCTGTGGGTGACCCAAGCAGCCATGGAAGGAATCTGACTAATCCTAAAGAGGTGGAGAACCCATGAGGTGTCTACGATAAGGGAGTGGCTGGAAGCTATGGAAAGCCTAGCCTCCCATGCCAGACTATCCCACTTTGCATGGGACACCAGTAGCAGGTATCAGGAAACATGGGCCCTATACTTTGATTATATATGTGAGGATATCACACCTTCCACTAACAAGTATACTGGAGATATGTTCTGGTCACCTTGAAATGTGTGAATCAGAATGGATTAATAGCTTCTGATCTTAAAAGAATAAGAAGTAATCACCAACAGCTCTTTCCCCAAGGTTAATAGACAGGATAGGTAAAAGTGCTAGAAATATAGGCTCAAAAGATATCTACTCAAAAGTGATATAAGCAGAAAATATTGCAATGTATGAATAGGATGTACTGTCTGTTAACAATGTTGATGGGGCCTATGATCTGATAGCATTACAAATCTGTATAATGAGCCAAAGGCCAACAAGTAATAAGTCAGCAAGAAATGTCTGCCTTCCAGTGTAAACTCTGCAACATGCATAATTTGAAATGTTTGAAAGACCATTTGGATATGAATGTAAAATGAAAAATGTACTCAATAAAAAGATTAAGTGCAAAAAAAAAAAAAAACTGGACAAAACGTGTTTTTGCACTTCTGATATGAAATGACATTTTGGCCAATATACTATAAATGCTTCATGTCATGTTCATAAGTAGAGTAGTAAAATTATTGTATTGAAAATTTGATGTCAGAGTTAAGAAAAAAATATATAATTGTTAAGAAACTTCATGTGTTGTGCCAGTTTTGAATGCTTTGTGATCCCATGCCAATAAGTTGAGTTTTGGGGCAAGCTCCAAGACTGAGCAGGATGGGGTGAGGGTAGAGGGTTGGCATTGTGATGTGACACCCCCCAGCCACCAAATGAAAGGTGCAGGGTTGTCTGCATGGTCCCAGGTACCATATAGTAAAGACAACTCTTCTCTTGGCATAGGGCCCTGTACCTCTGCAACTGTGGGTGGCAGAAGGCCCTATGTATTGGCTGAGAAACAAATTGTTTGCCCTGTGCATCTGTAGCTGCAGCCACATGGATGTGCAGGGCACAGAGGGTCCTGCACTTCCACAGCCCACCAGACAGCCCCATGACTTCTTGACAACCTTGTCACAGGGCCCTCTGCATGTGTTCATGCAGGTCCCAAAGGGACCTGTGTGAATGAGGATATAATTCCACTATCTCAAAAAGAAAGGAAATTCTTTGCAAAAGACTGCATTAATGCCCTACTTAGGGTTCATGTTAATGCCATAAAAGTAGGGAAATGTGGCATTAGGGTTTCTAACCCTATCTCTTGCCATCTCTAATTAGCACAATGAAAAATAAAAATTAGGGTTCTAGGTCTCCAGAGTCTCGGTGAATCAGTGGCGGGGGTCCTCCTTGGGGCTGTCAGCCATAATGCTTTCCCTGTTCCCTGAGCAGACAACATCAGATGTGATCTTCTTTCTTCCCGAATGAGTAAATGAGAATGAATGAGCGCATACTGTGCTCATTCATTCATTCAAGCGTTCAGTGGAGCTCAATCAGGCTATTGGCCATGGAGGTGAGTGGAGGGCTATGCCGGTGGACCAATCGGGTTACTGGGGGGGGGAGCTAGGTGGGTGCTGCTATCTATTGATGGGGTGGGGGGTCCACTAGACATCAGGGAGTGGAGGGTGCATTTTGTTTTTTTAATGAAAAAGAGTGTAACTTGGCGGGGAGTACTTATTTCATGTTATTATGGCCAGTGATTGGCCGGGGGGGGACAACTAGACAGCAGGGAGCGGAGGATGAATTTTTTTTTTAATAAAACAAATGGGGGGTGCAGGGTAACTTGTGTCTGTGCGGGGATTCAGTTTACAGACTTGTGGTGGCCAGTGGTGATGGGCAAAATTGCGGGCGAAATTGCAAAGTTATGCCGCAATTTTGTGAAACATTTCGCCGAGAGAAATTGCTGATTTCACCGCAATTTCATAGGTGAACTTTTATTTCGCTGCATCTCATAACATAACATAAAATAATTTTAATATTCCTTCTGACTTAGTTTCAAGTTTCATATGTACATCCTTCTAATAATCACCAAATGTGTGCTCTCATGCAGTTATCTTGTGACTTCTGTTTTTAACCTAACACATCTTACACAATGGGCTTTTACCTGAAGCATTCACTCATTTTTTACGTTGATCTTTTGCATATGCATTATGTGGCCCTCATTTTCTTTTGGCCCTCTTAGTCTGTAAAATTAAAAGTTTGTTTTACTTTTCCAATACAACGTTCTCTCCATTCTTTTTATACTATAATGTGTTTTTACATCACTGCTTGTTGAAAACAAGCGCTAGCATAAAAGCGCTCTGTAAATCATCTCTTGTTAACTTACAAGTAAATATCCTCTGCGTGTGGCATTCTCTGTCAGTAAAAATTACTTCTAGTGAGTGCTTCAGTTTCTCCTTCCTGTTAGGCCCATTTGGAAGTCCCGACAGAGTGACATATCTCCCCTGTACTCTTGCGTGCGTGAGCTGTTTCTAAGCCACTGTACACCTCCAGTCCGAACAGCTGAAGCAAGAGCTTTCCAAATGGACCTATGCATGGATAAGCACTGAACATCTTTATGCCATCGTATGTTATTTTGTGTAAGTTTTTCAGGTAGCCCAAGGATTATGGTGTCTCACAAACTTATTTATCTTGATTTTATATACTTATGCACTTTCATTTCATGATATGCAAGTTGGTGGGGGGGTGGGGTTGGAACCTGGAATCAGTTCATAGACACACATTATGCTTACTGATATCTATCCTACCTATCTTATTCTTACACATTCTATTCACCTTATTCTGTTGTCTAAACTTATCAATATTATTTGTCCCTTCCTATTTCCACCCTTTCAGTGGGCTGTTCTTGTTCTTCTACCCTAAGTGCACGATTGCCAGTTGCTCTCTATAGTCATTCCTATTCCTGCCTGTAATGTTTTTAAATTAAATATCCATCTAATTTCTGCTCTATGTAATATCTTTTTATATTTACCCGCTCTCTCAGGTGGGGGTAGACCTCCAAACCCCAAAACCTTAAGGATGCCCCCATGTGTTCTGCCTGATTAAAATGTGCTACCAGTGACCTTTTGTCATTTTTATGTTGCTTGCACACATGTGCAAGAAATATAGTGCCATCATCTGAGTTTTTGGAGGTGTGGCAGCCCTCTTCCAATTCAGTCAGTGTGTTTGCAGGTGCAGCTGCAGTTCTCCAATCAATGCTGCAGCTGTCTATGACAGCAGTTGAAAATGCAGTGCCGTACAGTTGAAAAGGAGAGCTACACTTCAGTGAGCAGTGATAAGATCATGTGCTCATGCGTGCTCCTCCCCCACACACACGCATGCATATTGCATGCTCATGCTTCCCCCCACGCATGCACTGTATAGTCAACGGGGGTGCCCAATCCCTCATCAGCTGTGCTGAGCTCCCCCCAACAGAGTTCCAGGTGCCATGCTGGGAGCCCACCCCCGAGTGGCAGCAGTCTGTATGGCCAATGGGGGTGCCCAATCCCCCCTCGGCTCTACTATCCCCCCCCAGACTATCGGGTGCCATGCTGGGAGCCCACCCCAGCATGGCAACAGGTCCTATGGCTGACCAGGGTGCCCAATCCCTTGTTGGCTCCACTGCCCCACCCCCAAACAGCCTTCCAGCTGCCATGCTGGGAGCCCACCCCAGCGTGGCACAAGTCCAGTGCCGTCCAAGAAAAAAAAAAAACACCTAAAAGAAAAAAACCTTCCCTCACAGACTATCCTGACCCCCCTTTCCTCACCCGCTGTGCATATACCTCCCCACACCCCCACCTCACTCCATACTTACCTCCTGAGTCTGGTGCGATGATCTTCAGTGTACTGGGAACACGTCTGCATTCTTCAAAACTGACCACGAACTGAAGAAATGCCGGTAAGCAGTATAATGGAATAAATAGGGTTTTTTCAACTTTACTGCATATCTTGGGCATTTTGGGGAATTTTTTCACCAAATTTTCTACATGGGGTTTTTGGGACCCCACCTCATGAATTCTGTCACTATTATGGTGTTAATCGGCCCCAAAAGGTGATTTCATGGTCACTGCACAGAACCACCTTTTGGGACTGATTTATGAAATGACAGTGTCACAGTTCATGAGGTAGGCCCCCAAAAACCCTATGTTAAACATTTGGTGAAAAAAATCCAAAAAATGACTGTTTTACAAGCATGCGTTGTGCTGTTCCTACACACTCTCGTAAGTTCACAAATTTTCAATATGTTCACTCCAGATTTTCAACATTGCTATTTTACCATAGCTCCTTATGAGCAGTACAGCTGTCATTTCTCATATCTCGTAAAATGTGTTTCAGCATGCAAAAGCGCCTAATGGCGCAAGTCGGAATGCTTGAACTCAATGTATGGGACACATTAAGAAAATCACAGTGACACTGTTCATGAGCAGAGGTCTTAAAATGGCTATGTTGAAAATTTGGTGCAAAAATTCCTAAAAATAACTGCTTTTTTTAAGTGTGTGTGTTTTGCAGTTCCTACGCACACTCGTAATTTCGCGAATTTTTAATATTTGCACTCCAGATTTTCAGCATTGCCATTTTACCACACCTCCTTATGAGCAGTACAGCTGTCATTTTTTACGTCACCCAAAATGTGTTTCTGTGCATGTAGCGCACAATGGCAGAGTCGGTGTGTGCAATCAATGTTTGGGACAGATTAAGAAAATGACAGTGACACTGTTCATGAGCAGAGATCTTCACAGGGCTATGTTGAAAATTTGGTGAAAAAATTCCCTTCGGCCATTCTGCAATGTTACTAATGAAGACATTGAACAGGACTGGCCCCAGGACCGATCCCTGCAGCATCCCACTGGTCACCCCCTCTCCCTAGACTGCACCCCATTTACCACCACTCTCTGCCTCCTGTCTGTTAGCCAGTTTCTAACCCAGCTTACCACCCTTTTCCCCCATGCCCAGCCTACCCAGCTAGTTTATCAGCCTCCTATGTGGGATGGCGTCAAAGGCTTTGCTGAAATCAAGGTAAGCATTGTCCACTGCCCCACCCTGATTCACTTCCTTTGTTACCCAGTCAAAGAAATCAACCAGATTTGTCTGACATGATGTCCCCACTGTGAATCCATGTTGTCTATGGTCCTGCGCTCTGATGGCTTCTAGATGCCCCACTATCCTTTCTTTAAGCAATGTCTCCATGATCTTCCCCACTACTGAGGTGAGGCTGAACGGCCTATTGTTCCCCGCCTCCTCTCTGCTGCCAGACTTGTGTGGAGGGGCCACATGTGCCCTCCTCCAATTCACTCATATTAAATGACTCAGTGAACATGGCTGCCAGAGGTACTGCTATCTCCCTTTACAGTTCTCTTAATATCCTTGGGTGTATGCCATCTGGTTCCATCGCTTTGTCCACCTTCAATTTACTGAGCTCCTGCAGGACTCTTTTGCCTTTGAATGGACTATTGTCCACCTCTTCACCCCCTTGGCAACTTTTGTACTGCTGTGGCCCTTGCCCCTCCCACTCTTCTGTGAATACTGAATGGAAAGACACAATGCATGTCTTGGGAGGAAGGCATGGAACTATCACTTCCAAATACCTAAACAGCACATACAAGCAAGCAACATTCGGCATTGACAAATGCTTGTTTCTTTATATCCCCCATATGTTCTAAAATTTGCACTTTAAGAGCTCTTTTGGTTTGCCCTATGTATACCTGATCGCATGGGCACTGAATCACATATATTACCCCCTCTGTGGTACAGTCTATGTATTCTCAAATGTCAGATTTTTTATTTATATGGGGGTGATTAAAAGTATTTTTCCTGCTCGTGTGACCACACACTGAACAGCATCCGCAAGGCAACATACCTGGCCGCAGAGGCCCAAGCAGTAACTGCGCTGTCCTTGATTCATTTGATTTAAACTGTGATTGGTGATTAGCATGGGAATTTCTCTTAATTAGTTTGACCAGTGTGCCAATTGACATGTTAATTGGTTTACTTGGTCATTAGGATGTCCTCAGTCTCAGGGTCGTTCATGTAAGGGGTTATGGGAGCTAAATAGTAGACTACTATGACTGATTTTTCTTTATCAGAACCCACCCTTCACCAGCCAAAAATTCCCTCCTTACTGGAGACCTACCTTAAGCCCACACAAAAGATTTGAAAATGAGCCTATGTGCAGTGTACAGTATGTGCTCTGACAGATATCTGACCAGATTGCTAGTCATTCTGCTTTGTCACCTCATACAACTAGGCCATATCCAAAGCCAGTAC
Source organism: Neoceratodus forsteri (assembly GCA_016271365.2). Taxonomy (NCBI): domain Eukaryota; kingdom Metazoa; phylum Chordata; order Ceratodontiformes; family Ceratodontidae; genus Neoceratodus; species Neoceratodus forsteri. The sequence continues at coordinate 406,845,597 of CM057456.1, read as the reverse complement.
TTAAGATTATCATGTGTATTGTATTCAGCATTTGACCTCTGAGTGCCTTAGAACAGATCTACATACCAATCTGTCAGCAGATATATCCTCAGAAATTGACTAAACCTATTAGGCACATAATACTTTCTGACTTGGACCAATTCCTTGCAATTTACTCGTGTTCAATTTGAGTGTAAAGTACAGTATTGTATATGTGTCTCTCAGAAATTGAGGTTGGGACATGTACTACCTTTTTAGTACTTACAACAATTCTCAAACGTCTTTTCTCTAGGCCTTTTAGTACACAATAAATCTTCAATGCTTCCAGGTGCCTAATTTTTGAATACCCCAAAACAGAAGTGCATGCTCTGTGCCCTGGTTACATGAGCATCAAAAGTTGCTTGCACAGCCAGCAAATGGTGTCCACACTCTTGGCTAGTATGCATGCCTCATAATGAGATTAGGAAAAAGCTTGCATCTGATATGTTCTTGCATGTGGGGGGGGGTGCATACAAGGAGCACTTTTACACACCCTGCAACCACTCAGCTGCTGGGGAAAGTTAAAGAAAGCAGGACATCATGATATATTCCAATACTGCATAATGAGGAATGTGGAAGAGACAACGGGGGTGGAAGAACTTAGGTCCAATGTTGCCAGACCCGCAAAGTTTAATGAGACATCTGTAAAGTCCAGTCCATGACCAGGATTTTTCAATCCAAGGACAGGCTCATACAAGCCCCAATCTATAGTCTCAAACAGACAGGAGCTATTGTATGCACCTACTGAATTTGCAAGGCCATGATCATAGACTTGGAAAATCTGCCATTTAAACAGTAGGGCCAGGACAGGGGATGACAATGTTTATTTTTAGTACTCTGTTCTCCTCTCACATGTTTGCATAAGCACATCTTTCTGCCCTCATCTGAATGCTTATAGAATGGCTAAGGGACTTCTTTCTAGGCTTCTTTGTGAGCAACATTCAGCATGGCATCAGGGGTACCAGTGAATCTGAGTTGCATGAGCAAAGGTGTTGCTTGCACAACTTGGCATATTTGGTTATCATACCCCTTAGGTCTTTTTGTGCATATAGTAACATAGTATTGCAATGAAAGAAGGGACTTAGGGTTTATCCTGTCCATCCTTTGTGCTGCATGCCTGTTATTATACTCAGTTTGAGTCTGGACAAACTTCCAAGCTTATCAGCCAGAATGCTATCCCTTCTCATGCATTTGTAATGTACTATGTTACTTTCACTTAGGAATTGATTTAGTCCTGCTTCAAAAATCTGAGTAGTGTTAACTTCCAAAATCTCCAGGTATTTTATTCCACATGATACCCAGTTTCTGTCTGAAGGAATGCTTTCTAACACTGTATTTCCCTTCATCCTGCCTCCATGTTTGAGTGCATGCCCTCTGCCCATGATCCACCAAAAATCTCTTGAGATCCACCATTGACTAGATCCATGTATTGGCCAATACTTATCTATATCTACCCGATGCTGTCTATGTTCTGGATCTTCAGTAGTCAAAATGCCTTGATAATCTCCTTCTCTTAGCACTGTCTTCTCTGTGTTTTATAATTCTAGTATGTCCAGTCTCTCCTTGTATCTGTGGCCCAATATAATGCTGCTCAGCTTAATGGCCCCATGATGAACCATTTTGAGATCTCTAATGGTCTTTCCATACTGTGTTGACCAAAACTGGATGCAGTACTCAAGGTTTGGTCTAGTCAAGGGCTTGTACAGGGGGAAGATCTCCTCTCTTGACATCTTCCTTATCTGCTCCAAAAGTATTTATTTACTGAAGATTGGTAACTGGGAAAAGTACATTGAGCCAAGGCTCATTTCAAGGGGTGACCTGTAAGGGAGATGGGGGAAAGGAGACAATATATACATGGTGGTAAAGTGCAATACATACAAAACTAGTGTACAGTCTATTATACAATTTATGCTCAGGTACAATTGCAAATGAGGCCAATGTCATAGAGAACATAAACCATGATGTTACACATTGGAAAATAATGTAACATAGAGTACATGTGATGCTTGAATGAGCAAATACCCAGCAAATGAGGGCAAAAACAGAAGCAATACAGCAGGGGGATGCTCCTAGCCAGGAGTCTCTACTGGCAACAGGCAGAAGAGGAGAAATGGGGAAGAGACCAGCTCAGCCAGTGTAGGACCAGGAGTCGAAGTGAGAGGCTTGAACTGATCTTTGAGGAAGAATGGAAAGAGAAAACTTGAAGAATAGGAGGGAATTGTTCCAGATGGAAGAAAGATGAGAGGAGAAATCAGACTGCCCACCAGCAAAGTTGGGTTGAGGAATAGAAAATGACAGGAAATCTCTAGAGCAAAGGGCATATAAGGCAGAGGGAATGGGGGAGAGAGAGAGAGAGAGAGAGAGAGAGAGAGGAGAGATAAGGAGGAAGAGAACCAAACTAATATTTAGAAATGAAGGGCACACAGTGCATGAAGCAATGTGATTGTAGAGGAGTGATTGAGTCGGAAATGTAAAGGCAGCAGTGATGAGTACAAGAAAGCACATAAGCAGCAAAGCAACAAAAGGAATTACATAGGGTGTCCAGTCTGGCAAGGGAAGAGAAAGGGTGGTGCCATAGACCACATTAGCATAGTCAAACACTAGGAGCACCATTTTGGTAACAAGGTCATGGAGGACGTGGGATGAAAGGCAATCTTTGTTGCAGCAAAGTGCAACAAGCTGATGGCAGAGGTTACTGAGGATGGCATCCATAGGGGTGGAGAAGTTTCCCAATACTAAGTTTACTTTCTTGACTGTGATAGCACATTGCGTTCAATGTGTAATGCATTGTCTTTAAAGTACTGTACTTTGTTTTCAAGTGATCAAGGAAGACATCCAAGCATCCTGTAACTTTATGTAGTACAAATCCTCTGTACTTCCAGTCACAACCATTTTCTGAACAAAGCTTGCATCTGCAATTAAAAATAGCCTTTATTTCTATATTTCATTCCCTCTTCAGATCGATGTTTCCCATCCCATAAATCAGAGGATCCCATATTCATAACCTAACTTTTCTCATATATGTCTGGTTTTAGAATTAATATATGGAGCCAGTCTGCATCTTCTAAAACAAAGCTGCATTTGCCGGAACAGTTTAGCTGCTGATCATGAGTGACAAGAGGTGCTCTAACCATGTGCTTTCACTTTAATAACATGCATGTTTCTTAAAGTTATATTTCTCTCATGTGTATCTCAGTCCCACAGCTAAAAGTACCTACTGTACTTGACTGTGCAAGACAAAACTCCGACAAATTTAATTACAATGAAGATGGAATATTTAGAGACCAGCATTTAAGTGCCAAGAAATCTTGGAAAAGAAAACTACAACTCTTACTATCTTCCACACAAAGCACTGTTGACAAAAAATATTAACAGAGAGACACAATGCTTGCTTTCTTTGTAAGAGATGTGTTTAGATTTTACCATTTATTTGTATTGCCAAATGGATTCCTTCAATAAACTATCACTCAGTGTGACAAATGTTAGACACAGAGGTTTAAGTAAAGGCAATTTCTCTTTTGCCCAGATGTTTCTTAACATTTCATCTTTCTTGGATAGCGCTTTTTCCGGGGCAGGTAAGCCTGCCTCAAGATGATGTAACATATAAAAGAACTGCTCATATCAAATAGTAAAAAAAATGTATATATTCTATCACAGACCATACATGACTGTTCCAGGAGGAGATTTTAGTGTTTGCAGGGCAGTCTTCTCTAGCAGAATAGCTGGGCAATAAAGTCAGAAAACATGGATTGAATGAGGACGGAAATTGTAATCTGAATAAAAAACTGTGTTGCACTTATCTACAGGATTAATTTTCTAATGTAAATTTCTCTGCAGTATACTGATATTGTTCTGCAAAGACTGTACACATAAATAATATCTTAGCTGTCTATTCAGCCTTCTGTTAAAAATATCTTGTCCAGAAGTCCAGACTATGTGGGTGCAAACCTCTCAATCTATTGTAGCTGAAGTATCAGAGACATAATAACCCTGACATGACAAGTTTGTTTCCCTTAAATCCAGATAGCAGGACCAGTACATTAATCTGGCAAGTGGAAGTCTGAATGAACAGACACTGTTTTCTGTAATTGGGCCATTGTCCAGATATCAGTTTATGCACTTGGGCTGCTGTAAAACACTGTCTTGACTGTTTGCTGCAGCTGTATAAATTTAGCCATTCTTCTTGGGAGCTGCATGGCATTATTTTTCAGCAATCACCAAACATAACAAACATTTAAATGTGTCACTGTTTTTACAAAGCACATTTCCAAACAATCCAAAATGGGTTGAACTTGAGCACGCTGTTGAGTCAAACCAATAAGCAGCAGTGAACACAAGTGGAGCTGTGTGAAACTATAAAGCTGGACCTGCAGGAGTTTTTCCAAAAATCTGTGAAATCCATGCACATTTGGACTGCATGTATGTGCTCATAATGCCGTTTGCACTGTATTTCTTAAACCCATACTCTTACACTTCCTACTTCTCAGCCTTTCAGCCTTAGCCACTAGCCACAAGGCCATGCATTAATTCCACATTACCACTTGGTTCAGATTTTACTTTCTTTTTTGTAGGTTTGTTTTCTCAACTCTTGCAATGATTTTATAAGCACAATAACACACTCCAGGGTGCACAGTAATGTCATAAATTACTGCACTTCTCAGGTGATTAATTGCACTTAGCTGCACCTCATGCTTCACAGCTGGGGAGTGCTATAATTTGGCATTACCACACACACTTCCTTGTGTTATTTATTATTTAGATCCTACGATCCACATCATTGATGGGGTGCATAAGGGCTGCACAATGAAAGTGCTTAGGCCTTTATGTGGAAACCACCTAGAGCAAAGCCTACAGCACACATATGGAGCATGTGGAAGTGGCTCATAAAAATGTATACACATTAAGCATGTAAAGTACCATTTGGGGGCATGGCTGGCTGGTGATATGTGCAGTACACCTGTGTAAGCACCAATTTGCAATACAAAGTAGATATCCACATATATGGATTTTGAGCCCCAAATCTAAGCCACCTTGGCGGGGCTACAGTAACAATGGCAGAGTCCATCAAAATTTAAAATGGTCCATACTCCCAATATTTAGTCAACAATGAACAGATCACTGCATCTGTCTCAACACTGTAAGGAACACAAGAATCAGGTGACAAGTACTACAGACAATCTGATGGAATGTACAATACCCCAAACACCTGTGCACCTATGAGACATACCAAATAAAACAAAATATGCTCCCCTCATGCCATCATCAACACAGCAGCACATTGTGTACAATAGAGTTTGATATTGTCATGACATGCAGCACACAGAAGCATAAATGACCAATAAATACACAAACCCAGGAATACCATGCATAAAAGAAATATATTTTATTGTCAAAGTGACAGGCACCATTAGCCTCATGGTGTGCTGTATTGTTACAGTATATGCCCCATACCAGAGATAGAGGGCTTTTTAAGGATTTGGGACAAGGCACAGTCCACTGATAATGCAACATCAAATGCCCAAATTGCACAGTCTAATTTTATGGCCTAAGAACCATAGCCCCAACTGTGGATGGCCATACCTCAGGCCCCACTCCTACAGCTATTCTTCTTGGGTCATCCTAATCATCAGGTTCTCCAGCAACCTATAAATAAACCATGACCACAGGTCCCTCTCATAATCTTCCTTTTCCTGCCATGTACTGTAAGTACTGTATTTGCCAGCCACTGTACATAGCCTGCTTTTGCCACCAACATGCCTGATGCTCCCCTGCTATGATATGGGAAAGTGACCATCAGTCAAGCAGCATGGACACAGAACAGTAACTTTGTATATAATCATAGAACCATGTGCACTTAAAGGGTGGGTTGATCACCCTCTCATATCCACTCTTTTCATTCTGATATATTATACTCTGTATTAATAAACATGATTAACTTGGTAGGTGGCAGCGATTTTGGCTTTAGTCTTTTTCTCTTCAGTAGCCTCATTTTAATACTATCCAGTGGCACAGTGCAGTGTATGGACACATTCCCAGTGAACTGCCAACCCCCCACCCATGCATTACACCTATGAGTGGGATAGGCATAAAGAAAGCATATAGACTGGGAAGAAAAGGACAGCAGCAGATTGAAAGTAAAAGACAGGAAAAATGGCCAGACTAGATGTACCAGGCAGTCCTTATCTGCCAAAAAATTCTATGTATCTATGCACGCTATATGATCTGCTGTTAGATGGCCAGTCATGGCACAGGTGCCTGTCTGTGTTAAATACAGGCTAGCCAATATAGATTGTGTGTCACTAGATGAACACCTTTACTGCCAACCCACACTCTGCCAGCTGTAAAGGGCACTGTAGTGGAATATGTTTCACAAGGTCATGATAAATGTATGTATGTATGTACATATTGATTGACTGATCGTTTGATTATGTTATATCTGGAGCAGGACTAGTCCACTGAGTTTAGTCTTGTTTTCAAGGACGTCCTGTGTGCAAAACAAGCATAAAATTAACCATAGAAATGGCAAAATAATCCATAACAAGTACAAGTTAAGTGTGTTAACTTGTCCAGTAATTAGTGAAGGATGTTGTAGTAGCACAGTCCCTTAGACTGTATTTAAGACCATTTCAAAGTGAACTAACAGCATAAGAGAAATGAGACATTCCCCAGATTGGAGAAAGAGAAAATAACTGTTGGTAAATTGACTAAGGCATAACCATGGGGGCAGTTTGAACATTTTCAGAGAGAAGATGGGCTGAGGTAATTTACAGATCCATAAATATGTATTCATCAGCTTAATTCTTGATGTTCATCCCAGAAAAGCTAACCAATATCCCTTAGTATGTAGAAGTGCAGGGTTATAAAATCACAGCCTAGTACAAAGTGTATTAAGCAATAATAAAACTTTGCTGAAGAAGCTAAAGTAAATGATGAAACATGATGAAAAATAGCATCTCCATATTTAAGAATTAGTAAGGCCACTATTCTGACAATATGGTCTTTGTCATCCTGAGAAAGACCATTCTTATTTTTTTTTCAAATGATCTGTACGGGATCTAATTTTATGAATACTAGCTAAGATGTGGTGCTTAAAATAAATGATAGTGTCACAATTTATCCCTCATTCATTAATTTTGGACAGACTGATGTGGGCTGCCAAAGTGGAAATAGACATGGGTGAAGGCAACTTATTTATTTATGTGTTTATTTATAAAAAAATTATTGAGTCATCTGGAAATACCTTTGAGCACAAGAGCTCATTTACAAAGCTTCTACATCTAAGACTAGAAAAGAGGATACAGATAATCTGTAAACAGTACAGACACTAGAAACAGCAGCTCTAGAGGAGCATAGTCAGCAGCAAGTAATAGGAAACCTTAGGTACGAGACTGGAGCAGTGACAATTTCACCAGTATTAAAGGAGTTACAGTGTAAGCTAGGTGTTTGTGTTAGCTGAAACAGGGGCATTTGGATCTTGTAGTATGTACTGTATATATGTATGTATGTATGTCTGTAGGTAGGTAAATGTTATTGTTTGATCACAAAAACATCGATCATTGCAATACAACAGGATAAGACAACATAAAACCAAATAAAATAAAGAACAAATAAACTGCTAAATATAACTGTCCAATAAAGTTGACATTTACAATGGTCAGAGCACCCTAAAAAACTCAATACATAGGATATATCAAAGCAAAAGATAAATAAGAGTTTTTAGTTGTTTATATTAAGTTTCAAGATCCTGCTGATTCTTTTCCTGACCCTTTGAATACTCTGTAAAAAGTATTGCTAAAATCATGTTTGATCTGTAGTTAAAAGAGAATTCAATATGCAGAAAATCCAACAGTGTCTTGCATTCTTATACCAGACACAATGTAACATTACATATATCAAGTCTTCTATCAATTTGTTGTTGCATTTGCAGAGTGTGTCAGCGGGGTCAAAGGACTTGTGGTATTTGGCCATTATTACATGTAAATCAAGAGTGCCTAATTTATATTTTGTGAAAGTTCATCGGATAGTGGGGTCATCTAGTACATCCACATAATATCTGAATTTATGAGTGCAGTCATAATTACTATACCATCTGGTAAACCAATCTTTACTTTTAAAGTAATTTGATATTTTCTTAAGTATGTAGAGTTTGTATTTTGGGCTTATGGTGATATTTTTTTATTTATATACTGTATATTACCAGAACCTCCAGGTCATACTTGTTTAGGAATTTCAATAAATGTTCTAACCAGGTGGACGGTCTACATCCATTGTTTTTCCAAGACATGTTTTCTTGTAAACATTTCTTCATGAGTCTAGTTTCAGGGAGTTTATTTAATTTCAACCAATAGTTGATGAAATTACGATCTGCAAGGACTTGCTAGCAATCCATGCCCAACTCAGCTCTGACAAAGCAGCTAGGTGTGGATTTATTTCAGCCTAAGGCTGCATGTAAAAGGTGTGCAGCAGGTTTTTCAAAGTTATCTAAGGGGCAAGTGCCCATATTTCAGCACCATAGGGCAATTGTGCATTATATTTTGCCCACATTGTTGTTACTAGTGGCCTAATGCTTTGTCCACCATATAGATAGTTGGATCTTTTCATACCCAAGATTGGGGCCTTGGCTTTGGCCATGAGGTTATCAATGTGACCTTTCCAAGAGTGGTTCCAGGTGAAGGTCAGTCCAAGTAGCAGTATTTCTTAATGACCTCTATTGGGTGTGTGTCAATTATCCAAAGTGTTTTGGTGCTATGCTTTCAAAATGTTATTATTTTCATTTTAGAAATGTTAATTTGTAAATCTAAGTATTTTGCTTGATCATTCAAGAAGCTAAAGTTTTTTTTTTTTCTGAAGACCCTTGGAGGTGAAAGATAAGAGCACCAAATCATTTGCATAGGCCAGGGCAGGGCAATTAAAAGTTCCAAACTCAGGTGAATCAGATTCAGGAATACCCAAGAGTATTATCAGTTTATTAATATAAATGGAAAAGAGTAAGGGAGCAAGGACACATCCCTGCTTGACTCCCCTGTTAATGGGGAATCTATTGGTGAGCAGCCCGTCTGCCCCAAGTTCAACTTGGGCACATATATCTGAATATAGATTGCAAATGGTGTTTATTAAAATTGCACAAATGCCCCAGTCCCTCAATAATTATCCAGAGAACATTTCTATTACCTGAATCATATGCAAAACTAAAGTCAATGAAGGCCAAGTAGAACTTTTGTCCTCTAAGGGTCAGGTACTTCTCCAGTAGATGGTTTAGAATGAAACAATTATCTTTTGTGAAGGTGTTTTCTCTAACTCATGCCTGGAATGGAATAATGTCTCCTAGTCTTTTGACCTCTGATTTCAGTCTCTCTGAGAGAACTAGAGCAAAAATTGGTGCTAGGTTATCTAGAGACTTATAGGTCTATACATTTTAGGGTTTGTTTTATCATCCTTTTTGATGATCAGCACTAATTATATTCCTTTCCAGGAGGGTGGAACCACACTTTTAAAAGCACATCTGTTGAAATATTTAAAATATCTGCCAATTTTTTCTGCTGTGCAATGATAAATTTCTGCAGTCTATGTATGTATGTATTTAATTAAGTAATTAGTTCAATAGTTTCTGTTTGGGGGATGGGTAAGGGGAGTTTGCAGTGCATGATATGCAAGTGAAAATACATAATGTAAGGTATAATAGTTATAGAGCACATTAAAAATACATACCATAAAATAAAAACAAGCATTTGTCAATGCCGAATGTTTGCTTGATCGCATTGGCAGTGGTAGTGTAGAAGTTACAGAGCTGCGTAGTAGGAATGGCAGTGAAGTATTGAACTGAAGCCAACCCCACCACTACCCTGCAGAGAGTGACAGGCATTGGGGTGTGCGTTTGGGTCGTCAGGCATAACGGCCACGCCATTTCACCACACCCCACCCTGCAGACACTGACAAGTGTCACGGTTTTCCTTGGGGTCTTTGGCCCTTATGCGCACCCCATTCCATCAGGAAGTATGGTGAGATGGGTGCGGTATAGGAGAATGGGGTGAACTTTGGGGCTGAAGAGTCCAAGGCATACCTCGATGCCTCTCACTGGCTGCTGGGTATGGAATGGTATGAGCATTACAGGCAAGAATCCCAAGTCATATCCCTGATGCCTGTCATTCTCTACAGGGTTGGGCATTATGGTTGGAAACCCTAATACCTCAGGCATTCGTTGGCATTTTCACTCCAAATTTTCAACATGGTTTTTTTGTGACCCCACCTCATGAACAGTGGCAATATCAGTTTGTTAGCCAAAGCTGCTTATGCACAGCAACTACGGCATTTAGCACCACAGGTGCAAAAACATTCCGAACAGGATGTAAAAATGACAGCTGTACTGTTCATGGGAGGTTAAAAATGGCAATGTTGCAAATCTGCAGTAAAATATTGAAAAACTGTTGAAGTCACAAGCGTGCATAGAAACTGTGCAACGACAACCTATAATGTAATTAGTTTGGGGATTTTTACAGCAGATTGTCAACACAGGCATTTTGGGACCTCCGATCATGAACAGTGTCACTGTGATTTTCTTTATCTGTCCTGAACAATGATTTCCCACAGCGACCACGCATCTCTGCGCTGAAAGTGTAAAAACACATTTCGGCCATGTTGTGAAAAATGACAGCTGTACTGTTCATAAGGAAGTGTGGAAAAATGCCACTGATGAAAATCTGGACTGAAAATATTACAAAGTCATGAACTTATGAGGGTGCGTGGAAACTGCGCAATGCTCACTCATAACACAGTCATTTTATGGACTTTTGTCACCAAATTTTCAGCATAGCCATTTTAAGACCTCTGCTCATGAACAGTGTAACTGTGATTTTCTTAATCTGTCCCAAACATTGCTTTCGCACACCGACTGCACCATTGTGTGCTACATGTGCGAAAACACATTTTGGGTGACATATGAAATGGCAGCTGTACTGTTCATAAGGAAGTGTAATAAAATGGCAATGTTGAAAATCTGGAATGAAAATATTGAAAATTAAACTTATGAGCGTGCGTAGGAACTGCGCAACGCACGCTCATAAACAGTCATTTTTTAGAATTTTTCCACCAAATTTTCAAAATAGGCTTCTTGAGAGCCCAACTCATGAACACTGGCAGTGTTGTTTTGTTAATCAGTCCCCAAAGGTGATTTTGTGCAGTGACTGCGAAATCACCCTTTGGGCCTGAATAATGCCATGACAGTGACATCATTCATGAGAAGGGGTCCCAAAACCCCATGTTGAAAATTTGGTGCAAAATTCCAAAAATGCCTGAGATATGCAGCAAAGTTGAAAAACCCTATCTATCCCATTATACAGCTTACGGCATTTCCTCAGTTGCGGTTGGCTTTGAAGAGTGCAGACGTGTTTCCGGTTCACGAAGATCATCGCACGAGGTCCGGAGGTAAGTATGGGGTGAGGGGTGGGTGTGGGAGGCAGGATGCAGTGGGTAGGCGGGTTGTGGGAGGGGCAGGAGAAGCACCGAGGACAGTTTTTATTTCCAGTTTTTTTTAATGATGACGCTGGATGTTTGCCACGCTGGGGTGGGTTCCCAGCATGGCACAAGGATGGCTGGTTGGAGGCGTGGAGCCGACAGGGATTAGGCATCTACGTCGCCATAACATCAGTTGCCATGCTGGGGTGGGCTCCCAGCGTGGCACCCTGTATCTGGGGGAGGAAAGTGGAGCCGACTGGGGATTGGGCACCCCACGGCTATCGATGAAGTTGCCACGCCTGGGGTGGGCACCAGCATGGCATGTGGTAGGCTATTGGGGGGGAACAGCACAGCCAACAGGGGATTGGGCACCCCCGGCTGTACAGTGTGTGCGTGAGGGGGGCAGGACACAGTATGCGTGCGTGTGTGTGTGTGTGTGTGTGTGTGTGTGTGTGTGTGTGGGGGCACGCGCATGAGCAGGCAATATCTTATTGCTGCTCACTGAAGTGTAGCTCCCCCTTTCAACTGTACTCCACTGCATTTTGGAGCTCTCATAGACAGCTCCAGCAGGCATTGGAGAACTGCGGCCGCGCCTGCCAACACACTGACTGAATTGGAAGAGGGGGTGACACACTTCCGAAAACTCGGATGATGGCACTATGTTTCTTGCACATGCGTGCAAGCAAACATAATGAATAACAGTGCAAAGTCACAATTACAGGTAGACTATTAAGGGCTTCACAAAATATAGACGAAGTATAATGCAAATTAGGATACAGGTGCTACACAGTACAGAGAGCAATGCTAGCTACTAGCAGACTACCACCACCAAGACTGCTAAAATAATGAGCTAACAAAGCCAGTGCAGGAGGCAGGCTCAGAAGCATGTTATGAGATAAGATTAACTGATTTAGGCGCAGCAGATGGGGTCGAGGTCAGTGTTTTAAAGCTTAAACAGTGCCAAAAAGTAACTTCTTAGTCTTCTGCTGTTTAAAATGGATTTGTTGTTATGAAACCAGGATTGAACAATATTAAAATCATTTTAACGATAACTATTTACGTGATTGATGGGGTTGTAGGAAAAAAACAAAATAGTGCTATCTGTTTAAAGATCTATGGAACAATTTTTGATAAGTCAGGGAAGTGGACTGTTAAAATGCAAAACAACAATGGACTTAATTATCCTTTGTGGGACACAAAGAGAAATAGGAAACAAGGGAGAAATAACCCCAGCCAGACAACTGATTGTGTCTTGACACCAAATAAAATCATAGTCAAGAAACAACACAGAGAGAATCCATTTTAAAGGGCTAAAGAGTCAAGTAAAATAGAATGGTCACTAAAATCTAAAGTCTTTGAAAGTTTGATAAAAACAATCCATCAAGGCTTCCAGAATCAAGAGAGCTCTATATAGCATTGTGGAATTCCATAAGAACAGTTAAGTGGAATGTGTAGGTTGAAAACCAGATTGATTGTGAATAATTACATAATGGAATAGTAGAAAGGTTTTAATTTGTTCATTATGAGATTTTTCAAACATTTTACAAATAACAGGTAACAAGGACATTGGAAGATAATCTATAAAATCTTGTCAGCCCCTTTAGGCATGGAGTTGATCACTGCATATTTCCAGGACATGGGAAAGAGAATAGAAGAAAGGGCCATTCACATACTGGTTGTCTCCCAGAACTCAATCTGCACTGCTATCAGTTTTCACAACCCTTCAGATAATCTGAATGATTTCCTTGGTATGCCACCAACACCATCGCCACTGAGCTGGACATTCACTCAGAGTAACTCTAGGCCCAAAACTCACTACACCCACTGCTCACACAGTACAGTACTCCTTTCCAAAGGGCAAATGGCATGCTCCTGTTGTCACAGCTAAGAATAGTTTTCTTTAGATATGGTAACTTTTTAGCCTGTCTCTTCAGAAAAGATCACAGACTTGTCAATTTATCTCTGATTATGTATACCTTCATAGACACAGTCACAGAAAGCATGAAGTATATACAAATAACATGTAATACTCTAATATAGATACATATGTTATAGTACAGTACAAACTAAAGACCATAGGGAATTCAGTATTTCTACAGAGATAAAAATGAACACATTTGAAAAGATAGCGATCACACAGGAAAACTTAATGCAAAGCTGACTATATTTCAAAGTAGAGTAGCTTACCACATTTGGGAATTAATAAGTTATGGCAGACAAAAATCCCTAACACAACTAAATTCTCATAACAAACATATAACAAAAATACCCTTGTCTGGCAAGTCCACTGTGTAAGCATCACTGGATGGGCTTATTTGACACCACACCTTGGACTTGCCTTTGATTTCTGGGAATCACCTTTTCCTTAGATTGTTCCAAGCTGGTTTTGTTCAGTGCAGTGGTAGTGCTACCATCCATGATGCTGGTAACCTGGGGTCAGGAATGAGTCTGGGTCACTGGAGGGCCGGCAGGGGGCAGGTGGATAGAGTAGCCCATAGTCTGCTATCCTTCTCCAGGGTGGGGTGGGCTGTGGTGTCCAGTGCATGACTGATGCCTAGTGAAGACTGGGGATTACAGCCAGCCCACACATGGAGGGTGGGGGAGAACTGTGGCAGACAGCCAGTGTATTATGCATGGAAGCATGTATGGCACTGCCATTGGTGCCATTGCACATTGTGCCTCACCACAACAGAACGTGAACATGGGAGACAAAAATGGGAAAAACTCTGGCCAGCAGGGTGACTTTGGGGACCCCTCAGGCACCACACCTGTCTGTCTAGGCAGACCCAGCATCCTGGATCACTGCAGGAACAAGAAGATGGCTGAGGTGAGGTTAGTCCTAATGTACACTGGGGTGACAGGGCTGAGCATTCCTGAGGGATGGGAGCCAGATCCAGATGAAAGGAGCAACAATAGATACAACCCCCCTGCCCCCCGTTTTTGTTGATTAGAGCTTCATCCTTTTGTTATTCTGGTTGACTACTGAGCAGGGTGCCCTCTCATTAGACCAGTCATGTGTTTATGGACAAAACATAGACTTTTTAGATGAAAAGTGGCCCAACCCTTTGATTTTGATCCAAAACAAAGGGTCTTTATAGAACAGGAACTGTTGTTGTCCCCCACCCACCCTGTTTTTGCTCTGAGTACAAAGGACATCTTACACAAAAGCTATTCTCAACTAAAAACCCTGCCGCTTGGACCACAGAAGAATGGGTATCCTGTGAAAAGGGTGACTGAAATTGATTGATTCAGATATGAGCGAATCAATTTTAGCACCCGTTATGTGAGCTACCCTGAAAGGGTAGTGAGGGGAGAACAGTAGGGTGAATGGAAGAACATTAGGGAGAATGGAAGAGGAGGGAAGATAGGAAAGGTATGTGGGAGGTAGTGTGGCATGAGGTTGCTGAGCTGGCTATGTGTGTGGTGGTGAGGGTGGCTGGCTTTAGTGGGGAGGGGCTGGGGAGGGGTACTTTTTTTGTGTTTTATGTGTGGGAGTAAATTTTTTTTAATAAGTTTCTCCTCCTCTCTGACATGCACCCCCTGGGAGTTGAGAATCCATAGTAAGAGGGGTTGTGGGAGTCGAAGCCCCCCATGAGAGGGGAGTGTGGTGGGCTGCTCTCCCTGCATAGATACATTTGTTTTCACCGGAGATGCCTCACTTGGACTGTACATCACCGTTTTGATTTTTCAGCAATGTACACTTGCTGTAACAACAATCGCTATTTGATGATCACCGTTATGACATGAAACCAGAAGAATGTAATGTTTAGTTTTTACCAGACCTCCTACCTTCATTGAAATACTTTATAAAAGCATAGATGATAAAAATAAGACAGATACAAAAAATATATTGCATAGTTGTTACATTTCCATCTCCTGGAAAAATGAAAAAAAAAAATCTTTTAGCAACCCTAAATTAAATTTTTTCATGTTAGCAGGTTTGCTCTACCTATAACACTCCAAGTTCTCTCTCCAGTTTAACAATTCATTTTTAAAGCATCTGTTGTTCATTTCTGGGCCACTGCTTATTGCCCAGACAAACCATCAGAATTGCTATTCTGTGACCCACTGTGGTGCCTAATGTTCATGTTATAGGACTGCATCACCAGCTCCATCTTAACAATTTGGGGGTTTGCCCACTGGTCCTGTGGAGTCAAGTGAGGGGGGTTATGGTCAGTGATCAGTGGAAATGCTCTCCCATACAAATATGGTTGCAGCTTCTAAAGATCCCAGATGATACCCAGACACTATTTCTCAATTATGACAGGCCTCCTCTCTGGGCAGCAGCTTCCTGGTGTTCCTACCCTGTGTGTGTAACCTGACTCAGAACCACTCCGGCCACTGATCAGATGCATCCACATGCACAAAGAACTTCAGAGAGCAGTCAGGACTCACAAGCACAGGTGTCTGACACAATGTGTCCTTCAATGGGGAATGCTGCCTCATAGTGATTGGTCCACTAACCTTTTTTTGGCATCTTTTTCCTTATGAGATCAGGCAGGGATTTGGTCATACTACCAAAGTGTGGCATAATCTTTAGATAGTACCCTGCCTGCATGGCTTATCCTTGAATGGGATAAATTTTTACTGGCTCAAGCTGCATGTACCCACTCACTACTAGAGATGATAACAAGTTATAATTCGCTGGTGAAGTTAAGGTGAAGATACATGCATAGAAACTTTGAAGTTGTTGGCAGAAAAGAACCTCTTGGCCCACCCAGTCTGCCCAAAAAATCCCTACCTAATGTGCTACCACATACCCTACTTGATCTCTGGCCTTACCATCCCCCCTGTCTTGTTACTAAGGTCTCCTTGTGTCTATCCCATGCATGCTTCAAACCTGCTACCATTTTAGTTCCCACCTCCTCTGCTGGGAGGCTGTTCCATGCATCCACCACCCTTCCCATGGAGAGGTACTTCCTCACGTCCTCTCTAAGCCTCCCCCTTGAGCTTCATATCATGCCTCCTTGTCCATGAGCATTTTTTTCTATGTAAAATACCACCCTCCTGTAGCTTATTATTATCTTTGAGGTATTTGAACATTTTTGAAAGTCTATCGCCTGTAGTTCAATGGGGTGAATAAACCATCCACATCCCCTTCCTGATCTATTTAAGCAGTCCCTTCCAGCTTCCCTTTGAAGCACTTTTTCTTTGCAGCTGAAGGCTCTGTCCATCTCTGCCTTCTTCCCTGGGGTCTGCTGGGACCCCACCACCACCACTCCTCCAGCATTTGTCTCCCTCCTTCCCTTGTGCTTTGGGCTCTGCTTGATTTGTGCTAGAGTTTTTTTTGTTGTGTTTCTCCTGCATTTTGGTTTCCTGCATGCTTCTTTGCATTTCTTGTTTCCAGTCCTTCTGTGTTTCTGTTTTTCTCATTTTGCAATTTCTTTTTTTGGGGGGGGGGCTTTCTAGTTTTTCTAGCATCCTGTTGCCCTTTGTTAGTGTAGTGTTATTCTTGCCCTTATGCTATTCAGGCACCGGATTTTAGCAAACCATCAGTTCAACTGCAATTGTTATCTGCATGCTTGAGCACAAGGTGTTGCTTCCCTGCCTGCCTCTGCTGTCTCCTGTGTTTATTCACCTTATTTGTTTGCACCTGGTCCAGGCTTTGTCCTGTTCCACCTAGCTGTCACTCCATGCTGTGCTAAGTTTGTTTCTCAGCAGCTCTGCTCAATTCATTTAGTGTTAGCTCAGTTAGGCAGCTACTACTCCCTACTTTCAATCTTTGCTCTGCTCTGGTATATTCATGTTGATGTATTATTATACTAAAATGGCCGACAGCTGCAGGTATTTTTTCAGTACATTTCTGATTTAACTAATCTGAACCTTTCAGTCATTAATTGCTTCATCTTGTTTACATTACTCTGTCAGCTTGCTGTCCTATGGCTCTGTCCTTAACTTGAACCTTGCCAGTAAACTCACCTCTATTTTGGGGGGTTCCTATCCTACCAACATTATAGTTCCTGTTTGGTCTCATGGTGCTCGGCTTGTGGCTTTTCTGTTAGTCCCATATCAGGGGACTGTGATATCACAGGGGGGCACTGTGGCTCCAAGTAGCAGGAGCATGCTTTTATGAAAGCTATATGATTCTGCCCTGCTCCTTTGCCTACACAGCTTTTCAGTTATCCTTGCATAAATACATTAACTTTGCAGTCTGCATGGCTTTCAAGATATTCATTGCATTTCAAAACAGCCTTGCAAATGCTCTTATAGATTTACCTAACTCTGTCTTAATGGCATTTAGGGTATCCATACTAATCATATCAATTCATTATTCATGCTGAAACCATAGCAGTGATCTGCTAAACCTCATCGATTCAATTATGCTAAACCTCATTGATTCAATTACTGGAATCACAGCCTCTCACTACCTAAACACCTACCTTCTATGTCACCATTAACTTGGCTTGGTTAATGGAATTGGTTGGCTTGCTTTTCGCTAGCTGCTACTACTATCAAACCTCCTATCACTGGCTTACACTGCAGTCTCCTACATCATCTAGGCTGCTGGCTTCACCCAGCCTCCTCATCACTAACCTGCTATCTAATCTACAGCCGCTGGCTTCACCCAGCCTCCTCCAGTGTAGCACTAACAAAGTTGATTCATGCTCTCATTCATAAATAGGAGGCAAGCCAACCATGACCATTACCTATTCTGGCTCAGGGCTTGCCTTGTAAGCTGATGATCTTGCTCTGCACTCACAAAGTCTGCATCTTGAGTATGTGAAACTTGGGGCAGGGTCCTTCTTGTCTCACCCATAGTGGGAATGTCCTCACTAGAGCTTTAGCATCCAGTCATATGGCACACCTCTTGATGCAGAATTTAAGACTTCAGCTGCACAGGGGTGGGCCCTTAGGCCCAAGGGTGCTCCTTTAACTATGGCTATGCCATGGCACCTTCGAAAGCTATCTCCCTATGACCACCTATGTTTCACTTGGTCTCCTCAACCTCCCCTTCTCTGCCTAGCTCAGCTCTCAGACAGTCCTCAGGGAAGCCCCTTGGACATCTACCTCCACCTTAGGTTTCCCACAAGGAGGCCGGGTGAGTGCCTTCCAGCAGTTGTTGCTCTCCTCTTCCCACCTTGGTGTGAGGGCCTCCTTTATGGGAGTCTCCCTTTTGCTGCAGAGCTCTCTTTCCAGCCTTGCCATAGTGTTTACAATAGAAGGATAGAGCGAGAACCTTCCTCTAAACTTAAAAATCCCCTGAAATTGTGTCTCCAATTGCAGTAGCCGAGCCGTCACTAAATAAAATATCCCAAGACTAGAGGGAAGGTGATCTAGGCCTTAGATCCCCAGATGTTTCCTACTTTAAAAGGTTTTTTTTCTCTCCTCTATGCCAAAGGTCATAATATTTAGTTAGCTGTTAAAATAGTATATTCCGTTGTTTCCTTAGGTAAAATTCCGCTGTTCGATGGAGATGGATTCTGGCCCTACTTGCTAATCCCTTTCTCCTTAGGAAGCCCCCTTATACATACAAACATAAAAACATATGAAATTGCCAGAAGATACAGGCCTTATGGTCTGTCTAGTCTGCTTGAGTGTGCACCACTTCAGCCATTTAAACTGCAACTGCCCCTTCCCCTTGCCCCCCCTTTCTGTTGTATTTCCTCCTACTTCCTTCTCACCCCTGCCCAGTCCACCCTCAGTTTGGACCCTCCATTTGATCCCATTCCATCCCCTCATAAAGCAGCTCACCAACCTCAATGATACCACCTCCTCTGGCAGTGCATTCCACCCTGTAACCACCCTTTCTGTGAAATAGTGCCTCCTCATTTTCCTCCTGAATCTTCCTCTTTCCAATTTCAGACTGTGTCCCCTGGTTTCACCCCCACCTTTTAATCTAAATATACCCTTGTTATTAACTCTGTTCATACCCTTTAGGTACTTGAAGGTCTCAATCACATCCCCTTTCTCCCTTCTATTCTCCAGAGAATACATATTGAGCTCCCACAGTCTCTCCTAATATGGTTTATCTTCCAATCCAAGGATAATTTCTGTTGCCCTATGCTGTACCTCCTCCAGTAGCTTGATGTCCTTTGTCAAGTAGGGGCACCAGTATGCATTCAGTACTCCAAATGCAGCCTCACCAGGGACCTGTACAGGGGCAGGACGACGTCCCCTCTTCTAGAGGTGATTCTCCTTGCTGTGCACCCAAGCATTCTATTATGCTTTGCTGCTTCCCTCCTGCACTGGGCTGAGTGGTTCATATGTCCTGTAACTAGTAGACCCAGATCCTTCTCTTCCATTTACCTGGATAACTGCACTTCCCCAACCAGTAACTATTCCCAGGATTTCTGGCCCCCAAGTGCATGACTTTGTACTTCTTGGCATTGAAGCTAAGTTGTCATGTGTTCCACCAGCCATCAAGGCTTGCTAAATCCTCTTGGAGTTCTTTACTACCTCGACACCCCCTCATCCACTTCTGCACAGATCTTTGTGTCATCTGTGGCGAGGCTGATCTTACTTTTTATCCTGTCTGATATGTCAGCAATGAAAATGTTAAACAACATCAGTCCAAACACTGAGCTCTGTGGGACCCCACTTGTTACAGCTCAGAGCTCTGATAGCTCACCCCCCACACCTACCCTCTGTTGCCTATCCTGTAAACAGCTCTTAACCCATCTAACCAGCTTCCTCCCTGCTCCCAGGTTACCCAATTTGCTGGTCAGCCTTCCATGAGGCGCCGAGTTACAGGCCTTGCAGAAGTCCAGGTTAAGGACATCCACCGCATGGCACTTATCCAGTTCCCGCATCACCCAATTAGAAAAGTCAAGCAGGTTTCTTTGACAGGATCTGCCTGAGACAAACCAGTGCTGCCTGCCATCCTGGAGATTATTCTCCTCCAGAAATTTCACCAGCATCTCCTTGAGGATAGTCTTCATTAGTTTTACTACAATGGTGGTAAGGATCACCAGTCTGTAGTTCCATGGATCATCCCTGGACCCACTCTTATTCAGGGCAACACATGCGCTATCCTCCAGTCCTTGGGCATGCACCCAGTTCCCAGGGAGGTGTTGAATAAGTCTGACAGAGGACATGCAAGGACTTCTACCAACTCTCTCAGGACTCTAGGGTGTACTCCGTCTTGCCATGGCACCTTATCCACCCTCAGGGATTTAAGGCCCTCCATCACCTTGTCCACTGGGATCTCCCCATCCATAACCTCCCCCCCCCACACCCACCCCACTCTTCCCCTTAGGCATGGGCTCCTTTCTCTCCCTGGTAAACAATGAACAGAAGTACTTGCTAAGTACTTCTGCCTGCTCTGTCCGCTTTTCCGCCAATCCATCGCCATTCCTGATACTAACAATCTGATCCTTACTCTTTCTCTTCTCCCCTATATACCTGAAGAAATCCTTTTCCCCTTCTCTGATCATGTGTGCTCACCTCAGTTTGCCAATGAAGCATTTAAACCTATCACCTAGGATCCTGGTTCCACTCCTTGACAGATGCAGACCATCACACCAATACAGGCCTGTATCCTTCCAGGTGGACCTCCAGTCCCCAATGAAGCCAAAACCCTGAGCTCTGCACCAGTTTTATAACCATTGATTGAGTCCTATGGTGCAGAGAACCCTAGCCTCACCAGTGCCAAAGACAGGCAGCACCTCTGAGAAGGTTACTGTGTGAGCTACTTGTTTAAGACCCCTCCTCAACTCCACAAACTTCTTCTGCATTGCTCTGATCCCATTCCCAGCCAGGTCATTTGCCATAGGTGAACAATGACATCCAGCTCCCTCCCCTATGCAGCTGCTCCTGCGATCCTAAGGATTCACTCCCAGTCCCTCCAAGCCATGGCACCAGGTAGGTATCTTACCTCCCTCTCACCTTCCTCCCCCAGTACTATGCCCCTAACAATTGAGTCCCCCACCAGGAGTTGTTTTTTTCTCCTGTGGGGTCCCATGCCACCCCCCCTGTGGGTCTCCTTTGTGGGGGTTCCCAGCATCCTCCTTGGTCTCCACTCCAGGTGCCTCCATAGAGGAACCATAGTCTGCCAGAACAGTGTATGAATTGTGGAGAGGTACAACTGGAGGGATGCACCTCTGTTCCACCACCCTCACCCTCCCTGAGCCCACCATGGTCCAACCACTCCTCTTTCTTGACAACCTCTGAGGCAGCAGTGTCAGCTCTGGTGGTCACTGGGTAGGAGAAGAGGTCCCCCTAATCCTGGTCAACTCAGCCTGGAGACAAGCAACCATCTCCGTCAGCCCAGAGAGGTGCCTGCATATGGGACAACAACGCATCCTCTAGAACATCTCCCGGTAGACTGCCACTCCACATTCACTGCACTACACCATTCCAATCATGTCTTATTTGTGGCCCCTTGACTGTTGTTTTGTATGCTTACTCTTTCCTCTCTCCATTTACTTTTTTTTTGTTTGTTTTTTCTCCCTACTTTCCTATAGCCTCTGTGCCTTTACAGCTCCTGCTGTTCCTGTTCTGGGACAAGATGTTCCTGTATTCCTCAGTTCCTTCTTACTTCCTCAGAGACAGATCTCCAGCAACCAGGGGGTGAGGGAGAGCTATTCCTTTCCTTCCCTTCTAGGATGATCCTGTTCTTTTTCTCTTGCTCTTTACACATGTGCTAATGGTCTCAGTCAGTCCCAGCTTGATGACCGCCCATTTTTGCTCGGCATCCATGTGTGGACGGATGTTAGCTAGGTGACCTTCCAGTATACTTTTCATCCTGCCAAAGTCTGCCTTTTTGAAGTCCAGGAGCTTAGCCTTTGTTGTGGCTATCTACATTCCTAGATTGAGGAAGAACCACACCATATGGTGGTCGCTTCCCACCAGGGCATCCTCCACCATACCGTCTTGGACTTGTTTGACATCCATCTGCACCAGGTCCAGAATGTTCCCCTCCCTAGTTGGCTTTGTTACCTTCTGTGTCAGGAAGCCATCCTGGAAGGATTAATGTAAACAATTACCAGCCTATTTTTCTTCTAGTTCCACTTTCAAAAGTGTTAGAGAGAATTGTTTCTGATCAGATTAACGAACATATGGAGAAATACAAACTCTTGTCTGACTCTCAACATGAGTTTAGAGCCAATCACAACATTGAAACTGCCTTGATGAGGTCCGCCAGCAGAACTTATAAGGCCTTCGATGAGGGAAAATATGTGGCTTCAGCTTTCATGGACCTCACCAAGGCATTTGATTTGGTGGACCATAAGGAGTTATTAAAGATGATACTCAAGGTTAATTTTTCTGAGGATGTGATTGCATGGATTGAACATTATCGACAGGACTCAAAAAAGTTTGATAAATAGCTTTTTTTCTAAAGAACATTTGTTGAGATGTGGAATTCTTCGGGGTCCATTCTTGGGCCCCTATTATTTACACTCTTTATAAACTCACTCTGAAATCTACAATAGTACTGAGTTAAAAATATAGGCAGATGACGCTGTTTTGTTCTGTTCAGGAAAAGATTTATTACATCTTCAGAAAAATCTTCAAATGGATTTTGGTGCATTACATTTTTAGCCTGAAACACACTGATTGGTCTTTAATTCTTTGAAAACAAAACTCATGGTCTTTTCAAGCCACAGAGAAGCCTCCCCACCCACCCTCCCAACAGATTATTTTATTATCTGACAATGCTGGGAATCTTTTTGAAAGGGTATCAGTGATTAATTATCTAGGTTTGATTTTGGATCATCAATTTACATTCGAACAACACATTATTAATTTAATTGGTAAGCTACAGCACAGATTGGGCATGTTATATTGATTCAGTAAGCATATGACAGCTGACTCCAGGTAAATTCTAACACATAGATTATTTCCTCTTATGAATTATGGCTCTATAATTTACTCCTTTTTATCAGAAAGAATGCTTAATAAGATTAAGTCTACCTACCACAATATTGTTCGGTTTGCAACTGGACTCCCAAGACTGACAAATCATTGTCTCCTATATAGTTCATTTGGCTGTCTGTACTTGATTGATTCATTTAATTTTAGATCATTAATTTTTTTGCATAAGATTCACTTGGGTCTGTTTCCTGAAAGCATTGTCAGTTTGTTTCCCAGAACTATAAAACTGGTAACTGTTTTATACTTCACTGCACCTATATTCTCTGTACAGTCCCATTTTTGAAATTCATGTTCTGTTGTCTATTTGCTATTGAAATGTATTTAATACTGTATGTTATCTTCTGCTGATGAGGAACCTTTGTAAATGAGCATCCAGCACAAAGGTGTACTCCTAGAACTAAATAAATAAATTAATAAACTTCTACTGTTGTGTTAGCTAGGTCACAGAGTAGAAATACTTTTCAGGTTCCCTTTTTAACACAGCATTTGCAAAAAATTCAATCAAATATATGGGTACAAAATTGTACAATAAAATGCCATTTTCTATTGTTAGTTGTACTAAGATTTTTGCTTTTAAGAGGTCCCTAAAAATTACCTATTTACTAATTCTGTCTCCAAGTGTTATAGTTAATCTTTATTTAATTGTTCACTCCATGTACATATTTGTTATATACTATACCAACGTAATCTGTATTTTGTGTTTTTTGTTACTGGGCGCTTGTGAAAATGGGCAATTTTGCTCACTGGCCTTTCAGTATAAAATAAAAACTAAATGAAACAGAAAGCCAACAGGAGGATCTGCTCCTTGGCACACAAGATAGCCAGGACATTCCAATCTTACCCTGGCAGGTTGAAGTCACTAACCACCACAGTGCTACCTTTGCCACTAAGCCTCATTATCTGCTCTTGCAGCTCCCTATCTATCTCCTCCTTTTGAGTCAGAGGTCTACATACAACCCCCAATCTAACCTTCTTACCCTTTGAACTCTGGAGTTGCACCTCCCCATCCTCCCTGTTACACATGATCCCATCCCTAACATAGATAGCCACCCCCCACTCTTTCCCTTTTTCTCTGTCCCTGCGGTATAGCTTCAATCCTGTGATAACTAGGTCCCAGTCTTGGTATTGGGTGGCCCATGTCTCACTGATGGTGGCTATGTCCACCTCCCCTTCTGCCATCATTGCATGCAATTCTACTGTCTTGTCACCCAGGCTACTAGCATTCAGTGAGACCACCCTCCAATGTGATCCTATCCCCTCAGTGCCTTTCTCCTGCCCCATCCCCTTTTCTATTCAAATTCTGCTCCTGCCTAGTTATGGGGGGAGGCCCAAAGCACCCCGTCACCTGGTGGCTGCCCTCCCCTTTGCCCCCCCTTACCTGGTTTAAATTGTACTTAGCATGTATGAACTCCCCCAATTTCTGCTTTAGGACCTCCGAGCCTTTCTTGCTAAGGTGTAACCTATCCGTCGCATACAGGTCCATATTCTCCCACTTCTTTCCCCACTCCCCCACCAATATGTACCCCATGTGCACACACCATCCCCTCAGCCATTTGTTAAAATAAATGATTATTTGCTTCTTGGCTGTACTAGCTTTTGGTACCAGGAGAATTTCAGAGAAAGCTACCGACCTACCCTCTGTACTGCATAGTCTTCCCACTTCCCTGAAACTTTCCTGCACCTCTTCTACACTTCTCCCCTCCAGATCATTTATGCCAAGGTGCACCACAATGTGGGGTTTCTCCCCTGCCCTCTCCACACACCTGTTAATATACTGACCCACTCTACCTGCCATGATGCCTGGCATACACTCCACCCATATGTGACTTTTCCTGGTGTCCCTGCTTCCCCATCTTATATCCTTAAATATTAAATCCCTAGAATGATGATCCTCCCACCTTTATCCTTTTCAACCTCCTGTTGCTTGTCTTTCCTCTGCCTTCTGACTTGATCCCCCTCTCCTTCTTCCATGCCTATGGACCCCTGTACCTCATTTTAACCTTGCTTTTTCCCCATCCTTTGCCCCCTCCACTCCTCTCTAATACCCCTACGCTGTCTGTCTGATTCCTCCCCCTTACCATTCCCCAACTGCTCTTCCTCCCACTTACTGTATCTGCTACCCCTTCCTCTACCATAACACTGCTCCTGGCCTCTGGCTTCCTGTGTCCCACCTGATCCATGCATTTCCATTTCCTTACATCCCCCCCCTTCCCTGTACTTTCCTTGCCTAGGCTGGCTTCTGCACCCCTCCTGTCTATGTTCAACCTTCCCCACCCAATCCACTCCTGTATCTGCTGCTCTGCCTCCTGCCTTCACTTCCTCTGCCTCTGCTTCTGTCTGGTCTACTGATTTTGCCTCCTCCTCTCTGCTATCTCCCCTGTCCTTCCTACTACCCCTCCTCCCCTACCTTCCCTGTAACTTCTCTCCCCCCATGCTTCCCAGGCTAATCGATACTGAGAACTTGCTGGCCGGGTGGCGCTGAGGGTTGAGGTGCTCGATGCCACACCTTGCGCCACACTAGTGACTCAGGTTTGGAAACAAGTCCAAGCTGCTGCGGGTCAGCGGGGGGAAGGAGATTGAGCATCCAAAGGACTGCTCTCTTCTCCCTGGGGAGGGTTGTGGAGATGTCTGCTCGAGGAGCGACCTCTGGCGGAGGCTGGAGATTGCCGACAGAAGCATCTTGGAGTATGCCAAGGGAGTGGAGCCACAGCAGTACATTGCCTTGGCAGCCGGGCTCCACAGGGGCATAAACCAGAAAATCCCCCTCTGCTGATAGGCAATGGTGCCTCTTTCCATGGTCCACACTCCTGAAGTTGGTCCCAGCCCCCTCTGCTCTCCCCTCCCTCTCCAGCCCGGTGACTCAATACTTGAAGACAGAGCACCCTGGGAGGAGGTAATCCTTCCCCAGAGGGCAGACCTGGGGAATGCTTGGTGCTGGAGAGGAGTGGGGGGCTAACTGGGTCATGCAGGGAGGTAAAGATGGTGGATCGGAGGTCGCTGGAGAGAGTTTGGTGGTGGGGAAGAAAACAGAGTTTGAAAAAAAAAAATACTGAGAACCAGTTCCTATACTCATTTCCTATTTTTACGAGGTACCCCTGCTGCCCCTTCCTGTGACTTCTGTCCCTGCTTTGCCCCAGTTCCCATCTTTCCATGATACATGACCACCCTCCAGTCAACAGCTCCTGTTCTCAGCTGCTCCTGAGAGGCTGCTGCATTTGTCCTCTCTTTCTGTTTACCTTTTTGTTCACCTACTGCAACATCTGGGGGAGCCCTGCTCATGTCCTCTGGCACCTGGTGTTCCCCCCAACCCCACCCCTCTTCTACTCAGCTCCCTTCTCAACCTCCCAAGCATCTCTCTAAGTTACCCCATCTGCCTAAACACTATACAGCCCCCTGCCCTCGATGCAAACCCCAAGAAGATGGCTGCCCCAAAACCATTCCAACTTACCAACCATCCCACCTCCCCTCCTGCTTTGCTGCCTGCAAACACCCTCTATTACAATGCCCCTGCCCATGCCTGCTTTCTGCCCCAATCCCTAAAACCCTCCATCCTCCCTGTTCTCCTTTTTGAGTATTAGTCCTGTTCTGAAAACTCCACTGCAACTATCAAATCAGCCCTCCCCTTACATCATGTTCACATTTGACTCCTTCTTTCACCTCCCCAGTGTGGCCTGCAGCCTGCGGTCCTCCTCGAGGATGTCCTGCAGATGCCATCTAGTCAGACACCACACTCTTGCTTCATGGCACTCACGTTTTGAGGTCGGTCATGGAAGGGGGTACTTGGCACCCCAATGGTAATAAATACCAATCTCAGCGGCCCTATTGGCCTGGCCTGGTCATGTGGTCTGTTTGTTCCCCTTCCTTATCCCTCTCTCAGCCTCGCTCTGACTGTGTTCTCCCACTGCCCATAGTCCCCACACTCAAAGCCCCAACCCCATGTACAGCCCTATACCATTCTCACTCAGCAAATAAGAAGAATATAAAAATAAACTGTGCGCTTTCCTCCCCTTTCTTCTGCTCCTCTGTTCCATTCAGCGGCTGGCTTCCATCTGGAGGAACTATAAATTTATCACTTATTTAAGCTCCTACCTCCTTGTCCCTATTGGCTTGGCCTGGTCTGTTCCTTCCCCTTCTCTATCCCTCCCTCAGTCTGCATCCTCCAACCACCCGTAGTCCCAACACTCAAAGCCCCAACATCATGTACTGCCCCACACAGTTCTCACTCAGCAAATAAGAATAATATTTAAAAAAAAGAAACGGTATGCTTTCCTCTTCTTTCTTCCACTCCTCCACTCCGTTTGGCAGCTGGCCTCAGTCCATGTCATCAGTGAAATCCATTTTATCAGTGCAATCCTGACAACCTGCGCATCTCATTTGTATTTCTTCAAGCTGTCTTGTTGCTGTCAAACTGCTCTCAACCTCATAGTCAATGTTTAATGCTCAATACTCTTTTCTGGGCTCCTTCCTTAGGTACCTTAAGCCAAGAAAATCTTTCCTGCAGCACCTATAATGGTGGAACCCTCTTGAGGGCTCCTTGCCTTTGATACCCCTACAGGGTGGTAATTCCCAATGGAATAGAGTGCAAACAGCCAAACAATTATCACAGCTGCACAAGCATAACACTACTCTGGTTGCATAGTCCCATTGAATTGAAAGGCTATTGCCTGTAGTTCAATTGGGTGAAGCAGCTAGCTATGTCCCCTTCCTGAGCTCTATAAGCAGTCCCTCCCAGCCTCCCTCTGAAGCACTTTCTCTTTGACCCACCATCCTCTTCTTCTCCTCCAGTGGCACACCTCTTTCCTCAGGGGACTCCTTCCTAAGGTACCTTTAGCCAAATAAATCTTTCCAGTGGCACCTCTAGGGGTTGAACCCTCTTCAAGGACTCCTTCCTTTGATATCCCTACATGGTCGTAATTCCCCATGGAATAGAGTGTGCAAATGGCCTAACAGTCATCATAGTTGCAAAAGCATAACACTACTCTGGCTGCATAGGCCCATTGAAATGTAATGTTGCCCCTTTTGCTCCTTTCCTCCAGAGAGTACATATTCAGTTACCTGAATCTTTCCTCGTAGGGCTTCTGATGCAGGCCATGCACCATTTCGGCTGCCCTGCTCTGTACTGCTTCCACCCACTCTATGTCTTTCCAGAGATGGGGCCTCCAGTACTGGACACAGTACTCCAGGTGGGGTCTCACCAATGATCTGTAGAGGGATAACACTACCTCCATCTTTCTGCATGTGATACCCCTCCCTATCCACCCCAGTATTCTACTAGCTTTTCCTACTGCCTTATCACACTACTTTGCTACCTTCAGGTCATCAGATATGTTGACCCCCCCCCAGTCCCTTTCCCTGTTTTGTGGTTGTCACCCCCACCCCAGTTTGTACATTGGTCTTGGGTTTTTGTGCCCTATGTGCATAATTTTGCACTTTTTGGTGTTTAAACATAGGTGCCAAACCATTGACCTGCCTTCCAGATTTTTAAGATTGTCCATCATTTTTCCACCCCCACTGGTGTGTCCACTCTGTTGCAGATTTTTGTGTCATCTGTGAACAGGCATAACTTCCATTCCAACCCCTTAATGATGTCTCCAATAAAGACATTGAAGAGGACCGGTCCCAGTACTGACCCCTGTAGCACCCCAGTGGTTACCTTGTCTTCTTCCAAGTGAACCCCATTTACTACCATCCTCTGTCTCCTGTCTCTTAGCCAATTCCTTACCCATTTTACTACCTCTGGACCTACTCCCATGCTGCCCATCTTGATTACCAGCCTCCTTTGTGGAATGGTGTTGAAGACCTCACTGAAACCCAGGTAGGTCACATCCACCACTCATCCCTGATCCACTTCCCTGGTTACCCAGTCAAAGCACTCAATCAGATTTGTTTGGCAAGCCCCCCAGAACCCATGCTGCCTCGGACTCTGCAATCCACTGGTTACCGGACATTCCCCAATCCTTTATTTTAGTAGTGTTTCCATTACTCTGCCCACCACTGAAGTCAGACTTACTGGTTGGTAGCTTCCTACCTCCTCCCTATTACCATGTTTGTGAAGTGGGACCACATCTGCCTTCCTCCAGTCCCCAGGGACTTCCCCCATATCAAGTGATAGGTTGAGCAGGACTGTAAGAGGGGCCTTCAGCTCTTCCTTAAGTTCCTTCAGTATCCTGGGGTGAACCCTGACTGGCCCCATTGCTTTATCTACTTTCAGTTTTGCTACTTCCCTGAGGACTCTCTCCTCTGTAAAAGGGCTAGTGTCCACCTCCCTTCCCTTAATGCCCTTTTCCCCTCTCTGTGGCCCATCATCTACCCCTTCTTCCATAAATACTGAGCAAAAGTACTTGTTCAATACGTCAGCTTTCTTCTGGTCCCCTTTCACACATTTCCCTCCTTCCCCTTTTAGTTTTACTATCTCTGCTTTGTTCTTCCTCTTTTGGCTCATATGCCTAAAGAATGCTTTATCCCCAATTTTTACTGACTTAGCAATGTTCTCCTATGTTTGTGCCTTTGCTCTCCTAACTGCTTTTCCTGCTTCCTTTTGTTTCTCCTGATAACCCTTCCTATCTTATTCCTTCTGTGTTGCCTTGTACCTTTTCAATGCTAGCTTATTTGACTTTACCTACTCTGCTACTTCCTTAGAGAACCATAGTGGTCTCATTCTTTTCTTGATCATTTTAACCTGCCTGACATGGAGGTTTGATGCCTTCTCAATTACTTCCCTTATTATTACCCACTGTTCCTCTACCTCTCCCATTTTCCCTGCCACTGCTAGGGCCTCTCAGAGGCATTCTCCCACTTTCTTGAAGTTGGTCCTACTGAAGTCCAGGACCCTGGTTTGATTCTGGTCCAGTTCTTATATTGGATCACACCATACAATGATCACTGGTTCCCAGGAGGCTCCCCACTGTGACGTCAGCGATACTGTCCCTGTTTGACAGTACCACATCAAATATTGCCCACTCATGAGTGGGTTCCTTTAATAGTTGCCTGAGGAAAGCCCCCTGCAGTGAGTCTAGGATTTCCCTGCTTTTAACTGTGGCTACAGCTGGGAGGCTCCAATCCACATCAGGTAGCTTGAAGTTCCCTACCAGCAATATGCCCCTCCTTGTTAGCCATCCCTTGGATTTCTTCCACCATTTTCTTATCTACCTCCTTCCCTGCAAAATTGCCAAATTCGCCTCTGTGGATAATTGTGCAAAGTTTTTCTATTTAATAGGAAATTCGCCTTTGGTAACTTTGCATGTCAACTTCACCTGAAATGTCTCCTTATGGTACACCAACATGAAGCTGTGTCAAAATGAAGCTTCTGATACATAAAAGTCTCAATGTCTGCAGTCCCCAGTCTCTCCTACTCCAATGCTTGAAGACCCTGTGCCACCCACCCATGGTACCATGACCACCACAGGCTGCATCCACTCATCAGTCTCGGTCAGGAGCAATTTTGACATTTTCTGATATGTGTCTGTAATCCAGTTAAACTCTCCACTGACAGTGTGATATGCTGGCAAATACCTAGAGTGTTGCTACCACTGCAATTGAACTTAGTGCAATTTCTCCCTCAGCCAGAATCAAAAACTACCCCAGGTACTTGTGCCCAGTGTGCCACTGGTCCACATAGCCGCACTGGGATCCTATTATCCAGATCAAGCTGAGTGCCACCACCACTAGCACTAAGGACACCAGCAACCTGCTCTTTGACCACTGGTCCTGAGCCAGAGATTTTGCTACCTTTTGGGCTGATCCTCTTGTTGCTGCCTCCTCCAGCACCCACCAACATGGATGCCACAGATGTAACAGAGAATAATTTGTCAACACAAACCCCACCACCTCACTTCCACCAACTACTACTTTTGTTTTTTTTTAGGCATAACTTGGTTGGTTTTTGCTGCATTTGTCTGAAACTTGGTATGGTTGTAGTCAATGAGGAGGTATACATCTGGCGTATTCTGGATAATTATCAGACTTAAATTGTAGATTTGGAACCATGGTGAATTTGGGAGGTAATTTGGGGGTTCCTGTGCATACCCCATGCATTTGTCTGGAGGTAATATGTGTTAGTCTTGTATACTCATCAAGACCTTTTTTTTACATATATAGAGTGTCCCTTAAGTCCAAAGACTGATGGAATTATCAACAGACTGGAGTTTACACAAGGAACTGTGGTGTAACAGACTAGCCAATAAACAAACTACAAAAAAGTCCTGCACACACCAACCTTAGTAAATAACAAGGGCACAGATCTCAGAAAACGAATAATATTTTAATTTAAGGCAAAAAAAAAGCACCTATAACCTGACACGTTTTGGATAAAACAGCATCCTTTCTCAAAGGCTAATTCCTCACACAGTGCAAGGCAGTTAAATACAAAATTTGAAAATACGCCATCATGACACCATTTCTGAAATCACACAGGATTGGTTAAAGGGAAACACCATCCTCAAGTTACAGGGTTTTAGTATAGAACTTATTTCTGTTAGACTCTGTTTTGTATTGTCATACCTTCTTGGTATCTCTTACACTGGACGTTTGTGAAAATGGCCATTTTTTTTAGTAAACTTTATTTTAAAAATCTTCCAAGTTGAACAGGCAATTACTAACCCTTAAAAGGACAGGTACTTATTTTATACAGTCATATGCAGGGTATACCAGCATACAAGACACATGAATGACATATAGACATGACATATTCTTAGAGTACATTTTAACATTAAATAAGTTGTTCCTATGTAGAAGTGGAGCCCGTGTTGTTACTTGGGCTCCACCAGCAAAACATGCATTCAGTATGAGACAAGGCAGGGATATATATATATAACAGGTATATATATATATATATATATATATATATATAGAGAGAGAGAGAGGGAGAGAGAGAGATAAATATATAGATATATAAATAAACCCACACACAAGTTGAGGGACCAGACCAATGTGATTTACCTAAAGCAAAGGAATCAAGGTTATACAGGGGCTAAAACAATGGAAACCAGGAAAACTGCACTGCTCTCTCCACTGGTTCCCAGAATTCCTTAAAGTTCTCTTCTTGGTGTTTAAACATGTATTGTATTTTCTCCAGTTTCATACACTCTACCAAGTCTCGGGCCCATAGTGCCACATTCAGGGTATTAGGAAGCCTCCAGAGCAAGGCTAGCTGGCAAAGACCCAGCACCAATCCTAATTATATCAGTGCAGTATTTTCAGCCTCGTCCCACTGTTGCCCCCCCAGACCCAAGAGTACCTCCACTGGGTCTGAGGTAAGAGATTGCCACAGAATTTGCTGCAGAAACAACAGAATTTCTTTCCAATAGACATAAATTTTGGTACATTCCCATACCAAATGGGAAACTGTACCAGTGTATATGTTACATTTGGGGCATAGATCTGGAGTTGAGGGGTCAATCCTGTGTGCCAAAACTGGGTGAAATATACTCTGATAAGAACATTGTATTGGCTTGCCCATAGGCAATTATTCACCGAGCAATTGAGAAAATATTTGAAAATCCAGGCCCAGTCACCCCCAGTAAGATAGCTTGTAACATACCATAAGGGGTTTAAAAGTATGGTCCTGATGCCTACTGTACCTTTAAAAGTCTCTTCCAGAGGGGACCGACCATAGCCTCCTGGTCCCACACCCACACCCACTAACTGTTGTTCCATTGTTTTCCATAGGGAGAGATATGAAAGGTAGGAGGTGGGGGAAAGGTTATATTTTTGTTTGATTATATGACAATCCAAGACCTGCTCATCACTCAACATCTGCTCTATAAAGTAAAACCCCCTGCGATTCCACAGATCAAGAGTTTTCTGGGGCAATTTCCCTCCTTCCAGCTTTTCTTGTTTCAGGGGGGTGTCTGGAGACAATGCTGCCCTGTGCTTTAGAATATGATGGGCCATGTGGCAAGCCTTCAAAGTGGCTCTGGTACAAGGGTGGCCACATTTCTTCCCCATCTCCTCCACCAGGCTTCCAACCAACACTTCATGATATAATGGTATGTTAGACTTTGTCTTCAGACCCACCCATGTTGATTGATTCTCCCACTACCCATCAGGTACTGAGTATGTGCTAGTTGGGATACCAGATAATAAAGTTTGACACTGGGTAATCCCAAACCCCCATGAGAAGCAGGCTTCCACAATATGGCTTTTTTAATCTTAGGTCTCTTCCTTTTCCATAACAATTGGGTTATACAGCCCTCTAGAGCCTTAATAAATCTATTCAGAATATAAACTGGTATCATCTGGAAGGGATAAAGAAACTGAGGCAGGATACTCATCTTTATGAGATTAACCCTGTCTAGCAAGGTTAAAGGGAGGGCTCTCCAATTACAACAGTCTTCTTTAACCTTAGCCACCACCCTACGCATATTAATATCTGCCATTCTGAATAGCTTTGCCGGGAGGTATATACCCAAATATTTAATTTCCTGGGATGGGGGTACTAAGCCTTGATTGAGTATAATAGGAGCCTTGATTTCACCCAAGGTCATCCATTCACACTTGCTCCAATTTATTTTGTGGCCAGAAATTGGGCCATTAGTGTCCAAAATGTGGGTCAGAGCTGGGAGGGCAACCCCCGGGTCTTTCAAAAATAGCAGGATGTCATCTGCAAAAAGTGAGATGACGTGGGCTCTTCCACCACCTATGAAGTCCTGAATGTTTCTATGGGATCGAATGGTTTCCAGCAGCGCTTCTATGGTAAGCACATATAATAGCGGGGATAATGGGCATCCCTGCCTCGTGCCTCACCTCAGATGGAAAGGAGAGGATATAGTGGAATTAGTTAAAATTTGGGAGTTATATAGGGTCCCAATCCACTTCAGAATGGTGTCTCCCAGGCTGTATTTTTTAAGGACAGCAAACATAAAAGGCTACTCTACACGGTCGAACACCTTTTCAGCATCTAGTGCTAAGAGGCCCCCTCCCTTTCTACCTCTTCAAGTCCAACCATGGATAATATTAACCATCCTTCGTATATTTTGTTTAGCTTGTCTCCCCATACAAAGCCTCCCTGATCTGGATTAATCACCTTTGGCGCAGGTCGGTCCAGTCTTAGAGCTATTAACTTAGCCAAAATTTTGTAATCAGAATTCAAAAGTGATATGGGCCTGTATGACCCACATTTAAGTGGGCCTTTCCCAGGCTTAGGTAAAACCACTATAGTAGCCAGGCACATAGAAGGGGATAGAATTCCCATCTGAAAAGCTGAACATATCATTTGGAGCATAAAGGGTCCCACCTCCTCCCACACCAGTCTGTAGAACTCAAGGGGTATCCCATCTGGACTTGGCACCTTACCTCTCCTCCCCTTCCAAGCTGCCCACTTTAATTTTGAGGCAGTGTAGCATAGCGGTCTAAGGCTCTGAGCTGCAAATCTGGTGACATCCAGCAGACCAGACCTGGGTTTGAATCCCACTGCTTCCACTTGCATACTGTGTGACCCTGAGCAAGTCACTTAACCTCCTTGTGCTCCCAGGTCACTCCTGTAAAAAAGCTTTCAGCTTAGTGTGCTATACCTGGTTAAACAACTAAACTAAAGAATAATAAATAAATAATTCCTCCTCAGATATTGGAGAATCCAAAATCTCTCTATCCTCCTCACCTACCGAGGGTAGTTCAATGTTCTGGAGAAAGTCCTCTGGGTCCCCACCCGGTGGGAACTCCGGGGTGTAGAGGTTTGAACAATACTCTTTAAAGGTAGCATTGATTTGGGATTGATCATGCATAATGTCCCCCCCATCTCCATCCCCATAATTGTCCTCTCAGCCCTTTTACTCTTTACCAGGCCTGCTAACCATTTACCCACCTTTTCCCCATCACAATGTGCCCCTGCTTTGGTGATCAAAAGAATTATCTCTATTCTGCGATCAGACAGTTTATTGAGGGATCACTTTAAAACTTTAAGTTGCCATGCTTTCTGGGGTTTGGTACATCCCATCAGGTCCCTTTCCAACTCCCCCACCTGTTTCTGTAGTTCCATTTCTTCTCTGTTCAATTTCTTTTTAAGGTAGGAGGAGTAGGACCGTTGCTTCCAGAGGGTCATTATGCACTAAATATTCCTTAATACTGTCCCTGACTTGAGATACAGAGCCCTTATCTACTAATAAGGAAGGATCCATTCGCCAGCTAGGCCTCTGGACCTGCCCTGCATGAAGTAGCAGTACTGCCTGCAAGGAAGCATGGTCTGAAACCACCAGAGGTCCGTAAGAGGCCTCCTCTACCTGTCCCGCCCACACCTTTGGAAGAAATAAATAGTTCAGCCGTGTATACACCTGGTGGGCTGAGGATAAAAAAGAATATTCTCTGGTGGTTGGGTGACCCTGCCTCCACACCTCCATTAAGGCTCATCCCTCCACCATGTTCTGTAAGGCTGCCGTGCTGCGCAGGGAAGGTCTAGATCTCTAACCCAAATGGTCTAAAACAGGATCCAAATATGTGTTAAAATCCCCTCCTATTTTTAGGTTGTCTGACAATGGGGCTAGTGTGACCTCCAGGTATGTAAAAAAATCAGGGTAATCAAAATTGGGACCATATACCGAAACCAAGGTGTAATTTATTCCTCCTATATCCACCTCTACTATGAGGTATATTCCCTGGGGGTCTGCATGTGTTTTCAAAAGTTTGTGGGGCAGACCAGGGCTCAACCAAATTGCAACCCCCCCAGCCCTTGAAGTAAAAGGTGCCGTCAGCAAAGTACTCCCCCAGGCAGTTGACAGCCTCATGGTCTCCTCTGAGGTAGAATGAATCTCTTGGAGGAACACTATGTCCCCCCAATTTTTTTTATATTTACCTATACTTTTTTTCATTTGACCACATGTCGCAGGCCATTAAGATTCGAAGTTATCAACTTCAACTTATTCATTTTACAAGCCCAAACTAAAAATGCAGCCTTGTCATGTTCTCCACATTCCCGCCCCCTGTACATACATTTGACTTGGAAGAAAAGTTTTCAACTTTTTAACATCCCCAACAAGTCCCTCGCCCACAAAGACTGGTTCTTAAACTAAAGAGAATTGCTCCATCTGCCAATGAACTAGCCAGTCACGACATAGTGTAGACAGTGAAACCCCCTTATCCCCTTCCAACAAACAATCCCCATAACAGCAACATCTACCCGAATAATCCCCTCCCTAACCCCTGTCTACTTAAGCTATTCACCCGCTACTTTGCATGGATAGAGCAGGCTATCCACCTTTAAAACCCCATAACTTTACTCTATAATTTGCATGCCACCCTTTACTTTCTGGAAGGCTGCCATAGGCAGTGGCTGCTGTCACAGGGCAGATACCAACATGGACCCCCCCCCCAACAAAGCCCACTGAATAAGAATGGAAGACACTTCTGGGCTTTTTACTGAATAAAATCATAAGTAAGCAGGCACTCCCCACTTAATTTGCAGCCCTCTTAAATCAATCTCGTAAAACCCCAACCTGTGGACCCCCCACGTAGAATTACGGACACTCCCAGCAGAACACAACAGAGACTACCGAGCTCCAAAATATGCAAAGCACAGTTTTAAGCCACACTGTTCAGACATCCTTGTGCTATAATTTTGGGGCCCCAAGGCTAAAGCTCTGGGTGGGAGCCAGGATACTGTTCCGGTGTTGAGAGGGGAGGCCTAGAGCCTGCAAAGTAAGCCTCCATCTGGTCACAGTTATGAAGGTAAACAATTCAGTTAGCCATCTCAGAATAGTACATTGTTCAGACCATAACTCCTAGGCCTGGCATGGCTTTAGAAACAAGGTATAACCTCCACAGACACAGAAAACCAGCTTTATTCTTACGGCCTCAGATCTAGCAGAATTGTCCATCAAGCTGGAGGTAAAGAAGAGCAGTATTCCTAGCACTAATCAGGGTGTGCCCCGCAGAAAGATGTAACTCAGGGATATCATGGGTGTGAGTGGGAAGGGGAGCCCTCACCAAACCAGCCATTATAGGCCCCATAATAGTGTTGCGGTCTGACCCACAAAAATGTGTGCCCCACCCACCCCACATCCCAATCACAGCACACCCCAGCCACCGTACCTCTGAAAAAGTCTGCATGCCTTCTGGAAACGCCATAAGAAAAGTTCCTTAGCAGCCATCTATGCTCTCGTTGCTGCCCGCCAGCTTTTTTCAAGTTGGCTACACACTCCATAGCTGCATCTGCGCTAGTAAAAGATTTTGGCTTCCCTCCCTGTGGCCTAATGATCAGGCGTGCTGGGTAGACTAGTGCAAATTGGCATCCCAAGTCAAGGAGTCACTTCTTGACCTTGACAAATGCTCTTCTTTGATTTTGAAGCTGCCAGGAATAATCAGGGAATAAGCTTATGTGTGAGTGCTGCACCGTTATTTTTGCCTGTTTTCCTAGCCTTTCCAGAACAGTTTGCCGATCTATGAATAAGAGGAATTTTATGATGATATGCCTGGGTCTTTGGTCAAGGGAAGGTTTAAGGCCAGGGGACTGGTGTGCACGTTGAATTCCCAAGGTAGCCTCTGGGGGAAGGTCCAGGGTGTAACTAAGCCATTTCTTTACAAATGAGGCACAGTCTCTCCCCTCCAGTCCCTCTGGTAGGCCCACTGCTCTCACATTGCACCTGCATTCCCTGTTTTCAAGGTCATCTATAGCTTGTTTTAAAAATTCAATCTCTCATAAAGCTTTCTGTAGGTCAGAATAGGAGCTTTGCAAAGAATCCTCCTGCGTGCTGATCCGTGCTTCTAATTCCCCCAGCCTGGTCTCGTCCAAGTCAACTGTCTGTGACACAGAATTCATGGTCTGCTGAAGGTGCTGGATCTATGTAATGCCATTCTCGAATCCAGCCTCCATCCTTGTCCCCAAGTCATACTTCAGTTCTTTTAACAGCCTTTCCAGTGCATGATACCCCTCGTTAGTGGTAGAGGGGATCGCTTGGTCCATCATGGGGTTGGCAGGAGGAGTACCTTCAACCTGTGGTAAACCTGAACTGCCTGTGCCCGGGGCACATTTTGAATTAGATTTCGGTAGGCTTCTGCTTGTCTCCACAGCTGGGTGCAATTGAAATGGCAGTTTTGCCTGTTTCTTTGCCGATTTCGATGGCGCTGGTATTTAGCAGAGTTTTACAGTACAAAATTGACTCAACTGCTGGAGTAATGTGAGGGATGGCAAGATTATGTGGTTGATAGCTGCTGCGCTCTTAGCTCAAACGTCCATCTTGGCCCAGCGCTTGGCCATGCCCCCTAAAATGGGCATTTTTACTCACGTATCTTCCAGTATACAAATAAAGAAGTGATTGATTGATTGATTGATTGAGTATCAGTGCCCTCTGTTGAAGTTTAAGCTCCTCCTGAACCAGCATCAGCAGCAGTACCTGCACCACCACCAGGTTTTCCTTTTTTTTTTTACACAAACAGTACATGATAGGAATTTCAGGGACTAAAGGGACACTTGCAAGATGCAACAAATCAGGTAATTATCACAACGTTACTATGTACATGAAAAAAGCTAACCTCTATCAATACACAAAATAAAATCAAGAAACTCAAATACAGTGACAAAAATAATTCAGTAAAACACACCTAACTGTTCTACAGAACTAAAATAACAAACCACAGAAACCAGGAAAAAACATTCGCACAAAACATTGACTACAACAGTGCTGCCTGCTAAGACAGAAAAGGCTGCCTAGCCTGCCTTTTTCTTGCTGGAAGTTGTTACAGCTAAGCCCCCCTTTTTCACAGCACTGCATTAATACAGGAAAATAAACTACAACTTTAAACAAAGTAAATCACAACAAATAGCAGAAATAATTTGTGATCTAGAGACACAAGGCATAGCTGACATTTAATGGAGTGATTTGTTGGAAAAAAGTATAGTTACGGAAGAACTTACCATAACAGTACAAGAGGAGCTCTTGCAGCAGGCTGTCAATGGTAGAACTTAGCCATCAAATGCCAGGACCACACAGTAACTTTCTAGCTAGCAATCTGCCACAGCGGGTTGCCCACCACCGATGTCACCCTCTGATGTTGGCTGGTTCACCCATGTCGGAGCAAAAAACATGTTGCCAACACTGATCACAGCACAGATAACATGCCGCCCAGCATTAGAGTGCCAGGCATTATGTTTCCCAGGAGTTACAGCACCAAAGCACCCTCCCACCCCCTCAACTATAAATAACTTTCTCTGAAGTGGGCATGCCATGAAGAGGGTAGAAGCAGTGTGGGCACACAGGGTGAAATCAGTGGAGGGTGATCTAAAATCAAGATTTCCCCTTTCACTGTCACCCTTGTTGCAGCACCCTAATTGCTGTGACAATTTTAAGTCACTGTTCTAACGGTATAGAACATCAGCTTATCCTATAAAGGCAGGCTGTCCCCCACACCATCCTCAGTTCTCCTGCCAGAAACCTAAAGTGGTCAGTGGAAGAAGAAACCAAGGAGGTTCCCAAGAGCCAAAAAGGAAAAGGAGGGTAAAAAACCCATGTGAATGGAAGAGGATATAGCAAAGATGAAGAAGGGAAAGGAGGGAGGGAAAATCATGGCCTGCTGAAAGAGCTCCTCTTGAAGATCTACTGTTATGGTAAGTTCTTATATAACTCTACTAACTTACTTTGAGAGAGATCTTGTAGGACAGAGTCCCAAGCAGTTCTGGTAGTACAAAGGATGCAGCACTGGAAGAAGGATAGATGGCAGCCACTGGCCTAAGACAGAATACCCTGCAGAATGGCAAGGCCAAAATTGGCGCTGTGCCCAAAAGCAATGTCCAGATTGC
Organism: Neoceratodus forsteri; assembly: GCA_016271365.2. NCBI lineage: Eukaryota > Metazoa > Chordata > Ceratodontiformes > Ceratodontidae > Neoceratodus > Neoceratodus forsteri. The sequence continues at coordinate 406,805,591 of CM057456.1, read as the reverse complement.
TTGATGAAGGTGTGGACAGAGCTCCAAGTGGTGGCAGCACAAATGTCTGCAGCAGACACCATCCTGAAACAAGCTATGGAGGTGGCCGTACTCCTAGTGGAATGGTCCTTAACCACTCCCTGGAGGTCCTTATTGCATTTACAGTAGCAAATAAACAATACTGTTAGCTAACCACTTAGACAAACACTGTTTGGAAACTGAAGCACCCTCTCTCCTGGGGCAAATGAAACAAACAATTGGTCAAACATCCTGAAACTTTTGGTCCAATGCATATAGTATTGCAAGATTCTATGTACATCCAAAGTATGGAGCAAAGCCTTCCCCTGATTAGAATACTCAGGATAGTAAACCGGAAGGTGGATGGATTTGTTTAAAGTAAACTCCAACACGGCCTTGGGAAGAATCTTAGGATTAATAAGCAAAGACACTCTGTCTTTCTGAAAAAACAAATAAGGCTGTTTACACATGAGAGCCTGAAGCTCATATATCCTTCGAGCAGAAGTAACGGCAACTAAAAAGAACGCTTTCCAAGACAGAAAGCATAGATCGCAACTCACGGATGGTTCAAAAGGTGGTAAAATGAGTTTCTCCAACATATGATTGAGATCCCTTGAAGGGACTGGGTTCCAAATGGAAGGTTTCAGGTGCAAAATGCCCCACAGGAAGGTGTGAGACACTTAAAGTTGAGCCATGGCCCTGCCCTCAATAGCAGCATGGTACATAGAGATGACAGAGAGATGCACCTTGAGGGAGGAGTACCCTAAGCCTGAATCTGAGAGGGCGAGAAGGTACTCCAACACTTGATTCACCAGACAGGTAAAGGGACACAGCTGGCACGATGCAGCCCAAAGGATGAAGCACTTCCATTTCATGGCATAAGTTGCCCTGGTGGAGGGTTTCTGGCAGTCACCAGGACATCCGTGGCCCTAGAGGAAACCACAAAGTGGGCAATGGCTAAGTCCACAGGAGCCTGCATGGAGATGCAGAGATTTTAGGTCCAGATGGACCAGGGTGCCACAGTCCTGGGAGAGAAAACTGGTGCACAGGGGCAAGGGCACTGGAGGTTCCATCACTAGCTGCTGCAGCAAGGGGAACCAGATCTGACGCAGCCAGAAGAGGACTATGAGTATCATCTCAGCCCCCTCTAACTGAAGTTTGAGCAACACTTTCTGGAGGAGTGGGAAGGGAGGGAAGGCAAACAGGAACCTCCCCTTTCAAGAGAGGGACAATGAGTCTCACCAGAAAACTCCAAACCCAGGATCGAGCAAGCAAAAAGCAGCAGTTTTGTTTTGAGTGTTGATGCAAAAAGGTCCAACTCTGGCTGACCCCATCTGTCAAAGAGATCTTTGACCACCGGAGTCAGAAGCTTCCACTCATGAGCCCTTTACTGAGAGTGGCTTAGACTGTCTGCCAGGACATTTTGGATGCCTGGAACATGGATGGCCAAGAGTTCCAGACCATGCTCAATGGCCCAATACCAGTCCATCATTGCCTCCCAACACAAGGGGTAAGAGTGAGTCCCCCCCTGCTTGTTGATGTAATGCTGTAAACCAGCAGCAGACCAGGGAGGAGATGAGTCTGGAAGGCCTGCAGAGCATACAGAACTGCTGTCATCTCCAGAATATTAATGTGGAGACCCTGTTCTACTTCTGTCCAAGTGCCCTGAGTCTAGTGAGCATCCAAGTGAGCTCCCCAGCCCCAACCAGAGGTGTCCATCATGTGGATCTGATGGGAGTCTGAAATATGGAAGGACCCCCCCCCCCCAAAGCAGGTAGGCTGAATCTAGCCAACACAACAAGACTCTCTTGACCAGATTAGAGACCATGACCAAATGGTCTAGGTCATCCGTATGTTGGTCCAACTAGATCCTTAATGTCCACTGAGGTATCCACATGTGAAGGTGGGCAAGGTGAACCATGGTGATGGCTTCCATTATATGGCATAGAAGACCCTGGAAGGGACCTGGTGACTGGAGGAGACCAGGCAAGCCTGGGCCATCAGGTGTTCTGCCCTGTTCATGGGCAAGAAGGCCATGCATTGAGCAATATCCAGGACTGCCCTTATATATTGAAGGTGCTGGTAAAGAGATAGGCAGGACTTTGGCTGACTGATGGTGATACCCAAGGCCTGGAAAAGGTATAAGGTATACTCCAGGGACTGGACAAGATGGTCCCGAGAGGGAACCACCAGGAGCCAATTGTCCAAGTAGGGAAAGATACAGAAGCCCTGCTGCCTCAAAGCAGCTGCCATCACCACCAGACACTTGGTAAAGATCCTGGAGGCTGAGAACAGGCCAAAAGGAAGGGCCCTGAATTGAAAAATGGGCTCCCTAGAAATGGAAGTGGAGGAAGTGCCGATGGGAATTAAAAATGCTGATATGCAGGTACACATCCTGCATGTCCAGCAAACAGAGCCAGTCACCCTGGTGCAGGAGGGGCATCAACCCCTGATGGGTGACCATCCCAAAGCACTTGTACTTGATGTACAGGTTTAGATGACTCAGATCCAGAATAGGCCGGAGATCAAAGGTCTTTTTGGGGACCAGGAAGAAGTGGGAGTAGAATTCTCTGCCCCTATGAGCCAAAGGGATGAACTTTATGGCCTGTTTTTGCAGAAGAGCTAGAATGTCTTCCCCAGCAAGGGACAAGTGAGCTAGGGGATAAGATGGGTTTCCTGGTGGGTTTTCTTGGGGCAACTAAAGAAGATGTAGCATATGGCTGTGTCCTATGAGCTGCAGCATGCAGTTGTCCAAGGTAATGCCTCTTCACTGATCAAGTTGAAGGGAGAATTGATACCCTACAGCCTCTCCCAGAAATCTTTATGGAGGGGGGTCAGCTAAGGAGTCAGGAGGTAAGAGCGGGTACAGGGAGGGTGGCCATGGGCATCTGAGGGGCTCTGGCAGCAGCTGTGGAAGGGGATAATACTGCATTGCATTTGCCCTGGCCTTTGTTGGGCAGGTGGGCCTGTTTACTGAAGGAGCAGCAAAGGGAGGGGTCACTGACCTGTCTTAGGTTGGGTATGGTACAGCGAGTGAACAGACTGGAGGTTGCAGCCTGACTCCTGAAGGGAGGAAATTATATCCTGCATGTCCCCCTCGAATATAACTGAACCCTGAAAGAGGGTCTCCAAAGTGTTGGACTGTACATCAAAGGCAAATCCAGACAATCATAGCCAAGAATGGTGCCAGAGACAGACACCTTAGGCTGTTCCTCTGCCCGAAGCATCCACAGCATCATAAGTGGCCCAAAAGATGTGGGTCCCCGTGTCGGAGCCCGTCTTGAGAACCTGGGCGAGCAGAGTTTTGGAGGAGTCATCCGGCAAGGCCTGCACCAGTTCTCTGGCCTGTTCCCAGAAGGCATTCTGGTATTGGACTCTGTGGGCTAGATAACTGATGGCCCGGATGGCCGGGGCAGAGTATGCAAAGACTTGCTTGCTCAGGTGGTCCAGCTGCCTGGATTCCCTGAAGGAGAAAGGGTGCTGAGGTGTTTGGGCTTCTTTGTGCAGTCATGCGCTGCATTGATGACCACAGAATCAGCTTTTGGCTGACCCCCAAAAAGGCTTACCCACTGGGGCATGGTAGAGCCTGTCTGCTTTCTTAGAAACTGCTGGAGTGATGGAGGGATGATTGCAGGCCACCCATGGTGGCCTGGATGTACCTCATGATATCTACAGATGAAGAGTCATCTGGAGGGGACTTTGGAACCATTTTAATGGTCTCTTCATCCTCAGAAGAATCCTCTGGGGTGAAGTAAGTGGTGTCATCCTACCAAGGCTCTTCTATCTCACTTTCAGCCGGCGTGTGCCCCTCCTGGTAAATGCCAAAGCCAGCGTTGGGCCTGGATCCACCAGACCCTGTCTTATGGGGGATACTGAAATCAGGCAACACCCAGTCCTGGGGCAGAGGATCTCTGGTGGTCCGCTGAGGGGTAACCATAAGTGTGCCCTAAGGGGCAGTGGTCTGCTTCTGCATGAACGCCCACCATGCCAAAACCAGGGCATTGTAATCACCAGCATTGGGTAATTATGCACAGGTGGATAAGGGTTGGCAGGCACCAGGTAAGGAAAAGGTGGCATCTGGGCTGACAGGGAGGTCATATGGTACAATGGTGGTGGGCCAGCTGGCGCATGCTGAGAGGCTGGTGCCTGGCTCACATGCTGCAACAGAAGCAATACTGATGCTGGGTCCCCCAGGCTGTGGTAGTGACAGGACTGGTGGCATCCCAGTGGGCACAGACACCTGGGAGGGGAATCCACTGGTGCTGAGAGAGAAGGGGTATGCACCTTGCAGGGGAGTAGCCCTCCCCATCAAAGGCAGAGGCAATGCTGGGCTGGAAGCAGCACCGGTAGCCTGATGTAAGTGCTACTAAGAATGATTGGTGTTGAACCCCATAGAGGGGACTGACATAGGCAAAGCTGTGATTGGAGGGGCAATGGCAGGGAGCCAATGCCAGTCACACCCACACTGGTCAAGCCTCCTGGCTGACAACCCATGGAAGTGATGGTCTTGAGCATCAGGGGCTGAGGAGCAGGAGACAAAGTCTCCTGCCCAAGGAGCTACCACCCATGAAGGAGATAAGGGCGGGTGGCAGGGCCACCAGCAGTCCTGCTGGAGTATGGGCAGGCAGGGTCATAGGGGCTGACCCCCCCATGGGAGGATGACACCCCACATGGTTGAACGTTGGGGGTTGAGACCACAAGTGGGAAGTAGACTGGTCCCTGTCCCAATGATTGTCCCGGTACTTGTGCTTCCCACCTGATTTTTCCTGGGACTGGGAAGACGATAAAGCCCAGGAAGACTTGGCTGGTGAAACCAACGAGCTCCTGGCCTGAAGCTTCTGTTCCATCATGACGAGCTTCTGCTTTATAAGATGGTTCTCCAGGATTTTTAGACAACATCTCTGAGTGGCCTGGTTGAATTTCTGGCAGACTTTGGTGTCATGACTGGCACTACTGCAGGCACACTTTGTGAAGCGGTTGGAAGTTGAGGCAGGTGGAGAAGACATAAACTTGATGGCAGTAAGACTGAAAAATCAATGTTCAACTCAATGAAAAAAATGAAGAAAATAGTGAAAATGAAAAAGTCAGGCAAGCATGGGTAATGGCGCTGGACTGAAGCTACAGCATCCACTAAGGTCCAACATGCATGGGTCGATGGCAGGAAAGAACTGAGGAGGGTATGGGAGACTGCCTGCCTTTATAGGATAGGCTGACATCAGAGGGTGGTGTCGGTGGTGGGCAGTTCCCTGTGCTATACTGCTAGCTAGAAAGTTTCTGTGTAGTCCAGGTGCTTGACGGCTAAGTTCTACCAGTGATGGCCTACTGCAAGAGCTTCCTTGAAGTAAGATCTGCATGTTTTAAATGCTTTCCAAAGCTTTTTATGCACAATTACACAGAGCACACTTAACACCATCTCTCTCTCTGTCACACTGCACTGAATTCAGCCTATGCATGACAATACAGTTCATTGCAACACAATGTAACTAACCTCTAAACCCATGAATCCTTGCAAACATCACTTTAGAGCCACAATTCACAGGCGAAGTTTGCAGTTTTGCCATTCGCAAAGTTCTGCTTTAAGGTGAAGTAGAAATTTGCCTAAAGGAGAATTTTGCAAATTCAGTAACATTTGCAAATTTCTCTGTGAAGCAAGTTTTCAGACTTTGCCCATCATTACTTGCTACCCTGGACCCAAGGAATGGAACTTCTGCCATCCCTATTTGGCACTTCTCTGCTTTGACTATCAGCCCTGCAACCTTCAGTTGGCAGAGTACCTCAGTCACCTGCCTGCCATGATTCTCCCATGTCTGGCCGTAGATGGCAATGTTACCCATGTATGCCAGAGCAAAGTCTCCTGCCACAGACAGAATGTGGTCCACAAGTGAATGAAAGATGGCTGATGCATTCTTTATCCTGAATGGCATTACTCAAAACCTGAAAAGGCCAGATGGTGTGATGAAAGCCGATCTATCTTTATCTCTCTCTCTCTGGCTTCATGGATCAGGGTTACCTACCAATGGCCCTTTGTCAGTTCTGTGGTGATCAGTTACATGGCTCCCCCAAGCCCCTCTAGGACCTCATCTATCCTGGGCATGGGGTACGCATCCAACTTTGCACAGCTGTTGAGATTGTGGTAGTTGACACACAACCTCATGGTCCCATCCTTCTTGAGGATCAGTACCACAAGGGAGGCTGAGGAACAGCTGGACTCCTGGATTACCCTATGAGGCAACATTACCTGTATTTCCTCATCAATGACTCCTTCAGGGACTCTATAGGGTGGCTGCCTCAGTGGGGCCTTGGACATTGTATCCTAGTGGTGCTCTATCAGCGTGATATACCCTGGTATCCTTGTGAACATTTCCCGAAATATATGAAGCACCCCATTCATTTTGGCAGCCTGAACTTGTGTCAGCAACTATAAGAGGGTGACAAGGTGACAAAGTCCAGTGAGGAGTCTCCCTTAATCTCTCACAGAATATCCACTAGCAGATCTGCTTCTGCCTCCTTCTCTGGACAGCTGCACACAGCCAGGACCATCTTGTCCTGGTCAAGGTAGAGCTTCAACATGTTTAAAATGTAGATGTGCTGCTCGCAACTCCTGTTGGGTAGCTCCTCCACATACTTAAACATCAAACATCAACAGTTGATCATTGTGTGTGTCTACCTGCCCCCTAAACTTGCACCCACCTCCTTCGCCAAACTCTTCATCAGTCTTGACATCCTCCACCACAGTGACACCAGACTCTGTGGTGACTTCAATCTTGACTGGCTTGGCCCCAAAAATGCCCATTATCAGTTGGCTGTATCTAATGTCAACTTAGAACAACTAATCGATCAACCAACTAGACCTAATATGAAGTCAGGAAATCACACCTTACTTGACTGGATGTTAACTAACAAGAGGACCTACATCAAGGCTGCGGGAGTCCTCCCTGACATGCTAAGCGATCACTCCCCGACTTTCTGTATCTGGAAAAATAACTCTCCCCACCATTCCTTAAAAAACATCAAATCCAGAGACCTAACAAACTTCAACACCTCTGAATTCCTGCATAACCTTACCTCCACTGCCCTATCACCACTCTTCCTGACATTAATCAGGCTCTAGAATACTTAATCGACACTTTCATCTCCATATTTGGCCTCCATGCCCCCTTCAAGTTGAGAAGGGTCAAAGGAATTTATTCCCTCTGGCTCTCCCAGGAGCTATGGCTCCTAATGCATTCTAGGGACAAGGCATGGCGAACCTACAAACATTTAGGGTTCCTTGCAGATTGGAACACCTACCAGCAGTTGCAGAATGCCTGCAAAGCTAAAGTAACCAAATCCAAACAGAACTATCTACAATCCCTGCAAGTCACTAACCTTGACGACCCTAAGCACTTCTGGATGCAAATCAATGCACTCCTTAAGGACAATAAATGAAAAACCTATCAGACCATGATCTCGAAAGGCTCAGAACTATCCTCACCCTCCGAGATCACTGCAGGGATAAATTTGCTTTTCACTGACCTTGACACTTACAAGATAGGGCTCCCAGATACCCGCCCCACACCACAATCCCCCCACACCTAAGATCACCACCCCTCTTTCATAGAATACTTACCTAGCGTAAGGAAGTCCTTAAGCTCCTAATGGGACTCAACCCAGATAGCTCCCCTGGCTTTGACACCCTGCCTCCCAGATTCCTTAGGACTGGTGAACTCACACTGGCTCTTCTTATTGCTCAGCTGATTAATCGATCCTTCCTCATACACTCCATTCTGGACAAATGGAAAACTACCATTGTTGTCCCCGTGCACAAAACTGGCCCAACTAATCTGATTGAAAACTGTAGACCCATATCCATTCTGTGTCCTATCGCAAAACTCCAAGACAGACTCCTGTAAAATCAGCTGTACTCTTTCCTTGAACAGACTAACACACTTACAATATGCCAACATGGCTTCAGGAAGTCTCACGGGACCGAAACTGCCCTCTTGAGGGTCACCTCTAATATTTTTCATGCCATGGATCATGGTAGTGCCATGGGGGCAGTCTTCATTGACCTCACCAAGACCTTTGACCTTGTTAACCATTCTCTCCTCATTTGCAAGATACAATCCTTAGGTCTCAACTCCAACTCCCTCTTATGGATCTCTAACCATCTATCCAACCATTTCCAATGCATCTGATGGGCTGGTACCCTCTATCTCCTATCACGGATGGGGTCCTCCAAGGATCTATCTTTGGGTCTTTACTTTTCTCGATCTTTATTAATGACTTGCCTCTCAATTGTGGGGGGGGCATTGATCCAGCTATATGCAGATGATGCCATATTATACCAGCATGGCACAGATGTTTCCACTATTCAATCTGACCTAGAAAAAGACGTCCAACAACTGGAAGCTTGGTTCAAAATAAACCTGCTGGTTCTGAACACAAAGAAAACTAAATCCATGTTGTTCCATCATGACTCTTTTGATTTAACCTCCCAGCCTCCTCTGGTTATTAACACATCCTCTGGCCTACCACTTGAAAGGATGGGTTCATTCAAATACCTGGGTATGACTCTCAACAAACATCTATCCTTTGACACTCATGTAAGCAGCGTTATTAAAATTACCAATCAGAAGCTCAGCCTACTCCACTGCACTGCCCCCACCTTACTCCTTGTGCTAGAAAGACCATTGCCTCGGCTACCTTCCTCCTTGGTTTTTATTCTATGATGGCCCCATAATTCATTTAGTCAAGACCACTGCCCTGGCCAAACTTAAACAGGCCTACCACAGGGTAGCTCATTTCGCTGCTGTGGCATCTGACTGGGCTCATCACTGTGACATCCTTAAGCCCCTAGGTTGGCCATCCTTTGAGCCCAAAATGGACTTCCTGTGTTGTTATGTACCACCTTTAAACTTATACACCTCCCTTCCCCACCTATCCTCTCTGGCCTGCTTACTCTGAAATCCTTCCCCAGGCCCCTTCACCACTCCCACCTCCCATTGTTGAACCTTCCCAAAGTTCACCTAGCCATTGGCAAGCAGTCCTTCACTTTCTCCAGACCACAAAAATGGAATACTCTCCCACAGAGTTTACTCTCATGTACGTCTCTTCCCCGTTTAAGAAAAGTTTCAAGGATATCTTCTTTCCCCCTCCAATCTATAGTGGCAATTGCACTTAACCTCTTCCTGTGCATGCCCCCCTCACCAGCCCTCTCTGGCTGTCCAATCTTCTCCTAAATCCCTTCTCTTGCCTCTGTGCTCCGTCCACCTCTTCCACGCTCTCTCTGACCTTCCTATCTTCCCCTAAATCCCTTCCCTCCCCTGCTAGCACTCTTTCCCCACTTTTATACTTCTATAAATATCTAATTTATTGTACTATGTATTTGAAGTGTGCTGCAACTTCTTCTGGCTAGTTCACCTGGTCCAATACAACAGGTCCCAAGCCTAACCTAAAGATTATCAGTGCAGGACCTCTCCGGACCAGCATTGGAATCATCATCCTTCTACAGAGGGAACTGACTTTTTGCTCACAATCACCTTGTGTGTGTGTATATATATATATATATTTGTCTCTTGCCTCTGATTGTACTCGTCCTCCTTATGTTTTTCCTTCTGCATCCAAATGTATAGTATACCAACTCATGGAATTGTCTTTATTCCTTGGGTCACCCCTGAAAAAGGGACTTGTCTGTCTTAGTGGACCTACCCAGTTATCAAAATTCAAATAAATATATAAATAAATTTATCTCCATGACCACTGAGTAAGGACTCCCCAAGCCAGCTGCAATTTATGCAGTCAAACAGAGATGATCATCTGTTGCCTGACTTCATATTCCCAGGCTCTTGTCCCATGGTAGTATCACATCTTCTGTCTGTTTTGTGCAGTGGCTAGTTGTTCCTGGACAAACCCCATGAGTTCCTTGAGCATGACCTGAAATTCAGGATGTACTACATAACTGATTCCTCTTGTGGAGCACGTTCACCCTCCTATTTGTCTCTTATCAAATTAAGCTAACTTCTTATGCTGTAGCCAAACAGGAGCTCAAAGGGTGAGAACCCTGTGGGTTCCTTAGGGACTTCCCTATATGCAAATAAAAGATGGAGTAAGTGCATGTATCAGTCTCTCCCATGCTGGTTGGCAAATGCCTTTAACACAGATTTAAGTGATGCATTAAACTGCTCAACCCATGTGTCAGTTAGGGGATGGTATGGTATTGGCAGACTCTGAGTTGCCACACCCCAGACTTCTCCCAAAGATTAGCCATTAAGGCAAACATGAAATTGGTGTCCTATTCCAACAGAATCTCCTGGGGAAAACCCACCATGCTAAATACTACCCAAAGTTCATCATCCACTTTCTTTGCCTCAATGGAGGACAAATGGGTACCTCATGGCATAATCCATGACCATCAAAATGTACTTCATGTCTGTGTGACTTGGGGTGCTGTGTATGTTCCCACAATGCCCAAAGCAATTCACCAAAATGGCTGTTCAATGATTGGCAGAGGAATGAAAGCCATTTTATCTCTGGCCCCACCCTTTCGACCCTCTGGCACTGCAGACAAGTCAAACAGTACTTTGTTACATCCTTAATGATACTGTGCAAGTAAAAATTGCTAGTCAGCTGCTTTTTTTGGACTGCTGACTCCCATGTGTCCAGAAAAGTGGGCCAAGGAAGAAGCTGCTTCTCGTACTTCTTAGGAACTATTATCTGCCAGTGTACCCCCAATCCAGTCTTTCCTTTGGAACCTATTCATGATACAGAAACCAGCTATTTGAGCTTGTTGAAGTCTCCCCCACTCCACATGCCTAACCTGCCCTAAAACACACTTACATGTGGGACAGTCACCCATGGTTGGAATCTCCCCAGATGTAGCTGTGGCTCAGAACTGCTGCTCTCAGCTAATTCTTCAGCTTCAACTTTCCCTGCTACTGATGGAGGGGTTATTTCCAGCTGCACTATGCCCTGTGTATCCTCAGAATCTGGCTTCCTAGCCTTACTATGGACAGTGACACATGCTATGTTGGCCCTACTGTTGCAGTCATTACCCAGAATTACATCAACGGGCAGGTCTGGTACCACACCCACCACCCATACATCCTGGTGACCTTCCCAGCCTAAAAAGATGCAGGCCACTGGCACTGAGACTTCAGGACCTGTCACTCCTCTAATTCTGGAAAACTGGCCCAACATGATGTCTTCCTTGTGAAGCAAATCCTCTTTTACCTTTGAGATGTAGGCCCTAGTGTCCCTCAATCCATAGGTTACTATCCCATTTACCAATAAAGGATGCATGTGTGCAGTGGAGAAAGTGGGAGCTGCACTCTAGGTACAGGCCACTAGCTGCTGGAGCTTCCAGAGCTATACCTTACAGCTGCACTGACCCTTTTACTGTATTTTTGGACAGTCATATAGGTGTTCCATTTTTTGGAAAGAAATATAGCACCTGTGTTCCCCTGACTGCTTACTTTTGAAACAGTTTTGCTTCCCTTTTTGTTCAGGCAAAGGCTGGCTTCACTTAGATTGCCCCCGGGTTCCAATAAAATCACCTGCGGTCCCACACCCATTGTTTTTTCACTGACTGTATGGTCAGCTAGATATAAATGATCATCCCTCCCAGCTGTTTTCTTCATAGAGCTAAGAGTTTGATCTAGTGACCATATCCCCAACTCCTTTGGTACAATACTTAGAAACTGCCCAATACGTAACAAATCTTTTATCTGTTCCACAGAGTTAGCATTTGCACCCTCTACTATTTGCTTTAATAGATTGCCTGGTTGCAAACACATTTCAGGATAGTTCTCTCCCAGAGCTACACATAAATCTCTAAATTGTTGCCTATAGACCTCAGGAGTCAGTTCAAAACATTTTAACAAGGCATTTTTTCACTTTGTTATAGTCATTAAAGTCTTCATTGTCAGTCCTGGTGAAGGCTTCTAATTTCCTGACCATAAGGAGTGGCAAAAAGTAAGTTAACCAAAAGTTCTTTCCAATGCAAATTGCCCACAAATTCTCTCAAAAGGCTTTCAAAACAAATCAACATCCCTTTCTGTAACAACTTTTGTGTATTTTTTGTTTCTGTGTTTAATTTTTATCACCTATACATTTTGTAAGTATTTCAGCTGAGACGAACCTGTCTGATAAATGTAAGGTTTCATGCCACTGAAGCCAAGGCCTGAGACAGTCAACAGCATTGTTTGGGCAAACAGAAGAGTTCCTGTCAAACTAAAAGGTGCTTACACTTCAAAGATGTGAATTGCAATCATAATTATGGGCTCTGATTTGAGTGTAAACAAATCCAGGGCAAGTGAAATGCAGCCCCATGGACTTTACCAAAAGGGAAGACAAAAAAGACTGGACACTGCAATCCACAAAACCATGATCTGGCATACGGTTCCAGTTAGGACCAGCTCTCAAGATGGAAGTTTCCAAAGAAACAAAAGAACTTTGTCAGATCCATGATGTCAGGGGGAAATATTTGATGATGCGTCATGGGGGCAGGCAGCTGAAGGGTTTTGATGACTTGCCAGACCATAGTTAAGGCAATTACATTATGACTCCAAGCAGTTACCATCTAAAGTTTGAGTCTGCCCTACTTAGGATCCTGTGTGGTAAGCTATTTACTTTTCTTACTAGAGAGAGAAGAGTGAGATAGATTTTTCTGTGTGCTTTCTACTGTACTAAACATTTTATTTTTATCTCTGTAGAATTACTGTTCCCCATAGTTTTAGTGTCGTATCCTGTACTGTCTGTGTAAATATCTTGACGTATTAAATATTATTTTTTATATACTTCATGTTTCTGTGACTAAATTCATTGAGGTACTGCTAACTGGGTTATAACTGACAAAAACTGGTGCTCCATATCTGAAGAAACAGCTATGGTTCCATACACAGAAAACCATCTATGATGGGAAAGAGTCAACACCCGATTTTGAGGTAGAGAAAGAAACAGTTTACCACCTTTATATAAACAAATTCAGCTTTTCTATTATCTTCACCTCTGTGCAGCAGTATATACCAGGATGGGTCCAGAATACATCTCAGAATGTATTTCAGTTTGTTTCACTCCTTTTTTATCTAGTGTGGTCACTTAAAATAATTGCAGTGCATTTTTCCTGTGTTGAACTTTTTATTTCCCACCAACCGTCACATTTCCTGAATCCACATTGCACCTCATACGTCACTTATATTTTGATGTCACAATGACATGTGGCATGTGATGTGGAACCAACAAATATGATGGTCGGCTTCCACTAAACCTCCCACCTCAGCTGAAATAGATGATATAAAGGCATAGATACAGAGATGATAATAAAAATAAAACACACACAAAAAATACATTGCATAGTTATTACATACAAACATATGAATAAGCCAGCAGAAAAAGGCCTTGTGGTCTATCATGTCTGACTGAGTTTACAGACCCCTTAGTATTCACTGAGGATCTGCCCCCCATGGTATCCACTTCCCATTGCTGTTCTCCCCCTTGGGCCCACCCTCTATGCAACTTCCTCTTTAACTCTGTACTATCCTGTCTTGAAGCTGTCTACCATCTTTAGCAAGCCAACTTCCTCTGGCAGTTCAGTCCATTTTACCATCACCCTCTCAGTGAAAAAATACTTCCTTATCTAACTCATGTATCTTCATCCCACCAGCTTGAAACTGTGCCCCCCAGTGGTCTGGTTACAGGGACTCATTAAACAACCAGGTTAACAGATTCAATAATTTCATATCCAACTTTAAAGAAGAACATTGACTAAGTCATAAGGTCCCTTAGCAGTATTAGAGCTAATAGTATTCAACAAAGTGAAGATTACCTTGGTCTAAGTATGTTTAATGTTAAACTGAAAACTTGGTGCAGAGATTAAAATTCAGAGGGGTCGAAATACACAAATCACCTGGGAGAGGATTGTTAACAAGACTGGGTAAGACCTGGGGCCTCCACAAAATACCTATTAAATAGAGAATAATATATGGATTGGTGTGCGTAATGAGATTTTACACACTCCAGAGTTGTGGGATGCTACATAAACCCTGAGGTCAAAGCCCGTGGGGTTTATAAAATGCATCCCACAATGAAGGTGTGTGTAAAATCGAGTTTTACACACACCACCCCTTATTTTATTTTTTATAATTGCTGGCATGGGCTTTTTTGACTCAGCAATCATAGAAAATAAAATGATCTGTTTTCAGGCAACCAGTGACCAGTCAGAAGTCTTAGCGTTCTGCGGTCTGACAAGTTATAGTGCTCTGCTTGTGTGAGGTAACAAGAAGTGAAGAAAGTAACTGTAGCTGTGTCCATGTTTTTTCTGTTTGTTTCCGGTATTCTTACTTACCGGCAAACAGTGGTTGTGGAGCTGCGGTGTTCTTTGGTATGAAGAGGAGAGATCCGGCAGCTCTTGTGTGTGTGGCGAGGGAAACTGGATGGTGTGTTCCTTTTCTGCTGGTTTTTGTTCACCAGAATGTCTATTTTTTTTTCAAATACAAAAAAAAACCACTGACAGCGAGTGGCGTTGCTTCTTGGAACAATGAACGTTGTCTATTAAAGGAACACTGTGGCTGGCGCATGCTTGATCAGAGGGAAACCTGACATGTGCTTGCCATCATAACCAGCTGAGCTGGTTATAACGGCAAATTATAACAGGGTTTCCCTATGGGGTAAAAGTGCCTGCCAGTAATTATATAGACCAGAAAAGTCAGTATTGTAGATGTAATGCACGTTACCAAAATTTAGAGTCAGGGCAGATAAGGTATTCATACATGTATTTGTATTTATTTGTTTTATCAGGATAAACTCCATTGAACACTGCTCATTTTAAGGAGATCCTTGGTACAAGCAAACCATTGCAGCAAAGTTGACAAAATTTTCCTCCAAAAATGATAATGTACAGAATGTTTTCCTACACCAGTGAAGTTGCCGTGAAGTGGCTGGGATTTGCATTCGAGGACTTATGCAAAGTTTTCATTGCCCTCAGAAACTTCAACTATGCCTCCAATTGTAAAGTTTGCACCACAAACTATGAAATTTGCTTGTGAACTGTAGAACTTGCCAGTGAATTCTGCAATTCACAGAAAAATTCTGCCATTCACAGGTGAATTCCACCATTCACGGGCAAAATTCTGCACTTCATAGATAAATTCCACACTTTGCAAATTGTACTAATTTTGCTGATTAATTTGTGGTATACATTTAATCAGCTTTGCACATCCCTAAAAGTATCTGCAATGCAAGTGACATTGAAACTATCATTTGATATGGATAGGCAGTGATGAATGCAATGGCATTTATATCTCAATATATATTGTTAACTGCTATACCTCAGTTGCATTCAAGTTCATCACTTTTTGAACTATAGTCTACAGTTTCCACAGCAGTTGCATGCGGTCCCCTTCAGTCAATCAATCTGTATAATGTATTCTGACAACAAAGTCACATTAGCTCTTTCAAATAAAGGCCATTCCTCATCCCTGGCATTTCACAGCTTCCTATGGAGATTGAATTGGGTTTCACTGCAACACCACTTCTTCTTGCACTGTGCTATATTCCTGTAGTTGACTACGCAGCAGTTGATAGACTTTCCAATTCTGATTTCCAGAGAGTCAAAGTACTATGCTCCTCAACAGCTCATCACATGATCACTATTCTCCAAATCAAAGATTTTAGAATGGCACAGACTACATCTTTCAATGTTACTGCAGTATTGCATGCACTAGCTCCATCTACTCTTCAGCCATTCCACACTGCCTGATACACATACACCATAGTTTGTGCTCAACAATGGCTTGATCCATTCAAGTCTGATGTCTACCAAGTCTTGGCTTTTGCTACTTTCTGCAACAATTACAGATATCAGTCTTTTCCATCACACAATATACTTCAGGAATTCAAGTTCAGCTCTCACTGCATCTTCCAAACAATATATCTTTTCTTCCCAGCCCCCATTAGAAGTTCCTTTTTGTCTCAAGAAAAAATACTACCAATCAAAACCAAATGAAATACAGTCTATTGATACTGACTTATTCCAAAAGCTTGTTGCTTTGCTCCAATCTGTCTTTTCTGCTCCAATCACATATCTTATGCTGCATGTTGCCATGACTTTGTCATTTTCTGGATTTTTACAACCAGGTCAATTACTGCCGCTTCATCAGCATTCTCACTTCAAAAATATCTCTGAACAGTCAGTCTACGGAACTCTGAATGTGCCTATCTCTTGGTACTCAACAAACCTTCAAAATGGACTGCCTTTTGAGAGGCATTCTTCTTCACTAGTATTATACCTACAACCAATGTCGGCACTGGCCCACAGTCCAGCTCATCACTCCCACTCCCAGCTCCTCCTACTGATGATACTACAAGAACTTTTACATTGTTATCACCAACAAGATTTATATGATCAGGTGTGTCATTGTCAACATGTCAACATACCAGGATGCACAGTCTGCAGGAGGGACAGGGAGGGTAAAAGAGGAGGAGGAGCTCTCTATATAAGGTAAGGGATCAAGGCAACAGAACTAAAGAGTAAACAGGGAGCAGATGTGGCACTCTGGGTCACCCTGGAGACAGGAAATGGCACCACAATCCACATGGGGGTTGTATACAGACTCCCATCTTGGGGAGGGAATGGACAAGGAAATGATAGAAGGCAGCCTTGGAATGGCAAAAAAAGGGCAGATATTGTTGATGGGGGACCTGAATATGCCAGATGTTAACTGCAGCACCTTTGCTGCAGGCACATTCAAGAGCAGGGTCATTCTTGATGCCCTACAAGGGGCATGCCTCAGACAGCTAGTATTGGAACCCCCTCAGGAGGGAGCAATCTTAGACCTGGTACACTCAAATGAGGACAAAGAATGAATCTCAGATTTAAAAGTGGGTAGCCATCTGGGAACAAGCAACCACCAAACAGTATGGTTCACGATAAACACAGCCATAGAGTCAAGCCATACAAAAGCAACAATATTGGACTTTAGGAGGCTGAGTTTGGGAAAATGAGAGAGTGCCTCAGAAAAGCACTAGTAAACAGACAAGAAGGAGGGGTGGAGGAACAATGGGGAGCAATCAAAACAGCCATCACATAGGCAACAGACCTTTGTGTGAAGCAAATCAGCAAAACACAATGAAGGAAAAAAAGTTATGGTTCTCAAAAGAGGTGGCAGGGAAGGTTAAGGAGAAAATGATAGCATTCAGGAAATATAAGGAAACACAGAAGGAGCAGGACAGAGAACTTTATCAGTTAAAGCAGAAAGAGGCTGGGAAGGCAGTCAGAATAGCAAAGGCCCAAACCGAGGAAAGGATACCCAACTATGTTAAGAAGGGGGATAAGGCCTCTTATAGGTACATTAGGAAGTGAAGAAAGACCAAAGGAGGGATACTGAGGTTTAATAAAGGGGAGGGAATGTGGGCAGAGGATGACAGTGAAAAAGCAGGGATACTGAATGACTATTTCTGCTCAGTATTCCCAAAGGAATAGAAGGGGTAGGTACCTAAACCAAACAAGAGAAACACTCTGGATTGGGGGGGTCAATACCAGTCCATTCACAGAATAAAAGGTTTTGAAAGAACTAGTAAAACTAAAGGTGGACAAAGCAATGGGGCCTGATGGGATTCACCCAAGAATTCTAAAAGAACTAAGGGTAGAACTAGTGACACCACTGACTACTCTCTTTAACAAATCATGGGAGGATGGGGTGGTACCTGAGGACTGGAGGTTGGTGGATGTGAGCCCTCTTCACAAAAGTGGGAGCAGAGCAGAGGCAGGAAACTACAGACCAGTTAGTTTGACCTCAGAGGTATGGAAAATGATGGAATCACTTCTGAAGGAAATAATTGTTGAGTACCTGGAGGTCAGTGGGGCACAGGGCCCTAGGCAGCATGGTTTCACAGCAGGAAGGTCATGTCAGATGAACCTAATAGATTTTTTGACTGGGTGACCAAAGTAGTAGACGAGGGAGGGGCCGTGGACATGGCCTACCTAGATTTTAGCAAGGCATTTGATACAGTCCCACTCAAATGATTAATATACAAGTTAGCCAGCATTGGGAGTGGGTCCCAATGTGGTAGCCTGGATAAAAAATTGCCTGGACAACAGGACGCAAAGGGTAATAGTAAACAGAGTCCACAGTGAAGAAAGCAGGGTTACTAGCAGGGTACCGCAGGGTTCTGTACTGGAACCGGTACTTTTTAATGTCTATATAAGTGACATTTCAGAGGAACTGGAAGGAAAAGTATGTCTCTTTGCAGATGACACAAAGATCTGCAACAGGGTTGATACACAAGATGGAATGGAAAGGATGAGAAGGGACTTGGCAAGGTTGGAGGAATGGTCAAATGTATGGCAGCTTACATTCTACGCAAAGAAATGCAAGGTAATGCACCTGAGAAACAAAAACCTGGGGAAGAGTACACAATGGGGGGGGGGGTGAGATACTGACAACAACAAAAATGGAAAAGGACCTGGGGGTAATTATATCAGATGACCTAAAGGTGGGCAAGCAATGTGAGGAGGCATTAAGGAGGGCTTGGGGGATTCTGGGATGCATAGGGAGATGCATCAACAGTAGAAAACAGGAAGTTGTTATCCCTCTGTATAGACAATTGGGCGAGACCCCATTTGGAGTACTGTGTGCAGTTCTTGAGACCCCATCTCTGCAAAGACATAAACAGAGTGGAGGCTGTCCAGAGGAGGGCAACCAAAATGGTGCAAGGTCTGCACCAGAAGACATACAAAGAGAGACTAAAGAAGCTTAATATGTATACCCTTGAGGAAAGAAGAGAGAGGGGGTACATGATAGAAACTTTCAAGCACCTCAAAGGAATCAACAAAGTCCAAGAGGGTAGTATATTTCAGAAAAAGAAATGTGCAAGAACAAGGGGACACAATTTGAAGATAGAGGGGGAAGGCTCAGAGGTAATATGAGGAAGTATGCTTTCATGGAGAGGGTTGTGGATGCATGGAACAGCCTTCCTGAGGAGGTCATGGAGTCAAGAACAGTAGGGAAATTCAAGAATGTATGGGACAGACATAAGGCAATTCTAGTGGGGTAGGAGGAATTATGCTGTTGGTTAACTAGGATCTGCAGTTTATCCATCAGGTAGGAAAATGGACAGACTAGGTGGGCTAAGCGGTCTTTATCTGCTGTCAAATTCTATGTTTCTATTGAGCACACAGAAGAAGTACCAGTTAAATAAGATACATCACCTGACTTCATCAATCTTAAATGGGATGGTGATGAAAGAGTTACCTGAGCAGTCACACAGAGGAATGCAGAGTGATGTTCTGTACTCTGACCTTTAGTCAGTAATTTATTACAGCTTCTACTGCCATCAGGCAGTGTCTATGTTAAAACTAAGTTCAATTAATGTGAAATAACAAAAACAAAACAAATATTAAAAGGGAAAAAAAAGGAAAAAAAAATCAAACAAAAAATCTATTCATTGATGGAAAATATAATGATGGATATTGAAGTGCTCTACATTTATTGTCATTTCATTTTTGTTTTGTGATGCATGACTTGTTTTTCATTGGAGGAATATTATCTGATTTGAAAATCAGTGGAACCAGAGAGAGTATAGTATCTGGCATGGGGGTAAAGTAGAGACTGCAAGTTATACAGGGAGGTATATGCCTTGAAGTTAGCAATAAATGGTATCTATTACTGTGGATCACTCTGGGTCATGACAGTCTTAATGATTTTTGCAGACTCTGTCATAATACCACAAACAGCAATCCACTGCTAGTTCATATCAACAGCACATGCCACAAGTACACTGCAGTAATTTATAGTCATTGCTGGCCTCAAAGTTTTTTTTATTCCCCTAGTTGTAACCTGCTTTGCCCCATTCCAATTATTTCATTGGGCTCCAAAGCGGTTCCAGTAAATTCCTGAAGCTGAACCAAATTTATGGGTCACAACTTGAAGCCAAACTCAAGTTGTCAACGGCCCACTTCTCCCACCCTTACCCATACCCCCACCCCACACACAGACACACATACACAAGTCATGCCTCGTACCACACTTAGAATTTATTGTGCCTCTCTGAGAATTTTAACCCAAAATACCTCCCAGAATTTGTGGAAGGGTATTGGGTGGCAATTTCTGAAGGCATGTGGGTGCCAATTTAAAAAGGGGACACAAAGTTTGGGAAGGGTGCTGGGCTCAGAATTCAGAAGGGTCCCAGACTGTAAAATGTATGAATGTTGCAGAGTGTAAAATTCAGCAGCATGCAGCATGCAGTTAAGTTCAGGTGGATTAAAGGGTATAAAACTCATAAGTGTTTCTGGAGTAACATTTTCAGAAGGGTTATGGGGAGGAAATATTGGGCTGGGTATTGGGCACTAATGTTTGAGCTGTAGGGGGTGCAGTTTGGAGAATTCAAGAGGGGTGCACTGTGTAAAATTTGTGATGGAGGTGGTAAATCTTTGCAGGGGAGCAGCAAAGGTGAACAAATGTGTAAACTGTCAGAGTTGTTTTTGCTTTGATTGACTCTGCCTTAGGTTTTATTTTGACACTTTGACTAAAGACATTTTCATTCCTTGGTACTGGGGTTTAGCAGGCTACAAATAAGGGTAA
The DNA here is from genome assembly GCA_016271365.2 of Neoceratodus forsteri. Classification (NCBI taxonomy): domain Eukaryota; kingdom Metazoa; phylum Chordata; order Ceratodontiformes; family Ceratodontidae; genus Neoceratodus; species Neoceratodus forsteri. The sequence goes on along the minus strand of CM057456.1, from coordinate 406,785,036 downwards.
GTAACATCCCTTAACCTCCCCTCACCTACCCAGTTAATTCCAGCCTCTTCTGCCATCCACTGGTGTTTCACTCAGATTGTAGAAATTAACTCTGTCAGCAACTGGCATGGTGATGCAGCCTCAGTATTTTTTTTTTTGTAAAACATGCCTGGAGAGGGAGAACAACTGATATAAATGACCAGGGTGGGCGAAGGGTTGTCATGGAATTAGCCCTTTTCACCAAAAAAGGGCTGAAGTCTTTTTTTTTTTACTTTACTCTCTGAAGCCAAGGTTGAAGTGATCCAACATGACCCAAAAGTCCAACTGGGCTAAACTGAAGGTAAAATTGCTGAAGTCTGGCACAGTCTCCAAATACAAATTTGGCATTGGCTCATCCTGTGTGTATGCAATCATGAGAATCTGTTAGGTGCAACATTTGGGAGGGTGTAGAGAGTAAAATTCAGGAGTGATACGTAGCATGCATTTCTAGAAGAACTGTGATTCACAAGGAAGGGGTATATGGCTACAAACTGAGAAGAGGTGTAAGATTTATCATGTGACAGAACCAAAAGATACAAATTTTGCAAGGAATACTAGATATACACATTTTGGGCATGGTGCATGGTGAATATTTCTTGAGAGGCACGGGGAAAAATTCAGGATGGGTGAATGATGCAAATTGTATGATTGGTGGCAGACTGTCAGAATGAGCCAGTGATCGTACAGTGTTGCTGAAGCTGAGGGCAATGCAGTAAGTGCCCAGATGACATCACATGACATCATCAGTTACCCTTCACTACATTCATACTATTTTTTAACAGGCAGAACATTCAGGTTACAAACAGATGTTCATTTTAAACAAAGTAACTTAGAAATCTAAATTCTGTTGTGGTGTTTATTGAGGATCTGTTGTTCCTAATTGTAAATGCACAGCTATGGTAAACTTTGGTGATATCTTCTCTTTAAATTACAATTTATTTCTGTAAACATTGGCTGCATGTGGCAGAGAAACGGTGGTTCTGAATATTTCACATGTTTGCAGCCAATTAGCTGAAGATTGCGAGACTCACACAAACCTCTGTGAATCTAATCTTTGGTGATCATGCATTTATGTCAGTTTAGATTTTCACTTTAAGAGAAATCAGTGGAAAGCATATAACAACTGTGATTTTAATTATTTTCCACAGACTTGGACTAATTCTACTTTTCTTTTGAGTTTGAAAAGATTAAGGCAGCATTTCATATTTTAACATTACTTGTAAAAGACTGAGCTGATTTGATTATTAATATTCTTTTTAAGTTTGTATTTTCTGTGTGTTCCTGGTTACCCAATTAACAAAAAGATATTAGTTAATTACTATGCTCATAATCCTCACCAGCCCTGTTGGTCATTGAATTTATCTCTAACTTATACCTTGCCCCAGCACTGTATCTGGGTGTACCTTCCACGTAAATGTAAAAACTGTAAAAATTGTCTTTTCTCCTGTTTTTGTACCTGAATGTATTCATCTGAACCAATTACTGTATCAATGTACCTGTTGTACCCTTTTGTACTCTCCCGGGTAGTTCCTGAAAATAGGCATAAAACTTGTCTAGTGTACTTACCCAGTAAACAAAAACTAAATAAAATAAATAAATAAATAAAGTATATGTTTTTATTTTTAAAGTTCTGTGCCTTTCGACCTCAAAATCATTTTGTAAGGCAATAAGATTCATTACATCACATAGAGAAAGACATAGCTTTTTTTCAACCTTTTTTTTCTCATTAAAATGTGGCTTAATTTTCACGAGTGAAAAATAGTGCTGCTCTTGACATTCTAGGAGTGTTTCATTATGACACCCTCAACCTCCAGAAATCCTTGTGCAGCATCTGTTTTATTTTTTGAAAAGCCAAAAGTTCAATTTTAATGGTAAAAACCTAGTTTTGCTTAGCACATATTGGCATGTTGACATCTTTCTGTATAAACACATTTGTAGCTGTAAAACGTCTGTCAGTGTACAATTTCACTTTGATTTAGAAGTCCGATTTGTAATCAGTAAAGAAACTATTGTTCCATAGGCTTCCACGGTTAAACATAATAAACGTCAGGCAATCAAGCTTTGATTAATGAAAAGATATGAAAAGCTTCTTTGTTTCAGAATGGCAAGATTTTTTTTTTTTTTGTTACCAAATAGCACTTTTAACAGAGTGGCTAGTATCTGTGTTAGGGAAGTTTCTTTCTTTCATTCTTTTTGTTGTTAGTTAAGAGAAAGACTCTGTATTTCAGGTCAAAACAAAGACAGCAGTAGGCCAGAATGAAGCCTGCTTATGCTGCTGCATGCTGAATAGGGAGTGCTGACCGCTGTGAGACTCATAAACCTCTCAGTTTGATGAGCAACTGAGCAGTAAATTAATTAATCATCATTTTATGCCTCATCAAGCACTTTGCTGTGGCTCACAACAGGAGCTGTCTCAATTAGCCAATGGGAAGCAGGTTGTTTTGTTTAGCTAGGTGTGCCTTCCATAAACAAGGGTGGGCTTGACTAGCTAATAAATACGTAATCTGTCTATGTCACTTTCTGTACTGTGGCTCCACCTGTAAAGTGGTGGGATCTTGCCCAGCTTGTGGGGTTGCTGCAACCTGCACTTTCTCTTCTTTTTATGGCGGTGGTCAGATAATCACTTTTCATCTCAATGACAGTGTGATTACTTTGGCCATTCACCATTTTACAGGTTGCTTTAAAGTAGGGTTGTTTTGCATCAAAGAAGCTGTGGTTTTAATGCTTTGTGTTGGTTCTCTGATTTAAATGCTCTTGTAAAAGACAACAATATCCCTGTAGGAAGCAAAGAATGTGTGAAAGAGCTCCACTGGCATGTGCTTGCAGATGCCAGTCAAGTCTTGCTGGAAATGTGCATGTCAGTGTCATAGATTCTTTTGCATGCTCCTGTCACACTAGGGAGGGTGGAAAGTAATTGAAATTACTTTGGGGCCTGCTATCATGAATATATTTTTGTGTTCCATACAATAAAACCTAATGGAAGTATACTCCTTTTGGTGAAATCCCTTTTGCAGTGGTTTTGATTTGCCTGTGTGGCTTTGTTTTCACAGGTTTAAACAACCTAGTAAGTTCTGGATCTGAAGTATACAAAGATAAAAAGGGGAGAGCAGCCAAAAACAAATAAATTAAAGATCCTCTGACATCACAGTGGCCACTTTGAAAAAATATAATAAGTATATGAACTTTAGCTTGTATTTTTTACACTTATATTCCCTGATATGGTATTACATAGGAAAGTTTTATATACATAGGTCAATCTTCATCTGAACTTTCTGCCAGTCTGCAAATGGTATCATAATTCTCTACATGTGACATCAGAAGTGATAATTATAGAAATAACATATAAAATAATGACTGGGTAGGTGGTTATAACAAGAATTTTACACACACCTGAGGGATGGGATGCCACATAAACCGTGAGAGCGAAGTTTGAGGGGTTTGTAAAGGCATCCCACACCAAGGGCGTGTGTGAAATTCAAGTTTTACGCACCTATTCAGCCTTTATTTTATATAATTACTGAGAAGTATTTTTTCACCACAGCAAAAATATAAAATAAACAGATATGTCTGTGGAGCCACACACCAGTTGGGTTTCAGTGTGGTCCATGGTCGGAAACAGCTGACAAAACTAAACATTTCCCTTTTCTTTTTTTCACCATTTTTTTAAAAATCTTAAGCATAGCAGGAGAAATAACTGGCTAGCATTTTTACCATAGGAGAACTCAGTTATAATTTGGCATTATAACTTGCAGGTTATAATGGTGAACACGTGATGGGTTTTCCTTGATCCACGCTTGCACCAGCCACTGCTCTTCCCTTACTCTGTGCCATTTATTAGCACCAGAGACCTCACTGCCAGTCACACTCGGTGGTAAGTTACTTTAAAAGAACATTAAGGGGGCTCTTTCTCCTGCTATGCTTAAACTTTTTAAAAAATGGAGAAAAAAAGAAAAGATAAATGTTTTGTTTTGTCAGCTGTTTCCGACCGTGAAGAGAGTAGGGATTCCCCTGCCCTCGGGTTCTCCCTACTCTCTTCTTCAGCCTGTTGGGGGAAGGGCAGTATCAGGTTCTGCCTCCCTGATTCCTTCCACTACCCTCCTCAGTTAGTTTAAATATTCATTGCAATAACATTTAAACCACCCACTGAGGTCTGCAGTTCCCCTCTTGCCACTGTATAGGCCCGTATCCTCATAAATTGGTCCACAGCCACCAGTCATGTCATCTGTAGACAACCAACCAGAGCAGATGAAGAGGGAAGCAGGGAAGAGGGATGAAGAGCAGACGGTACATACAAGAAATATCTGAATGTACATTTAAGCTGCCAGTCTGGTGGCATGGACTGCTGAGGCATTGTGCCCCACCTGCTGCCATGCCAGTGATCCAGAATCAGAAATGGGCTTGGGTCACTGGGGTTTGACTGGGGAGAGAAGGACTGAGTGTCCAACAGACTGCAGTCCTCCTCTGGGAGGGGGGATGTGGGTCCCAGCTTTTTTATGGCCTCTAGTGGTGACTACCAGTCCAGACAGCCAAAGAACACAACTTGGGGATGGGAGGATCTGCAGCTGGCATAGTTATGTCTGGACAGCATTGCACATCCGTTACTCCAGAGTAGAAAAATAAAGGAAAAAAATGGCCAGCACAGGGCAGGATGATACCGATCATTTGCAGGCTCTGCACCCAGGAAACAAAGCCCTCTCCTGGAAAATAGATCTGTTTGTTGTCAGGTGGGAGCCGCCAACCCCTGCCATGGGGGGACAAGCTGTGGGGGAAGCAAAGGGATTGAGGTAAATCCATGAGACACTGGTTGATGGGCTGGGGTGGTGGTGATGAAAAGAACAGTCTGCACTGGCCAGGGAGAAACAGAATAGTGAATGTACATTTAATAGCATTGAAATATAATGTTTTTTATAATTTCCTTGCCACATAAGAAGCTCTTTACATTACTAATACTGTACAAATGAGTGAATATTTTTCTGAAGATAGGGAAGTTTCATTTTAGAAGTACTATAAAGGGAACAGGACAAATGTTGCCGTTCATATTCTGATATTTATTGAGACAGTATTGTATGCTATACATACATTATGCAGTGTCAGTGACTCAGTAGGTAGCACACTCACCTCTGAAGCCGGGAGATCAGAGGGCTGTGGGTTCAGTTCACACATCTGGCACTTGGGTTAATATCCCAGTACTGACACTGTAGTGCAGCATGAGAGGGGTGCTGCACTTCTGAGGTGCCTTCTTTCGGATGAGATGTTAAACCAAGGTCCCATCTGCCTGGATTGGTGGTAGTTCAGGTGGATGTTAAAGATCCCATGGCACTTATCGAAAAGAGTACTAGTACTGGAGCCCACTCTAGAGGGAGCAGTATTAGACTTGATTCTCTCAAATGGAGATGGAGAGAGGATCACAGATATAGAAGTGGGTAGCCATCTGGGAACTAGCCACCATCGAACAGTATGGTTCACAATAAACACAGCAATAGAGTCAAGCCATACAAAGACAAAAGTACTGTACTTTAGGAGGGCTGACTTTGCCAAAATGGGTGAGTGCCTAAGGAATGCACTAGCAAATGGGCAGGAAGGAGGGGTGGAAGAACAATGGGGAATAATAAAAACTGCCATCACAGAGGTAACGAGCCTTTGTGTGAAGCAAATAAACAAAACAAAACGATGTAAGAAACCACTATGGTTCTCAAAGGAAGTGGCAGTGAAGGTTCAAGAGAAAAAGAAAGCATTCAGGAAGTACAAGGAATCACAGAAGGAGCAGGACAGAGAACTGTATCAGTTAAAGCAAAAGGAGGCTGGGAAGGCAGTCAGAACAGCAAAGGCCCAAACCAAGGAAAAGAGAGCCAACTCAGTTAAGAAGGGGGATAAAACCTTTTATAGGTACATCAGGGAGCGAAGGAAGACCAAGGGAGGGATAGTGAGGCTTAATAAAGGGGAGGGAGGGTGGGCAGAGGGAGACTGTGAAAAGGCAGAGATACTAAACAAATATTTTTGCTCAGTATTTACAAAGGAAGAGGGGGAGGTACATAAAACAAACAGTAGAAACACTCTGGATACAGAAGTTGATACCAGCCCATTTACAGAAGAAAGGGTTCTGTAAGAACTCTTAAAACTGAAGGTGGACAAAGCAATGGGGCCTGATGGGATTCATCCCAGAATTCTAAAAGAACTAAGGGTAGAACTAGTGACACCACTGACTACCCTTTTTAACAAATCATGGGAGGAGGGGGCAGTACCCAAGGACTGGAGGAGGGCAGATGTGATTTCCCTTCACAAAAGTGGGAGCAAGGCAGAAGCAGGAAACTACAGACCTGTTAGTTTAACCTCAGTGATAGGGAAAATGAAGGAATCACTTCTGAAGGAAAGAATTGTCGAGTATCTAGAGGCCAGAGGGGCACAGGACCCAAGGCAGCATGGATTCACAGTGGGAAGGTCATGCCAGACAAATCTGATAGATTTCTTTGACTGGGTGACCAAAGTAGTAGATCAGGGAGGGGCTGTGGACATGGCCTACCTAGACTTTAGCAAGGCATTTGACACAGTCCCACACAAAAGATTTAATATACAAGTTAGCCAGGCTGGGAGTGGGTCCCAAGATGACAGCCTGGGTAAAGAATTGGCTGGGGAATAGGACACAGAGTAATAGTAAATGGAGTCCACTCAGAAGAAAGAAGGGTTACTAGTGGGTACATGAGGATCAGTATTAGGACTGGTCCTCTTCAATGTCTTTATGTTTACATTGTAGAAGGACTGGAAGGAAAAGTATGTCTCTTTGCAGATGACACAAAGTTCTGAACAGAGTTGATGCACAGGGTGGGGTGGAAAGGATGAGAAGGGACTTGGCAAGGTTAGAGGAATGGTCAAATGTATGGCAGCTTAGATTCAATGCTAAGAAGTGAAGGTAATGCACCTGGGAAACAAAACCCAGGGAAGAGTACACAATGGGGGTGAGATACTAACAACAACAAAAATGGAAAGGGACCTGGGGGTAGTCATATCAGATGACCTAAAGGTGGGCAAGCAATGTGAGAGGGCAGCAAGGAGGGCTGGGGGGATACTGGGATGCATAGGGAGAGGCATCACCAGTAGAAAACAGGAAGCTATTATCCCTCTGTACAGACAGCTGGTGAGACCCCATCTGGAGTACTGTGTGCAGTTCTGGAGACCCAATCTCCGCAAAGACATAGACAGGATGGAAGCTGTCCAGAGAAGGGCAATTAAAATGATGCAGGGTCTGCACTGGAAGACATATGAAGAGAGACGAAAGGAGCTTAATATGTATAGCCTCGAGGAAAGAAGGGAGAGGGGGGACATAATAGAAATGTTCAAGTACCTCAAGGGAATCAACAAAGTCCAAGAGGGTAGCATCTTTCAAAAAAAGAGGTGTGCAAGAACAAGAGGGCACAATTTGAAGATAGAGGGGGGCAGCTCAGAGGTAATTTAAGGAAGTATTTTTTCACAGAGAGGGTTGTGGATGCATGGAACGGCCTTCTGGAGGAGGTTGTGGAGTCAAAATCAGTGGTGGAATTCAAGCATGCATGGGACAGTCATAAGGCAATTCTAGGGGTGGGGGTAGGAAGAAGTAGGCTGCTGGTTAACTGGGATCTGCAGCTTATCCAGTAGGTAGGGAAATGGGCAGACTGGGTGGGCCAAGCGGTCCTTATCTGCCATCAAATTCTATGTTTCTATGAGTAGGGGATTTCCCCCAGTGTCCTGACCAAATTTCCCTCATTCACTAAAAATACCACCAAGAGCTTAATTTGGCTCAAGATCAGTTGGCATTCATCTGTATCCCCCTCCCCCGGGTCGTGCCTGAAAATAGGCAGGATTTGTCTAGTGCACTTACCCGGTCAACAAAAACTAAATAAATAAAAAAATTATTATATATATGGTGGTAGTTACACAGAGGTTGTCTTAGTATTGCACTATACCAAAGCTGTGGTAATAAAATACTGTGGTATACTGCAGTTGCAGTAAAAAAACAACGCACATGTTAACTTTTACCACAGTTGTGGTGTACTGTGGTATTTTTTATGTTGGCTCGCACATGCACAGCCAACATATTGTGATAGTAGCAGATTTGGAGGCGAGGTCACTGTTGGGCGAATGCAGGGCACACATCAGTAGGTGCGTCCCTCATTCCCCAATCAGGCAGAATGCAGACACCACATCAGCAATGTTGAATGTGGCCACCAGATCTAACAAAAGGTCCACTGCAATGAGAGCAGAGCTCTCATGCAGCGTGACCTTAATACGCCTCCTGACATGCACACAACACTGCCGCCACCTCTTGTCAAAATGCCGATGGTGGAGCCCACTCCCAGTCGGCATAATAACCCCCCTCCCATTTACAATGTATGCCGAGAGGGTGCCCAATCCCCCTTGGCATCATGCATGCCCCCAACAGTTTTTCTTTGCCGATGTGGGCCCCAATCCCCGTCGGCTTCAGTGCCTGAGTGATGTTGCCGATGGGGGAGCCCACTCCCCATCGGCATTATGTAGCACCCCCCACACATTTGTTGTGTGCCAAGAGGGGTGCCCAATCCCCATCAGCATAATGTAACCCCCCTTTTGTTGTGTGCAGATGGGGCTGCCCCTCCCAAAAAGAGTCCGTTGGCATGCTGGGAGCCCACCCCAGCGAGCCACATGCCCCTGTTAAAATAAAAAGGTCCCACAGTGTCTTTTTTTTACCCTGTCAAAAAATAAAATGGTCCCTCGCAGTCTTCCTGCCCTCCTCCCACAACCCGCGCCCACCCACTGCGCACCCTGCCTCCCCACACCCCCCTCACCCCATACTTACCTCCGGAGTCTGGCGCGATTATCTTTGGTGGACAGTGAACTCATCTGCACTCTTCAAAGCTGACCGTGAACTCAGGAAATGCCGGTAAGCTGTATAATGGAATAAATAGGGGTTTTTCAACTTTGATGCATGTCTCAGGCATTTTAAGGAATTTTGGCACCAAATTTTCAACATGAGGTTTTTGGGACCCCTCCTCATGAATTCTAGCACTGCCATGGCATTAATTGGCCCCAAAAGGTGATTTTGCAGTCATTGCGCAGAATCAACTTTCGGGACTGATTAACAAAATGACACTGCCAGTGTTCATGAGGTGGGCTCTCAAAAAGCCTATGTTGTAAATCTGGTGGAAAAAATACCAAAAATGACTGTTTTATAAGTGTGCATTGCACAGTATTCATGCACGCTCATAACTTCATGAATTTGTAATATTTTCACTCCAGATTTTCAAAATTGGCATTTTTCCACACCTCCTTATGAACAGTACAGCTGTCATTTTACATATCCTGGCCAAAATGTGTTTTCGCATGTCCAGTGCAGAATAGCATGGTTGCTGTGTGAAATTTGTTTTCAGGACAGTTTCAGGGAATGATGGTGACACTGTTCATGAGCAGAAGTCCTAAAATGCCTATGTTGAAAATTTGCTGACAAAATTCCATAAAATGACTGTGTTACAAGCGTACATTGCGTAGTTTCCACACACACTCTTGTAACTTCACAAATTTGCACTTTTTTCATGCCAGATTTTCAACACTGGCATTTTTTTCTACACCTCCTTATGAAAAGTACAGCTGTCATTTTTCACATCCTGCACTAAATGTGTTTTCACATCTGTGGCACACAATGGCATGGTCACTGAGCAAAATCAACATTTCGGACACATTAACAGAATCACGCTGCCACTGTCCATGAGGTGAGGTCCCAAAATGCCTATGTTAAAGATGTGGTTAAAAAATCCCAAAAAATAATTGGGTTACTGACATGTGTTGCACAGTTTCTATGCATGCTCATACCTTCACCAATTTTTCAAAGTTTCACTCCAGATTTTCAACGTTGCCATTTTTTTACATCTCCTCATGAACAACACAGTTGTCATTTTCCACATCCTGCCTAAAATGTGTTTTCATCCCTGTGTTGCCAAATGGCATAGCTGCTGTGCAAAACCACCTTTCAGCTAACAAACTGATAGTGCCGCTTTTCATGAGGTGAGCTCACTAAAAGCCCATGTTTGAAAATTTGGAGTGAAAATACCAACACATGCCTACAGTGTTAGGGTTTCCAACTGTAGCACCCCACCCTGTAGAGACTGACAGGCATCAGGGGTGTGACTTGAGATCATCAGCTGTAATGCACATGCCATTCCACCCCCCGCCCCCACCCTGCAGCCAGTCACAGGCATTGTGGCGTGCCTTGCACTGTTTGGCCACAAAGTTCACCTCATTCTCCTATACTGCACCCCACTCAGCATATTTCCTTATGGAATGGGGTAAGTATAATGCCCAAAGACCCCGAAGCACACCACGACACTTGTCAGTGTCTACAGGGAAGGGTGAGGTGAAATGGCATGAGCATTATAGCTGACGACCCAAAGGCACACCCCAATGCCTGTCATTTTCTGCAGGGTGGGGGTGGGGTTGGCGTAATTTTAATACTTCACTGCCATTCCTATTATGTGTCTCTAACTCTGGCACTACCAGTGCCAATGCCAGCCAGACAACATTCAGCATTGACAAATGCTTGTTATTTTTTACCACAACTACAGAATAGCACAATACCAATGCAACTTCAGCGCAACTACCATAGTAAATTAATATATAGATTTAGTGGCACTTAAACTCTGTCTTGACAGCAAGGTTATATGCCCCCTACTGAAGTTTTAATCCAGCTCTCTAGATTTGTGTTAGAATGTAATGCATTCACTTTTCTGAGGGAGTGTTAATTATTTGCAAGTTAGTGGTGCGGTGATGGGGGTCACTTTTGCCCCCAATTTCACAAATCTTTATATGGGGTGATGGGAAGAGATGTACATGTACAGTACTGATGTTAACCCCTTCCTTGAAAAAGTAGCGCTCAGGAGGCACTATATTGATGAATGCATGATGGTGTGGTGGGGGACTAGTGATGAATTATTTACATTTAAACAGTATCTTGAATCCACCAGCACCACTCTTCACTTTTTGGTCACCAGTAGTATCTCACACATATCCTTCTTGGATACTTATATTATTACGAGCAGTGACAACAGGACTGATACAGACCTCTTCTAGAAGTTCACTGCCTGGAACATAATTCTGTTATCCAGGTCTTTCACCCCCGACATACATCAGGGCTATCCCTACAAGCCAGTTTATCAGAGTAAAGTACAGCTGCAGCACACAAAAATATGCTTTGAACAAAATGGTGCCTTACTAAGCAGACATTCTGAGCAAAGGGATTATAGGAGGGATGATATTAACCATGCTTAGTCTAGGGCGGTTGACACTGAAAGAGATACCCAATTTGGTACACAGATAAAGGGAAACAAACTCCAAAAAACAGCTTGATTTTGCTACAACATTCAACACAGCAGCACATGCCATTGAAAACATAATAAGAAGCAACTGACAAATATAAAAAATTAACCCAAGCTACATGAATATGCATCAGAGTATCCATGCATCGTGTACCACTGCCCTCATAACATAGGACATATGTAACACACAATTTACAACCAATCACTAAGAAACAAGGTACTAGGCTACCATCCCTAGTGCCAAGTTGCTATAAATGTCTTGGTTGTAAATACTGTGAGGTTATAACACACCCACCCCCCATTTATCAACCCTGCAAGTGGAGATATTCTGAACATCACAAGATGTATACACTGTGACACCACATATGTGATCTCCGTAGGAATATGAACATGTACATGTAGCTGCTGCTATACATGGGAAAAAATAAATCAAGCTCAAGAAGGGTTCAGGGGAACATGTGAGAGTAGTTAGCAACCAGAATGCTGACAGAACATGCCCATAACCCCTCAGGAACAGGGCAACATCAGTGGACCTTCACAGGCACTGAGCTTGTATGCATGGGTACCAGAGGTGGTAACATTGACCTTATGCTGGCATGTAGAGAGTCCATTTGGATCTTCAGACTATAAACCATTGTCCCCCCCTTCCAGGTTTAAATGATTGAGTGGAAATTGTGCCTTCCTCCAGAGTCTTTCTAGATATTCTGCTGAAGTGTTTGCATCTATAACAATTAGCTATAGTATGTTAAATTCTTTTTCATATATTTTGGGACATTTTTGTAAACCTTGGCCCAGATATTCAACAGAGTTTAGTCATGCGCAATAGGGTTGCACCTGCGCAAGTCCGAAATGCGCCATTCTGTGATATTCAGCAGGAGGCAGTTGCACCCCCGAAATCATGCTGAGCAACAGCGCAATGATAATGAAGGCATGTGCAACTGAAGGGGAAGGAACCATGCATAAACTGCACAGCCCGATATTCAGCCGGGCGGTACGAGATTATCGGCGCCAACCTCCTGCGCCTGCACAAAGTTGAGCGAAAACAAAGGAACAAGTCGAGGGCCAGCCACAGGTGAGCTGCCATATTGCAGGGCACAACACAGCAGCTGCCACCTGTGGGTGGCCCTCGACCTGTTCCCGCCACACCTGGCAGTGCCCCCCATGCCCCGATCACGGGCAGAATAGTGTCGCCCCACCCCCCAAGTAGCCCGATTGTGGTCATAATGCTAATCATACCCCTACCGCCTGAGTAGCCTGATCGCGGGCAGAATGATAATCATCCCCCATCCCCCAAGTAGCCCGATTGTGGGCATAATGGTCATCTTCCCCGCACCCCAGTAGCCCAATCACGGGCATCAGACCTCCCCCCAAAGTCCAATATCCCTGGTGGTCCAGTGGACCGAGTAGCCGATCACAGGCTGACATCCTTACCCTCCAAGTATGATATCCTTGGTGATCCTAGTGGCCCCCACCCCACCCGCATGGAGCCCCCTGCACCCGCTCCACCCGTCCAGCTGGCGGGTGGCAGCACCTACCTGCCTGCCCGCTGCCCACCAGCTGCAACCAGCTCGGTGAGGGCTGCACCCGATTGATTCAGGCATGAGCCATGGGCGGCAGTACATACCACCTGAGCAGTCCAGATATGTGAATGAATTCATTCACATATCTGGACTGCCTTAGACGGTATATGCACGCCCATTGGCTCTTGCTCTGAACCAATGGGCATGCAGCCCTACTGAGCTGTCAGTCAGTGGGCGGCGGGCGGCAGGTGGTGGTGCTGCCCACCGCTGACGGGGAGCGGGGGTGGCCCTCGGTCGGGTGGGTGGGGGCCACTAGATCACCAGGGATATCATACTTGGGGTAAGGATGCCACCCGTGATCAGGCTACTCTGGTCCACTGGACCACCAGGATATTGGACTTTGGGAGGTCTGATGCCCACAATTGGGCTACTGGGGTGGGGAAGATGACCATTATGCCCACGATCGGCTACCTCGGGGATGATTAGCATTATGCCCGCGATCGGGCTACTGGGGAAGATTAGCATTATGCCCACGATCGGGCTATGTGGGGGGGAATACCATTATGCCACAATTGGGCTGCTGGGTTGGGATACCGTTATGCCCACGATCGGGCTGCTGGAGGGGGAACACTACTGTTCTGCCCACGATTGGGCTGCAGGGGGCGTTGGTCCCCGACGGCTGCTGTCTGGCAGGGTGCCAGGTGCAAGTCGCCAGGCATCGGCGCACCTGCATGCTAATGGCATGCAAATGGGGCCATAATCAGATGCAAATGGCCCCCCGTGTGCCTTGCATGAATTATGGCCACATTTGCATGTCACCCTTTGAATATCGCAGGTGCTGTGAGTGGCGCAATGGAACTTGCTCCACCGCATCTCAATGCTCCACTCTGACCACTTGCACTGGCACAGTTCCAATGTGCCATGCACAGTGGGTGTGGCCAGGGGGTGATATTCAAAGAAGTTGCGCTATAGCGCAACTCCATTGAATATCACCCTGGCCACACCCCTGCGCAACTATTTTGAGCGGCGCAGGGGCTTGCGCCACAGAATGGCGCAGTTTGAATATCTGGGCCCTTTTCTTTTATATTTGGTTGCTAAGAGTTTCTCCAATTTCCCTGCGTTTTCCCCATGCCAGACATTGTATTAATAAATTTCAATGGCACTGCTGTTACAATTGTAACAGTTATCTTTCTGTGTTACAATGTGTCATTATGTTGTATTCTGGGGAGTCTTTTAAAGTAGACTTTGGTCATAGTGTTTCATTTAATGCTGGTTTCATGTATATATATAAGTCACAATAATTGTTTTGCACTTTTATCACCATGTATTGTAACTGATGAACTCATTGCACTTACTTGTCTATGAATACTGTCTCTTTAAGAACATGGTTTATAAGAAGACAGATGACAGTTACCATCGCAGCCTCTTGACAAAGCACACAAGCGTGAAACATTGGGATAGTTTGCGGCACTCTAAGTTGTTCCTGTATTTATGATGTAACTGTATTGTTCTTGTGGTGGTCCCTGCTATCAGCTTTAGCTATGCATGCTGGTGTATGTGTATGTGTGTGTGGTTCTCTGTTTCTATTATTTTATTTCATTTTTGTTTTTTATACCTGTAAACAGGATGAGCAGAACTGCCCATTTTCGCCAGCAACAAGTTATAGAACATACTTAAGCATACAAAATATCACACACATACAAACATTAAAGAATAATACAAAATACACAAAACAGACTCAATAGAACAATCAAATATTTAACTTAAACATGTGCAAATATCATTGTCCATCATCCAATATTTTAGTCTAGTTTTAAAAGACCATGCTGTCATGCTCTCTATAATATCAACAGGTAATAAGTTAAAAAACAAGGGAGCCTGTATAAAATAGATCTCTGGCCAAATGCAGTACGAAACAAAGGAGTTTTGTAAGTAAATTTTGCATGGGATCTAGTACCACTGGAATTAAGGGATCTTGGAAATAACAGCGAAACTACAGGGGATATAAGGCCATTCTTTTCCTTAAACATAATGATCCCCAATGTATGCTAAATTCTATTTTTAAGAGATAAACTATTAGAACATTTAAGCAGTAAACAATGATGAGTTAGAAAGGGAACATCAAGCATAAAGCGTAGAATGTAATTATGCGTTCCTCAAGTTTTCTAAATAAACTACAAGAAAAGGAAGAATAAATAATAATACCATAATCCAAGACACTCAACAAAAAACTAGGGCAAGTAGAAACCTAGATTCTCTGGTCAGAAACTGCTTAACTATATAGTGTGAACCTAATCTCTGAAGGAGAATTTTCCTAAGATTATTCAGATGGGGTTCAAAAGTTAATTTTGAATCAAGAAATATCCCTAAATATTTAAAACTGTCTACTAATTCATAAACTTTTCCATCCTGTGTAACAATTGCATTGAGAATACTAGACTCAGTAGTCTTATTTGCAAACAACATAACTTTTGTTTTGCTTGAATTGAGTACCATAAAATTAGATGACACACATTTTTGCAGAGAATCAAAGTCAGACTGAACCTCAACCAAAGCATCACTAGGAGTAGACCCAACAGTGTAAATTACAGTGTCATCAGAGTAAGGTATCATTGATGAATGGGAACAAACCAAAGGGGCAGAATTCATATAGAATGAAAAAATCAGTGGGCCAAGAATTGACCCCCGAGGTACCCCACATTTAATAACACTAGGGGAGGAAATACTATCACCTAATCTAGTACAGTGGGATCTGTTAGAAAATATAATTACAATATCAGGAAATGACCTTATCAGAAAAACAAAAACTAGTGAGAATACCATTTAACAAACCATGTTCAACTAACTCAAAGGCCTTGGTGAGGTCCTCGAAAAGCACCACGACAGTTTGCTCTTTGTCAAGGACACCCTGAATGGCACCTGTGAACCCCACCAAGGATGTCTCAGTGTTATGGCATGGCTTAAAGTCATGCTGGCAACCAGAAGGCAAATTATATTTTTGCAAGTGCTCAAAAGTTTGATCCAAAATTACTCATTCAAGAACTTTAAAGGCGATAACAAAGAAATTGGATGATAGTTTGACACTATAGCAGGATCACCAGATTTCAGAATAGGGGTAACTATGGACATCTTCCAAAGACTAGGGAAAACCCCATTAGACATATAAAAATTAAACAAAACTGAAAGGGAGTAAGAGAACGAGTTTATCCCTAACTTAATAATTCAAAAATCTAATCCACAGCAAAAGATATAAGGCTGAGGATCCATTTTTAGCACATATTCTTTAATCAGGTTTGGAGTTACCTGATTAAAATGAAATTCAAAGGGAGATGTCTCATTTGCCAACTTTGGAACATCTGAAAGGTCACCATGGAAAGAATTTCCATGGGAAAAAAATTCTATAGTTATCCAAGTTGTCAAAAAACCTATTAAAAGCTTCAGAAACAGATAGGGTATCATTAATTAAACCTGTCCCAGATTGAATAGAAATATCAGGGCCTTTTTCACCCCTCCCAGTAAAACCATTTAATATATACCAGGTTTTCTTGGGGTTGCCAAAAGATTTATTTTGTTCCAAAAGAAAAAAGGCGGTTTTAGCTTTACGAATTTCAGATTTATATTGATTCCTTAGCAATTTATATTTCAACAAAAGAAGGGGATCCAAATTTTGTTTATATAGTTTCAAACTTTTATCCCATTGTCTTATGAGGTGTAACAGATAAGGTGAGATCCATTTATGTTTAATGGCCCTAATTCACATTCTCTTCAACTGTGCTAGCCTGTTAATCACCCCAAGATAGCAAGAAACAAACACATCCAACACAGAATCAAGGTCCTTAATAGACTCAAACCCAGTCCAATCAATTTCAGAGCAGGCAGCATCTACCAGCTCAGATGTAAGAGACCTAATTTTTCTAAATTCAATGTATTTGGGGGGGGGGGGGTTGTTTATCAAGCTTAATTGACCACTGACAGAAAACTGAACAGTGATCACTCAAGAGATCAGGCATCACACCAGAATCATTAATCTGGTCAGGGTGAGTGACTTCAATCCAGTCTAGTACAGTTCCCAAACCAGTTTTAGAATTAGGTCTGGTAACCTCATTTATCAATTGAAATAAACCCAAATCCACCAATAATTCTTTAACAGAACCACAAGATTCTGCTGCCCAATTACAATTAAAATCACCAACAAGTATCCATTCTCCATGGACAGGGAATTTATGCTTAACTTCTGTAATAAGGTTCAGTCCAGACTCAATTCTTCCAGGAGCTACATAAATAAAACTAATGATAAGATGTGTATTATGGCCCAAAAAGCAAATCAATTGAAATTAGGTCACAACCTTAATTACGTAAAGAATGGGGAACAACAGTAAACTTAAATTTATTTTTAACATAAGTCATAGACCCACCCCCACGTTTACCCACCCAATCTTTTCTGCAATGTTCATAGTCCTCCAGAGAGATGTCTACATCTCTAACATTATCATTAAGCCATGTTTCAGAAAGAGTAACAATATCAAAACCATGCTATTCAATCCAAGCAACAAATAAAGTAAATTTCACTGGTAGGCTCTGAACATTGAGATGGACGATTTTTAAAGATGAATCAGACTCGGTCCATATAACATCTAGTGCAGACTCTAAGGGCTTTTTAGGCATGATTTGCAAACAGGATATGTTCACCTGTAATCTCAAAGTGGATTGATTTTCATCTATATTATTAGACCTGTTAGATGGTTTTGCAGTTTGGATGCAAAACTAAGAGTCTGAATTAAAAAAAATTGCATGCACCATGTTTTTTAATGCATGCATCTTTTCTTGACATATGCACCTTTTTGGACACATGAACCATTTTTCTGATCCATGCATTGCTTATTTGATGCAAGGTGTGGCAAATCATGGAAACTGTCACAAACATTTTGGACCCTTTGAAAATAGTGTTCCCAAGTTTTAGCACAATCAGGAAGCTGCAGACTCAGGCAGAAAATATATTTGTGGCAAATTTCCCCTTTGTTTTTATCTGGTCAATACCATATATGTATCTATACATTAGTGCATGTTTGTACAGCATGGTTGTTGGTCCACTTTTATGAAGCAGGGGTGAATAAGGACTTGATGGATATACAGTCCCTTTACAATTTAAATTACTGTGTTACTATGTATGTCTATGCTGAAAGACTTAAACTGGGCCATGAGTCAAAACAGTCTGTATAAAGCTGTATCAAACCTTGTTTTATAGATGTACAGAGACAGACAGATAGATAGATAGATAGATAGATAGATGGATGGATGTGTGTGTGTGTGTGTGTGTGTTTCTTCCTCTAGCATCTGCCCCATTTCCCCCTTGTCATGCACCCCCATCCCCCCACCACTGGGACTTACTTAGGGGATGAGATCCCTCAAGGATATTCTCTCTATGGAGTGGTTGGGGAAGGAAGGTTGCCATGTCCCCCTGAAGCACAATATAGATAAATCCTTGGGACCTGCAGGTGGTGCAGGGGTTGTGATAACCTAGGGACCATCCTTCAGCTGCTACTCTTCTTCTTTTCTCCCCAGACCAGGTGGCATGCAGGGGTGCAGTTGTGTGTGTGCATGGAGGCACACATGCACTATGCACCTGCTACTGGCCAATCCCTCTGAGCTGCAACCATTGCCCTATCACTGGGCCTCCATGCAGAAACAATACTTGAGTGACCCAGTACACCCATCCACCCATCCCCTGCAGAGAAAAGTTGTCTAGTCCTCTCCCCCCTTCCTGACCCTCAACAACTGAGCATCTTCCCAAACCCAGTTCATGGGCATGTTGGTAGGTGTGGCATCTAGCACTTCAATCCTTCACCACTTGGCCTGCCTTGACCCTTGTCTTTTTAAGATTTTGGTATTGCAATGTTGCAACTCCAGGAAAAACTAATAAAAAAAGACACATACTGTACAGGTTTGCACTCAAATGTACTGCATACGTATTTCTTGTGCAATATATTGTTTATTCTATAGCACTGGAAAAACCTTACAACTCCATCAATAACCTTCTGAAGAAGTGTAACTAACTATAGATCACACAACACTCTTTACCCATACATGGTTGATACTACAGGATTAAGGGTTTCATGTAGAGTACTTTGCTAGCATATGCCCTGCCCCCAATTCATGCTTCTTTTCATGGTTTCAGTGATAACAATTGCTCCAATGGCATATTCTAGTTCGATGACAAACGGTCACTCAGAACTTTCCCTTTAGTCCCCCACAACACTATCTGCAATAAGATTACTCAGAATCTACTGATTCCATTCTAGTGCATGTAATGAATTTCATGAATCTCCAATTATGATCCTGATATAACATGAATTCTAATAGGACCTCAGAAATCAGAAAATAACTTTGAATCAAAAATCTGGACTACACATTCCAACATAGATGGGGTCCCTACGTTAGATCCAAAAACCATCTCAAACTCTTTCAACACAGCATTCACTGACCTTAGTGGAGTTTTCCCCCCTAACTTTTTCAGCCCTACCTCTCCCACTACTGGCCTTAACAATCCTGTCCAGCCCCCTACCCATCCGCCTTTCTATTTTAGAACTGTCACTCTTAATGGAGCCAGGAAATATCTCCTAAAGGTGTTAGGTAAAGGTCGTTACAGTGGAGACACCTTGGACCTCAAGTTTGTCAGTCTTACCCTGGAGGAGCTACTGGCACCCCATACACATATAATGAACCTTTCCCTAAAGTTCTCCCACTTTCCTCAAAAACTGAAATTTGCAGTAGTGACACTGGTCCATAAGGGCGGAGTCTGTGACTCTCATGGTAACTACCAACCTATTTCCATCCTTCAACTACTATCCAAGCTTCAGACCAGCTGGTTGAATACCTGGATAAGTATCAACTTCTATGCCCCCAGCAATATGGGTTTAGGGCTGGACATAGCACCACCGCTGCCCTGCTTGAGTTCATGGGCTACATTCATAAATCCTTGGACCAGGGTTAGATGGTTGGTGCTGCATACATTGACTTAACTAAGGCATTTGACACAGTAAGCCATGCCCTCCTGGTGGAGCAACTTTCTAACCTTGATCTCTCTCCCAATGCCTTGGCTTGGTTCAGGAGCTACATTCTGAATTGATTGCAGCAAGTAAAGATTGCCAATGTCCTCTTGGACTGTGTCAAGTCAGTAGTCCCACAAGGATCAATCCTGGGTCCTCTCCTGTTCAGTGTCTTTCTGAATTTGCTTCCCCTTTCCTTCTGGGGATGCATCCTTCTCTATGTGGATGATGCAATCCTCTTTACTAGTGCTACTGATCCCAAGGCAGTTAAACATGAGCTCCAACAAAACTTTTCTGCAGTAGACAGTTGGTTTAACAACCATAAATTAGTTTTGAACTATAAAAAGACAAAAACCATGCTGTTTGCAACTGCCCAAACCAAGCTCAGATACTACCCGCTCACTATCCTAAATGATGCTGGAGCATCACAGGAGCTAGAACCTCATTTTAAATATCTGGGGATCAAGGTCAATAGCAAGATCTCTTATGCCAGGTATATTGGTATGGTATGGTGGATTGGTAAAATTTTATTTAGACAGTGATACAGCCATTAGAGTTCCAAAAATCCCTGTTCACAAGGCTTACCTGTTTACATTATGCAAAATTATTACAACTATACATTTATAACAATACAAGTTACAAAAAAAAAGTGCAAAAACAATACATCATAGTTTTACAAACTCATCAATAACAGGCATGTTAGCATTTTTAGATTTACATTAATTTCACCTATTACAACAACAACGAAAACTAAGTTTGTGATTCAAGCCATTTTTAAAAACATGATCAGTAGTTGTTAGTTCACATAAAAAAGGAGGAAGACAATTCCAGCTTTTAGCTACTTGATATTGAAGGGTCATTTCACTAAATCAATTTTTTTACTTTGGTATTATTAAATCTCTAGCACCAGTTTTTCTTAAATTTAAACCATGTTTTGGTTTTTGTAATTTGTTTTTTAAGTTATCTAAAGATTGATTTTTAAATATATTACGAACCTGATTTAACCAGATTTCCCCTAGCCCATAAGTCTAATGGAATCCAACCCAAATCCATATACATAGTGCAATGGTGAGTTTTAAAATCACACCTTAACACAAATCTTGCAAGCTTATTATAAAGTGTATCCAAGTTATTTAAATGTTTTCTTGCTGTATGTCTGTAAATATGACTTCCATGGTCAATAACCGGCATTTTTAATTGATTGATCGTAATCAATCTTGTTTCTCTTGTCATACAATTTGATATTCGTGTCATAGCTCCAATCTTAACATGTGTTTTCTTTATTAAATTTGTTATATGATATTGGAAAGTAAGACATTGATCTATATGTACCCCTAAATATTTATATGTTTCAGTTTGTTCTAAAAACTTACCCTCTTGTGTTTTTATATTTAATTTTGAAATTCCCTTTAAGTCCAATGCAAATGACATAACCTGTGACTTTTTACTATTAACTAATAAACCCAGAGATGAAAAGTGACCTTGCATGATGCTAAAGTTACTCTGTAAGTTTAGTTTTACTTCACTTGTAGTTTTTCCCTCTGCTACTAAAACCGTATTGTCTGCATATAGACGAATTTTTGAATATCCAATATTCTTTGGTAAGTCATTTAAATAGAATATGAATAGGAGGGGGCCCAGGATAGATCCCTGGGGAATCCCTCTTGTTACATGGTCCATTTTTGACTGGTGTCCATTTAGGATAACAAATTGTGATCTTTTATCAAGGTATGATATAAACCAATTACAGGTTTCTTCCTCCACCCCTATTTTCATTAATGAGTTTATCAAAATACTGTGGTTTACTAAATCAAATGCTTTAGATAGGTCCACGTATACCGCACCCACGGACTTCACTTCCCCAAGAGGGGTTCCTATGAGATCCAAAAAGTCAGTGAATGAGGTAGCCGTGGACCTACCCTGCCTAAAACCATACTGTTGTTGAGTCAATTTATTATATTTTTCCAAGTAGTCCATTAACTGATCATGGACAATTTTTTTCAAATAACTTGGATACTGTGGACAACAAGGCTATTGGATGGTAATTTGAAACATCCTTTGGATCGCCTCCCTTATCTATTGGTATCACTTTGGCTAATTTCCAACTAGAGGGAAACTGTCCCTCTCTTAAACTCCAATTAAAAATGTCCCTTAGTACAGGTGACAATTCCATAGCAGCCTCTTTTAATAATTTATTATCTATTCTGTCTGGGCCACTTGCTTTATTTATTTTTAATCTTTTTATATTTTTTAGGTCTTCTTTGTTTATCACTCTCTTAAACCTGAATTTGGGTTCTTTCTCATCTTGGGGACTCTCACCCTTTACTTCATTCAAGGTATTAGTTTTAGTTATAAGATCTAATTTCAGATCGGAGAGGTTTATGAAATAATCATTCAAAATTTCCGCAGCTTTATTTGTTTCAAACACTTTTCCATTCTGACTCAATTTTATTTCACTTTATTTACTATTTGGATTCATAAGATTTTTTATAACAGACCAATAAGCACCTGGATTTGTTGATTCTTTAATCCGCTGTTTATAATAACGAGCTTTTGATTTCCTGATTTCCTGTATTACTTGATTCCTTAGCCTTTTGTATTGTTCCCAAATTTCACTGTTTAATGTTTTATTTGCTTTTTTCCAATAATGATTTCTAATCCTAATAATTTTTTTTTATTTTTACAGTTAGCCATGGTAAATGTTTTATTCTATGATTTACTTTTTTATATGGGGCAAATTTATCACAAGCATTAATAAACATTGTTGTAAATTCTAATACAGCCTCATTTAAATCTGGGATAAGAAAAATCCTATACCAAGGGAGTTCCTGAAGATACTTTCTAAATGATAAACTATTAAATTTTAAATAACATCTTTTAGGTATTTGTGGTACTGATTTTATGGGAATAGAATTTTTAATCGTAGAAAATACACACATAACTATATTGTGGTCTCCTAAACTGGGGGCACATACACTTTTCTCCAAGATTGTCAATTCTGGTGAAACAAACATCAAATCCAAAATATTACCTTTACTTAATAAGGAACCTTTCCTTGTAGGTGTATCTATAATTTGTATCAGGTTTAAACAGCTCATTGATTGTTCCAACTTTTGACCCCTGGGACAACCCCAAGCTGCGTTGAAATCACCAGCCAGAACTATTTGTAGTTGACCCAGGTGTTCCATTAAAACATGTGAAAATTTGTCAAAATGGATAGGGTTTATTTTAGATGGAGAGTAAACTACTCCAATAACCAATTTTAATTCTTGTATCTCAATTAACAGGCATTCAATGCCCTCAATTGACCCAGAGAACAAAATTTTGGAGTTACCAATTGAATGATTTATGTACACCAGAACTCCTCCTCCCCCCTTGTGTTCCCCGATCCTTCCTAAAGTGGTAGAAGTCCCTTAATTCTATTTCTTTATATTCAATTCCCTTTTTTAACCAGGTTTCCGTTAACATTATTATGTCCGGCTCTTCTTGTTCTACCCAGGATCTAAAATAGTCCATTTTATTTATCATACTTCGAGCATTATCTAAGACCATTTTAATTACAGGACTGGGTTCAATTCAATATCTCCACAGAGAGCCAAGGACAATAACAATGCCCCGGTTACTTGAACAGATATACCCTGCTTGGATTACCATGTCCTTAACACGAAGTTCTTCTATGATGAGGTTGAAAGGGTTTCGTTGTGAGGTCAGCTTAGCTGTTTGTAACTTGAAATTATTAGAACAATTTACATGAGCACTTGATCTTTTCATCAAAACATCAGTTCTCATGATAACAAATAGCTGAACGACACAGATCAAACCCACTATCAACCCAATCATCTTAAATGACAACATCTTTTTCATTTTACAGCTGTGTCCAAATACAAAAGAAATAATCTATAGATGCCTGTTTATAAAAGTAAAAAACAATAAGAACATTAAAATTTTTATTTAGGTAACAGTACCTTACGTAAGTCAATGTTACCAAAATCTAAACCCCAAACTGGAGACTTATTTAAGCATTAAACATCTTATTTAAGGTTACCATATACTGCTATAAAAGTGTTTATTAAGATATGTTTAGCAATTATGGTAAGCTTAATTAATAATATACTCTCAGGAGTAACTCCTCTATCGCTAATTACTATCAGAGATAATGCAAAAAATCAACAATATATTTTAAATAAATACTTTCTCATTTAATACTCTAAGCTTCTTCTAAAATCAGTCTGTAGTCTCAGATACTTTAAACAATAGTTTTTGATCTGTTACCCCCATTTTATGAGTTTCCAGATTACCTGCTTTTTAAAATGTTACAAACTTATTCCCAATTCTCTTCTGAGTGGTGCTCACGCCACTCACGCTTGCGCAGTAGCAGCGCGAGCCTTTTATGTTGTTATTGCCCCTCCTCCTGCACTGATGAATTTAACAAAAGTCCCACCAAGCACAGCTGATGACACTCTCCAAACCTCAGTAATCAGGCTCTTGCTAGCAGGGCTGCTGCAGGAAGGAGCTTAGGCACAGAAATACACTGTCACACACAAGCACAGAGTTCTTTTAGTCTGGCTGCTGTTGCTGTCAATGTGAGATGTTAACACAGCATACAACTTATCCAAAGCCATCAACATGTGAATTTGACTCCTTTACAGACATAGGTGACGTCTTACTCCCGAAGCCCTCAGCACAGCTATACACAGCTCAATGGTCTCACTTGTGGATCATGGTCTTATCATATATGAGTCATCCACTGCCACATCCCTCAAATATATTACAATAGCACTAAATCAGGCCTGCTGACTCCTCATAGATGCAAGGCATCTAACCCACACCTGTCATCAGTATGCACAGGCAAACTGGCTTCAGTTAAATGTACTTTTGTAAATTTGTAGCAGTGTAATAGTGTCATTCTAATCATTGTATTGCCAATCTATGTTTTTTCATTCCTTTGCTCATGTTCTTGTTATTGTCTTGATTGCTGATGTGGAACCTATGTAAAGAGCTTCTGCTCAAAAGTATTATCCAAATAAAGAATAAATAAATAAAATAAAAAACATCCAATTCCATCACCAGCAAGCCACAATTATTCCCCTTCCCTCCACCCTCAAACAACATGATTACAACACTAGTCTCCAACAATCCTTTCCCCTTTACTAATGAGTCGATCACTGCATTATGCCAGAAACAGCCCAGAGTCCTCCATACACCCACAGTCCACACAGTTGCTGTCTTTACCCCTGAGAGCATACCAGTAGCCACTGCCAGGTCAGTGCATTACAGTTGGCTGTATTCTTCCAAGCCAAGTTCACCACTCCAAACTCCAATAGTTGATGATCCTGTTTATGTCCTGTTCTTTGTCCCTTTCCTGTCCTTTTGCCCAGTACACTCTGTGCTCAGTATCCCCACTGAATGATGCCCCTCAACTTCTGACAGCACATTAAAATTCAGAACTTTAATAGAGTAGTGATAGGTTGTGATCAGACCCCCTGGCATTCTGCTGCAAAAAAAAAATATTTTCTGCGGCAGGGCTGGTCAATTTCTGCAGCAAGGATTTGCAAAATCTGTAGCATTTCTGTGGCACATTTTTTGCTCATTTGTACATTTAGTAGCATGAAAGCAAGGGACAACTCACATTATACATTTTGATCTTTTTATTGCACATATTTTATGCAGCACGAAAAGTGTAAGAGACAACACACATTTTATACATTTTTAATCTTTATTTCACATACAGATCAGAGGCAGTTAGGTTAATCATTTCATAAGATGATTTAAAATGCAGCATTATTTTTATTTTGTTGACATTCTGTATTTTTGTTTTGCATTAAAGCAAAGGTAAACCAGCCTGTGAATGCTGTCCTCAGAAAGTCCGCTAACGTCTTTCTCTAAAGATGATATTGTGGACACTGAAACTGCGTTCTGCATCTGCAGAGTTTGTCACGCAATTAATGCACAAAAGTGCCAGTTTAAAAAGTTGTGGTATGCGAGCTGCTGCAGACTTCCAAAATATGTCCAGATCTTTGTCTGCTTGGCTTGTGTTGCTCGCATAGTTTGGTGCCAGGATTTGTTTGTATAGTTCAAATTATGTATCAGGGATATCACTCCATCCTGGAATAGCTACATAATCCTCTTTGCACTGTGACAGAAAGGCCACTTTTGAGGGATCAAAGATTCTCGCTGCTTTTAAAAAGTTCAACCCAGGCTGGACCTCCTCTGAGAGATATTTCTCAAGTTTGGATGATGCATTAAAGAATGCTTCCTTGAAACTGTCCAACATCTCTGCCTGAATGGAAGCAGGAATCTGTTTATCACCATCAAAAAAGAAACTACAAACTCTTTGTGACAAGCTGCTGATGTGTCTGAAGACTGATCTGCAGCTCTTCTAGGATGTCGACAACCTCTATCAGTCAAATTAAATAACAAAATAATTTCAAACATAATAGCAGCAGTATAAAAAAATCCATTCAAAGATATCACCAGTAAATTTTTTTCAACAGTCATCCCTCCCCAGAAAAAATAAAAATAAAAAAAATAATCAGCCAGTTCTAAAGAAAGTTGCAGTACCTCTTCCAGAAGAATGATGTGAGGAACAAAAGCAGCAGTCTTCTTTCTTTGGCAGGGTTGTCTCTGCAATTGTGCTTTCTCCTCTTAGAGTCCAGGAAATGTTGCTGAAAAACTACAAAAATGCTGCTCCATTTTATGCCCCCTGAACATACAACTCCACCCCCCACTTTGCAAGTTTCTGCCACTGAGTGGACAAGTAAGACAAGCAAAACTTTTGATTTGCTGATTCTGTGAATCACTGAGCTGATAGGCTTCTAAATGTAGCCAATCAGCTCATGCAAACTCGATCCCCAGATAGTTTGAAAAACCAGGGCCAGTGAGGTTAAAAACATTTGCTTGCTTCAAGAGACAAAGGATGGATGCACCTACCCCCAGACCAGGATTGGCAGGCAACCTAATCGGCACATTCTTCAACCAACCGCCATCCTGACCTGAGAGAGGAGACCATGGTCATGGAACTAGTGCTGGACCACAGAAAGGTAGGAGACTGGGTGGTTGGCTGCCCCCCCCAAAAAAAAAACAGCCTGCATACTTCTGTGGATAGATGTAGATATATGGCATTTAGTTTTGTATTTAGAGAAGGGGATGGGGGCAATGGTAAAAGAAATGTGCTTTTTTTATTACTTTGGCTCATTTGTTTAGGCAGTCAGCAGCAGCATGAAGGGAAGCAAATGAAATCCCCACCCAGCCTGGGACTCTCTGGGTTGTGATTGCACTGTGTGCTGCATTTATTTTACAGTTGTTTTGTTTTTTATTTCATCCCCCTCCCTGTCTTTCCCTCCCGCTCCATGTTGGTGTTGACTGTGGCAGCCAGTTGACCCTGATTATGCTGCTTTGACTAAATATTCTATTTTCTTTCAGCCCCTTCCCTCTCTTTGCCTCCCACTCAGTGTTTTGTTCATTTTTTTGTTAAGCTGCATCCGCCTCTCTCTCTCTCCCACTCTGTATCGGCATCTGCAGCAGTTGGCAAAGAATACACGTCACCCTCAGTCTCTGTCAGTAGCACCAGTCCTCCGATAACTGAGCGACTTGCCAATGGCCAAGGAAATGAAACTGCTCCCTGCACCCTAACAGATTGTGGCTACCTGGAAATGAAGTTTTGGGCATGAACTTTGCAGATGCCACACACTTCAGGTGATTTTGGGGGGGTAACGGCACTGAATGAATCATCAGTTTCATTTTGGGAGGAGATGCAGTGGAGATTGGTGAACAAGGACACCTGCATAGTGTGAAGTTTTATTTTTTCTGTCCACCGATCACCATCTTAAACTGCAGTGTTACAGATTCACCTGGGTTTGCACCTGCCAGCCGCTAGTAAAAGAACCATGAACAAACATAGTGGCTGGCGGGAATAAAGAAAGGGAATCTAAATGGATGTGTTGGGGGATTTTTGTGTTTAGTGGCACATTTTAAATTATTTTTATGACCTTCCCCTTAATCGCACATGTGGGCAGCCACCATTTTGCACAAAGTGGCCATTTTAAAGCAGCACTGAGCAGATTTGAATGGATTCTGTGGCAGACAGTGATTTCCATGGGTGGCGATTAATTCTTTGGCCATTAGTGCAGACACAGAATCACAGAATGCTAGGGGGGCTGGTTGTGATGGACTACCAACACAAAATCCCTCCCACCTTCTCAGCCAATCATTGAAGATAGGGTGTATGTGAGTGTGCATGCATATTCTTGCATTCTGTCTATGGTGACCAGCTGAGGAGGTGAGAGGGAGTTTGTGCCAGTTGCACACCACATCTCTAACTTTTTGAATTTCCTTTCAACTTTTGGCAAGATGTTAGGAGGTGTTGCTTGCAGAGGTAATGGCAAGGGATTAAAAACTGGGCACTTAATATGGACCATCACATTTGCCATGAGGGCTTGGATGGTGGACATTGTATGAAAGAGCTCAGCCTACTATAGTAGATTGGTCTGAGATTGGCTACTGGCAAGCTGTCATGGGAGAAGACTTCTGAGAACTGCCTGTATGACTATAGTATTTGGTCTATACAGAAAGTGAGGGACTTATTGTTGGGGGAGAAAGAGGAGACTAGAGGTGCACCGATGGTGGTTGAGGGTAGTGGAAGGGGAGATAATTGATGCAATGTGTGAGACTGTGGTGTCAGCCTTAGCCCACCAGGAAAAACATTGAGATGGAACTGGAATAAGGTTCCTCTTCTGAGTCTGAAATATGATAACACGATTTTAGGAATTAGGCTTACTTGCCATCAAATCCAAAAATCATAAATCCAAAAACATGGAACAGCCCCCAATAACTCAAAATTTAAATTCATGAGTCTGAGCTTGCCTCAGCTATAGTGATACCATTGCATGACATGTTCGGAAAGAAACTCATTGCTATCACAGTTGCAAATACTGTATCTGTTACATTGACAGGATCACAAATCACATCACATTCTTTCAGTGTACTTAACTTTAAGGATACCGGCCTTGCTTGTTAAGCAACTAAATCATCATGTTTTATAGAAAATATAGTATGACTGCCAAACTTCCTGTGAGAAGCCTCAAAGACAGTGTATCAGCCTGTCATAAGCCAGCAAACATGCTTAAGGATAGACTGAGGTTCCAGAACAAGACATTTAGAGAGGGCAGTGACTCAGGTGGGCAAGCCTTCCAACTGATAAAAGGCATTTTATTGTACAGAGATTTGTAGACCTATGTACCCTATAATGACAGGGAGTGTTTGAATGTACAGTAAAGACCCCAGAGGCCCTGAGGAAGTGACCTCAGGTCCACAAAATGTTGGCCATCAGTTAATGGGTGACATACAACTGACAAAATAAAGAACAGAAGTCTAATTAATTATTTATGAACCTAAAGAGGCTCCTGATTGACTACTTTACTGGTCATTAATGTCTTAGAAGTGACAGAAACAACTGCCAACTGATGCTGTGAGGCATGTAACATCAATTTACTCATGCATGGCTTGTGCCACATCACTAAAAAAATAAGTAAATTCAACTGTGAAATTAAAACGTTGTTATTGTGATTAGACTTATAATCACAATAACAATCTTGAAGCCCATCATTTCCTAGGCTTAACAACCAGCTGGCGGGAAGTCTACCTTGAATAGCACCCTAGCCACCCAGTCCCCCAACCATTCTTTAATCCCTAGGAAATGACTGACTTCTCTGCTGTTATTGCTTAAATTATGTATTTTTACAGGAGTTAGAGTCTTCTTCACTTCCTTTACCAATATGTGTTTATGTTCATGGCCTAACATACTAGCAATTGTATATGCTGAAATACCATTATAGGTTTTAAAATGAAAAGGGAAAATAAAAGTGGCAATACTTCTCATTCATAGTGGTTGTATCATATGTTTTGCCATTTGTTCCACAATTGTGTTCCATTTTGAGAGCAATGCTTCTTGTACAGTTAGTTAAAAAAAGTTGCTTATAAATTTAACAATGAGTTGATAATGAGTTGAAAATTGACTGCTAATGGGCTTTTAAAAATATGGGAGTTCTGAGCTACAGGGGATGTGACTATAACTTTACTCTTTAGATCTGGAGTTTTCCAACATTTTGTGAAGGGGTTGAGTAGGAGCACACATTTAGGGCATCATCTGGAGTTTCCATTTTGAACTTTGCTAGGGGTGTACGTTACATAATGTATATGGGTTGGATGCACACAATCTGAATTGGAGGAGTGCAAGTTTCCTGTACCAGTGGGAGCACTAATGTTATGCTTTGGCAAAGTTCAGATTGTGTTCATAGTCATGGATGCAAATTTGGCATGTAGCTGGGAATGCAAAGTTCATGCACCACCCGTGGCACAAATTTCATGTGCTGCTAGGGACATCAAGGGTGCAAATTGTACATCCCATCTTGGACATAATTTCACAAGGTATATGGAGAGAACATTTTGTGCAAAAAATTACCAAGACCGCATTTCTGTGGTATTGGGCACAAACTGCATGCAACGCTGGATGCACTCATGCTACATGTTACTTTGAGCCAACATTTTTTGCATCATCATATGAGTAAGTTTCATGTTGTTTTGGGTACACATATTGCACAGCATTAGAAGAATAAAGTTTATGTGGCACCAGCATATGCACATTTGTTTCATTTTAAAGAGACACACATTGGGCCCTATGCACAAATGTGTGAGAAAAGCATGCAAACATGAGCCATACATGTCACGTAGCTGTGCGGTGTGCAGGGCCAAGAAAGACACGGCATGCACCAACCGATATGTGAAGTGCCCAGGCCTTGCATTGTGGATCCATGGATGGAATGGAGTGTGTTTCTTAGGCTGCCCCCAACAATGTGACCCCACCCCTGACCTCACCATGTAAGGACAAACTCCCCACCCACTGTGCAGATGAGAAAGTGAATGCGGACAACAGAGCCGATGGAGGCATGATGGCGGATTGGGAGAGAGATGGGGAGATGGGTGAAGAGGCACAAGCTGCACCAGAGAACACCTGACAGCCAGCATGGCAGGTTACTGGAGGTGCACATGGTGGTGGTGCAGCCAGAACAAGGGCCTCCAACTTCACAGAAGCACAGGTGGCAGACATGGTGGCGGAGATAAGTCCCAACCATGACCTGCTATATGGTGTTCTGGCCCCATCCACACCTGCATATGTGAAGGTGTGCCAGTTGCTTGATGTGCACATGTACCATCACCACCATAAAGCACAAATGGCGGGACATGCCCATGTACATGACCCTCAAGGTGGCAGAAACTGGTGGTGGCTCCCCATCCCAGAAAGCCAGTTGACACCCATGGAGAGGATGATGGTGGACTCCCTCACAGCCATCATATCCATGGTGTGGCAGAGGGCATTGACAGACAAGCCGGTGAGTAATGCACTAAATGGCACACCACAATTAGTGGTACAAGCATCTGGCTGTCATGCCCACTAACATTTATGTGTTGTGTCAACAGAGCATGCCAGGGAAAGCGGACATGAAGGGAAAGTGCCAGCAGGGAGCCAGCACACTGCAGGCCCTGAGAGATGGCGTGGGCAAGCAATGGATGACAATGACACAGGTAAGTATGGGGAGACACAGCAGGTACACAAGCAGAAACATGATGCAGCACAATAAACACCCCCATACATACCCCCCCAGGAGCTTGAACAGCCAGCTGAGGAAAGGAGGCATGTGTCTGAGGATGATACCACCAAAGCCATGAAGAGTGAAGATGGGGACACACTGGTGGAGGAGACACCCAATGATGTCCTCAGGGACGCATGGCCCCACACATGCTGTTGGCAATGGCACCCTGATGTGGAGGTCCACAGAAATGATGATGTGTGCATGGGCAATGTGCCACATCTGAGCAGCACAGTGCAGTCTTCCAGACAAGCAGGGATGGAAAGCGGAGACAAGGGTCCATGCAGCAGTCCCACCAGACATATCTGGCGATCTTAGGCCACTGTCATACTAGACATGCAGTATGAGGTGCTGAGACAAACTCGAGCATGACAGGCTGGAGGCACAGTGCAGGCTCATGGAGGACATTGTGCAGCTGACCAGCACAGTCCATGCCATGGGACTCAATGTGATGAGGATGGCACACACACACACACACAGGAGTGCATTGTGGAGCTGCTGATGGCATGGGGACCCATGTCATGGCCATGCAGCATGGCATCACTGCTTTTCCAGAGCCAGAAGATGCAGAGACAAGATGCCGGCATGGCACCACATGCTGCCACCAATGCAGATGGAGAGGGGAGCAGAAGTGGAGACCATGTGGCACTGGGCCTGCATGATGATGGTGACATACCAGAGGACACCACTGCACAAGGCACACAGGAGACCATCACAGAGGATGCCACACCTCATATGAGTTGAGCGACATTGTTATGTTCAGTGAGGGGCCTTTGGACACACTGGAGGGGGGAGCATGAATGCAGATCGCACCACAGCACAGGGGAAGGGGTGGTAGAGCACTGGGTCTGGCAAGCATGTGGGAGATGTGGTTCAGGCTATGTGAGCAAGCAGACCCTACCCGTCGCCATGGTGGTATGGTACACCAGAGTGGTGCATAGTACGATTGTGCAGCACCAGGGCATGAGTGGGTACCACCCCCCCAAGCATGCACACACACACACACACACACACACACACACACACACACCCCCCTTGGTGCAGACACAAGGATGCACGATGTCCATACGATGGCACACTGTGGTGTTGGGCACACTCCATGAGCATGGATGGGAATGCCCCCACAGTGGCGGGGAGGGTGGTCCCCTGTTTGGCTGGCTACCTTGCTGTGATACAGGGGCTTAGGCACATGTGCCCTGTCACCAAACACCAGCCAGGGTCAGTGGCACAGCACGGCACCACAAGTGCCAACATGCACCCTCAGTCCTCTGTCATCATGGGGCGCAATACCAGCCATGCCTGAAAACACCATGCTGTGGCATTAATGGTTCGATGGTCAGCGGGCCGTGCATACCCCACAATCACAGACACCAGACAATGGTGAGCATGTAACTTCAATGCTACCATCTGAAGGTGCCGTTCATGACCCCAGCAGGCACTGTGTGAGCTGTAGCCATTTCCTGCCTGGAACAGTGGTCATCCCCCTGATGTCCTGGTGGCCCATCCAGAGGGTCATACTGAGGCATGGGAAGACCCTGCCACACCGCCATGTTGTGGAGCATCACCCACATGGTGAACACATGGCAGGTGCAGGATAGTGCAAGCATGATGGTGCCCTTGTGTGGTCCAGGCATTGGTACCGCATCTCAGAAGACACCAGGAGAAAGGACTGCTGTGTGACTGAACTTCTCTGCTGGAACTAAAGTAGAAGAACTTTTGTATTTGGACCTTTAATTTATGGTAAAAAAACTAACATACAAAAAAAAAGTGTGTGTTTGGGTTAACTGAACTGAATGGGTATCTAAAGAGTTATCTAGGTGTAAATCTCAGGTGACTGAAAGGACTTAACTGCTGTGAGGTTTAAATTACTTGTAGAAAGATCTGGTCAGTAGGGGGAGTGGCTTAGCTAGATGGAAGCTACATTTAAAGACTGCCTTAGAAAGTTTCAGCTAATAGCTTGGCAGAAGACACCAGAAGAAAGGACTGCTGTGTGACTGAACTTCTCTGCTGGGACTATATTGCACTCCTTCCCTCCCCTCCACCCCAAGCTAGTTCTATTTTTATAGGCACAGGATTTGACTGACAACAGGAACTTCCTGTTTAGGGGCAGGAAGTGAGTGATCACAGAACCACCAAGGACCCACCATCCTAGAAGGGCAAGAGTAGCTCTCCGGCCCTCTAGCTGCTGGAGGTCTGCCTCTGAGCAAGTAAGTGGTCTACTGAGAAATATAGGATATTCTTGTCTCAGAACAGGACAATCAGGAGCTTAAAGGGCACACAGGCAGAATGTAAGGAGAGAGAAAAAAAAACAGAGGAAAGAGTAAGGATTGCAAACAGTTAAGGGGCCAGAAATAAGACATGATTGGAGTGGTGCAGTGCAGTGGCTGTGGAGCAGCAGTCTTCAGGAGATGTTCTGGAGGATGCGGTGTTGTCCCATCTGCAGGCACCTCTCTGGGCTGAGGGAGGAGGTTGCTCATCTCCAGGCTGAGTTGGCCAGGATTTGTGGGACCTCCTCTTCCATCCAGGGACCACCAGTGCCACTGCCGTTGCCTCAGAGGTTGCCAAGAAAGAGGAGCGGTTGGACCACAGTGGGCTCAGGGAGGGTGAGGGTGGTGGAACAGAGGCGCATCCCTCCAGTTGTACCTCTCCACAATTCCTATGCCATTCTGGCAAAGTGTGGTTCCTCTATGGAGGCACCCACAGTGGAGACCAAGGAGGATGCTGGGAACCTCCACAAAGGAGACCCACAGGAGGGTGGCAGGACCCTGCAGGAAGGAAACAACTCCTGGTGGGGACTCCATTGTTAGGAAGGTAGAACTGGGGAGGAAGGGGAGAGGGGAGGTGGCAGGCTGCCTGGCTTATTGAGGGACAGGAGCAAATCCTCAGGATTGCTGGAGCAGGTCACAGGGAGGGAGCTGGATGTCATTGTCCACCTAGAGACAAATGACCTGGCTAAGAAAGGGATTAGAAAGTTCAGGAAGAGTTTGTGGAATTGGGGAGGCCTTAGTCAAGTAGCATGCGGTAACCTTCTCTGAGGTGCTACCATCTATGGCATAGGAGAGGCTAGGGTGTTCCGCACCATGGGATTCAATCAGTGGTTGAAAACTGGTGGAGCTCAGGAGTTGGCTTCATTGGGGACTGGGGGTCCACCTGGAGTGATGCAAGCCTATACTGGCATGATGGGCTGCATCTGTCCGTGAGGGGAACCAGGATCCTAGGTGATAGGTTTAAATGCTTCATTGGCAAGCTTTTAAACTAGCCAAGGGGGGAGGCACTGGAAAGGAGCAGGAAAATCCTAGCCCCAAATAATCACGGTAGTAAGTGCGGCAAACACCAACATAGAGGTGTCGATAGGGAGAAGGGCAGGGGTAAATGGAGAAAGTGACAAAGGCAAGAAGGACAGGGATGGGGCAAAGGGAGTAAGGCCATCAGGAAATGGAGGGTAATGAGTACCAATGCCCGTAGTCGGAGCAACAAGCTCCCTGAGCTGATGGCCTTAATGGAAGAGGATGCCTGGATATCGTAGCAGTCACAGAAACATGGTACACAGAGATCCATGACTGGGATGTTAACATACCAGGGTACATAACCTACAGGAGAGACAGGCAGGGGAGAAGAGGGGGAGGAGTAGCTCTCTGTGTAAAGGAAGGGATAAAAGCAAATGAACAAAAGAGTAAACAGGGAGGAGAGGAGGCACTGTGGGTCACCTTGGAGACTGGAAAGGGCACCACAATCCGCACAGGGGTTGTACAGACCCCATGTCAGGGGAAGAAATGGACAAGGATATGATAGAAGGCATTCTTAGAATGGCAGAGAAAGGAGATACTGTTGATGGGAGACCTGAATATGCCAGATGTTAACTGAGCACATTTGCTGCAGCCACATCCAAACAAGGGCCATTCTTGATGACCTACAGGTGGCAGGCATTAGACAGCTAGTTTGGAACCCACTCGTGAGGGAGCAATCTTAGACCTCGTACTCTCAAACAGGGGCAGTGAGAGGATCTCAGATCTAGAAGTGGGTTGCCATCTGGGGACAAGTGACCATCAAACAGTGTGGTTCACGTTAAACTCAGCTAGCAGAGTCAAGCCATACAAAAGTGAGGGTACTGGACTTTAGGAGGGCTGACTTGGCAAGATGGGAGAGTGCCTCAGAAAAGCACTAGCAAACAGGCTAGAAGGAGGTGTGGAGCAACAATGGGGAATTATCAAAACTGCCATCACAGAGGCAACAAGCCTTTGTTTGAAGCAAATAAACAAATCAAACGAAAGAAAAGCCACTATGGTTCTCAAAAGAGGTGGCTGTGAAAGTCAGGAAGAAAAAGATAGCATTTGGAAGTAAGAGCAGAAGGAGCAGGACAGAGAGCTGTACCAGTTAAGGCAGAAGGAAGCAGTGAGGGAAGTCAAAATAGCAAAGGCCCAAACTGAAGAAAAGATAGCCAACTCAGTGAAGAAGGGGGATAAAACCTTTTATAGGTACATCAGCGATCGTAGAAAGACAAAGGGAGGGATAGTGAGGCTGAATAGAATGAACGGTGGGTGGGCAGAAGGGACAGTGAAAAGCAGGAATACTGAACGAATATTTCTGCTCAGTATTCACAAAAGAGGAGGGGGAAGTGCCTAATCCAATTAACAGAAGCACTCTTGATAGGGTCGATCCCAGTCCTTTCACAGAAGAAAGGGTTCTGCAAGAACTCCTAAACTGAAGGTGGACAAAGTAATGTGTCCTGATGGAATTCACCCCAGAATTCTAAAAAGAATTAAGGGAGGAACTAGTGAAACCACTGGCTACTCTTTTTAATAAATCATGGGAGGATGGTGTGGTACCCGAGGACTGGAGGAAGGCAGATGTGATTCCCTTCACAAAGATGGGACCAAGACAGAGGCAGGAAACTACAGACCTGTCAGTCTGACCTCTGTGGTAGGGAAAGTGATGGAGTCACTTCTGAAGGAAAGAATAATTGAGTACCTAGAGGCCAGTGGAGCACAGGACCCAAGGCAGCATGGGTTCACCGGCGGAAGGTCATGTCAGACAAATCTAATAGATTTCTTTGACTGGGTGACCGTGGTAGACCAGGGAGGGGCTGTGGACATGGCCTACTTAGAATTTAGCAAAGCATTTGACACAGTCCACACAAAGATTAATAGTCAAATTAACCAGCCTGGGAGTGGGACCCAGAGTGGTAGCCTGGGTAAAACATTGGCTGGACAACAGGACACAGAAGGTAATTGTAAATGGAGTCCACTCTGAAGAAAGGGGGTTACTAGTGGGGTACCGCAGGGTTCAGTATGGGTCCAGTCCTTTTAATGTCTTCATCAGTGACATTGCAGAGGGACTGGAAGGAAAAGTATGCCTTTTGCAGATGACACAAAGATCTGCAACAGGGTTGATAAACAAGGAGGCATGGAAAGGATGAAAAGTTGTGGCAAGGTTGGAGGAATGGTCAAGAAGTATGGCAGCTAGGATTCAATGCAAAGAAGTGCAAAATAATGCACCTGGGAAACAAGAACCAGGGAAGAATACACAATGGGTGGGAGGTAGTAACAACAACAAAAAGGAAAGGGACCTGGGGGTAATCATATCAGATGACCTTAAGGTTAGCAAGCAATGTGAGAAGGCAGTAGGGAGAGCTGGGGTATACTGGGATGTACAGGAGAGGCATCATCAGCAGAAAACAGGAAGTTGTTATCCCTCTGTACAGACAGTTGGTGAGATCCCATCTGGAGTACTGTGTCCAGTTCTGGAGACCCCATCTCCGCAAGGACATAGACAGGATAGAGGCAGTCCAGAGGAGGGCAACTAAAATGGTGCAGGGTCTGCAAGAGAAGTCAGATGGAGGAGAGCTAAAGGAGCATAATATGTATACCCTTGAGGAAAGAAGGGAGAGGGGGGACATGATAGAAACTTTTAAGTACCTCAGTGGAATCAACAAAGTCCAAGAGGGTAGCATCTTTCAGAAAAAGAGACTTGCAAGAACAAGGGGACACAATTTAAAGATAGAAGGAGGGCGGTTCAGGGGCAATGTGAGGAAGCATTATTTGACAGAGAGGGTATTGGATGCATGGAACAGCCTTCCTGAGGAGGTTGTGGGGTCTAAAACTGTGGGAGAATTCAAGAATGCATGGGACAGACAAGGCAATTCTTGTGGGGGGTAGGAAGAAATAGGCTGTTGGTTAACTAGGATCTGCAGCCTATCCTGCAGGTAGGGAAATGGGCAGACTAGATGGGCCTAGCGGTCCTTATCTGCCGTCAAAGTCTATGTTTCTATGTTTCTATGTTTCAGTAGCCCAATGCTCCTCTCAATGATGGACCACATAAGGTAGTGTGCTGAGTTGAAGGTCTCCTCCACCACATCCACTGGTGCCAAGAAGGGCATCAACAGGTATGGCCATAGTGGATATCCCTGCTGTCACCTATGGGGAAAGGAGAACATGTCAGTGTGCTGTCAGCAGGACAGTGCACCATCCACCCATGTGTGTACGGTACATACCCAATAGCCATCTGTTCAGGCATCTGGACTGGAGCAGTGTACTGAGGCCCGAGGTATCCAGGATGTATGCATCATGACACAACCCAGGGAACCTGGTGCAGACATCCGTGAAGACATCCATCATATCGCATACCACCTGGCAACTGAGGCTGTGAAAGCCATTTCTGTTCTGATACACCTCCTCGGACATCGATGGTATTAGGATGCCAATATAGGTACCATTCACAGCACTGAGCACATTTGGCATGCCGTGCATGGCATAGGAGGCCTGTTTGATGGCATGGATATTCCCCTCTGTCACTGGGAGGTGTATGTGGTAGCGCATGTGGTCAAGCAATGTGTCCATGACCTGTGCCAGGGCATGAGAGACAGATGACTGTCTGATCCCAATGCCATCACCTGGAATGATCCTGTAGCATAGTAGGTGAGGGTGCACATAACCTTCATCTCCATGGATATGGAACGGGAGCACTGTGTCCTTGGGGACACCTTCTCGCAGATAAGGTTGCACAACTGAGCTAGCATGTGCCAAGGCATTTGAAAGTCATCAATACAGTGGCTGCTGTCTGCCTCCACCTGCAAGGCCAGCATGCTGTAGGTGCACATTAAGGAGTAGTCCAGGACACATCACTGTGACATACTGTACATGGAGTCACTGATGAATGGTGCTGCAAAATGGCAGCACCCATCTTATGCCTCAGGTGTGCATCCCACCATGTGTGTTGCCACATGCAGGGTGCCATCTGACCTGTTGGTGGCACACACCAATGCACATACGTTTATCTGGACCATGGCCAGGCTTCACACTCGAGCACACTGCATGCCCATGGTCTCCGGGGTGCTTCTGTGTATGTGGGCATATCATGCTCAGTATTTATCACGTGGTCATGAGGGTGCACGTGCCATGAAGGTACGAGCACCCAGTACCAGGCCTGTGGTGGCCATGTGCACCTGCCAGCCCCCTCACCCCCTGTAGTGTGCATGTACAGTGTCCATGGCTGTGCTGTGTGACTCGGCCATGCACATGTGCATGTGGGCTGCCCATGCTGTCATTCAGCAGCAGTAATGCAGGTGATTGCCTACATGTCGCTATGGTGGGCAGGGCCATGGCGCAGATGCACCTACATGAATTGGTGGCTGGCATATGTCGCACCATGTGGAATGTGCACAGGCCACAGCACAGGGTCGGTATTTAAAGGCACGGGCCGTCACATGCAGTGAATGGTGTTAGTATGGAGCACTTGCCACAGTTGCTGTAGAAGGCAGCTAAGTGGGCCTACTGCACTGATATCTTTGTCCCTCTCATGTCTTCCTACCCCACCCCATGCAGGATATGATTGGTATGCCCCATGTGCTAGAGTTGGTGAGGCAGGTGCAGGATAACAATACATCCATGATGGTTGTGCACCATTGGTGACTCTATCACTGGTGCTGGCAGAGGAGGTGCCCACGCTACCTGTGGTGGTCTGATGTAGAGGGCCAGTCACATTTTGAGGACAAGACAGGGCCAGCAGAGGAGGAGATGCTGTGCTGGGTCGTGGTGCCATCAAGGGTAAGTGTTTTGCCTGTGTTGCACATAGCGTGTCATAGGGCACATGGAAGGTGGGGGGCCTAGGAATTTCCAGTGTGCCAGGGTCCACCAGCATGCCATGATGAGTACAGTGACAGCTGCAGTCCTGCATGGTCACCCCTGGCATTGTCCACCATGACACACATTTGTTCAAAGCTGCTCTGTGGAACACAGTGGCATGGGGTTGGGCCACTGCGGCATCACTGGCATATGTGCACTGGGTGGTGTGGGCTCCAGGGGGGCTGTTGGATGTCATACTGCATATCCCATGCAGGCTGAGGGTGGATGGAAGGCCTGCTGGTCACTCTGTGTCTCCTTTGTCTCCACAGCACTGTAGGGGCTCCTTGCGGAGGATGTTACTCCTCCTCATGCTATGGCCCAGGACGATGGTAGAGGATGTGGTGAGCACCTGCAGTGAGGAATCCATGGGTGGTGGTCCGTGCTGGAGGTGTCCGGAGACTGAGGTGGAGCCAGTGGCTGTCATGCCCACACTGGTGGAGGACCCTGGGTGGGCTCCTGCAGAATGTGTGTGGGTGGGGGACCCTGCTGTTCATGTTGGTGGGTGGGCACTGTTGTGGAGGGGTTACTGTGGGCAGATTGTGGCCCATTACATTGCATAGGTCTTGTACATTCACCTGCTGTGCTCTGCACTGGTTCAGTAAACCTTCTATTTTCATACCTCCATGTGTGTTTATTGTCTTGCGTGAGTGGGCCTGTGTGTGTGTGTGGCCTGGTGACTGGGTGTGGGTGGGTGGGTGGGTGTATTGATAGCAGACACCAGTGGGGACCATTTGTCATTTCCCTCCATTGCGGTGGGCATGGCTGGGGGCGGCAGGCCTATGCCTGTGTCCACATGTGTGCATACAGGCATTGGCCATCTGTGCCAACTCGGGGGGGGCACTGTCAGTGGGCACCAACGTTTGTCCCCTTGTCACTCTGCTATAGCTTGACACATCATTGCTCCATGTGCAGGTGCACTGCATAGCCCACTGTGGCAGCCTGTGTGCAGTGGGCTGCCCACAACTCCCCTGCGTTGGCACACCTGGATGGCCTTTGAGGATGTGAGCCTGCCATGTCACGTGGTGGATGAGTGCCAGCAGTGCCATGCATGGGTGTAGTGTGCCCCTCGCACACTGATGTATCTCTGCCCCATTGGCATGGTGTTGTACCACTGCTGGTATATCCACTTACACGGTGGCTTATGGCAGCCCCTGGCCATGCATATGTGTGCACGGCCTGTGCACAGTGCTTGGTGTACCTCAGCACATTCTTGCATTTGCTGAGCATGTTCAGATGTGCCTGTTATGTGGCCATGCCCCCATGTACATGGTACACTACCGCCCCCCACGTGGGTGCATGTCGCGTTCCAGCATGGTGGCTTGTGTGCATATAGTGCATGCCACTGCTGGGTTGTGTGCACGTACACAGTGCATTTA
The DNA here is from genome assembly GCA_016271365.2 of Neoceratodus forsteri. Lineage (NCBI taxonomy): Eukaryota > Metazoa > Chordata > Ceratodontiformes > Ceratodontidae > Neoceratodus > Neoceratodus forsteri. The sequence continues at coordinate 406,743,996 of CM057456.1, read as the reverse complement.
CATGCCAGTGCATTATGCATGTGCCCCTATACACACTGCACAGGCATCATGCATAGGGCCCATTGTGTGCACTGTGGCTGTGTATATTTCATGTAAAACTCTGGGCACATATTTTATGCATCATTGCTAGTCCAAATTTTCTATCTATTTGTGTGGGCAAATTTTGTGCATTGTCAGTGGTACAGATTTGATTTGCCAGTGGGGCACACATTCTGTACTGCATGTTGGTTGTGAATTTTACATTTTAAGGGGCTCCATAGTTGGCAGAGTTTCAGGGAACAGATTTGATACATCATTGGGACATATATTTTGCACATCACCAGGGGCACACAAGTGGCATTGGTGGTACAAATTTCATAATCCACTGTGAAGGGTGTAAATTCTGCCCACAGTCAAGGCATGTGAATTTGCATGGTTCCATGTCAAAATAGCAACTCCTGAATGGCGAGGAGTTAAAACGGCACAGAATAATAGCAAGTGCCATTATCGGCTAACTTTCTTTTGGGGGGCATCACCACCTGCACCCCCTCTTGTGGTGGGCTGTGCCCCAACCCCTCTTACTTAATATATCAACTCTGGGAGGGGGGTGGACCTCGGGAAGGGGGAAACAGAAAGTTTGCTGATATTGCACTTGCTATTATTCTGTGCCGGTTTGACTCCTCACCGTACAGGAGTAGCTGTTTTGATGGGCTACCAGTTTGGCACAGTGTCATGGGCACAAATTTCACATCTCACTGAAGGCACACATTTTAGGCATCATAAAGGATGCAATTTTCATACATGTTCAAAGGCACTCATTTCCATGTATCATCATGGGTACAAATTTCATGAGACATTGAGGTGTAATATTTAGTGAGTCCCTCTGAATGCAAATTTTTAAGATCAGTATAAAAATTTTATTCATCATTGAGGAAGCACACGTTGTATGGCAATAGGGTGCACATTGTGTATTTCTTCAGTGCTACACATTTCATGCATTGGGAAATCACATTTCATACAATGTTCGAGCATACATTTTATGCACAGCTGGTACAGTATATAAATTCCATGTTGCATTGGGGATACATATTTGGGGGACTTTCTCTAATATCATGCATCACTGGTGATGCAAATTTCATGCATTATCTCATTCACACATTTCTTGCATCATTACTTCCTGTACTTCCAGAGGCATATATTTCATGCACCATTAGGGACAAAAATGTTACATGTAGTTTGGGGCAGAAACATCATCATTAGTTGTTGGTGCAAATGCAAATTTAACCCAGTGTGATACTGCAGATTATATGTTACAGCCCTAGGACAGGTGTTAGGTGGGGGGTGGAATTTGTGCACATGAAAATGGGTGGAAATTGTGCATGCCAGCAGGAAAGTAAAATGTTCTTACTGGAGGATGTGCAGATTTCATGTACTGTGGGTACACAAATGTTACATGCTGAAAGCGCCCATTTCACATGGTAGCACATGAACACATTTTATGTTATGCATAGGAGAGAAATTTCATGTAGCAGCAAGAGGATCAGATTTCCAGAAATGATGCAAATAAAGGCGGAGGTACAAGTTTCACATGGTAATGGGGTACAAATTTGCAAAATGATGACAAATATTATGCGTTTCAGGATAGGATAGAAACACATATTTCTGTAACATATTTTTAATGCATGTCAACTACTGTATGTAATGTTAAGGTCTGTAGCCAGTGGCAAATCATTGGCAGTGATTTACAAATTAGTGGACAATGCTTAATCTAAATAGTTGCTGATAAGCTGCTAACTGGGTACCAAAGAGAAATGTAGCAGCTGTACTGTATAAGCCTCATGACTTTTTAAACAAAATGTCAAAGTCTCAACATATTAAATACCAAAAGTCAGAAAAGTTCACACCAAATGAACTATTTCTACTTGTGCTCTTTCTTGATGAGGTAAGGATTACTGGCAAGCATATTAGAAGAAGAAATATCAGCATTCATATAGCACTTTTCATACATATTGTATCCCAAAATGCATTACTGGCAGTGAGAGACTGGTAGTGAAGTGACTGAATATGTAGTGGCAGCCATTTCACACAGCAACACCCACATACAGCCATGGATAATTGCATGAACCAGTTTTATGATAAGAGGAATGTTAGCCAGGGTATGATGATATTTTTCTTAATAAAAAAATCCACTTCAATTATGAAAAGTGCCTTGGGTTCTTTTACTTCCAAATGAACACCCACCAGAGAAGTATAAAAGGTCCTTTAGTTTAGAGGGAGACCTTCAACCTGTTTTGCATCATATTATTTCTAGTTAAAACCCCACATTTTATGATTGCTTACCTTCTCTAAAATTTATTGATGTTGCTGTTTGTTTTTTTCTGTCTCCTTGTTTAGTAGAACTGAAATGGATGGTAATGTATATTTATAAACAACTTTGTTTTGTTTACAATCCTAGATCTGTTCTTGCTGCATGCTTCCTGAGCCTTAGAAACACACCCAAACAGTGCAGTCACTCATGAGGCAGTAGCCACCTAAGCTCCCATTGCATCATGAGGGACTAGACTGTGTTGTGGGTGCTCCCAAGTCCAGGAAAGATACAGTTGGAGCTGATCAAGGAATGTAAACAAACCAGTGTTTGTGTGGTAACACCAGTATGGTGGGCAGTCTGTTTTTCACTTTTTTGAAGAAAAAAAGAATCAGAATCAAACTACCAGCTACATAAACAATCTTTACAGAAGATTGGCAATTATAAAACATGATTTTAAACTAGAGAAACTTTGAGACCTAAGGGGGTTGACAGTGTCCATTTAACACCAAATCCAAAGGACTGCATACCCTGACAGTATAGCATCCCCTAGTACTTTACTTGGGTGTTAGCATTTACAGTATGAGCTCAGTTCTGGAGTGGAACCAGAACCCACAACCTTCTGGCCCAGAGGGGGACGTACTACCAACTGAGTCACACTGACACCCATGCCGAGTACTGATTATACCATCACATAATGTTTCTCCATTTTTCATACAATATTGTACTTTATATCTGTTAGCAAGTTTTCTTCAGAATTTTTTAATAAATTGAATCTAAGTATTTCTTGTATAGATTAGTGTCTCATCTTTCATGTCTAGATACTTAGATTTTATCCCACCAACAGTGTTAAGAGTAATGTGCTCCACATGCTAACTTTTTTTACCTGACAATATCCATGTCTTATGCAGCATGACAAGGAGTAGGGGTTATTTTTATTTTATTTTTTTGAAATTTAAGTTTATTTAAGTTTAACAACAAGAAATAACACAACAAAACACACATATTCAATAAAGTACAAAATAGAAATTAATGGTACAACCAACCCCTCCACCCCACCCCAAAACCCACTGCCGCCCTCCTCCCACACCCCCAACCCCCACTCAAACTTAACCCCCATCCCACCCACAAACAAATAAGTAGAGCATAATTCAACATTTAATACCCAATCCTCCCTCAACCACCCCCCCCAAGGTGCGCCATCACATATGATACATAATCTGGGTAAGACAGTAAGTCATCATGGTACTACCTGACACTAACATTCATGCGGGTACAAAATCACATACATGATAGAGTTAACATAATTATGCGGGCTAAAGAGAACGGGTCCCCAATTAAATAATTATTGCAGACACAATGCCTGAAGTTTACCCCATCTCCTCCGAAAACAAATCCATACGACCATGAAGGCTGGCAATCAAACTCTCCAACTGTAAATACGAACCAGCTCGTCAACCAGTCAGCATATGTCAAGACCAATTGGTCCGTCTAATGTCTTAAAACTACTTTAACCGCCATAGACACCAAAGCCATATGGTAACGACGCTCAACACTATCTATACGGGAATATTCACCCAGAATACATATCTCGAGTAAAAAAAGCCAGACAGACCCAAAAGGGGGTCAAGGTTATCCCGGACAAAGGACCACAGAGGGGCAACCTTAGTACAGTCCCAGAACATATGAATTAAGTTACCTTCTCCTTGTAAACACCTAGAACAAGTCGATTGGGGAAGCTTCTTAAGCTGAAAAAGTTTAATAGGGGTATAATAGAGATTGTTTACAACATAGTATTGCGTTAACCGTAATCTGTCCTGGGTATGATATCTATGCAAATCCTTCCACAAGCAAGGCCAGTCCAGAGAAGCATCAGGTAGGAGGTGAGACCAAACATTCAAACCTTCAACAGTCTCCGGGAATTTATAACTTATAAGGAAAGAATAAATCAAAGAGATAGAGTGAGATTGAGAAGCAAGATTAATAATTTCGGAAAAGAAAGGATAAGCTTCAGGGTCCCTAAAAGTGGTACCAAATTTCCGGCCAATCAAATGTCTCAGTTGATACACCTTGAAAACCCCTTTACTAGGAATATCGAATTTTCCCAATATGTCGCCAGAAGAAAGAAGTGATTCCTGGCTATAAAAATGCTCTACTCTAGCCTCTCTGATCTGTGGGAGCCAGTCCGGCAAAATCCAAGAGCAACCCAGCTTGATATTAGGATTGAGAATCACCGGCTGACCCAAGTCCAAAACACTAGAAATGTGGAAGGACATTAGACACTGAGCTAGCGATTTAAGAGCCACCAACACGTATTATCAGACACCCACTGTGAGAGTACAGTTGGAGGAGTATAAGATAGCATAGCTATCAAGTTTAGGTCGGAAAGAAGGAACGTCAAGTTGAAGCCAGATTGGGCATGGTACTTCGGGATTCGCAGAAAACCATCTCCCTAATTTAGAGAGGTGGGCCATCCAGTAATAAAGTAAAAGGTTAGGTAGTCGAAGACCACCTTTTTCCTTAGGAAGTGATAATTTGGCATAAGAGCATCTAACCCCCTTCCCACGCCAAATAAAGTTAGAGAACATAGTATGGAATTGCTGAAAATATGAAATAGGAAGCCAGAGATTTAACAAATTCAATAGGTAAAAAATCCGGGGAAGGACATTCATTTTAATGATATTTATCTGACCCCAGAGTGAGATAGGAAGGGCCGACCATCGCTGTAAATCCTGATAAACCAAATCTTTAACTCTATCCAAATTTAACTTTTTCAAGAGAGAGGGTTCAGTAGAGAAATGGATCCCCAAATATTTAATAGATCTAGGGGTCCACCTCATCCCGAAGGAAGTGAACTCCTGTTTATTAGTATAAACATTTAGTGGGAAAATTTCAGACTTAGAAATATTTAATTTATACCGAGAGAAGGTACCAAACTGCTCAATAATACCAATCACAGCCTTCAAAGATTCTGCAGGATATATTAGATGCAAAAGTATATCGTCCGCATAAGCAGAGAGAACCAGTTCCCGTTGTTGTAACATAAAACCTCTAACCTGGGGAGATGTTTTGAGTCTAATGAGCAGCGGTTCCAAATACAAATTAAATAACAGAGGCGAAAGGGGGCATCCCTGCCTAGTACCAGTATATAAATGAAAAAGGGAAGAAAAAACTCCGTTACAGTAGATTTTGGCGGAGGGGGAGCCATAGAACATCTGAATTTTGTTCAGGAAAGCAGGCGGAAAACCCATTCTCTCCATTACAGACCAAAGGAAAGACCAATCAACTCAGTCGAAGGCCTTTTCTGCGTCGAGAGAGACCAAAGCGACCGGATAAGGGAAGGAGTAGGGGTTAATCCAAGTTCTCTGAGTTTCAAACCAGGAAAATGCACAGTAGGATGATGGTGCTCTTGTTAAATAATGCAGTAGTTCACTCTTGGAAACAGGTACAACATCAGGATAGTCTCTTCAGGGACTTCAGGCGTAAATTTGTTTAAAACATACTTATTGCAAAAAGATATAAAAACCACAACAAACAAATGTGTGCTTTCACATAGATATCCTTTATCAAGTTGAAAGTTTTCCTATTTAGAAAAAAATACTCACCATTGACGACGCTGACATTTTTTTCAACACAAGACACTTTTCCTTGAATAGATGTAGAAAGGACCTGCTTACTGTAAGTTTATATCTCTTAACCAAAACATACAAACCGGAGACTACGTTGTTGACATAATTACAAAATGTGATGTGATACATCTAGGAACAAGAAAATTGGACAGGCTTCCAATCTGCCTCTCAACTACCTGTAGGTTAGGATTGAGTAAACAGCAATTCCCATTTAGTGATTAGACAGACTTTGCACACATTTTGCTCAGTTTAATTGTGTTCAAGGAAGGGAAGGAACAGGTTAAAATATCATAATGTATGTGACTGAACAAGTGTGGGCTGCAACTACCTCACATGGTACCAAGAGTACATATCCCACTGTCTCCAGCCAAAGCTGGTACTGGAATGGTAACAGTAAAAGTATTCATATTTTATACAAATGTCAAAGTATTCAAAGGGACTGAAAATCAAAACAAGGTTTGGGGATCTAAGTTAATTCCCCACTCTTAAGTTTATATGTACACTAAAACTCCAGTGCCCCCCCACACACACACACACCACTGGGTAGCAGAGTGCCAGAACAATTTTCCTTTTTAAAATACATTATTAAATATCTTTATTTTAAAAAAAAATCACAAATGTTTTGTCCAGTCAGCTTGCTTGGATGCTGACAACTGAGTTGACAAATCTGTATTTTCTTCAAAAACAGTATTGTGGTAGCCACACATTTCAGCCTACATACAAGTTGAAGGATTCTGGGGATGTGCCTGTAATTCTCCAGTTTGACATGTAACAAAGTTTCACATACTTATTAGAAGAAATAATTAAATCCCATGCAAATGTATCATTATGACAGTCTACTTCCACACTGCATTAATGGTACTTTCCATTGCCAAGGTGCTTTTTGAGGACTGGGTTATTTTTCAAAGTCTTTCTGTAGTATATCATTACCGTCAGCAGTTATCTTTTTTATCAGCACTCTGAGGGAGGTGGAGGCTACCACAGGGGAGTTTAAGAAATGTCAGACGTAGTTAAACTATCCTAACACCCAAAGTACCGATTTGTCAGAATGAATTGTGGTCCAGCATGCTATTAATAGTTCCTTTTGGTAAAGCAACTCTTCTTAGGATAAAGGCCCTTTTTAATGAGCCAAGGCTTCTGCCCAGGGAACCCCCTCAGAGGCATTTCACTATAAGTTGATAAATCACAGCCCAGGTGCAGTGACAATTTGTCAAAGTCATAAATCCTACATGGTGTAGCCTACAGTACCTGTCAGTGGAAGAGCTGGGAAACAGATCTAAAAACATTGGCTTCCAACATACATCAACAAAGGTGTTACTGTTTATACAGCAACAGGCCACCTTTGAAGTGTTTAAGTACTGTTCACGGCTAATTAAAATCATGTAAATGCCTCAGTCATTGCTTCTGTATTATACTCTTCATCTACAACAGTACAGTGCCTCATCTTATACAATAATTTTTCATTTCATTGCCACTGCTACCATTAAATATATATTGATTATGTGCTGTAAAAAGGTACCTTTGTGTGCCCCTTACTTTAAAGGTGATTGAAGAAAGAAAATATTTCTATTTTGTCAGAGTAAAAACATAATCACTTACTGCATCTGTTTTTTCCAGGAATTTTGTTTTAATTTTTTTCATTTTATTTATTTATTTTTATTTTAACATTTTTGGCCAGGAAAAACAAACTATGTGGAGGCATTTCCTATGCACTGGTAACTAAATCAAAGTATGGAAGCTGGCCAAGATCATTCTCCAACCACAAGTCTAGTCCCAAACATCACACCACTAACTACCACCATATTTTCCTTATGGCACCCCTTTCTAAAATCTTTAAAAATATTTTCTTCAATCAGACTACTGAATGTATCCTGCAACATGGTCTTCTGACTTCTGACCCATGCCCAGCATGGCTTCTGCCCTCAATACTACATGGAGACTGCCTTGGTGAGGTTTACAAACTTCCTACACTGAGCAGTTCACTCAAGTAATTTTGCAGCCTCTGTTTGTGGACCTCACCAAAGCCTTTGACCTTGTCAACCATGAATTATTGATGCAGACCCTTTCCTCCCTCAATTTTTTTCCCAGAAGTCAAAGTCTGTAGCAGTACGACCTATGTGCCAGGCAGTATAGTGCAGTGGTTTAAGGCTCTGAGCTGCAAATCTGGTGACATCCAGCAGACCAGACCTGGGTTTGAATCCCAGAGCTTCCACTTGCATACTGTGTGACCCTGAGCAAGTCACTTAACTTCCTTGTGCTCCCAGGTTGCTCCTGTAAAGAAGCTTTCAGCTTAATGTGCTACTCCTGGTTAAACAACTAAATGAAAAAGTAAAATACTAGTACAAAAATTATCTTACCAACCGTGCCCACAGGACTGTGATGGATATCTCTCTTGGACATCTGCCAAATCTGCTGTGGGCTTCCCCATGGCTCTATTCTTGGCCCTCTACTTTTTGGCATGTTTCGGAACACATTACCTACTGCCTTCCCATCAGTGGGAACCATACTCTGTGCTGATGATGCTGTCATCTTCAGTATGGGCAAGGACCTGGCATCCCTGAACAGTGTTATTCAGCAAGACTTTAACCTACTCAATGACTGGTTTGTAAAGCATAGGTCAGTTCTAAACAACAAAAAACAAAATGCATAGTTTTCTCTAAAGTGCACAAAAAATTACCAGTACACCTCTCCAGCTTTTTGACCTGGATGGCATTGCGGTTGAGCACATCATACAGTTTAAATATTTGGGTCTGTACCTGGACTGCTCCCTAAATTTTGACTCACATGTAGACCACCTGGTAAAGTCTGTTCACATGAGACTTTGTTCTCTTTCAAATAAAATGGTATCTAGTTGCAGAAACTAAGAGGATGCTTGTAGCCTCCTGTTCCCTCTAATTGCCTGTGGCTCCCTGGTATATGCAGCCACCCCTCCGAAGATCTTCTTCAAGGTGTGCACTGTCTACAACAGTGTATTCTGCTTTTTCACAGGTCTGCCATTTCACACCCATCACTGCCATCTGTATTTTGTGTCTCCTGTTCTTCCCTGAAGGATCGCTTGGCACATAGGTCATCTATATTCCTCCACAAGGTGACACTCAGGAAAGCCCCATCATGCATATCTGAGCTCTATCAACCCTCGTCCAACTTGAAGGGGACTCATTCCCAGTCCAGATTTACCTTTACACTCTCATTCAGAAAAACCACCACCGGACAGAATGCATTCACCTACAGAACCATTGGCCCTTACAATCACTTACCTACCCACCTAACTGACACTGGTAGCATTCATTCCTTCAGCTCCAGGTTTCGCCAATATGTGTCAGGCAATTCACACTGCAACTGTTTCTCTATGATCTATAACTGCACCTTATCCACAAGTTAATGTATTTCTTTTTATTGTACCATGTATTCATTGTGATGTTGCTGTCCTTTACCTTTAGGTTTACATCATAACCTTCTTGTACGATGTCCTAAAACTGTACCTTTTATCCACTTGTTAATGTTATCACTGTACCCTGTTTTACTGTGACGTTGTCTGCCCTTTACCTTTAGATTCAGGTCATAACCTTCCTGTGCAAAGTCCTAAAACTGTACCTTTTATCCACTTGTTAATTGTATTACTGTACTGTGTTTTTGTTGTGGTGTTGTTTACTTTGTACCCTTTACCGTAATCTGTACAACAGATCACTTTTGAAAATGGGTAATGTAGCTCATCTTACTCTCCAGTATAAAAAATTAAAATGAAATGAAATGTGCATCCTGGTAGCAAAGAGAAGTTTAATGACTTCTTCATCGTCACACAGTATACAAGTGGTGGCTGGGAGATTCTAATTCTGTTCTCTGGGCTTGCAGCTTATTGCTCTTAACCACTATAATATGCCACCTCCCCATTTTTCTAAAAGGTTTCAAACTTGGTTCATTAAAAATAAAGATTTAAGTTTAAAGGATTTGTATCTCCCCCTGCAATGAATAAAAAGCATTATGTTTAGTATCAATGCCAGGAAGGATGCTGTGGAATAAACACCCAGTTTTATTCACACAGTCAACTGTTTACCTTTTACTCCAGTGTTTAATGCAATGTTTTGTTTTAAAATTGTAAACAAAGACAGTCTTGCTTTAAAGCTAAAAATCTGGAGTCAACTCTAAAATGGAGCCGAACTTTATATGTGATGATATCAATGAAACAAAAGCACTCCGGCTGTATTACTGTACCCTTATTGAACAATGTTTTTAGTTCAGGAAATTGATACCCTTCATGTATATAATCATAGGAAACAGTATTTAGCATGTGTACTAGACTCTGTAATTCATGTCTTAAATACTGTTTACTATGATTGTGTACAGGAATGGGGTCAATATCCTAAGACAGAAACATTGTATCACAAGGGTACAGTAATACAGCTGGAGTACTACTGATTTTAGGGTTTTCTCTGGAGTGTGAGATTTAAAAAAAAGGCTGCCATTACAATTTTAAAATGTGATAAAACCACATTAAACCTGAAGTACTGTATAAGGTAAATATTCAGCTCTGTGAATCTCAAAAGCTATATATCACAGTATCATGGCATTTCAGCACTTTCACTCGGGTGGGGGTGGGTGGGAGGGTTAGATATTGTACAGTATGTATTAAGAGTTAACAAAGAAGGCCCAATGCTCCATTGTTTAGATCATAATACTCCGAATCAGAAGATTTCAGGATGGAATACCACTGTATTCTCTTGCTCAAAGTGTCTTTGAGAATGTTACTTTATCTTCCTTTGTTTCAATCCTCCAAGGGGTAAAATTGACAAGAAGCAAAACACCAGTGTGAAAGGAAAGCATCTATTCAGTTGGGATATCCAGGGTAAACAAACCATAAAAAAAACATAAAAAAGTTAATAAAACTCAGTCAAATAAGGAAATGCAATAAATGCTAAATAATTCAAGTTCAATCTGCATGTGAACAAATCATTGAGCTCTAGTCACGTTTCATCTATTATGTGACTAACATTTGAGCATATTTGTGCTCTGTCTGAAGTGGATAGATAGATAGATAGATAGATAGATAGATAGATAGATAGATAGATAGATAGATAGATAGACAGACAGACAGACAGACAGACAGACCGCTAGATAGATAGATAGGAAGGATATGAGATGAGGTAATGTGAAAAATCAGAAATACCTTCTTGAGTTGTACTTGACCTCTGACCCCATGATGGCAAAGCCACAAGCGTGGTCAGAAGAAGACAAGAAAAATGAAAGAAGATATATATTGATATAATACATGAGCTCATCTCATATTTGATGTATGCAACAGGACCCGAAAGTTTCATAAATAAAACTATATATAAGTGATTTTCTTTCACTGTTTTTATGCTTGTTTCTATTGAATGGAATGTCTCTAAAAAATGTGTAAAGCAATGGTTGACAAGGTAGAATTGTTATGACATAATGTGGTATGTTCTGTTGCTATTGGTTAATTATGAATAGGTCAATTTTTCATGTATCTAAGCGGTGATATCTTGGTGCCTAACAGGTGATATCTTGATAGCTTGAAATGTAGCTCAAATATATCACTAGTTATGTTTATACATTTATACCCACATATACAGTATATCTCTATCTCTGTCTGTATCTATCTATCTATCTATCTATCTATCTATCTATCTATCTATCTATATCTAAAATGCATGGTGGGCCCTTGTCCCCATAGAAAATGCCATCATGTATTTCCCCATATATAATGGTAGCCTAATAGCATATCATGATGTCAGTTACCTAGTTACATTGTATTAATGTGTTATTAAATCCTTAATAACACATTAATACCTAACAAGCCCTCTATATATATCTATACTACATATATATTTGTTGAAAAAACTTCATTAATGCATTAGATAGGGTGAATACCAAAGCAACAAAAGCAGGGAAATGAGGCATTAGGGTTTCCAACTCTAATGCCCCACTCACAGGGTTCCCACTCCATTCCACTGCCCCATCCCCATCCCCCACTCTCCACACACCAATAGGCATAGGGTATGCCATGAGGTTGTGAGGCATAACTCTCATCCCATTCCATGTGTAAAGAACCTTACATGCTACAGTATAGGACAATGGGGTGTGAGTGAGGCCTGATGACCCCATGTCACACCCTGATGCCTGTTGGTATGAGGGGGATGGGGTGGGGTGGTGGAGTGGGAACCCTGTGAGTGGGGCATTAGGGTCAGAAACCCTAATGCCTCATTTGCATGCTTTTGTTGCTTTCGTATTCACCCTAACTGATGCATCAACAAAGTTTGTGCAACTAATTTCCTTACTTTTTGAGGTAGCATAATAGTATCCTCATTTTACTGTGGGAGCTCTCCCATCCCTCCATTCAGATAGTATAACAGTATCTATAAGTTACGGTGGGAGCACAGGGTCCAAAGGACCCTGCAATCCCATCCCTCTATTAAGATAGCACAACAGTGTCCATATCTCATGGTGGAAGTGCAGGGTCTGAACCAATCCCTCCACAGATGCACATATGTATGTAGCTGTGGAAACACAGGGATCTGTGACCCCTGCACTTCCACACCTAAAGTTACGAGCAGGCATAGTGAAATTGCAACAAAGAGCCATAACTGTGCCATCTTAAATAATTTTCACCCCAAATGTTCAGCATAACCTTCTTATCACCACTCCTCATGTACCCAGTACAGACAAGCTGCAAATCGCTGTCAAAATGTAATTACATGCAAATGTAATGTCATTTTGTACTACAGGTGTGGAAACATTTTTTTGGTAGGATTTGAAAAGGTACTGCTGTACTATTTATAAGGTGGTGTGGAAAAATGGTAATGTTAAAAATCTGGAGTGAAAATATGAAACATTGGTGAAGTTATAAGTGTGTGCAGAAACTGTGCAATGCACACTTGTAACGCTGTAATATTTTGGAATTTTTTTCACCAAATTTTCAACATGGGCTTCTTGGGACCTACCCTCATGAACAGTGCAACTGTGATTTTGTTAATCTGTCCCAAAAGTTGATTTTGCACAGCAACCACACCATTGTGCACCACAGGTGTGAAAACACATTCTGGGCAGGATGTGAAAAATGACAGCTGCACTGTTCATAAGAAGGTGTGAAAAAATGGCAATGTTGAAAATCTGGAGTGAAAATATTAAAAATTGGTGAAGTTGTGAATGTGCGTAGAAACAGTGCACTGCACACTTGTAACACAGTCATTTTTAGGAATTATTTCACTAAATTTGCAACATGGCCTTTTTGGGACCCCACCTCATGAACAGTGGCACTGTCATTTCATTAATCAGTCCTGAAAGGTGATTCTGTGCAGCAACCATGAAATCACCCTTCCTGATTAAGAAACAGAATGGCAATGTTAAAGTTCATGAGGTGGCATTCCAAGAACCCTATGTTCAAAATTTGGGGCCACAATTCCTAAAATTGGCCGAGATATCAACATAAGTTGAAACCCACCCATTGACTGCCATTATATGGCTTACCTTAATTCCTCAGATCGCAGTTCAGCTTTGAAGAGTGCAGACATGTGCCCAGTCCAGAGAAGATCACTGCTCCTGACTTCCCAATGTAAGTATGGGGTGCGGGGAGTTGGGTGCGCAGAGGGAGGGTGGGAATGGGGGAGTGGGGAGATAATGAGGGACTATTTTCTTTTCTGCAGGTGGAAAAAGAAAGACATCTGGGGACAGTTTCCTTTATTTAGATGTAAGCCTGTTAAAAAACTAAATTTGGGCACACTGTGGTGGGCTCCCTGTGTGCCACATGAATTGGGGGGTGGAATCATGATGCCATCAGGGGGATTGGTCACCCCCATTGGCAATAAAAGTTTGGCTGGAGGGGTATCTGACACCAGGAGTGGGCATCCCGGTGTCAGAAAGTAAAAAAAAAGCTTATCTCAGCACACTGGGGTGGGTTCACAGTGTGCCACAATATTGAGGGGGTTGATACACACCAACATGGGGATTTGGTACACCAATGTCATGTGAAAAATAGAAATGAGGGGGGCAGAATAGTTCGATGCAGGATCCTGCCTTGAAATTATCGCAAATTTCAATGCAGGATTCTGCATCAAAGAAAAGACATTGGGGGACAGTTTTCTTTATTTTACTGGGTTAAAAATAATGTAGGTCACACTGGAGTGGTCTCCCAGTGTGTCAAAAAAAGTGTGTGTGTGGGCAGGAGATACATACCAACACGGGGATTGGGCACCCCATGTTGGTGCGAACAAAGCAGGTCTTCCTTGACTCTACAGCCTGCAGCATGAGTTCCAGCTGAGGCTGCAGAAGTCCAAGAAATACCACTCTTCTCATACAGAAAATGGGCTACAAGCCATTCTCTGTAAGCTGGAACGCGACAAAAAATAACATGTTTGGGGCCAGCTTAAACCAAAAAAAAAAACATTGGAATACACCTGAAGGGGACCTCTTTAGCTGTGTTCTGATGTTTTTGTTTCTTTTTTATTAACCATTCCATACTTCAAGATCTTTGCTTAGCGGCAAACAAGATGGTGGACACAATACAGCTCAATTGATCAAACAACTTTGAACTTTACGCAAAATACCAGCCTTCTTTGCAAAAAGAAGCTGGTATTTTGCACAAAGTACACGTATTGTGTGAAAAATGTATTTTTCATGCCTGACATATAAATTTTCCCATAGGAAATAATGGGAAAATATAAAATGTAATAACTGGAATGGATTAATATTTTTTCACCAAACCTTCAAAAGGCACATCTGCGACCCAAAGGCTTTCTTCCCTGAGAATTTCAGACCAAAACCAAAAGCCATTTCTGAGATCCAGGATAACAAATACATGTTAAAAAAAACATATTTCTTCTGTTTTTTCAACACTTTGTATCTCCGAAACTACTCAATAGATTCCCACAAAGTTTGGTAAGTCAAGTGACCTACCCCTAGAGATTAGGCATGTCACATTTCAAGCAAATCCATTGAACAGTTTCAAAGTTATTAAGGTTCAAAGTTTGTACTTTAACATAGAAGTACAGTTTCACCTTAACTATACTAGCACGACTGTGCCAGTATAATATATATATATATATATATATATATATATATATATATATATATATATATATATTATACTGACACAGTTGTGCCAGAATAGTTAGGGTGAAATGGCACTTCTATGTTAAAGTCTAAACTTTCAGCCTTGATAATTTCAAAGCCCTTCAATGGATTTGTATGAAATTGGCATGCGTAATCTCTAGGGGTAGGTCTCTTAACCTGCCACATTTCATGGGAATCTGTCAAGTGGTTTCTGAGATATAAAGTGTTGAAAAAAACATAAACATTGTTTTTTTTAACATTTCTTTGCTTACCTGTATCTCAGGAATGTCTTTATTTTGTGGTCTGAAATTTTCAGCAAAGAAAACCTTTGGGTCACAGATGAAGGTTTGGTGAAAAAATATTAAACCATTTAAAAACAATTACATTTTTCATTTTCCTATTGTTTCCTATGGGAGAATGTATATGTCGGACACAAAAGATATATCTTTCGCACAGTAAGACTACTGTGCAAAAAATACCAGCTTCTTTTCGTAAAGAATGCTGGTATTGTTTGTACAGTTCACAGTCCTGCTATCAATTGAGCTGTGTTATTTTCCAACCATTTATGGACCCACTTTATAATAGTCGGATGAATATTTAAATTATCCATTTGCTGTATAAGTTCTTGATGGGGGAGCTTGTCGAAGGCCTTAGAGAAGTCAAGAAATAGGATATCCACAGGAGTTCCTAAATCCAGTCTTTCTATCACCCTGCTATAAAATGCCAACATATTAGTCTGACATGACCTTCCCTTTACAAACCCATGTTGAGAGTGGTCTGTAAGATGTTTTAAGTTTAGATGTTGAATGATCTCGTCCTTTAATACTCCTTCCAGTATTTTAGAGGAGATAGCAGTGAGGCTAATGGGTCGGTAGTTTGTTGGGTCAGACTTGTTCCCTTTTTTGAAGATTAGAATGACTGTTACTGATTTCCAACATTCAATTACTTCCCCTGTGTCCAAGGATTTCTGAAAAATGTGGGTATGGGGCGGGGCTATTATGCTTGCCAATTCTTTGAGTATTCTTGCGTGCAGTGCATCAGGTCCCGGGGATTTATTAGAGTCTAATTTTGCTAGCCTTGTTTCAACATCAGCGATTTTCAGTACTATTCTATCTGTTGGGGGATTTCCTTGTATTGGTGCTATATGGGTGTCCTTTTTTTTATTATATACTGTTGAGAAATAATTATTTGCTAAGTCTGCCATTTCTTTGTTGTTTGAGGTCAGGTCCCCGTTTGTTTTTTTAAAGGGTCCTATACTATTTGAGTTTCCTTTTATATTATTTATATAAGCATAGAAGGCTTTGTAGTTCCCATTTACTCAGTTAGCTAATTTTATTTCACGGTTTGCTTTTGCCCTTTTGATTTGCATTTTTATGACATTAGATAATTTTGTATATCGATCCTAGTTTTGTCAGTTTTGGTTGTTTTCCATTTCTTAAATAGTCTGTGCTTCCTGTTTATTTGCCTTTTGATTTTCGGTGCCCACCATTGTTTATAGTTATTCTTTGCTGGGTATTTTTGTTTGACAGGAATATTGTCAGTTATCTGTTGTTTAATCTTAGTGGAGAAGATTTCCCATATGTTATTTAATAATTTTTTTACTGAAACCTTTTTCCCACTGCCAGGTTGTGAGATTTGCACTTATCTTAGCAAAGTCAGCTTTGCCGAAGTCAGGGGTAACAGTGGTCCCCTTGTGTTTACAAAGTGGTTTGGCTAATTTGAGCTCTACTTTAAGATGGTCGCTGATTCCCAATGGTGCAGTTGTCTTGCATTCGCTTAGCATATTTCCCATATTTGTTAGGACTAAATCTAATATATTCTGTCCCCTTGTTTGGTCTTCCACCCTCTGTATTAATCCTATTTGGTCACATGCATCCAAAAACTCTCTAAGTGTGCTGCTGTAATTAATGCATCACATTTTATACCAGGTAGATTTAGATCTCTGAGGATTAGAATTCTGTCAGCTGGATTTAATGATAAGAGTTTATTTATTAGGGTCTTGTTAGCTTGTGGGGTTGATGCCAGGGGTCTATAAATGACACCCAATATTATTTTTACTTTTTTGCTGGTGTAATTTTTATCCATAGTTGGTCAGGCATGTCAGTATCCATAGATATTTCTTCAGATTTTATGCTATTTGATACATACAGGGCTACCCTTCCCCCCTTCCTGAACACTCTAGACTACTTGTAAAGGGTGAACCCTTCTATATGCTGATCCCAGTCATCATTTGCATCCCACCATGTTTCTGTAACTGCTCCTACATGTATGTTTTTGGTAGACATAGTGTTGCTGAATTCATCCATTTTATTATTTAGAATCCTTGCATTTAAGAGCATACAATTCCAGGTTTTGGATTTCCTTACTTCCTGAGTGTTATTCCCTGGTTTGGTGTTTTGTCCTGCATGACCCCCAGGCCCCCTGTTGTTTAGTTTAAATAAAGCCTCATTGCTTCCTTAAACCTCTTGGCTAAATATCTTGTGCCTGCCCTATCCAGATGGAGTCCATTTTGTTTGAATAGATATGGGTCCCTAAATGCCTCTGAGTTATCGATGAACCCAGCTCCCTCCTTCCTACATATTTCTGTCAGCCATCGATTTAGCGTGTTTATTTTAGGGTTTTTACTTGAGTGATGACCAAACATTGATAGTATGCTAGATACTATGGTGACCACCACCCCTTGTTTTATGGCAGCTAGAGTGTTCTGAAAGTCTGAAAAAATATCCTGTAGTTTCCTGCATTGGATATAGTTTATCTTCACATGCATCAACACCACAGGGTTTGTAGTGTTCTCCATTAGTCCCCCCAGGAGTGAGTGCACATTTTGTACTTTAGCCCTTGGTAGCATGCTCACTGTAGTGTGTTCATTTCTCCCTTTGCATAGTATAGTGTCCATGCTCTAATTAGGGAATCCCCTATGACTAGTAAGTCCCTGGTTTGGTCCACACAGTTGTTTTCTCTAAAAACCTGTATTGGTGCTGGGGGATTTGGTTTGGGTATAGCTTCAGCTGTGGTGCATCTGAAGTCCTCATTTGGCAAGGGTGCAAATCTGTTCTGTAATATTATGGAAGCACTGTTGTGAATTTGTCCTCCTCTCTTTCTGGTTCTGGTTTTAGTTACTCTTGTCCACTCTTCTATTTCTTGGTCATGGCTAGTATCTGTATCCCGTGTTTTTCCTAACTTGCAACTACTACTACCCTCTTCCTGGCTCTCTATTTGGGAAACAATGGAATCAATAACATTTTCTAAACTCTCAATCTCCTCAGTTCCTGTTTTCCTCTCTAGGAGTTGTGTAATCTCTTCCTGCAGCATGTCTCCTAGGTTACATTTGTCACAAATAAATGAGTCATCATGTTGTTCTGCTGTAAACATTTGGCATTTAATACAAACTTTTATGGGGCCCTCCATTCTGTTTGCTTCAATAGTACTACTTACAGATGGATAGTGTCACCCTGCTCCCAGCATCCTCAGCTGACACAGCTGACACATGCAGAGACATGTGTGTCTCTGTGCACAGAACTGTGCACTTGCCCTGCTCGCGTGAGCTGTATCGTTTATGCAATCCCAACAGGAAGTGCAAGTGTCAGCTACTTCCTTTATAGCAAGAGCAAGGTTTCAACAAGTACACACAAAAACAATAAAATGCCACCTCATGCAGTGGACTTTAGGTCAGGGAGCACTATGTTTGCTGCCCAGCTGCTAACAGTGCAGAATTTGGGGTTAGTTATGGTGTAGGTGGCTCCTCCACCATCCCACGCTGTTCTGGGCTAGAGCAAACAAACTCCCAGGGTCACACTAGTCCCCTGTTTCCATGGCAACCAGACCATTCTCCCTCTCACCAGAGGTACACTGAAAAGATGTTTTTGCAATTGAAAAGCAACCCCACAGGCCTTGCAGGTGTGTAGATATGGGTAATTCCGCCTCCAACCTCTAAATAACACCCAGTCTTGTTTTGCAGCTTAGCGAGGATGTTGAAGTACTGAATATTTTAAACACAAAAAAAAATCAGAAAACAGCTAAAGAGAACCTCTTTAGTTGTATTCTGATTTTTTTGTGTGTTTTAAGCTGGACACAAAGAAGTTTTTCTCTCAGGGGCCAGCTTATACAGAGAATGGCTTGGAGTCCATTCTCTGTAAGAGAAGAGTTGGATTTTCTTGACTTCTACAGCTGCAGATGGAATACATGCCGCCAGCTGCAGAGTCATGGAAGACCTGCTTTTGTGCGCTTTGTGAGTACAATATAAGGTATGTGCTGGGCATACTGGGAGCCCACCCCAGTGTGCCCAAATGTATTTTTTATGTGTAAATACCTGTGAAAAGAAGAAAAACATCCCTCGAGGTCTTTTCTTCGATGCAGAATCCTGCATAGAAATGTGCACAAATTTTGATGCAGGATCCTGTATCGAAGTACTGTAATGTCTGCACAATGTTTTCTGATACAAAACCATTGTGTGACACATTACAGTGCTTCAATGCAGGATCCTGCATCAACATTTGCACAGATTTCGATGCAGGATCCTGCATCAGTCTAGTCTGCTCATTTTTGACTTTGGGGTGCCCAATCCCCATGTCAGTCTGTAGCCCCCCAGTATTGTGGCACACTGGGAGCCCACCCCAGTGTACTGAAATATTTATTTTTAATCATTTAAACATTTCTGACACTGGGATGGAAAGGCAAGGCAATGTAAATTTTATTTAAAAAGACACCCATCCCGGAGGCTCTGGGCACCAAACATATTAAAATTTCACACAAAACTCTCAATTATTATAAAAATGTAGACATCACACAATT
This sequence comes from Neoceratodus forsteri, assembly GCA_016271365.2. Classification (NCBI taxonomy): domain Eukaryota; kingdom Metazoa; phylum Chordata; order Ceratodontiformes; family Ceratodontidae; genus Neoceratodus; species Neoceratodus forsteri. Next base: position 406,724,223 of record CM057456.1, on the reverse strand, counting down.
AGTCATAAATATACAATATTACAGCAGTTAATATAAATTTTATAACTGCTACCCTCAGCAACAGCTGCTATACTCAAAAATAGCCAAGGACCAGTTAAAAGATAAAATTCAAGAATCAAGATAGGGCTATAGAACACAGTCCATGAAGGCCTGATTAACCAGGAAGGCCTTGAGGTGGGCTTTGAATACCTCAACAGAAGGAGAAAGTGAATTCCACAGGATGGAGGCAGTGACACTAAATGCTCTGCTACCTGTTGTTTTTAGCCTCATCCAGGGAATTGTGAGAAGGCCACTAAAGGAGGAGCAGAGGAAGCAGACTGAGACAGCAGATGTAAGAAGGTCCTTTAGGTAACCAGGGCCCAGGCCATGTAGGGCCTTAAAGGTGAGCAAGCCCATCTTGAAGAGGATCCTCCACTTAACCTGCAGCCAGTGTAGTTGACGCAGCACTGGAGTGATGTGACAATACTTAGGCTGTCCTGTCAACAGCCTAGCTGTCATGTTCTGCACTAGATGCAGTCGGTGCAGGGTACCCAAGAGGCCCTGAGAGAGAGCATATTACAGTAGTCAAGCCTGGACATCATGAAGTCATGCACCAAGGGGAGGAGGTTCAGTGGTGAAACTAGGGGCTTTATCCTGGTGATATTCCTCAGATGATAACAACTGGTAAGGACAATGGACAACACCTGAAACTCAAGCATTAATCCACTGTCAAGAATAATGTGCAGATCATGAACCCTAGAGGAGGCCTTCAATGGTACAGAGCAAAAAAAAAGCCCTGTCTCTGCACCAGAGGCCAATCTATCATGCCCTCTGTTCAATTTCACCACCAGTACCTCCTTCTTATTGGGGTTCAGTCGCAACCAGCTGGAGACCATCCAGTCATTGATCTCAGTGAGATAGCTGTTTAGCACTTCCACTGTGTAGGATGTTCCAGGGCAAAGGAAAGATACATCTGGGTATCATCAGCATAGTAATGAAAGCCCAGACTGTACTTCCTAATGAGCTGTCCCAGGGGCAGCATGTACACGGTGAACAACATCGGTGACAAGACCCAACCCTGGGGGACTCCACACCACAGGAGGCTAGGGAAGGAAAAGAAATTCCCCATCACTACCCTCTGCCTCCTGTTTGATAGAAAAGACTCAAACCAGCAGAAGAGAGTATTGGCAAATCTGCAGAATTCCCTTAGGCGGTCAAGTAACACTCGATGGTCCACTGTGTCAAATGCTGAAGACAGAACGAGGAGGACGGGAATTGTCCCTTCCCCTCGATCTCTAGCCCTAAGAAGGTCATTGTGCACCCAAACTAAAGCAGTCTCCATGCTATGCCTCACTCAAAACCCAGACTGGAGAGGCTCATATAGATCATGGGCCATGAGATTCTCCTCAAGTTGAAGCGCCACAACCTTCTCACCTAAAAATGGAAGATCGGAGACGGGCCTGTAATTTTGCTTTGACGTCAGGGTCCAGCGATGGTTTTCCCAGAAGGTGTCTCACCAATGCCTCCTTCAAGACATCAGGAAAGACCCCTTCCAACAGGGAACACCAGACAATCAAGGCAAACATCGGGCCAATGGAGTCGACACATCCCATTAAAAAATTAGTCAGCACCAGCCCCGATTCACAAAAGGTGTGCTGAAGCTTGGAAGCAATCTCAATGACCTCAGCCACCTCCACCAGTCTAAAGTCACCCCAACCAGATGGAGTGCTCTCCGGTCACCCATGGCGACCACTGTCAGTCAAACTATGTGTCACTGGCGGAACCCCCTGCCTCATGGCAGACACCCGTCTGAGAAGAACCAAGCAAACTCCTTGCACAATGCATTCAAAAAAGCTACTTTCAGCTGTAGACAGGAAGGATGCAGAAGCTTGTTCACAGTCTAAAACAGCACAGTTGGTCAGTTCCTTCCAGCAGTAATCTCCCTGGACAGGAATTCTGCCTTCTTACAGTTGATTGCCCCCTGATATGCACTGTAATGTGCACATAGGGCCAGTTTGTCCACCTCCAGACCAGACTTCCACCAGCAGTGCTCTAATCTCCAACCCAATTTCTTCATCATCTTGAGCTCCCCATCATACCAAGGGGACCTCAAGTGAAAAGACTTGGGTCATGCACGGACTGGTGTGAGGGAGCTGAGCACACCAGACATTGTCTTATTATAGGTATCAACTGCTGTGCACACACCCTCAGTGCATGCAATGTACACACTAGATAGATCAGCCGCCACCAAAAAACCCTCCGGGGTCAACCCCCCTCAAAGGGTGGTAGCTGACCATCTCAGCAGGGGGAGGGCTCTCAGGGGGGGCCTCAAACAAGAACTCCACCGTGAAATGATTGGACCAAATGACCCGATCAGTCCTGAGATTATTTACCTCAAGCCCCAGTGAGAATACCAGGTCCAACATGTAGCCACCCTGATGGGTCATGGAAGAAACTCCTTGTGCCAGGCCCGGAGATGACATAATCTGAAGGTAGTTGTAACTAAGCCAAAGATTCATCATCAGCCCAAACTTTGAAGTCGCCCAGCACTAAAAATCTGGGGGCCACCAATGTTTCACCAATGGAGAAATCATCCACCTTCTGCAGGAAGTCTCCCACCACCCCAGAAAGGCGGTAGATCAGAATAATCCATCAACCTGCACCTGGACCCCCATGGATGGCCACACAGTCAAATGAACATGGTGCTCTCACTGGGTGCAGGCTGAAGCCTAGCTTGGATCTAAAACAGATGGCTACCCCCCTGCCCCTGCGTTCTGCTCGGGGGCAGTGCACTATGGTATACCTGGGTGGGACGATGACCTCTAAAACCTGGCTGGCATCATCACCACTGATCCTGGTCTCCATAATGCAAGCCAAATTGACCAAAGAAACCAAGTCTGCAATATTTGCAGGCTTGTTTCTGACCAATCTGACATTGAAAAGCATTGCCCTGAGGGGATTGGTGGATAGTGCAGCCCCTCTGGCTACCTGCCCACTCAGTCTGGTGGGAACCCTGGTGATGGGAACTAAACATGTCTGGCCTCTCCCTAGGACCCATCTAATCCCAGGGCACCTTCTACATCCAGCTACCTCAATCCTACCACCCACTGCAGTGCATGGGGCACCCCAACCTGATCGAACCATATGGTTCCTCCCTTTTCCAACCTCCCTACAGCACCTTGCTGTAGTAGCAGACACTGGGAGGCTGAAAAAAGTCTGTAGATTGAGCAACTGGGATGCTCCATACACTATCCTACCCCAGGTCCTCACACCTTCCCAGGCACATCCCTCCTGACTACATAGTCTCAGGCCCCCAAGATACTAAACCAACAAACACAACACACACCACTAACACACACTACAACAATAAAAACCCTATACCACACACTCCAAACACACATACTAAATAACTAAACCCCAAAACTGCCCCCACCCCTAGAGTCAGCATTGTGAAAGTCTGTGGTAGGCATCAATTTGGGCATCCATCTTGTTTTTATCAAGACTGGAATATTATCCCATTCCTCTGAGCAATAGAAATGAGATTGTTTACTGCTGGGTGTGATTTTTCAATTGACATAAAATGGATACAACTAGAAGGTATGTCAATGTCAGGAATTGCATTAGAAAATAGAATGAGGGCATAACGTGGGGCCACAATGGTCAACACAAAAATTGGATCTTCATCCAGTTGGGAGCTATAACTCCAAAAGCGTAGTAAGTCACATTTCATCAGTTTGCACCACTCTCAGCACAGAATTAAGTACATTTCCCCAAAGTTGAGCAAAAATGTCTTTTACATTGATATTGGGCAAAATGTTGAGCTGCAACACTACAGGAGTACAGAACAAATAAGCTGGTCATTTTTATCACACTGTGGCTTTTATTGGTCTGTTTCTCCAGATCTGCACAATAAACACCATAGAGCCTACCACACTGGAAAAAACAATGTTTTAAACAGATGCTAGATTATTAAAATAAGTAAATAACACCTCACATCATGGAGTTCAGATAGTGCAAACCAGGAAAAGGTGCCAAACTCCTACTCATTGTAAACACCCCAAAATCCAACAAAAACCCCACAAAAAACATTTAAAATGACTGTGCTCAGTCTCACCAATACATCAGGGCATATAACATGTTTATAGTAAGTGATGTGCACCCTAAAGCTGATGGCTGACTAATTTGGCCCCTTACCTGGATGCGAAGATAGGCTAGTGGAAGATAGGATGGTCATCGACAGAGCTGGTATTGACACATAATGCTTGGGGTCAAAATGAGGTTTCTCCTGGATTGCTGCAGAAAGAAACAGGCAAATCTCCTCAGGGCTGCAGACTTTACATCCCTCCAATGCCTGTCGCATTATGATGCCATGTCACCAGGTGTCTCAGGTTCTTGTGCAGTTAAACCATCCTGCAACCTCTCAACACGAACATCTGGGAATATGGACTTGAACCTGTTGCCTGGTGACTGTAAATTGTGCCAATCATATAAAGAAATGTGGAATTTTGAAGGAGCGGGTCAGTGGGCTAAAAGAGACACTAATACAGGGAAACAATGCAAAAAATTGGGGGAAATTAAATATTAAATGGCTCCTTTGCCAAAACATCCAGCTGTAACTAAAGGGGACTTAGTAAGTTATGTCTGAAAGTGCTTTTATGGGGGTGATTTGGGGGAAGGGGGAAAGTTACAGAAACTACCAGAAAGTGCAGACAACACAACAAGTGAGTAATTTTCATGAAAAGCCTTTATTTCTGCAGATATAAACTGTTACAACGTAAATTAACCAGCATTATGCACGCATAAGTTAAAATGGCACAGAGCAATCCCAGTTCTTACTGGAGTTTGCACTCAAAGATGTGGAAATTTACCATAAAGGAGTGTACCATGGCATTCTTACTAAGTTTTTTTTTTATCTCTTTATATTGTATTGTTTTCAAAACAATAGCACTACATCTAATTATGGTTTTCCCTGCATTTGGTTTTTGCATGGTCTTGGGGATATTATAGGTGCACTATAGGTAACCCATTTTCATGCACTGGCCCCTAGAAAATGTTTGGTTGCTAGTGGAAAAGAATGGTAATGCTGGCCAGCACCATGTCCTCTGGTTTGACGTGCCTTACCAGGGAACACCACAGGGTGTTGCATCCAATCCCTGGATGAGGCAGATGTGCAACAACTGGACAAAAATCAAACAAAATCCTCAGATCCTGAATAGTATAACTAGATTCACTAGGTTGATCCAATGTGCAGGTTTTAAGCCATCCAGGACAGCTGCAGTTTTTAAGAAGTGGGAAGAATCAGGCCTGTTGAGATTCTCACAGTTCCTCAGTGGTCAATAAATTAACTCTTTCAAAACACTCAGAGGTGAATTTCACCTTAGAGGAACTGACTTCTTTCAGTATCTCCAGATGGTATGTTTGCTTAGAGAGGAATTCAGAGTACAAGATCATTTATGGGATTCTCACTCCATTTTGACTTTTTTGGAAAATGCAGATTTGGGGCTAGTCACAAAAAACACATTTCTAATTTGATCAGTTGTTATAGATATAGGCCTGAGGTGTCTCCTGCTTTTAGTCAACAAGCCTGGGAAACAGGCAGAGATACAGTTGGAGGAAAGAGAATGGAAGGGAATATCAGAGGGTGTATTCTGGACCTCGTCCTCTAAAAACTGGAGGAAATTTCAGTGGAAGGTGATGGGTAGGTACTTCCTAACAGCTTCACATGCAAAACACTACACTGTGTGGGGGGGGTCAGAGGGGTGCTGGAGAAACTGTGGAGGAGTGGAGACCCATTACCACATTTCTTGGGAATGTCCCAAAGTGGTACAAACAAATGGTGGGGCATACTTCAGAAATAGACTTTTCACATTTGATTTTGGGGAGGCAGCCTTGGGGCAAGAGATCGAATCAGCATAAAAGTTTTGTGGGAATCCTTGTGGCAGCAGCCAGCAAGGCAATCATGTGGAAATGGTTGACCCCTGACTGCCCTACCTTAACTGAATGGGTGATCATTATTAAATCAATATATCAATCTAAAAGGTTGATTGCAGAATTACATCTACTGACTGAAGGGTTTTAGGGAGTGTGGTTACCATTTATGATGTTCACAGAGGAACTAAAGGGGAGATTTGTTCTATCCCAACAAGCATACAGTTACTGAGCATGGGGCATGAGAACCACCTCATTTAGAAATAAGCATTTGTCAATGCAGAATGTTCACCAAGGGTATTGCTGATGTACCTGGTCTTGTTATTTTACCATATACAGTATTTACCCATGATAGAGCAGACGAGATGTAGTATCTAATTTTCAATGGTATCCTGCTTTGACATAATGTTAGATTGTAATTACCTAGGATAGGGCAGCTGAGAGGCAATATCTGCTTTTAAATTGGCTCCCACATTTTAATCCCAAATGTCCAACAGTCTTTTTGTGTTCTGATATTATAATCAAGACAGCTGGAAGTTTTAAAATCCTATCTAAAAGGTGATTTTGCTGTCTGACTCTGGAAAAAAGTTTTGGAGGGGATTTTAAAAATGAGACCTGCCATGTTCAGAAGGTGGGGTAACACAAGGGATATGTTGATCATTAGAGGTCAAAATCTGCAAAAAAAAATTATGAATTAAATGCTGGAACAATTCATTTACTCATAATTTAGTTGTTTTTTCACATTTTTACCACAAATTTTCAACATAATCTTTCTATGACCACGCTTTCTGAGCATGACAGGTGTCATTTATAAAACAATGGCTGAAACATAATTTTGCACCATAAGTGTTAAAACACATTTGGGGTAGAATTTGAGAAATGACAGCTGTCACTTTCAGGAGGTGGTGTGAAAAAATGGCCATGTTGAAAAGTTGGGGTCAAAATGTTGAAAACCACCATGGTTAAGAGTGTGCATTGAAAACTTGCAATTTAGACTCATAACTTTGTTGTTTTCTTATATTTGTACCCTACAGTTTCAACATAGCCTTCTATCTGCCAATCTCATGAACAAGGGTAGAGAACATTTGCAGATCCTGCCCGAAAGGTGATTTGTGCCAAAAGTGCCAAAACAATTTTTTTGGCCAGGATTTGAAAATGACAGCTGTCACATTTTTGAGGTAATGTGAGAAAATGGCAATGTTGAAAATTTGTGGTCAAAATATTTTGAAAATGAACTAAGCTATGAGCCTGCTGTAATATTTTTACCCCAGATTTTCAACATAGCCTTCTTATGACCCCACCTCATGAACAAAGGCACAGAAAAATTTCAGACCCTGCCCAAAAGGTGATTTCATGCAGCAACCATGAAATCACCTTTTGGTACATGAAAACACGTTTTGGCCAGAATTAAAAAAATGACAGCTGTCATAGTCATGAAGTGTTGTGAAGAGATTGCTATGTTGAAAATGTGGGGTCAAAATATTGAAAATTACCAAAGTTATGAGCCTGGTTTGCAAATTTCAACATAGACATAACCTTGCTGCTTTTTTTTTTTTACAAATTTTACCCCCAAATTTTCAACACAACCTTCTTATGACCTCATCTCATGAACAAGGGTGGGTAAAATATTCATCTACTGCCAGAAAGGTGATTTGGCACAGCGACCATGAAATCATCTTTCAGGACAGATTTGCCTAATTTCACTGCCATTGTTCATGAGGTGGGGTCCCAAAAAAGGCATGTTGAAAATTTGGGGAGAATTTTTTAAAAATGACCAAGTAATGCCACTAAGATCAAATCCTATTGAAATTCATTGAACCATATACTTGATTTCCTCAGCATGTCCAGCACTGAAGAATGAAGACATGTCTGCAGTCCAAAAAGGATTATGGTGTTGGACCCCTGGTGGTTAACTAAGGACTTGGGGTGGTGTGGGGTGATGAGTTCTGAGTGGGAGAGTCAGGTGGGGGTGTCTAATTTATTTATTTATTTATTTAGCTTTTGTTGACAGGGTAAGTGCACTAGACAAATCCTGCCTATTTTCAGGCACGACCCGGGGGAGGGGGATACAGATGAATGCCAACTGACCTTGAACTAGATTAAGCTGTTGGTGGTATTTCTTTAGTGAATGAGGGAAATTAGGCCAGGACACCGGGGAAATTCCCTGCCTCTTTTCAATAAGTGCCATGGGATCTTTAACATCCACCTGAACTACCACCAATCCAGGCAGATGGGACCTCGGTTTAACATCTCATCTGAAAGACAGAATGGCCACACAGCAACAGGCATCAATGTATTGTTTTCTGTTTTACAGGGTATGTTAAAAAAAAAAATACGAGGGACAGTTTTCTTTATTTCAAGTGGTGACACTGGAGGATTGGGCACCCCAGTGTCAGTGTTATGTTTGTGGCTGGGATGGGGTGTGGATGCTGAGTGGGATGGCTGGATCAGGGGGATTAATTGCAGCTGCAGCAACAGATATCAGTGGATGTTTTTCCATTTTAGAGAGTATATTTATCAATAATAACAATGATAAAACATCTAGGGATGGTTTTCTTTATTTCAGGTGGTGACAATGGGAGATTGGGCATCTACAGTGTCCATGTTATGTTTGGGGTGCTGAGAGTGAAGGTCAGGTGGGTGAACAGTAATGGTGCTCGCAGCAACAGACACTGATGCATGGTTTTCTTTGTTACAGGGTATAAAGAAAAAACACTATGAGGGACAACTTAATTTCAGGTGGCAACACTGGGGATTGGGCACCCCCAGTGTCAAGTTATGTTTATGTGTGGAGTGGGGTAGTAGGGGCTGAGTGGAGGGTCGGGTGGGGAACAGTAATGGTGGGGGCAGCGACAGACATCAATGGACGGTTTCCTTTTTTACAGGGTGTAATTCAACCACAGCAGACTGATCATGACAGATCAGCTGTGCTTTGTGGAAGGCATAGATCAAAGGAAAAAGATGATCTATGATTGGGTCGACTCTCTCCTTTGAAATACACAAAGTTTCCACCCAGCAAGCGAGAACAGTGTAATGATCAGTCTGGCCGATGACTGATGCGACACTGATGAGCTCCTTGCAGACCACTCTGCATTGGACTGACAGTGTCATACCCCTCAAAAGCCACTCTCCTAACAAAATGTTCACTGCACGTGAATGCACAGTGAACATAAAAAGGGGAATTTAGGTATTAGGTAACAGGAGGAAGGTGGCACTGTCATTAGCTTTTCTTTGTTTATGTTGGTTTCCTGGTCATGTAGCTATGTGTTTATTCTTTCATGCGTTTTCAGATTAGTAGAACATGCATTTTATGATTGCCAATCTGGATATACTGCAACTGCAACTTGACAAAAGATAATGAGGCCTGATAAGAAGGACCAAAATATAATTTGTAATGCTCAACAATGGACATTTCACAATGTGGAACAGGGTAAGTTTGTAAGACTTTATGTCTGGACAATCTCGCTCTTCTAAACAATAAGCATGAACTGTCTCCTGCTATCTTTGGTCTTGACTCTACAATGCCCATGTAGAAGACTTGGTTTGCTGGCCAAGGCACCTAACTTCACCTGAGCTCTTTCCTTCCAAGACTGCTTGAAAGGCAGAGTAGAGAACCTTACCAGAGCAAGGGAAAAGGATTAAGACTTCTTTTGGCTAAGCAGGTTTACTGTGTGGTGGTGTTTTTATTTATTACTCACAGGGATTGCTACTGTTTGTTGCTAACATTTCATTGCTTTATTTTTCTCTGAAACCAAAGTGTTTCTTACAGCATATATCTTCTCTGAAATTGTTACAGGTGGTGCTTTACAGGTTTTACAGTTTTATCTAACATTAGGATAAGCTTTCAGGTTACTGCATTTGTTGTTGACTGATTGTTTCTGCTCTTACCTCTTTGTTCTTTCGTCCGTGGTTCTTCTTTTCTGCAGGGAAGGGCCCAGCCACCCACCCCATCCCCAACCACCCCACACTACCTCCTTTTATAGGGTACCACAGTTGTGACATTTCCTGTGGCAGAAGCAGGAAGAAGCGGATCAGTGGGGCATCCACAAGGTGAACTCATTTATCAGGCACTAGTAATTTAACTTGTTATAACAAGTTAAACAAAAACAAAACACAATCAAACCATTACTTTCATTTTTTCCCTTCTAATTACTCTGACTAGAGTTATAAACCCAGCAACTTATCTGGAATGGATATCATTAACTGCAGGTACTGTGGAACAATTTTCAGAAGGACAGTCTTACAGGATTTAGGACACTGTCTACATGCTGAAGCCATTGGAGATCTTAGGGCTCAGCTCCGGGCAGCATGGGCAGAGATTGCATGCCTCAAATTTCATATTCAAGGAAATACATTATAAGAACCACCTGCCATTTCCCCAGCATCCAACAGAAAAACCTCGACCGTAGAGGGTAGTTGGACCAGGAGGTTGGCAGGTGGTTAGGAGGGAAAAATCGGGTGCCCCATCACTCTCTTCTCTCCAACATCTTACCTCCAAAAACCATATAAACACTACAAACAGGTATCTGCCTCTATATCTGAAATCAAACAAAGAGGCAGAAGACACTGCAGAGCAGGACACTGCGGCACAGGAGCTAGCACAACAAAACTCACCCAAATCAGGAACCAAAACAAAAAAAGCAAAAAGGAAATCCAAAAAACTTCTGATCATAGGAGACTCCATGATTCGGGAGTTGATACCCATCTCCAGCCAGGGTAATGGTCAGATGTCTCCCAGGTACATCAGCATGGAGAGACACTGACCCGCATTACAAAATTGTTCTACAAAGCAGGAGAAAACATTGATGTCCTAGTACACATAGGGACTAATGATCTCACCAGTCAGTCAGTTGTGGAGACCAAGGAACACCTGACTGGATTGGGTGACAAACTATCATCCATTTCAGTCCGCATCTCCTTCTCTGAGATCTTGCCAGTCTGGGAGAGGGGGCAGATGGGCGGAAGGTCAGAGAAGGGAGAATGAGGAGCTAAACACGTGGCTCAAGGGCTGGTGCCAGGAAAAGGACATATAGATTTGTAGGGCAGCAGTTCCAGGAGGCGAAGTTCTTTAAATTTGATGGACTGCATCTGACTAAGGAGGAGTCAGTGCATTGGGGCAGAAGTTTGACGTCTTTGCAGAATATTTAAACTAGCAAATGGGAGAGGGTGCAGCACCCAGTCATCGAATGGAAGAACACGCCTACCCTCAGCTAGTGGTCAAACAGGGATTCAGCATGTTTGCAGTTCATTTGCATCACCAGGTAAGAAAAGGTTTGTCTCCATACGATGCACAGGGTAATGCCAAACCTCACCCAACAACTAACACACCAAATCTGGCCAATGGAAAATCATGTACACAAATGCTCACAGCCTGGGAAATAAGATCCCAGACCTGCAGGCAATAATGTTAGAGGCTAAACTGGACATAGTAGCAATTAGTGAGATGTGGTTTACCAGTAACCACACTTGGGATACTTCAGTACCTGGCTATGTATTGTTCAGAAGAGACCGAGGTGCAAAAAGGGGGGGGGGGGGAGTGGCCCTGTATGTCAATGAAAATATCAAAGCTACAGAAATTCAGAATACACATAAGGAGCCAGAAGAACTCTGGGTCACCCTGGAAACAGGAAATGGGACAGCCATAAGAACTGGGGTTGTCTACAGGCCGACAGACCAGGGGGAGGACATAGATACATTACTGTTGGAAGATAAACAAAACATGACAGCTAAAGGGGAGGTTCTGATAATGGGAGACTTCAACATGCCGGATACAGATTGGTCAATACCAGCAGGAACATCTGCCAGAACTAGACACATAGTGGATTCCCTGCAGGGGGAGGGCCTCAAATAACTGGTACAACAACCCACAAGAGACAGGGCTATCCTAGATCTAGTGCTGACTAACAGGGAAGGGATCACAGATCTCCAGGTAGAAAGTCACCTGGGGGCCAGTGACCATCACATAGTATGGTTCAATTTGGCTACTACATTTAAATCATCCAATTACAAGGCAAAAATATGGGACTTCAGAGGAGCTGACCTTGATAAGATGGCCAACAGAGTTAAGCTAGCCCTGGCAAAAAGAAACACAGGTGAGGGGGTACAAGCAAAGTGGGTAAGCATTAAGGATGCAATACTTGAAGCAACATCCCATTGTGTTAGACAGAAAAGGAAGTGCAAAAGAAGAAGGAAACCACTTTGGTTCTCAAATACAGTACAGAAAAGGTCAGAGCAAAAAGGCTGACCTTCAGGAAGTATAAGAACACAGCAGGATGAAGATAGAGAGGCATACCAAACTGCCCTAAGGGAAGCAGGGAAGGCATGAGCAGGCAAAGTCCCAAACTGAGGAAACACTAGCACGAACAGTAAAGAGGTGACAAGACTTTCTATAGATACATTAGTGAAAGGAGAAAGTCCAGAGGAGGTATTCTAAGCAATGGAGAAAAGGAGCATGTGAGGAGGAGGGACCATGTAAAGCATCTATCCTAAATAGATACTTTTGCTCAGTATTTACTGAAGAGAAGGTAGGGCAGGGCCCACAGCTCAGCACCATGGACACAGGGGAGAGAGATGAGCACTACTCCTTTCCACAAAAGAAAGGGTCCCTAGCAGCTGCTAAGGCTCAGGGTGGATAAGGCAATGGGACCTGATGGCATACCTCCAGGGTACTTAAGGAGCCAAAGGTGGAACTAGCAGAGCCATTAGCAGAACTGTTTAGTGAGTCTCTGAGCACAGGAGAGGTCCCAGAAGACTGGAAAAGGGGTTTCATGTGATCCGCGCCCACAAGAGTGGTAGCAGGGAGGAGGCAGGGAACTACAGACCAGTCAGCCTTACCTCAGTAGTGGGCAAGATTATGGAGGCACTCCTTAAGGAAAGGATAGTGCAACACCTGGAATCCATAGGGGCACAGGATCCAAGACAGCATGGGTTTACAAAGGAAGGTCCTGTCAAACTAATCTCATAGATTTCTTTGACTGGCAACCAGAGTGGTGGACCAAGGGGAGCAGTTGATGTCACCTACCTTGACTTCAGCAAAGCTTTTGACACTGTTCCACATAGAAGATTGATAAATAAGCTGGGTAGGCTCGGTGGGTCGAGAAGCCCAACTGGGTGCAAACTGGTTGACGGGCAGAAAACAGAGAGTGGTGGTAAAGTGGTATACAGTCAGAAGAGATGCAACAAGTGGGGTACCTCAGGGATCAGTCTTGGGGGCAGTCCTCTTCAACATCTTCGTTAGTGACCTTGCAGATGGACTAGAGGGTAAAGGCTTGTCTGTTTGCAGATGACACCAAGATCTGCAACAGAGGAGATGATCCAGATGGGGTGGGCAGAATGAGAAGAGATCTGGATAAATTAGCAAAATGGTCAGAAGAGTGGCAACTGGATTTAATGCAAAGAAGTGCAAGATCATGCACATAGGGAGAAACCCTGAAGCCACCTATAGGCTGGGAGGGAGTTACTAGCAGTCACAAAGGAAGAAGAGACTTGGGCATCATCATCACTGATGACCTGAAATCATCCAAGCAGACCTCTAAAGCAGTAGGTAAGCTTGGGGAAGTGTTAGGGGTGTATTAGAGGGTATTCACAAGTCGTGAAGAGGAGGTAATAATCCCTCTCTTTACAAGACACTGGTTAGGCCCCATCTGGAGTACTGTGTGCAGTATTGAGGCCACACCTCACAAGGACATTAACAAATTGAGGCAGTCCAGAGAAGAGCAACCAAAATGGTGCAGGGACTGCATCAGAAGACATATGAGGACAGATTAACAGAGCTCAATATGTAAACCTTTGAGCAAAGGAGGGAGAGAGGTGATATGATCGAGGCATTCAAACACCTTAAGGGCATTAACAAGGTGAAAGAGTCTAATATGTTTAAATATAAGAAAAATAGCAGGACAAGAGGACACAGCATGAGATTAGAGGGGGGCTGATTAAGGGGGAATGTGAGGAAATTCTTTTTCACAGAAAGGGTGGTGGATGCATGGAATGGCCTACTTCAAGAAGTGGTGGCTATGAATACAGTGCAGGGCTTCAAACAGGCATGGGATAGGCATAAGGGAGCACTACAAATGAGTATGAATAGATAGGCCACTGACAGAGCAAAGGCCGATGGCACATTTATAAGGTAGAAAAAGAAATGGGCAGACTGGATGGGCCTTGTGGTCCTTATCTGCCGTCAACTTCTATGTATTATTTTGTACACTGCATCTCTCATTCTTGAGTATGCATTTTAGTAAAGAAGTTAAAAAAAATCCAGCAGCACTTTACATGCTGCTTATGTTATAAATTGTTAAGTAAATGAATGAGTAAGTTACATTTCATGTATTTGTGGTTAGAAAGAAAAGAAGATAAAGGCAGCAGGCTGGATTTTCACGAGCTGGACTGGGATGTAAGTGCATGCTGCACCAGTGTCTGCATCCATCACATTGCATACTACTGAAGCAGCACTGCTGCTATTTTTATGAGACACATCCATTTTGTTTCTATTCTACCTCACAAGGCAAGCAGAGACAGGATAACATCAACTGATTTGGCTGCTATGATTCTAGATGAGGAAGGCAGGATGACCAAGTACAGCCTACCCCCACACTATTTCCAAAAACTATGGAGGGGGAGGCAGTTGAGGAAAAAGGTTGTCTACAATAAGCAGAGAGTGAGTTCAACAAGTCAAGATAAGAAGAAACACAGGAAAATGAGGGTGATCTTGTTGCTGTAACAGACGGTCCCTGAGAACCAAAATCCCCCCACCACCAAAAAGGCAAAAGTCAGCAAGTATCTTATCCTACAGCTTAGTATAGAGCTAAAAGACCCCAGAACGTGAAAGGTGACACAGTGACCAAATGGTGACCAATCCTGCCCCCTGCGAAGATGTTTGCAAAAAAAAAAGCCACAAGCCAAACAACCAGATAAAGCACTTATAGATACCATACCCTCCCACTACACCACAGTGAGTTACTGCCACCAATCCAAGTAATTTGTGTGAATTTTTTTTTATTATTGATCCACCAGATGACACTTGAGTAATATGTCAACTTTGCGAGCTACATGTAAGCCGTGGTAAAAAGAAACACATCTTAGAACCATAGAACCACTTAGCACTTGTGAGCAGCATACACTCCTTCAACACACTCATCTGTTGATCTGGGCAAAACACCAGAGCATGGTTGATGAGGGGGCATTTTTTATTCATCACGTAAAGGGTCAGGGCACACCTGAGAAACCTGAAGGAAAAACTCACCTCCCCTTACTACATCTCAGCATGAGTTGCCTTTTGTTGGTTGTGATGGTCATGCTCTGCAGTGCACTTCTGGTGGAAAAATGAAGAAAACAAAACAGTTCTGGTAAGAAAAAAAAAAGAATTTCATCTGCCTACAACAAGGCAGCCACTGATACATTTGACAATGTTGCCCCATAATCAGGCAGTGTTCAGGAAATGTAATTTTGCTGCAGCAGAAATGATAGCAGTTAACCTCTTGCCATATCCTAAAGGTGTGTCTCAAATGGAAAGTTCTTTGGCATGCATATTTCTTAAACTGGGCCATAACCCAGCTAAGGGTTTTGGTTGTATACTGACTGTCAGATGCTTTGGACATTAACAATTAACACAATGGTCCTGATTTTCAAAAGATTTGTGAATGCCACAAGCCACTGGTGCATTGATCATTTGACACAGGGGGCTTGCAGCATTCTCTCGGTACCAGTCGGGATTTTCATCCCTGTGTGCCAAATGCTGCAAGTTAGACCAGCTCCTCCCTGGTCTAACTTCTGCCATATGGGGAACCCTTTATACAGAGCTTGTGCCAAATCTTTGGCGCAAGCTGCAGTGAAGTGGGGAAACTGTTGCAACCACACCCAATGTACTAACATTGAGTGCAGTTGCATCAGAGGAGTTTGGCACAGCTGTGCTAAACAATGAGTCTGATGCAGGGCTTGACGCAAACCGTGCATAAACCTTTGAAAATTGGGCCCAATATGCTTAATCACTGATATGTGGAGTAGGTAGTAGTTAATTATCTTCTGCAAAGTCTCTTATGTGTATCATGGGGCACTAGGCACAACTGTTGGGGTTGTCTCTGGCCCTATGCACCGTGTCTGGGATGCCATAACGGTATGCCCCAGTTATGGTGACACCATCACAGCGAACTATAATCCTATCAGAAAAATCAGCACTTTACTGACAGGTCGCTGTGTTGATGTGCCCGAGACAGGGGCACACTGTCTCCCAGTCCTGCACCCCAGCCCTGAAGTAACTCCAACTGGAGTTAAGAATCCATAAGTCAGAGGGGTGAGGGGCAGAGCCCCCCACATGGGGGGATTAGGGGGCCAAAGTTCCCCGATAAAAAAAAAAAAAAAGGACTGGGAGACTTGAAGGAATCATGACAACCACAACTTGCGGTCGACATGATTCCTGTCGCTGTGATGCCAGTCAACATAAAGCATGTCAAACCGGCATGGTAAAGCCTGCCATAAGTGCACACTGCAGCTAACATCTTGCTGAAACTGCTGGAGGAAATTGACACTTGGCTGTATCCTTTTTCTTTAAAAGGTGGCTTCACAGCTAGCAGTAATGCATAAAATGTGGTTACAGCAATAGAAGACGATGGTTACTACAGAATTACATGTATGGTACAGTGTATTACCCTGGTAGTGCAGGACTTTCTCAGCCGAGCAGAAATCAAAGAGTTACTGTGTGTGTGTGTGTGTGTGTGTGTGTGTGTGTGTGTGTGTGTGTGTGTGTGTGTGTGTGTGTGTGTGTGTGCATGTTGCCACCACATTTGCAGTCATGTTGTCTGCTCATCTATGGCAAGTCAGCAGCTGCAAGAGCTACAAATCAAAAGTAACCAACTTCATGACTACATGAAGCAAGAAGAGATCGCACAAGGACATATCATCTCTGTCTAAGCCTATGTTTTAACAGTTTAAAGGATTTGTGGTTATATACTCAGTCACTCTGTCCAGAATGCCTTAGGAGCATTCATGAGTTTAACGGTAGAGCTGCGGTATCTCGTGGATGGGTTAATTTTCTTCCTATGGCCATTTGAACATTCCACCCAGGCACTCATCACCAAGCAGTACCACTTCTGAGTGCACTGTGACAGACATTGTGCAATTTACATCAGCAACTAAGAGCAAGTGATGATTCTGCTTGAACTGTAGTTATGGAACACATGCAGGTGTGGCATTTGCAAACCCATAGTTCAGTAGATCTACTGATTTGGATGACATTTCTCTGTTTTCATTAATGTTGCTAAAGTACACTTTTAGGAGATAGTTGTCACTGTTTTTCAATGCATTCTTATTACAGTCATTTTTTATATGAAAATATATACTGAACCTGTATGCAGCCATTTTTATCTGTTAGTAAAATATTATTAGAGTTAGCTGCTCCTAAATGGCAACTGGCACAGGATTCATGAAAATTGTACTGGGATGTAGTTTTGTATGTAGTGGAATTGGGCATCGGTCAAATGATAGTGAGGTGAAGGTTATGGCCAAACTGAATTCGATCAGAGATAGGTTAAATGCAATAACAAAGCCACCACTGGGAATGCTTTAATGCACTTTATAACTAAATATCAATAATGACCTGGATGACCAAGCCAAGTAGTAGCTACACAGATACATAGATGATGGCAGAAAAAGATTCTTGGCCAATCCAGTCTGCCCACTCTAACTATTTTGCCTTGCCCTAGTGGAAGCACCCTGCTTGTTACTGTCTCCGCTTCATCTATCTAAACCCACATGCCTGTCCCATCCCTGCTTGAAGCTGCTGATTGGTTCTGCCTGTATTGTTTTCTCTGGCAACTTATTCTACTTGTCTATCACCCTCTCAATCAAGAAGTTCATAATGAATCTCCTCCTTCCAGCTTAAGTGAACTCCCTCACGTCCCTGTATTTGAACTCAAGGAGAAGAGTCTCTTGATGTCCAGCCTACAGTGGAGCCAGTCACAATGCCATGAAGTAACTTGCAGTAAATGACATGTCACAAAATTTTACATGACAAAAGGGCTTATTTGCCATTGAATTGCAATGTTCCCTGCAGTGCTATTTTGTGATATACTAAAACATTGTCTTAGTAGTCCCCATACCCCTTCCCCCAAGAAAGGCAGGCACACACACACACACACACACGCACACACACACACGCACATGCACACGCACACACACATGCACACGCACATCTTGGAGAAATGAGTGCAGCCATATGTTTAGTCATTATAATTACACTACTGGAGTGGCATGCACAATTGGGAGATCCAGGCAGACACCTCAAGCCCTTGAACCCCTTCCAGTGACGGGCTAAATTCCTTGTGAAGGTGGAGGGAATTATGTACTTCCTGAGTTGGTACCCATGCCCCAAGATGAAGGCGGTCATGTGGTTGGGTGGCAAGCAACTGCCCATGTCTGGCATTGACACACCCACAGGCAAGATAATAAAGTTGGACCTTGACCCCCCCAACCAGAGTCCAAGTTTTGCAGTCCACCAGACCTCATACTGAGTGGGGAACATGAGACCTTTGGAAGAATTTGACTCATTCTCCCTTTTTTCCCCATCTACTATGGGACTATGACTAAAGACATTTTTATTCGATCAGGCATTCCCTGACTATGTTTTATAGTTTATATTGTTTAATTTATTAAGGTTTATTCAAGCTTTAGACAATGAAACCAATTGTGTAGTAAATTATGTTTTGTTTGGAGTTGTATATTTTATTGATTGTATTGTTTTGTGTTGTTTTTATTTGATTGATGTATGGCGCCCAGAGCCTCCTGGATGGGCGTCCTTTTAAATAAAATTTGCCTTGCCTTGCCTTGCCTTGTCTTTGAGAGTCCCAAGCAGCCATGTTACATGACTGCAACCATTTGGGATCTATGCTACCCTGTCTCTTTTATCCCTTTGGAGAAGGTGAAAGACCTAGAAAAAAATGAGAAAAATGGGAAAACTCACCCCCTGACCCCTACTGCGGTCACCCCTATTTGGTCAATGGGTTCTCTTTTCTAAGCTGGACAAGCCCTGCTTTTACAAGGGCAGGTTGGGTGAGTGATCTGAAGAGGACAGCTGAAGTGAGGGGGAGCCGGTGTCTTTAGTTCTTTTTCAGTCCTCACTCTCTGCTCCTCCATGTGACCCATGTAACATGGGTGGCCCTAGTGATTCCTTCCCCAAGGGTGGTGCCAGGGCTAAGCTCCCACACCTGAGGGTGGAACCCTACCTGCCTGTCTACAGGTTACAGGAGAGGTGACACAAACAAGGGACTGTCTGCTGCAAAGCTTTGGCAAACTTTACATTATTGCACTGCATCCTGGCTGGTGCCACTGTATGTATCCCATACATGCACTTGTATATCTCAGTCATGCCACAAAATTACACTGAATCTGCAAACAGACTGCCTGCATATGCGATATTCTTCACAGGAAGGGGGTTTGTTTGTTAGTTTTTCAGTTTGTTTTTCCAGGCTATCCCAGTTGAGATGCAACAGCTTGTTTCAAGAGGGGTCTTGTGTCTATCCATTTCTACAGATGCGTGGACACAGAAACATTGAAACATGGAGTTTGACAAGATAAGGACCGCATGGCCTACCTAGTCTGCTCATTTTCTCTACCTACCATAAAACCACAGGTCCACAGACCCTTCTTGATCTCCGGCTTCGTCCCTCCTTCCCAAACCACTAAGGTTCCCAAATGCCTATCCCATACATTCTTGATTACCACTGCAGGTTTTGCCTCCACCACATCCACTGGGAGACTTTTCAAGGTATTCACCACTCTTTCTCTGAAGAAGCACTTCCTCATGCTTTCCCTGAGCATACCCCCACCAGCTTCATAGCATGGCCCCATGTTCTTGAGCATCTTTTTTTCTCACTTGTACCTTATTTAAACCCTTGAGGTATTTGAAAGTCTATCTATCATATCCCCCTCTCCCTCCTTTCCTCCAGGGAGTACATATTAAGGTCTTTTAGTCTCTCCTCATAGGGTTTCTGGTGTAAACCCTGCACTATTTTAGAGCTCTATGACACCGGTTAGACACATATTTTGTCAACCTACATTATAGACTGATGGATTTATGTCAACTGCAATTGCATTTCCTGTGTTGTTTTTCTTCGGGCTTTGTTCTCTAACCACCCATGCAGGCACTGTCCCCCACCCGCATCTCATATATAAGATAATCAACTCCAAGTCAGAGTTGATTTGGGAAGGGGGTTCAAGACACTGAGAAAGCAGTGCCAGGCTTCCGTGGTGACAGTACAGCAACCCGTCGCTGTATCGCTGTACTGTCATTCGCAGTAGAGGTGTCAATGTTCGATCTGCATACTCCATTTGAGTTGCCCTCTTCTTTACTACCTCTACTTTGTCTGTGTCCTTCTGGAGATGTGGTCTCCACAACTGGACACAGTACTCCAGATGAGCTCTCAGCAAAGATTTATACAGTGGCATCACCACCTTCCTCTTTCTGCTGGTGATACCCTCCCTATGCACCCTAGCTTTCCACTGGCTCTCCCCACTGCCTTGTTACACTGTTTGGCCACCTTTAGGTCATCAGATATGATTCCCCTGGTCTCTTTCCTCGGTGGTCATCAATACCACTCCACCCATTTTGTACTCCGCCCATGGGTTTCTGTGCCCCAAGTGCATTATTCTGCATTTTTGCATTGAAGCCCAGTTGCCATACCCTTGACCACTCCTTGAGTTTTCTCAGGTTTCTGCTTATCCTTTCCAACCCCCAGAGTGTCTACCATATTGTAGATCTTTGTGTCATCTGCAAAAAGGCATACCTTCCCTTCTATCCCCTTTGCAATGTCATTAATAAAGACATTAAAGAGGACAGGCCCCAGTAATGAACCTTGTGGCACCCCACTGGTTACACTCCCTTCCTCACAGTTGAACTCCTTTACCACTACCCTCTGTTGCTTATCCCACAACCAATTTCTTATCCAGTTTACCACACTTGGACCCACTCCCAGGCTGTCCAGCTTGTTTGCGAGTCTCCTATGTGGAACAGTGTTAAAGACCTTACTGTAATCAAGGTAGGCCACATCCACCACTCCCCCCCCCCAATCTATCTCCCTGGTTACCTAGTCAAAGAAATCTATCAGATTTGTTTGACATGACCTCTCCCCAGTGAATCCATGCTGCCTTGGATTCTGCAAGCTGCTGGATTCAAGATATTCCGCAGTCCTTTCCTTCAGTAGTGATTCCATTATTTTCTCCACCACCGAAGTCAAGCTGACTGGCCTGTAATTTCTAGCCTCCTCCCTACTACCACTTTTGCAAAGTGGGACTACATCTGCCCTCCTCCAGTCCTCTGGATCCAGTCCCATCTCTAGTGAGAGGTTCAACAGGACTGACAGTGGTGCAGCCAGCGCCACTCTGAGCTCCTTCAAATATCCTTGGATGTAACCCGTTCAGCCCCATTGCCTTGTCCACTTTCAGACTTCCAAGATCCTTGAGGAATCTCTCCTTAGTAAATGGACTAGTGTCCACCTCCCTTCCTTCGATGCTGCTGTCGCTTAACTGTGGTCCCTCACCATCCCTTTCTGCTGTAAACAGTGAATGAAAATATTTGTTTAGGATGATTGCTTTTTCCAGGTTCCTCTGCACACACACCCTTCCCTTTCCCTCTTTAGCCTTACCATCCCTCCCCTGGTCTTTCTCCTTTCACTTACATACCTGAACAATGTCTTGTCCCCTTTCTTTACTGCCTGGGTATTTTCTCCTCCGTATGCACGTTTGCACAACTGATTGCTTTCCCTGCTTCCCCTGTTTATCCTGACACACTTCCCTATCCTCCTCTGTTTGTATCTTCTTATACCTCCTGAATGCTAACTATTTGCCCTTACCTTCCCAGTCACCTTTTTTGAGAACCATAGGAGCCTGTTTTTCCTCTTGCTTTTGTTTACCTGCCTGACTCAGAGATTTGTTGCCTTCTCTATCCCCCGCTCTATCCCATCTTTTAGTTTTGCCCACTGTTCCTCTACTCCACCCATGTCCTCCCCCCATGCCAAGGAATCCCAGAAGCATTCCCCCATATTTGCAAAGTCAAATATCCTGAAGCCCAGGACCCTCATCTTTGTGTGATTTGAATCTCTCACCGTGCTTATATTGGACTACACCATACAGTGATCCGTGGTCCCCAGGTGGTCTCCCATCATGATGTCAGCATCACTGTCCCCATTGGTGAGTACAAGGTCCAATACTGCCCCCTCATGAGTGAGCTCTCTTGCAAGTTGCCTGAGAAAAGCACCCTGCAGGGAGTCCAGGTCCAGAAAGTCCCTGCTTCTTGTTGACGCTAGCAGCTGAGATGCTCCAGTCCACATTCAGCAGATTAAGGTCTCCCACCAGCAACATCTAGAAACATAGCAACATAGAAATTTATGGCAGATAAGGACCACCAGGCCATCCAGTCTGCCCATATACCCTACCTACTTTTATTTAGCTGCTACTGACCCTACTTGGTCACGGGCTGCTGCCTCACCTTCCCCTCTCTAGGGTTCCCTTATGCCTATTCCATTCATGTTTTTTTTTCAGATTTAATAAACTTTATTGAACTTGATTAGAAAGCAAGACACAAAAAACACTATAAAGACAAATGGCATTCAAAGTACAAATCAATGACCAGTAAAATGGGTATTAAGCTAAATATACATAGACATACACCAATTACCAAAGAATAATTCAGAACAAGACAAAAGAATAATCCAGAACAAGATTCCACTCATGTTTCAATCCTCCTCCACTGTGCTTGCCTCCACCACCTCCTGGGGCAGGCCATTCCAAGCATCCACCATACTTTCTGTGAAAAAGTACTTTATCACATTGCCCCTTAGTCTACCCCTTCCAGTGTCACATCATGCCCTCTTGTTGTTTTAGAGCAGCTTGTTTTCTGAAAGATGCTGCTCTCCTGTACCTTATTAATCCCCTTGAGATACCTGAAGGTCTTTAGCATGTCTCCTCTCTCTCTCTCTCTCTCTCTCTCTCTCTCTCTCTCTCTCTCTCTCTCTCTCTCTCTCCTCTGCTCCAGGGTGTACATATTGGGTTCCTCCAATCTTTCCTTTTGTTGCCCTTCTTTAAACTAACTCCACCCTGTCTACATCCTTCCAGAGATGTGGCCTCCAGAACTGGATGCAGTACTCCAGATGAAGTCTCACCAATGACCTGTACAGTGGCATTATGACCTTTTTTTCCTTCAGCTGGTAATATCTCTCCCTATGCACCCCAGCATCCCACTGGCCCTCCCCACTGCCTTAGCATATTTTTTGGCCACCTTTAGGTCATCAGATAGGAAGACCCCCAGATCTCTTTCCTGTTTAGTGGCTGCTAATATCTCCCCCTCATCATGTAATCCTCCCCTGGGTTCCTGCACACCAAGTGAATGATTTTGCACTTCTTTGCATTGAATCCCAGTTGCCACACTCTGGACCATTCTTCCATGTTAGCTAGGTCAACTCCTCATTTTCTGCAACCCTCCTGGACTGTCTACGCTATTGCAGATCTGTGTGTCATCTGCAAAGAGGCACACCTTCCCCTCTAGCCCCTCTGCATTGTCGCTGATGTAGATATTAGAAAGCACTGGTCCAAAAACTTACCCCTGTGGCACCCCGCTGGTCACCATCCCTACTTCAGACTTAACCCCATTTATCACCACCCTCTGTGTTCTGTTCTTCAACCAATTTCCAACACAGTTTACTACCTTGTGTCCCAGTCCCAGTCTGCCCAGCTTGTTTACAAGCCTCCTACGTGAAATAGTGTTGAACGCCTTGCTGAAGTGAAGGTAGGCCACATCCACTGCTCCCCCTCGATCCACCTTCCTAGTGACCCAGTCAAAGAAATCAGTCAGATTAGCCTGACATGACCTTCCTGTCATGAATCCCTGCTGCCTCAGATCTTGTGCTCCACTTGATTTAAGGTGCTCTACTATCCTTTCCTTTAGAAGAGATTCCATAATTTTACCACTACTGAGGTCAGTCTGACAGGTCTATAGTTCCCAGCCTCCTCCCTGCTCTCACTTTTGTGGAGAGGGACCACATCAGCCCTTCTTGAGTCCTCTGGAACCTCCCCTATTTCCAGTGACTTGCTGAAAAGGGCTGCCAGTGGTACCACCAGTACTTCCCCCATCTCCTTTAATATTCTAAGCTGTATCCCATCCGGTCCCATGGCCTTTTCCACCCTCAGTTTTGCTAGTTCTTCTAGGACTCTCCCCTTTTTGAATGGACTGTTGTCTACCTCTCTTCCCATCTTGATTCTTAGCTATGGTCTCCCCCTTCCTCTTCCTCCATGAAAACTGCACAAAAATATTTGTTCAGGATTGATGCTTTATTGTGGTTCCCTTCCACTCCCACTCCTTCATCCCCTTTCTGCCTTACAATCCCGGCCCCCATCCTTGTCTTCTCACCAATGTATCTATAGGTCTTGTCTGCTTTTTTAACTTCATTTGCTATATTTTCCTCTGTCCTTGTCTTGGCACCCTGAAATGCCTTCCCTGCCTCTCTCTGTTTTTCTAGACACACTGACCTGTTCTCTTCCTTTTCAGTCTCCTAATATTTCCTGAAAACTAACTTTTTTGCCCTTACTTTTCCTGCCACCTCCTGTGAGAACCATAATGGTTTTCTTTTCCTTTTGCTTTTGTCTATTTGCCAAATACAAAAGTGTGTTGCCTCCACTATGGCTCCCTTTAGATGGGCCCATTGTCTCTTGACTCCCCCCCCCCTTCACTCCCTCATCTAGGGCTTCCCTGAGACATTCCCCCATCCTAATGAAATCTGCCTTCCTGAAGTCCAGAACCCTCGACTTTGTGTGGCAAGTCCCTGTTGTAGTTCTCATATTAAACCACATTGTACAATGGTCACTGGACCTCCCACTTATTTGTCATCTTTTGGATGGCTTCTACCAGAACCTTATCTTTCTTCCCCGCCCATGCTGGAGGTCTGTAGATCACGCCAGTGTGAATAGTGCCTCTATTCCCTGTCTATCGGCTGACCCAGAGTGCCTCCGCCCCTCCCTGTATTCCCTGCATCTCTGTTGCTTCTATGTTGTCTCTTACATAAAGAGCCACTCCTTCCCCTTTCTTACCCTCCCTGTCCTTCCTGAACAGAGTATAGCCTGGTATGGCTATCTCCCAGTCATGGTTCTACTTGCACTATGACTGAGTAACAGCAACAATGTCCTTGTCAGCCTCAGCCATAATTGCCACTAGGTCCTGGATTTTATTTCCCAAACTTCAACCATTTGCACACATGCCTTCCAAATTCTTCTACCAGCATTCTTGCCCACCCCCATTTTTCCCTTTTGTCTACCCTCCTTCCTCTGCCTACATTCCCATCCCTCTTTATTTCTACGATTCTGTTTATCTGTTATTAGGAACCATTGGGGATTTCCCTCTCTTAGGATTCTCCCTACTGACTCATCCAGCCTGAAGGGCAAGACAGTTTAAGTCTCCCTGTTTCCTTCCACCACTCCCCTCAGATAGCTTATATGCTCACCAATGTAGCATTTAAGCCATGCACTGAGGACTGTGATTCTCATCCTGGATGGATGTAGTCTATCTCCCCTGTATAGGCCTTTATCCGTCCAGGTGGGACCCCAGTCCCCAATGTAGCCGAATCCCTTCTCTCTGCACCACTCCTTCAACCATTGGTTGAAACTCCTGATGCAACATACCCTATCCTCCCCCTGTCATTGACAGGTAACCTCAGAAAAGGCTACCTAGTTCACTACCTGCCTAAGACCCCTCCCCAACTCTGTGAACTCCTCCTATACTATCATAGACTCATCCCTAGCCAGGTCATTCATCTCCAGTGTTCCCTCCCATCCTGCTTCCCTAGCAATCCTTAGGGTTCACTTCCCATCCCACCAAGCCATGCTGCCAGGTAGGCACCTAACCTCCCTCTCCACCCCCTCTGTGCCCCAAGATCTATTCCCCATGCAATGAAGCCTCCCTCCAGGAATTGCTTCTTCCTCCTCCTTTGGGGTCCTCTCCTAACCCCCCCCCATGGAACCTCCCTTACAGAGGACCCACACATCTGCCCTGGTCACTACTGCTGGTGCCTCCATGGGACAGTTCTGCCTTGCCAGAGTAGTGAATCAATTGGTACCATCAGGTGGGATGTGCCTCAGATCCACCGCTCTCACCATCCATGAGCCCACCGTTGTCCATACTCTCCTTTTCTTGGCATCCTGGGAGGCAGCAGTGGCAGACTTGGTGGTCCCTGGGTGGGGGAATATGCCCCCTGAATCATAGCCAACTCAGCCTGGAGACAAGCAACCACCCCCTTCAGGCCAGAGAGGAGCATGCAGATATGGCAGTACCACAGTCTCCATAAAGTCTCCCTGAAGACTGCTACCCCACAGCCACTGCATTGCACCACTCTCAGCATGTCTATGTCCTACCCTGCCTGCTTCTGTTTTGCTTTTCTGAACCCTTTTTTGTCTCTGCCCTAGATAGGATGTTTCATCACTGCCAAAGTTTTTGCTCTCCACACACTCTTGCAGTGTGTGTTCTACAAATGGAGATTGACAGGCTTCTTACTCCCTTTTACCTGCCTCCTTGCTGCATGCAGAGTGTCCCACTGCCAGCTGCCTCATTGGGCTGACACTGGTGGGCAGAGTCCGATGTCCTTAGCATGCAGGTCCTTTGTGCGGGTGGTAGCAGTGCAGGAGGCCACTTGGAGGCCTAGTCCTTTTGTAGTTGTAAAAGGGTGATGGACACCAGGAAAATGTGAGTCTATTGGCTGCTTCTCACTCTGGGGGCATATCAGTGTGCACCGATTGGCTCCCCCATTATCCATACTGTTGAGCTCCAGTGCCACTAGCTGGAATTCCCTCCATCACAATCAGCTCCTGTAATTAGGTGGAGAGAGGGCTCCTAGGAGTGTCTGAGCCCCCTGTCTGCCACAGCAATCTCTTGGCATCACTTTTCTGGTTCTCGGAAGCACAGGGTTTAAATGCCCCAAGCTGCTTCCTGGTTTTCTTCCTTTCTGCTCCTCAACTGGCTGCGTCTCACTCTGGGAGGGTGTCAGTGGGCACCAACTGGCTCAACCACAATCCCCACTGTTGAGCTCTGGAGCTGTTGGCTGGAGTTCCTGCTGTCACAATCAGCTGCTGTGGTTAGGAGGAGGAGGGAGGGCTCCTAAGAGTGTTTGAGCCCCTCCTGCAACAGCAATCCAGTGGCGGTGGACTGGAGCAATCTGTGGTTAATTGACTTACCCAAGGTCAAACAGTGAGCATTTGGTGCAGACTAAACTGAACCTGCTATCTCCTAGCTCCAAAGAATATGTGTTCTAAATAAAAATTAAAAAAACACTAACTCAGCATACAGTATGTGTACAGGTGTGTGAGGTGCCAGTCTGCCTTAGTATTTTATTTATTTATTTATTTGAAAGTTGATAACTGGGAACGGCACACTGAGCTGGGGCTCGTTTTCAGATGCTACCTGGTAAAATGGGGTACAGGAGAATAAATAACAATCACATCATATAAGCAGCTGAAGAAAGTAGAGACATCACTATAACAGATAGCAGTAGTGAGGACTAATGCAATACTAATATACTAAATTTTACCTGTATACAATGAGGATCTAAGCATGGGTGAATCAATACAGCTATGCAGTTATGTACAAAGCAGCTGGACTGAACAGAAACAGCTTCAGAATTATGCTCAGTGGGAAGGGGGAGGCAGGTGCAGGGTGGGGGAGGGATGAGATTTATTTACTGCTTGAGTGATGGGAATGAGTGGGAGTCTCAAAGGCAAGGGGTAGTTGGTTCCATAGGTGGGGGGATGGGATGAGAAGGCAGAGATTCCCAAAGAAGACCAGCTATGAAGAATGGAAAAGGTGCAGGGGTGAAAGAAGAGCATGGAGTAGGAATGTAAAAGGGCAGGAGTGAGGGTCGAGGTGAGGTAAGGGGGAAGGAGGTCGAACCAGTACTTCGCAATGAAGATTGAGTGGATGTGTCTTCTGTGTGAGAGGGAGGGAAGATTTAAGGAGGAGAGGAGAGAGAGCAATGATGACTCCAAAGTGGGGAGTTGGAAACGAAGAGCAGAAGGAGTGGAAGAGGGTATCTACGAAAGAAAGGGTGGTGGAGGCCAAAGCATAGATAACATTGCTGTAATCAAACAGGGAGAGGATAGTCTTGGGAGCAGGATGTGGAGGAGGTGAAGGGGGATGCAATCCTTATTCTGATAGAGTACTCTGAGTTTGCGGCAAACTTAACTGTACTATGAAGTATAACTGGACTTGCTATGTCTCCAAAATTCCATTTTGTGACTGGTGTATTTGAAACTGTGCATTTTGTGGGCTGTGTCACAGATAAACAGTTTTCAAGGGTCCTGACCCACTGAATGGAGCAGATCACAAACCCACTCTCACTAAAGCAACACTAACTAAAGAAGTTCCATTTCAATTCATATGTTTATACGTACCATGACTGTGTCTCCTATGGTTATAATAGTGCATTTTTGAGTTCCTTCACGAAGGACTTGAGAAGAAACTCGTACGTAACTACAACAGGCACAGGAAATTTAACTATAAACATATTATAAGTCACAGTAAAGACCTTTGTTTAAAAAAAAATAGAATTTGAATTTAAAATCAAAATGTTTTATTTTGCAGTTCTTTAGAAGATCCTCTTTGTGGGACATGGACTATATCAACCTAACACAGCATTCCAGAATTTTAGAACTACAGGAAGTGCATGAGACTTCCTCTTATGTTTATAAGAGTACCTGGAATATTTAGAAATAAACAATCCTGATTGGCTAAAGTTGTTGTCATGATTTAAAAATGTGTAAAGAGATTCTGACCTCTCGGGGGAAACTTCGAAAAAGTATCATTTGCATGTGCCATTCAACTGTTTTAAATGTTTACTATAATGTAGGTACCCCCACCACACACATTATTTCATTATAAATATGTACATTAATTGAAACCTGATCACTTCCTGTTACACATCTGCTCTGGTTGCTTGTCTACACCTGACAGAAACATTCTAAAGCAACCAGTTTTTATGTCAGATGTGAAAACACAGCCACAGTACAGAAGACAGGAAGTTTGAAAGAAAATAGGAGAAATAAATACAGAAAGTTCCTGAACTATAAGCTGAACTTGTTTTTCACATCTGCGTCTCTTTAAAGAGACTGATACATACTTAAGCAATAAAATACAAACAGGGGTTGCATTAATCATTAGTTAATCATGCCCTAGGAGTGTGATGTGGCACGAGGCAAAGCCAAGTGCCACATACCCCTAGGGTGTGATTAATTGACTATTAATGCAACCCTTGGTTGTAATTCATTGCTTTTATAGCAATGCAAAATGTCTTTTTTTTGTTTTGTTTTACTATCATACCTGCTTTTTGTTTTAAATAGTCCTCTCACCCCTTCTTCAGATGAGAGAATTCTGTGGTTTTAGGTTCCACTGATTCTATTCTATGTAAGATTCTATTTCTTGAATTTTGAGTCACTATTACTGTGTGCCCTCCTGAAGCTGAATAGAGCTTGACGCTTAATTATATGGATCAAAAAGCATAACTTTGAATCGCTCTACACAGAAGCAATGTGTCTGTTCTGCCAAATAATCTCCCTACTCACTCTATCATATCTAACTTTCTTGGCTGCAGCAGGGGAGACAAAACAATTGCAGCAAGGAAAGAGGGAGTGATCTCAACAGTCAGTGTCCTGTACAGGGATTCAGGGAGAGACCATAAAATGACCCTCCATGTAATCTGTTTGCTGTCAGTTTTTTTTCTGTTTTTTTAGTATTTTTAACTTTGATTTCAGAAACATGGTGTGCCTGTAGTAATTGTCTCAGAAAGGATCTTTTGGGACACTGTCTGCCAAGATCTCTCTCTCTCAGTCTCTTTCTTTTCCATGTACTATAGTCAGTCTCACCCACTGCAGCTGTTATATGGTCATCTTCTCTTAAGTGATGGGGGTGGACATTATGAGCCTTGCTATAAATTGCTAAAGTGAAAAATATTCCTATGCTAAACTGCATCAAATATGAAGTCACATGATGCACTCGCTGTGAACGGTCACTCTTTACTCAGCTCAGTGCTATCAGCAGCAATATTGGTATATTTTTTTTATAATTAGTGGCCTCTGTTATTTAGGTACCTTTTTGCTGAAGCAGTGTAATACCATTATGGATTCGTAGGCGGTATCAATTGATACAGAGATGGCTCTTACCTCTGATAATAATGCCCATTCTGAAGCTGCATCTTCCTCTTCACTTCGGCCCAAACCTCCTCGAAAATGGCCTACACTTAACTCTCCAGAGCCTGATGCAGAGCCAGACAAACTAGATCTTCTTTTGGCTGATGTGGCTGGCCTTAAACTTACATTAAGCAAAGTTGTTGAGGACTTACAACTGCTGTGGCCAATGCTGGAATCTTTTAATACTAGATTAGGAGATGCTGAAACTCACATTAGTGCCTTAGAAGACTCCCAAAGTAGAAAAAGACGGGACCTACAAGATCTGAGAAAACAGCTTACTAAATTGGAACTCAAGGAGAATGATCTAGAAGCAAGAAGCTGCCGTAACAACCTCATGATTATTGGCATCCCGGAGGTTCAAGATGGATGGGATATGCTCCTTTTTGTCCAGGATTTGTTAAAAGAAACTGCTGGCCCTCCAAAGTCAAGTTCTGACTGTTTAATAGAACGGGCTTACAGCTCTCTCCGACCCCAGCCTCTGCCACAAGAGAGACCCTGGGCTATCATTTTGCAGTGCTTGAACTTCCAGGACAAAGAATATATTTGGACTCAAATGAAAGCTAATTGCCCCTTGATGTGGCATGGTCGATGGATCCTGATTTTCGGGGACATCACCATATGAGAACGGCAACAAGCACACAGGAGCATCAAGCAGACATTGTATAAGGTTGGTATTACATTTTATACAAAGTATCCAGCATGCCTGTTTGTCACCAAATCTTCGGGGGTACAGGAGTTTGTTTCTGCTGACCAAGCTAAGCAGGAGCTTACAAAATTGTTTCCCCACTTATCTTTTGAGGTGTTTAGAAGATCGGCAACATGACCTGATTAACAGCATTTTTTGTTCAGTCTGTGGCATTACCTTTATTTTAAATGATCTCAGCACATGAGGGATATTTTAAGTTATTTTATTTCAACATCCTGGACAGTCTTTTGTTTCCGTTATGCCTGTGATCCAGCTTTGCTGTTTCTGGAACATTCTGCATTTACTGCAACTGCATGCCTGGCTCCAGACTAAATACCTTTAAGATTACAGAACAAAGTATTCATACCGGGACTGTTTAAACTTCACAGGATGCGACTATCAGTCTTATTTGGGATGGTTGGACTAATTTTATTTAGACTATATGAAAGTGTACTAACAAGGGATCACAGAAGTAGCCATAGGATGCAGGTGCTGGTCAGTGTCAAGATGCAGAGCTTTCTTTTTGCCTTCTGAGGTACCGGGTCAATACTGCGCAGGAAAGACAGTGTGGTATTAACCGTGCTGTGTATAGCTCACCTGGAATTACAGTGACAGGGGTAGAACAGTGGCAGGGAATTACCACTACCCTTGTCACTGTACACTGAAAATGCAGAAGTATAAGGTTGCCTTGTGCTGGGGTGCTGGTCGAGCCACTCCCATGGTGGAGTGGCTAAGGCACCAGCACACAGTGGAAACAGAGACCTGGGATCGTGGTTCAGTTCCTATCAGGTCTCCCTGTGCTGCAGCTTTAATTTTTTTTTTAGATAAACTTTTCCCCCCTCCTGAGTTACTCCCCATCCCTGAATTCCATGCCTGCCCCAGAGTTTGTTATAATAATTCCAGGAGGTATGGGGTAAAGCCCCTCACATTGGGGGGTGCGGTGGGCAAAGGCCCCTGCAAAAACACAGAGAAGCCCATTGTTTTAAAGGGTGTGCATTGTTTGTGTCAGGTCAGTGTTTTACCCGACAATATCGCAGAGCACACCCTTTTGCTTGCGGCGATGGTTGCTGCACGGATTTTGCTTTCGGCAGAATGATCCCATGTCAATTCGGAAATACTGCTATTTCATGGACTTGTTCTAAAAGACCCTATAAACGAGCTTAATATTATATTATTTTTGTTTTATAGCTCAGTTGATTTACTTAACTATATCTTGGAGCACTTGAGGAAACTTATACATTCACTCTCGGGGCTAATCCATAGATATTTGCTGTTACCTTGGTTCAACTGTCTTCAGCATATGTGGGGTATTTAAGTTCTTTTTCCCTTAACAGTTTGGAATGTCTTTTGCTTCTGCTATGCCAGCGATTTATTTTTGTTATTTCTGGAATGTTTGACATTTGTTGTAATTGCATGCCTAGCTTCAGCTTAAATATTTTCTTGATATTCTAAATAGAGATTCTGGACTTGGACTGTCTAAATTTCTCAAGGCGCGAGTATTGAACTTACCTTAGATGGCCAGACTATTACTATTTTAGATCATATAGATGGTCAGACAATTATTATTTTAGATCATATCAAAACGTATCAATGAGAGACCACAGAAGCAGCCGTACAATAAAGGTGCTGGGCTGTGCCATTTTGCAGAGTTTTTTTTCCTAATTTTGGGATGTTACTGCTCCACAGTTTGCTTTAATAGATCCTCTAGACAAGTTGAATAGTGGGGTCTTTGCTGTGTAGCTCAGTTGATATAAGTTATTCTTTTTCAGAGTGCTTGAGGTAATTCATTTCTACAGCTTGGGGACTAATTTATAAATATGATTGTTTAATAGAGTCCCTGTAATAAGACCTTTGGGCTCTTATTTGTTAAGCTATATTGGATTCTTTTTTCATTCTGTTTTCAATTATTGTTGGTGGTCTCCCAATTTCTTTGAAATAGTTCATAATGGGCTGCTTTTCTTTATCTATATTAGCTAAAAACCTAATCTGAGACTAAATTACAAGCATGCGGTGTTGCTATATATTTTTTTACATTACATTTGATATGTATTTTAGGCATTTAATTTTTTGGGTAAGTATGCAGACCATTTCCTGGGTTCATGTACACCTCCACTAGTTGGATGTGCAGGGCGTTACTGGCTACCTCTCCCCCCCCCTTCATTTTCCTTCTCTGTCTGCGCCATAGTTATTGGACTTTTCTTTGTATTGCTGGCAGACTGGTATTGGTCGGGTTTTATGATATGTTCCACCGAGCCACCACATCCTATTTTTTAGGTGGCTTTTCCCCCCTTGTTGGGTGTGTCCCCTACCCTATTCTCTGTGAACTAGAAGGAGTACTAAGGGGAATTGCTTTCAGCTTGTTTGTTTACTGTTGTTGCTATATAGTGTTGGCTTTTTTAGCCCTGTTCTTTTATTTTTTTCTATTTTATTTTTTCTCAGTTCCTAGTTATAGATAATAGGGTTTGTTGATCTGTAGGGTACAGAGGATTTTCACATGGTGGCAACACTCTTAGGGAGATTATATATTATGGGATAGGCTTGGAACCTGTTTTGGTGTTACCTGGCTACTTGTCTCCCCCTGATTTGTACTGGCTCTTTAGGATACCACACTTACTATTGCAGTCTCACAGCTGACATGTGTTACCTGGAATATTAAAGGTGGTAATTCCCCCTTGAGGTGTGTTCAGGTTTTGAAACATTTAGCTACCTTACGTCTGGATATCGTCTTCACTCAGGAAATACACTTGACATCTACAGACGCACATTTATTTCGTAGATGTGGATGGGACAGTTTATAGGTGCTGGGTGTAGTTCAAGTACAGCCGGGGCAATAATGTTAATTCATAAGCATTTTACCTTTAAAATAATTAAAGATTATGTGGACCCAGAGGGCAGACATCTGATCCTCCATGCCATGATAGGCACAGCTGAACTATTACTGGTTACCATTTATGGCCCTAACTTGTACTCCCCCCCACATTTTTTGTTAATCTTATAAATATTTTTTGGATCATGATTCTTTCCCTAAACTTATTTTGGGAGACTGGAAACTTACAATAGATGATACCTTAGATAGATTGGGTAGTGTTCATAAAGGCCTCTCTCCAGCCCAAAAGGCACTTTTCGATTTACTGGATAATTGTGGGTTAGTAGATATATAGCATATTCTGCATCTGTCTCAAAGGGAATGTACCTTTTCCTCCCCCATTCATCATACACATTCTCATATTGACTATGCCCTGGTGTGTTCCAACTTCAGTCAAACTACTTGGCACAGTGAGAGACATAATATTTTGATCTCTGAGCATGCCCCAGTCTCCTTGTCGCCTGCTGTGGAGAGAGAGATAAGTGCTGAAGGCTGAACAACCACATCTTGAATGATGAATAGTGTTGCAATAGGCTGAAACAGGTCACTAGAGACTATTTTGATATAAACTCTACATTGGTTGATTCAGTTGTAACATGCTGTAGTTCACACAAATGCAAGATTCAAATGGAAATTATTAGGCTGACATCTAATCGTATTAAGCGCAAAGAGAAAAAAGCTCTGGAGTTGATACAATCTATTCATGAACTTGAAAAAAACTATTAATTCAAACTCCTCTGAGGCTGACTGGTTATGCTTAAACCAACTAAGAGCTGCCTATGCAGAACTGAATAGGGAGCGGGCAGAGTATGCCATATTTCACTCACAGTGTCATTATGAAACACAAGAAGAAAAAGGCAGCAAACTTCCGGCCATGAGACTTAAGCATCTTGAGCTGTCTCGTTTGATTAAGAACCTTCACTCTGCTTCTGGAGATGTGGTTTTGATAGCTTCCAGTGACACTGCAAATGAATTCCAGCAGTTCTGTGCAAACTTATACTGTGCAGATCCAAACCCTCCTGATATGGAGATTCGTACAGGGAATTACCTTTTTTCTGCTAATTTTCCCTGTTTGGCCCATGAATTTACACCAGCCCTTTCCGCTCCTATTAGTGAATTGGAAGTCCATAAAGCAATATCTTCCCTCCCTTTAGAGAAGGCCCTGGTCCTGATGACTTTTTGCCAAACTTTTATTCTGCTTTACAATCCGAATTGACCCCACATTTGACTAAATTTTATAGCTTCTGCTATCAAAATAATGCCTCTCTCCCTGAGTTTGTTGGATGCCTTTATTTCCTTAATCCCCAATATCTAATTTAACGAATCTAATGAAGTTTGCTGTCTAGTAAGGATGTGCTGGCTGCCTAGTAGGGATGTACTGGAAGTTGACAATTATCATCCCATCTCCCTCTTAAACCCAGATGTTAAAATTCTGTCTACCATCTTAACGAATAGGCTGGCTATTATCCATTAATTGGCAGGGAGCAAACAGGATTGTTGCAGGGCAGGCTAATATCAAATCATATGAGAAAAATCTTTCATTTAATTTCAGTCTCCAGGGAGTCCAACACCAGTGCGGTGTTTGTCTCCCTGGATGCCAAAAAAGCATTTGACCGTGTATCCTGGCCTTTACTTTTCCACACTTTGGCTGCCTTTGGGATTCCAGATTTTTTATCAAATGGATTCATTTATTTTACTCCACTCCCTCTGCCCATATTACTTGTAATGGTGTCCTTTCTGAGCTCTTTGTTCTTTGTCAGGGCACAAGACAGGGAGGCCTTTCTTCTCCTTTTTTGTTCAATCTTTATTACCAGACACTTTTTGCAAAACTGATTGATTTCTGGAATTCCTATTGGCCCTTGCTCATATAAGCTATCCACTTACACAGCTGATATCCTGCTTCACTTTATCAATCCATCTATTTCTGTGCCGCATGCTCTCCAGCTCCTCTCTGATTTTGGCCGCTTATCTGGATATAAGTTGAATTTGTCAAAAACTGTTATTTTTCCTCTTAATTCTGGGACATATAAAAGCTCTATTCCCTTAGAAGTACAAGGTTGCTGGTCTACTGCACAGCTTACCTATCTAGGTGTTCAACTGGCCCTAGGTACCAAGAAATTAATTGATCTAAATTTGCACCCTGTTATTAGTAGTATTAAAGATGATATATCTCATTGGCAAATTCTTCTAATATCTCTATGGGAAAGAATATCTGTGGTACATATGAATATTTTACCAAGAGTTTTAACCCCCTCGGCATGATTGGGTCCTATTGCCCCATGTCTGGTTTATGCAGCTCCACCATATCATTACTGGTTTTCTGTGGAAAGACAAGAAACCCCACATTGCATATTCTAAGTTAACCTTGGCTAAACATCATGGTGGTCTTCAGTTACCAAATTTTTACTGGTATTATTTGGTGTCTCAAGCAAGCAAGTTTTTGGCTTGTGGTCTTCCAGACTTGGGGATCAATTATGCCCACCTTAACCCTTCCTGGAAAGAGATCAAGCTTCGTTATTGTAACAGATTTGACATTTCACCCAAGCTTTCACCTACCTTTCCTGGGCTAAGCTTCCCACTGTGCCCTGTAGTACCCCAATTGGCTGGTCCGTTCAAAGTAACACGCTGTGTTGTCACCTTCTTAGTTATATTCCACATAAAGATCCTCTTCAATCACTTAGACTGAATCCTAATATCAAAACTGCTCATAAACCTATTTCCCAGATGTTACTACCTTTAGCTGATATTTATTTTATTTTGGACTTTATATTGGGGGACAAGCTCATCTCCTTCGGGGACTTATTTACATGGTTTCCTGTATCCCACTCTTCTGCTTTTACCTATCTTCAAAATAAACAATCCATACATGAATTTTTGGGTCCCTACCCTTGGTAGTTTCCTGGTGGCTCTAAATATTGGAAACTAAGGGTTTTAGTGATTCAGCTGTATGTGGTATCTCTTCTGCATAAAACTTTGAGGGATATGATGTGCTGTGAAGCCCACATAAGCAGTGGTTACTGGAAAAATGAGTTCTGAATTTTGTATCTGCCTTGGAGACTCCAGCTCCTTGGGAATTTATATATAGATTCATTAATTAGATAAGTTGTGACTGATGCAGTATAATATACTACATAATGTTTATTATACGCCAAAGTGTCTCTTCTCAATAGGGAAGCTGTACTCTCCACTGTGCAGGAAATGTAATGTTCATGAGGGTACTTTGAAGCATTTTTTATGGGATTGCATGCATACACAGAGGTTTGGGAATAATATTAAATCAGGATTAGATCCTCTTTTAGGCTTACAAGACTATTGTATCCCAGAACTTTGTTTTCAGGGCATCAGTATCACACAGTTGCTAGGCCCTCAGAGATACCACATGTCTCTTATTGCATGCAGTAGCCATATTGGTAATTCTGAGACATTGGACAGATGTGAAGCCCCCCTGTTATAAAGAGTGACATGATGAAATTTTAACCATTTTACAGATGGAGAGGTTGGTGGCCAGCTGACGCCAAATTCTCTCTGCATATAAGAGAAGATGGGAGAAACTGACTACCGTTCTTCAGATTACCATGTCTTAATATACCCCCACCCTCTCTTTCTTTCTTTTTTTTCCTGGGTTCCTAGCCTTTACTCATATATCCTTTATTGAGTTACTGCTTGGTTCTCCCTTATACCTATGTATACATATATATGTTGTATGGGTTGCACTAAGATGTACAACTTTGTTTTTTGTCTTTAGGTTTTTCAACAATAGTTATGCATCCATCATGTTCTGGCTTATTAATTCTATATTGACTTTATAACCATTTTGTATGTCTGTATTATTCTTATGCTTAACACTTGACCTCTGCTGATGTTATGATACTGTTGTTGTGTTAACCCTATATACCCTTAAGTTTTTTTTAACTTCAACAAAGCATATTAAGTAAAAAAAAACTGCATCAGATATGATAGCTTGTCTCACGTGCACACAGGGATCTCTCAATCGCACTTCTGATAACTGTGCAATCACCATAGTAACAATGCAGGGACAGCGTTGAATGTGAATGGGTTGGGGATGTACAGATATTCTATGCTAAATGTGTAGTTTCTATAATGGTTGGTATGGCAATAGCTGAGTTCAATAAAATGAAAGCTGCATTACCATGGTAACATCGCCAGCTCATATGGAGAGCTAGAAAAGGGTTTATGCGTGAAGTAAAATCAATTACTTGAGGGATTTGAACAAGTCTTTCTTAGCGCTGCCGGACACTTCAGCGTGATCAGTGCTATCAGTTGTGTCTGATGGCTGCCATGACCACCCTGTCAGTGACAGAGGTCTTCTGTTACTGAAAGGGTGACATTGTGGTTTACATTCATTTTTACCATTTAGTAAGATGGCTTTATAGTTTTCAAATTTAAATATGCCTTTTCTGCCACAGTCTTTAATAATCTACAGCTGAGTTCATGCTCTATGTAAACGACTTGACAATGAATAATGGCTGCCACTAGAAATTGCAATGGAATGCTGGAGAACACGTAAACTTTAAAGTGAAGCATTCCATGATGGGAATACATACTTTGGATTCTGCTCACATAATTAAAGATTAATGTAAGGTTGCAGGAATGGTTTCCACCAATCAGAAGACATAAATATTTCCTGCATTGCTATAAAATACATTTATTCCATCACCCGGGGGTTTGAGCTTTGATTTCCATGCAAAACAAAATGAGTTAAATGTATGTCAAAACATATATTCCAAGAATCCCCAACCCCCAAAAAAAGAATAAATGTGACTTTAAAATGCCATCTCAGCATTTTGCAAACTACTGTTTGGGTCTGAAATACGTCTTGTTGGACTATTTAATGAGCAAGGTCTGAGACAACAAGTGCTGCACAAAGTTTCAAGTTTGCAATGCAATATACAGTTACACACCAGTACTGTATTCAATAATACTGTTACACTCCAGTACCGTACACCCCAATACTGTTAAACTCCAGAAATGTATACCTCAGTACTGTTACACCGCAGGTCTGTATACCTGATTACTGTTACACCCCAGTACTGTATACAGAGAATAATAGATGTGACGGTGTGTGTTACAAGAATTTAATACATACCAGACGTGTGTGTGATGCTATATAAACCT
Organism: Neoceratodus forsteri; assembly: GCA_016271365.2. Taxonomy (NCBI): domain Eukaryota; kingdom Metazoa; phylum Chordata; order Ceratodontiformes; family Ceratodontidae; genus Neoceratodus; species Neoceratodus forsteri. The sequence continues at coordinate 406,685,428 of CM057456.1, read as the reverse complement.
CAAGAGCAGAGCTCAAGGGGTTTATTCAAGCATCAGGCACTGAGGGTATATATTAAATTCAAGTAAACACACCATCTCATGCTTTATTTTACATCATCTCTGGCCGTCATGCTCTCCCCCCTTAATGCAAGTCTGGAAACAGTGAAACACTTACATTTACATTTTGTTAAAAATATTTAATTCAGAACAATAATAATTTTTACCCCAAATCCATCCAATCTCCAAAGTAAAGTGTAGGTCCATTATTCAATCATCATTCCATCATTCCATCACCATTCCATCGTTCATCATCTGTGCATCCACATGCCCTTCAGTTTTTCTACTATGTTGCTTATCATCCTCTCTCTCTCTCTCTCCTTCCCTTCCTGTTTTTCCTAGCTTCCTCCTCCTCCCTTCTACTGGCTTTGGCTTTCCTTCTCCTCACCCCTCCTTCTTAATGCCCTCCTCCTCCTCTTTTCCTACCTTCCCTCCCTCTCCCATTCCATCTGGCTTCCTGGGTGCTCCCTACTCCCCTCCTCTTGCCTCCACCTAGACACTTTCATATTTTTCCTCCCCCCCACTCCCTCTCTCCCCCTCACTGGCCACATAAATGCATCTGTTCCTTAAAGTTCCTAATCTTTTTGCTGCTTTTAGTGGCAGGGGATATTGAGTCCAGTCCTGACCCCGGATACTCTCCTCACATTTGTCTGCCCAGTGGCTTGATAGTGGCACACATCATTTCTCATACTTACCTTCCTCTTGCTCTCTGCTGGGGAAATCCACCCCAACCCAGTCCCTACTACCCCTTGCTCCTCTGGTGCCTCCTCCTCTACTACATTCCCCACTCTCTTCTGTCAGCCCTCCCAAAGGGTTTAAAGATCCTGCATCTAAAAGCCCACAACTTGTTGTAAAAAATAGACCAGATTCAGACCATGGTGTGCACTCTAAAACCAGACATTCTAATCTTCTCAGAAACTTGTCTAGAGAGCAGTATCCCTGATCACTCAGTCTCCATTCCTGGCTACTCAATTCTAAGGCAAGACTGTGCTGACAGGGGTGCAGGTGAGGCCATTTATTTCCTAGCCACCATCCAATATTCTACCATCTACACATCCTCAAATCCAAAGACCCATGATGTCCTAGGTATCCATGCGACCCTCCTCTTCACTCTTTCAATCATTATAGCCAGCATATACTGCCTCCCAAATGTCCATCCTTCAGTCGTGCTAGACTGCCTAACCTCCATCACTTTCCTTGCTCGGTCTGGGGAATAATTCGTCCTAGCTGACTTCAACATAAATTGGTTGTCACCTAAAACTACCAAAGCTAAAAATGAAATCAGAGCCCTAAACCTCTCCCAACTGATCTCCAAACCCACCCACCCAAAGCACAAGACACAACAACACTCCCTACTCGACTGGGCCCTTACCTCCCACCACATCATCACCTCTGGCATCCTCCCCAATGCTGTCAGTGACCACAACTCAATATTCATAGTTAGGTAAGTTCACAGAACTAAATCATCACACAAAACCATGCAGCTGCACTCTTTCAAATCTCTTGACCTCAAACCTCTCTTAAGTAACCTTGCCACTTCAGACTGCCCCCCCCAACCTCCTTCCCCTCAGTTGATAAGGCCCTTGCCTACTTCAAAGAAATCTTTCTTGTAAACTGGAATGCCTTTGCCCCACTCAAACAAACCAGAGTCAGAAGCAACCACTTATCTTGGATAACCCCTGAATGTCTGGCATATCTCAGGGCTAGAGAGCAAGTCTGGAAGTGTCATAAAGCTACCCAGCATCCTAGTGACCATGTAAACTTCCGCATGTTCAGAAACACTTGCACCAGGGCTACAAGGTTAGCCAAGTCTGAATATTTCAAATCTGCCTTCATCACCAACATAAATTCCCCTTCAAAGTTCTGGAAGGTGGTGCACACCCTATTTAACCCCTCATCTCATCCACTGCCCCGGGTACTTAAAGTAAATAGCTCACTAATGTCCGATCCACCAGCTGTAGCTGCAGAATTTAACTCCTACTATACCTCCTGTGCCACTGATACTGAAATCCTCCTTCTACCCACCCCCTCCACCTTTATCGGTGTGCCCCTCCACCACCCTCCCACCTTCCCATCTATTTTGTGACTGTAACCCCAAATGATGCCCTAAGTGCCCTCCTCACCCTCAACCCCTCTAAAGGTGCCTCCCCTGATGGCCTTAACCCAAAACTCTTCTCCCCCTCTGCTACAGCCATTGCCTACCCCCTCTCAATAATCCTAAATCTCTCATTCTGTACTACCTCTGTCCCCTCTTCTTGAAAACATGCAGTGGTCCTCCCTCTACCCAAAGGGGATGACCCTTCACCCTCTGGCAACTATCACTCCATTTCTCTCCTCCCTACCCTTGACAAGCTTCAAGAATACATTGTCCTCTCCCACCTCACCTCTTTTCTATCTAATACCTCCCTTTTCACCCCTTTCCAATCCGGTTTCAGGAAAAAACACTCAATCATCACCTCTCTATTATGGCTCACAGACTCCATACCAACCGAGATGAACAATGGGCAAATGACCTCTTCCATTTTTATTGACCTGGCCAAAGCCTTTGACACCATCTCTCACTCCCTTCTCCTCAACTCACTCACAGCAGCTGGCCTGTCACCCACTGCCACAAACTGGTTCAAGGCCTACCTTATTGGTAGAACCCAATCAGTTAAGATCTTGGACACCACTTCCCTGCCCATCCCAATTAGCACTGGAGTCCCCCAGGGCTCGGTATTAGGGCCCCTCCTATTCTCTATCTACTTAAATTACCTTCCATCTGTTTGCTCCCCATCCTCCACTATACATATGTATGCAGATGATACAGTCCTGTATGCATCTGGCTCCTGTCCTGTTGAGGTTACAACCAGCTTACAGCATGACTTCGACAAGGTTCAGCTCTGGTTTGTAACCATAAACTTTTCCTCAACGCCAAAAAGACTGTCTCTGTGACCTTTGGCACAGGGCAGAGACTCTCTAGTCTTCCATCCCTACCCACTTTTCACCTCCTTGAGGGGACTTTACTTGAGGACACATCCTCCTTCAGGTACTTAGGTGTTTGGTTGGACCAAATCTAAACTTCTCTGGACATATCGATGCCATCCAGAAAAAAACTGCGCCCCAAGCCTGGTGCCCTGTTCAGGAACCGTAGTTGCATCCCTCCTACGGCTAGTCATGAACTTGTTCAGAAGATGATACTGCCAATTTTTGACTTCTGTGACATGGCCTATTGTGCTGCCACTAAGTCCTCCCTGGCCTGACTGGACATCCTCTTCAATTCCTTCTGTCGCTTTACCCTGGATGTCCCTAGCACCCATCACTGTGATCTTTATTGTGCCCTATCCTTACCCTCTTTAACAAATAGGCAACTCTCCCACTGTGCTAAATTCATCTCCAAGCACTGGTTGGGTGATCTCCCTTCCTACCTCACTCCCTCCTTTGTAACACCCCCCACCCTTCCATTTCTTTAGATAAATCGACTCCCATACTCTGGTTGTCCCCCGCAGATCCACCCAAATCGGCCAATCCAGTTATTCTCACCACCTCCCAAAAATGTGGACTTCCTCCCCCAAATCCGGCACTCATCATCCACCTACTCCATCAACTCTGCCCTCAATAACTACTTTGCACCTAACTGCTTCTGCCATGTCCCTTCCTAATTCCCTTCTCTAAGCCGTAGACAAACCCTACCCCACCTACAGTCACTTTCTTTTTACTCTGTGCACACCCACCCCTTCTTCCCTTTCCCCTAATTGCTCCCCCTTATTGGCCTCCCTTGATTTCTCACAAAATGTAAAGGACCCTGAGAACTTTCCATGGGTCTCTCTCCTGCCCCCCCCCAAGGGGCTTGTATCTCTCATCTACTTTTTTCTCCTACCATTTTAAAGTGGTCTCTTTGGAACACTGTTTTTCCCCTTCTATCTGGTCCCCCCAGTCCCCATGCAGGGTTTCTCATATCCTGAATTGGTCTTGAGGGGCATGACTCTTCCCCCTCCCCCACCTCACCTCTCTCTCCCCTTCCCCCTTTTCTTTCATGTAAGCACTTGTTTACTTGTTAAATCAGCACTTATTATTGTCCAGTCTTTCATCATGTTATGCACAACACTGTTGTAATACTGTTTGTAACACCTGTAACAACTATATGTTAATGTTGATCCTGTAACTTGAATGTATAATGTCTCATTCCAGTTGTACCCCTTCCCTCCAGGTCACACCAAGAGACAAGCAACGTGTTGCTCAGTGTGCCTTCCTGGTGAAATATTTCAATAAATAAAAATGTTCAAAACCTCCTCCCAAAGATAGATCAGCTGAAATCACTCATGGTTAATCTTCAATCTGATGTGTTACTTATCTCAAAGTCTTGGCTATCCCCAGGATCCTAGATACTGCAGTCACCATCCTTGGGTTAACTCTATCCCAGCAAAATTATGCTAAGAGGTGTGGTGGCATTGCCATCTACATCTCTTTTACCATCCTGTTCATTCCTATACTATCTCTCACCTCCTCCTGACGCATATGAGCTCCTCCTCCTCAGACTTTCTCTCCCTTTTGGCTGGTGTCTATTGCTGCACTGGCCTGTTGCCTTCATCTGTCACAGAACTCCTTAACACAATCTTCACATATGCCTCATCTGGTGAATTACACATCCTTGGGGACTTTAATCTTAACTGGCTCTCCCCCTCACTATCTAAATTATGTTATAACATTAAGTACCTTAAACTTACTCAACTGATCTCTGACCCAACCCGACACAATCATAAATCCCTCAATCGCTCCTAATTGGACTGGGTTCTTACCTCTCACTCCCACCATATCATAGATGTCAGCACCCTCCCTGATGCCCTTAGTGACCACTGTATAGTCTACTGTGTGCAAAAAATACACCATCCCAAAGCCCCCAAACTCCTCTAAATCCTGTCATTCTAGTTGCTGGACTTGTCTTCTCTCCATGCCAACTTAGTAGCTACTGAATGGTCTCCCATTTCTGCTGCCAGAAACATAAATCCTGCCCTCAACTATTTTAATACCAAATTCCTGTCAGTCTGTGATCTTCAAGCCCCCTCAGAAAAACTAGGGTCCATGGTTTCCACCTCCCTCAGATCTCTACTGAATTACTAGCCTACCTACATGCATGTGATCTTGCCTGGACGGCTCATAAGTCCTCTGGCTCACCTGCTGACTCAAGCAAGTATTGTTCCCTTTGCAATGAATGTACCAGAAACAACAGGCTTGCCAAGGCTGAATACTTTGCTTCTACCTTCCACCCCTCTAAGTTCTGGAAGGTTATCCACACCCTCTTTTCCCCACCAATGCAGTCTTCCTGCCCTGTCCTCAAGGTTTGTGACATGCCCATTTCTGCCCCCCTTTCTGTTGCCTCAGCGTTCAACTCATTATTCACATCCTGTGCCTCCTTGCTTCCCTCATCCCTCCCTCTTACTCCTTCCCATCACCCATTCCTCCACTCCGTGTCTCCCCTTCTCCTTCTCTCATATCACTTCTGTTGCTTCCCTCAAGGCTCTCTTGGCTCTTAACCCTCTCAAGGGTAGGAATCTTGATGGGCTAGACCTCAGACTCCTCCATCTCTTCACCTCCGCCATTGCTGTATCAATCTTCTCCCTTCTCAATCTCTCTTTCTCCCTTGCCTCCATCCCTGACTCTTGTAAACAGCCCACTGTCATACCTCTTCCCAAAGGAGATGACTCCTACTGCCCTGGCAACTACTGCCCTATCTTCCTGCTCCCCACCTTGGCTAAACTACAAGAACACCTTGTGCCACCTCAGCTCTCTTTCTTCCTGGATTCTTCCTCTTTCTTCAATCCTTTCTCATTTGGCTTCCTTAAACTCCACTCAAACTCCTCCTCCCTCCTCCGGCTTACTGACTTCATTTTCTCAGGCATAGATCAGGGACTAATTGCCTCTGCCATCTTTATCAACTTGGCTAAAGCCTTTGACACTGTAGCCTGCCCCCTTCTCCTTGACAAGCTTAAGGCAGTGGGGCTTTCTGACTGCTACACTAATTGGTTCCACTCCTACCTTGAATGATGATCTCGATCTGTTCGGTGGAGATTCCTTATGCCCCCGCGCCACTTCCTATTGGCAATGGTGTCCCCAAGGGTCTGTCATTTACCAAATTCTCTTCTTGATCTTCCTGAATGACATCCCCACTGCCTGCTCCTCTACATCCATTCATATGTACACAGATGACACAATACTATTTGCCTATGGTTCCTTCCCCTCTGATCTGATGGAAAGGCTTCATTAGGACTTCAACAACATTCAGCAATGGTTCTGGGCAAATCAGCTGTCCCTCAATGTCAGGAAAATGGTTTCCATGACCTTTGGTACTGGGCAGAAGCTCACTAAGGTCACCTCCCTCCAATCCTTCCATACTATAGATGGGGCCACAATTGATGATGTTCCCTCATTTAAGTACTTCAGGGTCTGGTTTGACTGGCACCTCAACTTTCCATTGCCTGTGGATGCCATCCACAAAAAAACTTCACCCTAAACTCAATGTGTTATACAGAAATAAAGGCCGCATTCCTTTTTCCTGGCTTTGAGGCTATTGCCCCGCGCCAAATAGTTAGCCCATCTTTTACTATGGTGACATTGTCTACAGGTGCTGCTCCCAAGACCACCCTAGCCAGACTGGATCCCCTCTCACTCCTTCTGTTGCTTTGCATTGGACTGTCCACTCTGCACTCACCATTGTTCCTTATACTCCTTCCTCTCCTTTCCCTCCCTTGAATCCAGATGCCTCACTCATTTTACCTCCTTTATCTCTAAATACTGGCCAGACTCCCTCTCCCCTTACCTTACCACTCTCCTTACCCCCCCCTCACCATCCTCTTGCACCCTTTGCAACTCTGGTTATCATTCCCTTGCACTCACTGCAGAGGAAATACTTCACTGTCCAGGCTGCTTTCTCCTACTGCTTCCCCAAACTATAGGATTCTCTCTCCCTTACTATCTACTCTGCCTCTTCCCAATGCTCACTCTCCTCTCTTCTCCACAATTTCACTTCTCACTTCTGCAATTGCACCTGATACCTGTCCGTGGTCCACTACTCACTACCCTCTACCCCCCTTCCTCCTCTCCCATTCTTCCTGTTCTGCACTTGCCTACCCCCTCCATATCCCCTATAGCAACAGGCTCTAGCACCTTCTGTTAACCTTCTTTATCTCTGCATTCTGAGTAGTATTTTCCTAGAAACCCACTGCATAGCTGTCTCTCCCCTTATCCTTGCACAACTTGCCTATTAATTGATTCTCAGTTATTTTGATGCTTAATTTTTTACCTAATATGTACTGTTTTGTTGATTCTCAGTTACTATGATGCTCAGTTGATTACCTACTATGTAATTCTTTGTTCTTGATTGTTCTTCATTGCCCTCCACTTTCCCTCCCCTCAGGACACATCTGGAAATGAGCTGTTATCAGCTCAGTATGTCTTTCCTGGGGAAACTTAAATACATTTGTTCTATTAAATGACATTGTAAGGTGTCATCACTGAGGGCTGATGGTTTTCAGTTGTAGAAGACATTCTTGCCATCTTGTCACACATGCAAGTCGGCCGGATTAACAAACTGACATTTCAAACAACAAAGAAGATCATTTATTTTATTTATTTTAGCCTCTGCAGCTTTTTCCTATTAGTGTTTTGCCCAAATTTTGGTGCTACTAACTGTTATTGACCACAGTTTGGTGAAAAGCTGGAGGACAGCACATATGTGTCTCAAGCTTACTGCCAACAGACAATGTGCTTGCAAATGACATAAAAATCATTACAGGACATAAAAAATGGTTATCTCAATAGAAAATATTGATTATCAATTATTATACCCTAATTTAATTACACTCCGGTTCTGTATACCACAATACTGTTACATTAAAATACTGTATACCCTAATGCTGTTACAATCCAGTACTGTAAACCCTAGTACTGCTACACCCCCAGTACTGTATACCACAGTGCTGGTACACCTCAGTATTCAAAACCCTAATATTGTCATAGTTCAGTACTGTGCACCCCAACACTAATACACACCAGTACCATATACCCTAATACTGTTACTCTCCAGTACTGTTACAACCAGTACAGTATACACCAATACTGTTATACTCCTGCAGTGTATACACCAATCTTGTTACCTCCAAGCACAGTTACACTCAAGTAGAATATACCTTAATACTATTACACAACAATATTCTGTATCCTAGTACTATTACACTCCAGTACTGTTTACCCCAATACTGTAATACTCGAGTACTGTACATGCCAATATCGTTGCACTGCAGTACTGTATAGCCCAGTACTATTACATCCCAGTATTGTATATGCAGACATTATTATGCTCCAGTACTGCATACCACAATACTGTGCATACCACAATAGTGTTACAGTACTTTACTCAGTAGACCCCCAATAATATTACACCACAGTATTGTATACATAAATACTGTTATACCTCTGTACTCTGTACCCCAATACTGTTGCATTTCAGTGCTGTATGCCCAGATACTGTTTCACCCTAATACTTTTGCACCCTAATACTGATTGGGCATGCATTATCCCCTTTTTAATTAATCTCCTTTGCAGACAACACCAGTCTCCTCCTTATCCCCACCAAGACAAACCACATCATTTTCCTCAAGGGCCCAACCAGTTTTGTACACTTTCCTGATTAAAAAAAAAACCTTATTCTACAGTTCAGGGAAGGAGTCACCCCCTGGAACACCAGTGCTAAGGTTCAGGAGGAACAGTAATTACAAAACAAAAAAGCCTGCATTTGCTCAGCAGTGCTCACAGTGCTTACAGGAATAGGGTTCTATTTAATCTTTTGACAAAGCATCACTTGTAGGATGTGAAACTTGTCAAGTAGTTTGGGAGTCACCGCTGTATACCATGCTGGCTGCATCACATATTTATGCCATTTTGTACAAATAAAGAATCTTAGCCCAAAAATGGCTGAGATCATGTTCCTGAAAGTGCTATGAGTTCTGAGGACTGTCGGCTTTTTGTTTTATGAAAAATATACTAATACCTCTAATTACACTTTTGCCACCAGTCCCTTCACTAGCCCTGCCAATGCTTGCAACAAAAATGCTAGCCCCTCCAGAACCCTCTATAGCCCTACCAGCACTAGCCCCACCTGTCCCTACTCTTGCCCTACCAGTCCTCGTAGTCCAACCAATACTATCTCTACCAGTCTCCTTATAAGCTCAATCAGTGATATTCTGGTGAATCTCCTCTATAGCCCCACCTATGCTAGCCCTATCCGTCCCCTCTAGAATCCTACCAATGAAAGTCCCACCAGTCCTCCTTTAGTTCTACCAATGCTAGCCTTATCAGTCTCATCTATAGGACTACCAATGCTAACTCAACTGTCCCTTGTATAGCCCAACCTACATTAGCTCATTTGGTCTCCATTTAGCCATACCAATGCTAACCCTATTAGTTCTCTCTATAGCCTTATAAATTGTAGCTCTGCTTGTCCCTTCTATGACACTAGAAATGCTAGTATTAACAGTGCACTCTATAGTCCTACCAATGGTAGCCTCACCAGACCACTCACTGGCACTGCGAGGATCACCCAGTAACTGTAATCACCATGTTCTTCAGGACGGAATTCACAGTTCCACCAGTCTGTCACTATCATCCATTTTCCACTGCTGATACACTAAAGCATCCTCAATAAAGTTAGGTGTTGTTAGTTGCTTTTTAAAATGATTTTCTTTTGATGACTCAGATAGACAACCAGAATCTCTCTGAATTCATGTACTACTTCAAGATGTTGACCCTTCTCCAGCCATTTTATCCTGGTGTTTTTCTGTTTTGTTTTGTTTTTTTTTCTCATCACAGCTATCTTTTTTTATTTACAGTAATTTGCAAGCCTAAAGAATTAAACTTGGACATCTCATCCTTTACAGTACAGTTCACATTAAAATTAATGTGCAGCCAGTATGTGATACATTCTTTTTATGTTTTATGCAGGCCACTCATTCAGAGCTCAGCAAACAACAACAACAAAAAAAAAAAAACAGCCAACAACCAGATATCAGTAACAAAGAGAATTCCTATGAAGACCCTTACCAGCATTAATGTTTATCAGCTGTTAACTGGATGCACAAGAAGTTCAATGTGAACTGCACTGATTGACTTGTTTCAGGCCAATGGGATCATAGATAAGAGAAGAGAGTTGCCCCATTAGAATGTGTATCTTTTTATGTTTGCTTGCACGCATGTGCAAGAAACATAGTGCCGCCATATGTGTTTGCGTAGGTGTGGCACCCCCGCTTCCAATGCCCTGAGGATTTTTGCAGGTACAGCCCCACCACACTAATGAATGTCCCAGCTGTCTATGATAGCAGTTCAAATGCAGTGGTGTACATTTGAAAGCAAAGGACCTCTACAATCAGAGGTGGTAACGTGTAGGCAATTATCATACTGCCGTGCTGTCAGCAGTATGCAAATTGACCCACACATCACCACCGCTGTTTGTAGCGGTGGTTGTATGCACGCAGTACCCCCATTTGTTGTGTACCGAGGGGGGTGCCCAATCCCCCTCAGCTCATGCACGCTTCCCCTCCCCCAAGCACACAGTATCTCAGACTGGGGTGCCCAATCCCCGTCGGTTCCAGTGGCCCCCAAAAAAACACAAACTTCCAGGTGCCAGCGGCTAACCCTGCTCCTCAAGTCGTCCTTCCCTCCCTCCTGTTCATGCAGTCCTCCCCTTAGGAATCGCCTTATATCCCCTTCCCACACCTAATCCTTCCACCTCTGTCATCACCATTCGGCTGTCCCAGGCCCCAGCTCTGAGCCTGGAGTTATCCGGCCTGTAGTTACCACCACAATTCTCAAAAGTCCTCCAGCATTACCCACTTCACCTAAACTGCTTAGTTGTTTCAGTACTCGCTAGAAGTGTTAGTAGCTTGTACCCTGTTAGCTGTTGCACAGACATAGTAGACACTTGCCCTGTCTGGTTATTTAATCATGCTTGTTCTACTCTGTAACTCAACTGTATTGTATTGTTGAGCCTCAATTGTTGTCTTGTCATCCCTCCTTTCCCCCAGGACACATCTGGAATTGAGTGGTATTCCGCTCAGTATGCCTTCCTGGTGAAACTCTTACATAATTAAATAAATCCTCATGCCCCCCCCCAACAGTGTATGGCCAATGGGGGTGCCCAATCCCCCGTTGGCTTCACTGCCCCCTCATAACTTCCAGGTGCCATGCTGGAAGCCCACCCCAGTGTGGCAAAAGTCCCATATCATCTATGTACAATAAAAAAAATCCTGTAACAAAAGAAAGCGGTCCCTCTTTGACTCTCTTGCCCCCCAACCTGCACCCACCCTCTGCGTACCCCACCTCCCCACAACCCCCCTCACCCCATACTTACCTCTGGAGGTTGGCGTGATGCTCTTCAGTGGACCAGGAACACATCTGCACTCTTTAAAGCTGACCACAAACTGAAGAAATGCCGGTAAGCTGTATAATGGCATAAATGGGTTTTTTCAACTTTGGTGTATATCTCTGTAATTTTTTTTAATTTTTGCACCACATTTTTAACATGGGGTTCTTAGCACCCCACCTCATGAATTCATTGACTGTCATTTGGTTATTCAGTCCCAAAAGGTGATTTCGCTGTCATTGTGCAAAATCACCTTTTGGGACCAAGTAACGAAATAACAGTGTCAATGTTCATGAGGAGGGCTCTCAAAAAGCCTATGTTTGCAAATCTAGTGAAAAAAATTTCCCAAAATGACTGTTACAAGCATGCATTGCGCAGTTTCCACGCACACTCACAACTTCATAATTCTGTAATATTTTCACTCCAGATTTTCAACATTGCCATTTTTTCACACCTCCTTATGAACAGTACAGCTGTCATTTTTCACATTCTGGCTGAAATGTGTTGCTGCACTTCCAATGCAGAATAGCGAGGTCACTGTGGGAAATCAGTGCTTGGGACAGATTAAGAAAATCACAGTGACACTGTTCATGAGCAAAGGTTCTAAAATGCCTATGTTGACAATTTGGTCACAAATGTCCATAACATAACTGTGTTACAAGCATACATTACGCAGTTTCTATGCACCCTCGTAACTTCACAGATTTGTAATATTTTCACTCCAGATTTTCAACATTGGCATTTTTCCACACATCCTTATGAACAGTACAGCTGTCATTTTTTACTTCCTGGCTAAAATGTGTTTTCGCACTTCCAGTGCAGAATAGCACTTAGGAAGGCAGTAGAACGCAGTGGTTTAAGGCTCTGAGCTGCAAATCTGGAGACCTGGGTTTGATTCCCACAGCCCCCACTTTCATACTGTGTGACTCTAAGCAAGTAATTTAACTTCCCTGTGCTCCCAGGCTGCACCTGTAAACAAACTTTCAGCTTAGTGTGTCTCACGTGGTTAAATAATTGGAAAAATAAATAAATAGCGTAGTCACTGTGGGAAATCAGTGTTTGAGATAGATTAAGAAAATCACAGCAACACTGTTCATGAGCAGAGGTCCCAAAATGCCTATATTGAAAATCTGGTGAAAAAAATTCCCCCAAATAATTGCATTGCGCAGTTTCTATGTACACTCATGACTTCACCAGTTTTCTTTATATTTTCACTCCAGATTTTCAACATTACCATTATTTTACACCTCTTCATGAACAGTACAGCTGTCATTTTTCACATCAAGTTGGAAAAGTGTTTTCACACATGTGGCGCTAAATAGTGCAGTCACTGTGCAAAATCACCTTTCAGCTAACAAACTGATAGTGTCACTGTTCATGCAGTGGGGTCACAAAAAGCCCATGTTGAAAACTTAGAGTGAAAATACCAAGACACGCCCAGGGCCTTAGGGTTTCTGACCATAACACCCTACACTGTAGGGTCTGACAGGCATCCGCCCTACCCTGTAGGGACTGACAGGTGTCAGGGGTGTGACTTAGGATTGTCAACAGTAATGCTCATGCCATTCTACCCCACCCACACCCAGCAGTCAGTGACAGGCATCGAGGTGCACCTTGGACTCTTTGGCCCCAGAGTTCACACCACTCTCCTATACTGCACCCATTTCAGCATATTTCTTTATGGAATGAGGTGAGTGTAAAGTCCGAACATCCCAAGGCACACCTCGACACTTGCCAGTGTCTGCAGGGTAGGGTGAGGTGAAATGTCATGACCATTATGGGTGACGACCCAAAGACATACCCCAATGCCTGTCCATCTCTGCAGGGTGGGAGTGGAGTTAGCGTCAGTTCAGTACATCACTGTCATTCCTATAATGTATCTGTTTAACTCCTGCATTTCCACTGCTAATGTCAGCAAGCAAACATTCGGCATTGACAAATGCTTGTTTTGTTTCAGTTTTGACTGGAATGGTATCAGCTGTATCCAGATCTGCTACAGTAGTGTCCAAATATAGATTAGATACAAAAGGAACAGAAAGGCAGCCCTGCTAAACTACCTTTTAGTATTGGAATGTCTTTTGTAAGGGAACTATCCTGGGCTACTTTCACTTTAGACCTTGTACAGTATTTTATCATAGCTGGATAAGATGTAAATTTTCTATGAATCACCAAAGTATTTATCTTTTTTAAATTGTCAGATGCTGCCCTTATTTCAATAAAGGTAGCATATATTTTGCATTTTGGAGGCAGTATAGCATAGTGGTTTAAGGCTCTGAGTTGCAAATCTGGTAGCATCCAGCAGACCAGACCTGGGTTTGAATCCCACAGCTTCCACTTGCATACTGTGTGACCCTGAGCAAGTCACTTCACTTTCCTGTGCTCCCAGGTCACACCTGTAAAAATGCTTTCAGCTTAGCGTGCTACTCCTGGTTAAACAACTAAATAAAAAAAAAATGATTGACATTTTATTTCTGCATGACAAAATTAAGGACAGATGTTTTGTCTACTGTCCTATGACTTGCTCTAATATCTGCTTGGAATATATGAGTTTTTTTTTTTAAGTTTATCCAGTCTTCCAATCTCTTTAAAAGTAGTCTTGCAAACATTGTTTGAGCCACACAAAGCAGCGTAATTTGCCTATAGCTGGCTAAATTGTAAAGATCTCCCTTTTGGAATATTGTTACTATAACACCAATAGACAATGAGTTTGTATTGTATTGGTATTTATTTAATTCACTAGGAAAGGCTCTGTTGAGCAAGCTCATTTACAAGGAGGTCCTGGGTAGGACAGCATACAGAGTTAAAACAATGAATACAGAGTACAGCGGTATAAAGACATAGTCAAATTCACAAAGCGTACATTCAGTAAATGCATATCATAACAACTTTGTGCAGACTATGGGGAAACAGAATATCACAGACATATACAAAGTTATATAGCTCATTTGGTTCAACAGTTTATGAAAATCCCACTGGGTATGATAGCATAAAATCTGATTTCCAAATCAAAGGACTGCAGGGGTAATTTAAGTAAGACTAGTCACAGAAGCAGGATTCCATGTGCAATTTTTTGATTAGCATCTTCAGGGTGTTAGGTCTTACCAATTTATTTTTATTATTTAGTTTTTGTTGACCGGGTGATGAGAGTTTTAGAGAGATTTACAGTGTGTTCAATAGAATGGAGATGAAACAACTAATCGCAGTCTTCCCTATCAGTGTGGTGTATGCCAGAATGTCTAGGACTATGTAATTGTTTTTTCTGAGTGTGTAGCTGCTGTGCGATATTCAGAATAGTTTAGTGATATGTCCAGGAAGGTTGTTTAGGAAAATCCTGTATATCCAGGTATACAGATTCAGTAGTCTCCTACAGTAGTTGTTAATGAGGGCCATCCTACAGTGGCATACAACATACAGTGGTGAGTCTTGGGTTCTAAATGTGTTATAAACCTGAGGGCTGTATGGTAGAGTACATCTAATTTAGCAAGATAATCAACTGAGCAGTGACAGTGAATAAGATCAGCGTTAGTCAAGAACCAGTAAAAAGGTGGCCTGGACCAGACATTTGCGAATATCGTGATGATTTTGGACTCACTGAGAGCCTGAAGATTTTATTACAAATCTGAGTGTGGAACAGTGTCCACCAATCTACATAGGCACTGAAGTCTTCCACTGGCACCATATAAAATCCAGGGGAATTATTATTTTTCTGGGCAGTGATTGCTATATACATCTGCAATGAAGATACAGATAGAGGTTTATTAGCTGTTGCTGAAAGGCTATTCAGTGAACTGTAACCTGGAGACCCCTGACAGAAACTTCTTAAGGGCACTTGGTTTTCAGAATATAACTTGGTAAAATGTAACTTCCAAGAAGTGGCAGCACTACCGAAAGTGTATTTGTTTGTTATCAGATCCAAGGACTACTAGGTCCCAAAATGCCCTTGCATCTTTTCAAAAGAATAACTCCTGCAGCCTGCCCCATAGCTCTGTTTTGTAAATCTCTTTTTTCTTCCTTGTATTTGTATTATAGATTGAGGGAGTGCTCCTGACAAGTCAGCCTGCTCCTTTCCTCTGCACATGTGACACTCTTATTCTATGAAGAGCATCTCACATGCAGATGCCCCTGAAAAGGCCATGTTCCTGGAACTTTTTTTTTAAGTATATTATTGATTGTACTTAATCAATAAAATACTAATATGTCTCCCACCACCACTCATTCCTGTATAGGAGTGGTTTCACTTGCTTTCAACTTGAGCCAGAATAGCTCAGCTTCACTTCACTGCTCTCACTCCAGCTGAACGTGTGTGAAACCACTCTTATACAGCAACGAGTAGATTAGGGGACATATTAACACATAACTCTGTGATCTTTACTAATATTATTCAGAGATAACTTATTAGAAGCTGTTGGTGAACTCACTGCCCATCAGCCCATATCAGAAAGAATCTATTTTAATGTAATGCATTCTTTGTTGAAGCATCTGTTCCTAGAAATCATTCTTGTATCTAACTGACACCTATCTTCACCTACAGTATCTAGTCACTAAATATACCATGAATAGTTTAGCCTGGTTCAATTTCATTTGATTTCCATCTGTACCTCTCACCTGTGGGATAATATTAACAATAGGCA
Source organism: Neoceratodus forsteri (assembly GCA_016271365.2). Lineage (NCBI taxonomy): Eukaryota > Metazoa > Chordata > Ceratodontiformes > Ceratodontidae > Neoceratodus > Neoceratodus forsteri. The sequence continues at coordinate 406,669,369 of CM057456.1, read as the reverse complement.
GAATTGCATAGCCCTCCTTTCCCCGGTTAACAAAAACAAAATAAATAAATACCTCCACTCTCAGAGACTTCACAAAATTGTTCATAAGGTTTTGATATTGCTCTAAAAGTTTATCATATTGAGTTAAATTATCTGGAAGTAGAACAGAATCAAAATATTATTTAATCCAAAAAGGTGATCTCATACTGTACTTTTAAACTCAACTAGAGAATGAATACTGTAGCTAACATTCTTTGAGGTAAGGAGTTCCATAATTCTGGGACCACAACAGAAAAGGTACTATAATCAGGGGCACTGGAAAATTGCACTGGCAATTGTTTTGTGGAATCAGAAATTTCCACCATTCTCTGCAAAAAACGTCATGTTCCACAATTTCTTGTAATTTTTTTAGTTCTTGCTTTGAACAGTGTAAAAAGTATTACAATTTTCAATAAGACTGTCAAATATACTGACAATTTTGCATGCAAACTTAAGCTTGGTTGAAACAATGCAGTGCAAGGTGGGGAAGGGTTTTATGTGACACTGCTTTCTTTTGAATCCTTATCTGGTTTGGTTTCAAAATCCACTGGCCAAGCATAAGTACACTTAAATATTTACCATGTGATTTGTGTTGAAGCAGTCTAGCAGAAAACTTTTTGTTGCCAAAAAGAATGGAACAGGTGGGAGAAAATGTGCAAATTGTCCCATTCAACTAAATGGGGTGCTAACTACAAAGCCTTTTTGTAAGTGGTAGGGCAGGTTCTTCCTTATGAACATACTTTCATTCAGTCTAGTTTTAATTCAAACAGCTGGGGATTTTGCAATTATTGCAAAACATCTCCGCAATTGTGGGTAAATTTTTCCACAATTTTCCAGTGGCCAGGTCTATGATCAACAGACTTCAGCTTAGAAGTGGGTTCAGCAAGTAGTTATTCTGAGGCTGACCTTAAACTGTGATTCAGGATCTACTGTACTTAGGGTTGCCACCTTTGGATGAGATGAAAACCGAATACTAAACCACACTCCCAAACTCCACCCCTAACTCCGCCCCTTGTATGACTTATGAGGGCATCGCTTGGACTCTGATTCGCTTGATTTATTCAGAATTGCTGCTGATATTGCATTGTGTACAACCTCTTTAATGTACATCATGATTGTTATTTTTGGTTTGTTTGATTTAGATTTAAATATTTTAAATTTCAGTGTGTGTTAACATTTGGTGGGGTTAGAGATGGGGTTCAGGGGACTTTTCATCCTGTGTACACAGCTTAGCTGACACATCGAGTGACTACAAGGACACCTCTGACAACCAGCTATTTTGGAACAGGTGGCCTTTTCTGGTAAAACTCTTTCAGTAAATAAAACTACACCAGTAATGGTGGACGAGCTGTAATTACAAATATCATCTGCCATTTTAAGATGTGCTACTGTCCCTCCCATTGCTCCTACTCTAAAGCTATTTGTAATGTCACAGAAGTTTTTAAAAGTGGTAGGAACTATTCTATGCTATTAAATACCCTATTTTATTAATAAATAAATAGCATGATATGTGATATGTACTCTGGAGGCAGTATAGCACAGTGGTTTAAGGCTCTGAGCTGCAATTCTGGAGAACAGGGTTTGAATCCCACAGCCCAGACTTGCATACTGTGTCACCCTGAACAACTCATTTCACTCCCTTGTGCTCCCTGGTTGCACCTGTAAACAAGTTTCAGCTTAGTGTGTCTCTTCTGGTAAAAAAAATAATAATGTTTGATAAATTACCTAAATTTGCAGTGCCATCAAATCTAGATTGTGTTCCTTTCTCCTCACCAGCTACTGCTCTCTCTATTTCTTCCTTTTGTCATTTCTGTGGCTTAGCATGACATTAGCTACACTATTCTATGCTGTTCATCTGATATGCCTGGAATGGTCTTCCTGGAATATCCAGGTAGTATGAAAATTGACAGCAATAACTACTGAGGAGAGACAGGTGTAGTACTGCTAGAAATGAAATAAAATATTAGATTATTAATTTAACAACAAACGGGGTAACAAATATTAAAATATAGGACAGACCCTAAAAGAAAAAATAGTGAGCATTTAAAGGTGTGAAAGTATTCCTTATCACAGCAGTCAAAGACCACACTCAATGCAGCCTAGAAAGGATTAGGTTGATTTGCTGCTAATGGTCTTAATAGCCCTGCTTGACACCTTTCAGATTTACTGGTATACAAACAAAGGTTTACATGACATCAGAATTTGTTTGTAATATGAACATGGAAGTAAAATGGTGAAGGATTTAACAGAATCTGTTTTACAAGTATGTGACCATTCAAAATGACTGAAAAAAAGTACTATCTCTGAACAAAACTGGATTAGCAGGTAAAGTTTCTGAAACACATTGTACAGTCCACACTGGACAAGAGGCTACCCTAATGTGGTGCCTGTCCGAATGTCTAAGGGTTTCAGAAAAATGAAGTTGTTAATTAAGGTGATATTGTTTACCCTTCCCAAGAATAATCTTCCAATTTGCTGGTGTAAAGTTAGAGGTAACAACTGAACAGACAGGGACACATTTGGCTCTTTTAAGTGCCCTGCACTAGAAGGCACTTCCTGATTAGCATGCACTGCAAGCAAGCAAGCACACTGAAATGTTAAACACTTGCTTACAGTCAGATGAGAAGAAAATGAAACAGTTAGTAGGGAATCTCACAGGTGCAGCTTGACCCACCATAAAAACCGAATTTGCAATGATGAAAACAGGACCACCGAATCTGGACCTAGAAAACCGAATAATTCGGTCAAAAACCTAGTAGGTGGTAACCTTAACTGTACTACATCAAAGGCTCAGTAATGGCAAAAAAGTATAGGCTATACAAGTCTCTAAAAGTGTGTAAAAGAACCTTATAATAGACTATCTTCCTCACTGGAAGTTAATGCAATTGTTCCAGCACTGGAGAGACAAGGCAGCAGGAATAGAGGTGTGCGAAAAAATAATTCCGCTGGCTGAATTTTCATGAAAGTGTGATTTTCGCTTCTGTAAAAGTTCTGAAAAATGTTTTGCTATTTTCACAAAAATTTCACCTTAAAAAGGCAGAATAAATGTACCAGCTGTGAGTGTTAATGTATTGAACCATGGCAAAAAAATCCGCAGAACAGATCACTGTCAGTGGTCCATTCTTAGGCTTTTGCCCCTGCAGTTTAATACATTAATCCCCCCCCACACACACACACCGATCGCTGGTTCCTCCCATGTAAGAAAAAATAACCTCAGATCTCCCTGGTGTCTAGTGCCCTTCACCCGCTGATTGCAGGTCTCATATAAAAAAAAACCTCCAAACCTTGGTGTCTAGTGCTCCCCAACACATGTCGATCACGGGTCCCATGTAAAAATAATCTGATCCCTGGTGTCTAGTTGCCCCCCCACCACACACACACCAATAGCAGGTCAAGTAACACAAAATCCACTCCTGAATCCCTGGTGTGACTGTCTCGTCCATCCACCTGCCAATTGTGGCCCCCAGAAAATAATAATTCCTTGGTTTCTAGTGGATCCCCCTCCTCATTCAGGATCCCCTTAATTACTAAAAAAGGCAGTCCATCCATTTTACATCCCATAGTATTCCCTGGTGTCTAGTGGACCCCCCATCCCCAATCCCTAGTAAAAAAAATGTAATCCTAATTCCCTCTTGTCTAGTGGACCCCCCACCCATAGAGTTAGTCTCCCACCACACCATGACCCCGAGTGGGCTACTGGAACAGCTCTCCTAGGTGTCATAGGTGTCAGCGTGGCTCAGTTGGTAGCATGTCTGCCTCTGGACCAGAAAAGGTCATGGGTCTCGTCCCACATCGGGATTGGACTTGCACCTAAAAATTGCTGGCATCTGAGTGCAGTATTAGGGGGTGCTGTACTGCTGGGGTGTGCCATCCTTCGGATGAAACATTAAACTGAGGCCCCTTCTGCCCATCCTGGTGTTGTCCTGGTGGGTGTCCGGGTGGAAGTAAAAGAACCCAGGGCACTCTTTGCAAAGAGCAGGTAGCATTCCCTGTGTCCTGGCCAACATTCCCCTTCCCATAAACTGGTTCATGCAATTATCCAGGCTGTGTGTGGGTGATGATGTGCAATATGGCCACCACCACACATTCAGTCACTTCACTACCAGTCCAGCATTGCTTGTAAAGCACTTTGGGATACTGTGTATGAAAAGCAGTTTATAAATGCTGATTCTTCTTCTTCTTCCTCCTCTCCTCTCTCCTCCATGACTGGCAGGCCACTGAATTGTCAATGAATGAGCACGTATAGTCATGGAGGAGAGAGAGGAGTGCTGCGCCTATGGCCTGCATGGGGTTGTGGTGCTAGGGAAGTGGGGTGGTGGGGGACTAACTGTCTGGGTGGGGGTCCACTAGACACCAGGGAATTGGGATGACATTTTTCTTTTTACGGGGTATCTGGGATATAGAGGGGTCCACTAGACACTAGGGAATGCTACGGAACGTAAAATGGATGAACTGCTTTTTTTTATTAATTAAGGGGATCCTGGATGGGCAGAGGGTCCAGCAGACACCAGAGATTTATGATTTTTTTCAAGGGCCATGATCAGTGGGTGGGGGAACCACTAGACACCAAGGACTCAGGAACTAATTTTTTTTAATATGACTTAAGATTGGCAAGTGTGTTTGGGGGACCACTAGACACCAGGGATTAGATTATTTTTATATGGAACCCATGATCAGTGGATATAAGGACCACTAGACATGACCATGGTGTTTATATTAAGAGTTAGGATATGAAAAAATATGTTAAACAGCGGATGGAATAAAATCCACAGTTTAATGTATTATTCTGCAGCTCAACAAAAAAGTCTGTGGAAACAGGCAAAAATCCAGAGAAAGAACCAATTTTGTCATGGTGGAAGTTGCAAAAATTTTTGTGAAATTTCCAAAATTTCGTCAAAGTTCCAAGAAAGTGAAATTTGGAATTTTTGCCAACCCCTAAGCAGGAACTGTTCCCAGTACCAATTTTGCCGCAGTATTCTACACCAATTGCAGGAATCTCAAAGATTTCAAAGGTGGCTCAAAATAGAAAGCATACTGTACCCATAATCCAGTCTCAAGATAATAAAAGCATGCACCAAAATTGCAAGCTGTACGGATGAAAATAAAGAGCAAAACTTCTTAATGCTATGTAAATGAAAGAAACAACTTTTAATGCACTTCAATATATGGCTCTCTTAATGTACTTCCCATCTTTACAAGTAGGGTTACCACCTGTCTTGATTTTCACAGGACAGTCCTGATTTGGGCAGCTGTGTTCTGAAAAAAAAAAACATGAAAAATACTGCATGTCCTGACCTTTTAGAAGGAAAAAATATTTTCTAACTTTTCTCAAAATGTTGCAGAACACTTTAATACCTTAACTAAAATATCTTAACAGGATAAGAAACAATAAAAACAACTAAAAAGCTACAACACTTAGTCTTAGTTCTGATTATTTAAAGAAAGCAAGTCTCTTGCACTGATCGAGGTTACAGAGTGTCCTGTGAAATATTATGTTTCAGTAAGAAATGTTCCACTTTGGACTTCTTAAAAGGTGGTGATCCTAATGACAAGTCAAAATATTTGCCAATGGGGTAAGAACCTTTGAATGAGACATTAAATCAAAGTTTTGTCTTCATGTTATGGTAGTTGTTTGGGTAGGCATTAAAGAGCCTAAAGCACATCTCTAAAAGAGTAGGGGGATTTCTCTGGTGTTCTGGGCAGATTTCCCAAATTTACTAAAAAAAAACAGCTTTTTCTTGTTCAATTTCAGTTTGCATGCAGATGTAGTTCTCTTCCTTCCCCAGGATAAGGCAGAAAATATGCAGTTTTGTCTAGCGCCCCCTTCCCTGATCTACAAAACTAAATAAATCAGATAATTATCATAATAAGATTTTCTTAAAGGAGAAAATAATTCTTATTTGCATAATCTGAGTATAGATACATTTTAGAATAAGAATGTGGTAAATTACTATAGTATTATAAATCTTATAAATCTTATTTCAAGACAGTAAGTTATTTTTAAGATATTAAGTATGTTTTATTTTAAAAATTTATTTTTGGATCAAATTAAAAAAAAATAAACATTTAATACATAGCCTTATAACACAAGGACATTTCTACCACTATTACAATTAACACATTTTGCCACAATTGCTTTCACTTTCATTAGGGTTACCACCTGTCCCTATTTTAGCAGGACAGTCCTGAATTGGGCAGCTGTGTCCTGCGAAAAAAAACATGAAAAATACTACTTGTCCTGACATTATAGCAGAAAAAATGTTTTCTTACTTTCCTCTAAATGTTGCAAAAAACTATAATACCTTTATTAAAATACCACACAATGATAAGAATCACCATAAACAACTGAAAAACTACAACACTTAGTCTCAATTCTGCTTATTTAGTGAAAATAAGTCTGTTGTATTGGTCGAGGTTACATTTTGTCCTGCGAAAAATCATGTTTCAGTAAGAAATGTCCCACTTTGGGCTTCTTAAAAGGTAGTAGCCCTAAGTCTTTCATAGCCATGTTAGTATTACTTAAGAGTTCAGTGCAATAGGATTTCTTAAGAGATACATTATCTAGGTATGCAGGGCCCGATTCTCAAAGCACCACAAAGAATGGTGCAAAGTGCCCCTTGCCCCAAAAGATGCACTGAGAGAGATTCTCAAAGGCAGCCTGTATCAGCCGCAGGCTGCCTGCACCAAATGGGGCATGCACTGCCAGTATGCCACTAACTAGGCTGCAGCATGGTGCTATGAGGCTTGCGTCAGGCACAGACTGACAAGGCCGACATAAACCCTAATGTGGGATTCTCAAAACCCTCTCTGAGGGAAAAAGTTTTAAGTACTCTTAGACCAGCCATGGACCCCCTACCCAATCCCGAATCCATAAACTCCAAGAGCAAAGCTTCAGGGGTTTTTGAGATTATCGCACATCAAGGGTGTGTGAAAAATCCTCTCAATGCACACCTGCATAGGCATTATTTCTTAAAATAACTGGTGTAAGGTTTCAACTAAAAAATTAGCCGTATTTGTGTGAGTGAACATATCTATTAGCAACCGCCATTTGCACACAGATACAATGACATGACAGTGTGAGGAATAAAACACTGTAATAAATGGCTATCAAGTTATCACAGAATTCAGCAGGCTACCACATAATCCTTATAAAATGGGTCTAGAATTTGGAGAAATATGATTGTCTATTACCCATGCAAATAGAACTGTCTAAAGCATGGCTAATAACAAGAGCAGCAGCAGGAGCCCTATAACATCTATATGGCATATTAGATCAATGCTTTCTGGCTCAGAATTCTCAATTAGAATTTCAGTTTTTGAAACCAGCCATTTTTTTCTCCCCCATATACAGCAGCACCATTTTTCCAACACAGTCCATTCAGCTCAAAATCAATAACCACTGACTTTTCCTAAGAATTATATTTATTTGATACATATCTATAAAAGAAAGCATCAAAGGCAGGTGGCAGGCTGCTTCAACCCCCTGAAGTGTGAACTGCCACATTTCTGATTTGTTTAAATCCTAACTCTCTTTATAATTACTTGTTAGTGTCTCCTCTTTGACAACAGTTGTGGGATGTTTCAGCTTGTGCTTTTCCTGCAGCTCCCAATCTCCCTTCCCCCTCAGTCCTGAAATATCACTTATCTAAGCACCTTCCCACCAAGTGGGTGCGGTTCTGCCAGCAACTTACCATACCTCTGTTTATATTATGGTGTCAGCAAGATCTGGAGGCAGTTGAATCAGACTCAGCCAAAAGACAAGAAGCATTCCAGTTGGTGTCTGAAGAGAAAATAGAGTTGCCTTTTTACAAAAGTCACTTGTTGACAGCACATAAAGCAAATGGGAAAGAAAAGTACAAGAAAATTGGAAGATCAGTAACATCCATAGTGATGTCGGGCCAGTTGAGCCTAGCAGGATAACACTCAGTAGTGGTTAATATTGTGGGGGTATTGGGGCAGCACCATTAGGGCAGGTGCTGACTGCAATCTAAAAAAAAATTTATTTTTAAATGAAAATACACTGCAGACAGTGGCTAAGGCTGTGGTGGGGTGAACAGAGGCAAGGCAGGCCTAAAGAAAAAGAACAGAAAGGAAAGCAGGGCAAGGAGCAAGGAAAGCGCTGATCAACAGGACTGGGGGAGGGAAAAGTGGAGAGATGGTACCTACATCGAGCTACTGAGATGGACTCAGGAAAACTACTAGTATAGAGTTCTTAATGGGACGAATACGAACATACAAAATTTGCCAGCAGATAAAGGCCTAGAGGTCTATCAAGTCTGCTCGAATGTGGAGCTAGCACCACTTATTCTGCAGCTGCCCCTCCCTTCCACCCTTCCCCTTCATTAACCCTCCCCCTTGTCCTGTCCCATCCTCATTTGAAGCAGTCCACTGTTCTACTGCATACCACTTCAGCAAGTAATGCATTCCACCCAGCCACCACCCTCTCTATAAAAAAGTGTATCCTCATCTCCCTCCTGAACCTTCCTCGCTCCAGTCTCATATCATGGCCCCTGGTGGCCCTCCCCTCCCTTACTTTGAACAGCCCCTCTGTACCCGTCTTGTTTATTCCTTTCATGTATTTAAAGGTTTCAATCATGTCACCCCTGTCTCTCCTCTCCTCCAGTGAGTACATGTTCAACTCCTTCAACCTCCTCTCCTATGATAAGTCCCCCAGCCCCTTGATCATCATTGTCGCTCTGCACTGCACCCCCTCCAGTAACTTAATGTCCCTCTTCAGATACGGATGCCAGTACTGCACGCAGTACTCCAGGTGTGGTCTAACTAATGACCTATTCAGTGGCAGAATCACCTCCTCCCTCCTCGAGGATATACCCCTTGCAGTACAACCCAGCATTTTGTTGGCCTTTGCAGCTGCCTTCCTACATTGTGCCGAGTTGTTCATTGACTCTGTAATGAGCACACCCAGATCCTTCTCCTCCTTTGTCGGGGCTAGCTGCACTCCCCCTAGCTGGTAACTCCTCCTTGAGTTCTTCATCCCAAAATGCAGCACCTTGCACTTTTTGGCATTAAAGCCCAGTTGCCAGGTGTCTGACCAGGTTTCAAGCTTTGCCAGATCATCTTGCAACCCCTGCCATCCCCCTACGTCATCCACCACCACGCCTACCTTGGTATCATCAGCAAACAGACTGATCTTGCTCTTGATGTCCCATGATATGTCTGCAATGAATATCCCAAACAACACTGGTCCCAACACTGAGCCCTGTGGAACACCGCTCGTCACTGCCCTTGGGTGTGAGAGCTCCCCACCCACCACCACCCTCTGTTGCCTTCCCTGCAGCCAGTTTCCTACCCATCTCACCAGCTTTGCACCCGCCCCTGTGCCTACTAACTTCCTTCCCAGCCTTCCATGTGGCACTGAGTCGAATGCCTTACTGAAGTCCAGATACAGGACATCCATTGCATGGCCCCTGTCCAGTTGCCTAGTTACCCAGTCATAGAACTCGACCAGGTTGGTTTGGCAGGATCTGCCACGTATGAAGCCATGCTGTCTGCTGTCCTGTAGTCCTTTGGCCTCTAGGCCAAATGTACTACATATTAAAAAAAAATGCATTCAGGCAGAGTAACTATTTTATGACAAATTTATACAAAGATTTTATTTTTGTATTATTTAAAGTAAACAGTTTTAATTTTAACAAACATATAAAATACAGAGTCCAATTTTATAAGTGTAATAAGACACTCAGAGAGTGTGCATTAGACATTTCTAACACACGTCCAGGGGCTGAAGACCCTCAGCTTGTGGTCTTGAGCCTCTCTTCTCCACTGACCATGTGTTAGGAATGTATAATGCACCCCCCTCATGTCTTATTGCATACATAAATGCCAAGAGTAAAGCTCAAAGGGGTTGTGAGATGATCACACACCTAGGGTGTGTGAAAAATCCTCTTAATACACACCTGAATAGGCATTATTTTTTATAATAACTGGTGCAAGGTTTCAACAAAAAAACTGGCTATATTTGTTTGAGCGAGCATGTCTCTGAGCAGTTGATGTACTCACATGAGTACAGTGAAATAAGAGTGCGACGAAGAAAATGCGTAATAACCCGCTATCGAGTTATTACAGAATTCAGCAGGTTATTATGGCATTTTATCAGGAATGTGTAACCAGGCATTATAGGGGGTCACCAGTTATTATAGTTGATTATCTTATGTTTGTATTTGTATGTATTGTGCTGTATGCTTCCAGGTTGTGCCTGTAGTCTGGCCATGTAGCCTAGTGTACCCACCCAGTGATAAAACGAAAATTAATTGCATTGATCTGAGTATCTGACATGGTTCAGTACTTATAAAAATTGCCTTTTGAAACAGTTTTTCTTAACCATGAAAATGTGTCACTATTGGTTAGGAAACGATGAAGAAACCATATGTTTATCACTAACTAGCAAAGGTTAGCAATGTACTTTAGCAAAAAAAAAATCATATTCCAATTTCAAAGCAAACCAATAGACCATTCTTGGTAAGCTTTTATTTCTGTAAAATATTATTTATAATGGAAACCAACTTCAGATACAAGCTGCCCTTGAATACAAGATGCAGATTATATTGAGACATTTTAATAAATGCTACCCTCACAGCTTCAGTTCAGGATTGAAGTCATGTTAGATAAAGCACTGTAGATGGAACTCAGGCACTGTAAAAACAGCAATTCTTACCAGCTGTCTTTATCTTGCATATCACTGTTCAGCTCTATAAAAAAATATCATTGTTGTATTTCATTTTCAAGTTATGATCTTAGCTGATGTTCTTATGCATATCCTTTTATGAATTAGACCATTAACAATAAGGTGCATAGGGTGTTAATATTTTACTGCACAAATTTGATTTTGCAATACATGCTGCAGATTGAAATAAACCATTTTATCTATTGGGTGAAATATGGTATCTGTTTTCTAAACAGGTTGGCCCAATTTTCATCCTATGCACCTTCCTATTAAAAGTGAGGGTATACAGAAATCGGACAACAATGTGTAGCTGGCCTATTTTCATATAAGATTGAATGCCATTGGCAATAAATGGAAACAATCTTTTGAAAATAGGCCACTTTATATTATCCAACATTCAAGGAAGTTCATAACGTTTTCTGCTCTCTGAAAGAGCTCCTTTCCTGAAAGGCTGATTTCTGATGAACCTGTTGGTTTGAAATAAGCATTGTCTACACAATAATTTCATATGAAAAGGTAAATATTTTTCTAAGAAAGCACAGCCCTGTAGGCCCAATGCAAGGAATCATTAGTAATGTTATTCAGATCTTTATATAGGGCAGGCTGTCATACCCAGGGATTGTCATACAACTACCCATATGACCTTGCACTTTACATGTAACCTTGCACTAGATCCGAGGGATTAAGGTGTATGCACATGTTAAGGAGTCACTGAAACCTAACAGCTTGGATTCTACATACAGTTCTTCTTACGGCCTCTATCTCCTATATGCCATGTTTGCCAAACATCTGCCCATCTGTCAAAGAATTCCATGTAAACTACTCTACAATCTGTACAATGTTGTAAACTACTGCTGATTTTAGAATATGATTCATCATTGTAAAGTGTTAAAATATAATGTTTTCCTAACGTGGCTAAATCATTAAAGGCTTAGGGCCAGATATTCAAAAATGTGCAAAATGGAATGCAAATATGTACGCTGTGCTTTGTGATAGTGGGTGTGTGCAAAGAGGCTATATTCAGAGGGACAGTGCACAGTGCAATTCCGCTGAATATATGGTTATTGTGCCCTGGTGCTAAGCCACTTACCACCACCCAATAGCACCCCTGAAATAGTGCACCGCAGTGGCTTGCACACTGGCAAAATCTGTAATATTCAAAACTCTCATGCAAATGAGTCCATTTGGCATGCATTAGCATGGGGAGTGAGGCTAGTATACCTGAAGCAGACCCTCCAATTGCCCTGTCACAGTGAGCTGCCCATTGCTAGTAGTACCCCCTCTGATCCCTCTCCCATCATGAAAACCTCCATCACTGGTGTCTAGTTCTGCCCCCCCGATCTGACTCCCAGTACCAGACTTGAATTTCCCTGGTGTCCAGGGGTCCCTTCCCCACCCGATCCCTATTCAGATACCAGGACTCCCCGGTATGTCAATATTCACCTCCTTTCACAGTGATAGCCTGTCCACCAGCCCATAAGTAAGTATGTGCAGTCCTCCGACACCCAAAGTCCCAATCTTATCCCAAACTGTGCACAGCAGTGGCCCCTCAGTCCAGACAATGGTGGTGGATAGTGGCCCCCCCTCCTACCATGGCACCAACAACCCAACCCCCATCCTCATCCCCCATACCTGCATGCCAGTACTGCAGTCACAGATAGCAGGCAACAGAGCCCGCCACACTCCAGTTCGGCACTCGCCAATCAACTGATGATGGGAGTGCACTGCGTATTTATGGGGCAGGTCTCTGTAAATAAGCAGCATGCTCCCATTATCAGTTGGATGGCGGGTGCCGAGGTGGAGTCTGGAGGGCAGTGCCCCACACCGTCCACAACCACAGCACCAGCAAGAAGTTACAGGGGACAGGGGTGAGGATGGGTTTTTGGTGCTGCAGGTGGAAGGGGGGCCACTATCCACCACCATTGTCCCGAATGGGGGGGCATTGCTGTGCCTATTTTTTAAGGGGGCTTTGGTGTGGTAGGGGGGCATGGACATACTTGCTTATGGCCTGGTAGTCACTGTGGGGGAAGGGGAAATATTGACATACCAGGGAGCTTTCTTGGTTCCAGGACAGGGACAAGGTGGGGGCAGGGATTACTGGTCACCAGGGAATGTACTCTTTGCACATCATTTTGTAATTTGTCACCTCAGGGTGAGACCACTGGTCACCAGGGAATTTGCTATTTGTACATCTATTTTTATTTTCACTTTGGGACAAGGATCTTGTGGGGGAAGGGACTCTTGTACACCAGGGAAATTTGAGTCCGGTATCAGGAGTGGAAATGGAGGGTGGGGGTCACCACCTAGATGCTGGAGATAGTATTACAAATGTGTGGAATTAGGATGGGAGGGAGTCGGGCAACACTAAATGCCAGGGACATTAAAGCAAATCTGTGGATGTGGGACCAGAGGGAAGGGGGCACCATTAGGCACTTGGGGGGGCTTACGTACTTCCTCCAGCAATCACTAGGGTTGCACTGGACTATGATGAGGGTTATGTCGGTGGTATTTTCTCCATGCAAAGGGACCACACAAAGCACTTTTGCATGGAGCAAATACTCTGAATATCAGACTGTGCTAATATTTAGGTCCCCGCTCCCCAATTTGCATACTTTTTTGTGCTCCTTCCCAACCTCCCGATCGGCCACGCCTTCAGACCACTAAGGCCCACTGCCATCATGTCCCCATCGCTATCCAATACCCCATTTGAGTTATGATACCAGGTAACTCAACGTCACCCTTTATTGGGAGGCCCTTCCCCTGTGGGAGCAGCAATGGGTAGAAGAGAAATGCCCGTAGGTGTACAATGTATCCTGGTCACGGCGGGGTTGGCATGGACATCTCCAAGCTACCATGGTGATGGGGACTTGCGGCCATCATTTGGTTGGCTGACGGCAGATTTGTCACTTTTCTTCTGACCCACCCACATGTTCCACAAGCAGCCAGCTGTAGCAGTGTCTTGGGGGTGGGAGCATTCAGTGGCGCATTGTGGCCACACACCACCAAGAACATTAACTCCTAGCCATCCCCTGGGGTTGACAAACAGCAGCCTGAGAACCACCCATTCCCCTGGGAGGAAAATGTCCAAAGGACACTCTAATATCCCTCCCTGCTGGACTCTGATTTGCATACTTTTGCCTTGCACACCCCTCCACTATTTGCCCAGGCACAAACCCTGTTTGACCGCACTAATCGGGCTTTTGAATATGGGGCTCCCTCGCAACACCCAGTTTGTGCCTGCAAAATGGGATATGTTCCAGGTCAAAGTTTTGAATACAGGGTCCCTGATTTGGGCCTGTGTATTTTCTGAATCTAATCATAGATAAACTGTATGTGTATTTGTTATTCTTTTTTTATTACAGTATTTCACTATCTAGCAAAAACAGAATAGATGGGGTGGGGGAGGGTTTTCTCAAGTTCCACCTTTGCTTCCGAAAAGGGAAAGGGAAATGTTTCAAAAAATAAGAAAAGAAGCAGGTGTTGGTAAAGTTCAATCTGTCAGGCCCCTTTCCTTCATCCACTCCTAAAACTCTGAGAAATGTTATTTGTTATCCATTATGAATGCTTGGAATGACAATGTCTCTGGATAAAGGTACCCTACAGTATACATATCAGTTAAACGACTATTTCTCAGTGCCATAATGATGACAGGGTTATTTACATTTTATGTCTCCCTGTTGATATACTATACTGATTTTTTTAAGTCTTGTATTCCCATGCCAAGAACAAAAGTTACTGTCAGAATAATGCCGCTCACAGAAAGAGAATTTTATTGTTCTCAGACAGGCAATCCCCTTGCACGGTTTAGATAATCTGGAATGTCTGGTGTTCATGGCTCATCCCTAACTTGGAACCCTTCTCAAACAGAAGATAACCTTTGAATGTAGAAACTTTCATGTGCCTAGGACAGTTTCATGTCATAATAGCAATCGCAAAATAGCTATCGCTATTATGGTGAATGTATATCATCGATAAGCAAATCAGCATCATACACTCCAGGATAACAAGACATCTGGACAAATAAACAAGTGTTTTTGTGGGGGGGGTGCATCCCCCAGTTCCCCTCGAGGGGGGCTTTGCCCCCCACCCCACCTAGAAAAGGATTCTCAACTCCAGGGGGTGCATGTCGGGGAAGGGGCGATATCTCTGCACCTGGGTAAAATTAAGTGCTGCAGTCACAGGCAGTGGCAAAAGTTTCCCACACCTGATCCCAAATCCTGTACCTGCCATACCTGAGCTAGCCACCTACACCACTACACCTCACAGCTAGCTCAGTGACACAGGTACAGCTGTCCCCCAAAACTCTTTCCCTGTCACTCCCCTTCCCCTCACTATCCCCCTCTTCCTGTCACCCTGCAGTAGACTCGCGGTCACGTAGTATCGCTATCCTTCCAGGGTAGCCCAGGAGGAAAGCACTGAATATGAGTTGTCGTTTTGACGGTCACTCATATTCAAGTTGCCTTCCTCACTGGATACCACCTAGGACGATTCTGATTTCCCTGATAAGATACCACATCATTTTTGAAAATAAAGTCTAAAGGCAATAAGTTTATTTATTTATTTATTTTCATGTTTAGAATTCAATACCTTTGAGCAGGAGGCTCATTTACAAAGGTTCCGAGTCAGACAAGTAACTGAAAAACAACAATGGCAATACAAACAATACAACAGGATTACATGAGTTACATAGGGCAAATATATATATATATATATATATATATATATATATTACAAGAAGCTAGGTGTAGAGATTTCAACAACACTACAGGGGTGTGGCAAATACATTTCTAATCATAACTAACTTAGGGTCAGTGTGGATCCCAGGCTTAGGTCTTTTGTGGTAGAAATAGTAGCAATCAGAGGAGCTTTTGTCGGGTGTAAAAACAAGGGAGGTGGAAAAGGCAAGGTGCTGAAAGAGTGTGTGGGGGGGTTGTAATAGAAAGGAAGATAAAGGTTTATGAAGTGCATTGGCAGATATTATCAAGGGCAAGAGGGGAGCGTAATCCATTTTTAAAGTGGCTTAACATTCCACAACAGAGTAATTCAGTCAGAAGGCCATTAATCCACATTGGTCCCTGATATGATGGTGATCTCTGGGCAAATGTGGTATGCTTGAAGGACACTTGAACACCACCTTAGGCTGCTCTTCTGGTATTAACAGTGGGTTGGTGTTATTGTAATAGAAAGTTCAAATCCAAAGAAGTAACTATTCGACAATGGTAAGAAAGAACTTCCATCTCAATGAAATTCAGATTTCTGACTTACTTTTCAATCAGCAATGAAGAGGAAAGCCTTTTCACTTTCAAACTGAATAATTCATGAGTTTGTTCCCCGTAACAGATGTAGGGGAAGTCATGTTTTATTTTCTAATCGGTCAACTTCCCAAAGCTCTAGTCTACCAAAAAAGGTAAAGTGGAATAAGTTAGGCACCACTTTCTGCTATTCCTTGTGCAGCATCATGGGTTCATAACTTCATTGTTATACCGCCACAAAAATTGTTGTTTTTGGATTGTTAAAGGAGTGTTTTTGAATGTGCGTTGGGGGTTAGACAGTTTCTTGCTGTAATCCTATAGTATGTATTGCCATCAGCATTGTCTGATTTCACTACATACTTTATTCCACTTGTAACAGTAATCCACGTGAGGAGTTTTTTATGATAGTTCTTTCAGAGTGAAACACAATGCCTTACCTGTGGAATCTCTCCTCAACATGTTTTTCCATTAGATCAGGTACAGTTACTACAGCCTGCAGTTGCTGACCTGAGGTTGTGGTTACCCAACAGCTGCATACTTAGAGTTGATAGCTTCCATGTATTGTGCAGAGAGCACCTTCAAACAGGCAAGAAGGAGGGGTGGAGGAACAATGGAGAGTAATCAAAACAGCCACCATCACAGAGGCAACAAGTCTTTGTGTAAAGCAAATCAACAAAGCACAATGAAGGAAAAAAACACTATGGTTCTCAAAAGAGGTGGCAGAGAAGGTTAAGGAGAAAAAGATAGCATTCAGGAAATATAAGGAAACACAGAAGGAGAAGGACAGAGAACTTTATCTGTTAAAGCAGAAAGAGGCTGGGAAGGCAGTCAGAATAGCAAAGGCCCAAACCGAGGAAAGGATAGCCAACTCTGTTAAGAAGGGGGATAAGACCTTTTATAGGTACATTAGGGAGCGAAGAAAGACCAAAGGAGGGATACTGAGGCTTAATAAAGGAGAGGGAATGTGGGTAGAGAGTGACAATGAAAAAGCAGGGATACTGAACGAATATTTCTGCTCAGTATTCACAAAGGAAGAGGAGGGGGAGGTACCTAAACCAAACAAGAGAAACGCTCTGAAGACGAGGCTCGATACCAGTCCATTTACAGAAGAAAGGATTCTGGAAAAACTAATAAAATTGAAGGTGGACAAAGCAATGGGCCTGATGGGATTCACCCAAGAATTCTAAAAGAACTAAGGGTAGAACTAATGACACCGCTGACTACTCTCTTTAACAAATCATGGGAGAATGGGGTGGTACCTGAGGACTGGAGGAGGGCAGATGTGATTCCTCTTCACAAAAGTGGGAGCAGGACAGAGACAGGAAACTACAGACCAGTTAGTTTGACCTCAGTGGTAGGTAAAATGATGGAATAACTTCTGAAGGAAAGAACTGTTGAGTACCTAGAGGCCAGTGGGGTACAGGACCCAAGGCAGCATGGATTCACGATGGGAAGGTTGTGTCAGACGAATCTAATAGATTTCTTTGACTGGGTGACCAAAGTAGTAGACCAGGGAGGGGCTGTGGACATGGCTTACCTAGATTTTAGCAAGGCATTTGATACAGTCCCACACAAAAGATTAATGCACAAGTTACCAGCCTTGGAGTGGGTCCCAAGGTGGTAGCCTGGATAAAAAATTGGCTAGACAACAGGACGCAAAGGGTAGTAGTAAATGGAGTTCACAGTGAAGAAAGGAGGGTTATTAGCAGGGTACCACAGGGTTCAGTACTGGGACCGGTCCTTTTTAATGTTTTTATATGTGACATTGCAGAGGAACTGGAAGGAAAAGTACTGTATGTCTCTTTGCAGATGACACAAAGATCTGCAACAGGGTTGATACACCAGATGGAGTGGAAAGGATGAGAAGGGACTTGGCAAGGTTGGAGGAATGGTCAAATGTATGGCAGCTCAGATACAATGCAAAGAAGTGCAAGGTAATGCACATGGAAAACAAAAACCCAGGGCAAGAGTACACAATGGGGGTGAGATACTGACAACAGTAAAAATGGAAAGGGACCTGAGGGTAATTATATCAGATGACCTAAAGGTGGGCAAGCAATGTGAGAAGGCAGTAAGGAAGGCTGGGGGGATACTGGAATGCATAGGAAGAGGCATCAATAGTAGAAAACAGGAAGTTGTTATACCTCTGTACAGACAGTTGGTGAGACCCCATCTGGAGTACTGTGTGCAGTTCTGGAGACCCCATCTCCGCAAAGACATAGACAGAGTGGAGGCTGTCCAGAAGAGCGTATCAAAATGGTGCAGGGTCTGCACCAGAAGACATACGAAGAAAGACTAAAGGAGCTTAATATGTATACCCTTGAGGAAAGGAGGGAGAGAGGGGACATGATAGAAACTTTCAAGTATCTCAAGGGAATCAACAAAGTCCAAGAGGGTGGCATCTTTCAGAAAAAGAGATGTGCAAGAACAAGGGGGCACAATTTGAAGATAGAGGGGGGACAGCTCAGAGGTAACGTGAAGAGGTATTTAACTGAGGAGGTTGTGGAGTCAAGAACAGTGGGGGAATTCAAGAATGCATGGGACAGACACAAGGCAGTCCTAGTGGGGGTAGGAGGAAGTAAGCTGTTGGTTAATTAGGATCTGCAGCTTATCTGTTAGGTAGGAAAATGGGCAGACTAGGTGGGCCAAGCGGTCCTTATCTGCTGTCAAATTCTATGTTTCTATGTTTCTGTGTTTCTCCTTCCCTCCATTCTCTATTCTTGTCCCAGTCCTATATCCAGGATTATTAATAAATAAAAAACAAACAAACATCCTTACCTCTGCTGGCTTCTTCCTAGATCAATGACCCTGACCTTTGCAATGCTGCAGGTGGTGGAGCTATTCAGAAACTCAAGTAAAGGCCTGCAGTGTTGTAGTTAAGCACAGCTGCAGCATCTCAATGGAATCAAATTAGATCAACTCCTTGCAAGTGTACACTTAAACAAATATTCTGAGTGAGTATACCGGTGGATTTACATGGCTTGTGTGGTTCGGTCAGGAGGTGCAGCCAAGGGACTTAACCACACCAAAAGTGGTAAATCCACCAGTATACCCACTCTCTGGAGGGGTATATTGCTATTATAGAATGTCACCATGTCTTTTTGTTGACAAAAAATAAATAGAAATAAGGTGTTCTATGGCATTTTAATTTACTTGTAATTGGGTCATTGTTGCGCAGTGGAAAAAATAGTCCTGGGTGGCTAGGGCATAGTTTTACTTGCATGTGCTCAGTAAGGGTTTAGCACCATTGCTGCCACTGCCCCCCCCCCATATATTTCCCACTGGGGCTGGAAAACACTTATTTGTGTTTCCTGAAGTGTTAGTTACACTGTGTCCTGGCTATGTGAAAAAAAACAAAACACTGGGTCTGTTTTTTTTCTCTCTGTCCCTGTGTCTCTCAGGTTATGTGCACGTGCGGTAGGCGGGCTTCTATAACACTTGTTTCCTGGCTGGGGGAAAAAACTATGCATTTTGTTTCTCATTTATCCTCTGCCTCGATCATGGAAAACAGTGGGTGAGGAGGGGCAACAGCCATGCATTTCTACTTTGGAACATTTCTGGCACTGCCTTACCACTTCCGTGTTTAGCTCTCCTGGGACAGGAGGGTTAAGAATTATAGCATGACAATACAGGTGATGAGGAGGTTCAGATTTTTTTTTAAAGAATATAGATAAAATGGGTTTCTAACATGTTCCTTTGGAGCAGAATTTTAGAGGTGTTCAAAAGTGAAGTTGGTAGAGCGAGGAGATAATATGGCAGAATTTTTAATGTTAATATTGATACGAAGTAGCGGGGATAGCTAGGAATAATTTTATTTAGGTTTGTGCCAAATTATTAACTGTTTGGGGAGAGAGTCAAGGTTTAACTTTCACCTACAATGTGGATTTCGCGTTCTGAGTTTTGCCGTCTTTGCCGGTTTGAATTTGTGCTGGTCAGAGTGATTTCAAGGGGGGGCTCTTGGTGTGGCTGATTGGTGGCTGGCACTTTTTCCAGTGGGTATGCTGGAGGATTTACAATGCTGAAAAGGTGCCAGCCAGCCAATCAAAATGCAGGATTCTGTCTATTTTTTTGTGTCCATTGTATAATTACTTATGGACTAGTGCTGGACAAAATTTAAATAATGTCCTTGAAACAGCAAAAAAATGGCATTTTCAGATTCATTCATTTTTTGTGAAATTGGAAAAATCTGCACAATTTCAACAACTGTATATTTTGTTAAAATTGAGCATTTGACTGCATGTAAACCCAGTTTGCACAAAATGCACAATTTGGAACTGTTTGTTCAAAAAGATACCTCCCCACAATGTCAACTTTTTTCCAACTTGTATTGTTTTAAAACTTTTTTTAATGAGCAGTTTTGAATATTAATGTGCAAAATATGTGAAAGTGTTGCTTTTTGTTTAAATTGGTCATTTAAAAAACAGTAACATTCAAAATGTGCATGTGCAAAGAACTTGTAAGTGCTTAATTATATCCATACTGTGTATTTTTTGACAAAAGTAGTTTTTTTTTTTATAATGCTCAGTTTGGAATTTGTACATGCAAAATGAATACAGCTATGTGTTTCACTTCAAAAATATGCTATTTGTGACATTGTGCATTTTAGGAATATAAAAATACATATTTAAAAGGTATTTATATATGTATGAAGAAATGCTCAACATTGCATGAATATTTTGTGTATTTCATGGAAATTCTGAAAAAAGGCATTTTGTTATATTTGCCCAGCTATACTCCTGACACCACTGTAGCTATAGTGCATCACTCTTAATAGTGCTAAAAATATACCTTCTGTGCTGCACACCATTTTTTTTTTGGTCTTAACTCTTTCAGGTCTGCAATGCTATTACTAAGCCAATTGTGGTGGCCATATTTTTTCTTAAAAAAAAAAAAACTAAAAACATTTATAAAATAATCATGTTTTGGTGAAACTAGAGAATGTTACCTCCAAATAAAATTGGAAAATACCTGGACTCTCTTCTAATGGAATTTGTTGCCCAAATTCATTGCACTGTTGCAGTAAGGCTCTAGGTGGGAGAATTTATGTGCAGTCAGACATGTTTTAGCTTAATCCAGTAGACCACCACATGCTACCACATACTGGTCTCCAATAAATCGGATCTCTCTAAATGCTTATTACATTATCCTAGTGTTCAAGTATTTCTCCAGTCATTTTCAATGGGCTATTATGCCTGTGAGAGTGGAGAGAAGTTCTGCCACCTCCTGAAGCAGTGGACCTTTTGGATTAAATAGTATAGAAGGTATGCAAACTTTATTTACATGTTACTTCTTTAGGACCAACACTTCGGTTTCTTTCATGAAAAAGTCTGCTTCTAGATCAAGATTTTATCAATTTCCACTTAATATAATTTAAAAAAGAAATGGTTTTATTAAAAACAAGAATTGCGTTTTTCTGTGCTTTTAAAAGATTCATACATCTGTGAAAGGCACTCTTCCATAAGTGCAAGAGGCCTCTCATACCTGACTGTCTTTCTGGCATGGCTGTAGCCTATTGTGTTGCCTCCTGGGAGACAGGGAGTTGTGGGTGAGCACCCAGAAGCTCACTCTGGTGCTGACTGGCAGACAAGTGAGTTATGGAGATGTGGCACTATGCTTCCAGGGGTAGGTTGCAGACAGTCCAGAAATAATGTGGCCTTGGTTTGCTGGTTGACCAACAGGCAGCATTGACATCGGCAGCAGAGTTGGGTCTGTCAGTTTCTCAGATCCAAGCAAAAAAGTCATAGTGATTGGATTTTTTTTTCAGGCTCTGAAGCCAGGGTTCTGTCTTTATGTTTGTTCCCCATTACTATAAATTCCAATAGCAGAATGCAGAAGGTACGGAGTACTGACATTGTCATTGTTTTAACTTTTTAAGTTCTTTCCCTCCCTCACATGGCTGTGTCTTTCTTCCTTAGTGTCCCACGGTATCTTGATGTTTTGTGCATGATGTTTTGTGTTCTTTAAAATGTCAGAAGTGACACAACTAAAACACACACTCTATATTGCATCCAGACACCACAGTAAATTAGTTAAGACAGTATTGCAAACAACTGATAAGATCCCTTCTCTTTTTTGTGGAATGTCCCAAACTCAGCAGTCATCAATATGATGTGAATTCAGATGATACTAAGTCCTAAGAACATTGTTTATGTTTGCTTTCACGCATGTGCAAGAAACATAATGCTACCATATGAGTTTTCATAGGTGTGCCTCCCCCACTTCCAATGCCATGCTCCCTTTTGCAGGAGCAGCTGCACCACACCAATGAATATCTGAGCTGTCTATGACAGCCGTTCAAATGCAGTGACATACAGTTCTGAGGAAAACACCACCACAATCAGCGGTGGTAACATGTAGGCAATTTGCATGCTGCCGCTGGCAGTATGCAAATTGCCTACAAGTATGTCAGCACTGCATCTGAACTGTCATAGACAGTCCCATGTCCCCCCGATGAACACCTATGTTGCATGCTGAGGGCCCACCCAAGTGTGCTCATGTGCTCCCCTCCACTGCAGCACACTGTATGACAGATGAGGGTGCCCAATCCCCTGTCAGCCCCACTGCCCCCAAACAGACTTCTAGGTGCCACACTGGGAGCCCACCCCAGCATGGCAAAAGTCCTTATGGTTGACAGGGGTAACGACTACCCCATCGGCTCCACTGTACCCCCCAAAAGAAACACAGACTTCTAAGTGCCATGCTGGTAGTCCACCCCAGCATGGCAAAAGTCGGTATGGCCGACAGGGGTGCCCAATCCCCCGTAGGCTCCATTGCCCCCCCAAAAAATAACCTTTCAGCTGCCACACTGGGAGCCCACCACAGCATGGCAAAAGTCCCGCATCATCTTCCTGAATTAGAAAAAAAAACTATAAAAAAAAAAGGTCTCTCGTTGACTGTCTTGCTCCCTCCCACAACCCGTTCCCACCATCTGTGCACCCACCTCCCCACACACCCCCCTCACCCCATACCTACCTCCGGAGCCCAGCATGATGATCTTCAGTGGACCAGGAACACGTCTGCACTCTTCAAAGCCGACCACGAACTGAAAAAATGCCGGTAAGCTGTATAATGGCATAAATGGTTTTTTTCAACTTTGGTGCATATCTTGGCCATTCTGGGGAATTTTTTTACCACATGGGGTTCTTGGGGCCCCAATTCATGAACTCAATCACTGTCATTTTGTTATTCGGTCCTGAAAGGTGATTTCGTGGTCACTGCGCTGAACCAGCTTTTGGGACCAAGTAACAAAATGACAGTGTCACAGTTCATGAGGTAGGCCCCCAAAACCCTATGTTATAGATTTGGTGAAAAGAATCCCAAAAATTACTTTTGCTAGTGTGCATTGCACAGTTCCTACGCATGCTTGTACCTTTGCCAATTTTTAATATTTTCACTCCAGATTTTCAGCATTGCCATTTTACCACACCTCCTTATGAGCAGTACAGCTGTCATTTTTCACATCTTGCCCAAAATGTGATTTCAGCCATGTAGCGCACAATGGCGCAGTCATTGGGCAAAATCAATGTTCAGGACAGATTAAGAAAATCAGAGTGACACTGTTCATGAGCAGAGGTCATAAAATGGCTATATTGAAAATGTGGTGACAAAAGTCCATAAAATGACTGTGTTATGAGCATGCATTGTGCAGTTTCCATGCACCCTTGTAAGTTCACGAATTTGTAATATTTTCAGTCCAGATTTTCAACACTGGCATTTTTCCACACATCCTTATGAACAGCACAGCTGTCATTTTTCACACCCTGGCCGAAATGTGTTTTTGCACTTCCAGCGCAGAAATGCATGGTCACTGTGGGAAATCAGTGTTCAGGACAGATTAAGAAAATCACAGTGACACTGTTCATGAGTGCAGGTCCAAAAAAAAAAAATGCCTGTGTTGACAATGTGCTGTAAAAAATCCCCAAACTAATTACATTATGGGTGTGCATTGCGCAGTTTCTACGCACACTCGTGACTTCACCAGTTTTTTTATATCTTCACTCCAGATTTTCAACATTGCCATTTTTTATACCTCTCTATGAACAGTGCAGCTGTCATTTTTCACATCCTGTTCAAAATGTGTTTTCGCACCTGTGGTGCCAAATGGCGTAGTCGCTGTGCAAAATCAGCTTTCGGTTAATGAACTGATATTACCACTGTTCATGAGGTGGGGGTCACAAAAAGCCCATGTTGAAAATTTGAAGTGAAAATACCAACGAACTCCTGGGGCGTTAGGGTTTCTGACCATAATGCCCCACCTTGTGAGACTGACAGGCATCAGGGGTGTGACTTAAGATTGTCGCCTGTAATGCTCATGCCATTCCAGCCCCACACTGCAGCCAGTGACAGGCATCAAGGTGTGTCTTGGACTCTTTGGTCCCAAAGTTCACCCCATTCTCCCATACTGCACCCATCTCACCATATTTCCTTATGGAATGGGGTGAGCATAGGGCCCAAAGACCCCAAGGCACACCAAGACAGTCAGTGTCTGCAGGGTAGGGTGTGGTGAAATGGTGTGGCCATTATGCCTGATGACCCAAAGGCACACCCCAATGCCTGTCCATCTCTGCAGGGTGGTGGTGGTGGGGTTGGCTTCAGTTAAACACTTCACTGCCATTCCTATTATGCATCTTTCTAACTCCTACACTACCAATGCCAGTACCAGCAAGCAAACATTCAGCATTGACAAATGATTGTCTTTTATATCCTTTGGCCCTGTTTTCAAGCCTTCAATGAAACAGAGTTATATTGCTTCCTCCTATGGATTAGAGCCCATTCAAACTTGTTACTGCTGATTGAGCTGCTAGTTTAGTAATATGAAAGATTTGGGTGTGTGAAACCTTGACTGTCTAGTCATTTTCTGATCAATTCAAACATTTGGGGAGGATTATAAACTAAAGTTTGAGCTGATCAGAAGTAAGAAAACATGTCAAAACAGGCCAGACTTTAAGCTGCAATGTTGATGTTAGGTTTGCAACAACAAAATAGCTGAATAGACTGAGTAAATTGCAAAAACAAACAAAAAAAACAGAGCTACGCCTCAGTCCCTTACTAATTACCCCTCTCTCCCTTAACCATTCCATTAACATAGTTGGGAGGACTTCCTCTAACTCTGAATCCAGCTTTTCCCTGTTATTGCATGTCCTCAGCAGGGGGAAAGGAGAAAGGAGGCATGCTGTTGTCCAAGTCCCTCAGTGCCCTTACACTGCCTATTCAAGTAGAAATTTTTACTAATAATGTGGGGGGAAGCTAACAATGCCCCCCCAATGCTACCCCCATCCTGGTACTACTTGCTTTGGCAGGCTGTCCCCCCCCTGTTGTTTTGGTCACCATCACTTGCTTAATTACCCCATCCTTCTACTGTTGCCTAGCTTGGCAGAGGTATGGGTACTCTTGGAAGACTTTCAATGGCTCACCAGTAGGATGCTGTGTGCTCTAACTCAGTCAGTCCCTCCTGACACCTGCAGCCACTAACTATGTGGCCACTCTCCACTGGATTGAGAAAGCACTAGCCCTGCCTAGTATATGGCACTTCTCATAGCTGCCCTGTAAAATGCCCACATGTGATATTGGGGAACCTGTCCTACCAAGATAGATAGCAACAGACTAGTATAGCTCTGGTGATCACTGAAAAGCCTCCCCAGCATTGCAATTGAAAATCCCTGCTACAACAGGCAGTGGCAGACTATGTAGGAACTGGACAGAAGGCATGACCCACCATCAGAACAAGTAGTGAAAGGGGCAACTGGATACTGCTGCTTGTGTAATAATGATATAATGATTGTCTGCTGGATCTAGAGTGTTTCACAGCTGAGTTTATCATGAAATCACGAAGACTGCTGGTGCTGGGTGACAATAATGCCCAGATAGATGATGAAACCTCTCTGGTTAAAATGCAGTTCCTCTAACTGATGACATCACCGGGCCTCATACAGGTGATTTCCTTCCAGTACCCACCAACATGGCTTTGCCTTGGACCTGGTCTTTTCATTGTCTTAACAATAGTGATGTCAAGGTTGATCTGGTTGTTTGGTTGGATCATTGTGACTGTAGTTCATTTGCAAAGCTCCCTGGTTATCTACC
Source organism: Neoceratodus forsteri (assembly GCA_016271365.2). Taxonomy (NCBI): domain Eukaryota; kingdom Metazoa; phylum Chordata; order Ceratodontiformes; family Ceratodontidae; genus Neoceratodus; species Neoceratodus forsteri. The sequence goes on along the minus strand of CM057456.1, from coordinate 406,643,335 downwards.
CCCCCCCCGGTGGAGCTGGTCAGATAGCATCCAGTTAGAAATCTGAAGCCTAAGAAGCATCTGACAGTACTGAACACATCAGTCATAGTTAGAGCTTGGGCTGAGGGAGCACAGAAAGCTCTGGAGAGCTATAATCTGGCTGTTATGGCTGCCTTTGATTCTTCTGCACCCTTTCATGTTCATGCCTTGATTTTCTATTGTGGGCCACCACAGTATGATGGTGATATGAGGCAGCTGAAGACAAAGTGACAGAGGTTGGAGCATTCCTGGTTGAGGTCTAGGTTAGCACTGAGAGCTCACTACAGTGAATATCAGCAAGGAGTCACCCTGACAAAGTCAGTGCTCCTATCATGGGGGACTGCTGCTGGAAACAATCAGCTAGCTCCACTCTTCCACTCTGCAGACAGTTTGCTAAATCCGACCTGTCTGCAGTCAAGCAGAGTATTTTTTTTCCTGGAAAGAAGTGCAAAGAGTTAAACTGGTTCTTCTGGATAAGGTATCGTCTGCTTGGGATGGGATCTTGTTAAGAGCTCTGTTATGGGCCAGTAGTGTTCATTGAATGGCAGGTGAGGCACTCTGTATCAGCAGAATGAGTTTGAGCCTGTCCTGGTTGAAGATGCTTTGAAGGTTGTCTTGGGACTGCACTCTACCTGCTGTATATTGGAGCCACATCTTGGAACTGCACTCTACCTACTGTATATTGGATCCACAACCTACCAGACTTCTTTTGGAGTGCTGGATGGAACTGGGTCTAATATTTGTGGAGATTGTCATGTGTTCAATGAGGGAGGGTGTCTACTACCACACTGAAAATGGTGGTGGTGAAGTCCCTCCTAAAGAAACCATCTTTGGACCCTGATGTTCTTACAAACTACATGCCTGTTTCGAATTTTATCTTTCTGGGTCAAGTTATCAAAATGCTGGTAACAGTGCAGCTGGAGTACAGCCTGGAACATTACAATGTTTACGAGCTGTTCACATCAAGTTTCCAGCCTTGATATAGAACTGAGACTGCACTTGTTAAGGTGCACCATGATGTCCTTCTGACGAGGGATAGTGAACAGTGTTTTTTTTGGTTTTGCTTGATTTTTCTTTGGCATTTGGCGTGGTAGACCATGGGGTGCTTTTGGAATTCCTGTGGCACTTTGTAGGACTCTCAGGGATGGTGTTGAGGTGATCTGAGTCCTACTTGTCCAGCAGGGTTCAGCAGGTGGTATTGGGGTTTTATATCTCGACTAGCACTGCTCTCAGCTGGGCAGTGTCTCAAAGCTTGATCCTTGTCCCCACGCTGTTTACCAGGTAAATGCTACTGCTGAGGGAGATTAAAGCACAAAAGGTGATGTTAGAAATGAAGTACAATTGCAGCAATTTGGCAAAATGTTGAAGATCCCTGTGGGAAATTTCTCTGTGTTACGCTGCTGAATTTTTGTTGTTGTACTTATAAAGTATTATTCATAGTCAGTAGTATTCTATTGAATGCAAAATGCTGTAAGTTATAGCGAAGGATTCAGCACAAAATAAAATGTCATAAAAATGTATTTCCATAAGAATCTACAGACTATTTTGAGATGGTGGTGTGACACACAAGTTGTATTTGCTGCTTCGGTTTAAAGCTGTGAATTAGTGGAACATGGGACTATTAGTTTTCGTGGCATACACCAGCATTGGTTCAAGACTCTGAAGTGTTGAGCAGCTTAACATGTAACATTCATAAAATGTATTGTGAAGAATAGCAGCCCATAGCTGATAGGGGATTCCAAGTACAGTATGTGCCTCTAAAGGCAGTAAACATATTGGTTGTAACCCCCCACCATCACCATTTTAGAGCATTGCTAACATTTTCTAAAGGTGCTCATGCCTGAAGAACAAGCAATAAAGTTTTATTGGACTCTGAGTAGCCACAAGCACTGTATAAATTAGTGATAGCCTGGAGAGCCTGAGGACTTACCCAGGTGTTACTAGCATCCCTTCAGCCAAGTCAAAGGTTCAAGAAAAATTATATCACTCAATCATTCTCTGACAAATTAGCCCCCTAAGTTATTATTGTGTCTAATGAATAATTTATGTTAACATCTCAGACACAGAGATAATTACCTTTTTGTGGTTACATTGCTGAATATCCACTCCTAACAAAAGCATTTTTCACTTACTTTGTGATGACATGATTGAATGAGTCTTTTCCCAAAATTGATGGAGCAAAGTTTGTTTCTATTATCGAACCAATCTTGTCAGGAGATGACCATTAACCCTAAACAAATCAGTCAAAGAAGTTGTCAGTGAGGCAGGCTGAAAAAAAAACAGCTTAACAGTTACTCAGTTTGACACTTACAGTAAACCTCTGCTTTATTTATTTTTATGATGTCACCATGACAGCAGAGAATCCTGCTTAACTCGCTACAACTATAATTATATGATAATTTGTCATTGTTGTATATATTTTAGTAGGAGGAAGAGGATCCAAATAGGTGAGCACGATTCAAAGCAAAGTGGCAAGAAACTTGTTCAATATACAGTATGGGTATAGTACCATTCAAAAAAAATAAGAAAACTGGAAATACACATGTGCATACTGTACACGAACAAAGGAAGCGCTTCCTGCAATATAAATATTAAGTTAGTTTAATCATTTGCTCTTTTTCTGTGCAACACTTTCTTGGCAGTCTGTAAAAGAGCAAAAACCTGCTTTTACTTGACAGCTGTTTGAAGCCGGAAAGTATTATTATCTCTTGATTGAAGGGTTTAGTATTGTATGTAATTGTTGAAATACAACCTGAAATATTCTACTGTAAAATGATACTCCACCACAAAATCTTCTCCTATTATGTTTGTTTATTGTAAATCGTTTTATTTCAAAAATGTCTCCTAAGGGTTTCATTTTCAGAGTCTGCATTTTCAGACATTAGAAAGAAAACAAAATATAGTTTTCCCCACCATCTCAAGTAAATGGAGATCATTGCACTGTAAACACACCCATAGCAGGCCATATTATATCTGTAGGGCTTTCTGTTATAAATATGTACAATGTTACTAGAATTGAAAGGCAGTTACAAGGTGATTGAATAACAAAGATACTCTCCCAAATGTTGAGCCTTGCATCTTTGCCAGTTGAAGACAGTGAGTGTTACAGTGCTGAATATCTTTTGAAAACATTGGCAAACATGAGATCTTGTAATTGCCAAATCCTAAACATGAAACATAATGCCATAGACACTGGCCAGTCAACAGTTCAGAATTTCTAATAAGCACTGCAAGCAGTCATTGTTTCCTTCTTTTGCAACATGGACACACACATCAATCAGGAGATCTAAGAAAAATTAAAGCAGCAGTGCATGATAGTTGTAGAAAATGAGATTAAAACTTTTGTATCCTGTTTTAAGTTGCATTTTATCTCATGTCTTCTATAATACCCTCCTTCAAGACCATTTTTTGTCTGCTTGTCACTTTTTATGTTTGCTCACGTGCATGTGCAAGAAACATATTGTGACAACTTGCTGGGGAAGCAGGTTGTAGAGGTGCAGCAGTGTTGTGGCCAGTGCCTCCACTGCTTTCTGGGTCTCATCTATGTGTCACCAATGAAGGAGCACGCTGGCTGTGACAGTAGTCTGGAAGCCTGCCACCAACTTGAAACAATTTCACTGCTGCAATGAGGGAGCGCCCCTCATTGCAGGGCATGCCTTGCCTGGTGTAACATTCAATAAACATGGTGGCGGCAGTCACCATCTGCCTCTCACAGTCCCACAACAGCCAACTTCTGGGGTGCCCAATCCCCCTGTCGGCATGCCCCCTCAGCAGTTAATTTGCTGACGGGGGAGCCCAATACCCATAGGCATGATGTCCCTGTAGTTTTTCTGCTGAGGGGGTGCTCAATCCCCCTTGGCATCATGCCCCCCCAAACACAGATGTTTTTTCTTTGCCAACAGGGTCCCCAATCCCCGTTGGCTCCAGGCTCCCCAAAAACACCCAGGTGGCACACTGGGAGCCCACCTCAGTGTGCCAAATGTCTGTGCAAAAAGGAAATCTTCTCACAAAGTGTTTTTTTTGTAATCCTGTAAACAAGAAAACAGTCCCTACTTGTCTGCGGTGCCCCCTCCCACAACCTGCACCCACCCTCTGCACACCCCACCTCCCCACACACCCCCTCACCCTATACGTACCTCCAGAGCCTGGCACGGTAATCTTCAGTGGAGTGGGAACACATCTGCACTCTTTGAAGCTGACCTCAAACTGAAAAAATGCCGGTAAGCTGTATAATGGCATCGGGGGGGGGGGGTTCAACTTATGTGGATACCTCGGCCATTGTGGCTTTTGACACTGAATTTTCAACATGGGTTCTTGGGACCCACCTCATGAACGCAGTCACTCTCATGTCGTTATTCAGTCCCCAAAGGTGATTTTGTGGTCACTGCGTATATTCACCTTCCAGGACGGAGAAATGAAATGTCAGTGTCACTGTTCATCAGGTGGGCTCCCAAAAAAAATCTATGTTGCAAATTTGGTGAAAAAATTCCAAAAAATGACTGTGTTACAAGCGTGCATTGTGCAGTTCCCATGCACGCTTGTAACTTCAAGAATTTTTGATATTTTCACTCCAGATTTTCAACATTGCCATTTTTCCATACCTCCTTATGAACAGTACAGCTGTCATTTTTCACATCCTGCCCAAAATGTGTTTTCGTACATCTGGCGCACAATGGCACAGTCTCTGTGCAAAATCAATGTTCAGGACAAATTATGAAAATCACAGTGCCACTGTTTATAAGGAAAGGTCCCAAAAAGACCATGTTGCAAATTTGGTGAACAAATTCCAAAAAATGACTGCGTTACCAGCATGTGTTGAGCAGTTTTTACACACGCTCATAACATTGCCAATTTTGTATATTTTTACCCCACATTTTCAACATTGTCATTTTTGCACACTGCCTTATGAACAGTACAGCTGTCATTTTTCATATCCTGTTAGAAAAATGTTTTAGCACCTGTGGCACACAATGGGCATGGTCGCTGTGTGAAATCAAAATTCGGGACAGATTAAGAAAATCACAGTGCCACTGTTCATAAGCGTAGGTCCCAAAATGCCTATGTTGAAATTCTGGTATGAAAAACCCTCAAAATAATTGCATTATGGGTGTGCATTGTGCAATTTCTATGCACGTTCATGACTTCACCAATTTTTTTTATATTTTTACTCCAGATTTTCAACATTACCATTTTTTTACACCTCCTCATGAACAGTACAGCTGTCATTTTTCACATCCTGCTTGAAATGTTTTGTCACACCTTTGGTGCCAAATGGCACAGTCACTGTGCAAAATCACCTTTCGGCTAACAAACTGATATTGTCACAGTTCATGCAGTGAAGTCACAAAAAGTCCATGTTGAAAACTTGGAGTGAAAATACCATGAAACGCCCAGGGCATTAGGGTTTCCGACCATAACACCCTACCCCGTAGGGACTGACAGGTATCGGGGTGTGACTTGGGATTATTGACACTAACGCTTACACCATTCGGCCCCCACCCCACCCTGCAGCCAGTAACAGGCATCGAGGTGTGCCTTGGACTCTTCGGCCCCAAAGTTCACCCCATTCTCCTATACTGCACCCATTTCAGTGTATTTCCTTATGGAATGGGGTGAGTTTAAAGCCTGAACACCCCAATGCACACCTCAACATTTGTCGGTGTCTGAAGGATAGGGTGAGGTGAAATGGTATGAGCTTTATGGGCCCAAAAGGCAGAACCCAATGCCTGTCCATCTCAGCAGGGTGGGGTTGGGGTTGGTGTCACTTCAATACTTCACTGCCATTCTTATTCTGCATCTGTCTAACTCCTGCACTTCCAATGCTAATGCCAGCAAACAAACATTTGGAGCTGGCAAATGCATGTTTTTCATTTGAAATAAGAGTGTTACTTTTTATATGACTTAGTTCATCCAGGTTTTTGTCAGTGTGACCAGCCTCTCTTTTCTTACAAACATGAAGCAGGTTACTTGGTGCACTTAAAGAGTTAAGCCTGACCCTGAGTGTGACTTCCTTCCAGGCCTCAGTTAGGAATAGATGTGTGAAGTTGCCAAAATTCCTTTGCAAATTAATTTGTGAAATTGTTGCCTTAGTGATGGTGGTTTTGATTATTCCCCACTGTTCTTCCACCCATCCTTCCTGCTCTTTTGCTAGTGCATTCCGTAGGCACTGACCCATTTTGGCAAAGTCAGACCCTTTAAAGTCCAGGACCTTTGCCTTTGTATGGCTTGACTCTACTGCAGTGTTTGTCGTGAACCATACTGTTTGATGGTCGCTAGTTCCCAGATGGCTACCCACTTCTACATCTGTGATCCTCTCTACACCTCCATTTGAGAATACCAGGTCTAAGATTGCTCCCTCCCGAGAGGGTTCCAGTACTAGTTGTCTAAGGCATGCCCCCTGCAGGGCATCTAGAATGACCCCAGTCTTTTATGTAGCTGCAGAATATGCACTCCAGTTAACATCTGGCATATTCAGATCCCCCATCAACAATATCTCCCCTTTTTCTGCCATTCTAAGGATACATTCTATCATTTTCTTGTCCATTTCCTCCCCCTGAGATGGGGGTCTGTATGCAACCCCTGTACGAATTGTGGTGCCATTGCCTGTCTCCAAGTTGATCCACGGTGCTTCCTTCTCCTCCGTGTTTACCCTTTTGTTCTGTTGCTTTGATTCCTTCCCTTATGTAGACAGCTACTCCACCTCCTCTTTTACCCTCCCTGTCCCTCCTGTAGATAGTGTACCCTGGTATGTTCACATCCCAGTCATGGTTCTGTGTGTACCATGTTTCTGTGACTGCCATGATATCCAGATGTTCCTCTTCCATCAAGGCCACTAGTTCAGTAAGCTTGTTACCCAGACTTTGGGCATTGGTACTCATTACTCTCCATTGTTTGATGGCTTTTCCTCTGGTAGCCCCATCCCTGCCCTTACTGACTTTGCTTTCTCCATTTACCCCAGTCCTGCTCCCTACTGACCTTTCTGCCTTGGTCTTTACCTGATTTAGTACCTGGTTTTGGAGTGGGAGGCTGGGAATTCCCTGTTGTTTATCAGTGCCTCCCCCCATGGCTAGTTTAAAAGCTTACCAATGAAGCATTTAAACTGATCACTGAGGAGACGGGTTCCTTTCCCGGACAGATGCAGACCATCATGCCAGTATAGGTGGGTATCCCTCCAGGTGGAACCCCAGACCCCAATGAAGCCAAAACCTTGTGCTCTACACCAGTTTTTCATCCATTCATTGAACTGCATGGTGTAAAGTACCCTTGCCTCACCCTTGCCATAGACAGACAGCACCTTTGAGAAGGATACCATATGAGCTACTAGTCTAAGGCCCTTCCCCAACTCCTCCTGCACTGCTGTAATCCCATGTGTGGCCAAGTCATTTGTCCCTAGGTGGACAATGACATCCAGCACTGTCTCCCATGCAGCTGCTATTGTGATCCTTAGAATCCGCTTCCTGTCCCTCCAAGCCATGGCACCAGGCAAGCACCTTACTTCACTTTCCCTTGCCCCCCCAGTTCTATCCCCCTGATAATTGAGTGCCCCACCAGTAGCTGCTTACTTTCACTGATGCATCATGTGCCACCTTCCTATGGGCCTCCCTTGTGACGGTTGCCAACAACCTCAGTCTCCACCATGTGTGCCTCCATAGGGGAACTATGCTTCACCAGAATGGCATATGGATTGTGGAGTGGTACATCTGAAGGGGTGTGCCTCTGTTCCACCACCCTCACCCTCCCTGAGCCTACTGTGGGCCAGCCGCTGTTCCTTCTGGACAACCTCTGAGGCAGAGGTGGTGGCCCTGGTGTTCCCTGTGTAGGGGGGGGGTCCTGTACTCCTGTCCAGTTTAATCTGGAGGTGGGCAACCTCCTCCCTCAGAGCAGAGAGTTGCCTGTAAATAGGGCAGCATCTCAGCCTCCAGAAAATCTCCTGGAAGACTGCTGCCCCACAGGCAGTGCATTGCATTACTCCCCCTCATGTCTGTCTTTCTAGTTTACCCTGTGTAATTAAAAAAAAAAAAAATAGTGTGTGCGCTTTTACTGTCAATGCAGTGTGATGTGCTGGAAAGGATATGACAGTAGTATGTCAGCAGAGGAAATTATGTCAGAATCCCTGGTATAAAGGCAGTGGCACCGGGGTGATGGGTGAAGGGGTTGGGCCCAAGCTGTGTCCTCCAGACACAATCAACTACAAGCCCTGACCCACCACTATGATGAGTGTTGACCTTCCTTTCAGCAAGACAACCTGCATAACGAGTTAACAGAGAAAATACCCAGCAAAAGAAAACACAGAGAAAAATCAAACAGTTCAGCACAATAAAGGTAAGCCTCCCTGACCCTATACAACCTGGTGTTGCGTGCTCTGAAAGCAATCAGGGGAAGATAATCTCCCCCACCTGAGGCTCTGTCTGGATTTGAATACACAAACTGCAGCCTTTGCTATGACAACTAATCGACCAACACCACCAGTAAATTAATCCTGCAAACCTCTTCTTAATTCAAACAAGTAAAAATGAAAGTATCAGTAAAAATGTGTTTTAAACCTTCCTCACAGGTCCCAATCAATATTATATCTTTCCAGGCTCCCAGTTCTGAAAAATGAGTATGAGTGTGTTCTCTGCAGTATAGCAAAGTTTTGCAGTCTCCACCAAAATGTCAAGGCCTGTCCTTTAATACATTATGAACATCTGTGCAGCAATGCCCACTCAATACGGAGGTAAGTAGTAGAAGTGTAGATAACCCAAATGAGTTATGTGGGTGTTAGCTAGTGAATGGAATGTTCTTCAATGCCTGTGTATCATAAGTAGAAAAATGAAAATAAATCTACTTGATCCCAGCTCCTAACATGGACATTTAGTTTGTAAGTGGCCTCCTATTAATGCTGCCTCTGTGTAGCTTTGTGTTCCTGGCCCCCATCTTCCCAGACCTATGGCGGTGATGTAGAGATGAGAGAGGTACATGTTTTTGGGTTTAAGACAGGCCCTCCCTGAAGGAAAAATGCTGCCACATTCCCCAAAACACAGGTGGAACCCAGCTCTTACACAAGGGGATCATTCTCTGGGATTTGAGAGAAGGAGTAACTGGAAGTGTAGCACACAGTGTACCCCAGGACAACTCACTCATTATGTTGGCTTGCACACATGCGCACACATTTTGTGGTAGTAGCACTGTACTAACACTTTCAAAGGTGTATTAGTGTTGTGGCAAATCCAAGGGATGCTTTAGCCGGTGTGTCCCTCAGCCGCCAAACAGTGAGCATGCTGTCGATTACAGCAATTTCAGACAGTGCCACCAACTTGAAAGAAATCCACCGCTGCTATGACAGACAGGCTCATCACTGCAGCAGCAGATCTGACACACTTCCATTACATGTGAGTCCTAGTGAAACATTTCAATAAACATGGCGGCGGTTCTCGCTGCCGCCTCGCGTTATCCTTAGAAAGCTGACTTCAGGGGTGCCCAATCCCCTTGTCGGCATGCCCTCTCCCCAGTTCAATTTGTTTGACAATGGGGTTGCCCAGTCCACATCGGCATAATGCCCCCCTCATTTTATTTGTCTGCTGATGGGAATGCCCAATCCCCCTCAGCATCAGGCCCCCCAACACAGACATGCTTTATTTGCCAATGGGGTGCCCAATTCCCATTGAGTCCAGTCCCCCCAAAAAAACAAACCCAGGTGACACACTGGGAGGCCACCCCAGTGTGCCCAAATGTCTTAGTGTCACCTGTAGAAACAAAAACCTTCCACCAAAGTTTTTTTTTCCCCCTGCACAACAAGAAAACAGTCCCTTACTGTCCATGGATCTCCCTCCCCCAACCTGCACCCACCCTCTGTGTACCCCACCTCCCACACACACCCTCACCACATACTTACCTCTGGAGATGGGTGCAGCAATCGTCGGTGGAGCCGGAACTCATCTACACTCTTCAAATCCGACCGTGGGTTTTTAACTTAGGCGACTATCTCGGCCATTTTTTCGACTTTTGGCTCCATATTTCAACATGGGGCTCTTGGGACCCCACCTCATGAAATCAGTCACTGTCATTTTGTTATTCTGTCCTGAAAGGTGATTTTCATGGTCACTGTTCAGACTCATCTTTCAGGACCGAGTACTGAAATGACAGTGCCACTGTTCATGAGGTGGGCTCCCAAAAAGCCTATGTTGCGAATTTGGTGAAAACATTCCAAAAAATGACTGTGTTATGAGTGTGCATTGCATAGTTTCCACACACACTCATAATTTCAAGAATTTTTAATATTTTCACTCCAGATTTTCATCATTGCCATTTTTTCATGCCTCCTTATGAACAGTACAGCTGTCATTTTTCACATCCTGACCAAAATATGTTTTCACATATGGCGCACAATGGCAAGATCGCTGTGGGAAATCAATGTTCAGGACAGATTAAGAAAATCACAGTGACACTCTTCATGAGCGGAGGTCCCAAAAAGCCGATGTTGAAAGTTTGGAGAAAAAATTCCAAAAAAATGACTATGTCATGAGTGTGCATTATGCAGTTTCCACGCATGCTCGTAACATCGAGAATTTTTAATATTTTCACTCCAGATTTTCAACATTGCTATTTTTGCACACATTTCTTATGAACAGAACAGCTGTCATTTTTCACATCCTGCTCAAAACATGTTTTCATACCTGTGATGCAGAATGGGCGCGGTCGCTGTGCGAAATCATCTTTCGGGACAAAGTAACAAAATCACAGTTCCACTTTTCATGAGGACAGGTCCCAAAATGCCCATGTTGAAAATCTGGTAAAAAAATCCCAAAAATGACCGCATTACAGGCGTGCATTGTGCAGCTTCTATGCACGCTCGTAAGTTAGCAAATTTTTCATATTTTCTCTCCAGATTTTCAACATTGGCATTTTTTTATACCTCCTCATGAACAGTACAGCTGTCATTTTTTGCATCCTGCCCAAAATGTGTTTCCACACCTGTGGCTCTCAATAGTGCAGCTGCTGAGCAATATTACCTTTCAGGATTGAGTAACGAAATGATAGCACTGCTGTTCATGAGGTGCGGTCCCAAAAAGCTACTGTTTAAAATTTGGAGTGAAAATACCAAGAAACAGCTGGGGCATTAAGGTTTCCAACCATTCACCTAACTTATAAAGACTGACAGGCATCGGGGATGTAACTTGGGTTCATTGGCCATAATGTTTGCAGAATTCTACCTCCCACACCCCCACCCTGCCACCACTGACCGGCATTGAGGTGTGCCTGGGTTCCATCACCCTAACGTTCACCCCATTCACCTATATTTCACCCAGCTCAGCTTATTTCTTTATGGAATGGGGTGAGCATAAAGGCCGAAGACCCCAATGCACACCCCGACACCTGTTCCTCTCTGCCGGGTGGGGTGAGCTTGAATGATGTCAGCTTTATGGCCAACCCAAAGCCACACTCCAATGCCTTTCATTCTCTGCAAGGGGGTGTGTTGGCATTACTTTAATACATCACTGCCATTGCTATTTTGTATTTCTAACTCCGGCACTACCAATGCCAATGCCAGCAAGCCAACATTCGGCATTGACAAATGCTTGTTTCAAAGTTTGGTGTAAATTGGTCAGGAAACTACAGAGTTATGGCTCCAGGAATTTTATGAGCTTTCAGGAAAAAAGTGCCACTTTTTACAGTTTGTTTTAGCAGCTGATTAGGACTGCTCATGAAGTACCTGGAAGAGGAGCAGCTTGCACTCTGAAGTTCAATAGAACGTCATTGACTGATTGGAGCTCAGGTCTTAGAAGTCTACCGCTGCAGGCAAAGTAGAAGGGGTTGAAAAGGACCTGCACACTGGCCATGTGCTGGAAAGCACTCTTGCATTGATGGCAGTAAGGATGATAATCAAGGAGGGCTGGCATCTATGGTAAAAGAAGGAGGCCCCAGAGAGACCGCCATAAGTATAGGATTGGCCACCCCCAGTGAGAACCATGAATCAACCTCTGACAATTCAGACTGCCCCTGAGGGCCCTGAGGAACCAGAATTGACTGCTGCTGCAGCAACAGAACCTGAGGAGTCAGTGGACTACAAAATTGCTCCATTCCAGCACCCTGACTGACCAAAAAAAGGAAGCAAGCCCATGAACCTCTGCCAAACTTCATAGCAAGGCTTTGCCTATGGACTCTATCCACAAACCTTCCCTCAAAGATACTGGGAAGCCAGGCAGGATTGTGCAAAATGAAATTAACAGTATTTGTACTGTAATTTCATTGAGCCTCTGCTGTGAGTATTGATACAATGATTGTTGTTCTGAACTTTGCAAAGTGCTAAAACAAGCCAGACCAGGCATGTTTGGGAGTGGGACCACCTGCATGACCAAAGGAAATGTGGACTCAGACTGCAGCTTGAGGAGCGTCTATGTCACCAGTAGATGTGAGCTCTGAGGCTTTATAGTGAGAACCAGGCCCTGTAAAAGCTACCTGGATGTGCTAGAGGTACATCTTGCTAAAATCAGTCTAGAGATTGAAGTGGAGCAGAAATGGTCCATTATAAAGATGGGTCTGATTGAGGCCACTAATATGTGAACAAAGGCCCAGACCAAGAATGCCAGGATCAAAGACTCCAAGCTGGTTCGGCAAAAGGTGGCAGCAAAAGTGAGGGAAAAGACAGCAGCCTTTCATAAGTACAATGTTCTCTGTGGGATACATTCAGGGAAGTTTACTAGGAGAAGTCAAGAGAGGCAAGCAGAGCAGTCAGGGTAGCAAATGCCATGAGGGAAGTAAAGCTAGCTCAGGGGAGAAAGGTAAAGGAAAAGGACTTCTCTAAGTACATAAGGGAGAAAAGGAAAACCAATCATGGGATTGTTAGATTAAAGTGGGAGGGGGAATGGGTGAAAGTGGTGAGGAACAGGTGGACGCACTAAATTAGTACTTCAGCCTGCTTTTTCACTAGGGAGAAGGTGGACCTATGCCACTGGGACAAATAGGGTTTTAGAAGTGTGGGGGGGTGTAACAGATGGATCAGTTCTGGAGGACAAGGTTTTAAAGGGCCTTAGGGCCCTTAGGGTGGACAAAGCTCCTGGACTGGATGGCATGCACCTGAGAGTTCTGAGGGAATTGGACAAAGTCCTGGCTAGCCCCCTAGTAGACCTGTTGAGCACCTCGCTTGAGTCAGGATGCATGCTTCAGGGCTGGAGAATGGCACATGTGGTGCCTCTCTACAAGAGTGGAACCAGAGATGAACCAGGTAACTACAGACCAGTCAGTCTCACCTCCATTGTAGGTAAATTAATGGAGACAATACTAAAGGAGAGACTAGTGGATGTTCTGGAGGTTAATGGTCTCCAGGATGAAAGGCAATATGAGTTTATCTTAGGGAGATCCTGTCAGACCAACTTGACAGACTTTTTTGACTGGGTCACAGGGACTGTGGACAAGGGACCGGATGTTCATGTCCTATATCTGGACTTCAGCAAGGCCTTTAACTCTGTGCCTCATAGGAGGCTGCTCAATAAGCTGCAGGACCTGGGAGTTGGAGCGAAGCTGGAAGGGTAGGTAAGAGCTGGCTACAGGATAGAAACCATAGGGTGGTTATGGGGGGGTACTCTCGAAGTTTTGTTTAATATTGTTATTGGTGACATAGCAGATGGGATCAAAGGTAAAAATCTGTCTTTTTGCAAATGACACTAAGCTCTCTGTGGGAATGTGGACACAAAGGAGGGGATACAAGAGCTCAGGGAGGACCTGGCTAGGCTCAAAAAGTGGTCAGATATCTGGCAGCTGAGATTCAATGCCAAGAAGTGCAATGTCATGCACCTGGGAGCTAAGAACCTAGGGGCCAGTTACTATTTGGGAGTGGTACAAGTGTCCAGTTCTGAGGAGGAAAAGGACATAGGGGTAATCATCAAAAGGGACCTGAGGTACTCTATGCATTGCTGTAAAGCAGCAGCCAAAGCCAACAGGATGTTGGGATGCATTGCCAGAGGAACCACGTCCAGGAAAGGGAAAGCCATCCAGCCATTTTACTGGTCATTGGTGAGACAGAACTTGGAGTACTGTGTGCATTTCTGGTGCCCATATCTGAAAAAGGACATCAAATTAATGAAGGGGGTGCAGATTAGGGTAACTTAGATGTTCCAGGGCCTGCGGGACAAACCCTATGAGGAAAGACAGCAGGAGCTCAATATGTACTCACTGGAGGACAGAAGAAAGAAGGGAGATCTGACTGAAACCTTCAAGTACCTTAAAGGTATAAACAAGCTTAGTATGGATGGCATATTCAATCTCAGGGATAATGACTCCACTAGGGGCACAGTCTAAAATGAGTGGGTGGAAGAGTCAAAAGGGAAATGAGAAGGCACTTTTTCAGAGAAAGAGTGGTGCTCAAGTGAAATGAACTACTAGAGGAGGTTGTATCATCAAAAACAGTTGACAGCTTTAAAAGGGATTGGTACAGAGTGAAAGGCAGAGTCATAATGGATGGGAAGAAGGGAAGGAAAGATGAGAGGGGAAGGGAGGGAGTAAGACTATATATGGAAAAGGGAAGGGGGGCAACTCTAGTAAATTTGTCTGAGAGCTGCATACTCAAGCAGATTAGATAGACCGGAATGGCCTGTTTCTGCTGGCATTATTTGTATGTTCGTATCACCTGCAACTACCTTGCTCCTTGGTTATTGTGACAATTATTAACATGATTCTGGCTTGTCTTCACTGTGATGTTATGGGAGGCCTGCTAGAACAATAGAAACGTAAAAACACAGAAGTTGACGGCAGAAGAACGCTAGGTCCATCTAGTATGCCCATTTGTTTTAGATCTATGATGCCGATTTTGATGCCATCCTACAGCGAAGGACAGCTACCCTATCAGACCATCACAGGCATTATACTGGTCTGTGGCTGCAAGAGAAAGAGTGGGAAAGAAGGAGACAAGCAACCACTCCTGCCACCACCTCCAACATCTTCTACCAGTCTGTGGCAAAGTCCCTAGCCAAGGGCCTATTGAAGCAGAAATGGCCACAGAAGCAGGCCTGACCCATGGAAGAGGAGCCTACCTGGAAATATACATAAAATCATACCTAGAGTTTGTTAGTAAAAATGGCCTGTTAGGCCCATCCAGTGTGCCCCTTGTCCCTGACTATTTCATCACCACTGACCCTAGTTGGTTACATGTGCCACTCTCTTCACCTGTTCTTCTACCTAATATGCCCCTGAGCTTTTCCCCTCCATGTTTGAAGCTCCCCACAGTCTGTCCCCAATACCTCCTCAGGCAGGCTGTTCCACCACTCTTTCCATGAAGAAGTTTTTCCCCACATCTCTCCTAATCTTTCCCCCTCTTAGCTGCATTGCATGCCCCTTTGTTCTAGTGCCTTCCTTCCTTTCTCTGAAATAGACTCTCCATTTGCACCTTGTTCACTCCTGTGAGGTACCTGTAGATTTCAGTCATGTCTCCTCTTATGCTCCTCACTTCCAGGGAGTACCTGTTGAGTTCCTACAGCCTTTCCTCATATGTATTTTCGTGCAATCTCCTCAGGTTTTTGGGTTGCCCTCCTCTGCACCACCTCCAATCTTCCAATGTTCTTGTAGTGGTGCAGCCTCTAGAACTGAACACAGTGCTCCAGGTGGGGCCTCACCAGTGAGGAACACAATGGCAGCATCACCTACCTCCATATGCTAGAAATCCCTCTCCCACTGTACTCCCCAGCATCCTGCTAGCCTTTCCCACTGCTTTGTCACACTGCCCAGTTACCTTGAGGTCATCAGATATGATGACCACTAGGTCTCGTTCTTGCTTGGTGACTGTAAGCTCCACTGCCCCCATCTTATACACAGTCCCTGGGTTCCACAGCCCCAAGTGCATAACCTTTACTTTTTGGCATTGAACCTCAGCTGCCATGCCTTAGACCATTCCTCTAGTTTCCTTAGATCCCTTTGCATTCTCTCCACCCCTTCCTGACTGTCAGTCCTGTATCAAATTTTTGTATCATCTGCAGAGACATACCTTAATCTCAAGTTCCTTTGTAATGTCACTTATGAAGACATTAAAGAGGCCAGGTCCCAGCACCGAACACTGTGGCGCCCAATAGTCACTCTCCCATCGCCTGAGTGGCTACCATTTACCTCCATCCTTCACCTTTTATCCATTAACCAGATTGATATCCAGCTTGTCACTCTTTCCTCACCTCAGGCTACTTAGTTTCCTAACTAGCCTCCTATGCGGCACAGTGCCAAAAGCCTTATTAAAGGCCAGATAGGCCATGCCCACTACTCTCCCTTGATCCACCTCCCTGGTAACCCAGTTAAAGAAATCTATAAGATTAGTCTGATATGACTTCACTATTTGAAACCATGCTGCCAGTGGTCCTGCTGCCATTTTGGCTCTAGGTACTCCATGAGCCTCTTATTCAGTAGTGTCTCCATTAACTTCCTCTCCACTGATATGAGACTGACTGACTGGCCTGTAGTTGCTAGCATGCTCCCTACTGCCACTTTTTTGTTATAAAGAGGGATGATAGAATTGTTGAGATACTAACAACTTGCTCTGTTCAGTAGTCACAGGTTGCATTGTGCATGCAAGTGGCAAACAAATTAATTTTGAGCAAACTGTTGTGCAGCTGGATTAAATAGCCACAGGTTATAACCAGTTTTGTTGCCAAATAGACAGGAAGGAGTAATTTTAATTGTTGCTTAGAAGATATAGTGCCATATTGTGAATATTCATAAAATGCTTAAAATGCTCAGCCAGGATCCCACAAATCATGCTCCCTCAGGAAGACTCATCAGAGTCAAAGCGCTGGGGTGAGTGGTGTAGCAGTGATTTTCTACAACAGCTGAGACTGGGATAGCCTGCTTAACTATAATATATACTTGTGATTTTGTGACACTTTATTTGGAGAACAAAACTTTGCACTGGCTAGCTAGTCTCACTCATATATACAGTATTCAGGCACATGAGTGCTATAGAGCTTTTGGACTTTACTACATCTGTGTCACCTGGAAACAGTTGTATGTTGTTTGTCTTACCTGATGATAGCTATGATGATAGCTATATGTGTTTGCTTGTGTGGTCTTGTACTTTTGTTGCATAGGGAGGTTGTGGAGTTAGGGTTGGAAACTCTAATGTCACATTTGCCTATTTTTGTGATGTTAAGTTGAACCCTAATTAGTGCATTAACACAGTTTGTTTTTATTGGGGCCCGCTCTTCTGTGGCCTCAGGTGCTCATGCACACTGCAAGACATACACATACTTGATGGGCCTGAGCTTGTGCAGTCACAGGTGTAAAACATACACACCAACCTCTGGCTGCAGAAGTGCAGTCACCACAGTCTGTGATACCAAAATTGTAACAGTACTTATGTCTATAAAAGTGCAGGTCCCTAAGTGGCCTGCCCCATATCAGTCACAGGGGTAAAAAAAGTGCACTCACTTCTGGCTCCAGAAGGAAAGACCCTTGTGGGGCCAGTAATTATGCAGATGGAAGTACTGTTGCAATGTGGGTATCACAGTTTCAGCAGCAGATCTTTTTTTTTCCAATTGTTCAACCAGGAGAGACACACTAAGCAGAAAGCTTGTTTACAGGTGCGACCTGGGAGCACAGGGAAGCTAAGTGACTTGCTCAGGGTCACACAGTATGCAAGTGGGAGCTGTGGGATTCAAACCCAGGTCTTCAGATTTGCAGCTCAGAGCCTTAAACCACTGTGCTACACTGCCTCCCTAAGATCTAGAAAATGTTCAAGGGAGTAGTAGTTTTTCAGTTATGCAGTTGCATATAGAAAGCCATGCACTAGCAGATCATCCAGTCTAGCATGATACTTCGCTTAGTGTGAATGAACACCTCTAGCTTCAGAGGTGCAGGCCCCATGTTGCCTTCCATCTGCAGAAGTGCAGACCCCCTTGGGTCCTGTACTTCTTTAGCCACACATAGTCATGCACACTGTACAACAGAAATAAACAGGGTTGGCTGCATAAGCACAGGTACTTGTGCTGCCTGTCCTGTTCAGCCGCAGATGGGAATCCACAAAGGAAGCACCTCAGTGCTAATGTATCTGTATCATCTGAAAAGAGTTATTTGTTGTTTGTCTTACCTAATGATGGCTATGGTTGCCAGGGCTGTGTGAAATTAAACTTCCACTGGCAGAATTTTGGTGAAAGTTATAATTTCACTTTCTTGAAATTTCAGAATGCATTTCAGCACCTTTTGCGGAAATTCCAACTTAGAAAGGTGGAATGAATGTATGAACTAGTAATGAACATAGTAACTATATGAACATAGTAATGTATTAAACTGTGGAAAGAAATTCCACTGAACTATGGATGTGGTGAAGTTTTACTCTACAGATGCAGTTACAGTGAAGTCGGCAAATCTGCATCCATGGAAAGTTTTGCAAAGTGTTCTGTTTTTAGCAGAATTTTGCCTATACCGACTTTGCCTTGTAACTTCGCCTTACATTTGTCAAGGCGAAGTCATACATACATACACGCATACATACTGTACATATGAATCTACCAGCAGAAATAGGTCTTATGATCTATCAAGTCTGCTTGAGTGAGCAGCTAGCACCCCTAAATAGCAGCTGCCCTACCCTCATCCTCCTCACTCCCACCCGGCAATTTCTCATTACTACTTACCCAGACACCCCCATGCCCTTTCCCATGCCCTTTTGAAAGTGCCCGCCATCCTACATGATACCACTACCTCCGGTAGGGCATTCCATTGTGACACCACCCTTTCCATGAATTAATACCTCCTCATCTCTCTCCTAAATCTGACTCCTCCAATCTTAGTCCATGTCCTCTTGTGTCCCTTACCTTCCTGAGCCTAAATAGCCCATCTGTGCCCATTTTGTTGAATCCCTTCAGATACTTCAGTGTTTCAATCATATCACCCCGATCCATCCTCTAAGGTGTACAAACTCAGATGTTTCAGTCTGTCCTCATACAGTAGGGCTTGTCTTCCATCCCCTGTATCATTTTTGTCTCCCTACACTGCACCCCCTCTAGCAGCCTGATATCTTTCTTCAGATATGGCCACCAGTACTGCATGCAGTACTCCAAGTGCGTCCTGACTAAAGAGCTGTAGAGGGGCAGGATCACATCATTATGTCTAGAAGAGATTCCCTTAGAAATATAGCCCAGCATCTTGTTAGCTCTGGCTGCAGCCTTTCTGCACTGGGCAGAGTTGTTCATGTTCTCAGTTCTCATCACCCCCAGGTCCTTCTCTTCCTTGGTGACCCCCAGTCTCACCCCACCCAACCAGTACTCCCTCCTTGGGTTCTATGCACCGAAGTGCATAACTTTACAATTCCTCACATTGAAGCTCAGTTGCCACTTCACCGACCACTCCTTCAGCTTGGTTAGGTCCACCTGTAACTCATTCCACTCCTCAACATCATCTACTACCTCTCCCATCTTAGTATCATCTGTGAACAGACTGGTTCTGCTTCTAACTCCATGAGAGATATCTGACATGAATAGCCCAAACAATACTAAACCCAGTACAGAGTCATGTGGCACCCCACTTGTCACCAGCCTACGGGTTGTGAGTCCCCCATCACCACAACCCATTGTTACCTCCCCTTCAGCCAGTTCATGATCCAATTTGCAATTTTCACTCCCACCCACCACACATCTCAGTGTCCACACACCCCCACCCATGAGGCACTGAATCAAAGGCCTTGCTGAAATCCAAATACAGGACACCCACTGCGGGGCCCCCATCCAGCTCTCTTGTTACCCAGTCATAGTACTCTATTAGGTTGGTCTAGCAAGATCTTCCTGAGATGAACCCATGCTGCTTCCCATTCTGGAGACCATTTACCTCAAGAAATGTCACCAACTTCTCCTTCAAGATTGCTTCCATAAGTTTGCCCACTATGGAAGTGAGAGTAACAGGTCTGTAGTTTCCTGGCTCATCCCTTGGACCACTTTTGTGAATAGGCACCACATGAGCCATCTTCAAGTCCTGTGGCACACATCCTGTGTCCAGGGAGGTGTAGAACAGGTCCAACAATGGTCTAGCCAACACCTCTTCCATCTGCCTCAGCACCCTAGGGTGAATGCCATCAGGACTTGGTGCCTTGTCCACCAATAGTACCTTCAGATCCTCTAGTACTCTGCTTTCTGTGATCTCACCATCTGTCACCCCTTCTCTCCCTTCCCCACCCTTCTAGTTCACTGAGGAAGTGGACCACCCTCCTCCCAGGTGAACACACAGCAGAAGTATTTATTCAATATTTCCCCTGTTCTGCTCCCTTTTCCACCCACCCCCACCCCTGCTGATCTGCACTATTTGGTCCCTGCAGCTCCTTCTTTCTCTATGTATCTAAAAAAGTCCTTCTCCCCTCCCTTGATGCCCTGAGTCAACCTTAACTCTCTGGAGGCCTTGGTCTCTCTTACAAGTTTGGTTACCATCCTGGCCCTCCCCCATTGGTCCTCTTGAATCTCCAAAATGCTGCTTTCTTTGCCATCATCCCCTCCAAAACTTTCCTGCTCAGCCAACAAGGCTTATTAGCTCTACTCTTCTTGTTCAGAGTCCAGGTGCAAGCCTCAGTAGCTTCCTTCAGACCAAGTATGATGATATTCCACTTCTGTTGTGCATCCATCCCCAGTCTTATTCCCCTCTAGGCACCCTATCAGGATATCCCGCATCTTCCCAAAGTCGGTCTGTCTGAAATCTACCACCCTTGTCACTGATCCTACAGACTCCCTGCTCAAGCTGAGTGTAAACCACACTGATTGGTGGTCACT
Source organism: Neoceratodus forsteri (assembly GCA_016271365.2). Lineage (NCBI taxonomy): Eukaryota > Metazoa > Chordata > Ceratodontiformes > Ceratodontidae > Neoceratodus > Neoceratodus forsteri. Next base: position 406,622,615 of record CM057456.1, on the reverse strand, counting down.
CCCAGCTAGTGGGTCCTCCACCCTAAGTTCCCTCACTGCCTCCCTGTTAGAAAGCACATGGTCAAGTGTATTATCTAGCCAAGTTGGCACACTAACTAATTGCACCAGAAGACTATCCTGAAACACATCTAGCAATACTTGTTACCTGGCACTAGAGGTGACTGGGGTACTTCAATCCACCCCAGGCAGATTGAAGTCCCCCACGATCACCACAGTTCCCTTCCTACATACCCACCTAATTTGTTCTGCCAACTCCCTATCCAACTCCTTGAACTGAGCTGGTGGTTATGAGAAAAAGGATGTTACAAGGCAAAGTTTCTGTAGGTCACAATGGATATTTCAAGCAGGCAGGAAATTACGGAGTTGCTTTCAGTTTCTTAACAGTGGTCGACAGAGGAGGAGCTCTAAGACTTTATAGAGACAACAACTTAGTGTAGTCTTTCAAAAACAGTTTATTTTGAACTTTTTTGGTTTCCTTAGTTGTTCCTGAGTTTTCTTACTTACTTAATCATTCTTTTCCCTAATTTTTTAGATGTTTTTTTCTTTCTCTCTCTCTCTCTCTCTCATTCTGTTTTTAATTTTTTTGTATAGTACTAAATTATTATTTTTGAAATAGAGGAGGGACATGTAGTCAATGGTGGACCCAGTGGGCGATGTGGACCCAGAAAAAGTGGCAGGAATGACATGCACCTCAATAGAGAAATCTTTGGGATTGTGAGGCAGGCAACCCCCCAAAACCATACCACCACCACCAGCTGAGGAGGAGAGGACTGCTGCCCTGGAGGTTGAGGAGGAGGTGCAGGAGCAGCAGCATGAGCAGCTCAAGCAGCAGGAGCAGCAGCCTATGGTGCCTGACCCCTGCCTCATGCCACCACTCCCAGAAGTAACCCCCAGCAGAGCAGTCCAGATCATTGGAATCACCTCCACAGTGGCAGCCAAGGAGCTCATGAGTCTTTTTTTCACAAATCACGCAAGTGACACAAGGGTTGTTACTTGCAATCTGTGTGGTAAAAAAAGTGCAGAGAGGTAAGAAGGGTAGCCGTTTGAGCACTGGTGGGTAAAGAACACATCTAACCTTGAACCACTAGCTGAGTGGAAGGCTAGGATGTGAGAAGCAGCAAGTGGTGGTGCTCAAGGGGATGGTGAAGGAGACTGGCAGACAGCATGAGGGGGAGGCTGTGGTGCCAAGAGGAGGTGTGCCAGGAAGTCACAGGTCAGAAATAGGGTGTGTGAGAAGGAATTCAGCCCCAGCAGCAGCAGTAGGAGACATTGTATCACAGGATCTGGCCTTAGGGAAGAAGTGTCTGACCTCTGCCAGCAAATCACTGAGGTGCAGTAGGACGTAAGTACTCTGGTGGAAAATCAGGCGAAGGTGCTGGAAAATCAGGCAATGGTCCTAGACATCCTCGAGTGGCTTCACAGTTATGGCACTGGCAGTGATGAGGCTGTATAATATCTTTTCTTTTCTTTTCTTTCTTTCATCAAACTTTTGCTTCCTGTACTATCCTGTTGTCCTTATGGCTTTCAAGATTTATAGACCTTCCCTGCAGAAAATGAAACTACCAAATAATAAAAAAGTTTAAAGCTAAAAAAAAAAAATATTTTCAGTCTTCTTCCAAGTCTTTTCAAAGTTGCTTTCAGATTCTAATCCCTTTGCTCCCTTCCCAAAAAAAGTGAAACACCAAAAAAAACATATCTTGTCTTTATCTCATCAAAGTTTTCCTTCCTGTGCTATCCTGTTGTAGTCTTTACTGTTTTCAAGTTTTTTTAGTCCTCCCACCAAAAAAAATACAAATACAAAAAAAGTAAAAAAATACTAAAAAATATATTTCCTGTCTTATTTACAGTCTGTTCATCATTTCAAGTTTCAAACTCCTTTGCTCCCCCTGAAAGAAGTTTAAAAGCCAAAAATATTTTTATCTTTTCTACCTATGTTTTTTTTTTTATTCTTTTGGTAACTGGGTAAGGCCCACTAGGCACAACTACCTGTTTTCAGGGGTGACCCGGGAGCTCTGGGTGGTTAAGTGTCTTGCTTAGAGTCATACAGTATGTGAATGGAGGTTCTGGGAATCAAATCCAGGTCTGCTGGATGTACCAAGCTCATTCATAGCTTGTTACTCTAACTTATGTGTACAGTGTTATATTTCCAAATCCCTACCTATATATGTATTGTCTTGCCTAAGTATCACATTTCTATATCTGGCTGCCTCTTTCCTTAATTTTTCTCAGATAGTAAGAAAAAAAAATTGTACTCAGCAGCAAATACTGCTACCTTGTATTATGGGTGGTGTGTGCTTGTAGAGTTCCCCAACAGCAGCATTGTTATGCTATTCACTTACTGTGAAGTGTGCCAAAATCACAATTCTATAGCCTCTGAATTCTTCTGTTGTGTTGTACAAGATTTGGCAGGATGCTAAATCATGCAACGTACCATATCATAGTTCAGAGTGTATAACAGGAACTGCCAAAAAAGTGCAGAACATGCCCCTGAGAAGTGAAATATAATGGTCTTGAAAATTTCTCCTGATAATCATGAATGTGAAGCAGTGGCCAGTTCCCAAACTGCTTCCTGCTGCTATGTGCTGCTGGTGCAGTGGTATGCAACTGCCAAGAGAAGTCAAGAAGCTGCACATGAGAAATACTAACCCTACCCCTAATATATGGGGCATGCTCTGTAGAAAAAATTTAAAAAACTGAAAATGGCAGCCATATTTAATGACATCAGTCATTAATTACAACATTAACTGTAAAAACACTCTAACACTGTCTGTACAAAGTAAGCATACATGGAGCCGAGACATCCTCCTCCTCATGGTATACAGGCAGTTTCAGCAACATGTGACCAATCCCATAGTACTTTGCAAACTTTGCCTCAAACTTCACAAGCAAAATTGCAACTTAGTGGGCTTGTGAGACTTTGTTTCTGTGCTTAACACTGCCAGTGAAGTTGTGACTTTATATTTCATGGAATCATCACTTTTTCATGAAGTTGTGATATTGCACAGCAGATTAATTCAAGAAATTAAGCAAATTTATGAATTAATCAGTCACTAAACTGTGGCGTGTATGTACGAATGTATGAATTGTGGAATAATGTATTATACTGCAGAAAGAGATTCTGCAGAACTGATCACTGAATTGTAGAATGATTACATGTATTGCATAATGGTTCATTAAACTGCAGAATAAAATTCCTCAGAACTGCCATTCTGCAGTTGACATGTATTATTCTATAGCTGAACCAGAAAATTCCATGGAACAGTGCGAAAATTCAGCAAACAAATTCAGAAGATTCTGATTCTGCCAAAAGCGGAAGTTATGAAAATTTCAGGAAGTTTACAAAAGTTCCACAAAACTGGAATTCACAACTTCCACCCAGCTCCAGGGGTTGCTTGTGTGGTTTTGTCCTTTTGCTGCTTGGGAGGGTGGCGAGTTAGAGTTGGAAACCCTAACACCACATTTCCCCACTTTTGTGGCATTAAGTCGAACCCGAACTGGTGCATTAACGTCATTTTTTGCAAATTCTTTGCTTTCTTTTTGAGATAATGGCATTGTATCTTCATTCACGCAGGTCCAAAAGGGGCCTGCAAGAACAGATGCAGATGTGCAGGGCCCTGTGCCAAGGGAAGACTCTGTTCACCTATGGATGAGCAGCAACAGATGTCAAGAATTTGTAGGGCTGTCTGGTGGTCTGTGAAAACACAGGGCCCTCTGGGCCTTACACTTCCATGTGGCTGCATATACAGATGCATAGGGCAAAGAGTCCCTCTCTCATCCAAAGTAAAGGGCCCTCTGGCACCTACAGATGCAGAGCACTATGCCAAGAGAAGAGTTCTCTTCACTATATGGTACTTGGGCCAATGTGTACAAAGCTGCACCTTCCTTTCTCAGGGTGGGGGGGTAACGTTGCATGACAGCATTGTCCCCCCACCTTTGGGCCATCCAGCTGTCTCACTGAGCACACCACTGATCTAAGCTCACTGGCACAGGATCACAAAGCACTATCTTCTGGAGCACAGGCTGGCACTACATGCAACATTTCTTCATTCATATATACACACACACATATATATATATATATATATCTATATATACATGTACATATATATATAGAGAGAGAGAGAGAGAGAGAAAATAAAGGATGGGGAAGGGGGTGCTATGAGAATTTAATGCACACTCGAGTTGTGAGATGCTACATGAACCAAGAGGGTGAAGCCCGAGGGGTTTATCAAAGCATCCCACAATGAGGGTGTGCTTATAATTCCCCAATCTTTTATTTTTTTATACTACACTGGGCAGCAATTTTTTTCAGGCAGAATCAATCAGATATAAAAAAAACTATCCTGAAAACTCATGTTGTGGCAGCTCCTCGGTAAGTGAGAGAGGGAGCCACCATGTTTTTTGAACTGTTATGCCCACCCACAAGCAAGACAAGAACCAATGAGGGAGTGGCATACTTTGATTGAAATGGCTCGTGAATGCCATAATAACCAGCCAGTTGTTATGAGAAATATCAAGTGATCCAGCCCATAGGAAAAATTGCTGACCAGTTTTATATATATATATATATAAATATATAATAGATAACCCACTCTGAGGTGTGTGGTCGCACTCTGATATGCGCATGCCTTGGTGTTTCTCAACCACTCAAGGCTTGCCTATATTGGAGTGTGATTGCACATCCTAGAGTGGGTTGTCTATCTTACAAAATGGCAAAATTGTTTTAGAGGGGGGTGTGAAAGTGCAGGAGTGTGGTCGCACTCTGATATACGCACAGTCATGTGATGTGTTTCAACCAACCAGCAGAGATAATTTTTCCTAGCCATTTTATAAATATTTAAATATATATATGTGTGTGTATATATATAGTATATATATATATATGTATGTATGTATATACATACATATATACACACACACACACATATCTATATATATTCATTGCAAAAACCTATGTTAATGCATCAGTTAGTGCTGATTTTCACACCAACAAAAGAGTGGAAATTTGACATTAGGTTTTCCAACCCTACTACCCCACACCCCACTCCCCCACCCTCCACACACCAACACGGTGTGTCAGGGACTGTGAGTGGTGCTCTGCCCTCCCCCACACCTCAGGACACAGGCTGCAAGCCTCCAAGACGTCCTGGCAGCAGAACATCTCAGTCAGGGACCATGAGCAGTGCTCCCCCTCCCCCATGCCTCAGGACACAGGCTGCAAGGTAGGACACTGGTGTTCAGTGCCATCTTGGAATTCTACCTCCACACAGAGGGAAAAAGTATTTCTTGTCCTCCGATTCTGACTGATCTGTTTTGCCTACAGTTGTTAGGTTTAATTTGAACTGTTTTTGAGCATGTACTGTGTGTATCTTAAGTGCACTATGCTATATCACACTGTTTATTGACCTGACTGTGAGTTCATTTGGATTTTGGTTTCTGCTGTGTTTTACTTCGTTAGCTGGTCTGCACTAGCGGGAAACCTAGGGGATCTCAAAGGGCCTCAGTCGGATGCTATCTAGCTTACAATGTGTTCGTAGTGGCCGGGTTCCAATCAAAACAATCTGTGTTAGCCTAGCCAGGTGCTACTGTGGCTCCAATTCAGTTGCCATGGCAGAGGGAGCATATCACCACCTTGCTGTGGGCTCTCTGAGTCTGGGCACACCATCTCGCTCCCTGCCCCATGGCAAATCCTGCCTAGTGTGGGACGTAATCCCTCCTCACAGTTCTCAAATTACACCCCTCCCTAGCACTGCACCATTACATTCTTCTCACTCAATCTGCCCCAACCACCCTTCCATCCAGGGGTGGTGCTTGTTTTAAATCCTATCAGCCCACTTTTACACCCACTTCACCAAGCAATTGTGGTCTCTCCCTTGCTCCTTCCTCTTACCTCACTGCTCACCCCCAATAAGCTAACTTGGTATCTCCCATTCCCTCTTCTCTCCGTGGTAACACTGATTGTTAAATAGTTACACCCAATATCCCCCTGCCATATCCTAATTGTAGTGCACCCTATATCACCCTTGCAGATTGAGTATCCACTATTTAGCTTCCCCCCCTCCCTCTTGCTTTGAATCATTTGCCTTAGACATTGCTCTGCATTCAGGTGACTGCTTGGCATCCCATGGCCATTTGGTGGAAGCAAGATTCAAACCCAGAACTACAACAGTCAGCCATCCTTGATCTGCCACCTTGGCCACAAGGCTATCTTGCCTGTGAGGGTTTGAGTTGTAGCAAATTATAAGAATCCTTCCTTGCACCCTTCCCCCCAACCATCTCTTGGTGCATCCCTTGCCCCCCCCCAATCTTGGCTCATTCCTAGCATTACTGCTTAGCTTAGTCCATCACCAAAGCAGTGCTCTGCTTTGATAATTTATTGATTCTCCACTTCCTATGTAGCCGCGATCCTACACTTGACAATTCGCTAAGCGTCCCACAACTACATCAACCAGTGTCTGCCACCATCTAAAGTGCTCCAGCTTATTTTGCTTATATTATCATCATGTCTTCACAACCCTTGTATTATGTAGGCTGCAACCCCAGCCCCCACCCCCAGAACCACTACTGCAAAGTTCTCCCTCGGCTATCAAACTCATCTGCTATAGAACAACCCATCTTCCCTGCTAGCATTCACCCTGGTCACTCTGTGTCCACTTTCATTCCACACAGCCTCGCTCCTCTACACATTACCCCCCCTTATCAACCTCCACATAGGTGGATCACCCCCACAAAATCTTTCATTAAACCCCTATGCAGACTGACATTAGAAATGGCACTCAGTAGGTTAAAGAAGCTGATTATCTTACTACTGCTCTTTTCTAACAATGTTGAATTAATTCCAGGCCTCATTCCCCCCTTAGCATCTGATTTTGCACTGTCCAAAGGCCTAAAAATCATGATCATAAATGTGTGTAGCCTCCAAAAGACATTGAATGCTATTAACACATGGGTCTCTCATACCAATCCAGATATTTTGGTTATAACAGAAACCTGGCTAAAAGGCTGCATAGCAGATCAAGAAATATCCCTGCCCTCCTATAATACCTTCAGGCTAGAGAGACCTATGTGTGTGGGGGGACTGGTGATATACATTAACAGCAAATTTACAGCTGTAGAACTTAACACCATCACCAAACCCAAAGAATTCAAATTCCTAGCACTCAAATTATCACTCTCCCCGGCGGAATCTATTAACATCCTAGTTTGCTACAGACCTCCTTCATGTTGTCTGGACTTACTCTCGTACCTCCACAACTTCCTCGACACCAGTATCAAAGAATCTGTTATCCTTGATGATCTTAATCTTGATTGGTCCAGCCCCAAAGCTAACTCTCTTAAAGAGCTTTACGTTGAATTGGGCCTAATGCAGCTCACAACCAAACCCACTAGGCCCAACTTAAAGAACCAACTAAGACATTCCCTCATAGACTTAATACTTACTAATAGATTACATTAAATTACACATGCTGCTGTATTTCACAATGACTTGAGAGACCATAACATTGTCACTTGCACCAGGGGTTCACATAGTCAACACGTTGGAGCCAAACTCATTATAAAAAGGAGTCTCTGTAAATTAAATCCTGCCAACTTCCTACATGACTTAAGCAACATAAGATGAAAGAGATGCTATCTAGCCACCTCAATCAATGATGCCACTGCCCTCTTCAACACTGCTGTAATAGATGTTATCAATAAACGCTCCCCTTTTGTCAAAAGCAGAATCAGAAAAGCCTCCTGCCTATGGTTAACTAAGGAACTAAAACAAACACTGACCAAAAGAGACCACATATGAGACACAGCTAGGTGCTTAAATGAAGCCACCAATTGGTCAGCTTTCCAAGACTGGCACAACATTTGTACCAAGCTTACCAGATCAGCTAAATCAATGTTTTATCTGAATGCCCCTAGTGGCAGCCAGAGGTAAACCAGCTAAGACCTGGCAAACACTCAATTCAATTGAAGGTCATAGAACCACCCCATCTATACCTGTCAAAGTAACGTCCCAGGGCACAACAATCACTGATAAAATTACCATCCTTGACAAATTAAATGTGCACATTGCCACAGCAGGCCTAGCTTTTGACTCTTCACAGGAAGCAAAATACAAACCACAAGACAATACCATGGACACCCAACCTAATCAAATTGCTCCAAATTCCTTCCACTTTTCCAAAATCACCTACAAACAAGTTGAAGACCTACTTCTTAATCTAGATACCAGAAAAGGTGCCGGTGTTTTTCCTGGAAATAAATTTGAACTTGAACTTGAAAATTTCCAAAGTTACAAGCATACATAGTGAAATTGTATTAAATAGTCTTAACTGTGCCATTTTTAACAATTTTGATCCCAAATTGTGTACAAAGCCTTCTTATGACCTCACCACATGTACCCAGTAGAGAAAATGTTCATATCCCAGCCAAAGCATAATTATGCACAATTGTAATGCCATTCTGTGCCACAGGTGTGAAAACACATTTTGGCCAGGATCTGGAAAATGACACCTGTGATACATACATGAGGCTCGGTCATAAGAAGGCTACGTTGAAAATATGGGATGAAAATATTGAAAATGTCCAAAGTTGCTAGTGTGTGTAGCGAAATTGCAATAAATGGTCATAACGCTGTTATTTTTTTAAATTTTGACCCCGAATTTTCAACATTGCCATCTTATGACACCACCTCATAAACAATATGACTGTCATTACACAAATCCAACCAAAAAGGTGATTTCACCAACTGAACCTGCAATCACCTATCCAACGGGAGTTGTATAACAACAGTCAAATTGTTCATGAAGTGTGGTCCCCAAAAGGCCATGATGAAAATTTGGGGTCAAAAACTCAAAAAACAGTTGAGTTATGCATAAAAGTAGAAAACCCCATTGAAATATACTGAAGTGCATTTACCTTAGTTTCTCATACTGCAGTCACCGGTTCCAGCAGCAAGATGTGTCTTTAATTGGGAGAGTGGATCTTGATCCTGGGATCCCTTCAGGTGAGTAACAGTGTGTGGGGGTGTTAAGGGGGGTGTGGGGAGGTGGATGCACAGTGGGTGGTCTGGTGGAGGATGCTGGAGTGATAGGCAATGGACTTTTTTTTACAGGTTTAAAAAATTAAAAAAGACATTGAGGGATGTCTTTCTTTTTTCAGGCTATTATTAGATGAATAGAGGGTGGGTGAGGGGGCACTAGACACCAGGGCAATTATACCAAAAGCGGGGACAGCAATGGGAGGTTGGGAGTGCCAATGGACAACAGGGTAATCAATTTAAAGAAGTGGTGACAGTGACGGGAGGGTACCACTAGACACCAAGAAAATTATTGTAAAACTGAGAACAGTGATAAGTGGATGGGGGGTGCCACTAGACACCAGGAAAATTACAATGAAAATGGGCACAGCAATCAGATTGTGGGGGATGCCACTAGACACCAGGGAAATATTAAAACAAGTGGGGACAGTGATTGGAGGGTGGGGGTGCAACTAGACACCAGGGAAATAATAGAAAACAGTGAGGACATCGATCGGAGGGTGGGCAGTGCCACTAGTCATCAGAGAAATTATGCACAACGGTGTGGATAATGATCGGAGGGTGGTAAAAAAGGATTCCTTTCCCACAAGTTCGCTACTGAGGATTCCTTTTTCTCCAGCCAATTTCTTTTTTTGAGAGCTGATTCCTTTTTCACCAGCTCACAAAAAAGGAATTAGCTAGTAAATAAAAATCAATTGCCTGGAGAAAAAGGAAGTAAGTGAGTAATGAAAAAGGAATAAAAATGTTAAAGAAACAACTTCCATGGTTGCTTTTCCACCAAAATAATTCAGAATCAATGTAATGAAGACCTGATGACCAAGATACATAAGTTGGTGTATCTACTTAACTTCATTTCTGTGGGTTTTCAAGTTTGTTTGTTTTTTAAACTGAAAACAAGATGGCGGCTCACAAAAAAGGATTATTTCTTCATGAAAAAGGATTTTATTCTTGTAAAAAAGGAACGGCTCTCAGGAGAGTGAATCCTTTCTTGTGAGAACAAATCATTGGTTGATTTTTCTCCCTCTGTCCTGAAAAGGGATCTTCCCATTGAAAGCAATGGGAAATAAAAACAATGTAATAACTTTGCAACGGATTAATATGTTTACACAAAGCAAAGCATGCCTGTTCTGTTACATGAGCTGTTTCTACCTTAACAGAGTCACACTAAAATTCCACACCATCTAGACGCAGGGTAATGAGGAAAAAACTGCAAAAAGTGGCAACTTTCTGACTTTTGGCACTGTCCAGATCTCGGAATCCGCTAATTCAACTGGAACAAAACTTGCCAAATCAAGAGATCACCCACATGGGACAGAGCAAACCAAATTTTGAGTGAATCCAGTGATCAGTTGAAAAGTAGTTATTAAAGTACAAAATTTGAGGTTAAACATTAAACATTAAACATGCTACTCAATCCTAACTATAGGGGCACTACCGTGAGTATATATGCACACATATATGTTGTGAAAAACATTGTTAATGCTTCAATTAGGGTTAAAGTGACAAAAGTTGTGAAATGAGGTGTTGGGGTTTCCCTAATGCCCCACCCTCCCAAACCAGGCAGGAGAGCAGGTGTGAGGTGTGCCTTGGGGTTCTCAAGCCTAACACTCATAAAGTCTATACATCTGACATTATTTACAGATGGAATGGGGTGAATGTTAGGCTTGAGAAGCCCAAATGCAGACCTCACACCTGCTCTCTTGCCTGGTTTGTGAGGGTGGGGTGTTAGGGAAACCCAAACTTCTCATTTCCCAACTTTTGTCACTTTGACCCTTACTGGAGCAATAACAAAGCTTTTTGCAACTTATTTCCTTACTTTTTGAGATAGTAAATAGTATCCTTACTTTACTATAGGAATGCAAGGTCTTTCAGACCCTGCACTCCCATCCCTCTGTAGATGCATATATGTATGTAGCTGTGGAAGTACAGGACCCTTCGGGCCCTGCATTTCCATTTATAGGAAAACAGTGACCAAATTGTCAGCATAGCCACATTATTACTCCACCTTATGTACCCAGTACAGAACATTTTTGAATCCCCACCAAAACATAATTCTGTGCAACTGCAATGCCATTATGTGCCACAAGTGTGAAAACACATTTTGGGCAGGATTTGAAAAAATGACAGCACTGTCATGCATGAGGTGGGGTAATAAGAAGGCTATGTTGAAAATCTGGGGTCAAACTATTCAACATTTCCAAATGTACAAGAGTGCATAGTAAAATTGCAATGAATGGTCATAATTTTGTAATTATTTTCATATTTTGACCCCAAATTTCAACATAATCTTCTTATAACCCCACCTCATAAACACAGTAGGTGAAAGTTTTCTAATACATGCACAATGTCATTACACACCACAGGTGCTAAAACACACTTTGGACAGGATGTGAAAAATGGCAGCTATATGAGTCATGAGTTGGTATGAAAAAATGGCTATGTTGAAAATTTGGACTCACAATATTGAAAATTGCCAAGGTTATGTATATGTACTGAAAATTTTCAATGAATGCTCATAACTAGGCCATTTTTAGGAATACTTTCATCAAATTTTCATCATGGCCTTTTTGAGACCCCACCTCATGAACACTTGCACTGCTATTTTGTTAATCAGTCCCAAAAGGTGATTTCACGCAGTGACCTCAAAATCACCTTCCAGGACAAATTAACAAAATTTCAGTTTTAGTGTTTATGTGGTGGGGTCACAAAAATGTCATATTGAAAATTTGGTGAAAAAAATACCAAAAAATGGCAAAGTTATTTGCATAAGATTAAAACATCATTTAAATACATTATATGGCACTTACCTTGATTCCTCAGTTTACGGTTCAGCTTTGGAGAGTGCAGACATTTCCCGGTCCACAGAAGATGACAGCCTATGACCTCCGGGTGCTGTGTGGGAGGGTCAGGATGGGAGAGGGGGACGGCAGGGACAACAAGGGACAGTTTCCTTTTTCTCAGGTTTAAAACAAAAAAAGACATTGGGGGACTGTTTTCTTTTTATAGGGTTGCTGAATAAATATTTTGGGACACTGGGGTGGGCTCCCCAGTGTCCCACACTGCTGGGGGGAGTGCTAGATGCTGACATGGGGATTGGGTACCCAATGTGGGCTAATTATAAAAAGAAGGGTCTGGGGGTGGCATCTGACACTGGGGTTGGGCATCCTGGTGATGGATTTTACAAATATTCATAAACAGGGATTAGGGATGGTGATTGAAGGGTGGGAGGTGCCACTAGACACCAGGGAATATATGAGGACAGTGATCGTAAAGTGAGGGATGCCACTAGACACTAGAGAAAATGGGGGCTAACAACAAACGTTGCAGCTGGCAGCAGGAGTTACTGTAAGTAGCAGCTGCAGAAGTAAATATATAGAAAATGCGAAGGAAAGCTCCTCTCATGAAGCTGGGCACCCAGGATTTTGGGAACCCAGAAGAAGTATTTCTGGCCCTAATGGTAAAAAACAAACACCTGAATTTAGCTAAACTGTTTACCTATGTTCTGATGATTGTATTTTAAAATAAAATTATCTTTATGTTTTTTCCATATTTCTTACTTGATGGAAGGAAAAAAACAAGATGCTGGCTCTTGAAAAAGGGTTTTTCACTCACGAAATAGGATTTTATTCTTGTGAAAAAGGAAAAGGTCTCACGAGTATGAATCCTTTTTCACAAGGTCAATCCTTGGTCAAACTTTATCCCTCTAATTTGGGCAGGAGAATTCCCATTGAAAACAATGGGATCTTAAAAATTGAATAATTGCAACAGATTAATATTTTTTCACCAAACAAAGCATGGCAGTTCTGTTACCCAATCTGGTTTTGCCGTAACAAAAATCACATCAAAATTCCACACCATCTAGACACAAGTCAATGAGGAAAAAACTGCAAAAAAACTGGTGATTTTTAAGCTTTTAACACTATCAGGATCTCAGAATCCGTACATCTGACAGGACAAAAACTTACTACATCAAGAGATCCATACCTCAGGACAGCGTATACCAAATGTTGTGCAAATCCATTGATTAATTGCAAAGTTATTAAAGTGCAAAATGTGAGGTTTATCATTAAACAGGCTACTCAACCCTAACTATAGGGGCACAACCGTGTCCCTATAATATGTAAATATATATATATATTTTTTTAATTTTGTCCCACATTTTCAAGATAATCATTTCATGAGCCCCCCTGGCACTGTCTTTTGTTAATCAGGCTGGGAAAGGTGATTTCGAGGTCACTGTGTGAAATCATCTTTTGGGACAGAATAACCAAATTTTGCCACCAGTGTTCATGAGGAGGGGGGCCCAAAAAGGCCATGTTGAAAATGTGGTAAAACAATTCCTAAAAATGGCTGAGTTATGAACATTCATTGAAATTTTTCTATGCACATGCATAACTTCGGTAATTTTAAATATTTTGACTCCAAATTTTCAACTTAGCCATTTTTTTAACATCACCTCATGAACAGTACAGTTGTCATTTTTCACACCCTGTCTGAAATGTGTTTTCACACCTGTGGCATGGAATGGCATTTTGGCATGGATTTGAAAAAGTTCACCTATGGGGTTAATGAGGCGAGGTCATAAAATGACTATGTTGAAACTTACGGGTCAAAAATATGAACAAATGACAACTTTGTAACCATTTGTTGCAGTTTCACTACACCCCCTCGTAACTTTGGAAATTTTAAATATTTTGAGCCCAGATTTTCAACATAGCCTTCTTATTATTACCCCACATCATGTATGTCACAGCTGTCATTTTTTCAAATCCTGCCCAAAATTTGTTTTCGCACTTGTGGCACAGAATGGCGTTGTAGTTGTACAGAATTACATTTTGGTGGGGATTCAAAAATTATCTGTACTCGGTACATGAGGTGAGGTAACACAATGGCTATGCTGGCAATTTGGTCGCTGATGTCCTATAAATGGAAGCACAGGGCCTGGAGGGCCCTGTCCTTCCACAGCTACATACATATATGCGTCTACTAAGGGATGGGAGTGTAGGCAAATAAGGACACAATTATATAATCTCAAAAAGTAAGGAAATAAATTGTTAAAAACTGTGTTAATGCACTAGTTAGGGTTAGAGCCAGAAAAATAAAGGAAATGTGGTGTTACAGTTTCCAAACCTAACATCCCACACCCACATTGCACAAACCAACAGGTGTCAGGGGGGTGCCTTGGAGTTTTCAACCCTAATGGTCACCCCATTCTTCTATACAGTACCTATCTCAGCTTTTTTATGTATAGAATGGGGTGAGCATTATAGCTGACAACCCCAAGGCCAGTTGGCTTGCACAGCGTGGGGATGGGTGTTAGGTTTGGAAACCCAATGCCACATTCCCTACTTTTGTGGATGTAACCCTAAAAAAAGCATTAACACAGTTTTTTTATATATATATATATATATATATATATATATATATATATATATTCTACTGGCATGGTAGTGCCACTATAGTTAGGTTGGCAGGCCATTTCTACATTGAGCCCCAAAGTTTGCACTTTAATAACTTAGCAACTGTTTGTCCGATTTGCCTGAAATTCTGCATGCAGAGCGTCCAGCCACAATTCTCAGGATCTGGAAAGTTTCGTTTTGGTCGGATGTACAGTTGTGGAACTGCAGAGTGTCAGAAGTGTGAAAAGTCCTCAACTTTTGTGCATTTTTTCGTCAGGCTTAACAGACTGAAAGATGTGTCTATTTGGATTCAAATGTGCATGTGTATATGTGGCCTGTGTCAAAGTGGGGCCTTTTGAAGATTTGGTAAAAAAATATTAATCAGTTCAAAAGTTATGGAAGTTTTTCATGTCCCATTTTAGCCTATGGGAAAATTTATACGTGCACTGTAAAACTTTTGCGACCACATTTTTGTTTTCATGCTCTGGAGTTTTGTTTTCATGCTGTCACCATCTTGTTTTCAGTTAGCAAGAGACAAAAGCATTGTAAATCAAAATAAATGACCCTTGGTAAACACCAACACTTTTGTTTACCTTATTGGACCCTGAGAAACATGACCCTGGCATCAGTTGTTGTGCAGGTAGCCTGGAAATATGTTTTTCAAAATTTTTCCACTATTTTGCTGTTTTGTTTTTGCGAAAACATGTTTTGTGTGCGCGACAATGATCACGCACAAAATAAATGGTGGGTCGACAACATTTTTGTGTACATGAGAAGATTTAATTATAAGGTATAGGGGTGCTGTGAAAACATTTTTGTTTTCGTGAAAATAATGCTCGAAAACATTTTCCATGTGTTGTTTTCTTTGTCACTTCATTGTGCCAAGGTGGATTGTGCTTTTGTGCTGAAATTTGCAGGGTTGCAAGCCCTGGTCCCACATATGTGCCTTTTGGTAGTTTGATCCTAAAACATTGAATGGGCCCATAGTTACAGCGTTCCAAAGTTGAGAAATTTCCCATAGGATAACATTGTGGCAACCACAGCGCCTTTCAGATACCCGTATCTTGAAAATGATTCGAGATACAAATTTTTCACTACTTGCAGTTAGTCCACACTTAAGTGGATTAAGCATGTGTGGAGATTCTGAAGTCATGATTACAACTACAGTGGAATGTTTTCCATAGTTGCTATGGTTACTGAGATATTGCCAAATATGTGTTACAAGGGTTCCTTTTCAGTACTATGGGGCTATTGTATAGCTCCATATTTATGTGTAAGTAGGAGTGTAGGGCCCAGAGGACCCATGCTCCCCACATAAGCATGCCATTACACAAAAAATGGGCAATGTAAAGGGAGTACAGGGCCTGGAGGGCCTGCGCTCCCACAAACACATGCCAGTTACCTGTTACATTACACTTTCTCAAAAAGAAGGGATATGCATTGCAAAAAAATTCATTAATGCATCAGTTAGGGTTGATAGCACAATAACAAAAGTATGGAAATGTGATGTTAGGGTTACCACCCCTACTACCCCAACCCCTCCACCCTCTACACAAAAACAGATGTCGAATGTGCCATGAGGATGTCAGACCTAACGCTTTACCCCATTCTCCTATACTGTAGCATGTCAGCTTGTGATGAGAGTTGGGTCTGATGACCACATGGCACACCCTGATGTCTGTTGTTGTGAGGATGGGGTTGGGGGTGGACTGATAGGGGTGGTGATCCTAACATCACATTTCCATACTTTTGTCACTGTGCTATCAACTGTAACTGATGCATGAACACATTTTTTGTAATGAATATCTATCTATCTATCTATCTATCTATCTATCTATCTATCTATTCATTGCAAAAAACTGTTAATGCATCAGTTAGGGTTGTTTCCACAGTGACAAAAGTGTGGAAATTCAGTGTTAGGGTTACGACCACTCCACTCCACCCCATCACCACCCCCACCCTCCAGACACCACCAGGCATTGGGGTGTGCATTGGAGTGGTCATGCCTAACTTTCACCTCATTCCATCTGTAAAGAATCTGTGGTGGTGCAGTATAGGAGAATGGGGTGAGAGTTAGGCATGACCACTCCAACGCACAACCTGATGCCTGGTGGTGTCTGGAGTGTGAGGGGATGGTGGTGGAGTGGGGTGGTTGTAACCCTAACACTGAATTTCCACACTCTTGTTGGCTTGGAAACAACAATAACTGATGCATTCATGGAATTTTTTGCAATGAATTTCCCTTCTTTCTGACAAACTGTAATGTAAGTGGTAAATGGCATGTGTTAGTGGGAGCGCAGGCCCTCTGGGTCCTGCACCCCCTTCACATTGTCCATGTTTTGCATAATGAGATGCATATGTGTGATTGTGGGCACTCTGGGCCCTGAGCTCCCACTCACACTGCACAACGGAGCCATACAACAGCCATATAGGGCAAGGAGTACTTGTAACACAAAGTTACCAATATCTCAGGAACCATAGGAGCTACCAAAAAAATTTTGATGTCCCTGTAATTGTGACAACCAGCACTTCTCACAACCATGATTGCCCAAACCCATATCTTGCATCATTTATGAGCTATGGGCACTGGAAAACACTGGAAAGCCACCTTTGGAACCCTTTGAACATGTTTTTGCCAATATCTCTGTAAACGTAGCAAGTAGGAAAAAAAATCTCACTTCATATGTCATCTAATATTTCAAAACTTGTTTCAACAAGTTAGTTCACCAAAGTGAATCAAAAAGGCAGTAGCGAAAACTCTGCATCTCACTTAGTTTTCAAGATACGGGTGCTGAAAAGCGTGTCGGGTGCCGCAATGTTATCCTATTGGAAATTGCTCAATTCAGAATGCTGTAAGTTTGGGCTCCTTGAATGTTTTTGCACCAAACCACCAAAAGGCACATCTGTGTGGACCAAGGCTTGCTACCATGCAAATTGCAGCCCAAAAGCCCCAAAGTTTGGTTGCAGGAAGCTGGCAAAGATTTGCAGTTATTTTGATCATACTTTTGCAAAATACTTTCACTAATCAAAAAAGTTTCGCAAAATAAAACAAGAAACTTTCACATTTGCAAAAGTATTTTGTGAAAGTATTTTTCAGAAAAAGTTTAAAAACGTATTTCTGGTGGGTTTAACCCCCAGAAAAGATATGGCTAGCATCCTTAGTACCTGACTAGGAAAACACAACAATCAGTGTTTACCTAGAGGGTCTCAATTTTAAATGGCAGGCATTTTTCTGTGTCACTAACTGTAAACAAGATGGCTGACTTATGAAAGTAAAAGGGCCATTTGCAACAGTAAAAAGAGCCTCTCATGAAAGTTTTGTGATTTTTGTTAACTTTTCCCCTTGACTATAA
This sequence comes from Neoceratodus forsteri, assembly GCA_016271365.2. Classification (NCBI taxonomy): domain Eukaryota; kingdom Metazoa; phylum Chordata; order Ceratodontiformes; family Ceratodontidae; genus Neoceratodus; species Neoceratodus forsteri. Next base: position 406,604,832 of record CM057456.1, on the reverse strand, counting down.
TGGGAAATTTGTTTTTTTAATAACTTTTGAATGGTTTAATATTTTTTCACCAAATTTTCAAAAGTCATATTGGTGACCAAGGCTGCATCTTCCCTAAAGTTTTTGGATTGAATGGACAAACAATGTGGGCTGTTGGTGCGAGCAAAGAAATACACAAAAAGTCAATTTTTTTGCCTTTTTTGTGGTGTTCTGCAGCTCCTCAACTGTACATCTGACTGTAACGTAACTTGCCAGATCCAGAGATATATTGCGCCAGACTGCAGATGCAAACTTTCAGGCAAATCCATCACACAGTGGCAAAGTTATTAAAGTGCAATTTGAGGTTTTGCATTAAAGTGGCTACTCAACCCTAATTTAGATGGATAGATAGATAGATAGATAGATAGATAGATAGATAGATAGATAGATTCTATGCAAAAAACTTTGTTAATGCATCATTTAGGGTTAAAACACAAAGAGTAAGGAAATGAGACCTTTAGGGTTACCCCTTCCCCCCGTGTACCCCCTCCTCCCGAGATTGACAGACAAAGGGGCGTGTCATTGAAGTTGTGAGGCCTAAATGTCACCCCATTCCATCTGTAATTATATTCACAAGTCACAGTAAAGAAGAATAGGGTGACATTTAGGCCTCACAACCCCAATGACACACCCCATCATCTGTCAATCTCGGGAGAAGGGGTACACAAGAAGGGGAAGGGGCAACCCTAAAGGTCTCATTTCCTTACTTTTTGTGTTTTAACCCTAAATGATGAATTAACAAAGTTTTTGCATAGAATTTCCTTACTTTTTGAGAAAGCATAGAAAAATAGAAAGTCACGCAGGTTGGTGGGAGCGCGGGGATGTTCGGGCCCTGCACTCCCACCAGCTTGCAATTTTCTGTCTAACATAACAGTGCAAGGGTAACCCTTGCCTCAGTGTTTGTGCACAGAGGTTCTTTGTCTTACTGAATATAATATGTATTGGTGGGAGCGCATATGGGTGGGAGCTTGGTTCACTTTGGGCCCCAAGCTCCCACCACCTTGAAACAAAACAAAGTTTAATTCATCAGAGTGGCATAATTTCACACCTGTTTACATGTCAGAGACCTAACCACTGAAAATTATCTCCATGGCAGTAAGGCTAGGTACCCTATAAATGTGAAGCCACTACCACAATGCAAAATGCTATACACAAATCATAAATTGTGTCATGCAATATCTCTGCAGCAAATTAATTTTCCAACACCTAAGTACCACCATTCACATGTACAGGACATCCCCTCAATATCCTGAAAATTTCAGTTTAAAAGACCAAAACATTTCCGAGCTATAACATTTGAAAGTTTGAGATTTTTATTCATCAGAGTAGCAGAATTCCACACCTGTTTACATTTTACACACCTAACAACTGAAAAGTACATGGCAGTAAGGCTACCTACCCTATAAATTTCAAGCCAGTACCACAATGGAAAAAGCTGTGTGCAAAACTTAAACTGTGCCATGCAATATATCCACAAAAAATGTATTGTCTGACACCTAAACACCATAACTCACATCTACAGGGCATCCCATCAACACCCTCCAATTTTCAAGCCAAAAGACCAAACCATTTCCGAGATATTTAATTTTAAAAATTGCTAAAATTGGGCTATCTGGTCCATCCAAATCTAGCCATCTCCCTTGCAATCAAAGATTGTGATCAAAGTATCTCATGAACAAAGAATTGTCAGGCTCTTTATCAAAGAATAAAAAATGGCAACAGTCAATTTTTACACAAAAATACATGAAACCACAGCCATGATTCGATAGCACAAAGCCCCCTGAGCAAAACCCATCCTAGTTTGGTGTTATAAGTGACTCCAGTGCTGAAAAAATTGATTTTTTTCATCAAGCCATTTAATCGCACCCTCGCGATCAAAGATCACGGTCAAAGAATCCCACAACCAAAGAATTTCCAGGCTTGTGACCAAAGAATTTGCAGGCTTGCAATAAAAGAATAGAAAATGTTAAAAGTCAAGTTTTACAAAAAAATACATGAAACCAGAGCCATGACTCGATAGAACGAAGCCCCCTGAGCAAAACCCATCTGCATTTGGCTTAATAAATCATCCCTGAGCTGAGAAAATTGATTTTTTAATCTGGCCATCTAGACGCACCCTCACAATCAAAGACTGTGGTCAAAGAATCTCGCAATCAAATAATTTGCAGGCTCATGATCAAAGATCATTAGCGAGCCACGATCAAAGAATTAAAAACTGTAAAACTGTTTTTTGACCAGTTTAAAAGAAACCACGGGCATGGCTCGATAGAGGGAAGAACCCGGAGCAAAACCCAACATAGTTTTACTTCAGAAGTCCCCCCTGAGCTGAGATATTTGAATTTTTCCCACCGCAAACTAAAAACATGGCAGCTATCACAATCAAGAAATTCTTTGCAATCAAAGATTCTTTGATCATGAGCCTGTAAATTCTTTGATCGTGAGCAGGGAACAGATGGCCAAAACAACATTCTTCTTTATGCAAAATAACCATATAAATTTTCCGATAGACTTATAATGGGAATTTAAAAGTTTAATAACTTTTGAATGGATTAATAGTTTTTCACCAAATGAAAAGCAACCTATTTTTTGACCCAAACTCTTTCAAATGAGCCAAGTCACAGAGCGGCATGCCACACAACGGCTGCGCAGCACCACAGACAAAATCAAAAAAACTGCCCATATATCTGGCGAAAAGTGCATTTTTCAGCATTTTGGTGCACAAAAACTGTAAGTCTGAGCAAAACAAAATTTGCCAGATCAAGAGATCTACCATGCCCTACTGCACATACCAAATTTCATGCAAATCCGTTGAACGGGTCCAAAGTTATTACCATGCAAAATTTTGAGTTTAACATAGAAGTGGCTTCCTAACCCAAATATAGGGGCATGACTGTGCCTCTATAATATATATATATATATATATATATATATATATAGGATATGACATGGGTGGGAGTGAGATAGCATAAATGTCTTCACGAGCTGTCACTGAACTATTAATATCCCACAAGTGGCGAAGCCACAAGTGGGATACAAGAGTTCAGTGACAGTGAATGATGATATTTGTGCAATATCACTCCAACCCATGTCATATTTGATTTGTACAGCAAGTGTGGGTCTCTCTGCTTCCCTTTTTAAAATTATTTGCATTTGTTTGTTGCAAAAAGTAGAAAAAATTGATATTCTGCTGTTTTTTGCTAATTATAAAAAAAACTAAAAGGTATCTGTAAATGAACCACCGCTCATTTTATAGATCCTTTTGTGCTGAACACATTTCATGCTCACAGTACCATGCTATCATTTTTCATTTTAAAGTTAGTCACATTTGTTTGTCAAAAAAGTGGAAAAAATATTTTCTGTTGGTTTTGCCAATTATAAAAAAGGCACCTGTAAATAAAACACAACTCATTTTGTAGATATTTTTGTGCTGAACAAGTTTTATTCCCACAGTACTATGCTATCATTTTTCATTTTAAAGTTATTCGCATTTGTTTGTCAAAAAAGTGAAAAATAAATTTAATGTTCTGCTGACTTTTTCCTAATTATAAAAGAAATCTAAGGAAACTATTAATAAAACACCTCTCATTTTGTAGATATTTTTGTGCTGAACAACTTTTGTGCTCCCAGTACTATGCTATCATTTTTCATTTTAAAGTTATTTGCCTTTTAATATGGTTAGTCCTGCTAATGAGGCTGAACATTCTGAATGAGTTCGAACCTTTGCGACATACCAGCATGAAGATATCTTTGAGACCTCACTAGTAGCCCAAGAGATAGCAATAATATCTTCATTGATATAGACCCACACCTGTTGTATAACTATATGTACTGTATATATTCATTGCAAAAAAAAACTCCATTAATACATCAGTTAGGGTTAAAGTGACAAAAGTAAGGAAATGTGGTATTAGGGTTTCCTACCCTAACACCACAGCCCCAGCCTGCAGGCAGTAACAGGCGTGCATTGTGTCTTGGGGTTGCCAACCCTAATGCTCACCCCATTCCCATGGTGGATAAACTGGGATGAGTGCAGTATATGAGAATGGGGTGAGCATTAGTGATGTTTTGGCAAGTCACAATACATGCCTGTTGTACTGCAGAAGTGGAAGGTTGGTTGTTAGGTTGGAAACTCTAACACCACATTTCCCTACTTTTGTCACTTTAACCCTAACTGATGCATTAATGAAGTTTTTCTCAAAGAATTTCTTTACTTTTTCAGATAGTATAATCATATCCTCATTTAGCTGTGGGAGCACAGTGCCCTCTGGGCCTTGCGTTCCCATCCCTCCATAGATGCATACATGTATGTTGCTGTGGAAGCATTTCAGCCAAAACAGCAACCAAACTGTCAGTACAGCCTAGTGATAATCCCAACTTAAGAACGCTGGGCTGAGAATTTTCAAATCCCTGCCAAAATGTCATTTCACACCACCTCAATGTCACTCCATGCCACAAGTGAGAAAACACATTTTGGCCAGGATCTGAAAACTGACAGCTGTCATGTTCATAAGGCGATTAAAAAAGAGCTATGTTGAAATATGGGGTGAAAATATTTTAAGTTACTCCCTGTAACTTACGAGCGAGCACAGTTAAATTTAAATGCATGCTCATAACTTCGCCATTTTTACATGTTTTGACCCAAAATGTTCAATGTAGCCTTCTTATAACCTCATCTTATTAACAAAGACAGAGACATTTTTCAAATAATGCCCAAAAGGTGATTTCACTAACCGACCATGAAATCACCTTTTAAGATAGATTTACAAAATTCCAGTGACATTGACCATGAGGTGGTGTCCCCAAAAGGCTATGTTGAAAATTTGTTATCCTTGGTCCACTAGCCTTCTCAATCATAAGGAGAAGATAGCTGATTCAGTTGATTGCTTCAGGGGGTAGCAGCTTTGGGGAGGACCCAGTCCAATGGACCTCTCAACCATGAAGAGAGGATAGCTGTTTCAGCTGTACTAACATTAGTATTCTCTCATTTCAATTCCTTCTTTATGGACTGCACCTCATCACTCTTGGACACCCTCAACCCTCAACCTTCAGGCCCCTCTAACCGCCCCCACCACCCCTCCAAAATCCTCCCCCAGCCATCACCCCCTTTGCCTTCTGCCAGACTACCCCTCCTGAGGTCTACAAAGCTCTACTTTCCCTAAATCCCAAGAAGGGCAAATGCTCTATGGGCCTTGACTCCATACTGCTATACTTGTCAGCTCTGGCCATCACCATTCCCCTAGCATCCCTTTACAACCTCTCGTTCTCTCTTGCCACTATCCCCACTGAGTGGAAACACACTACAGTCATCCTGCTTCCCAAAGGCAGTGACCCCTCTGCCTCCGGTAATTACTGCCTCATAGCCCTGCTACCTATCCTGCCCAAAATTCAGGAAAAACAATTTCTCTCTCAACTCGCCTCCTATCTTGATTCCTCTTCCTTTCTCTCCCCTTATCAGTCTGGCTTTAGGAAGTCCCACTCCACCGCCACCTCATTCCTAAGACTCACTGACTCCATACTCACTGGTAAGATAGGGGCCTAATCACCTCAGCCATTTTTGTTGACCTGATTAAAGCCTTTGACATTGTCTCCCGCACTCTCCTGCTATTGAAGTTTTCTCACGCAGGGATCTCAGGTATGGCCACCAGCTGGTTTCTGTCCTACCTGTTAAACTGATCCCTGTCCATCAGGATTGGCAATACCACCTCTGCTTCCCTTCCTGTTACCTATGGGGTTCCACAAGGCTCAGTTCTTGGCCCACTCTTGTTCTCCATCTTCCTCAATAACCTGTCCTCTGCCTGCCCCTTCACTTCCATCCACATGTATGCAGATGATAGAGTTTTGTACACATCATGCCCCTCGACTTCTGACGTAGAAACCAGACTTCAGCAGAACTTCAATGAAGTCCAGATCTGGTTTCACTCAAATGAGCTCTTTCTCAATGCTAAGAAAGCTATTTGCATGACCTTCGGCATGAAGCAGAGACTTTCAAGGCTACCCATCTCCCCCTCCTTCCACACCCTGGACAGGACTTCTATTGATTCTTGCTCCTCCTGCAGATATCTCTGGGTCTGGCTTGACCAGCACCTAGACTTCTCTGCACACATTGATGCCATCCACAGTAAGCTTCACCCCAAGCTATGTGCACTGTATCACAATCGTGGAAGCATCCCATTGCTGGCTAGACATGCTATAATGCAGAGGATGATTCTCCCCATCTTTGACTACAGGAACATAGTCTACAGTGCTGTACCTAAGTCCACCCTAGCCATACTGGACCACCTCTTCCATTCCTTCTGTTGCTTTGTGCTTGTCTGCCCTCCTAGCACTCATCCCTATGTCCTGTACCACAACCTAGACCCCCCCATTACAGGATCAGCATCTCTCCCATTGTGCTAGCCTCATGGCCAAATACTGGTCACAGTCCCTTCCCTCAAATCTCACCCCAGTCCTCTCAGCCCACACCCTTCAGGGCTATGTACTGAGGAACAATGACTCGCATCTACTGGCCATTCCATGCATGTCAACCTTGGCAGGCCAGTCAGCCTTCAATTATCATATGCCCAAGCTCTGGAACTCACTCACAGTGGATATCCATCATGCCACCCCAGGACAGCTCCTCATCAACCTTCTCAAAACATACTTTCCCCCCATCTGTGCCTGAACCCATTGGAGCACATTATCTGGGAGACCAGCGCATACCGCATCATAGTAAACCCCTAGTACTCAGCAATTCTAATTTTCACTGTTTCTAGCCAATACCTGATGGGATAAACTCCCTGAAGCTAGGGTCCCTTCTCATGGCTATGTATCTGCCTATCAAAAATGTTCTCTACCTTGCTTATGTTTATCTTGTATGTATATCATGTAATTGGTGTTACTTTGTATGTTTGTATGCAGTCCCATTCCCCCTGCCCCCAGGGTGCATCTGGAATTGAGCAGTAGTCTGCTCAGCATGGCTTCCTGGTAAAACCTTTAAATAAATAAATGGGAAGGAGGAGGCTAGAAGGTTGAGAGGCAGCAGCAAGTAGCACTGGGTGTAGGTCTGAGCAGATGCTTAATGGCATTGAATGAAGGTGTGAGGCAAATGAAAGAGGAGAGTTGATTCCAGAGGGAGGGTAGGTGAGAGGAGAAAGCTGATTTGCCAGCAGAAGAGAGGGGATAAGGGAGGAGGAAGGATTAGGAGAAACTAGAGTGCAGAGAGTAATAGGTGGGCATAGTAGGGGAAAGAAGAGAGCAGAGATAGGATGGAGGGTCCCAAATTGGTATTTTGAAATAAAGCCTAGACTGTGGGCTAGGTGCCTTTGTGATAGGGTGAAAATGGTGAGAGAAGAGAAGAGTTGGCAGTGATATGTGCAAAAAAGAGAGTTTGTGGCAAATTGACTAAAAGTGTTAAAGAGAGTGTCAAGTCTAGCAAGGGATGTAGCAGGAGTGGAGCCATAGAATATGTAATCATTATTGAATACCAAGAGACTCATTTTTGTTATCATATCATGGCAAACTGGGAGGGAGAGGCAGTCCTTATTACAATATAGCACTCCAAGCTTGGGGCAAAGTTTGAAGTGAATAGCACTGGCTTGATCTACATACCTCCAGAACAGTGGGAGGAATTAGATAAGATACTGGTGGAAGTCCTTGGCAAGATGTGGAAAAGGGAGAGGTGCTGCTGGTGGGGGACTTCAACCTGCTGGATGTAGATTAGACCATCCCTGTAGTGACTTTAGCTAGATTCAGGAACATCCTGGACTTTCTGTGAGGGACATTCCTCAGTCAACAAATCTATTCTTGATGGAGCAATAATGGAGCTGGTACTGACTAACAGGGACAGTGTTGCAGATGTCAAGATGGAAGACCAGCTGAGGACTAGTGATTACCACATGATGTTGTTCAGTCTAATGACAGCTGCAGAATCTAACCACACAGGGGTGAGGGTCCTGGATTTCAAGAAGGCATATTTTGTAAATATGGGTGAATGCCTCAGGGATGACTTGGTGGGGGGATGGCCTCTGGGGGATGCAGGAACAGTGGGCGAGACCAAAATGGATCATAGCATAGGCAATAAACCTCTGCATCAAACAAGTGAGCAAAAGCAAGAGGAAAAGAGACTGCTATGGTTCTCAAAAGAAGTGACTGAAAAGGTAAAGGCTAAAAGGGGTAGCATGCAGAAGGTACAGTATAAGGAGATTTGGGGGAGGATAGGAAGGAGTATCAGGAGAAACAAAGGGAAGCAGTGAAAGCAGTAAGGAGTGGAAAGATGCAAACTAAAGAAAGAACAGCCCAGGATGTAATGAAAGGTGACAAGATATTTTTCAGTTATTTAATTGAAAAGAGGAAGACTGGGAAAGGGATTGTAAGGATAAAAAGGGAAGGAGGGGGGACTGGAAAAGGCAGACATCCTGAGTAAATACTTTGGTTCAGTGTTCACAGAGAAAGGAGAAGGGGAGGGGCCACAAAAAAGTCACACAGTCTTTGAAGGGAGGGAGGTAAACACTAGACCTTTTCTGGAGGAGGGAGTACAGAAGGGACTCGTTAATCTGAATGTGTACAAAGCAATGGAACCAGGTGGGGTGCATCCAAAGGTATTACAGGAGCTCAGTGAGGTAGTGGCTGCACCTCTGACAATCCTATTTAGCAGCTCACTGAAAACAGGAGTGGTTCTAGAAAATTGGAAGAGGGAAGATGTAGCCCCACTTCACAAAATTGGTAGCAGGGAGAAGACTGGCAATTCTAGACCAGTCAGCCTGATATCAGCAGTGGGAAAGTTAATGGATTCACTGCTGAAGGAAAGGATCATGGAATATCTTAAATAAAATGATTACAAGACCCAAGACAGTATGGGTTCACAGATGGAGGTCATGTGAAGCAAATCTGATAGATTTCTTTGACTGGTGACAAAGCAGTTAGATCTGGGTGGAGCAGTGGGCATGGCCAACCTAGGTCTCAGTAAGGTTTTTGACACCGTTCAACTAAGGAGGCTAGTAAGCAAGCTGAATAGCTTAGGAATGGGTCCAAAAGTAGTAAACTAGATAAGAAATTGATTAGAGGATAGGCCACAGATGTTGGTGGTAAATGGAGTTCATTCAGAAGAAGAGAAGGTGACCAGCAGGGTGCCTCAGGGATCAATGCTGGCACCGGTCCTCTTTAATGTCTATATAAGTGGCATTGCAGAGGAACTGGAAGGGATAGACTGCATCTTTGTATATGACACCAAATTTATACATTTGGGGCACAGGAACCCAGGGAAGGCTTACATGATGGGGGAGAGATACTGATGGCCACCAAACAGGAAAGGGATCTGGGGGTGATCATATCAGATGGACTAAAGGTGGTCAAATAGTGTTCCAATGCAGTGGTGAGAGCCAGTGAAGTACTGGGGTGCATAGGGAGAGGGATCACCAGGAGAAGAAAGGAGGTGGTGATGCCTCTGTATAAATTATTAGTAAGACCTCATCTGGAGTACTGTGTCCAGTTCTGGAGGATGCATCTGCATAAGGACATAGAGAGGGTGAGGTAGTTCAGAGAAAGGAATTAAAAATGGTGCCATGCCTGCACAAAAAAATCATATGGAAAGAGACTAAAGGATCTCAGAATGTATACTCTGGAGGAGAGGAGAGGAGAGGAGAGAAAGAAGAGGATATGATAGAGACCTTCAAATTTCTCAAGGGCATAAATAAGTTAGAGGAGAGTAACATCTTTCAGGAAAAGAGATGTTCTAGAACAAGAGGTCATGACATGAGGCTGGAAGGGGGTAGTCTAAGGGGTAATGTGAGAAAATATTTCTTTATAGAAAGGGTGGTAAATACATGGAATGCCCTCCCTGCTGAGGTGGTGAAGGCAAATTCGGTAGGGGAATTAAAAAATACACAGGATAGGCATAGGGGAACCCTAGCAGTAGGTAACAAAACAGAGTCGGAGACCAAGAAGGATCTGTGGGTTTTGCAGCAGGTAGAGAAAACGGGCATACTGGGTTGGCTGAGCTATCCTTATCTGCCATCAATTTCTATGTTTCTATGTTTCTGCAATAGGGTGGACACTCCAGGTGGGTAGATAAGATGAGCAGAGACCTGAAAAATTAGATGAGTGGTCAGGGGTATGGTATCTGGTTTCAATGTAACAAAGTGCAAAATAATGCACTTAGGTCACATAAACCCAGGGGTAGAGTACAAAATGTGTTAAGTGGTATTGGCAACTGCTAAGCAGCATAGAAAGCTGGGATAATCATACCTAATGATCTAAAGGTGGCCAGACAGTGTGACAAGGCAATCGGGAGAGCTAGTGTGATGATGGGGCGCATAGGGAGGGGTAGTACCAGCAGAAAAATGGAGGTTGTGTTGCCTCTGTATAGATCACTGCTAAGATCCCACCTAGAGTACTGTGTGCAGTTCTAGAGACTACATCTCTAGAATGACATAGACAGAGTGGAGGCAGTCCAGAGGAGAGCAACTAAAAAGGTGCAGTGTCTGCATCAAATGTCTTATGAGGAGAGACTAAATTACCTTAATATGTACTCCCTAGAAGAGAGGAAGAAAAAGAGGGAGTGTGTGTAGTGGGTGGGGGATATGATAGAAATCTTTAAGTAACTCTCATAGCTAAGTAATGTGCATGAGGGAAGTATTTTTCAGAATAAAAGGTGTTCAAGAACAAAGGGCCATGCATGAAGCTGGAGGGGGATAGAATTAGGAGAGATGTGAGGTGGTACTTCACAGAAAGAGTGGTGGTTTCCTGGAACAGCCTTGCAGCAGAGGTGTTGGGGTACAGACAGTGGTGGGGTTCCACAATGCATGGGACAGGCACATGAAAATTATAGTGGAAAGGAAGGGGAGAGGGAGAAAGTGCTGTAGATCAAGTAGGGTCTGAGGTGATGATGATGTAGGTTGGGAAAAATGGGTAGACTGGGTGGGCCAAGTGATCTTATCTGCTGTCAAATTCTATGTTTATATGTTACTACAATGACCCCACATGGAGAGTGGCCTATATACTCATCAGGTCCCCAAGCTGGTATACAGTATTTGCCCTATACCCAATTGCTCAATAAGAGAAAAAAAAACAATGCATTGCTCATGTGTAGCAACTTACTTTAATTACAGCATTTGAAACTCACCATGATATCATTAATTTTAAAGATATTTAGCTATACTTACACGGAGGATGTATCAGGCCCCCAACTCATGACCACATATGTACATGCCCTCCACTCCCATTAGAAATATGTTTTCAGGAAGGCAGTGCATTTTGAAATTTTGTGCCTTCTGTAAGTCATGTGAACAGCAGAATCCCTTATGAAAATTGCATAAATTTCCCCTAAAACAGCTGTGTGGCACTTCTGTAATTTTCACAAAAATCCTGTTAGAAAAATCTGTGTAAAATTTAAGCACATGTGTGAAAATTTTATTTTATTTTTTTTAAATAAAAAATCTGCAAATATATCAACAATGCCACATTGCAAAAAATCAACATTGTGCCAAACTCTAACAAACTTGAAAGGTTCAGATATCAACTCTTAACCATGTTTTTGCTACAGGAGAACAAACAAATGGTCTTCAATAAAGCAATAAGGCAAGACAGGGTGCATTTTAATGTGTAATAATGCCACGCCTCAGGTGGTCGAAATACAAGGTTGCAGGCTGGATGCCTTCAACACCAGAGATGTGACATTATTATACAATAACACACACCCTGGAGAGCATTTTTGCTATTATACAATGGCTCGTTTATGAAGAAAAAAGAAAAAAAAGTTCATTTTTTTATTTGTTTTTTTGTGTGTGGATGTCTACCTATAGAAAAAAAGTCTGCAGTTTTTCTCTTTGCCTCTAGGTGGTGCTGCTGTGTAAATGATGCTGTCTGCTCTGATGTATAGGCTTTCTCTTGTTTACTTTTTGATTTCAATCCACAGCTGGAATCATTAGTTCCACCTCCCTCCAGTCCATCGGCTGTTCATGTTGTGGTTCACTTTGTTTTTTTTTTTTGTTTTTTTGTGTGCGTGTGTGTGTATCATACTTTATGTTAAAACAGCGGAACTCTTTCTTACTTTGGCTACCAAGCTGCTTAGTGAATGCTGGCAGCACAGTACTAAAGTTGGCTCACACTGTGAGAACACCAGAATGGAAAAGGAAGGGAATCAGAAAAAGAAGGGAGAAACCTTTTCATGTGGCACTGCAGCTTTAAGTGGCAGGAGAATGGGGATGTGTGCTACTGCTCTGTGGGACTGACTTTTATGCTGTGGGTTAGTACAGGAGAATGGCGATCTATGGCAGTGGTCAGATTCAGGAGTTTTGGTGACAATCACAAGTCACATGATTGGCAGTTTTGGCCTGTGGGGTTTACTGAAGCCATTCGCTTTTAGCGACAAAACAAAATGTAATTATTGTGTGGGAGGTGGTGGTGGGACTATGAATTGCAGGTAGCGATTCAGGTCAGAAAGAGGTACTGACAGGCTTGTGAGGAGTGATTTCTAACATGCCATCATCCTGTGAAAAGGTCATTTGTGTGTCTGGACTACATACAGTGATGCTATGATGAAATAACATCACAGTTCCAGGAACCCACTGACCAATCAGAGGGCAGGAATTTGTTTTGCCATTGTTTAATCCATATTTCTACTGTGTGTACTTTCAATCTTCTGGAACTTTGAAACAGCCCAACTGACTGTCACCAAATTTACAAGATTCAGTGGTCCATGTACCGTAAATGTCCATGTTAAATTTTTGTTTATTCCATTCAGGTACAGCTTGAGGTGGCCATTTTGAATAAGGGTAAGCATAGAATGTTTCAACTCATATAGTACATGTGCTGTGGGAGGGAATGAGTTTGTTCAAAAATAGGGTCTTAACATAGATGTGCTTACTCAACTTTAACTTCAGTGACACTAACGCAACACAATAATCAAGGAGGTACTAGAGCATGTTCCTGATAATAATGGCCAATTTTTCAACTCCACCAACACCAAGACCTACTTAAACAATCATGGGAGGCCTGGCAAAGGATAAGGAGGTGAAGCTTTTAAATCTTCTCAAATACCAGTCCCATGTTAGAAATAAATTATTATTGAATAACAAATTAATTTATTAAGATTTCTTTGTTTTAACTGGAAATTAGATTACTATAACATTTTGTATGTTGTACTGCTGTTTTTGCTCAATGCACCCAACTTAAAGAAAAACTACAGTCAAAAAATATTGTCTCTCTGATGATCCTTAGTGTTCTGTTACCTGTGTCTGTGCAAGGTTTTTTTTAACATTTCTATGCACATTTTATGGCTCCTGGGGGTAGCCATTAAATCTTCTTTTATTGCCTTTGATCTGTTGGAATTTTCCCAGAATGCTTCTGGATTTTATGTCAATTAGACATTGCATTAGAACTAAGAGCCCAGTATTATAGTTTTAGTCTAGTCACATCACATCATTTAACTGGAATTGCTTGTGGAAATTAATTGCTTTAAAAAGGTGTTTGTCCTCCCTCCCCTGCCAAAATCTGATTATTCTAAGCACCGCCTGTTGTTATTCAGGAAGTGTGGCAATTTTCTTTGTAAAGTGCGATCACTTGATGATAGCAAAGCCAATACACCTTTAAAGGACTTAAGTCTAACTCACATCATTCCAACAGGCATTCACTGAACATTCCAAAAGACTAAAATCAATAAAAGAATCCCGAATGGCTACCCCAAGGGACATAAAGCTTGCAGGGAAAAGTAAAAAAAATTAAAAACTTTGTTACACTGACAGGGAACAGAATGCCAGGGACCATCAGAAAACCAAAAACACAATACTCAACATGTGTTTCTATAATTTTTGCATGTAGTTTTACTTTAAGCTTCCGATATTTATTATACAGAGGATTGTATGTCATATAATTTATGGATGTTTCACAGACTATTTAACTTCATATGCTGTAGTTTAGAACCAAAACTCTAGTAAACAAAATAAGGGACTGCGTAGTTTTCTGGTTCTAATAAGATGCTGTCACCACAGCTGCTAATTAGCATATTAAAGCAGCAAAAGAAAAAAAAACTGTTTGTACTTTATTGGCAGCATATCATTTTCCCAGTGTTGCAGCTCTGTCTGAGGTGTTTGCTTTCGGCAAAACAAGCGTGCTACCTGAAATCCCAGCAGCAACAAAGAATGGCAGCAAGATTGCAGTCAGGTGATGTCACTCAGGTAAAATTGTACTGACAAGCTTTTAATTAAACTTTTCCCACACATCTTTCTCAGTGTCCCCAGGAGCTATTATTCATTATGTGCACCCTGTCAGCCAATTGCAAGTCAAAGGAAAGTGTTTTATTTTCAGAGCCCTTGCTGACAGCCACAAAACACTTTGTTATACAATCTGTGTACTTTCTTTATACAACTCTCTTGCTATGAGGAAAGGCTGAATAGCAGTGTTTATAGTGATAATTAAATGCATCTGTTGCTAATGTAGCAAATGGGGAAGGGGGGGTTGTCTTTTTAGACAGATCTCCAAGGGCCCATGCCTGGCCAGCTTGGACTTGCTGGCAAAAGGGCAAGTCGTGCCATCAGGTTCGAGCAGGTGCTCAAGAACAGAGCCAGGGGCACACTTAGGCCTGAAGATGTGATGATAGCATTACAAGCACATAAATGTTGACAGAAACCATGTATAAACTGCTCTCCAGAGAACGACAGGCAACAGGAAGACATGTTTTCAGCACCAGAGACTGACACAGATCACAATAGATTGTTGTCAAGACTAGAGCCGTTAACTGTGATGGATGTTTTTCAAAAGGAAACTGAATGTTGTAATGGTTAGAATGAAAGCTCCAGGTTCAAGTCCAAGTTCAGTCATTGATGCTACATGGAACCTTGAGCAAGTCACTTAACCTGATTTGTTTTTGTGTGCTTTATTCTCAGCAGTAGTAACATTGGGTGGAAGCAGGACCTAACTGAAAATAAGGCTCCGCCTCTCAGCAGGGCATCTTTGGTACAAACACGAAAGCCAAAGCTGACAAATGCTCAGCTACAGCTTTGCCATTCATGATACTCTGGGTATATTGATTGACAAGGCATTGAGCCTGAACCATGAATCCAGTTTTTCTTGCAAAACTTGGTCTTTGTTTGGGGAGGGGGGGTCAACATCAAAGTTTGCTCAGTTTTTCTTTTGCAAGCATAGTATACATTTCAACTTACAAGACGTCAAAAATAAGGTATGTATTACACGACATGTAATTGTTACTATTTAACAACATAGGTATGCATTACTGTTTGCAAAGTAAGGCTATCTGCTCAAGTTCAGGGATGCCTGAGATAGACAAGGTAACTACAACTCTGCCCAGACAGCTGGTCTGTGGTGACACAAAGGTGTTAGATGTTTCAAGGGTTCCACTGCACCCATTCAAGGTGCCAGCATTAGTGTGCCCATCATTAGAGTGCCAAAAACCAAATTTTGTTGCCCCTTCCCCGAGGTCCACTCCCCCCCGAGTTGGAATCCTTAGTTAGGGGGATGCGGGGAGCATAGCAATAGGTGAAATTGCTGACTGGTGCCTTAATGATGAGTGCACTACTGCTGGTGCATTCCGAGGGTGGAACTCTTTGGATTCCTTAAAACCTCTCCTACAGCATCTACTTTTTAAAGCAGATGCTTAGCCACCAAAGGGAACCATACCACTGTTACTGATTAGCTTTCCCATTGTACATATGTTTGTATTATTAACTAAATATTTTTTACATAAAGGATGTCAGTAAGATTGCTTGTATGTACAGTCCTGCAGTGCATGCCATATCTCATCCTGAGACTGTGATAGGTGAAGGAAAATGTAAATGGAAAACTGCCTACATTATAACAACGTACTGGAAATGACCTGAAGGGTTATACTGTAAAGTACATAATTTCATAGAAAGGGAAGAAAAAAAGGATAAAATTAGCTTTAAAATAACTTATTAGCTGGGTGCTAGCAGATTCTGCCAATTCTAGATCCAACATGGCATCCTGAGAAGCCAGAGGCAAACTACAGTATAAGGTTCTAATCTGTCGTTTATTAGCAATTGGTTTGCAATGCACCTATTCACTGAGTGTGCAGTGTGGCCAGTTGTGCAAAATAAAATGCTTGCTCATAAAAAGTTGCTCTGATTTTCATTAACATAACTGGCAGATGTTTTAAACCAGTTGGGCCTGAACAGGAGTGTGTTTAGGCCCCAGTTTTCTAAGGCACACTTCTTCTGTTCTGTGCACTTTCTCTGCAAAGAAAGAGTCTACTTAGGCTGCAGCAGGGACATTCAATGGGAAGCTGACTTCCAAATCATTGGGATAGGGAGGGCACTGCCACAAAGCATGCCCACTGCAGATGAATTGAAAATCCTCCCTTTGCCATGTTGTCTTACAGGTCACAAGACCACTGAAAGGGGCTGTGCTTTTAATGGGATTTCCTCAGAATGACATTCACACTCAGTAGTTGGGAAGGAAGTGGACTACCCTACACTCATGCCAAGTGGAGATTAGTCTAAGTCCCTGCTTTCACTTCAAGTGTCCCCATCAGTATTGAGCCATGTTGAGAGGATGGATTTTGTGCCCTCACTCTTAAGTATAAGAAAGGAAGGAAAGGGAAATAAGAGTCCCGTAAATGCACTACATGAATGCTGTAATATGGTTATCTAATGATCTGTAAATAAATGTTTGTGCCCATTTAATGGATTGTGTGTTTATTGCGTCTGGGCTGGGAGAGGAAAAGTGAAATATAAACAAGCAATACCCCTTCCAAGATGTAGTGAAGGGAAAGGGGTACAGAATTTTAGCTCCCCTCCCTGACCGTTGAGCTAGGCTAGTGGTTCCTCTAGCTACCTCTCCCACCCTCTAAAATTGGGAGATGCCTAAGGTTGCTGACTTTTTCTTAAAGGAATAGGACAGAGATGGATCTGGAGACAGGTCAGTATACCTGATTTGCCTTCCCTCTTCATGTGGAACTGCAGACACAATGACAGGGAGGTCAACAATAGATGGGAGGTGAACAGAAGAGACAGATAGGAGGACAGACAGAATTCAGACACCAAAAC
The DNA here is from genome assembly GCA_016271365.2 of Neoceratodus forsteri. NCBI lineage: Eukaryota > Metazoa > Chordata > Ceratodontiformes > Ceratodontidae > Neoceratodus > Neoceratodus forsteri. The sequence goes on along the minus strand of CM057456.1, from coordinate 406,587,820 downwards.
AGAAAATGCAATAACTTTTAGTGGTACATATCTTAAGTTACATTCTTTCTGGTTATGAAATTTCAGTATTACAAAATTAGTTACCTTTTATTCCAACAAGGGATAGCAATCTATTTGACTGTATTTTTGAATTATGTAAGTTTACTAGGAAACTGAATTTGCAATATTGATTTTAAAGGCATAACATATTAACTGGGTTATGCATAGTGGAGAAATAAATAATCAGGGCATATATAATACATTTAAGCCAAATCCACATTCTGTACCCCCCACTCCCATGGCAGCATCTGTGCTAGCTTTTGAGCAAGTTTGTGAATCTGATAGACAAAAGTTATTTGATAATCATCAGAGACCCCTATTTTACAACTTGAGTAATGTGGAAAGGTTAGCAGTAAAGAACTTGGAACAAAATACTAACATTAAGATCAAACCAGTAGATAAGGGGCTTCCATTGTAGTCATGGATACCCCAGCCTATATAGTCGAGGTATTGAGGCAGTTAAATTATGAAAATGCATACAAGAAATTAAGCTAAGGTCCAACAAAGGAATTTAAAACTAAATAGATGACTTTCTGAATCACTCCTATAATTGTTGGATTATTAGTCCAGAGGAAGAGATTTTTTTAAAAGTGGACCATCCTAAACTCACCACTTTTTATATTTTATTGAAAATGCTCAAGTCTTTGGTAAACGCTCCCTGTCGTCCAGTTGTGTGAGTATTGAATGTCTAACTAAGAAACATTTGAAGTCTGGAGACTATAATTTCCATCCTTTAGTATGTCCATAACCATCTTATATTAAAGACACCACTGATTTATTGCAAAAACTAGCATCAGTGAGACTACATGAGAATTGTCTCCTAGTGATCATGGATGTGACCTCACTATATACTAATGTACCTTACACAGGGGACTTATCCTCTGTGGGCTACAATCTAGAAAACTTTGGGGATTATAAACCAAGCTTTGTTAATTTTCTGGTTGAGAGTGCAGAATTGATCCTAACCTGTAATAATTTCATCTTCTTGGAGAAACATTATTTACAGACTTATGAGACAGTCATGAGCATATCTTTAGCACCAAGGTATGTGAATCTGTACTTGGGTTTCAGGAAACAGAGACATATTTTAAAATCTGTCTTAAACTATTATTACAACAACATTTTTAAATATTACAGGTGCACATACAATTTGTTCTTAATCTGGAGAGGAACTACAGAAGAGCTATCAGATTTTGTCATGCACCTTCATAATTCAAACCAACATCTGCGCTTCATGTTAAAAATTGATATGTTACAAATACCCTATTTAGATGCTGTGATCCAGAAAACTCCAACAGGTGCTTTGGAAACTGGCCTATTTAAAAAAAAGTAACAGTTAGGAATTCAATATTAGAAGCCTCTAGTATGCATCCAAGCATACTGTTACTAATAAACCACGCAGCCAATTTCTGAGACTACACTGCAATTGTAACCGAGATTAAACTTTTTTGGCATGTGCTAGTGACATGCAGAACAGATTCTAGGCTAGAGAGTAAAAGAAGCAGGTGATCAGTTTAACTTTACAATGAGCAAAAGGCCAGGACTGAGACAATCTGATAAATCCAAATAGGAACTCAGTGAATGCACATGATCTGACTGAGGGGAAGATAACACATGTTGCAAAATACACTTATCAGTCCAAATGTATAAAGGACATTGTACTTAGAAATAGGAATATAATAAAATCTGACCCAATACTTGGACTAAGCTGAAGAAAAAGACCTCCCCATATAGTCTATAAAAGAACCATGAATACTGGAGACAGACTTGTGCATTCACTACAGCCAGTACATAAATGGGAGACCACTGTATTTGGAGCCTCCACCCCTAAAGCTTGCAGTATACTGTATGTGGCCATTGTAAATTCTGTAAATTTATTAGGAGAGGAAAAACCTTCCAGTATCCAACAAAAGTCAGACATTCATTATACAAGATTCAATAATATGTGATACACAGAGAGTAGTTTACAGGGCCCCATGTACATGCGGTGGATTCTGCATAGGGAAAGCTATCAGAACCTTTAAACATCATATTGGGAACATGTTAAAGATATAGCAAATGAGGACCTAATGAATATATTGACACTGTATGTGAAATTTGAGGATCCATTAAGGGAACATACCTGGACCTACATGGGAATTGAGAAAGTGAAAACTGGGTATTAGAGGTGGAGAATTAGATAAACTCTTACTACAGAGGAGGTGGGGGGGGGGGATAGATATACATTTTAAATGCCCTGCAAAGGACCTGGATTAAATTTCTGGTTTGAAATTAAACCTTTTCTGGAATAAATGTGGTTAACAGTAATGTACTTGTATATGTATATTGTAATGTTACTTATGTGTCTTCTACTTTTTAATTGTATACATTTTTGTTGACATTCACTTGTACTGTTGGGAAATTGAAGCATTTAAAAAAATCAGGACCTTTCAATGAGGTACCTCGTGAAGACAACTCTGAAGCAGCTTGATCATTGTGCTTCTGATGGACAGTTTATTGATTCACTGAACAATTTAATTGAATAATGAATAAGCGCAAAAGCCAATATTGTTAAAATGGAGCTGTTCAGATGTAATTTATAAGCATTTTAAATAGCGTCTCATGAGGCTTAGATACTTTTTACTAGTTAAAGCACTAGAGATGGTGTTTTAATTAGAATTAGCATTAAGGATGGTGTGTTTCTTTAAGTTAGTTAAGTGTAAGAATCACAAGCATATGTCATGATGTCATGCTTGGCAGAGAATAAAAGCTTGGAGTATAGATTGAGAACTTTACCCTTGAAAATGCACTGGCAGGAGTGCAAAACAGCATCATGGAGATCTGCACCATTTTTTGGGGTTTGTATTCCTGTTACCATATATATATATATATATGTATATGTGTGTGTGTGTGTGTGTGTGTGTGTGTGTGTGTGTGTGTAATCGTTATTTGTGGTACATGACTGTTGTACCTTTTACTTATGTAAACAATAAGTGATGCAAGTCATTTATTTGGTGATGGGAAGTAGTTGCTAGATCTCTTTCTAATGCCACTTATAGGGGCCACCTTTAGGGTTCAAAAAATAATTTAGGAATTTTCCCTTTTTTCTGCTGCACATTATTTTCTTTTGTTTTCTTTGGCATGTTGAGAGTGTCTCTAAGGATATATCTTCATTGGGGGTCAGTTTTACTTAATCCACAGTAGAGACCAAATTGACAGCTCCCCCACAGTTTATAAATGGTAGATACTGGTAAACTACATACCTAGTGCAATGTAGAGAGAAGCAGAATTGCCTTACTTGCTATGTGGGTCCCACAGGCTCTGAGACTGCTGAAAGGGGCAGCTAGGAGAGATTCAGCCTACATGGCTGGGAAGAGGGGATCACCTTGGCTCACACTGAGTACCAATAATTTAATACATTTCCTTTCCACTTAGGTATCCTGATTGGCATAGAACCCTATTGTGTGAGTGGGCCCAGTGTACCCTGCCTGCTAAAATAAACAAGGAGGCTTGGGGATGGAAACTGCCATCTACTCATATCAGGTATGCTGTAATTTAGTTATTAAATTGTGTAAGCAATAAGACACAATAGTTGGTGCATGGAACAGATTTTAAAGCACTCCCAGAGGTGTTGTGAGGCACAAGGCTGCAGGCAGAGTGCTTTCAGTCCCTGGAAATGCGGTAAATTCTGTTCCATGCACACACTCGGGTGTGTCATATTGAGCTTATAAAATGGGCCTTTGTAATTTACATGCATGTAAAAAATTAGATTTGTAGGTTTAAACATAAAAACAGTAAAACATATAACAAAATTTGATGTAAAATAGTTCCTCCACCTACATTAGCTGGCTATGATTTATTTTATTTTGCACTTAGGAGTTTTATGCTGCTGTGGACACCATGCATGCACTGGTTGCCATGACTCCTCACACTTCCCACAATCATAGCTGTACTGCTTTTCCTCTTACTGCTTTTACAAATTACTGTTACACTGCTTTTATAAACTCACCTAGTTGCCATTGATCCCCTGCCCCCCAATACATACAACAAGCTTAATGGATGGCAGTCAGAACTGGGAGCATAGTTACCTGTCATCTGCCCACCCACTTACACAAACTGGAAGTAAAAATGATAAGGAAAAATGAAAGGTAATTGAAAAGTAGCGCTGATGACATTTTTACTGCTTTGATGTCAAACTGGCATATACTGTATCATCTAAAGAGCATAGGGATGTGCAAATTGTCACTGGGAGTGGGAACAATTTATGATCTGCCAGACATGTTAGTGACTGAGTGATTGGTGACAGGGAGGGGTTGAAGATTACTGAAGATATTTTAATGCACTGACAGGCTGTAGACAAAGTGAATTAAAACAGTTCCTGCATTCAGATGTATTCTGCAGGGTTTCAGGAGATTGTATTAGGTCTTCTGTGCAGTTGTGAAGCACAAATGATGATTGCACAGGCTTTTAACGTAACTGCTTAGCAAGAAGAAAATAGTGGGGTTTTCAAACTGAAAGTTCTAAGTGGCACCTTGATATTTATTTCAGAGCATTCTAATTTTGCGGTACTTGTTTTTACCTGTGTATCAAATGGACTTGATGCACAGGTAACAACCAATCAAGATGCAGGATTTTCTCTCCCCATTTTATAACAAAAAATAAACATACAGTTGTAGTCATTGAATCCAGTGAAGCATGCTGTTATTGTGTCTGGGAAGGGAGGAGAAATGCAGTGTATGAACAATAAATTTGCAGCATGGCCTGCAATTTGCTACAGACTGTTCCTATCTGAGAAAGTGTACTCCCCCACAAGAGCAGTTAGCTCTCTTTAGTATTCATTTCATCAATGAATAAATGATGTGACATCCTCTTCGGGAGTATGACTGAATGCCAAAACTTGGAATCCTGATATTCACGACCCTGAGTTTGGCTGCCGGACACACACCTGCCCAACAGACAGAAGCTGGTGCCAGCAGGGGTAAGGTAGTGGATGTGATGAACCGCTACCTTACCTCTAGCCGTGCACCACAAGAGAGGAGAAAATCCAGTGGTTGGTTGAGCTGCTCCCATGGCATGGAGGGCTAAGCCACTAGCTATTCAGCCACCAGTATGCTCAGACCCAGGTTCAAATCCTGGAAGGCAACTTTTTTGCACAGCGCTCTTTTGCACCCCCCCCCCCCAGAACTTGTTGTAACTTACTCTGAGGTCCATTCCCACTCAGAGTTGGCTATTTTATTTACAGTGGGTGCAGGGGGTTTACCCCCCCATTGCACCAAGACCTTGTCAGTCTTCTGACAGTCAGTCTCCTAAAGTCAGGCTTATGGAGTTCAGGAGACTGACTGTTGAGATTTCATAGTAGATCCCCCTCTTCTGCCCCATTTTGAAATGTCTGTATATTTGTCTACCTGAACTCTGCACAATCTGTTTTGTAATTTGTTTCCCTATTTCCTTGTAACCTCCAGGGTCACACCTGAACATAGGCAACTGTGTTTGTCTAGTGTGCTACCTGGTTAACAAAAGCTAAATAAATAAATAGTGACATCTGATTGGCAAAAAGCAAGTTTCAGCTGTTACCCATACCTTATTTTATCTATTGATTACATACTGTACTATAGTATAGTATAGTATAGTATAGTATAGGCTCGAGGTTAGATCACTAAACTGTAAACCTGAAAGCCCAGCAGATGTGAGTTTGAATCACACATATGCCACTTGCATACTGTTCAACCCTGGACAAGTCACTTAACCTCCTTTTGCTTGCAGGAGGCACCTGGAAATGAGCTTCTCCTCATTGTGCCTTTCCAAACCATATATCTTAAACAATAGCATAAATAATAATAGTAATAATAATAATAATGACAATAGCAACAATTACTGATTAACAGAACCATGGTCAGCAGTTAAGAGAGGAGCAGACAGAAAACAAAAGTACATTTTGCTAGCAGACATACTTTGTACTGAATGTTGTGTGCAAGAATGAGGCAATTCTATATTACACACACATGCGTAATGTAGGGTGTGTAATGCAACATTTTAGGTACTGGTTTTAAGTTTTAATTAACCCTAACTATTAACTATTACACCATTCTTTTCTGCATTTATGAATTAAAATTCCAGCAATGTACATCACTAATTGCACATGAAAATGAAGACATTTTTATAACATTTGACTTTTTCTGTCATTTTCAATAATTTACAAATTGCAAGTATTTTTCAAAGATTGTTCCCTCAATTTAGGATCTCAGTGAAACTGAAGTGCAGTACGTTTGAGCAGTTCAGTTTTAAAATATTTGAAAGGATATAGAAAGATAAATTGTTTGACTTCAAGAAAGTTACCCAATACTTAACTTTTTTTCTTATTGTCTTGTGTAATAAAGTTAAAAAGTTTAATAGTGTAAAACCTTTGCAATCACTGCCCCAATAAAGGGACGTTTCATACGTTGATCCTGATTGATTTGAATGGAAGAGACTTCTTGCTCACTGTTTGTAAAATATACCAGATTAGTCTAAACATCCAATATGTATTGATTTTCTCCAGATAGCAAATTTTCATAATAACATGGGCTAGAATGTATTTTTTTTAACTATTTTTCCCTCTCTTTAGTCTGGCTATAACAGTAGTGGAGTACATAATTCTTACCATAGGGCTGTCACCATTGTCACTTTAGAGACATCAATTTGGTAGGTATAGTTTAGGGTTTCTGAAAGTGGGTTAGTAGAAGATTGTATTTTTTACACATCTTTAAAATAAAAAAAATAGCATTCTTCTTTTAATAAATGCAGTTTCAGCATTATTATAAATGAGAACCTTTCCTTTAGAAGGTGAAGGCAACAAAATTGTTATTTTTTTATGTCACATGTCTAATTAAAGCCTTTAGGAATCATTTAAGGCATATAAAGTTTGCTTCCAACTGGTGAACCAGGATCAAGAAGAACTTTTTTTTTTCTTTTCATGAACAGTGCGGATGTTTTCTATGTCATGTGTGACTGAAAGAATTCTGAAAGGCGAAAGGAAAGGCATTCCTCTTCATGTTAGACAGTTGAACAGTGTTTGCTAGTGACAAACTCAGTATGTGGGCATTGCTAGGTAAAGATTAAAGTGCAGAGAATGTAAATTAAAAAATGTTTTTTTTATTTCTAAACTAGGATTTCCTTACCTATATGAGGAATAAAAATGTAAAAAGTAGCATTGATTTCATTTATTAAATATACTAACCCAACTATCACATTGAAGCTGTGTTGCACAAAATAGGTGATTTGATATATTTTATTGGACCAACAAAGATTTCCTTGTTGGTTCAATAAAAGATGTTAAATCACCTATTTTGTGCACCTTAGTGCATTTAGGACCAATATAACTATAGACAATTTTTAACATTGACGTTGTGTATAATAGGAAATTATTAAAGACCTTGGAAATTACTGAATTGCTCACAGATATGCCATTCTAACAAAGTGAAAGGGCAGGCTTGACTTTAGTGCCCTCATCTTTAACATTTATGAATCAGTGTCATGTTATAAAGTAAGAAAATGAATTGCTTCAAGCTGCACCATTTAGCATGGAAGCAAGATAGCGCTCCACATATGAAAATCAAAGCTTTGAATACCTTGCTAATTCATGTAATGAAAATAAATGGAAGAATCATTAAAATTTCTAAGATGCCTCAGTAGAACTTCTTGTTCCTATCACTGATGCTGTACATAACAATGAGCAAAACAAATGAAATATAGGAGTCTAATTGTTCTCAGCAAACTCTTCTGTCCCTTGCTGTCATGCATGTAATTACAATTTTGGTTATTTGAAATAATGTACATCACCGTAATGGGATTTGCAAAATTCACCCATGATTATCTATGGACTAATATTTTATATTATAGTGAACTTATAGAGATAAGAAAGTATTGACTTAAATATATCTTTAGGAGATAGGATTTTCAACATACTATGGGTCACCATCAATCACATCATGATGCAGAAGTCTTGGCTTGTGGCTGCTGAGCTTTTTTCTTATGACTTTATTTATTAACTGCTGCTACCCCCAGGGGACTTGGCATTTCTTCAGGGAACTGCTTGCCTAAAGATGCACATCACTAGAATGTTAGGCTGTTTTTCAGGTACCACCACACTCTTGAGTCCCCACCTACCTACCCCTCTCAGAATGTCCCCCCCCCCCGTGGAGCTTTTACTACTACAGCCTCACTGAAATTATAACCTAATATCCATCAGTTGGAGAGAGAGAATAGACAGTCAGACCCAATTCCCTAGATTGTTCTACTCATAGCGTGAAAGAACACTATGATATCAAGCACCAGCTGCCATGCTACTGCAGACCACCATCACACATGGGCCCACATTTTCAAACGAGATGAGCAGTGCAATTTGGAAAGAAAGGGAGATGTGCAACCCAATCTCAAAAAAAAATCTCCAAACTGGCATATTCAAAAGGGGTAAATGGACCACCCAAATCGAGTTAGGCCATGGCCTAAAAATAATGTATGCAGCCCAAGTAAGTAGAGGGGGCATTCTCATGAATATTCTGCCTAAGGGAATATTCAGAAAAATGGGCCACCCAAGTGCATGAAATGGGCAGCACAAAGATAGGCAAACAAAAACCATGCCTAAGTCGGCTGGCCACTCAGAGACAGGCTGTGGTAGTGCAAATAGGAGCGCAGCAGCCTGCCAGACCTGGTAGCACATTGGCACCCCCTAACCCTGATCCCCATACCTCTCAACCTGTTGCCACTGAAATTAGGGACATGGGCAGTCTAAATGGGGACACAGCACCAAAAATGGAGATACATGCTCACAACCCTGTGAAAACAAGTGCATTTACATACAATCTAATGTTGATTTGACAGGTTAGAACAGTATGGCTGTCCACTGTGCAATCTAAAGTAACATCACCTTCTGTGTGTAGGCAGCAACATTGCTACGAGGGAGGAATAAGGGACAGAGCCTGTTTGAGGGGTAAAATGAGGGACAGCCCTCATAATCAGGGACAGTTGAGAGCTATGCCAATCCCCAGTGCATAGCTGTACACAACAACCCCCCCATTTCCATATTGTAATGTGCCCCCCACCCAGTACCAAACTCCATCCAGTGCAGTAAACACCCTTAATCCCCATCCACTGTAGAAATGCCCCAATCTCCATCTGCTGTAGAATTTTCCATGATCCCACACTTCTGTAGACATGCCCCCAATCCACATGCGATGTAGAAATACCCCCAATCCACATTTGATGTATGCTAATCCCCCAATCCACATTCAATGTATAAAATCCTCCAATCCTGATATGAGTCCAAAACAGCCCCCTATCCAGCTTCGATCCCCCATGCCTGTAACAGTGGCATTCCCCAGTATTTCCCTAATGTAGTGCCCCACCCCATCAGGACAGGACCCCCACCCCACTCCCCACCAGTCCCAACCTGAGCTGGTGACTGGCTCCAGCCTTCCAGACACCACCACCACAGTCAGCTGCCAACTGAACAGTACATGACTGTGTACTGTACATAGTATGCACTTGTGTGTAATACATACAGTACCATTCTATGGACAGTTCATTTGGAGGCTGGCCATGGTGGTGTGTGAGAGGGAGTAGAGGGGTGGGTCCCATCCTAATGGGTGGGGGTATTGCACTATGGGGGAATGCCACTGTTATACACATGGGGGATGGTTAGGGGGGCTGTTTCAAACTCCTGTCGGGATCGGGAGATTTTTATACATGGAATGTGGACCAGGGGATTATCATACATCAAACATGGATTGGTGGCATTTCTACAGTGGACTAAGATTGGGGATGTTTACTGTACTGAACGGAGTTCAGGGCTCAGAGGGGGAACACTATGCTATGGAAATGTATGGGGGGAACTGTTGCACCACAATTTGGGACCAGAGATGGGATGTGGGGAGTAACACTGGACTGGCTGGGCTGACAGGGGGACTGGCCTATCACTACCAATTGGAGCTTGGTGGGGGCCGGCCCGTTGCATCTTGCCGGGCATAGCCATGCAAATGAGTCCATAATGGGAAAGCATGAGTCCCGTTTGTGCCACGCATGCCCAATGGACTCATTTGCATATTCAGTCTGAATATCACCCATGAGTGAGTCAGCGGATATTTGATGTGCGGCGCATCCCCCATTGGCAGCCTTCACCCTGGACCCTGGCTGTATTGGGGGCATTGGTGGCTGTCCCCCTTTGTGCCACACATCCAAGAACTGATATTTAAACAGGATGTGCCATCTGTTGTGATCGTGCATCCTGTTTGAATCTCCCATCAGGGTTCACTGGTGCATTTGTTGGGAGGCATATGTAAATGCGCTACACATCCCACTGGCTCTGAAAATGGAGGCCTAGATTGGCAGGGGCTATGGTGCCGAAGGGAATTCCCTCTTTCCTCCCCAGAGGCTGAAGGGATCCAAATGCAAGGCAGGTTGTTAATGTGGCAAATGGCTCCCCTGCTGTTTTGCAGTTTGGCCAGCCAGCTACTGAGCTATTTTTGAGCCTCATTGTCTTTCTTATCTCTATAAGTATACTATTATATAGAATACAGAATAGAGTCTGTGGGTACAGTATACATATTTTTATTAAAATTGTTACACCAACAAAATTATATACTGTATTTGGGTCAGTGATCACAAAAGTTAGACTTGGGTTTACTGAGATTTTCCCTTCATGCTCTTTACATCAGCAACATGAAAAAATGTGTATTTCTCCCCATACCTCACACAGTAGACAAGAAATCACTTACTTTTTTAAGTAAAAGAAAAAAATTGTGGCTCAAAAAGTTTTTACTAAGCCAGCCAACAGCTGTCAACTCAAATTCTGGACAAGGGTTCAAGATCTGAACCCTGGTTGTCACACAGCAGAGGGTTACGGCAATGCTAAATATATGTCTCAGATGTCTTCTGGCCCAAGGAGGGTGATTAGATCAAGTGGCAAGACTGCACAACACTAGACTTAGGGTGAAATACTGTCACTGACATGATGCAGAATGCAGACATTTCAGGTTGTGGTGTTATATGTGCAGTCCTGTGCAGAGGGAGTTCACCTTAGTGAGATGGTAGGCCTGGTTTCAGTCCTCTTCTGACTAGCCAGAAATATCATCTGTCTCATTTTGTGCCCAAATCCAGGTAGGATATAAGTAAGGAATAAGCCATGACAGGGTGTGTATTAAAGGATTTTAAAGAGCAACTCTGTATTATAATAAAACGTTTAAAAACACTGGATGTACACCAATTATGTTTTCACTTAATTGTTTTCTAGTTATTTGTTAGTTTTCTACTTTCTCCTGCAGCTGGTCTACTAAATATTGTAGTGCAGCAATTATTTCAATGAGTCAAACTGTATCTCCCATGCTAACCATACAATTGTTGTTTAATTGTGACATCACAGTCTTGTGTCATGGTGAGCACTATGATGTCATAAACAAAGGCTCTGTGAGGTTAACAGGGGAGAGGCAAATGTTTTCAAGTATTTTCAATACAGGCTTTTAAGATGCACTACCAAGATGTGCTGTAAATCTTGAAAAGAAATGCTGAAAATGAAAAAAAAAGTATTCTCTAATAAATTGTAAAAGCTGAAACATCTTATTTATGATAGCACATACTGATGTGCAGAGTTACTCTTAGATGCATACCGCAGTGGGTTGAGGCATGAGGCCAAAAGCCAGATGTTCTTATGCCCCCAGGAAGTGCATTCAAATTCTGCAATGCACCCCATGGAGTCACTTTTTGTGCTGATAAAATGGTTTGCCACTTATTTGCATTCCATGTAAAGGACAGCATTTTAATATTTTTTTTTACACAAAATCATCTGTTCAAATATATGTTAAATGATACAATACTGCCTAATTTTGAAGGTAAAGAACCTGTTTTGCCTTGGTAATGAAGTCTGACACCTGACTGTGCATAGTTAGCTTTTTAATGCATGGTCAGGTGATGTCTCTTAGCCTAAGTGGTTTCATGATGTTTTCTTGACATTTCCTAAGGGGGATTAAACAAGTGAAAACATTGGTGGCACTCAGGCAGATTATGCTATCATGCTTTTCACACCCAGTTACAGTACCCGGAGGTCTGTTTCACCTGTTTGTATTTCTGACCAAGAATGTTTAGCCAACTCTGCTACAGGCCAGGCCAACCAGGTGGGATTGCTTCAAAGCCGTACTTGAGGAGACAGGTATTAAGTATTGGAGAACCAGTGGTGACCATTCCAGTAGTAGTAAGATCAAAGATTTGTGGATGGGCTGAAGGAGAGCCTGACCATCTGAGTAAAGATAGAAAAATCAGGACTTCAAAATGAAAAGTTATTTTTATCACTGCATTTGACTAGTAGGGGGCAGTTATTTCAGAGATGAGGCACTTCACTACCAGGCAAGGAAGAAAATGTGACCTCAGGGGTAGAAGTGTGGCACAGTTCTCTATGTTTGGGGTCAGCAATGTCTGCATTAATAAATGACATAAAAATCTACAGCTACAAAAATAATGTTAATAATGCAAGTCAACTGTCCACCAATCAGAGGTGCACATCTGGCCTAGAACAATTCACTGGATCTACACGGACAAATATTTAACCATCAGCTCTTATCTCCATTTTCTAATGACTGAGATTTGCATCAAAATCACTAGAAAGAGCAGCTACAAAATAAAATCTGTGTTAGTACATGAAATTTAGACATTACTCCTTGTCTTACGGTTCATGTGTCTTTTAGTTCATTACTGTTTACAATGATTACCAGAATTAATGGCTAATCTCTTTAAATTATAATATGTATGCAAAGATGTAAACATTTTAGATACTGTGCCCATGTCACATTTCATTGCTCCAAGAACATGCCTGTTTCTTCATATTGACAACTTTGATGTTGTCTGCTTTGGTTGCATTTTCCTAATTGGTAAGCTTCCTTGTTTAAAGTATGAATCAATCAATCAATCAATCACTTTATTTAACCAGGCATAAACACCATTGAGCAATCTCATTTTCAAGGTGGTCCTGCGCATTAATACAATACAGTACACTTCATAAGATTACAATTACTGTGGACAGCAGTGCAAAAAAAAAAAAACATTGTGAAGGTGCCGGTCAATATGGGCCTATACATACCAGTCAACATAATTAACATGCAAAGGTACATAATGATAAGCTTTACTGGAATGAGAAGAGACAACAATCTCAAGTATGCTACTGCTTTTGTGCTTAATGTGTTATTCCAGATGCTTTAGCTATGGGATATGGGGTCAGTAGCCAAGGCGTTGCTGGGCACTTGCTTTTAGCTACAGGCTCCCAAAGGTTTAGAACAACCTAGCAATTGTTAACAGCACACTCACTAGCACTGCCTCTGCTAAAATGCTTGTCAAAACCCAAACTGTATCATACCCTGACTGTACCTGATGCTAACTACTATATTTTGTCTACAACTGTCATTGCTTACAGACTATGCCTGTGTTTGTTGTAACCTGCACATTACTCATATAGTATAATTTAAATTTATGTATATTCTTTGCATATTTTTTTATTGTTTTTGTTGTTCATGTTCCTCTACCACTTCTCCCAGGAATATCTGTAAATTGTGTGTGTGTGTGTGTGTGTGTGTGTGGATAGATAGATGATAGGTGATAGATAGATAGATAGATAGATAGATAGATAGATAGATAGATAGATAGATAGATAGATAGATAGATATCTGTATTTCTACCTGGTAAAACACATTTAAATAAAAGAAATTAAGTACCAAAAAATGTTAAATGTGTTCAATATAGAAGGGAAAATCCTGAACCTTTGCTCAGCCTCCGGTCCCTGTAGGCACACAAGCACTCTTATTATAGGAGCAGTCAGTATTCAGTATTGTCTCAGTCAATATCGTCTCAGTGTAAACTACTGAAGATATTGGTATGACAATCTCATTCACCAAAGTTTGATAAAATTCAAAAATAGGTGTATTTTAAGATGCAGCCTATCATAATTTTGTGCCTGTTAACTTCATCTCCCCCACCCTCAAACATTTCAGGATGCCTCTTGACCTCTTCCCACAAGTAATATCTGGTCTCAGTCACACTATTTACCTGTTTAATTTCTTGTTATCATTGCTTGCCAATCACTGATACATTCTAGTCAGACATAGTGCCTCTCTGTTTCCAGAGCCAGTAATCCTCTCTTTTCTGTGGTTCAGCAGCCCACACAACTATGCTACATTTCTTCCTGGGTCCCAAACTTCATGATCATGAGCAATTATAAACAAGCACTTGTCAATGCTGAATTTTTGCCTCTTGAATTGCTGTTGTAATGGGTATTGCTTACACACATTTTTATTACACGGTATATTTACCCAGGAGAGACCATAACAATGCAGTATCTCATTATCAGTGGTGTCCTGCTTCTACACATTTATAGATTGCATTTACCCAGGAGAGGGGGAAAGGGAACATTGTGAGAGGCCGGCTGAGAGGCAATATCTAATTGTTAGTTGGCTCCCACATGTTGATCCCTAATTCCAACAGACTTTTTATGATTTGACAGAGATGCAGCAAAGTTTTAATTCCTTAGCGAAGTACATGTAAAGTCACCCACTTCACATCTGTTTTGGGCTACGCAAAGTCTCCATTATAATGGGCCACGTTGCATTGCTGACTTCGTATTCACTTCACCTTATTTTCAGGAAGGCAAAGTGTGTGAGAATTGAAAATGGCCTACAGATCCCATTAGTTTGCCATTGCTAAATACATTTAACGACATTTGATCCATTGTCACTTGCTATAAAGCCAGTTTTGATGGTCAGGGGGTTCAGCCACTCATCAATTTCTGTCAGTAGAAAGTGTAGCATGTGTTCACCTGTGTGGGAAGGTTGTTGCCATGACAGTCTGCCTTATTACACTGCTTTCCAAGCCTGCCAGCACTGACAACCCCTAGTAACTGCACCCAGTGTGCAGTAATACACAAATAGGAACTACCTGCCATTTTGCCACTTGTCAACATATGATAAATCCATACTTAAATGAATCCCTTTACTGCCATCAACTATGCCCTTATGCTGCATACTACCATGCCCATGGCCACTCTTGCCACTGACAGCAGTGCCATGGCCAAAAACATCTTTGCATGCACATTTCTTTGCAAACTTTTTTGGATTACACAGAAAATTAACAACAAATTTAGGTTTCTGAACTTTGGGGTGGAAGGGAAGCCAAAAAAACAACAACTGTGGCTTACACATGGAGATTGGGCCCTAAACAGATGCAGACGCACAAACGGATGGAGACTGTGCACTCAAGAGATGCAGCCATACAGGCACAACACCTTAACCAGTGGTCACACAAATCCAAAAACTGGAAAAATATTACCTTTTGCAGGAGGGGAGGACCGCTGCAGTACCAGTCCACTAACTAGACAGAATGAAGCAGTAAAAAATACTGCAGATAGATGACAGATTCAGAGTGCTGTGATTATGGTATAGCACAATAAAATGTGTCTTACGTGATGGCACACACACACAAACACACACTACAGGTAATGCGCAGAAAATTTAACAGTTCAGTGCACTATAACCAAATCTTTTAAACCGACTGAAAAAATACACTGCACCACAGCAAACAGCAAAATATTATCAAAACTTACTACAAGTATTACTGTGTGTACATGAACTCACAAATACTATCACACTAGCTACCCAACAACATTTAGAAAGACTGTCTTTCTCACCGTGAACCTCCCTTCACCGGAGATATGCCCTTCCCCTGAAGCACACTTCTACAATGTCTGTCAGTACAGACACTGAATGTACTAAATTAACATTCATTATGCACACAAAATCGATAAACACTCAATGATATAAACACATGAGGGTTTCCTGCAATTGATGTACTAAAGTTTGACATAAAATGTTGTTGCAGAAATTATTTTCTTTAAAGCTTTTTTGATGGTTTGATTCTCAGAGCTCTGAGAGCAAACCATCTCCAGCTTTCCACGACACACATTATGCTGAACTGAGGCTGTGCAAGACAATATAGAGCTCATGTGACCCGCCATCCCATGAATCACTGCAAAATTCGCCTTAAAGAACAATAAAAAAAAAAGGCGAGGTTAATGCAAAGTCCATTGAAATCAATGGAATTTTGCATTAAAATTAAAGATGAAGCAGTAAAAAAGGCGAAGTTAACGCAAAGTCTATTGTAACCAATGGAACTTCATGTTAAATTTAAAGGTGAATTTATATGCTTTGCGTTGCAAAGTAATACGTGAATTTCACATTATATGCGAAGTACTCTGCACAGCTAAGTTTAGGGACTTTGCCCACCACTACTTGACATTATGATCAAGACAGGTGGAATTTTTTGAAATCCCATCCGAAATGTGATTACACAGGTCAACTATGAAAACAAGATTTTTTTAATTAAACTTTATTAAAAGTTTTCATTTAACAACAGCAACACTTACACAATGACAATAAAGTATACAGTACAATACATCCAGTTACCCTAAAAAATTAGGACAATACCACAAAAGTTAAATAAAACCCTTCCATCAATAGACAATAAGATAGAAACACTAGAGGCAAGTAGAGGGGCACCAGGTAAAGGGCTATAAGGCTTTCTATTCATACAATGGAGGAATCATTGGGGTGACACTATTTATCATCAGTTGTTTCACCCTTAATGGTATGATACTAGGGAGTTGTAGATATTCTACTCCTCGCAAAAGGTCTCTGAGCAGGTTCTGAACCTTCAACCCCTAGACAAATGCAAACTAATCATCCCTGAAGAGGATCTTGCCACAATTGTGTAGTATTTAAGTGTAATTGCCTAGGGCCTCTTTGAAAACAAGTTGTGGAGGAGATCTGAAAAATGGCACCTATCATGTTCAGGAGGTGTGGATTTTCAACATAGGCTTTATGACCACTCCTTTTCAACATGACAGGTGTCATTTATAAAATAGTTGCTGAAATGTCATTTCATACCACAAGTGTGAAAACACATTTTGACCAGGATTTGAAAAATGACTGCTGTCACATTCATGAGGTGGTGTGAAAAAATGACTATGTTGAAAATTTGGGATAAAAATATTGAAAATGACTAAAGTTATGAATGTGCATTGACAAATTATAATGTATGCTCATAACTTTGTTGTGTTTCTTACCACAAATTTTTGACATAACTTCTTATGATCCCACCTCAAGAACAAGGGCAAAGAAAATTTTCAAATCCTGCCTGAAAGGTGATTTTGTGCCACAAGTGAAAAAACACATTTTGGCCAAGATTTGAAAAATGACAACTATCATATTTATGAGGTGGTGTGAAAAAATGGCTATGTTGATAATGTGGGGTCATAATATTGAAAATGACCAAAGTTAAGAACTTGTATTAAAACATTTCAATGGATGTTCACAAACTTTGTTGTTCTTTTAAAATGTTACCACAAATTTTCAACATAGCCCTCATATGATCCCACCTCAAGAACAAGGATGGAGCAAATTTTAAAATTCTGCCCGAAAGGTGATCTTGCACCACAACTGTGAAAGCACATTTTAGTCAGGATTTAAAAAATGACTGTCACATTCATGAGGTGGTGTGAAAAAATGCCTGTGTTGAAAATTTGAGGTCAAAATATTGAACATTATTAAATTTACAATTGTGGGTTGAAAAATGTCAAGTCATGCTCATAACTTTGTTGTTTTTTTTATTATTATTATTTTAACCAACATTTTCAACATAACCTTCTTAGACCCCACCTCATGAACAAGGGCAGAGAAAATTTTCAAATCCTGTCTGAAACAAGATTTCATGCAATGACTACATAATCTCCTATCAGGGCAGATTTGTGTAATTTCACTGCCATTGTTTATAATGCAGGATTCTAAAAAGGCCATGTTGAAAACTGGGTGAAAAAAAAAATAAAAAAATGATCAAGTTATGAGAACAAGTTCAAAACCCATTGAAATACATTGAACCACATGCCTGATTTCCTTAGTTCCTACGCCGGCATTGAAGAGTATAGACGTGTCTCCAGTCCAGAGAGGATTATGCTGTTGGACCCCCGGTAGGTAAGTAAGGGGTGTTGTGTGATGGTATGTGCTGAGTGGGAGGATTGAGTGGGGGAAGAGTAACAGTGGCAGTGGCCAGGCAGTGGCATGAGACATTGATGGACAATTTTCTTTTTTACAGGGTGTATAAAATTAAAAAAAGACTAGAAGGGATGGTTTCCTTTATTTCAGGTACCAGCACTGGGATTAAGCACCCAGTGTTGATGTTATGTTTGGCAGCAGTGGGGGTGAGCTCTCCAAGTGTTGCAAAGTGAAAATGAGTGGGATTGGGGGTGGTGTCTGGCACAGGAATTGGGCTCCCTGGTGTTAGAAAATTAACAAGGAATGGGTGGGTGGGAGTGAGAGATAGTTTTCTTATTTTTGGTGGCACTGGGCTGGTTTGCCCAGTGTCTCCCAGTGAAAACAGGCCTGGTTGGGGGAGGGGGTTAATAGCTGGCAGAGGGGATTGGGCACCCCAGTGTTAGAAAATTAAGAAGAAAGGGGTGGGAGGGATTGAGGGATGGTTTTCTTCATTTCAAGTGCTGACAATGGGGATTGGGCACCCCATTGTCAGTGTTATGTTTGGTGGCACCAGCCAGTGGGCTCCCCAGTGTCACACAGTGAAAACAGGCAGGTGGGGGGTAGTAGCCAGTACCAGGGGTTAGGCACCTGGGTGCCAAAAGGGATTGTTTTTACATTGGTGGGGGAGGACCACAGCAAGCTGACCATGACACTGATCAGCTCTGCTTGCTGGGTGGCATTATGCAGATCAAAGGAAAGAGCTGCCCTCTGATATGAGGGGCTCTTTGATTTGAACTACGCAAAGTTTCTGCCCTGCAAGACCAGAACAGTGTCACGAACAGCCTGGCTGGTGACTGGCGTGACACTGTCCAGCACCTTGCAGATTGTCCTGCATTGGACAGGCAGTGACACACCTCTCAAAATTCACGATCATACCAATACATTTGCTTTGTGCAAGCACAAGGACGAACATGAAAACAACCAAACAAATGGTGTGAGTGTGATCAGATTTGACCTGTCCTCCCTGAGGATGGCTCAGAAGGCACCTGGAAATATTGGTGGGTTTATCAAGCACAACAGGTTGATTGGTTGCATCTTAAAATTAACTTGCTTTGCTAAGTCTATTGAGTGATTGGGTCATTGCAATATTTTGTGATACCCTAGTGTACAATATAGAAAACACACACATTTTTAAGTGTCAGTGCACTTGCATTGCTGCTATTATGCATCATTGGATAACGTTCAGTTATAGAAATCAAATACACATGATTAATCTGCACAGTTCTTCAGGTTCTGAGTTTGCTGGTTCTAACTTTTAAGGAGACAGCACCGTAGATCAATTAGGGTTTGCAGCAAAAATGAAGATAATAAAAAAAATGTGCAGATTGGGTGAAACCAGCAACCCTTACCTGCCATCAATTTCTATGTTTCTAAATTTCTATATATATCCTCAGAATCTTTGGTACTCTAACATTTTTATGCAATTTCAGGGGCATTTATTTATCTTAGCAATGTGTCAGACCACTCAAAAAGGAAATGTAGATGTTTGACAAACTGTAGCATCCTCTATTTTGTTATTACAATTGTTTTATCTAGATAGTCAAGCTGAGAAGCAACATCTTGCTATTGGTGGATCCTGCTTCTACCTTTGAATGACAACAAGGAGTACTTCAACATGAAAAGATTAAGTGCTGGTTTGCCAGTGAAAGAGTTTACATATAGTTTGCACCACACAATACTACATCATGCTGCACTACAGAGTTTACATGCAACTGTGTGTGTCAAGATTACTCTCACAAGACCCATATATTTAAGCAATAATGCATGACCAGTGGTTAGATTAACAGTCTGGTAACCATCCCCTAGAGCTGTAATGTGGCATGGTGCACAGTTGAGTGCCATATTGCTCACTGGGGGTGATTGACTGTTAGTCAAACTCCTGGGAATGCCTTCTTGCTATTGCAAAACATTACCCCCAAAGAAAAGTACCAGAAGTGTACCTTTCAAACATTTCCCTTACTGAGAGGGAGATTTTTAAAAACATGGTTCATCCACCAGCTGTTAAGAATATTGGTTCTGAGTCAAAATGCATCATTCTATTCATTTAGCTGTGCTAGGGGTTTGAATGCTGACAGGAAGAATTCTTGTTATTTTTTGATCAGGCTGTACATGACAGTGTGACAGAGATTAATATAAGGGTCTTGGAATGCTGACAGTCAATCAGATTGCAGCATTTCTGATACTCTTTTTATAATGTTACCGTTCTTACTGATGCAAAACCAGGACACAAATTGTTCCTCCTTTTGCCACCATCAATAAGTGCCATACACTAATGCAAAAATGTATCTGTTGGGTGGAGGAGGAGTATCCCTGGCAACTATGTCACAATGCAGATGATAGTCTCCAGATATCTGGTTGAGCACAAACATTTACACTGCAACCACCACAGAGGATAGTGTATGGCAATGGGACTAACACCTTACCAATCCCCCACCCACACAATCCATATCTTCAGGACTACTCATGGCTCATTTGCCATTTCATTTTTCATTGACTCCTGTAGTAATCCCTGGTGGTCCAGTGGACCATCACTGATCCCAACCCACTGTGAGTCCTTAATGTCCAGTGGGTCCCCTTTCCCCTAACAGCATCATATTCTTCATTGTGCCCCACACTGATCTTCATCCCCACTGGACCAATGTGACACAGTCACATGGCTGCGCCAGCATGTACTATAACAGTTCTACATGGCCAATGGTGCTGTGTCATGCAACAGGGCTATTCATGGGCTGGTGAGTCCCTTTGAATATCTCAGCACATGATAAGCATGTCGACCACTGCCCCTTTAATTGTGCAGTTACACTTACCAGTGTGACAACTAAAGGAAAGACTACTGAAACCATTGCATATATCGCAATGTGGTCTAAAGTAGAGATTTGACCATGCTTTGACACAAAATTATGGTTATGTATAGGGCCCCTGTTTTTTGTAAAAGCATTCAATTCTAACTTCTCAGTTTTGTTTCTATTGAGGCATGTTACAGGCATCATTACATGTAATTTTTCTTGTATTTTAAATTATACTTTATTGTACAGACAGAAGGTTTTATTCCCAGTCATCACTGAATGTCTTCAACATGTTAGCTGCTGTCAGGTTGGTTTATATTAGCAGTGGGAAAAAACAGGTAGGGACTGGTTTTGATTTTGGTTTTGGTTTTGCTACATCACCACTGGATTTGCATATGGGTTTGGTCAGTTGATGGCAATACAATACTCATCCTTACCATTAGTTTGAAAGCACAATAAAAAAACACAATAACATTACAACAAGTAAATAATGGTGAAAGAATCAGTTCAGGCATTAGAGACCACCCCAAAACAATGTTTATATTGTAAGGCAGGGTCAACTCAAATGCTGGGGCGCTACACCCTCTCAGAAACAATGGCTACAGACAGGAACTACTCAAATAGTAGAACATTACACCCCACTATCCCCCCTACACACACACACACACACACACACAACAGTGGCTATAAGCCAGGAGTTACTGAAATTCTAGAGCACTATCCCACTCAAAAAAAAAACAGTGACTACAAACCTGGGGCCACTCAAATTGTGGAGTGCTACTCCCAAAGGGCTAGAAACAGGGCTGCTTAAATATCAAATAGCTACACACCTTCAAAAAACAATGGCTGCTGAAATATCAGTGCACTACCATGTCCTCAAAAATAAGTAAATACAGTAAATACATGCATACAGTATATACATACATACCTGCATACATACATACATAACATGCATGCATACATACATGCATACATGCATGCATACATACCTGCATACATACATACATAACATGCATGCATACATACATGCATACATGCATGCATGCATGCATACCTACATGCACTCACAATACATGCATGCATAAATACATGCATGCATACATACATGCATGCATACAGACATACATACATGCACACATACATACATGCATACATACATGCACACATGCATACATAGATGCATACATGCATGCATACATGTGTGCATAGATGCATACATGCATGTATACATGCATGCATTCATACATGCATGCATACATACATGCATACATACATACATGCATGCATACAATCAATCAATCAATCAATCAATCAAAATCTTTATTTATTCAGGCGAACATCATTGAGCAAAGCTCATTTACAAGATGGACCTGAGTGGTCATACAAATGAGGATACAAATATTATTACATAGACAAGAATAGCATAAATAACAATATAATGGCAAGAAATGAATGTATACAACAATTTACACATATACAAGGAGCAGTAGAACCATTTTGCCTGCAAGAAAAATGTGGGCAAAGGGTATAGTAGGAATAAAGTATAAAATTATAGGGTCTAACTAGCTTTTGTGAGAATAGATAGGTGAGTCGAAGATAGAATATGAAACAATATAATGGACGGAAAAAGAAAGGTGGGTCAGGTAGGGTAGGGATTATGGTTTATAAAAGCAATTGCAGAGCTCTGGAAAAGGGCGGAGAACAGTCTTTTGAAGGATGTCAGAGGTAGAAGGCTATCTAGCTTCATGGATTTTTGGAGAGAGTTCCATGCAACTGCTAAAGTATAGCTGAAAGCAGCCCTCCCATACCGGTGCAGGCAATGGGGACCTGTAATATGATGAGTTTACTGATCCTTAAAGTGTATGGCCTAGTTGTAATTTGGGTAAAGCAATCAGTGATATAGGTAGGTAGTTTGCCTGTTAACGCTTTGAATGTCCAGATAACAGCATTCCTAGTCCTTCTGTGCTGTAATGTTGTCCAATTGACTGCCATATAAAGGGAGCAATGATGGGTGCTGGGGTGGAAGGTCAGTAATAAATCTTATGGCCCTGTGATACAGGGTGTCCAGTTTTTGTAAGAGATGACCTGGACAATGGCAGTAGAGAAAATCAGCATAATCAATGAGGGATAGGAATGAGGCCTGAATTAACCTTTTTTTGGAGTCACTGTTTAGGTAATGCTTTATTCTAAAGAATAGTCCAAGCCTCTGTCTTAGCTTTTTAAGTAGCTCTTCAATATGGACTGAATAGTCAAGCCTGTTATCTATCCAGACTCCAAGATATTTGAAATTATCAACAAATTCAAGTTTCTCCAAGTAAGGAGGATAAATGTAGGGTGGTGGATGCTAGGGTATGGGTAGAGTAACTCTTGTGGCAAAGAACATGGCTTTTGTCTTTTTGCATTTAGAAGTAGTTTTTGTCAAGTAGGTTTCTGCAGAATGGAGAATTGGATTGTAACAGTTCACAGGCTTTGGAAGGTGAGGGATTGCTGACATATAATACAGTATCATCAGCAAACAGATGAGTGTTAGATTGAGTGAGGTTGGCATCAATATTGTTTATATAAATAGCAAAGAGGATAGGGCCAAGAATAGAACCTTGTGGAACGCCCCTAGCAGTGGTTTTGAGGTGGATAGGTAATTTCCATTTTTAACCAGTTGTGACCTATTTGAAAGGTAATCCTAAACCAGTTGAGTGACAGGGAATCCAGGCCTATTGAGTTAAGGGAGGTGATTAATAAGTTGTGATCCACAGTGTCAAAGGCTTTATCAAATCCAGAAACACAGCACAGGTACAATTTTTCTTATCCAAGGTAGTCTGCCAATCGTTGGTTACCTTAGCTAAGGCAGTAATGGTGCTATGTTTTGATCTAAATCCAGATTGTGCAGAGTTTAGAAGGTTGTTGTTATCCAAATAGTCCCTTAACTGAGAGTTTACTAGTTTTCGAGCAACTTGGATAAAACTGGTAGAATGGAGATAGGTCTGTAATTGTTGAGATCTCTAGTATCACCAGATTTGAGTAATGGAACCACTTGAGCTGTTTTCCAAGTAGAGGGAATGGATCCAGTAGTTAGGGAAAGATTGAAGAGATGAGTGAGGGGGACAGATAAGACATGTGAAGCAATTTTCAGGAAATAGGGATCCAGGGAGTCTGCACCTGCACTCTTATTAGTGTCTAAATTAGAGAGGAGATCTTCCACTTCTTTCACGGATATTGGGAGGAAGGAAAAAGTTGAAGTGGCCATTTGCCCCACAGTAGTTTGCAGGTTCAAGGAAGATCTCAGGATATTTGCTGGTGAAGAGTCAAATGCTAGGCCAGCTGTGGTGAAGTGAGCATTGAAGGTATTTAAGATTTCTTGTTTACCTGTAATTTCTGTATCATTTAGTATCAGTTTGGAGGTTAAGGCAGGAGTAGACTTTGGCCCAGGAGTCCTTTTATTGTACCCTCAGAGTCTGGATGGGTTATTGTAGGAGGCATCCAATTCAGCTGTATAGTAGGCAGTTTTGGCAGTTCTTTTTTTTGTACATGAATTCTTGCTTTTCTGAAATTTAGCCAATCTCTGATGTCCTTTGTTTTTCTTGCCTTTTTCCACAGTTTGTCTCTGGTTCTCAAGGCTGCTTTAAGCTCAGAGGTGAACCAAGGCAGGATTTTACCTTAGTTCTGATACTGGTGATAGGTATGAATATTGAGGGCATTATTGATAATATCCTTAAAGTCTGGAGAGCTGTTTCAACAGAGGTTGTAAGATAGAAATCTTGCAATGTATTGTATAACTCAGGTCATGGAGGTAGCCTGAGATATCAAAGTTCTTTTTGACCTTTGAGGACAAATTCTGCAGGATTTGGTAGTTTGGGTGTGGATCTTATGCCGGCTATAGGGTAATGGTCACCACATCACTCGGCAGTACACCTGCATGTGAATATAATTGAGGTTTGTTTACCAACATAATATCCAGGAGTGAGCTATTGCTGGAATTTCTTAGGTTGATCCTAGTTGGGTCTTTAATCAGCTGTGTGAATCCATAGGTGTCACAAAAGGTTATCAGAGGTGCAGATACATTAGACAGCCAGTTTAAATTCAAATCACCAAGGATAATGGTATCTTCAGGGCCTAGGTTGAGAATTGACCCTAGGTGAGAAAGCAGTTTAAGGCCTGCAGAGGGAGGTCTATAGCATCCAATCAGTTTAAATGAAGATGAATTAGAAGGATAATTTGATTGATAGACATTCAAATTCATTTGGCTTGATGTGCTGATGAGGCAGGTTGCAAAGAAGGTGTCCTTAATGTATATGGCCACCCCACCACCCTGGATGGGCGATCTGCTCTGAAGAGCTGATAATTAGGAAGGTTTACAACACTGTCTTCTGTTGTAGGCCTGAGCCAAGATTCAGAAATGACCAGGAAATCTGGAAGAGTATGTGCCACCCAAGCCTGTATTAAGGTGAACTTTTTTAGGAGGCTGCAAGCATTAAAGTGTATGAAGCTTAGGCCTTTTATGGAGGTCAGATCAGCAGGGGAAGATAAACTTACAATGGGGCCAGGATTAATCTCTATAGTGCCAATGCAGAAAAGGAGGTAAAAGATTAATTTGAGAAGGGCACCAAGGGAAAGGGATAGAGAGTGACCAGAACGTTTTCTTTTAATCCTAGGTGCCCACTGTGTAATGAGAGATGGTCCTGTTATATGGGTGTGTCTTTATCATAACATAGGAGTCTGATGGACAGGCATAGTGGTTATTATAAAGCCAGGATACATGTAAGTGGCTTGGGGAGTGCTGGATTGTTAGAGAGACTTTGTGGGATACCCTAGGGTTGCAGTGTAAGAGTGGTTCAAGGCGAATAAGGAATAGGTGGTTGTGCATTTTGGATGGCAGAGGAGAACAGCACATACTCATTAAATTATTCGTCATGACAGGGGGTATGGAATGATTGTCATAATGAATAGGGGAGATGAGAGGCTAAGGAGCAAAGGAAACAAGTTAGCATGTACAGGTGGGTAGATATGGGTTAAAGAAGAAGGAAATGGATGTGGGCATGGATTAGAGAATGGCGGGAAGGAGTGTATAATAGAATCAACCGAGAGGGGAGGTGCGGCGGGCAAAATTTTATGGTTTTGCCTGCATTCTTCACTGCTTCTCCCGGCCTCCTGGATCTCTGGTTCGGTTGGGGTCGCCGTCGGCCATGCTCGGACCCCTTCTGTGGCTGGAGCTGAGGGCTGTGCCGGCTGCAAGGCAGGGGACAGAGGAGAAGGCAGTGAGAAGGCTACTTTATTGCAGGCAATCTGCAAATTAGGTGCTAGGATCAAAAATCTGCACAACAAAAGACTGGGAGGGTTTGGGGGTTAGCGCCTAAGCCGCTCAGCCACACAGATCACCAGAAAGGCTGAATCACTAGCAAACATCACATCAATACAATGTTTAAATAGCCCACAATTTTTAAGTCAGAACAGCTCTTTTAAGATTAATTAAACAAGTTTACAGTTACAGCAAAATCCCATCCAGAATAGTGTTGCAGAGTCCCAGCTAAAGTCAATGGGAAAGGCGCACCAATCGGAAGCAGGCAGAGACTGAGGTCGTTTCCTGATTGGTTGCGGCTTTGCCACCTTTCTCACTGCTTCTCCCGGCCTCCTGGATCTCTGGTTCAGCTGAGTCACCGCCGTCCACATGCTCGCTGAGCCCTTCTGTGGCTGGAGCTGGAGGGCTGTGCCGGCTGCAAGGCAGGGGACAGAGGAGAAGGCAGTGACATACTGTACTTACATAAAAAAAGTAAAAACAGTGGGTGAAAACTAGGCTACTCAAAAGCTCAAATATACACAACTACCAAAAAAATTTAATTAAGCCTTCCTAACCAAACACTAATTTATTATGTTGCTTGCACACATGTGCAAGAAACATAGTGCCATCATCCGAGTTTTCGGAGGTGTGTCAGCCCGTCTTCCAATGCAGTCAGTGTGTTTGCAGGCGTGGCCCCAGTTCCCCAATCACTGCTGCAGCTGTCTATGACAAGCTGAAAATGCAGTGGCATACAGTTGAAAGGGAGATCTCCGCTTGAGTGAGCAGGCTCTCCCCCCACACGCAGCGCGCCGCACACTGCTTGCTCATGCGCCTTCCCCTCACTGTCTGGCCGGCCAGGGTGCCCAATCCCCATCGGCTCCATGCCTCCCAAAGCATCCAGGTGCCATGCTGGGGCCACCCCAGCATGGCAAAATCATCTCTGACCGGCACGGGGTGACCAATCCTCCGCCGGGCTCCACTGTCTCGCCCCAATGCTGTCACCAACAGGGGTGCCCAATCCCTGTTGGCTCCACTGTCTCCCCAGTACAGGGTGCCATGCTGGGAGCCCACCCCAGCTGCGGCAACAGATGCCATGGCCGACGTGGTGCCCAATCCCCTGTCAGCTTCACACCCCCCGCCATCCTTCTGCCATGCTGGGAGCCCACCCCAGCGTGGCAAACATCCCGCATTGTCATTTTAAAAAAAAACCTGTAAAGAAAAAAGACGGTCCCACGCAGTCTCCCTGCCCCCCCACAACCCGCACCCACCCACTGGGCACCCCGCCTCCCCACACCCCCCCTCACCCCATACTTACCTCCAGAGTCCGTGACGACCGTGGACCGGAACACGCTCTGCACTCTTCAAAGCCAACCGCGAACTGAGGAAATGCCGTAAGCTGTATAATGGGATAGATAGGGTTTTTTCAACTTTGTTGCATATCTCAGGCATTTTTTGGAATTTTTGCATCAAATTTTCAACATGGGGTTTTTGGGACCCCTCCTCATGAATTCTTGCTCTGTCATGGCGTTACTCGGGCCCGAAGGGTGATTTCGCAGCCACTGCACAAAATCACCTTTCTGGAATGATTAACAAAACGACACTGCCAGTGTACATAAGGTGGGCTCTCAAAAAGCCTATTTTGAAAATTTGGTGGAAAATTCCTATAAATGACTGTTTTACGAGCGTGCGTTGCGCAGTTCCTACGCACGCTCGTAAGTTAGCGAATTTTCAATATTTTCATCCCAGATTTTCAACATTGCCATTTTACCACACCTTCTTATGAGCAATATAGATGTCATTTTTCACATCTCACCCAAAATGTGTTTCCGCCCATGTAGCGCACAATGGCACAGTCGGTGTGCGAAATCAATGTACGGGACACATTAAGAAAATCACAGTGACACTGTTCATGAGCAGAGGTCTTAAAATGGCCATGTTGAAAATTTGGTGAAAAATTCCTAAAATGACTGTTTTATGAGTGTGTCTATGCAGTTCCTACGCACGCTGTATGTTCATTAATTTTCAATATTTTCACCCAGATTTTCAACATTGCCATTTTACCACACCTTCTTATGAGCAGTACAGATGTCATTTTTCACATCTCACCCAAATGTGTTTCCTGCCCATGTAGCTCACAATGATGCAGTCGGTGTGCGAAATCAATGTATGGGACACATTAAGAAAATCACAGTCACATTGTTCATGAGCAGAGGTGTTAAAATGGCTATTTTGAAAATTTGGTGAAAACATTCCTAAAAATGACTGTTTTATGAGTGTGCATTGCGCAGTTCCTACGCACCCTCATAAGTTCGCGAATTTTCAATATTTGCACTCCAATGACTTCCAAATTCCTAAACAGCACACAGAAGCAAGCAACATTCGGCATTGACAAATGCTTGTTTTGCCTGCCATCTGTTTGAAAAACATCACTCTTTTAAAACAGTTTTCTTTGGGATTTCTTATTTAATTTTTTATTCCTCCAGTGAAGAGAAGATAAATGTTTAGGGAAACAATCTAGTCATGGCAGGCCAGCATGGCTGAATTCTCACACATTGCATGGATTGGACATGTCTGTATCTCCCTGCCTCTTTTTTTCCCTTTGCCCCATCATCCTTTCTTCCACTTTGATCAGCAGTCAGGAATAGCTTTGATCTTTCTTTTTGTTTTACAGGTTAGACTGCTAGATCTGCTTGTCTGCCACCCTGACATCTTCTGATGAGCTCCACTGAGGTCCCAGTTGTTGGTCCAAAGCAGATCTGTTCTGCTGTGTAGTATACATGATATTGTTTATAGTCACAGAAAACTGCAATTCGTATTTTTTTTTAAATGTGAAGAAAAACATGCAAAACATATTAACCTAATTTCACTTGATAGCTTTTATCACTATGAAAATAAAAACTGAGAAGGGAATCTAGTTTTTTCTATCCTGTTTTTCCCGAGCAGACTCAAACTCCAGTCATCAGAACTCTGGTGATCACCCCTCACACTCTTCTGTAACCCAGCCACTGTTGCTTGCACACTGCGTATTCCCCTCTGTGACAGGGGTTTTAAGGAAGGGCTGTTCACCCCATAATTGAACAAGTTTTGATAGCAAGCAGTGATCTATATGCTATGGGGGATGAGTGTACTGGCACAGCCATATGTCTGATGGAGACCAAAGTTTTTCTACCACTCAATTTCCCTCCCTCCACCTAATGGTGATTGTTCAGCTGCTGTTGGACTTGTTGGCAAGCAGAGTCTCCTTGGCCCTTTTGAGGTGGTTGATAGTGGCAAGGACACAGAGAATAACCCATCCCAATTGAAGACATGCTGCCTTTGGCAGCCCTTCCCATTCACTGACCACCTGCCTGTCAGCAACTCCAGCTTGCTCCCAAACCAAGGTCACTATCTTGGTAACATGTTGCGTGACAAACAAGTTATTTGGCAGACCGATGACACGTGTTTAGAAGATTTATTTTACAAACTCTGTACTTTTTCGATAGCTATCAACTAAATGTAAAGTGTAGTGTAATGTGGTGTGGTGTAGCCTGGTGGAATAGATGGTTGTCTTGTTTCACCTGTGTTTTATTTTTTTTAAGTTGTTCTTCATGTAGAATTGCGGTCAGCCAATCATATGTTACAGTGCACCCCATCACAGAGAATGCTTCATTCATGAAGAGCCTGAGAATAGGGATTTTGGTCAGTCACCATAACAAGAGAACATTTTCTCATTTTGCAGTTTAAAAATATATCCTTTGGGTGAGTGAGGGGAGTAGTAGGATAATGGGGTGTCAGAGAGTGATGGGGTAGGGTATACAATTAATTAAACTGCAGTGGATGAGTGGAGCAAAGTGTGACCATTATTATTCAATTGGGGTGTGGGGAAAGGTCTTTAAAATAACTTAGATGTCAGTGAAAATGGCTAAGTGTACTGAATACAGGCCGTAACTGAATGGAACTTATGAAACTTTGCTGAGAATGGGGGCAGGAGGGAAGTGGGTGATACAGTGATAGCCACAGGCATGATGAACAATATCAGACATTATGCTGCACTATGAGGTGATATCGTTTTTATTAGCTATGTGTTACCCAATGCATAGAGTGTAATATCTGCATGTTACATGGCCTGCTATGGCTACTGATAGTGTCGGCTACTGCTGTATAAAGGTTGGGAGTACTTATTCTTATGAAGGCTCAGTGGGATGATGGGACAATAGATGAACACAGAAACATAGAAACAGAATTCGATGGTAGATAAGGACTGTTTGGCCCACCTAGTCTGCCCATTTCTCCCTACCTACCTACGCTATTACATTAGACTGTGCCTGATCTACAGTTCTTTCTCCCCCTACCCCCTTCCTTTCCACTATGACTCCTTTGTGATTATCCCATGCAACATTGAATTCCACCACTGTTTTTGCCCCCCCCCCACCTCTGCTGGAAGGCTGTTCTAGGAATCCACTATTCTTTCTGTGAAGAAGTACTTCCTCACATCTCTCCTAAATCTGACCCACTCCAGCTTCATAGCATGTCCCCTTGTTCTTGAGCACATTTACTTCTGAAAAATACTCCATCCTGTATCTTATTTACCCCTGTGAGGTATTTAAAGCTCTGTTATATCTCCCATCGCTCTCCTCTGTTCCAGGGTGTACATATTGAGTCTTTCCATCTTTCCTCATACAGCTTTTGATGCAGACCCTGCACCACTTCAGTTGCCTTCCTCTGGAGTGCATCAGCTCTGTCTATGTCCTTCCAGAAATGTGGTCTCCAGAACTGGACCCAATACTCTAGGTGGGGTCTTACCAGTGATTTACAGAAAGGCAACACCACCTCCCTCTTTCTGTTGGTGATAACCTTCCCTATTCACCGCAGCATCCCACTTGCCCTCCCTACTGTCTTTTTCCATTGCCAGACTACCTTTCGGTCATTTGATATGATTACCCCCAGGTCTCTTTCCTGCTTGGTGGTCACCAATACCACTCCACACATTTTGTACTCTGCCCCTGGGTTTCTGTGTTCTAAGTGCATTATTTTGTACCTTTTCACATTGACACCCAGCTGTCATACCCTTGACCACTCCTCTAGTTTACTCAGGTCTCTGCTCATCCTTTCTACCCTCCCTGGAGTGTCCACCCTATTGCAGATTATGGAGAAACCCACAAAGAGGCAGACCTTCCCTTCCAGCTCCTCTGCAGTGTCACTTATAAAGATATTGAAGAGAACTGGTTCCAGCGCTGATCCCTGAAGCACACCACTGGTCACCCTCCCTTCCTTGTAGTGAACTCCATTTACCACCACCCTTTGTTGCCTATCCCCATACCAATTTCTTATCCAGTTGACCCCCCTAGGACCCACTCCTGAGCTACCCAGCATGCTTACTAGTCTGCTGTGTGGAACTGTGTCCAAAGCCTTACTAAAAAATCTAGGTAGGCTACATCCACTGCTCTATCCTGATCTAGTTCCTTGGTCATGCATTCAAGGAAATCTATCAGATTAGTTTGATATGACGCCCCCATGTGAAATCATGCTGCCTTGGGTCTTGTAACCCACTGGACTCAAGATATTCCACAATCTTTTTCTTCAGCAGTGATTCCGTTAACTTTCTCACCACTGATGTCAGGCTGACTGGCCTATAATTGCTAGTCTCCTCCATACTACCACTTTTGTGTAGTGGGATTACATCCACCTTCCTCCAGTCTTTCGGAACCACTTCTCTTTTCAGTGAGCTGTTAACTAGAACTGTCAGAGGTGCAACCAGTATTTCTCTGAGCTCCCTCAATACCCTTGAGTGCACCCCATCTGGGCCCATCACTTTTTCTGCCTTCAGATTATCAAGTCCTTTCAGGACTCTCTCCTCCAAAAAAAAAATAGTGTCCACCTCCCTCCCTATTTGTTCAGGATGTCTGCTTTTTCCTGGTCCCCCTCTGCACAGTCCCTCCCTTCCCCTTTTCACTAACATATATAAAAAATGTCTTGTCCCCTTTCATTACCTCACGGGTTTTTCTCTCTTCAGTTTGCACCTTTGTGTTCCTTACTGCTTCCCTCTGTTTCCCCAGATGCACTTCCCTATCCTCCTCCCTCTGTGTCTCCTTATACCTTCTGAATGCTACCCTTTCAGTGTTTGCTTCTCATCCACCTCTTTCAAAAAACATTGTGGTCTCTTTATCCTCTTGTTTTTGCTCACTTATTTGGCACAGAGGTTTGTTGCCTTTACCATGGTTTCTTATCTTCATGCACTATTCCTCCACCCCACCCAGGTCATCCCTGAGGTATTTACTCATCTATTTAAAATCTGATCTCCTGAAGTCCAAGACCTTCGTCCTTGTGTGGTTTGAATCTGCAGCCATCCTTATAATGAACTACACCATATGGTAAGCACTGGTCCCCAAGTGGATTCCCACTTTGACATCTGCAGTACTATCCCTGTTAGTGAGTACTAGGTCCAGTATTGCCCCATCACGAATGGGTTCACTGACTAGTTGCCTTAAGAATGCCCCCCTGCAAAAAATCCAGCATGTCCCTACTTCTAGCTGAAGCCACTGTTGTGAGGCTCCAATCCACATATGGCAAGCTGAAGTCCCCCACCAGCAGCACCTTCCCCTTGTCTGCCATCTTGCCAATGGCTTCCACCAGTTCCTTATCTTATTCTTCCCTCTGTGCTGGAGGTCTGTAGATCACCCCAGTGTGAACAGTGGCTCCATTCCCCATCTCCAGGGTGACCCACAGTACCTCTGCCTCCTCCTATATTCCCTGTATCTTTATGACTTTTGTTTTTCCTCACATAAAGCACTACAACTACACCATTCCTTCCCACCTAGCCCTTCCTGAACAGAGTATGGTCATGTCCCAGTCATGGTTTTCAGGGCACCATGACTCAGTAATGGCCACAGTATCCAGGTCAGCCTTTGCCATGATAGTCTCTAGGTCCAGAATCTTATTTGCTAGACTTCTAGCATTCATTCACATGACATCCAGATTTTGTTTCCACTCTGCTTGTTGCTCGGTTTTTTCCTTTTTGCCC
The DNA here is from genome assembly GCA_016271365.2 of Neoceratodus forsteri. Taxonomy (NCBI): domain Eukaryota; kingdom Metazoa; phylum Chordata; order Ceratodontiformes; family Ceratodontidae; genus Neoceratodus; species Neoceratodus forsteri. Next base: position 406,554,652 of record CM057456.1, on the reverse strand, counting down.
TCCATCCTTCCCACCTCTCTTTGTAATGCTCCTGTTTCTTTCCCCCATTGTCTCTACCACCCTGCTCCCTTTATTAATTTTCACCTTGGGGATTCCTCTCCCTTCATGTTTTCCATACCCTTTATTTCAGCATATGAGGGGAGGTATTTTCTGACTCACTGATTCCTTCTGCCACCCCCTTGGCTAGTTTAAATGTTCATCAAAGTAACATTTAAGCTGTCCACTGAGGACTGCAGTTCCCCTCCTGGATGAATGTAGGCCGTCACCCCTGTATAGACCCTTATCCTCCCAAGTGGGTCCCTCAGTCCCCAGTGTAGCCAAACCCTTCCTCTCTGCACCATTCCTTCAGCCATGAGTTGAAGCTCTTGGTGCAAAGTTCCCCTCTCCTGTCCCATGTCATAGACAGGCAGCACCTAAGCAAAAGCCACTGAGTGAACTACCTGTCTAAGACTCCTCCCCAGCTTCCTAAATTCCCCCTGAACTATCCACACCCAATCCCTAGCAAGGTCATTAGTCCCCAGGTGGACAATGATATCTAGCTATCCCTCCCATCCTGCTGTCCTAGCTGTCCTCAGGATTTGCTTTTTATCCCTCTGGGCCATGTCACCAGGTAGGCATCTAACCTGCCCTTCCCCCCATTTCCTATTCCCAAATCTATTAACCTCACAATTGAGTCCCCCACCTAAAAATGTTTCCTCCTCCTCTGAGTTCATGTACCACTCTCCTTGGGGTCTCCACTACGGAGGGCTCCCACATTACTCTTGGTCACTACCGCAAGTAAAAATAATGCTGTTTTCTTTTTTATATACAGCTGCTTACAAAATTTTACTGTACAGTTGCAACTGGTACTACTGCTATATGGTTAGTTTCTGTGCTGAGCCCTGGGAATTACAGCACTGAATGTGTATTTCACTGTGTCGATGATGAAGAACCCCTTTTTTAACTAATTATAAATTCTTTTGGTAACTACAGTAGGTAAGGCCCACTGTACACAAATGCCTGTTTTTAGGGGTGACCTGGGAGCACTGGGATGGTTAAGTGACTTGCTCAGAGTCATACTAAGCAAGTGGAGGTTGTGGGAATCAAACCCAGGTCTAGTAGATGTACCAAACTCATTCACAGCTTGTTACTCTAACCTCTAAGTTATACTGCCAGCTATATACATACATTATTTTTAATTCTTTGATAACTGGGTAAGGCCCACTAGGCCTAGGACCTGTTTTGAGGGGCAACCAGGAAGCACTAGGAAGGTTAAGTAACTTGCTCAGGGTCACACAGTATACAAGTGGAAGCTGTGAGACTCAAACCCTGGTCTGCTGTATATACTAAGCTCATTCACAGCTCATTACTCTAACCTCTAGGCTATACTTCCAGCATCACTTACTCTAACCTCTAGGCAATTCTGCCAGCATCATGATTTTTTTTTCTTAAAATTGATTTTCCAAAAAAAAAAAAAAATTGCCATGTGAAGTTTCCATGAAGTCAGAAAATGTCGCCTTGACATACATACTGTAGTGCTACAGTAAGTTCCTAATTTCATAACAACTTCACCAAGTGAAGTTTAAATTTGCAACATCCCCAGTGTCCTAGAATTCATTTCACAGCTTATTGGGAGTAATTATGGCTTTTGATCTTCAGCCATTCTCCTTTGTTGACAACATTGGCTTTTGAAGACTCTTGTATGAAGAACTGAAGCACAAATACAACATTCCATCTTGTTTATGTCATCTAGACATTCCAGGCCCAGACTGTGTCTGCTCTGTTGTGTGCTGCAATAACTTTTTTCACACCTACGACCATATGAACAGGCTTTCAAACTGTACAGTAAGCATCCCTTACCATGTTATCTCCAATGGTGATTCAGCCTAATTGGCACACATGCTGTTTGTTATGATCTTCTACAACATTCCAGTGAAACATACTATTATGCTATCATGCAACATTTTTTCTTAGCATATAAATAAAAATAAATCAGAATAAAACTGCATTAAAATTAAAACCACAGGCCAGCCTGATGGCGAAGAGGGCTAAGGCACTCTGTGCCTTACCTTTGACCATAGCGGCAACCTGGGTTTGGGAGAGAGCTCGCATCTCTGGGGGACAGCGGGGGGAATTGATCATCTGGAGGACAACTCTCTTCTCGCAGGGAGGGATGGTTTTGTCACCTTGGCCCTTTGCTGCCCACAGGTGGAAGCCTAGGAGGTAGTGCTGGTAGCTTCAAGTGACAAGAAAGGAGGGGCCACCATTTTGTTGGTGTGTGTGCCTCCACGTATGTGCCTATATGCCACCACAGCTGGGGACTTTGGGGAGAAAAGCAGAAAATGGATGGAATGGGCTAAATGAAGCCCTACCCACCTTCCTCCACTCCGCAATGTGGGCTGACAACCGGTCCATCTGGATCTGTGTCACCATGTGGAGGGAGGAAGCCCTCCCTTTCTCAGCCCCACCATGGTGGGAAATTCATGCATAATTCAAGCCTGGCAGTTCAGTGCTGTGGAATATTCGTTGAGAGGGAGCAGAGACAAGGCTGAGAGCTTGCCTGCACCATCCAAGGACAGAGAAAGTTCTATGGCAAAAGAAATATTAAAAATTAAACCACAGATTAGTTCTTTTAAATGAAAAACATTCATTATCTCAAATCATGTTTTATTTTCATATAAATAAAAAGTATTACTTAAAAAAGATTGTTACATTACTATCATCATTATGTTACTCTTTATTATCTATATACGAAACATAACATGAGCATAACAATAATAGAAGAGTTAATAACATAATAATTATAATCCTATAATTCTAAAATCTACAGTATAGTGCTGTAAGGCTGAGTAAAGTAACTGGCATGAGGAAAAGTGGAGAGCTGAAGATTGTGGGGCAGTATATGCCTTGAGGTCAGCAGTGAATAGTAACTATTACTATGCCTTACACTGAGCTGTGGCAGTCTTACTGGGTTTTGCAGACTCTGTCAAACCACCAGAAATAATAATACACAGCAGATGTATGCTGATAGCCCCTGCCACAAGTAGAGATGGGTGAAGTGGTCTCAGTTTGCTCTGTACAGTGATTCAGGAAGTGAAGGCAGATTTGCGGAGTGCTCCGCAACGCGAAGCGGAGTACTACGCGTTATAATGAGTAATGTGAAGTCCATTGAAGACAATGACTTTGCATTACTCTGCCTTCCCAAACCACTACTCCATCAGATTTTAAGGTGAAATACATTGACAACAATGTACTTTGCCTCACTTCACCTTGTTTTTAAGCTCCAAAAGTGAATTTTGCAGTGATTCATGGGATTTCAAGTCACATGGGCTCTAGATTGTTCTGCACAGTCTCTGTTCAGGGTAGTGTGTGTAGGAAGCTGTAGGAGACAGTCTGTCCTGAGAGCTCTCTGTGATTCAAACCTTCTAAAAGCTGTTAAAAAAGCCTTTTTGAGTAATTTTTTTATGCTGAAACTTTAGTTCATCGATTGTAGGAAAACCTCCTGTGCTCATATCATCGAGCATTTACTGTTTGTGTGTGGATTTTGAATGTTAACGAACAACATTCAGTTTGTGTACTGAGAGACAGTGGAAGTATACTTTGGGGGAGGGGCATATCTGGTGTATGTATATTTAAATTGGAGAAATAGGGAGTTCTTTGTTTTTTGATTATATTTTTCTTGTATAATTGATTGTGTTAATGTACACACAGTAATATTTTCAGTAATTGTTGACATTTTTGCTGATTGTGTGTGTTGTGGGCTGGATCTGGTGCAGCAGTGAGGTTGTTTAAAATACTTTGTATATTACTGAAGTTTTAAATTTGCTACGCACTACTTGTAGACAAATTGTGTGTGTGTGTGTGTGTGTGCACGAGTGTGTGTGTGGTGCATGATGTGACATCAAATAATACACCTTTCATTGTGCCACAGTGTAATTGCATGTGCAGCAGTGTGAACTTGCTATCCACTGCAGCTGCGTGATTTTGTACTGCCATTGAGGTATCTTTTTTTTGGTTTTGCACTGCCATAATCTGCAGTCAGTGCTTCCCCCCTCCTCCCCCCACCAGCAAAAAGTATTCATTTCCAGATTGGATTGTTTGTGACTTGAGAACACCACTGGTTTGTTACAGTGTTGTTGAACTTGTTGTGACTTTACGTCTGTATCTGTTGTTGAAACCACAGCTGTTTTTTTTGGTTTCACAGCCAGCATCACCCCCCCAGCCCCCACCCAGAGTGAATGTTTAAAAATCTAAATTTATTTAGAATATTCCTGTTGATCCCCCAAAATGCCCGCAAAGAGACATGCAAGCCAAGCTGTTTCTTGCCATGGCACTGCTGCCAGTGGCAAGATTGTCTGTGGGCATGGTAGTAGTACACAGTCACAGAAGTGCATTGCTGATGTGAGGAAAGATATTTCTCCTTCAATGTTTTTCACAGAGCAATCAGGAGCTTCACTCATAGTTGGAGGAGATGATGTTGTCCCAGCTGGTGGTGTTAGTGCAGTTGCTGGTGGTGGTATGAATATTGTTGCCTCAAGTTCCACTTCTGACCAGTTTACTGTGTCCAAAAATATAGTGGAGAATAAAGCAGTGGCAGTGAGTGACAGTGTAGATGATGTCATACTCCACAGTTACATCCCAGTAACTGAACATGAGGATTCTGATCATCATGTTAACGAAAGCACACCAAGTGACATTTCTTCAATCTCAGTTCAGGTCATGCATTTGCCATGCAGTGATTCACAGTGTGGTGAAAACATTTTGGGTGATGGTAGTGCTGATGATGATGATGATGATGTTGCTGTGGTTGCAACATGGAGTCCATATGCCAGCATCCAAGCAGAAGATTTGGATGATGTTAATGATTATGATGATGATGTCAGTGACCCCTGTTGGGAACCAGAGAAAAAGAAACTCAAGGTGGCTGTGTCTGGGTCTGTTTGCATCCCCCCCCCCCCGTAAAAAGTTGTGATTTGCCAGTTTTAGTTGGATGATGATGACCCAGTAATAATGATAGGTAGTTGTGGTGGTCAGTTGCAGTCCAAGTGTGTCCTGCCTGAAAAATCATGTAGCACACCCCCCACACTTCATAGCTTAAAAAAACAGAGTCCAATAAGCAGCACCATGGGGGACATGTTAAAACTAGAGCATCAAAATCTCTTATTTGGGATTTTTTTGTGGAAGATGCAAATAATGAGTCTGTTGCAATCTGCCAGGTTTACCAGGTGCATGTGAGTCGAGGTAAAAAGGGGAGCCATCTGGGCACAGGAGGACAGCATACACATCTTAAGAATAGGCACATGGAACTGTGGATCCAGCACAAGATGGCAGCTAATACCTGCACCACAGTGGGGCGTTCATCCTCATCATCAACCATAATGAGCATGTTATCCCCTTCCATGACTGTAGCATCAAGCAGAAAATATGTTCAGTAGTGATGAAATAACAGCAGAGGATTATTACAAGCATGATGAGGTGGAAGAGCAGAATGATTTTGAAGTCTTGTCCAGTGGTGGAGAGAATAGCAGTTTTGGTGGTGGTGGTGGTGGTCAATGCACTATGTCTAGAGCAAGTGGTACATCAACCTCTGTTGGTAAATCTGGGAAAATAACTGCATTTTTGGGTTTGTCATCACCAGTGCAACTGTCTTCATCACATGTGCACGCTCCACAAGAACCTGCGATTCACAGAGCAGAACTATCTGTCATCACACTCTGTGTAAAATGTTTAAGTCAGCCCACATTACACAGCGTTTTTGTGCATAAGCTGAACTACCCTACCAATCATACAGTGTCACGTGAACTTAATGCTGCTGTAGCTGAAATGCTGGCATTTGATCTTTTGCCCTTCTCCTTTGTGGAGAATTCTGGGTTCCTGCAGTTTGCTGCACATGCCTGTCCAAAATGGAAAGTCCCATCCAGAACATACTTTTCAACCCTTGCTGTTCACAAGTTATACCGCACTGTGTCTGACTCAGTAAGACATGCCCTTCAACACTTCTCCTCTGTATTCATTCATTTACAGTAAGTATGGATAAGTGGCAAAACAATGAGGAGTTCATATCTGTGTATAACTACTCACTGGGTACAGGTGCTGGGGGTTGTTTGTGCTGTTGGTAGTGTGAATAATCAGTGAAGTAAGCTGGAGTAGCGTGGTAGCAATCTTCTGGCATTTGACAGCATGCAATGATTGCTATGCGCAATGTAACCTGTTCACACACTGGTGAAAACATGTTGCACCTGGTACTGACTCAAACTGACAAGTGGCTGAACCCCCTGTCCCTGAGAGCTGGGTTCATAACAAGTGACAATGGGTCGAATGTGGTGAAATGCATAATGAATTGTGTTTTTTTTCAGGTTCAATACATGGCCCACTGTTTAAATCTTGTGGTGCAGGAGTTTCTGCAGCACCCTGATATGCAGGAAATGTTAACAGTTGAACGTTGTACCTGTTCTCACTTTTCTACTCTGCAAAGGTCCGTGACCAACTTTGGCAGTTGCAGACCCACAACAGCCTCTTGCAGCACCACTTGAAGCTGGAAGTTGTCACCCAGTGGAACTCCACTTTATACATGGCAGAGAGGTTGTATGAACAGTACAAAGCCATCTCAGAATATCTTGCATGCACACTAGCCATGACAGCTCTGGGACCTCCATGTCTATGACCACTGAACAGTGGTACCTCAAGGACTCTGTAATAACAATCTTGAGGCCTTTTGAACATGCCACACAGGCAGTGAGTGGTGAGTCTGCCTCCATTAGCTAATCAATTCCACTGCTGCGGGTGCTGAGGCAGACATTGGTGAATGTACAGCATAGCCTTGATGTTGCCGGAGACAGTACTAGCAGTGTGTTGCTGAATACATGCTGACAGTATTCCACCAGAATCATCACATCTTGAGCATTCAGCGTAGTGACAACTTTGCAAAAGCAACAATGCTGGACCCTCAATACAAACGTGGAATTGCCTCAGTATTGGAGGGCGGACCTGAACAGGTAAAAACTGTCAGTGGGCAACTGGTGCGCTTGGTTCATGGGGCACAGAAGTCACTTGCCAAGGTCAGGAAACCTAAGCAGCATAATCAGGCTGAAGGTGAACGTGGAGGAGCAGTATCAAGCATATCCTGTAAGGGGAAGGGGACTGCTGTTCCAGGGGGTTTGTCATCAAAAGAGGCTGGAGTTAACCCACTTTGGGAGGCTTTGTCTCAAGTGGGGATTTGTGACATAAATGATTCCGGAGAAGCGGATGATGCATCAACCACTGGACTTACAGCAGCACAGTGAACGGTTGAGTCGTAAGTGTCTAAAAACAGGCATCTGTCAATCACTGATGATCCCCTTTTATACTGGAATGGAAAGGTCAGTGAATGGCCAGAGCTGTTTGCTGTGGCATTGAAGTACCTGACATGCCCACCCTCCAGTGTGAGTGTTGAGAGGGTGTTCAGCTCAGCAGGTGCAATAGCTCACGATTGTCATACAAACCTCTCTTCTGCAAATGTCAGTTTGCTGACATTCATAAAAACGAATGAGAGGGACATATCAGCTCAGACTGCACCCTCAGTATTCGTACCCCAGCATAAGGATGGTTTTGCTGATGTTGAAGAAAGAGACCACCCTGGTGGTAGTGACAGCATCCTATCGCTGACGTAGATGATAACACAATGGAGAAAGAATTTCCCTGTGGTCAGAATACAGACATAGAAGACTGTGAGGGCAGCTTTCTTTATGAGGATGATGATGAATGATGATGAGGTTAATGTTAGCAGGTTTTAACTGAAGTGGTTAAAAGGCTGTCACATGTCTTGTATGATACATGTTTTCTGTTTCATAAAGTTAAATCACTGTTCCATTCATAGTGACTCAAATTCCATATGTCACATCACATTTATAACACAGAGCACAGTGTATACTGGCCCCCAGACTACCACCACCATACGACCACTGTTCATCACTGTCACCATAGGGAATGTGACCATGTGTAAGGCCACTGTTCGCCACTGCCACCACCACCATATGCAGGAAGATGTGAGAGGGAATGTCATCATGTGCCGCAGCTATGACCACCACCACCCACCACCAGTGCCATTGTGACAATGTTTTTCCATTACATTGACCATGCCAAGCCAGAGGGAGTCGAACAGGAGACCACATCCATCAGCCACAGGCACAAGGCTTCTTACTATTAAAACTATAAAGAGAGTATGTGTGCTAATGTTTTTCATGCTATTCAACTTCCTTTAGCTGTGTGTTTTGTTTTGTGTTGCTTTTCTGAGCTGCAATGGTCAAACACATATGGTCAATTTATTTATTTTTTAACAGGTTGACAGCAAATGACTCTCCTTTGCTGAAGGTCTGTATCAATGGCAGCAGCAGTACTGTCTGCAGGAAACTATGGGATATCCATTTCCAATCCATACTGGTAAGTATATCAATTTTATTTCATCTTTTCCTTTTTGTTTCATAAAAGTGCAACAAATCTGACTGATGAATCATAAACTAGGTTACATGTACATCACAAAAAATATTTCTGCAACAGATATCAAGCGATGTATTCCAAATTTGCAGCTGTGCAGCCATGGCAGTGTTGAAAAAGTTGGACCCAGGTTGTGTTACTTTACAAGATGAGGTTTTAAAATGTAACTTGAGTTGAGACGCAGGGACAGTGACACAGTGTATTTGTTACACAGCCTGGAGCTAAACTAAATTGTGATCTGATGATTGCAGTGGGACAGCTTGCTATCTGTGTTAATTCAGATACCCGTGGTGGAACAGCCACGGCTTAAACATAACACCTTAGTGCCTCAATCAAGTTGTAATAGATCCTTCATTTCTTTCTTTAGGAAACTTCCAAATGCTTTGTTGTGTCATAGTGCCTTATCCAAAGAACTTCTTCAGCATCATGCCCCTCCCCCCCCCCAGGCTGGGGCAGATATGTAACAAGCAGAAGTCATTTCAATCGATGAACATGACCATTCATTACCAGACTGGAGAAGGATGCAGATGAAATCTGTGAAGAAGTAACCAAATAAGAAACCATTAATAAGACCTACTTGCAAATATGCCCCCCCCCACAAAAAAGAATACTTACCTTCATTAGCTTGAGAGCATTCTATTGCCCAATTTCAATGCCAAAAGGTCTCATCAAGCACTGCAATGTGCACACCAACAGCATGTGTCCTGTGATACAAAATAATACAATGAGCACAAGTATATTATGATAGCACGGTAGTGCTACCATAGTTAGGGTTGAGGAGCCATTTCTATGTTAAACCCCAAAACTTTGCACCTTAATAACTTTGCAACCGTTTGACAGATTTGGCTGAAATTTGGAATACACAATCAAGAACCATAGGCCTTGGGATGTGCCAAGATTCGTACTGGTTGGATACACAGCTATGGAGTTATTAAGCATGATCTGCGCACACGTTTACGCTTTTTCTGGAATTCTACAAGGTCGCACGGTTTGCGTGACTGGCCTGAAATCTTCAAGGAACATGCAGCTATGGCTCCCGATGTGCCTTTCAAAGATTTCACGAAAAAATATTAAACTGTTCAAAAGTTATGGCAGTCCGAACTTCTGTTTTTTTCCCCATAGGATAACATTATGGCGTTCGCCGTGCCTTTGAGGGCCTGTATCTCGAAAACGGTGCGAGATACGGAGTTTTTGTCAAAAAATTTTAGCTATGTATATAACTAGCCAGGAAAGTGATAATACATATGACTTTTACATTTTTTTTCTATGTCGTACGGTTACTGAGATATAAGCAATTTACTATTACAACTACTGATTTTTGTGTTCCGAGAGTCATTATTTTGCATACATTCTTTCTACGCACTGTCTTTCTCTATACAGCTTTTGGGGAAAACCAGCCTGTGCGCTTACATTACTCTTACCATTACCGTTTCTGCTTGTGGTTCCATACACGTTTCACTTACCGTTCACGTTTACGCCACCATGTGCGTTACCCTTTGCGTTTTCATTTGCGGTTGCATTTCCATTGTTTTTAACATTTCTGTCTACAGTACTGTTCCTCTTTCTGTTTTGCTTTGCGTCATCATGTGAATTACGATTTGTGTTTGCGGGCACAATGTTACAATGCGACAAGACATCACCCCAGTGCTCCCGCCGCTGCATTACATTCACTATTTCTCATTATCATTCTCAAAAAGAAGACAAATTCGAGGCAAAAAACTCCATTTAATGCATCAGTTAGGGTTGTTCCACAGTGACAAAAGCGAGGAAATTCTATGTTAGGGTTGAAACCCCCTTTGCACCCTTCCAGCCCACCCCCCAACTGGAATCAGGGTGTGCATTGGGGTCATCGGTCCTAACTGTCACCCCATTCTCCTATTCCTCAGCTTCTTTCCACATGTGATGGGGTGACACTTAGAGCTGATGACCCCAATGAGCACCCCGATTCCAGTTGGGGGGTGGGCTGGAGGGGTGCAAAGGGGGTTTCAACCCTAACATCGAAAATATATATATATATTATGGTAGCATGGTAGTACTACCATAGTTAAGGTTGAGGAGCCATTTACATGTTAAACCCAAAATGTTGCACCTTAATAACTTTGCAACTGTTTGATGGATTTGCCTGAAATTTGGAATACACAATCAAGAACCATACACCTTGGGATCTACCAAGTTTCGTACTGGTTGGATACACGGCTGTGGAGTTATTAAGCATGATCTGTGCATGCGTTTACGCTTTTTCTGGAATTCTACGGTCGCACCTACAGGTAGCACGGTTTGTGCGACCGGCCTGAAATCTTCAGGTAACGTGTGGACTGGGTCCCCAGTGTGCCATTTAAAGATTTCATGAAAAAATATTAAACGGTTCAAAAGTCATTCAAAAAACAATTTCCCATTATAAGTCAATGGAAAAAGTTAACAAAAAGTTCGACAGTGTCGCAAATGCATTTTTACTTTCACAAATGGCCCTCTTACTTTTGCAAATCCACCATCTTGTTTTCAGTTAGTGATCATAAAAATGCTTGCCATTTAAATTTGGGACCCTCTAGCAACCTAATTCTTTTTGTATTCACCTAGTCGGAGCCTGAGGATGCTAGCCATGTCTTTATTTTCGGGTAAAATACCCCAGAAATATGTTCTTCAAATTTATGGAAAAAGTACTTTCACAAACTACTTTCATGCTCATGAAAGTGTAGCAAATTTTTGTGAAAGCTTTCGCAAATTGCGACAGTACTTTTCTAGGCTGTGGGGAAATGACAGCAATTCTTTGGCACCCCACTGCAAAAGAACGGTTCAGAATTTTGGGCTGAAATTTGGAGGGAACGCAGCTGACATCTCACAGATGTGCCTTTCAGTATTGTGTTGAAAAAATATTACACGGTGGCAAAGTTATGGCACTTCAAAGTTGACATTTTTTCCCATAGGATAACATTATGGCGCCCAACACATTACAGGAATCCTTTGGCACCCTGCTGCAAAATAACGGTTTGGTCTTTTTTCCTGCAATTTGGAGGGAAGACAGCCAACAGCCCACAGATGTGCCTTTCAGTGGTTTGGTGAAAAAATATTACAGGGAGGCAAAGTTATGGTGCTCCGAACTTCTCTTTTTTCCCATAGGATAACATTACGGCGTTCGCCGGCCTTTCAGGGCCCGTATCTCGGAAACGGTGCGAGATACGGACTTTTCGTCAGAAAATGCTTAGCCCCCTAAATGGGGCTAAGTACAAAACTAGCCAGGACAGTCATAAATCATATGACTTTTAAATTTTTTTTCTACGTCGTATGGTTCCTGAGATATAACCTATTTAGTATTCCAAGTCCTCATTTTCTGCTCCGATACCCATTGTTATGCATACATTCTTTGTACTCACTGTCTTTCTCTATTCAGCTTTTGGGGAAAACCAGCCTGTGCGCTTACATTACTGTTACCGTAGCCCTTTCCGCTTGCGGTTCCGTGCCCGCTTACTTACGCTGGACGCTCACGCCACCATGTGCGTTATCCTTTATGTTTCATTTGCACTTGCTTTCTGTTATTTTTGCCATTTGTGTCTACAGCACTGTTTCTTCTTTCTGTTTCACTTTGCGCCACCATGCCCATTGACATTTTCATTTGCAGGCACCATGTTACTATGTGACAACACATTACGTGGCAGACTGTTCCCGTCTATGCCACCATGTGCATTACCCTTTCTGTTCTCATTCACGCTTGCATTACCATGTGCGCCACTGTTAGTGCTTCTGTTTGTGTTACTGTTCCTGTTACTATGCCACAAGACATCATGTGGTGGGAGCGTGGGGCCCAAAGGGCCCCGCGCTCCCACCGCCGCATTACATGGCGAGAGCACGAGGCCTGCCGCTGCATTACATTCACTATTTCTCGTTAACATGCTCAAAAAGAAGGGAAATTAGAGGCAAAAAACTCTGTTTAATGCATTAGTTAGGGTTGTTCCACAGCGACAAAAGTGAGGAAATTCACTGTTAGGGTTGAAAACCCTAACTCCGAATTCACCCCCCCCAGCACCACACACACACAGACACACACACACATGCAAGTATGGGGGACGACCAAGTCAAAACAACCAATGACAGACATCCAGCAGCAGGTGACAGAAATAACAAGCAATTGTCTAAATGTACTATGAGACATCCCCACCCACTTGACCAGGTACTGCATGCTCAGTGGAGATCAACAGCAAAACTGAGGCCATGTACACCAAATGTACACATCCCTGATTGCAGCTGCACACAGCGTATCACATTTAGTAGTTGCATGGCCTTACCTACCGATGCCCCACACCAGACCACACCACATGTGGTGGGCCACCTAAGCAACAGAGTTGAGCAAAACCAAGGAGTTGTACAGGTATAATATCTCTGATTATAACAAGGGTTTGAGAAATGCAGCTTTCTAATTGACTGTAAACACTGTAACAGCCTTATGTTTAGTTTTTATTAAGATACATGTAGAGCCTAACTATATGATGAACATGGTTTAATGTTGTTTAAAAAAACAGTTTTATTATGATAGCAATAAGCCACTCCCAGGTATCATGTTAATGGTCAGTTTATCACTGTCTAGTGACATGTGGCACTGCGCGCCTCATTCAACATTAAACCCTACAGGGTGATTAACAGACCATTTAACATAACTGTTGGTCATGCCTTATTGCTTAATTGTCTTTATGAGTAGATACTCTCCCTCTGCTAGGCACTGCAGCAGCTTTGCAACACAGTGTCCCACCCAGTTACACCACACACTGTCTAGTTACTGGAGAATGGCTGTGAATATGAACTCATGAAGATGAACAGTGTAACTTGATCATTACAGTCATCGAAACCTTAGTGTGATTATAACTGACAGATTCAGTGATACAGAATAACCCCTGCTGTCCTAGTACACTTACCCCATTGTGAGTTAAATCAATACTAAAAGACATTCTGTTTATATCTACACTATACCTACTTGATTCCTGTTGTACCACAATTAACATAGTTATCACTTTGATAGCATCAGTGACATAAGTGTGGCAAACCCAAACACTAGGCATACAGCCTGAGTATGAAACAACTGTTAAAAAAATTACACTGTGTCCATAAGTGGCATAGATCACTCATTGCAACAATAGTAAATGTATCACTATTTGAATAAGTTAGTCATCACAGATGCAATGAGATTGTCTTTCTCAGGTACAACATACTCAGTAAGTGCCTACAGGAAAATCTATCCTATAGACATCTCCGATACAGGTGCGTCATTGTTGGCTCAGTAGTGCTATGATATTTAGAAGTTGCTTGACCTGATCCATGCAATTACACTGTTTCTTACAAAGAATACTTACTGCGTATTTAGTATTGAAACACTGAAGGTCTATGTATGTACATCAGCAGTACACCTTCATCAGTAAGAATGCATCTGATACTGGTGCACGATTTCTCAGCGTTGAACAGGCAATGCTTTCCATACGTTTACATCAGCCTCTCTATCTTGAGTAAACAGTTGCAGTAAATGTACTACTATGTAAATCACATACTAAATGTAACACTACTTTTATCTTGAGCATGCTAGTGTCTTGTAGTTAATTTATGTACTTCTCTTAATTAATGTATACTCACTAGTGTTAAAACCTTTCTACAACTGTCATCATGCACCTTCAGCATTTATATTGACTAACGGCACAGTACCAACTGTGGTGTGGTGTGGGGCATCGGTAGGTAAGGCCATGCAACTACTAAGTGTGGTACGTTGTGTGCAGCTGCAATCAGGGATGTGCATGTTTGGTGTACATGGCCTCAGTTTTGCTGTTGATCTCCACTGAGCATGCAGTCCCTGGTCAGGTGGGTGGGGATGTCTCTTAGTACATTTAGACAATTGTTTGTTATTTCTGTCACCTGCTGCTGGATGTCTGTCATTGGTTGTGTTGACTTGGTCCTCCCCCATACTTGCATGTGTGTGTCTGTGTGTGTGTGGTGCTGGGAGGGGTGTGAATTCAGAGTTAGGGTTTTCAACCCTAACAGCGAATTTCCTCACTTTTGTCGCTGTGGAACAACCCTAACTAATGCATTAAATGGAGGTTTTTGCCTCTAATATATATATATATATATATATATGTGTCAACTCCACCTAGAAAGACATATATATATATATATATATATATATATATATATATCAACTCACCAAGGCTACTATTATTGTAAACACAAAGGGCACCCTTCCATCCGGTTGAGGTGATCACAACGCATACATTCACAGGAATCACAGCACACTTTGGACCAGCAACAGTTCTCCATCATGATCATCATTTCTGATGGACCACTGAATGGATTCAAGTCATGTTATCCTTTCTTCATATGGTTTGGCAAGACACTGTGCATCATGGTCATGACATCATCATCACAGTATGTTAGTTCTCTGGACACAAGACAGTTGCATTTTGAGGATGCAAAAAAATTCTGGGAGCCCTGCTAGACTAATACAGGAAGCAGGAAGAGGGCACTGTAGTCCTAGGAGAGTGAGTGTGGACTACAAACTAGTGCTAGTTCTCTGTTTTTTCAAACAGACCCCTAAAATCCCCTGCCTTTGTCACGCATGAGTGGCTGACGCTGGGAAAAGGGATTTATTTTGAGTATTTTTAAATATAAATATTCATTGCCTGTGTTAAGGTGCCTCTGACCTCTAATACACTTTCTGGGTCATACAGGGCTACATAGCTCGGCCATGCTGCGAGCGGGGTGCATGTTCAGTGCGTGCGGAGTCGCATGCAGAGACACACGCATACCAGCGCATGTCGGCTGTGTCAGCTGTTGGCAGGTGATAACTGAAAAATAAAACTACATAACTGTGAGTACCAATAGCAAACATGTTGAGGTGTTTTCAGTGTGGGATGTTCAAGATGGGGGAAGAAGCTGAAAATTATGTATGCAGCCACTGTATTGAAATACAACAACTTAAGGAGGAGATTGTGTCCCTTAAAAACAGACTACAGGTGCAGCTCGAGATTTCATCACTTGAGCAATATATTGATTCAATGGTGGATGATATTAGGGTGGAGACCAATCATGAAACTGGGGACCAGATTGTTAATAAAACTCTAAACGGGGAAATGACAAATGAAAGGGACTGGTCATTAGTTACTGGAAGACAAACATTAAAAAGGGGTAGAAGGAATATTGGTGGAGTATCCAATATTTTAACCCCAAACAGATTCCAGGCTCTTGTCCTGGAGGAGGATGTTGTGGCCACAGCCAATAGAACAGGAACCTGACATTAGCCCATTTAGCAATGTTTGCACAAGCACACAAAATAACCAAGGGCAGCCAAACTCAACATGTGTCCCAGGACATAATAAAGATTTATTATTCATTGGGGACTCCATGTTACAAAATACAGATGGTATCTTATTTAAGCATCATAACGAATTTACAACTGTTAGTGTACTTCCCGGGGCTGGCATTGGTGACATAATAAATCTCCTCCCAGGCTTACTTGATAACACTAATATACCAACTACTGTATTGCATGTGGGGGTAAATGATGTTGGAAAAAGAGAGATAACAGACATACAGAGGGATTTCGAAGTAGGAGGCGTAGCATTAAAAAACAGGGGATGTGAAGTTTGGATTTCTGGAATTTTGCTAGTTCCTAGAGCAAGCAATAACATAAATCAAGAAATTAATAGATTAAATGGCTGGTTTAAAAGATGGACTGCAAGCGAAGGCTATTTCTACATTGATCACTGGCAGAAATTCCAGAGGGAACATCTATTTGGAAGGGATGGCTTACATCTAAATAAAATGGGTAAACGGGTACTGGCACAACATTTAAAAGAGACCATTCACCATTATTTAAACTCCACAAGAGGGGGGACGAGGGTGTACAAAACCCAGACAAGTTAAGCACAAGGTGGAACTTTATGTCCCTGAATGCTCGAAGCTTAAATAATAAGTTTAATGAGTTACAAGTATTATTAACTGGTCAGGATATCCAAGTCTGTGCTATAGTAGAGACATGGTGGCAACTCAAGGATACATGGGACAAACAAATCCAAGGGTATACACTTTTTAATAAAGATCAAACCCAAACCAAAGAGAGGGGTGGCAGTGTATATTAAAGACACAATAGTTACAGAACAAGTAGATATAACTAGCTGGTCGGATTTGGAAGCCCTCTGAGTTAAGAGTAGCCCCCCTAAATCAGCTGCAATAAATTTTGGAGTAATATATAGGCCACCATCCACCAAGCTGAAAGTAGACAAGGATATCCTAGCTTTCATTAAACAGTTTTGCCTCTCTGGGAATGTTATTCTGGTGGGGGATTTTAATCTCCCAAGAATTAATTGGGAAATATTAAAAGCAAACTCAGGTATAGAATCAAGATATCTGGAAACTTTCAGCCTAGTTAATATGGACCAATTTGTTGTTTCTAACATCAGGGTGCACCATATATTGGATCTGGTGCTAAGTGATTTGGGTGAGAACATTATGGACTGCAGTATAAACCCCCCACTTGGATCTAGTGACCATTCTATTATTAATTTTCAGTATGAAGAAGCGAATGGGAAATGTACAGGTACAACGGTATTCCAGAGGTACAACAGGGCAGATTTCGAATCTATGAGGCATGTACTTGAATGTTGGGATTGGAAAAACGATTTTGGTTTACAATCAGTTGCTGAAATATCAGGCAAATTAACTAATAAATTAGCTAATTTGGTTGAAAGGTATGTGCCCATTACTAATAAATATAATGGGGTAAATAAGAATGTCCTTCCACCATGGTTAACCCCATTAGTTAAATCTCAAATTAAGGAGAAACATAGATGTTATCACTATGCTAAAAAGGTAAACACTGAGGAAAGCTGGGCGTCATACAAAAAAAGTCAAAAATTGGCAAAAAAGGGTATCTTTGTAGCAAAAAGAATCTATGAGTATACTTTGGCTGCTAGAGTACAATATAATTACTAATCTTTTTATACCTATATACATTGTAAAAAAAAGGAAAAATACATCTATAGGACCCCTTAAAACTAGCAGTGGGGAGAACTTAACTGATAATGTGACAATAGCAAAGGAATTTAACAATTACTTCTCCACAGTTTTTAATGTTTGTCCACTATCTGGTCAGGATGTCACTGCCACATTACAGCAAAATTCCAGCTGTAAGATAGATAGAGCCAGTGTACTCACAAGACTCAAGCAAGTCAAACAGAATAAAGCACAGGGACCAGATGGAATCCATCCTAGGATGTTAAAGGAATTAGCGGAAGTCCTGGTGGATCCTGTGACGCACTTGTTTCAAAGATCTATAGATACAGGGGAAGTCCCAGATGTGTGGCACCAAGTAGTAGTAATCCCTATACACAAGAAAGGATCATGACAAATGGTGTCCAAATATAGGCCTATAAGCTTGACCTCTCTGTTAGGAAAAATCTTGGAAGGAATAATTAAGGATTTTATTACTGACTTCCTTGAAAATTTAATAAAGAAGATAGATCCCAGGACAGGTTTAGGAAAGGGAGATCATGCCAGACAAATTTACTGGAATTTTATGATAAGGTTAACGAGTCTATTGATAGGGGAATCCCAGTTGATGTTATATACTTAGACTTTGCAAAGGCCTTTGATAAAGTACCTCACGTGGAACTTGTTAAAGTTATCTTACAGTTGGAACTTCCAAATTGGACTGCACTATGGATTAAGGCTTGGCTGGCAAATAGAGACCAGAAGGTATGTGTGAGGGGGGAATTCTCAGCCAAATCCTGTTTGACTAGTGGTGTCCCCCAGAGATCTGTGTTGGGACCATGCCTTTTTAACCTTTATATATCAACAATGCAGGCTGACAAGGAGGTTTGGTTATCCAAATTTGCTGACGATACTAGGCTAGGGGGTCCAGTGAATAATATTGCAGAACATAATATCTTGCAATCAGCCCTTAATAATCTGGAATTATGGGCCTCCCAAAAACAATCTGTATTTAATACAGATAAATGCTCTGTTATGCATTTCGTTAAAACTAATAAACTCTTTAAATATAACTTGGGAGGTACAGTATTAATGGTCTCATATGATGAGAGAGATCTGGGCATTAATATCAATAACAACCTGGATTTCAGTGCACACTGTAATAAGATTGTAAAAAAATCTAGTGGTATTGTACATTGTATAAATAAACATATTAATAGTAAAGAAAGGGAAGTCGTAATCCCTTTGTATACTGCATTTGTGAGGCCCCACTTGGAGTATTGTGTGCAGTTCTGGGCACCTTACAAAAGACAGGATGCGGGAACACTGGAGAGAGTTCAGAGGAAGATCACAAAGATGATTAGAGGACTGGAGGGACAGAGTTATGATCAAAGGTTAAATTCATTGGGACTATATTCACTGGAGTATCGAAGGATGAGGGAGGATATGTGTCTGATATATAAGGCCCATACAGACTCTTTTCTTTGGGATAGTATGGGTCTGGAGCAGAGGGACCATAGTCAGAATACAAGGGCACATAACCATCAATTGATTAAAGAAAGAACAAATACAAATAAGAGGAGATATTGGATTAACAATAGAGTAACTCAAATTTGGAATTCACTGCCCGGTGAGGTGGTTGAAAGCAAAACTATATCTGAATTTAAATTAAGGTTGGATCATTATTTATTCGGAAAAGGAATTAAAGGTTATTCGTAGGCTTTTAATTTTGAGCTCATGGACTCCGGTCTTAAAATGCTCTGTAAAGTCAATGAAATCAATGAAATCAATGACTCTGTGTGACCACTGCGTGCATGAGTGACTGTGCAATAAATTCTGGGGGACTCTGCATGTGATGTACTGCTCCCATTTTACTTCGTCAGCACTTGGTAATTTTCTGGACACAAGACAGTTGCATTTTGTGTGTTGTGATTGTGAACACATAATGTCATAATTAAATTATAAATTAAAGCAGCAGTGCAACAATGTGGTGAAACTTTTGACCTATACTTTTTTATGCTATTTTAGATTGCTAGCCACTTGTCTCCTGACTTGTAGAATACCCTTCTTTTCACAGTTTGTGTCTGCTTTACTACTTTTTCTCATGTCTGAAAAAATAAAAGGAGCACACCTTTTAATATGGCTCTGACCAGGTTTTCATCACTATTTGCAGCTGTTTTTGAACAAATATTGTTCTGTGAGTTCATAAAACACTGCCTGCTGCATAATTGTTAATTTTACAACAGAAGTAATATAGAAACAACCGATGGAGAAAAACAGCAGAAAATACTGATGAAGACCTGGTCTGCAACGTAATAAAAGGAGTGCTCCTTTTATTATTTCAGACATGAAAAAAACTTCTAAAGCAGACTCAAATACTGGAAAAAATGGTATCATACAAGTCAGAGGTAAGTAAAGTGGCAATGTAAAATAGCATAAAAAAGTATAGGTCAAAATTTTCACCAGCTTGTTGCACTGCTGCTTTAATGTCTCTTTCAAAAAAGAAATATTTCTGGAGCCTCAGTAATATTTACATTGTGTTGGGACTCGTGAAGTGTTTAGCAAAAAGCAGGACTAAGCAGTGCAAGTGTGTTATGCTAAACTGCATGTGTGCCATCAGTGTTCTTCCCTGTGAGTGCAGACATTGTCCAGCTTCATGCAAACATATATATGGTATGACTTGTTGCATTATATAAAGAATAAAGATAAGAAAGACTATATGACATATATTTTATTTGTACCATCAGCACCAGCAGAGTAAGTGAAATGATATTTTTTCAGAGGTATCGGGTCACTGTGCACCTCAGTCACTCACAGTGCACACATGACTTTGCAGAGATCATAGCACAAAAAACATATGCTCTCCTAAAAGTCATGTGTGCAGTATGTGACTAAGGTGCAATCTGGCCAGACACCTCTGAAAAAATACCATATCACTTAGTTCACTGACGATGATGGTGACAATAAAATATACATTATAAATTCTTATCTCTATTCTTTATACCATAAACACTGCAACAAGTCAGCATATATATGTCTGCAAGAAGCTGGACAATGTCTGACGTCACACACACACAGGGAACAACACTGACTGCACACATGCAATTTAGCACATCATACTTGCACTGCTCACACCTGCTTTTCTACAACCACTCCACAACAGAAAGTAAACATTACTGAGACACTGGATTATATTAACAGGGCAATAAGGAGCATATATGTCTGTATGTGTATGTATGTATTTAAAAGGAAGCAGTCAGCAACAGGAGCTCCTGCCCTCCAGTTAAGCCTTTTAAGTATGTTGCACCATTTTTCTCGTGCTGCAACATACTTTATTTTAATAAAGAAAAGTCAGTGACCCGGAAGTATGGTGGACGCTGTGGGGGCTTCATTATGTGTAAATGTGTGGTGGCAAAGCACCATGCACTTCAATAATTTTGTATTGAAGCACATGGTGCATCGCCATTGCACCTTATACTGGAGCCCCACAGCATCTGCCATACTTCTGGGTCACTGACTTTTCTTTATTAAAATAAAGTATGTTGTGGTATGAGAAAAACACCGCAACATACTTAAAAGGCTTAACCGGAGGGTAAGCCTTGCAGGGGGTGGGACCTCCTGTTGCTAATGGGAGATCCCCCAATGTTCCAGCAGCAGATGGAGCATTGACACAATCTGTAACTGGTGTCACTCTATCTGCTCCACCTGCTGCTGGACAGCACCCACCCTCTCAATATTTTCTACCACCATGGCCCACAAAGTGCTATGTCTGCCTGAGTTGCAGGCATTGTGGGGTCCACTGGTGGGGGGACACCAGGTAGTGGTGGTGTTGAGGGTGGTGCTGGTGGCTGTGGTGGGGTGGTGGTGGTGGAACAGTTGCTGCTGCTGTGGCTGTCCTTCTGCTGTGGCAACATACAACAGCAGCACCCTCTGCCACTGCCACAGAAGGGCCAGCAGGTGGAGGCCTGGCCCATTCAGTGGCAGCTTACCACTCCACCTTGTAGTGGTTCAACATATGCGTGCACTGGCCCCCAGTCCCCAGATGTGTCCCCCGGGGGCCATGGCGCACCTGCACATCACAAAACAGACACACCACAAGGCTGCTGCCCCTGACACAGTTGAGAAACTGCCAAACTAGGAAGCTGTGGGTGGGACCAGGCACAGGAGGGGCAGATGCAGTGCTGGCAGCATGGTCACGCAACTGGGGCTCTACCTGCTGCTGTGGAGGTTGTGCTGCTGGAGCTCCTGCAGCTGCTACTGGTGGTGGTGGTGGTGGTAGACCTAGTGGACATGGCAGTGACACTGGTGGTGCTGCTCCTTCTGAAGGGGAGGAGACAGGACCAAAGAGTCTGGAGTGATCCAATGCCACCCAGTTATGACCCTCACGCATGTACACTTCCCTCCGGCCATGGGCCACATACTGTCCCTGGTCCATTGCACAAAAAATGTGACTTCCCTCTCTGATGCAATGAGCAACTTCACACACACTCACACAACACAGGCACAAACACAGTCACACACATGCACACACACACACACACACACACACACACACACACACAGACACAAAACATAACTAATAAAAAAAAAAGTCACCAAAAAGAACTGACAAAATAGTACAAAAAAGCTAAACTAAAGAATTAGCTTTTAAAAAATCTTTTGGGTTTTTAGAATTTGCTCAAGAAAGAAACTTGTTAACATGAACTCTCCTCTCCTCTCCAACACAAAATGCTTCCTCTCTCTACCTCTGCAAAGCAGAAAGTGAAAGTATCTGCTTGTATGACTCACTTCCTTCCTGCCTGGATAAAGCATGTGACTTGCTGTACTGTAAGCCATGTGATGTGTGTGGGGGCTACCTATATTGTTGTCATTCCTCCTTACTTTGCATTAAGGCAGAATAACAACATAGTCATAATAACAAAGTGAAGTGAGCACTTTCCAATGGCCACTTTGCGTTCACTTCACCGGTGGAATTTAATTTCGCTGCATCTCTAGCCACAAGTAAGCTACAGCAATCAGAGTTAATTGCTGACTTCAAGGATTTTTACCTCTCTATTTGTAGTCTGCTTTACCCCATGTCAATTACTGCATCGGGAGTGAAAGTACTTTGTCCAAAATGTTGAAGCAGAAGCAAATGAATGGACCCTGACTTGAAGCAGAATCGAAGTAGTCTCTGGCCCACTACTCTCAGCCTTAGGACCCAGTAGACCAGCTCTGTGTATATTTTATTTCGAATATTAGATCTCTGGGACCAAATTTTTAATGCCTCCCATTTGTACAGGTGAAGTTTTATCTGGGCTGGGCTGGGCTGCCACAGTGCTCTGCGGCACGGTTTTAGCTGTCTGACAGGGCAGCAGCTGGGCATAAGTGCTAAACTATTTTCATGGTCTAGCACTGGCACCCATTTTAATCAGTTCAGCTCTAGATGTGTGCTTAAAAAAAAAACAAGCAGACCCAAATGAAGTAAATGGAACAGTCTGTTACAAATCGTTCTCTAGCATCTAAGATTTCCTCCGATGCATTGATGACATGTGTACTGTAGATGCATCCACGATGCC
This sequence comes from Neoceratodus forsteri, assembly GCA_016271365.2. Classification (NCBI taxonomy): domain Eukaryota; kingdom Metazoa; phylum Chordata; order Ceratodontiformes; family Ceratodontidae; genus Neoceratodus; species Neoceratodus forsteri. The sequence continues at coordinate 406,531,685 of CM057456.1, read as the reverse complement.
ATTGTGAAGCGCCTCATCTCTGTTCTTCTCTGCTGTGTCAGTTAAGTCACAGACAGACAGACAGATAGAAACAAACCTCTTGGAAAACAAAGTGAAAAGCTATTTTGGAAATGTCTATGTCCTATAATGAGTAAAGATAGATGGAAACCAGAAGCTGATGTGAATAAAAATGGTACTTAAATTAAGTAGTACCCTGCAAAACAAGGAACAGATGTAGGTAAAGCACTAATTGTAAGTCAGGTGAATTGTGGTAGTGGACCTGAAAATAAAAGCATTGTTAGTGTCCTGGTGAATGTATGGAATATATAACATTGAGTATCAAACCTCAACAGGATTGCTTAGCTACAGGTGCAGCAGCTACAAAAAGAGTAATCTGCAACAACCCTGCTTGCAGTTCAATCCACAAGGCCCATTGCATTCTGTCATGGCCACTAGTTTAGATCATTCAGGAGCTAATCACTCTGTACAGACACTGACACCAGTTACTGAAATACCTTTATGGAGTGTTTAAGATTGATAGTGCTTCTACCTGTTTTGCTTAGCGTTCACATCTTCTGAGTTGCCTCTGTCTGATAAGGTTCAACTTAACTGTATTACAATAGAACAGCTACAACACTGCTACCAAACTAAATCTACAGCTTTAGTCAACCCACCAGTTTTACTTCACCTGCCAACAACCCCACAGCAGGAGGCAGATGATGCTTTGTAGTTATGAAAATAAAGCACTTTCGGTCCTTGTTTTTCCCTGTAGTTGCTGCAGGGTCTTACAGAATCTGGGGCCAAATATTCAAAACTTTACCCCTGGGCTAAATTAGCACTGCCTGGCATGCTAAATTAGCCCTGAACCATTAGCAAGCTATAGTCAAAGGAATAGCCCCCGGGCTAAACCGGCTAAATATAGGGTGCAAAAGAAGCAGTGCAGTGCTAAAATAGCCCAGAAAAGAAGACAGCTCTGAATATAGTGACAGACAATTGCAAAATGCAACAGCAGCCAGGTGGACACAGAGGTGGAGTAAGGCAGAGCTGAAGTTGGTGGACAATGTGTGTGACAGCAATGAAGTGTTACACAACAACTGCAAACAACAATACAGGCCACACACTGTAGAACTGTGCTATGCTGATCAGAGGTTTGCACAGGGCTAACCAAATGAACAGGTTAGCCTGGGGCAAACGTTTGCTATATTCAAAGATACTATGCAAATGAGCCTACTTAGGTAATCCAGGGGCAAACAGTCACATTTGCATCTCATTATGTGCTGCTTAGCATAATTTCTATGTAGTTTGCCCAGTGCTACTGCATGGAGCACACAGCGCCACCTTTTGTTTGGAATGGAAGTACAGGCTGGAAGCTGCAGGATATGGGTGATGGCAGGCACAAGCAATGCATACAACTTGCCCGTGCATCACTGCAATCAGTATATATATATATATATATATATATATATATATATATATATATACTGTATACTCATATACATATATATATATATATATATATAGATCTTGCCTGTGTCCATATGTGCCCTGGAAGACAGCCCCCGGCCCCCAACACTAACATAAGCATCCCACAGCAGTTGTGGGTGGAAAAACTGTGGGGGGGAGTCAAGAATGCAACAGGCATAAGGCAATCCTGGTTTGGGGGGCAAAATGGAGGTTGTAGGTAAACTAGGATCTGCAGCATATCCATTATGTAGAGAACTGGGCATACTGGGTGGGCAAAGCAGTCCTTATCTGCCATCAAGGTCTCTGTTCCAATGTGTGCGTGTTACAGTCCTTGGAAGTCTAGTGGTCCCCCTACCCCCCCCGGTATGATCCCCGACCCCAGATCAGTTAATTCCTGGTGGTCTTGTGGTCCCTCACTCCCTCACCTGGAAGTGATGACCCCCCCCCAAAATCATCCCCTGAATGGAGTGGGTGACCAACTAACCCCTCCTTTCACCACCACAGCCGGCCACTGACTGAGTTATGAATGAGTGGTACTGTAATAAATGAGTGCATCCTCACATGAGGACACGCTCATTCATTACAGTACTGCTCATTCATTACTCAGTTGGTGGACAGCTGTGGTGCTGAGAGGAGGGCTGGGCCAGTTACCGGCTCCATTCGGGGGATGATTTTGGGGGGGGCAGGGGTCATCACTGCTGGGGGGTGAAGGGCCACTAGATCACCAGGGAATTAATTGATTTGGAGTCAGGGATTGTACTGGAGAAGTGGAGGCACCACTAGACTACCAGGGAGTTACAGCAATATTACACAGAACACGGGTTGCAGATTATACTGTGGGGGGTGGGGAGACCAATAGACTACCATGGATTTACAACAATATTGCACAGAATGGGGGTCAGGGATCATACTGGGATGGTGGGGGGGACCACTGGACTACCAGGGATTTACAACAATATTACACAGAATGGGGGTCAGGGATCATACTGGGGGGGGGGCACTAGACTACCAGGAATTACTACTGGATGTCATTTGAAGTTACACTTCGCATTACTTTGAATTACTTCCAGGGACCCCACCAGCATCACCGCATGCTTTTTGCAGGAGTTAATTGGTGCCGTGCTACTGGTGGTGCAACAGCCTGTAGCATGCTGCTTCTCTTTTCAACATGCCAGCTGCACTAGCATTCATGGCCCCTCCCCTAGATCCCTTCTCTGCATACATTAAGTTTTAGTGTCAGCGGTATCACTCACCACGCCTTTGAATATTGCAGCCTGGTGCAAATCTGATGCTATTCCATCGCTGCGGGTTTGTGCCAGGTGCAAAGTTTTGAATATCTGGTCCCTGTCTTTAAATAAGCCATTGTTCACAGATAAGAAGGTGCAGTTCAAAAAACTGACCATTGGTTATTTCACAGCTTGAAAAAAGGGTAAAATGGAAGAAAAAATATGGTTAGATATTACTGTTTCTTGTTTTTTAATTGTTCAGTATGTTCTTTTGTTCATCTTGGTTTGAACGTTCTGCACATAAGGCCCCCCCCTCTCCAAACCTTATTTTTTTTTTCATTTCTATACCCAAGTGCTTTCAATCCTGTATCCTTCCTGCAGTTTTCAAAAAAACTAATAAACCACATACCCCAGTCTCTTAGCCTGTGCACCACCAGACAGGTAACTAGAGTAGGAAGATCCCGCATCAAATGCAACCTCGTGCAATACAACGTAAGCAATTTAGTATAGGCTGTTTCTGTATATAGTACCTGTCTGGGCACATACCAAAGAAGTTATAACTCTAGGTGAACAGGGGACCCCATGCATTCCTTTCTTTTCCAGACTAGTGTCACACTCATCAAACAATTCATATCATTTATATTTTTTATTAAATACCTTGAGGTGCTCTTAGCAATTGTTTTGTTGATATGTTACATAAAACTGCTACTGTCTTGATGATGTCACTCAAAAAGGCATTCACTGGCAGATAATAAAATGACTCACTAGCTAGCATCTGATCTGAATGTATGACAGATAACTGGCAGACATATGATAGGAGAGACTAATGTGTTCATGTATTTATTAATTTATTTTACCAATGCAAAGTTACCTTTCTGGTAATACACTCAGGGCACCTCACAAGGCATACATACTATCAAAGAAGATACAAACACTACAGATAACAATCTGCAGAGTTCAAGTTCATGTTTTAAATTAAAAAAAAAACTTCCATGGTTGAAAGTAGTTCTTAATTTGCATGGATAATCTACATGACAGGGTACCAGCTGCATCACCACAAAGATGGAGATTTAGGACCAAAGAGCATGCAATAAGCATGATCAACAGTGTCTCTCAAAATCAGCCTAGGAGTTGCCTACAAACTCCCACATAGGGAGGAACTGAGACATGAAACATCTGAAATTTAAAGGCATAGGACCCCCCCTAATTGGTTAATGTACTGTGCATAAGCTTCAGTACAAGAACCCGGAAAACAAAACCTCCTCAGAACATAAGTTCAGTCTGATATTTGTTTAGTTTAGTTTATTGTTCTAGAAATTATTGCCTTTGAGCCAATGGCTCTTTTACAAAGGTTCCATGTCATTAATGTACAAACAAACAAGACATGTTACATAGAATGGTCAGCAAATTATAAAGGTTTCACTAAGCCAGTATAATACAGTACATCACAGGAAAAAAACAAAACATTGGAGGAATGGTCAAGGTGGGAAGGGTAGGAGGAGATATGGGAAGGGGAGCAGACTTAGAGTACTTAGAGGTACTCAGATGCCTTTGTCAAGAAAGGAGCAGAGGAGGAGGAGAGGAGGATGAAAAACAGTAAAAACAGCCATGAGGGAATAATCATTAGTCAAGGCAGTCACAGGAGCTAGAGGCTGAGAGGTGAGAGTAAAGCATAGATTTGAAAGCTCCTAGTGACGTGGAGGATGTAATGAGTGAGCTCAGGGCATTGTATCAGCTGGGGGCATGATAGACAAAAGATCTTTAGCTCTGTGTGGTCCGGCATCTAGGGACCTGGAGAGGCTGGTGTTCTGATCTTCTGGTGGGATGGATGCTGGTATTCAAGCAAAGTAGGTCTTGGATATATGTCAGAGTGCGGCCCAAGATGGATTTTTTTTGCCATCAAGCATGTGAGGTACCTTATGTGATTTGAGAGTTGCAACCATCCTGTTTCAGTGTAGAGCTCACATGTATGAATACATCTTTGCACTCCAGTGAGCAGCTGACAGGCCTTGTTTAGGGTGGTTGTGATGCATCTTAGTGTGGTGGTAGTGGCAGAGCCATAGATAATTAAGCCATAGTCTATGATTGAGGTGACAAAGCTTTGGGTAGCAATCCTCAGCGCAGCTTGAGTAAGGAATTGCCGGTTTCGGAACAGGATACAAATGCGCTGGTTCACCGTTTCACTGTGTTATCAATGTGGGTCGCAAAGGTAAGACCTTGATCAAAGGTGATTCCAAGGTATTTAAATGTTGACACTTGTTCAAGGGTATTTCCTGGGTATGTTTTGATAGTAAGTGGAATTTGTCTTTTTCTGTTTTGTGGACTGGAGAAAAGCATGGATTTTGTTTTTTTGTGATTTAGGACCAGCTTGTGATCTAGGAACCACTTTTCAACATTGGAGAAAGCAAGTTGCAGGCTCTGGAGTAAGGGTTTCAGGTCCTTATGAGAGGAGAGAAATCACGGCATTGTCAGCATAGAGGATTATTTGTTCCAGGAAGGATTTGGGGAGAGAGTTTAGGAAAGGGCTGAAAAGGAGGGGGCCTAGGATTGACCCCTGTAGAACACCTAAGAGGAACAGTTTTGAGTCTGAGAGAACTTCGGAGATTTTTACTGATTGAGAGCATTGGGCCAGGTAACTTTTAACCCACGCACCTGGTCCTTCTGAGAGCCCAAGACTGTGTAGTTGTGTGATAAGCAAGCCATGGTGAACAGTATCAAACGCCTTTGTTAGGTCAATGAAAACAGCTCCGGTTAGATATCCTTTGTCCAAGGCAGTGTGAATTTCTCCTGAGAATTCCAGTAGGGCGGTCGACATACTGTGTCCTTTCCTAAATCCATGTTGCTGCAAGCAGAGGATGTTATACTTATGCAGGTAGTCTGAGAGTTGGTTAGCCACAATGTGTTCGAGGGTCTTGGAGAGGGGTGGAAGTATAGATATAGGCCGACAGTTTCCTGGTAGGGACTTGTCACCACTTTTGAACACTGGTGTGACTATAGCAGACTTCCATGTGCTGGGAAATTGACTAAGGCAGAGGGAGAGATTGAAAATTTTGGTGAGTGGGTGCACCACCTCTTCCAGGGTAAGGGACAGAATTTTAAGATCAATAGTATCACTGCTTGCTCTGGATTTAGAGATAGCCTTTTTTATATATTTGTAGACTTCATGTGCCTTAACTATTTTGAAGTGGAAAAGCGGTTGGTCAGGTGAGACAGTAGGAGATGTTGGTTTTGGCGAGTCCATGTCAGAGAGAAGTCAATGAGGACACTGAGGTCAGTGAAAGTTTTATTTAAGGCCTTTGCCATGACCATTGGGTCTAGGGTAGTGGTTCCATCGACAGTCATTATAGTGGGAGAGGATTTGGACTGCTTACCCGTGATATTTCTGATGTTGTCCCAGAATGATCTCCCGTCACCCCAGGAGTTTGCGAGGGCATTTTCGAAATAAGAGCTTTTCATTAGTCAGATTTGTTTGGTACATTGGTTTCGTGCATGTTTATACTTCTGGATATCCATCAAGGAGCCTGTGGCTCTGGCTATGGCCCAGAGGTGGTCCCGACCTTTGAGTTGGGCCAGTAGTTTGGCCGTGAGCCAGGGATTTGAGAGCGCTTTGATTTTACACTTTTTTACTGGTGCGTAGGTGTCACAGGCAGTGTTGAAAGTTGTGATAAAATAATCTAGAGCTGCATCAACATCTAGAGTATTGTATATTGGGGACCAGTCTTGCTGTAAAAGACAGGTCTTGAGCTTAGTAAGGTTTCCATGGGTAGCACTCTGCTTGAGATGGTTTTTGGAGGTGGTTTTTGGAACTTACTTGTCCAGGTACAGATCACAGGGGAGTGGTCACTGAAAGAGTCTGGGAGAACAACTGTGTTTTTTATGTGGGCTGCGTGGCTAGCAAGGATCCAGTCAATAAGAGTGCAAGTTCCAGTTTTGTAGTTTTTTCTAGTGGGGGAGCTCACCATCTATGTTAGGTTAGCTGCTAGGATAGCATCCTTGAGGGACCCAACATCTGATGCGAGCCAATTTATATTAAAGTCACCAAGGAGATGGAGCTCGGTGTCAGGTGGTTGTGATCTTACAATTCAAGAACAGTCTGGAGGCCGGACCCTGGATGTTTAGGAGGGATATAAACAGCGGCCACAGTAAGCACTTTATTTTGGGCACCAAGTAGTAGCTTGACAGGGAGAAATTGCAGAGGAGTTAGTGGTGGAAAAGCAGACAGGGTGGCTAGAGAGGTTGTCCTTAATGTAAATAGCACAACCCCCCATTAGTCCTATCCAGTCTGAAAATATTGTAGCCTTGTAGTGAGATGGTATGGTCCGGAGTGCTTGGTGTCAGCCAGGTTTCAACAATGGCTAGTATGTCAGGATTGTGTTGACTGGCAAAGACTTGAAGGGATGCCAGTTTTGGAAGGAATTTGTAGGGAATGTGCGGTCTCCCTGAAATGTTTATCAATCCTCCATGGAGAGAGAAACCACTGAAATTACCCCCCGAGTCTTGTTTCCAAACTTGGAAAGTACCAAATCTGTACAGTACTGTATATCAAGGTGATAAACTTAACAAAAGGAACACTTGAGAGGTCTGTGATACCCCTTGCAATAACTTCAGCTAGTTCAGCAGCAGGTCAGAAAAGAGTTCACATACTATATGTAGCAAAGTCCAGCAAAAGTTTTGACATATTCAAGACAAACACCTTCATTCTCATGGAGAGGTAAAGTACTCACAAGCTATACAGTTAAGAACATTTGTCAGGTGTCTATATCAGATGGAAGTTTGCAAGGACTGCAGCTTCCTGCAACCAGCTTAAACCCTTCTAGGAACTTGTTACATTGCACTCAGCTCGAACATGTAATACTAAGGCCCTGTCCACATTTCACAGTCTAATCCAGTTTAGCTAGTTAAACCAGTTTAATAGTGCTTATAATGGTTAGCACTGAAACTGCTGCCATGGTAGGACAGTTTTTGAAAACTGTTACTGGGACCCCTTAGCAGCTAGTCTCAAAATATTTTGTTCAAGCTTTAAAATAGTTTATGAAGAATAAGCTCCACATTGGGTGTCAGTATTAACAACTGTTGGTGAAGTGCTTATCAAGCAAGTCTTTGAAAATCATATACATTAGCTTAGATCCCCTACTCCTTTCAGTGAAATTTGCAGTTTATTTAAGTGCTGAAAAGTATTATAGCTGAATACCATTTGTCAAAAACATGTTCTAAATCTACTGTAGGTAACTTTAAGATCTGCTTAGAAGAGCTTCTGAATTCTATGCTACAATAAGCTGGTTTCTTAAAACACTTGACATGTTGAGGCAGACTGGTTATTATTGCTTGGTGTGACCTTAAGTAAAGGTTTCTTAGCCATTTCAGCACTGAGTGAAAGAAATGCAATGCCTGGAAGAGTGAGCAATGGTGGGTTCTGGGTGCAGTCCAATAAGGAACTTAATGGCTGTATGATAGTGCACATCTAACATTTATTTATTTATTTAGTTAGTTTTTGTTGACCGGGTAAGTGCACTAGACAAGTCCCTGCCTATTTTCAGTCATGACCCGGGGAAGGGGATACAGATGAATGCCAACTGACCTTGAACCACATTAAGCTGTTGGTGGTATTTTTAATGAATGAGGGAAATGTGGCCAGAACACCAAGGAAATTCCCCTACTCTTTTCGATAAGTGCCATGGGATCTTTAACATCCACCTGAACTACCACCAATCCAGGCAGATGGGACCTCAGTTAAATGTCTCATCCGAAAGATGGCACCTCAGAAGTGCAGCCAGCACCCCTCTCATGCTGCACTACAGTGTCAGTACTGGGATATTAACCCAAGTGCCAGATGTGGGAACTGAACCCACAGCCCTCTGATCTCCCGGCCTCAGAGGCGAGTGTGCTACCTACTGAGCCACTGACACTGCAAATATAGTCAGAAGGGAGGGAGTACTATTCATAGAGGAAATCTCCATGATCCATTTATGGCAGAAAGGTGACCTGTGTCAGCCTGTTTCTTGCCTTGATTGAGAAGCAAAACATATCCCTGCAGAAAAATCCAAACCTCAGCCTGTGGTTTTTGAAAAGCTCATTGATGTACATGATAAAAATGGTTTGCCGGGATAAACAGCAGCCTCTTTTGTCAGGGGTGTCCTGACCAAATGAAGGAGGGTGACAGTTGGAGGCAGTAGGATGAGAAGGGTGGAAGGGGGAGGGCAGTGAGAAGAAAAAGAGTGAAGAACCCAGGGAGTAAGGTCAGAGAGAAAGAGAGAGAGGGACCCTGGGAGGAAGGGTGGCATGAAAGGAGGTAGGGGGCTAAAACAAGGAATAAGGATTGGTGGAAGGGTTGGAAGGGTAAGCCCACCAAAAAAAAGGGAGGTAAAATAGGGGAAGAGGGAACAGGATATCCCTTCTGTTTTTGCTAAGCAAGCTGGAGACACTGCAGCACATCAGTCAGCATTACTGAATTGGTTTGCAAGAGGCCTAACAGAAATCAGAATATTTGGATCCAAGAGATCAAGAGAAGCCCCTTTTTGGCTGTATATAATCTAGCAACACTACCAGAGATCAGAGAATGTTGCATGTTAGACGATATTGATTTTAAAATAAGGCAGAAGGTTTTTCCAAATTGGCCACATAGGCATAGACACATAGATACATAGATGTTGATGGCAGGTTAGGGCCTACGGCCAACCTAGTCTGCCCATTTGTGAACTTAACTGTGCTTCTTCAAGCTTCCCTAGAACTAGGTTTTCCCCTTCCCCCAGCTATCAGGATCCCCTTATGCCTATCCCATGCATTCTTGAATCCTGTAATACTTTCTGCTCCCACTGCCTCCTCCAGCAGGGCATTCCATTTACCCACCACCATCTCTGTGAAGAAGTACTTCCTCATGTTCCCTCTGAACCTTGCTATCTCTAGTTTCATCCCATGTCCTCTAGTCCTGGAGCATCTATTCCTATGATTTTTTTTTTCCTGCGCCTTGTTCCTCCCCATGAGGTACTTATATGTCTCAATCATATCTCCCCTTTCCCTCCTCTCTTCGAGGGAGTACATATTTAAGTCTGTCAGCCTGTCCTCATAGGTTTTGTGATGTAATCCCTGCACCATCTTGGTTGCCGTCCTCTGAACTGCTTACACCATGTCTATGTCCTTATGTAGGCAAGATCTCCAGAACAGGACACTGTCCTCGAGATGTGGCCTCACTAATGTCGTGTATAGTGGAATTATGATCTCCCTTTTCCTGCTGGTGATACCCCTGCCTAAGCATCCCAGCATCCTGAATGCTTCTCCTGCCACCTTGCCACACTGACTCCCCATTTGAGGTCAGCAGAGATGATAACTCCTAGGTTACTTCCCTGCTTGGAGCATTCTATATCCCCCCTCCCCCAGCTGATATGCTGTTCTTAGGTTCTTGTGCCCCCTGTGTGTTATTTTGCATTTCTTTGCTTTAAATCTCAACTGCCACTCCCTTGTCCAGTCCTCAAGCTTCTGCAGATCTCTCCTCATTTTATCCATACCCTCCGGCATGTCCACCCTGTTGCAGAGCTTTGTGTCATCAGCTAACAGACAACTTCTCCACTTTAGGTCATCAGTAATGTCACTGATAAAGATGTTGAAGAGGACTGGACCTAACACTGATCCCTGTGGCATCCCGATGGTCACCTTTCCCTCTGTGGAGTGACAGCCATTTACCACCACCCTCTCTGTCCTGCTATCCAGCCAGTTCCCCACCCACCACACCACCATCCTACCCACTCCCATGTTCCCCAGCTTGTTCAACAGCCTTCTATGTGTCACAGTGTCAAAGGCCTTGCTGAAGTCCCGGTAGGCCAGATCCAGTGCCCCCCAATTCATCTCCCTTGTCACCCAGTCAAAGAATTCAATAAGATTTATCTGGCACAGCCTCCCTCCAGTAAAACCATGTTGCCTTGGGTCCTGTAGACTACTGGCAACCAAGTGTTCCATTATTCTTCCATTCAGTAGTGTTTCCATGACCTTCCCCACTACTGAGGTCAGGCTGACTAGTATGTAGTTTCCCGCTTCCTCTCTGTTCCCACTTTTGTATAGAAGGACTACACCAGCTGTCCTCCAGTCTTTGGGACAGTACCTCTCCTGTTTCCAGTGACCGGATGAACAGTGTTGCCAGAGGTTCAGCCACCACCTCTCTTAGCTCGCTTGGGCGTACCCCATCTGGCCCCATAGTTTTAGTGACTCTTATTCCACCCAATTCCTTTAGGACCCTTTCCTATGGGAAATGACTTGTATTCATTTCTGTGCCCTTCCTACCCTTTCTACTCCATTTTGGCCCATTACCTGCCCCCTTCTCCGTAAAGATGAGCAGAAGTATCTGTTCAGCGTGTCTGTTTTGCAGTTGTCACCCTTCACTCCAGTCCTGTCCTCCCTTTCAGCCTCACTATCCCTCCCTTTGCCTTCCTTTTTTCACTTATGTACCTGTAAAAGGTTTTGTCTCCTATAACTGCTGATTTCACAATGGGTTCCATGTCACAACAGTGATCGCAAAACAGCGATTGCTATTATGGTGAGTGTATATTGCCAAAAACCAAATCGGTGATATACAATTCAAGGCGACCAGACATCCGGATTTCAAAAAAGTGGTTTGGAGGGGGGTGCATGCTCCCTCTCATGGGGGTCTTTACCCCCACACCCCCCAGAATTAAGATTCTCAGCTCCGGGGGATGCATGTTGGGGATGGGGCAAAATCCATATTTTGGCAAAATTTTAAGTCCCTCAGATGCAGCTGCAGCAAAATGTACTCCTTCCTGGTCCTGAACCTAGTACCTGCTGTGCCAGAGCTAGCCACCCACACCACCACCATGCCACATGGCTAGCTCAGTGGCAGCAAGTACACCAGTCCCTTAAAACCCCTTCCCTGTTCCTCCCCTTCCCCTCGCTGTTCCCCCTTTCCATTCGCCCTTCCCTATGGTTGCTTTCCCATATCCTTGGTATTGTGTAGGTTAGCCCAGAATAATAGTGCCCAAAATGAGTCGCTCTTTTTGTAATCCTTCACTTTGAGTCACTATTATCACTGGATAGCCCACAATGCATTCCTCTGTTTGTGCTTTGGCTTCTCTTACTGCGCTCCATGCCTCCCTTTGTTTCTCCTGGTACCTCTCCCTGTTCCCTTCTGCCTGTTTCTTTTTGTACTGTTTGAATATGATTGGCTTTCACTTTCTCAGCTACCTCCTTGGAATACCATATTAGTTTCCTCTTCCTTTGTCCCTCGCTAGCCTGTTTTACCATAATTGTGTTGCCCTTGTTATCCCTGATTTGATTAATGCCCACTGTTCCTCCACCCCTAATTTCCTCCGTATTGCAGCTAGTGCCTCTTCCAAGCATTTCCTAATTTTTCCAGAATCTGCTCTCCTAAAGTCAAGGATTCATGTGGCTGGGTTCTGCCCCTTCAGTTATGTCAAACCACACTGACTGGTGGATACTGTTCCCCAGGTGCACCCCTACTGAGATCCCTGTCACGCTGTTCTAGTTTGTGAGGACCAGGTCCAGCATTACCATCTGCCAGGTGGGTTCCACGACCAGTTGTTTAAGGAAGGCTCCCTGTAGGGAGTCCAGGATAAATCTGCTCTTGGTTGATGCTGCTGCTGGGAGGCTCCAGTCTACATCTGGAATACTGAAGTTGCCAACCAGCACACCTCCCCCTTGTGTGCCATCCTTTGGATAGCTAGCATCATCTTCCTGTCCATCCCTTCCCCCTGGGCTGGTGGTCTATAAATTACCCCTGTGCAGATGGCTGACCCTGTTCTTCTTTCTAGCTTAACTCACAGTATCTCCCCCCTCCTTGTTCCCCTTGAATAACTGTGGCCTTTATGTTGTCTTTCACATGAAGAGCAGGGCCAGTTGGACAGACAGCATTAGTTATGTGATGTAGATAGGCAAGTTCATTTGGGCAGGAAATAAAAAAATAAATAAAGACTTGTATTCAAGCATATGGATTCTAAAAGTTAAAATTGGCACACTGGGATCAGAAGCAGTATGGCACCCCATTCCCCTCCTGCCACTGGCTGCGGTCCTGTCTCAGGCAGTATTCTCTCACCCCTTATGTAACCATCATATCTCTGTGGGGTACTCCTTGAAAAGGAAAACAACACCTTATGTTAGCCCTCAGACATTCCAGCAGCCCCGCCTAAGCGACTGTGTTGGAGAGCAGTCCACTACAGTCCAGGCTGAGCCAGGATAGGGAATAAGTTATTGCAAATGCAGGTGGGATGGAATTTGGTATAGATATAATTGAATACAGGAATCTCTTCTTAGTAGGTGCTTGATACGGCACTGACAGTCCTTTCTATCAGGCTACCACAGCCTGTGTCAAGAAGAAATCCAGAAATGCCCTAGATACCATCAGGGTACCAGAAGCTATAAAGGCCAGCTTGCCCCCTCCCCTTTTTTTGTTAGTTGTCCTCAGGATGTCATCTTCATCAAAGTCGTGGGCTTTCTAGGGTACTGGTGACATCATGCCCGCACATACACACTACAGCACAACAGCCATCTTGATCATGGCTCACAGCTAGTGTGCATGTGCAATGGTGGCCCCAGGCCCCATCTCCCTATTGGTCATCCATAGCTCCTCAGCCATATGGGGGTTATGTTAATTGGGGTAGGTAGCAGGTTTAAAGTTGGTGTTTTCTGCCATGGGAAAAAAAAAGGCAGAATGGTACAAACTAAATGGAAGCTAGTATTGCAGTATGGGGGTGTCAGGTACTACTTCAGAGCTTGTGGACAGTGGGACTAGAAGGAACAGAAATAGTTGCTTCAAATAAATATTTGTGGGATCCATATTGAGGAGATGGTAGTAGCCATGTACAGTGACACCAACACAGCAAAATACACTCCTGTTGGCAAAATCGACATTTTGCCAACAGGTCATAGTGTTGGTGTGCCTGAGTCGGGGTACACTGTCTCCCAGTCCTGCACCCCCACCCCGAATCAACTCTGACTGGAGTTGAGAATCCTAAAGAAGAGGGGTTGGGGGGGCATATCCCCCTGTATGGGAGGTGTGGGGTGCTTTACCCCTGATAAAAACAAGGACAGGGAGACATGCAGGAATCATGTAAACCACAACTTGCAGTCGACATGATTCCTGTCGGCGATATGCCGGTTGACAAAAGGATTGTCGAACCGGCATCGTAGAACCTGATGAAAGAGGCACTTGGAAGGCCAATATACTGTAGTTAATGTTCAGATAATGCAGCTATCACTATAAGAGGGATACACAGACTTGCACAGGTTATGCTAATAACTTTTTTGGGTTACTTAGGAGAGCCTTTGAAGCCATTTTTAAGTCCCAGAGTGGGGCAACACTGAAGAATGGGGCTTAGACAAGAATGTAAGACTATTAGATTTGCCCCACCCAAATTATTCTGGCCAGATTCCAGGATTACCGTGGAACATCCCTAAGGGTTTTGGGGGAGAGGAGGCAGACAAGAAAAATGTTATGTTTGGGAGGGGGCTTAAGGGGGTACACAGGAAGGGAAGTGTTTGGGATAAGAATAATTAAAAAAAACAACAACAAAAGGGCAATAGAAAGAGGGGAGGAGCAGTTTTACTAATGTTTTGTCTGTATATCTAGTTCGAGTTGGCAGGCAATGGCTGCAAGAAGGCAGCAAGTGCAGAAGAGGTCAGGAGCAACAGGAGCAGACCCCAAGGAAGATGCAGTACAAGAGGCAATGGCAATAATGAGGGAAGTGCAGGCAATATGGCAGGCAGCTAACAGGAAAGAGAAACCATAAAGGAAGACAACACAGAAGAGAAAGGTGCCAGGAGCAGATAACAGCAGCATGGCAAGAAGAACAGCTGGTCAAGGGGCCAAGAGAGCAGTCAGGGCTCAGAGTAAGGCTGACATGGTTGATCTTGCATTACAAGGGAGTTTGAAGGAGTACTGTATGTGGAGGATGTTCTTGGGGTGGCAGGGGAGAGGAGTTTGGGGAAGCTGCAGAGGGTATTGCAGGAGTTCAAAGAAAAAGGGGGGAGAGATGCAAGAAAGGAGTCAGGAAGAGGGATGGGAAGGGATGCTGGACAAAGGAAAGGGATGAGGGCCTACCGTGGGTTATGTTAGGTGATCACGTGCTGCTAGCATTGAAGGAAAAGATATGGAAGAGGGAACACGTAGACATTTTTGCATTGATGGACAAGGAGACAGCAAAGAAATATGAGGAGAAGAAGTGGATAGGTAACATGGAGACGGCAGTGGCACTAGCGATATTGGGGAAGACACTGGAGGATAAGACTTTTAAAGATAAGACCATGGAGGCGTGGCTGACAGGTTTCACTTATTTTAGTTCTATCATGCTACAGAAGCAGAACTTGCCAGAGTCTGTCGGGATAATGGATGCAACGTTTCCTTTTCGGAGATATTGCCAGTACCAAAGGCCTCAGTGGAGAAAAAAAAGAAGCTTACAGAGGTTAATGACTGGCTCAGGAAGTGGGGTGAAGAGAATGGATTGGGGGTGTTAGGGAACTGGAATGGAGTTTGGGAGGATAAGGACTATATGCCAAGGACAGGTTTCATCTTGCCCCATTAGGGAAGGAAGTCCTAAACAGGGATGGCTGACTACATACAAGAAAGGTGGGGTTTAAACTTGTAAGGGGGGAAGGATGAGGAGGGCTGACCAGGCTCTCCTCCAGATGAGGGGAGAACACAAGCCCAAGAGGGGAGGGGGAAACAGACTGGAGGTGGAGGTTTCAGGAGGAGCAGGGGGAGGATGGAAGTATAAGGAATCTGGGTGGGGTTCGACAAAGAGGATCAGGGATAAGGGGTGGGGGTTGGTGTTAGTAAATGCCAGGAGCTTGGGAAACAAGTTGCCGGAGTTCCAGGCCATGCTGTTCGAGGGGGGGTGGATGTGGCGGCGGTCACGGAGACGTAGGCCAACAAAAACCATGACTGGGACCTAAATGTACAGGGGTACACTATGCTTAGGAAGGATAGAAAGGAGGTCAGAGGGGTGAGTGGCTATGTTCATTAGAGATGACATAGAAATTGCTATGGTAGAAGAGGCAGAGGGAAATGTGGAGGCCTTATGGGTCACCTTACGATCCCCAGCAGGAGATAAGGTCAAGCTGGGAGTAGCATATAGGCCCCCCGGGATGAGTGATGTTCTAGAGGATGGTTTGCTGGACAACATCATTGCCCAGTGTGGTCCAAAAGGGGAAGGAGTGGTGTTGATGGGGGACCTTAATATGCCAGGTACAAACTGGGGAACCATGTCCTCTAAGGTGGCCAAGGAGCAGAGGCTGCTGGATGGCTTCCAGGATGTGTTCTTAACACAGCATGTGATGGAGCCCACAAGGGGGGCATGTCCTGGATGTGGTTCTGGCAGATGGGGATCTGGTAAGGGACATAGTTGTACAGGACCCCCTGACTGGGAGTGACCACAATACTGTCTGGTTTCAAATAAGCATGGGGGGAGTGGGGGTGAGATCTAGGACACTGGCAGTGGACTTCAGGGGGGCAGACTTTATGGGCATGGGAAATATTCTCAAGGATCACTTGAAGGGGATTACCTCAACGACAAGTGTGAAAAGGAGATGGGAGGTCATAAACAAGGGACTTCATGAGGCAGTCAGGATCTGTGCTAGTTGAAACGTAGGAGCAAGGTCACATAAACCATGCTGGTGGTCCAGTGAGGTACAGGTAGCAGTCAGAGAAAAGAAGGTGACTACAAAAATATAAAACAACAAGAGGATAGGGATAAGGAAATGTACCAGCTTGCATCTAGAAAAGTCACCAGTATGGTGAGGGGAGCAAAGTCCAGTAAAAGAGCAGCGCTGGCACAGGGATACATGGAGGGAAAAGGGTTCTTCCGGTACATTGGGGAGCCGGAGAAAACTAAGGGCCATCTCAGCAGATTGAGATCAGAAGGAGGGTGGGTGGAAGAGGCGAGGACCAGGCAGAGGTATTTAACGAGTACTTTGCCTCTGTGTTCACTAGGGAGGGGATGGGATATCTACAAAGCAAGGCATGAAGGGATAGAAGCAGAAGGGAGGGATCAGGGGAGCAACAGAAATGGAGCAAGAGGGAGGAAAGGTACCCCAGGGTGTCACATCTGGATAAGGATAAAAAGACCAGTAAGGGGGAGGGACGGATGATGCTATCTCCACCAAAGGTGTGGTTAGCCCTCAAGGTCCTAAAGAAAACAAATCTCCTGGGCGGATGGCATTCATCCGTGAGTACTATGGGAATTGAAGACATACTGGCTGCACCTCTGGCGAAGCTTTTCAGCAGGTCACTTGAGACAGGAGGGTACCTAGGGATTGGAGAGAGGCACATGGTACCAATCTATAAAGGGGGGTCGAGGAAGTACCAGGTAACTATAGACCCATCAGTTTGACCTCGGTGGTGGGAAAATTAATGGAGAGTATACTAAAGGAACGGTTGGGTGTACTTGGAGGAGGTGGGAGGTCTGACAGTCGGCAACATTTAGGGCTTGTGCTAGGTAGACTGTCAAATCAACCTTTGTGGAGTTCTATGAATGGGTAACATCAGAACTGGACGGGGTAAGCCTGTGGATGTATTATTCTTGACTTCAGCAAGGCATTTGACTCTGTCCCCACAATGGTCTGGTGGAGAAACTGATGGGGTTAGAGTAGGCCCTTTGATGGTCAGATGGATTGAAAACTGGCTAGCTGGGCGCACTCAGAGTAGTGGTCTGTGGGGAGCTCTCGAACCCCTAGAGAGGTTGGTAGTGGGGCACCACAGGGTCAGTCCTGGGTCCGATCCTGTTTAATGCATACATATCGACATCAGAGGGTATAGGGTGTGAAATGAGTCTCTTCGCGGATGACTCCAAGATGGGAGCAGTAGTTGAGGGAGAAGAGGGGAGGGTGGCCCTGTAAGGGGACCTGGACACCCTGGAAAGCTGGGCTCACACATGGAAATTAAATTTCAATATCACCAAGTGCAAGGTGTTGCATCTTGGTCGGGGAAAACTCTAAACACAGGTACACCCTGGGAGGGAGGCGCTGGAGGCCTCAATAGGGGAAAAGACCTAGGGTCATGGTGGATACAATGAATAACCCTGAGCAGTGCAGGAGAGCAGCTAGCAAGGCAAACAGGATGTTGGGATGCATCAGAAGGAGGATCACCTCTAGGAGCAAGGAAGTGATTCTGCCACTGTACAATGGACTGGTTAGACCACACCTTGAGTACTGTGTACAGTACTGGAGACCACACTTGAAGAGGGACATACAGCTCCTGGAGAGGGTACAGAGGAGGGCAACAAAGATGATACGAGGGCTAGGGATTTGACTTATGAGGACAGACTTGAGGAGCTCTGCCTGTTTTCATTGGAGGAGAGAGAGACAGGGGACATGATTGAGGTCTTCAAGTACCTCAAGGGAATAAATAGGGTTAACATGGAGGGATCTTAGACTAAAGCAGGGAGGTATCACCAGAGGCATGGTTTGAAGTTGGAAGGTGGAAGGTGAGGGGAAAAGAGGAGGAGGTTTTTCACCGAGAGGGTGGTGGACCCTTGGAATGCACTGCCTGGTGAGCTGGTTCAGAGATCCACAGTGGAGGGCTTCAAGAGAGGGTGGGACAGACACAGAAAGTGGATGTATCAGATGATGGCCTGTCCCGGGGGGGGGGTGGGGATGGATGATAGGGGTTTCTGGAGATCAAGGGATGGGAGGGTCTCGGCATCCAACTAAGGATCTAGGTTCGAGCAGACTCGGTAGACTGTAAGGCCTAATCTGCTGGCAAATAGTATGTTAGTATGTAAGCAACTAGAGCTAGCCATCCCACTATTAGCATATTCACTTACAGTGCACAAGGTGTATAAGATGTGAAGCAGGTACGGATGATTGCAGTATGATGAAAAGTTCTGTCTGAGGATGGTGTCCCACAGAGATTTGCAGTGGGATACTAGGCATCCAGACAATTGGTTTAAAACTATGATGATTCAGATATCAGGGCAGCAGAAGGTGGGAAGGTGGAGACAGGGAACCAGCAGAGGTTCTGCTGGGAATATAATAGGGTACAGAGCACATGGGTCAATTATAGATTTAGGAAAGTGGAAGTTGTCACTTATAGTAGTGCAGCAGCTGTTGGGATACTTGAATTTTGCATGTATGGCAGTGGCCCCAGGCAAGGTCTTCACACGTAGGTTGGCTAGGGGACAAAGGGGTTGCAGAGGCCACATCACTGGTTAGACATAACGAAGGGAGTCTGGGAGGACCTAGAAGTATGGGGGGAATTTTTGTGGCAGTATAATGAGGTCACTTTCTGGCAGAAAGAGTGGATATTTAACATGGATTTAAAGCTCTGTATCAATTCAGCAGATGCCTTCATGATGGGGGCATACTTCCGAGGGAAGTGGATATCAGGGCAGTGGCTGGAGAAGTGGATATTGAGGGGGCTGATACCAGACATTATGTTCTTGGAGGTCTTCCTGATATGGGTAGCAGTGGTCATTTGGGGAGACTGCCTCAGGATCAGTGGGTGGTATTTTGGTGTGCTAATAAGGCAGTGGTGGAGGTCTTAAATAGTCAAACAGCCACAACAGAGACAGTACTGAGGGTGCTTAGACAGCTGATATTACAGAGGTTGAGACTGAACATGTAATTTCTAGCTAAGCACATTGAAGGGGTTAAGTATGCAGTGGCTGACAGCCTTTCCCATCTTCAGTTAATGGGTTCTAATGCATCGCACCAGGGGCAGAAGCCAGGAGAATGGTGGTCCCGTATCACTTGTGGAAGATTGTTGGAAAGAGCCCAGCTGTTGTGCAGGAGCTCTTGCTCAGCAGGGATGCTGGGGGCATAGGAGGGATCTTGGAGGGTATTCCAGGAGTTCAGAGAGCAGGCCATAATGAAGGTAAGTGGGCTGGTGACAGAGGGGCAGGTAATGAGGTTCATCATGCAGAAGTGGGAGAAGGGAATACCGCATTCCACCATGGGGATCCAATTAGTGGTGGTGGGTCTGATTTGCAGTCTAAGAGGCAGGGAAGAGCCTTGCCAGGCACAGGTGGTCAGGAGGATGATGCAATGTTGGCAGAGGATAAATGAGAGAAGCCAGGATGGAAGACACCCGTTGGGAGGTATATGCCATTCACATTATGAGACGCATCTTTTTCCACAGTCTTTTTACTGATGTTTCATGATACATTTTGATTTAGTGAAGTGGTGGCCCAGAGTAAGCACAGTAGAGAAAGAGGGCTTCGCTGGGAAGAGGTGCATTGGCTGGATGACAGAATACAGCTATTGCTGAGTAAGACCAAGATGGATTAGGCAGGGCAGGGGGCAATGGTGGTGGCAAGGAGACACGTATTAGGGCAGGTGTGCCCAGTGAGGGCCTGAGAAGAATGCAAGGTGGTCAGACCATCAGTGGAGGGGCTGTTGTTTGTACATGGTAATGCAGACTTGGTTACCAGCTACCAGTTAACTACAGTGTTGAAGAAGGGTTTGGAATTTTTGGGACAGGATGCATCAAGGTAATTGTCCTCTTCATTTAGGATAGGGACAGCTTCTGAGGAGGCAGCCAGGGGTGGTTTGGCATCAGCAATGAAGAACAGGGAAGGTGGACACCTGATAGCTATGAAACATATCAGGGAATCAATTAAATTTATTTTATTTATTTATTTATTTGTTGATTGGGTAGGTACACTGATCCTAGGGACCAATTGTGTGCCCCCCTCCCCAATATGGCCAGGAGAAGGAAGTCATGGATTTGTGGCCACTCTTTCATTTGTTGGGCAGAGAGAACAACAGTGGTGAGGCCCAGGGAAAGACAACTCCAGCTGAATTTTGGGGCAACTAAGGTACATTAGAAGGGTATTCAGGGCATGCATTGGGCCCAGCTACTGGAAGATTTGAAACTGAAGCTTCCAAAGCCAAATTTGTTGATTATACATTTAGGGGAAATGGTATGGGTGAAACGCCATGGGTGGCCTTTATGTGGGAGATAAAAGGGGAATTTGAGCAAATTAAAAAATGGTGGCAAGAAGCAGTGATTGGATGGTCAGAGATGGTGCCATGGAGGATATGGATGCAGGCAAGAGATGTGAAGGCAATTGCAGGGGCTAGGAAGAGATTGAACAGGAAATTGCGGCAATCATCAGAGAATTAGGTGGCATAAATATTACGAATCAGGACATCTCACATTACTATGCTGGGTTATACCAGCTGGATGGGGTGCACCTGATAGAAATAGGATTAGACCTTTTCAACTTGCACTTGGAGGGAGCACAGGAAGAATGGGATACAAGACTGGAGATGGGGAGAGCCCATCTTCTGTTGCAATAGCTGGAGATGGACTAGTGGAAGAAGGATGAAAAGGGGAATGGGGGGAGGGAATGCAGAATAAAATGATACAGGTGGCCAAGCTGATATTGGGCTGGACAAACCAGGACACAGGCTGGGTGTGCACCTAGATGTGTTGGCACCTTAAGGGTTTGCACCCAGAGGGCCAATGTATGGCTTGGGGTATGCATCTGCATCCAGAATGGTGAGAAGAGAGTGATGTGATCATTCCAAAAAACATTAAAATTATGCAAATGATGTATATGAAAATTCAAGGCATTTGTGGTGTGAAATAAAAGATATAATGGAGTTGTTAATAGAATTTTGCTGACTGAGCACCCAAGCAAGGTTGTGTGTGTCTTATTTGGGAAGGGGATCCCATGACAAAATGGGTTGCCAGGATAAACTGCAGCATTTGTTGTCAGGGATCTCCTGATGAAATGAAGGAGGGTGCCAGCTGGAGGCAGCAGGCTTGGGGGGGGGGGGCATCCAGTTAACATTGTGTTGGATTAACTGTGTGGAGAAATGTGTGCAGTGAAAATAGCATCGGTGAAAATGGCAGCATGGATAGAAGAGTGTGGGGATGTTATCACGCCCTCCCAACTGTCACCCTCCTGGGATTAAGAATAGTATATTGCATATCCCTGGATGTCACCCCCCTGACTGTTATCCTCCAGGGGTTAAGAACAGCAAATTGCACACCCCTGACTGTAGTGCTCCCCCAAATGTTACCTTCCTGGGGTTGGTAATCATAAATTGCTCCTGCCTCCCAATGTGTGCCCCTGACTGTTGTGCCCCCCCCCCACATGGTAATTACCTTGCACTGCATTTCTCCAGTATGGTTATTGATGCTGGTGATTTGTCTGCACAATTATCAACCACGTGGTAATTCCTGAGCAGTTTTGACTTGGAGCTGGGGGAAGGGGGAGGGCAGAGGGAAGAGAGAGAGACTGAAGGACCCTGGGAGTAAGGTTGGAGAGATAGTGAAAGACCCTAGGAGGAGAGGTGGCAAAAAAGGGGATGGGTACTAAGACAAGGATAAGGATTGGTGGAAGAGGTGAAAATGTAAGCTCCCTGAAAAGGGGGGTATACAAGGGGAAGAGAGAGAATAGGATAGCCCTTCTTTACTTGCTAAGCAAGTTACTCTCTTTCCAACCCAGTGATTTAGCAAGGAGAGGGGCAGCTAAGTCTAGGTTATGGCTTAGGTGAGCTGCTGAAGGTAGACAGCAGGGGTGGCCAGGTAAGGGTGATAATTCAAGGATGCTATGGCCATGGTGAACTGCTGAAGGAGGACAGCAGTGGGTGGCCAGGTACGGTGGATAATTCAGGCAGCATGGAAGAAAGATGAAAAGGGGGGTGGGGGAGAGGGAAAAGATGCAGAATAAAAGGATATAGGGGGCCCAGGGGGTACTGGGCTGGAAAAACCAGAACACAGGCTGGGTGTGCACCTAGATGTGTTGGCATCTTGGGGGTTTGCTTTCAGAGGGCTGGTGTTGGGCTTAGTGTATGCATCCGAGTCCAGAATAGTGAGAAGAAAGTGACGTGATCATTCCAAAAAACATTTAAATCATGTAAATTATGTATATGGAAATACAAGGTATTTGTGGTGTGAAATAAAAGATGTAATGGAGTTTTTAATCAAATTATGCTGACTGAGCACCCAAGCATGGTTGTGTGTCTTATTTGGGAAGGGGATCCCATGAGAAATGGCATCTTATCAATCCAAAGGCAAAAGTATTTATAGGAGCTTACAGCCTCTGGTTTGATACAACATGTGGTAGTAATACTGAACTTGGCTACTTCAGCAGGTTTTCACTTCCTTGGCTGTTAACAGCATAATTTATGTTTTTGAGACATTTAGCAACAATCTGTTTTTCAGTAGGTTCTTTTTTGAAGGTGTCAAAAGAAAACTGCAAGATGCATTTTACTGAGGAGACAGATGAAACACTTATGTACAGTAAAGGACAATGTTATCCACATGTGAAAATGAAGCTTAGCATCAGTTATTTCTTTTCCCAGATGACTGATATATAGCATGAAAAAGGGGGCCCAATACAGAGCCCTGAGGGACTCCCTTGCAGAGTGTGGAATAAGTGTAGATGAGACACTCAGCTTTTACCTGCTGCTGGTGATTGTTTATGTAATTTGAGAACGAGGGTAAAGCTTGGGGGCTGATCTAAAATTTCATTAATTTTTGGAGAAGCACAGCATGATCAACTGTATCAAATGCCTTGTAGTGATCTAAGAATAAAACCTCACACAGCTACGTTTATGATCAAGGGCAGTTAGGAAGTCATCAGTTACCATAACAAAAGCCGATGTGTGCTGTGCTTGACCCTACAGTCAGACTGTTATGGAGTTATAATATCCATGTAATAATGGAGCTGCACATTTATATCACTTTGTCTCACCCACAAAGATTTGAAACGGGCCTGTTATTAATCAACCCAGAACTGTTACCAGATTGAAATATGTGGGTCAAATGCAGTTTGTCAAATAGTCGGTAGCTCATTAGTGAGCAGAGAAAGGAAACAAAAAGCTTGCCAGAGGGACTGTTAGAGTATTTTAGCCACGTTTAAGAATAATGGCTCAAGGCTGGCCCAATGGCACAGAGGGCTGAGGCACTGGATGCCACACCTCGTGCCACGCTGGTGACCTGGGTTCAGGAACAAGCTCTGGTTGTTTGGGGTTGGCGGGGGGAGGAGCAAGAGGGTGCTGAGTAGCTGCTGACTGGCAACTCTCCACCTCGGGAGGGTTCAGGAGGGCCTCTTGGTTCTTGGCTGCTCCCAGTGGAGGCTGGGTAGAAGTGCTGCCTCCGAGAGCCTGGGTGCAAGACCAGGGGAGGGCAGAAGAGGCTGTAAACTGGAGTTGCAGCACACATGCGAGCCTCAACGCATATGCATTGCCACTTCTGGGGTCCTGGGTGGTTAGGAGGGAGAAAATGGTGGAAAAACACCAGGGGTCACCACACGATGAAGCCTCTGAGCCAGCTTGGGAGTTCAACCAGGATGAGCATCGCGCAGGTAAGTTCCCGAAAGACCCTGAGTCTAGTAGGGTGGTGAAGGATAGCAGTGGCCTACAGTGACGGATAAAGAAAGTTAAAAGAATAATGACTCAAAATGTTCAAGGGCAGCATGGGTGTTAGTGTCCAGTCACTTAGGAGTTTAAGAGTTGGTTTTGTTTTTAGATCATTTTGAAACAGAGGTGGGAGATTGTTCTATGATCTTGGAAGACAGAGTCAAAGCGTATATTATTTTGATTGTCGTATATTTTTTTTTTTTAGTTTAACTTTTTTATTATTTTCTGAAATTAACATTCTGAACAGCTCACACCAGTATCTACGGTGGTTACTGGGTGCAGATTTAAAGTAAATGACACTTTATCTATGTAAAAGTAATATTAATAGCACACGCTTTATAATAGGTATAAACACCAGCTTGTAACCAGAAAGTATTCTTACCTAATGAACGGAATGATATTACACGGGCACATTGGTGATGCACAAAGGCCTTAGAGTGGCCTGGAGTTTTCATTATGATTGGTAACAAACTATACACAGGTCTAACAGTTAACATATGCAGTCAAAATTATCTAAGAAGGAAACATTCATGTAAAAATCAAACTGTTACACTCACCAGTGCAGAGTCTCCCCCACAGATAACCTTCTTTGCCGGACGTAAGCACACCATGCATGTTTCCATGTGCCTGGACGAGACAATCAAATCCCCTTTCACGGCCTCTGCAGAAGAGTTGGGCAAAAGTGTGTGTATGCTCTGCAAAATCCCTACCAACCTAAGGCAGAAACAGATACTGTATATACGAAAGCTTGAGTTCTTGACTTAAATACTTCAGGGTGCAGAAAGATGGAAGATCGGGTTGACAACCTAATATACTTGAGAATGAAAAGTGAAAAAGGTGGGTCCCGGGATTTAAAGCCTAGGGGGGAATAGACAGCACTTACCCTTTGAGACATCATTCCCTGTGATTACTGTCTCCATCTAATCATAGTATATCCTGCATAGTTGAAAAAACATTCATCCTACCCCCATCTGAGGCTGTACATAGTTAAGATAAGGTGTCCAACAGAGTCCAAATATAGACATTTGGGCTGTCTGAAGGAGGGAAATTCTGTCAAGTTTAGCCAGTGCCGAAAGAGACATCAATATCTCTGTGATTGTAGGGACCACAGTGGATCTCCATTTACAGAGAATGGTTCTTTTAGTTTGCAGGGTCAGCAAAGCAAGCCACCAGTACATTTGCGGTGACATCTGAGGGAGATCACTTCTTATTCCCAATAGGTAGAAATGAGGGCTAAGAGGAACTGGCTGTTGTGTGATCTCAGAGGCCAGAGTTTGTATCTCCCACCAGAGCAGTTGAATCTTTGAACAAGACCATAATATGTGTGAGAGATCACCCCCTGGTCTCCGACATCTCCAACAGCAGTCAGATTCCTGAAGTTTGGCTTTATGCAGAACTGCAGGGGTTCGATACCAGGAGTGGGCAATTTTGTTTTGTATCAGTCTGGATCTAGCGTCTTCAAACCAACTATGGATATCCTTCCGGGCCTGGTCCCAAGCCTCAGGTGAGATGTGGGATTGCAACATCTTCTCCCATTTACGTCTTGCCTGCTCCGATTGGGAAGGAAGGGTATCCCTAATTTTGGTGTATATACTACCTGCTAGCCCCTGAGGGTGTTGTACCCATTTATTCAGATCAGAGGGTTCAGATAATTTTCCAGAGGACATAGTCGGAGCTAAAAGATGTCGAGTTGTGTCCCTAATTTGTAAGTATCACCATAAATCTGTGTGTGGAATTCCCCATTTCTGTTGGAGGGATTAAAAGGTATGGAGTGTGTTAAGGTTTGGTACCAGTATATCCTCCATTTTGGAGATGCCCAGCTTTAGCGAGTGTTTCCACAATACTACCGTGCCACCTATAGTGATGGAGGGATTCTGACAAATGGGAACATAGGGGAGCAGGAGGAGTTCCATTGTCATCCTCTTATGGGTGTCGAGCCAATTTGCTCGAGAGCTTTCCAATGAAGGTGTACTGAGTTCTGTATGAGGTCTACAGACTGGTCCAGTTTTGGGATAGGTACCCCTGAAAAGGAGTGAGGCAGGGTGTGCAATTCCCATTAAATCCATCTCAAGTTGTATCCATTGTGGGGAAAGGGAGGAAAGAGGGTGAAACCACTTGACCATTTGGGCCGGCAGAAAAGCCCTATGGTAGCCCTCTATCCATGGGAGATTCCACCCACCTTGCTTCCAGAGTGACCTAAGATTGGAATGACTATATCTAGGTTTAGAGCCTTCCAAAAGAAAATCCCCAACCAAACTGTCAAAGGCCCTGTGCCAATGTTTAGGAAAGGGGATGGGCAAATGCATTAGAAGGTAAAAAAGTTCAGGGGCAGATATCATTTTAACAGCTAGTGTAAGTTTAAGGAGCTTCCATCTACCAAAGTTTGTCTTAATAGAGGAGAGGAGGAGATGGATGTTATTCTACCATATTGTATCTAAGGAGGAGGTTAAGACAATTCCCAAGTAAGTTAATCCATTGGGATCCCAGAGTAGGTCAGCTGTCTCAGCCATCTGTTGTGTACAATGAGTGTTAAGGGGCAATACTTCAGTCTTGTTCTGATTCAGTCGTAGTCCCGAGTGTCTGTAAAATGCATCTAAAAGACTGAGCAGGGAAGGGATGCATGCTGGATGTCTGCCAAGAGAAGCAAAAGGTCATCAGCATACATTAGAGTAATGCAGCTTGTACTTCCCACTGTCAGGCCAATTGTATCAGGGTAGATCCGTATCGCCGCAGCCAACGGTTCAATGGCTAAGACGAAAAGAAGAGGAGAGAGAGGGCAGCCCTGCCTTGTGCCTCTGCCCAATGGAAATGTAGGAGATAGTGTTGAATTCGTATCAACTCTGGCTGAGGGACCAGCATATATGGCCTGTATCCTAGAGAGATAGGTATCTCCTATCCCAAAATGTGTAAGAACCGTATAAAGATAGTCCCATTCTATGGAGTTGAATACCTTTTCAAAGTCCACTGCAATGGAAGCGGCTGGTGTTGTGAGTGACTTGGAAAAGGGTGTTAGACTCATCAAGGTTCTAAGGTGGTCTGAACTGTGGCAACTCGGTATAAACCCCACCTGTGAGGGATGTATAAGTCCAGGAAGTAGGGAACTGAGCCTAATTGCCTGGATTTTGGCATACAATTTGCTGTCCAGATTAATGAGTGAAACTGGGCAGTAGCTTCCAGGGTTAGTGGGATCTTTGCCCTTTTTTGGGAGTACCACAATAATGGCTTCTCACATGGGGGGGAAGGGAAACTTTAAGCTCTATCTCCTGGAAGACTGAAGTCAGGAGAGGAGAAATAATCTGGGATAATGCCTGATAAAAATCTGCTGTGTAGCTGTCACTACCTGGGAATTCCCTTTTTTCAAACCTTGAATAACTGCAGATACTTCTTCTCCGGTAATGGGAAGGTCTAAAACCTGTGCTTGCTGTACCTGCAGTTTGGGTAGGAGCAAAGTGTCCAAAAAGGATTGGGTTTCTCTATTTGATGTTATGTGAGTGGAGGTATAGAGGGATCTATAAAAGAAAGACATGTTGTTGTTAATGTCCTCTGGGGAGGTACCTAATATCCCTTATTTGTTTTTTAGCCCCGAAATGTAACTGCTAGCCTGCAGTTTTCTTAGTTGGCATGTAAGTGTTTTGCCTCCTTTATCACCTCCTTCCCAAAAGGTATGTCTTAACCGGAGAATGACTGCTCCTGCCTTCCTATTCAGAAGCTGATTAATTTGAAAGCGCAGGCCCAAAATAGTTCTGCCTGTAGGGGAGTGCATAGAGGCGGAGGGCATAGATTTAAAACTGTCTTCAGCTGCTGTGAGCTGCTTTTCTAAGGTTACCAGTTGGTGCTCCCTCTCTCTCCTTTTCAGCACTGCATAACCCATGATATTGTCCCTCATCGTGGCTTTAAACACTTCCCACGTGGCGGCCGCTGAGACATCTGTTATGGGATTTTCAGCAAAAAAGAGTGAAGCTTCATTTTTGGCCCATGAGATAAAATTAGGGTCCCTCCCTAGGAGAGGGTCTAATCTCCATTGTCTAGGTGGAGGGCTACAATGTCCCATTGTATAAGGAGCTGCACCAGGGCATGGTCGGAGATGGTTCTGGGAAGAATCATAACATCAAGGGTTTTAGCTGTGATGGTTGGTGATCCCAACCAGAAGTCCAGTCTGCTATATGAGGCATGGACTTCTGCGTGGAAGGAATAATCCCTCGTTCTGGGGTGAAAAAGTCTCCATAGATCTGTAAACCTCTGGTCTAAGATCATCTGCTGGAGGGCTTTCCCACTTCTAATATAAGCCTCTTTGTCTGTATCATTCCTATCCAGAGATGGAACCAAAGTCAGATTAAAGTCCCCGCCTATGAGGAGGGGGTAGTCTGGGGAGTTGAACTCTAACTCCGCAAGCTTGTGAAAAAAAAACTGGGGATTGTCTTCATTGGGGGCATAAATATTGCAAAGCATAAGTGAGCCTGTGGGAGTTTGGTATGTAGCTATCACCCATCTACCACCCTAATCTGAGAGTGTCTGCATTAATGTCCAGGGGATATATTTATGCAGAAGGATTAGGACCCCATGCTTCCTGGTAGCTGCATTAGAATGAACCTGCTGGCCCACCCATTCCTTAGTCATATGAGTATGATCGTCCCCTGACAGTTTAGTTTCCTGTAGAAAGGCAACTTTGGACTGTAAATGTTTCAGATGTGTCAGGACTTTCTTTCATTTCATTGGGGAATTCAGTCCTCTGACATTCCAAGTGTGAAACACATTCAAGTGTGGAACACCATGTCTGTCATATCGATCTGATGATTACCTAGAGAGATTAGATGAAGTCAGTGCAGGGAACCTGGGAACCACTTCTGTTATATTGGATTATGAAATACGCTTAAACAGCAGTGGTCCCGAAAGTACTATGTGCCACCTATATAAAAGAATTTTAAAGTTTGCAGTCTATGGTTGCTGATTAGGGGCCTAGTATCTACTTTCTATATCTACTTAACCTATCAAACAAAACACATTAGAAAGCACAAAGGAACTTAACCGGTTGGATCCCCAGCCAATGGTATGTCCAATCATGTTGTGGGACGTGGAAGAATCTAGATCTCTGTGAAGGGGGGTTACCCCACACTATGGAACTACTAAGCTGATCAGTGCAATACTATCAATACAAATAAGTGAGAATTATCAGTAAACTCCTGCCCTGAGCCTATTCAGGGTACACAGATATAGGTCAACCTGCATCCCTGGTGATCAGACATCAGAGGGATCATGTCGAGTGATCTATAATTATAGATCTACCTATGGCTGGCAGAGAACCCTGGCCCCCCAGCACAAAGACAGAATCCAAGATTATCAATCATTTTTAACAGTCCTGTCCATCTGGGTATTATTGGTGACATAATTATTTAGTCACTTGCCATAAATACTGCCAGGCCACTGCATAATCTCTCCAATTCTGGGACCTGGGGAGGGGGCCCATACAAGTCTCAAACAGTGGGACTGATAAACTGAACATACCATCTTTTGTATCCCATAAGTTAGGCAGTTAGCCTTATGTCAGAACAAACCTCCTTTTGGCTAGTAGTAAAGTATAACATCTATACTATAGAGGATCATTTATAAAATAATACTAGATGAAATTCTATGCAGCCTGGAATAATCCAGACTATTGAACGTCTTACCCAGACCATTAAACATCTTACCCCAGTGCTCTAGCATGGCAGAATATAATATCTGCCTCCAAATGGGGGCATCTGAGGTTAAAACTGAGATCCAGCCTTAATTGAGATCTATCTCTGCCCTGTTCAGGTATAAAAACTGGAGGTTTATTTTACAAGGGGGGGAGCCCGTTAAGATGTATATTTAGAGTGGGTCTGAGCTCAGGGCACCTTGTTAAAATGTCATGAGTTTATCTCATATCCCCCTCCCCTTTGTCTGCTTTCAACCCCCAATAAACAATATTTGCCAAAGAGGCACCCATTATATCTGGATCGCACATAGCCCACTGATAGGAGGTGGATGTTGTATTTCAGCTGAGCTCTTTCCTGTAAAACGCCCTTTATTGAGGGAGACTGAAATGAAAATACTGCTTTCGGGTTTGAGATCTGCCTAACACTTAATATACATACTCCTCCTCCTCCTGTCTTGTTGGGGCCCTGATTATTCTCCCCCTTGTTGCATCCCAAAAGTTGTGCAGTACAGAAAAAGCAGGGATAGGTATTCAATGGTCCACTAAATCAGGCCAAGATATAGTTAACATTTAGCTCTATCACTAGCATTTTAACCCATACGCAGCACACACTAAATACTTATTACACAGTCGGCCCAAGGCCACAGTATCCCATCTTAACAAAACAGTCCACTTATCTAGTACCACTGGATTTGGCATCTAGAGGGAAATAAAAAAGGTCTGTTCCAAGCCTGCAATGACTTGTGTTGAGGGAGTTAGACTTTTATCTCCCTAGTAAGCAGGCCCCAATTAATCCTGATATCCCCTCCTTGTTAATCATCAATCCCCTGAGACATCTATCCCTCGGTACTTATATGACTGACGATCTTCCTGTAGTTATGATTGTTCACTTTGGCCTCCTGAATGGGAATGTTGTGACTCCGACTGGTTATCTTCAGTGTTGCAGCTTGGTGGAGAACTGGGAGCCGAGGATCGTGAATCTGGATCCTGCAAGGGCAAGGCCACGTTTGTGGCCGAGGCCCAGTTAATTCCTTCTCCGCTGAAGCTTCTATTTGGGGGTACTGGCTTGATAGCCATCTCCTCTTCTCGTTCGATATCTGGCAGATCTTGTAACAGGGAAAAGCGGTTTTGTGTGAAATGGTGGCTAACATACTCTGTTTTGGACATCTTGGTGGAAGTAAAGTTTGATCCTGTAGGTAGGTCAGAGATGAGTGCCCTTTCCTGTGGATGATCATGCTTGGAGTGTGGCGATGATGGTGGCTTTTTCCTGGATCTCTGTGTTCAGGGGTCCAGCATTGGTTGAAGGGATGTAACAGGCATCATTGCTTTAGCATCCAGCGGGTCTTCCTGTAGTGAGGATCGTCGGGTCCTTCCATCTTTTTAATTGTAAGAAGAGGAGCCCCGGGCTGCCACCCATCTCCCTGTAATGAAGGTCATTGCAGCAGCTGGAGAGTCGAACTGGTGTGTAGTGCCATTCTCTGAGATCTGTAAATTGTCAGGGTATTGCAGGGTGAAAGGTACTTGTAAGGCATGTAGTTTGCGATGAACTTCGGAGAAAGCCATCCATTTAGTAGCTAACTTCTTAGAGTAATCTTGAAAGATCATAATCGAATGTTCATGCCAGCAAAGTTGCCCCAGTTCCCTGGCTCTAGCTTGTATAGCTTCTTTTTCAACATGATTTAGAATTCGGACAATAAACAGTCTGGGTCTGTCCTCCTACCTGGGTTTGGGTTGCAGTGAGCGATGTGCCCTTTCGATCATGATCCTCATACCCTCAGGCAGTTTCAGAACTTCAGGGAGCATTCATTGCAAAAAGGATAGAGCCTTTCCAGCTTCACAAACCTCCGGAAAGCCAAGGATCTGCAGATTATTGTGGCAGTTCCTGTTTTCCAAGTCCTCAAGCTTGTCCTGTAGGAAACAAATTTGGGCCGCTTGTTCTCGCATAGTTGCACAGTGGCCCTGCATTACGTCATCCTGTACTGTGGTTTTATGTTCAATTCAGTCCACCCTAGCATCCAGCTGTTGTATTGATATTACAGTGGTGTTCGCCGCCAAAGTTAAGGCATCGATGCTGGTCTTTATTGATGCGAACATATCTCTGATCGAGGGTTCTGCTCCTCCCACTGCCAACTGCGCCATGGGGCCTAATGGTGTGGATGTCTGCAGAGCAAACTGGCTATTTTTGAAAGATTCCTATGTTCCGATTGTCTCTGTAAAACAGTCTGGAATTAGCGGGTAATTTCTGATCACTGCTAAACTTAATAGTTCACATTGAGGATCACCGGAGAAGCATATAATCGGGTTCTAGGCTCATAGGCAGAGAGAGCTTTACAATTAAGTTGCCATCTTGGTTGGTGGTTGGCCACGCTCCCATCGTATTTTTTTTTAATTGATCAAAAACCAAGCTGGCAGGTGCAAATTAATAATAAAACAAAAACAATTGAATAAAATGTTCAGTTAGTTTGCATTTATCAATAATGATCTCTTCACTGATATTTAGTTGCTGGGACACCACTGATGAGGTAAACTTATCTTCCAGCATTTTCACCGTGAATCAGAATTTTTCAGGATCTCTATCATTTCCCTGTACTATCATAGGCAACAAATGGATTTCGCCATTTAGATTAAATGAGTACATAAATTTCTCTTCACCAGAAGGTGATTCGGTCATACTCAGATTTAGTGGTACTAGCAGTGACCATTAATTAATTAATTAATCAATTAATTAATTGTTTGTTCATTTATTTTTCCCACGTTCCCCCTTTTTCCTTCTGTTTGACACCAAACAATTAGGGCCCATAAAACTGCTGTACCATCACAACAACTGAGTATGTGAGCAATACAGCACCTTCCCAGCTAATTCCAAAGCCACTGCCTGGTCAGACAGCAGGAGGCACATGTTTATCAGTTGGTCTGCATCCTACCTCACATGAAGATAAGCACTTCTCTTCTGTGGCTTGCTTGGCTCCCAGCTGGTTCCACATCAACCACGGTCTCCCAGGTGCCACCACAGTGGGCTGTTGCCCTACTACTGGGCTTGTTGTTTATTTTTATTGTTGTCACTGTTTTTTTATAGTAAGTTCAGAAAACACGGGGGTAGGGGGTAGTCACAGGGGCATAAAAAGATATATGTAAAAACTGTTGGGTGGCTATTAAGAATTATGACATGCTAGAATGAGCTGCTCACTCACAAATGTTTTAATAAATCTAATATGTCTTCATTCAGATATTTAATGCTCACCTGTTTGTCAAACTGCCATTTCATGGCTAGTAATTGCCATTTCCATGGGGCTTAGTGATTTTATTAATCTACTCACTGACATGTAACTTGCACAGTGTTTTCACCAATTTTTGTCACAAATATCTCGGGCTTCCCAATCACCCAATCCATTTATCTCAGTAGTCACAGCTGTATATCTTCATTCATTTAGACTTCAGAAGTTTAAGCGGGCTGCTCTAAAATTTCTTACATCCTTTTTATGGATGAAGACATGCAAAAATTAGATAGCTATTTAAATAAGAACGGGCACTTCAGGAGCCCAAAATATCTGCGACAGGAGATGGTGCAGCCACTGTGCATAGCATGAGTCAGCTACTAGAAGAAAGCACCACCAAGCCCAGAGAAACTTGCAACCTCTAGCCACAAAATGTAAATATGATGGGCAGGTGGTCACAGTGAATTTGCATGAATTAGTCTTAGCTTCACTTACACATGTGATGAGTCAGCTGCTCTTTCTTTTTTTACATAAAAGCAAAAATTCCTTTATCCATTTAAGTAAAAATATAGACATATTAACATTCACATTGCCATGTACAGAAAAGTGTATGAATATCTGTCTGACAGGTGGTATGGAAGAAAACTTGAAACTGAATAATAATTCGTACAACAGAAAGCAGTTAGTGTTTGAAGCATTTCAGTCATGAATGCTGAATTATATTAATAATAAACACAAGTACACAACACTTAGTTGTTTCTCAGTTAAGTACTGCAGCCCAGACTGATGACATGATTGTTTAATGTATTACTTGAAGCACTGCACCTATAAATGTTTAAAATAGTTTTAGTCATGGGAGTGTTGTTTAAACACGTCACAAATAAAAACTCAAGTGCAATTACACACATTCCATTATGAAAGCCCAAATGTGATGATAGAAAACTAAAAGTCCTTCTATACATATGCTGTGTATTCATCTGACAGTTACAATTTCAAGGGTCTGTGTAAAGCAAAATACGTTTTCTAACTAGTGCAATATTTAATGAAGAACATTGGCACAGGCATATCATCTGCTTGGAAGTTAAGCAACTAACAAAATAAGATACATTTTTTCTCACACCCAGAAATACAACACCAGAGTTATGTGTCCAACGTGCATAAACGATTAAAGAGTCTAGTTACAGCTTTTCATAGTTTCTGCTACAGTCAGTACGTCAGCCTCAGTTCTTTCCCAAGAGCATGATTGGCATTGTTCATACAAATTATGTCCTAGGGCTTTAACTGCTGATTCTACAGTATCCAGTCATAGGAGTTGTGCTTTGGTGGGACAACAGTTTTGAGATTCTTATAACCTTCACCTTTAACACTGGCCTTAGCAGAAATTGGCACCAAGTCTCAGAAATAGAAAGAGGGTTTCAATTTAACAAAACATTAGGTGTCCTTTACAGTACATCCTTAGTTCACTGGAATTATATTAAAGGCACATACAATTATGCAACCTGATGCTGTATAGAACCTTATGTATCCTAAAACAACAAATACATATTGTGTTGTATCCTCTTGCTGGAAAATATATTATTGCTTTGTGATTCTTCTTTTCTAACATCCTGTAGAATACTGCAGTTATTAAAAATGCTATGAGATTGTGACATAACTTTTTGCATTAATGTATGGTAAATGCAGTGTTTCCCACCGGTTTTATTTCAGAATTTGTCTATGGGTATTAAAACAATAACATTGCTGAAGACCTTTACAAATCCCTTTAAAGAAAGTACAGTATTCTGTGAAACCCAGCTGAAGAAGAAAGCAATACAGTGAAAAAATGTTAGCACTGATAGAATGTTTCCTTAAACAATCAAGCTTAATAACTGAAAAGTTATAGAGAAGCAGGGAGACACTGAAAACATGATGCTACTTTAAAGTAAGTTGAACTCATAGCATTAATAAACACAACATTCCATGGTACAGTAGGCCTTCTATTACAAATTGATCACCTCGGCCCAGTGGCACTGAGGGCTGAGGCGCTGGACACCTTACCTCGTGCTACACTAGTAACCCATGTTCAGGAACTAGCACGGGCCGCTGGGGGTTGGCAGGGGAGGAGAAGGATCGAGCATCCAAGGGATTGTTCTCCTTCTCCAGGGAGGGGGGACATCAGTGGTCGGCTCCTGACTGACCCCTAGTGGAGGCTGTGGAGCAGTCCACTGATACTGCAGAAAGAGGCGGAGATGGGGCAGACACCTGGAGGAGTGCATGTGGATGTGAGCGTGCTCCCTCCACTGGCATAATTGCACAGCACATCTCCAGGGCAAAAAGTGAAAATTGGCTCCTGGTCAGGCAGCATGAGCTTCCGACCTCCGTGGCCCAACCCCGAATGCCCTTCCTCAACTGGATCCTTACAGGTGAGTTGAGCTTAGTGGGAGAGGCTACTCATCACCCCACCACAGGGAGCAAGCCATGGGGAAACTGAAGTTGGCCTGATGTCGGGGGGTGGGCCAGGAGGTTGGTTGGGATGTACAGCTGACCAGGGAACCAGGGGGAAGAAACAGATAGCGAAAAAACAAAAACAAATAGATCACCTTAGAGATTGCAAAGAGAGCAGAAGAATATGGGAAACTTTGTATAGTTCATGAACCTACAGTGGAGCTTGACAGAATTCAACACAGTACTGCAGAGTTGTAGAGTTATGGGAAGAAACAATGTGATTTCAATGTCAGTTAATCTCTTTTGTCGTCCAGGGATCTGTGGCATTGTGTTGCATCCTGGTGGGCTCCAATGTAAGTGCACATATTCTCCCTAGGTGTAGTACCAATCTTTTATACGGTACTCTGGATAGATTGTTACAGTTTCTTAGAACTTTTGTGCTTCTTTATTTTTGCAATGATGTAGTAAATATATTTGCTGTTTTAAAGATCCACATTAATAAGAAGAGTTCAGATATTTAGTGTCATTAACTCTAACTTTGAAGTTTCTGTCTTATTTCATTGTTTATGGAAACATTTACTTTGTCATGATATATTTTTTGTTACAGAATATTCCTTTATTTTCTTATAGTAAATGGATATTATACTTATATATGCTAGTATATATATATATATATATATATATATATATATATATATTCATTGCAAAAAAACATCATTAATGCATCATTTAGGATTGTTACCTAAGCAACAAAAGCAGGGAAATGTGGTGTTATGATTTCCAACCCTAACACCCCACATCCACCCTGCAGACACTGACAAGCATCAGGTGTGTGCCTTGGGGTCGTTGAAACCCTAACGCCTCAGGTGTTAATTGGTATTTTCACCCAAATTTTCAACATGGTTTTTTGTGACCCCCCCACCTCATGAACAGTGGCAATATTAGTTTCTTAGCCGAAAGCTGATTTTGCACAGCAACTACACCATTTGGTACAACAGGTGCGAAAACACATTTTGAACAGGATGTGAAAAATGACAGCTGTACTGTTCACGGGGAGGTGTAAAAAATGGCAGTGTTGAAAATCTGCAGTGAAAATATTTAAAAAACTGGTGAAGTCACGAGCATGCTTAGAAACTGTGCAACGCACACCCATAATGCAATTAGTTTGGGGATTTTTTACAGCAGATTGTCAACACAGGCATTTTGGGACCTCCGCTCATGAACAGTGTCACTGTGATTTTCTTAATCTGTCCGGAATAGTGATTTTCCACAGCGATCACGCATTTCTGTGCTGGAAGTGCGAAAGCACATTTCGGTCATGGTGTGAAAAATGATAATTGTACTGTTCATAAGGAAGTGTGGAAAAATGCCAGTGGTGAAAATCTGGACTGAAAATATTACAAATTCATGAACTTATGAGGGTGCGTGGAAACTGCGCAATGCTCACTCGTAACACATTTATTTTATGGACTTTTGTCACCAAATTTTAACATAGCCATTTTAAGACCTCTGCTCATAAACAGTGTCACTGTGATTTTCTTAATCTGTCCCAAACATTGATTTCGCACACTGACTGTGCCATTGTGCGCGACATGTGCGGAAACACATTTTGGGCAAGATGTGAAAAGTGACAACCATGCTGCTCATAAGGAAGTGTGGTAAAATGGAAATGTTGAAAATCTGGATTGAAAATATTAAAAATTTGTGAACTTACGAGCGTGCGTAGGAACTGCACAACACACACTTGTAAATCAGTCATTTTTGGGAATTTGTTCACCAAATTTTCAACACTGGGTTTTTGGGGGCCTACCTCATGAACTGTGATACTGTCATTTCATAAATCAGTCCCGAAAGGTGGTTCTGTGCAGCGACTGCAAAATCACCTTCCGGGGATGATAAATGCCATGACAGTGCCAGAATTCATGAGGAGGGGTCCCAAAAACCCCATGTTGAACATTTGGTGCCAAAATTCAGAAAAATGCCTGAGATATTCATCAAAGTTGAAAAACCCCTATTTACTCCATTATACAGCTTACTGGCATTTCTTCAGTTCGCAGTCGACTTTGAAGAGTGCAGACATGTTCCCGGTCCACCAAAGATCATCTCGCTGGCCTCTGGAGGTAAGTATAGGGTGAGGTGGGGGTGTGGGGAAGTGGATGCACAGAGGGTGGGTGTGGTTTGGGGGGCAAGACAATCAACAAGGGACCATTTTTTTCCTCTTCAGGTGTTTGTTTTCTTTTAGGAAAATGGCACAGGACTTTTGCCACGCTGGGGTGGGCTCCCAGCATGGCAGTGGGAAGATTTTTTTTGGGGGGGTCAGTGGAGCCGAAGTGGGTATTGGGCACCCCCATTGGCCATACAGACATGTGCCATGCTGGGGTGGGCTCCCAGCGTGGTAACTGGAAGTCTGTTTCTTTTGGGGGGTTAATTGAGCTAACAGGGGATTAGGCACCCCCATCACCATTCTTACTTATGCCACGCTGGGGTGGGCTCCCAGTGTGGCACCTAGAACTCTGGGGGGGGGAGCACGGAGCCGATGGGGGATTGGGCACCCCTGTCAGCCATACTGTGTGCGGCAGGTGGGGGGAGCACAATTCAGAGACACTCAGAGGGCTGGGTAATATTATTATAATACTGATCAGGTTTGCCAACAAATCACAACTGATCTACTTTTTCAGTCTCTGTGGTTCTGTTTTCCTGCTTTTGTCAATGCCACTCCTACCCTGAACTCTGACTCAACATTCCAAGGATGGCAATTAGATGTTTTTTTGGAAACATTCCAAAGATGTCATTTTAGTCACTTGCCTCCTCCTGGAAAGACAGTCCTAGGAAAAGTTCACTTCAGACTGAATTTATGTTCCAGGAAAAGAAAGCAGAGACGTATACAAGCAGGATTGCTGGCACTATGCTAATCATCACTATCTTATCGCTGCTCACTGAAGCGGAGCTCTCCCTTTCAACTGTACGCCACTGCATTTTCAACTGCTGTCATAGACAGCTGCAGCATTCATTGGTGAACTGTGGCTGTGCCTGCAAACACACTGACTGAATTGGAAGACAGGGTGCCACACCTACAAAAACTCAGTTGATGGCACTATGTTTCTTGCACGTGCATGCAAGCAAACATAAAAATGGCACAGAGAACCCTGTATCTGTATTTCTAAAATTATTTATAAAGCACTCTGCAAACTTCAAAGAAAATGGGGAAACACCCTTTGTTTATATTTTATATTGGTGGAACTGACAGCCATCAGTTCAGGGATTTAAGCAAATGTACAAGCGCTTTTAAGTGCAATACAGTTACAGCTGTACTTTTCTTTTTCACAGTTTTCTGTGAAAACACTTTAGTTTTGTATTTGGCGCCAAACCAGTAGCTGCCAGCCCATAATATCCCTGGTTTCCCTGGCACGTTTTAGACAGAGAAAACTATCACTGTCACCAGAATTTACAGGTGGTTGGAGCAGTTTTGCTTTATTCCAGGCGCCCAACCAACCTGTCAAACAGGTCCGTGACAGGGTACTAGAAGGGGTTTTGCAAGAGACGCAATGCTGACTCAGTGCTTCACAATGCAGTGGCTCTGAGCTCTGTAGAATCCTGTTGTGCAGAAGCCAGAAGACCCGCTGTACTGAAGCATACTGCAAAATACTTTGTTCTGTGTCTGTCAGTACTGCACTTTCAATTCTCTCTATTATTTGTATGCCAGCATAGCAGGAAAAAAGGGCGACTTGGTTTTTAACAACTCAGGTGAATACAGAAACCCAGGCTCTGCATTTAAAATCACAGTAACCCCTTTTTGCACAAAAAGGTGCAGCAGTGTGAATAACTGTTTCAGCAAATGTTTCAGCAACCAGATGGGACAGAAAAATAATAAACAAAGCGGAGAAGCATAGAATGCAGGAGATCCTTGAGTGGGTGGCCAAGTCCACTCAGGTAGAAAATGAGAAAAAGACTGAATAGGAGAAAGAGGAACAGTATGCACTACTGCAGTAGACTTACAGTTAGAGGGAAGAAGAAGGGGTTTGTCCAGGTTGCCAAAAAAGTGCAAACTGGGGAGGGCAGTCATTTTACTGACACCACCACAAGTTGGCTATCTTTTCCTTGGTTTGGGTCTTTGCTATTCTGACTGCCTTCCCTGCTTCCTTCTGCTTTAATTCGTACAGTTCTCTGTCCTGCTCCTTCTGTGTTTCCTTATACTTCCGGAATGCTATCTTTTTCTCCCTTGCCTTCCCCACCACCTCTTTTAAGAACCATAGTATTTTCTTCCTTCGTTTTGATTTGTTTATTTGCTTCACACAAAGGCTTGTTGCCTCTGTGATGGCAGTTTTAATTTTTCCCATTGTTCCTCTACTCCTCCTTCTTGCCTGCTTGTTAGTGCTTTTCTGAGGCACTCTCTCATTTTGCCCAAGTGAGCCCTTCCAAAGTCCAGTACCGTCACTTTTGTCTGTCTTGACTCTATGGCTGTGCTTATCATGAACCACACTGCTTGGTGGTCACTTGTTCCCAGATGGCTACCCACTTCTTAATGTGAGATCCTTTTTCTATCCCCATATGAGAGTACCAAGTCTAAGATTGCTCCCTACTGAGTGGGTTCAAACACTAGCTGTCTGAGGCATGTCCCCTGTAGGGCATCAAGAATGACCCTGTTCTTGGATGTGGCAGCAGCAAAGGTGCTGCAATTAACATCTGGCATATTCAGAAAACACTTGAGAGTCACAGTCAAAAGGATTTTCACTGCCCAGTCTGTCTTCAGTGTTCACGAGGATCAACACCCCCCCCCCCCAATGGAGTCCCACAAAAGGATTTTCACTGCCCAGGTACGGCCGAGCACAGCTACGTGCGTAGAATTTCAAACTGCATGTGTGAGAAGGAAGGAACAATGGATTCAGAGTAATGGTGTCAATTTCAAACAGACCCATCTCCATTTTTAGTCGGCATAGCATTGCTGATAGTTTTCTGGCTCTGTACCCTTCCAAAAATTCCTGCTGAGTTTGAACCAGTATTGTAAGGACCTTTAATATTAATCCTGCCTATTTTGAAGCAATTTCATTGCAATTCTGTATGAAGTCTTAATTGTTGGATCTGACTAATTGTTATAATATGATCTGGAACAATGATTTGTCCTACATATGTACTAGTAGCATGAAGATGTTGCCAAATGAATTGTGAGAGCATGTAAATGTATGTCCTGCATAGCGCCAGAAACTGTAGGTAACTTTAAAAATGTTTACAATCTAGGAAGTTTAAACCATGTTAACCTTCAGCTTGGAAACTATTTAGCATGTTTTTAAAAAAAAAAGAAAAAACAAGGGTTGAAGCTTTCAGCTGTACCAGGTTTACTAAAACTGCCCTGCACACTGCTCCGTGCATCTTAGCTACAGTAGAAGCATTCAGCTACTGCTTTTTAGATATGAGTGCACTTACCTGAAAGCTTTAATGTCAGTGATCTCGAGCTGCTTTGTGCCAATAAGTAATGCTCCCGCTTCTCTTTCCTTCCCAGTCTGTCTGCAGTGTTCCTGAGGACCAACACCCCCCCATCCCACTGGAGCCCCACAAAAGGATTTTCACTGCCCAGGTATGGTCGAGTGCAGCTACATGCATAGAATTTCAAACTGCATGTGTTTTTCCCTGCCGGCGCTCTGCGCCGGCTACCTCACCACCCCCACCACCACCACCACCACCCTTGGCAGACTCTGACTTTTATAGATCTTGTCACATGTAGGGAATATACCTACCAGCCCACTCTCCCATTAGCAGATTATATGTTTTCTGCTCTAGTGGCCACTACACTCTCCTATCCCACTGTCAAACCCTGCAAGCAACATGCTGCTTCTGATTCTCATCACAGTGTGCCAGCTTACACTCCAAACTTCCCTCCCACCTGCTTCCCATCCTCACCTACTTCCAAACCCCATCTCAGTAGGTAACGTCTTTACTCCCCATCATGTTACTCCCCATCATGTAACTGTCACCCCAATACTACTGCAGCATCGCTACCCCCAGAACGTCTGGATCAGTAGCACTTCCATCCTGCCACCATCTTTTCACGCAGGCCTAACAGCATTAATCTCCTCCACACTAACTACCCCTCTGCAAACATCACAACAGGTTACCACCCCCTGCAAGGCAAAATGGTGCATGCATATTCCTAAACATTTTTTATTGTTGCTACTCCTGTCTGGGGACATAGAGCTAAACTGCGGCACATACCACCCCAACACCTACCAGACCCTCACATTACCAAGAGGTCTTAAACTTGTGCACCTCAGCATCTGTAGTATCCTGAATAAAATCACAGCCCTTCAACCAACTGTACTATCCCTCTGCCCAGATGTAATGATAATCACCAAGACCTGGCTGAAGCCCCATAATTTGGACACAGAAGTATCTATACCCAGCTACTGGCTCATTCATCAAGACCACTTGGGCACCAAAAAGGGGGAGGTGTAGCCATGTACATCTCCTCAATGCTTCAGTTCACCCAGGTACAGCTCTCCATGACCACTCAGACCATCAACTCCCTCCTAATCAAACTCTTCCTTTCCTACTCCACTCCACTATACTTTGCAGGGTCCTACTGTTCCCCGGACACCTCCCAGCCTGACGTGCTGGATCACCTGGGCACCCTAAAGTCTACCACCTCCAAGGGCGAGTTACATATTCTAGGGGATTTCAATTTCAACTGGCTCGCAAACAGTAATTCCAAACTTTGCAGCCTAATCACAGCCCTAAATCTCACCCAACAAATTTCTGAACCCACTCACCTAAATCACAAATCTCAGAACCAT
This sequence comes from Neoceratodus forsteri, assembly GCA_016271365.2. NCBI lineage: Eukaryota > Metazoa > Chordata > Ceratodontiformes > Ceratodontidae > Neoceratodus > Neoceratodus forsteri. Next base: position 406,489,591 of record CM057456.1, on the reverse strand, counting down.
TCCCTCTTGGATTGGGTCCTTACCTCTGAACCCCATCGGATCATTGAAGCTGGACTCCTCCTAGACTCCCTAAGCGATCACCATATGATCTACAATGTAAGAAAAAATATACAGACCCATAGCACCACCACCACGGACATTGTTCACTAGGTCATACAAAGACCTCAACCTAGATGCGCTTCTAAGCAACCTGGCACAAGTCAATTGGTCCTTCATCTCCCAGGCTTCCTCCATTGACTCAGCCCTAAAATTCTTTAAGGATACTTTCCTCGCCGTGTGGAACACCCATGCACCCCTTAGAAGAAAGAGGGTAAGGGATGCCCACCAGCCCTGGGTCTCTGCCGAACTCATTGACCAATTCCATGCTAGGGACCATGCCTGGGAAAATGTACAAGGCAACAGGCACTCAGGCGGCACTCCAATTATACAGGTCACTTCATAATTCCTGCACTAGGCAAATCCATCAGGCCAAAGCTAACTATTTCAAGGCATCCTTCCACACAAAACTAAATCACCCATCAAATTTCTGGAAAACAATCAAGTCACTCTTTTCTCCCCCAACCCAGCCTTCCACCCCTACCCTAAATGTAGAAGGCTCCATTGTCTCTGAACCAGTTGAAGTAGCCGCTATCTTCAATACCTTCTTTACCAGCTGCACATCCTCTCTTCTAGCCTCTCTACCTCACCCCCCCAAATATGCACCCACCCCGATGCCAACATCCTTCCAGACTACTGGCTTCTGTTTTCGTTGGGCTATCCCACTCATTGTGCTATAACCCTGCAGTCTCTCAATCCCTCAAAAGGCAAGTGCCCTTCAGGGTTTGATTCCAAAATGTTACATCTATCTGCCTCTGCCATTGCCACCCTGCTGGCTGCGCTGTTCAATCTCTCATTTTCTTTTGCCGACATACCAGCTGACTGGAAGCATGCTATTGTCATCACCATCCCAAAAGGGGGGGACCTATTGGCACTGGGTAACTACCGCCCAATCTCCCTACTCCCCATCCTTGCCAAACTACAGGAGCGCCTTGTCCTAGCCCAACTCTTCTCCTTCTTTGACTTCTCCTCCTCCTCTTTCTTCACGCCCTACCAATCAGGTTTCAGGAAATCACACTCCATCATAACCTCCCTTCTAAGGCTCACTGACACCATCCTCATGGGCATGGATAAAGGGCACACCACCTCAGCCATGTTCGTAGACCTCACAAAAGTTTTTGACACAGTCTCCCACTCCCTACTGCTCTCCAAACTCTCTAGTGCCAGACTCTCAGGTGAGACTACCATATGGTTTCACTCATACTTGGTAGGTAGATCTCAATTAGTAAGAATTGGACCTAACACCTCCTCCCCCCTCCCATCACTACTGGGGTCCCACAAGGCTCTGTCCTCAGCCCGAAACTCTTTTCTATTTTTCTAAATGAACTTCCCTCAGTCTGCCCTCACACATCCATACACCTGTAGGCTAATGATACCATACTGAATGCATCAGGCTCCTCCCCCGCTGAAGTGACTCTACACTCCAACAGGATTTCAGTGCGGTACAACACTGGTTTGGCTCAAACTAGCTTTTTCTTAACTCCAAGAAAACAGTGTCCCTAACTTTTGGGACAGGACAAAGGCTCTCCCGGCTCAATTCTACCCCTACTTTTCTCACCACTGAGGGGACTCCTCTAGAGACTTGCACCTTCTTCAAATACCTCAGGGTCTGGCTTGACCAGCACCTTGACTTTTCCACTCACATTGACTCGATCCACAAAAAACTGCACCCAAAACTAGGAGCCTTATATAGGAACAATGGTAGCATACCTCTGGTGACCCGTAAGGAAATTGTCCAGAAGATGATCCTCCCGATACTTGACTACGGGGATATAGTCTACAGCACTGCTCCCAAGTCTGCCTTAGTCAGCCTGGACCCTCTCTTCCGCTCCTTCTGTCGCTTTGCCCTTGACTGCCCCCCTCTGACTCATCACTGCAACCTCTACAGCTCCCTTGACCTAACGTCGCTCCACAATCATAGACACGTCCACAGCATCAAGACCACAGTGAAATTCTGGTCACAGTCCCTTCCCCCCACCTTGCATCTGCCCTCTCACTCCTATCACAGTCCACCTACTACCTCAGGAGTGGAAACTCCCGGCTTCTAAATGTTCCATGCATATCCACAGAAAAGGACAAAGCAGCGTTCAGATACCTCATGCCTAAACTTTGGAATGCACTCCCAGCAGGCATTCCTGATTTTACTAACACCTCACACCTAAATCACCTCCTCAAGACGCACTTCTTCTCATCATGCACCTGCACATAGGGCCACCTAGGGGCTGGTACCCCAGGTTCTTTACTCGAATTTAGGCCCTCTTGCTGTGCTCATAGCACTCCATCCCTGTCTTGCTTATACGCTTAGGTAGTGCAAAGGTGGGGGCAACACATGGAGTCTCCTCACAGAACTGTGATCATTTTTTGGATTTATTTTTCCTCATTGCCTGCTACATAACTATTTCTGCATATTGCAACTGTATACATGTACAATCTTCTTCTTCTGTTTGTAATATGCAACTGCATACATGTACAACTACTTTGTGATTATTATTTGTATGCTCCTTTATCCCCTTGTTGCCTGTCACACAACTTTTTCTGCATATTGTAACTGTACACATGTACTACTTCCTCTACTGTATGTAAATGTAATTGCATATATGTACAATCTACTTTGTGATTATGATTTGTATGCTCCATTTGTCCCCTTCCCCCAGGACTCATCTGGAATCGAGCGGTATCCCGCTCAGTATACTTTCCTGGTAAAACTCTTAAATAAATAAATAAATAAACTTCAACTGTCCATGATAGACTATTCCCAGACTGTGTACTTCCTCTTCCATCTGAAGCAGAATCCCATCAAAAACCTGGAGCATCAGGCTTCATTTTAGTGCCATTTACCAATGATCATTCTTAATTAGAGCGTTCCAACATTCCCTACTTAAGGGACATCTGCCTCCCTCCATGAGAGAAGCCATCATTACAGTCTTTCCAAAAAAGGGAAAGGATCCAGGGCTCCCAGGTAGTTATCGTCCCATTTCTCTTATTAATGCAGATGCCAAGATATTGGCCAAGGTTCTTGCAGGTCGGCTTGAATCCCTTTTACAAGGCCTGATTAATCCATCACAAGTGGGCTTTGTTAAAGGCCGCCTGGGGTCAGATCACCACAGAACCTCAGGGTCCTTATTTCATTCTGTCAACTCTCATTAATCCCTCGGTAGCGATGGCTATCGATTTCGAAAAAGGCCTTGACTCGGTCTAATGGCCTTTCCTATTCATATTCTTTCCAGTATGGATTTGGCCCAAATACATTGCCGGGTTAGACTCCTATATACTGCTCCCTTAGCATCGGTCCTGACCAATGGCTCCCTGTCCCAGCCCTTCCAATTACAGAAGGGCATGAGACAAGGCTGCCCACTCTCCCCCCTCCTTTTCATTCTAGTGACAGAACCCCTGGCCATTGCACTCAGATCCTCCAATCTTATCCCTGGAATCCAAGTGGGCAATACAAATTATAAAACCTTCTTATATGCAGATGACATCCTTATCTCTACTGAACATACCCCATTAGGGATTCAGACTGTCTTTGACATTCTGACTGATTTTGCAAAAATATCTGGCCTAAAGCTAAATCAGTCCAAAACTGAAAGTCTTCCAATGAATTCGGCTGCCTCTGGAGAAGAATTTATGGCCATGGGGCTTAAATGGTCCCCCCAGGGTATAAAATACCTTGGCATTGTCTTACATCCAGATCCATCTAAAATGATTGCAGCTAACTGCAGTCCTTTAATTGATACCCTGAGGCTTGAATTCGAAAGATGGAAAACATTGAAGCTTTCATTTGCCGGTAAAATTGACTAGATCAAAATGATGGCTTCTCCCAAGATGTTATACCTATTGGCCCACTTGCCCATGTCCATACCTCAAAAATGGTTCCAGAAGTTGGAGCCCTGATGGGTAACTTCTCTTGGGAGGACACCCCCCCCCCACGATATAGTAAGCTTAAGCTATGACAACACTGCAAAAGGGGTGGTTGGGGACTCCCCTGGTTGTAGCGGTAGCATATGGCTTTTGTTCTATCCCAGACCCTTAGATGGTTCTCTAAAATTGGACAAGCCTCTCCTAACTGGCTCCATCTAGAAGCTTCCCTAACCCACTCTTCCTCCCCAGAGGTTACCCTTTATGGCAAGGAAAAATATACTCTCGTACATCTCCCCCGCTATGTCATTATTGATACAATACTGGAGGCAAGCAATGGCTTTACTGGGCCATGATAAGGCTCCTTGGGTTCATATGCCTATATGGAATAACCCTGCCCTGACAATAGGGAAATCCCCCCTGAATTGGAAAAATTGGATGGGACTAGGTATCTCCTCAATACAGGACCTCCTAATTCCTGGCACATCGATCATAGACTCCTTTGACTCTTTGAAGGTACGATATCATCTCCCTACATCTCACTTTTGGAGATACTTACAGATAAGGGATGCCATATGTCACCTTCCAAATTTCTCATCCCACAATAGAACAGCAGAAAGCCCTCACCCTGTAGATACATGGGGTAGATTTACCAGGAACAGAGCTAGTCACATATATAGTGAGCTCCAAGACTCTACCACAGACCCCTCTCAAAAAGCCAGATTGCAGTGGGAGAAGGAACTACAGATTCCCATCTCGGAGCAACAATGGGAACGAGGATGGGTCCAAATTATCTAGCCTGCTGGGGTGGGTGCACTCGACTTATCATGAATAAGACCCTCAATAGATGGTATAGAGACCCGGCCAAATTGGTCAAGATGGGACTCTTACTGGCAGACATATACTGGAGATGTGGTAATCCCGGTGCCCATCTTTCCCATATACTCTGGGATTGCCCAAACCTTCAGTCCTTTTGGACAAGAATCCAGGACATTTGTCACAAGATTTTCCCTAACACAGGGTCGTATCCTCTTCTGCTCCTTTTGGGCTGCAGTAGCTCGACTGTGCCCCAATTCAGCCCAGTGGCACAATGGATCACAGCGGCTGGGGCTTTGGCTAAGAGCCTCATATTAAGGAGGTGGAGAACCCCAGAGATCCCGACTGTGCAGGAGTTCCTCCTGGCCCTGGCTCAAGAGGCCACATTCGAGAAGATCTCCAGTTTTGCCCAAAGTTCCTTAACCCAGTATGACAAATGCTGGCAGCCATATTTAAGGTCCGAGTATTGCCACAATACTCTCCCTAATGCTGCTTCTTAGATTCTCCCCCTCACAATCGGTCTGGTTGTGCATCAGAAATTCCCTTCCCCCTTTCTTAACTCACTTATTCATATATATTTAGGTAAGATTGCCTTTTGTACATAGTTGATATTGCAATGCGCAGTGAAGCTAGACATGCTTGAGCCAGAAAGCTGGACTGTGACTCAGCTCCTAGCTTGCTTTATCCTTACTTTTTCTGCCACATATCCTTTCTTACTCCTTCTTGTGGCTCCTTTCTTTTCGAGAAGAATGAACCAACATGGATTATTAATTCACGGAGTCAAGGATTGTAACATAATTGTTATGCTAAGATATATGCTTTTTATATTTTGTAACCTATGAAGTGTATATGTGGCGATTGTACATGATATTAGTGCCAAATGCAGTGATATGATTCAGATATGGAAATGTGACACTCTGTCTCTATGTGTATGTACTGTCCAAATAATACCAATAAAAATGTTAAACAACAAAATGATCATTCTTAAGCAGGGGCAACTCCATTTTACCAAGAATCACTGTCAACCAGTTGGAGGCCATCCAGATTTGATCTCTGACATGAACCATTATAATAGAAGTACAGTACCATCAGTGGCCTGCCAGGTGCTAAGAAAGATATAGCTAAGGAAGAAATGAGACGTCATGCTGTATCATCTAGTGATGTTAGATACATGAACCGCAAGCAGCACAGGAGAGAGAACTAATCCATGAGGAACTAGACAACTGAGAGCATCAAATGCAAATGGTGTGAGAAACTCAACACTGATCAGAGCACTCCCTTCAATCAAGGAATGGCCAGAACCATTTAAGAACAGTCCCAGTCAGTTCCATCAGCTTTTCAGTTCTGGTCAGCAACTACAAGGGTACATGGCATAACAATGGACAAATTGTCAAGAAGGAACAAGAAAGATACCTCCCTTAGATCCCTGCATAGGTGGAGATCATTGAATTTTCTACCAAGGACTGTTTCAATGTTAAGGCACCTACAGATGGCATACTCAAATTGTTCCAAAGTATAATTTACTTCAAGGTAATCAAGTGTCTTTTCCACAATGACTCTCACAACAACCTTCACAAGACATATTATGTTGAAGAAAGTTTTATACTCTTTGAGGTCATTAGCATCTAATAATGACTTCTTGAGCAGAGGCCTCACCATTGCCTATAGAAGGTATAGTGTCAGGAAGCAATCAACCTGGAGAAATATGTTCTCTTCTCTGAGTAAGATGCCTCCTTTTTTCCATAATAATTTTTATTGAAGTTTAAAAATGACAGAGAGATGTAAAACATTGTTTTGCAAGTATTCCAACAGCATATGAAATTAATAACAGATACATAAATAAGCAATACAGTACTCTATACTCCACTTTTGCTTTAAAAGTTTTACTTAAAATCTGTTTATACGGTTCTATGCTATAGCAGTGAAAGCCTAAAGGTGATGGCCGTTGTGAGGAAGTCAAGAGTGCTAAAAATTTATTTTGGCACTCTGACACCCCAGCACACAGCAAAAGGATGCCGGGGACTTAGTTATTTAATGTTTTCTGAGGGGGGCTTCACCCACCACACCTACCTACCAAAGGATTCTCAACTTCAGGGGGGTACATGTCGAGGGGGTTGAAAAACTGAAAAAAAAAGGTTCGGGCCAGGTGCAACAAAAATGCACCAGTGCCCAGACCCGAACCCAGTACCCTGCTGACCGATGCCAGCATCCTACCCACCACGTCACTGTGTCTGCTTGGCAACTCGCCATAGCACCACCCCTCACCTCCCTCACTGTGTGTGCCCACTCCCACCCCCCACGCACGTATGTATAGCAACATCCTGTCGCTATCGTCACCCACCCCCCATCTGGATGCTCTACCCTCCCATAGCCATCCCTGAAATGCACTGGGGGGTGGGATGCCATTATTGTAGGCACCCATTCCCCAGAGTTCTTATCAAGGGATACCGTTAGTACCTATAATTATCACAAGTAATATTTACAAACAAACAAAATTTGTCAGCAGATAAAGGCCTAGTGGTCTATCAAGTCTGCTGTAATGTGCAGCTAGCACCCCTTATTCTGCAGCTGTCCCTCCCTCCCACCCACCTTCCCTCCCATGACCCTCCCCTTGCCCTATCCCAGCCCCTTTTGACGCAGTCCACTGTTCTACTAGATACCACTTCTGCCAGTAACACATTCCACCCAGCTACCACCATCTCTGTAAAAAAGTGTCTCCTCCTCATCTCCCTACTGAACTTTCCTCCCTCCCATCTCATATCATGGCCTCAGGTGTCCTTATCCTTCCTTACTTTGAACAGCCCCTTTGTACCTGTTGTGTTTATTCCTTTCAGGTACTTGAAGGTTTCAATCATATCCTCATGTCCCTCCTGTCCTCCAGCAAGTTCATGTTCAATTCCCTCAACCTCCACTAGTATGGTAAGTTCCCTAGCCCCATGATCATCTTTGTTGCCCTGCGCTGCACTTCTTCCAGTAACTTAATGTCCCTCTTCAGATACGGGCACCAGTACTGCATGCAGTACTCCAGGTGCAATCTAACTAATGATCTATACAGTGGCAGAATCACCTCTCCCCTCTTAGAGGATAGTCCCCTTGCAATGCAACCCATCATTTTGTTGGCCTTTTCAGTTGCCTTCCTACACTGTGCTGAGTTGTTCATTGACCCCTTAATGAGCACCCCCACATCCTTCTCTTTGTCTGTCTCGGCTAGCTGCACTCCCCTGCGCTGGTTACTCCTCCTTGGGTTTTTCACCCCAAAATGCAGCACCTTGCACTTTTTGGCATTGAATCCCAGTTGACAAGTGTCCGACCAGGTTTCTAGCTTTGCCAGATCATCCTGCACCCCCTGCATCCCTCTAGGTCATCCACCACTGCTCCCATCTTGGTGTCATCAGCAAACAGACTGGTCTTGCTCTTGATGCCCAATGATATGTGTGCAATGAGTGTCCCAAACAACACTGGTCCCAACACTGAGCCCTGTGGAACACCGCTCATCACTACCCTTGAAGAAACATTTGATTTCAAAGAGAATGTAACTCGACACTCAAAGGAAAGTGTGTTTGTACTAATAGGGTGTGATTCTACTGTAACTTAAATCTGCTAAACACAAATTACTGTACTTCAAATTCAACAAAGGGTGACCAAATCCTATTAAACATTTTTACTTTATCCTGTAGAAGACAGTGAATCCTTTTATTACTGGAAGTAAATTCTATTTGTGTATACCATTCCTATAAGGAGGGGTGAGATGAGTCCTTCCAGTATCTTAGAATGAGTCAATTCACACTTAGAGAAGCATGGCAAGGCCAAATCTTTTGGAACCTGTCTAACCCTAGGTGGTCTGGGAATATTCCTAATATAAATGTAAATGGAGAAGGAGGACATGCCCTCCTTATGCTATCAAATGCTGCTGATGGATCCACGAAACAACAAAATAACTTGCTTTTTTTAACTGTAACATATTTCCATATAAAATGTTTTAAAACATAACAATGCTGAACTATAGATCTACTTGCTCCAAAACCATTCTGATATTCACTTAGTACTGAATTATAACTAATCCAGGATTGAAGTCTATAAAATATAATTTTACAAAATACTTTCTGTGAAATGTCAATCAGACTTATAGGTCAATATATTCTGGGGTCCAGCCAAGAACATTTTATACATGAGACTAGTAACTTTCCTAAGGGACCCTAGTTTAAGTAACTGTTCCCACTCCTCACTACCCTGCAAAGAATGGTTGCCTCACATAATGTTCTTCTTTAACAATTCCCTCAGGCCTAGATAGAAGTGGAAGTGAAATCTGGGGAGATCAAATTTCTCTCTAACCTCCTGAAATGAGAACAGAACCTTGGATTCATGATCAGTTAAGTGACTTAGGCTATTAGTGCCTGCTTTGGATCAGTGTGAGTTCAACAAACCACCCACACCATTAGTGATTACCGGGTTATTCCAGATAGGCATAAAAGGGAGAGCTACTTTTTCCTTATTAATGATGTTAACCTTTTTAAGGGTCAGTACAGAGCCCTGTAAACATGAATTGTACTTCAGGTGTGGGATCATTGGGACAAATAGAAAATCCAAAAGGCTATGTGGTTTAAGCAATTCTTGTTCCATAGACAACTATAACAATTGTGGCTGTGTTTCATTGGTATGTTCTGTTATGTGTTTAAATGCTTGTTTAAAGATAAAGGCAAGCTGGTATTTTTCCCACCAGGGAAGAAAAAATCCTCCTAAGTCTCGTGGGCATCTCAACTTCATAATTCCAAGTCTCTGCGGTTTTGTGCCCCAGAGGAATTGTTTTGATATATTCTCTAGGTGCTTGAAGATTTTAAAGGTCAACACAAAGGGGAGGTTCTGAAATAAATTCAATAGTTGGGGGGCTACAGTCATTTTAATGGCATTGATCTTGCCCCATAGAAATAAGTTCAGTTTCCCCCACCTAACCAGGTTCAATTCTATATCCATTAGTACCGGCTCACAGTTAAGTTCCACACTACTTTTCCTAGATTAGTTTAAATTTGTAAACCCAAATAAGTAATTGCTGGCTTGAACCATAGTGGATCCAACATACTTCCCAAACCATCCCTTGTGGGTTTAGATTGTTGTGCAACACCTGTGTGTTCCCTCAGTTAATCTTTAGTCCAGAGACTATTTCAAACTCTTTGAGAACTATCTGAACATTGGAGCAGGAATGAACAGGTAGGTTGAGTGTTAACATAAAGTCGTCTGCAAGGTGAATGATTTGTGCTCAAACTAGTCCACTTTGATTCCCTTGATGCCTGGGTGGGTATCAATCATTCTGATTAGAGGTTTGAATGCAAGAATAAATAAATAAAGAGATAATGAACACCCCTGTCTTGTGCCACAAGCTAGTTTCATTTTAGGTGACAGTATACCATTGGTTATAACTTGAGTGGTTGGATTATCGTAGAGCATAGCCACCCAAGATATGAAAGTGTTACCAAAGCTGAATTCAGAGAGAGCCCTTAACATAAATTTCCACTTTATTGAGTCAAAGGCTTTGAGTTTATCTAAAGACAGAACAATAAAAGGGTCCTTTTTATGTTGCTTGCACGCATGTGCAAGAAACATAGTGCCATCATCGGAGATTTCGGAGGTGTGTCACCTCCTCCTCCAATTCAGTCAGTGAGCTGGCAGGCGCAGCCCCTGTAAGCCAATGCATTTTGGAGCTGTCTATGACACGCTCCAAAATGCAGTGGCATACAGTTGAAAGGGGAAGCTATGCTTCAGTGAGCAGCAATAAGAAGTGTAGCTCCCCCCCACATGCAGGCATGTGTGCCCCCGCACGTACTGTGTAGCCGACGGGGTGCCCAATCCCCATCAGCTGAGCTGCGTGGTCCCCCCCCAGTAGTTGGTGCCATGCTGGGAGCCCACCCCAGTGTGGCAATCAGTCCTTTGGCCGATGGGGGTGCCCAATCCCCCATCGGCTGAATGGCCCCCCTGTCCTTGTGCCATGCTGAGGCCACCCCAGCATGGCAGCGTCCCACCATGTCTTTTTTTTTTTAAACCTATAAAACAAAAACAGTCCTCTGGCATCTCCCAACCCCCTCCCACAACCCGCACCCACCACTGCGCACCCAGCCTCCCACACCGCCCCTCACCCCATACTTACCTCCGGACTCTGGCGCCAGTGCCGGTGGACCGGGAACCACGTCTACTCTCTTCAAAGCCGACCGCAAACTGAAATGCGGTAAGCTGTATAATGGAGGCTAGATGGAGGTTCAACTGTTGCATATCTCAGGCATTTTTGGGAATTTTGCACCAAATTTTCAACCTGGGGTTTTAGGACTCCTTCTCATGAATGATCTGCTGTTATGGTGTTACTCGGGCGAAGGGTGATTTGGCTGCAGTGACTGCACAGTGACTGTGAAATCACCCTTTGGGCCTGAAGCCATCATGGCAGTGACATCATTCATGAGAAAGAGTCTAAAACCATGTTGGATGGTCAAAATTCAAATAATGACTGTTTTCACAGTGTGCGTTGTGCAGTTCCTCGCAGGCTCGTAAGTTCGTGAAATTTCAATATTTTCCTCCAGATTTTCAACATTGCCATTTTACCACACCTTCTTATGAGTAGTACAGCTGTCATTTTTCACATCTCACCCAAAATGTGTTTCTGCCCTTGTAGCGCAGAATGGTGCAGTAAGTGTGCGAAATCAATGTATGGGACAAATTAAGAAAATCACAGTGACACTGTTCATGAGTAGAGGTCTTAAAATGGCTATGTTGAAAATTTGGTGAAAAAATTCCTAAAAATGACTGTTTTACGAGCGTGCGTTGCGCAGTTCCTATGCAGGCTCGTAAGTTCAAAAATTTTCAATATTTTCACTCCAGATTTTCAACATTGCCATTTTACCACACCTCCTCATGAACAGTATAGCTGTCATTTTTCACATCCTGCCCAAAACATGTTTCCGCCCATGTAGCGCACAATGGCACAGTCGGTGTGCGAACTCAGTGTATGGGACACATTAAGAAAATCACAGTGTCACTGTTCATGAGCAGAGATCTTAAAATGGCAATGTTGAAAATTTGGTAAAGAATTCCTAAAAATGACTGTTTCTACGGTATGGTTGCACAATTTCACGCCGCAGCCTAAGTAGGTTTGCGAATTTTCAATATTTCCACTCCAGATTTTCAACATTGCCATTTTACCACACCTCCTTATGAGCAGTACAGCTGTCATTTTTCACATCCTGCCCAAAACATGTTTCCGCCCATGTAGCGCACAATGGCACAGTCGGTGTGCAAACTCAATGTATGGGACACATTAACAAAATCACAGTGACACTGTTCATGAGCAGAGGTCTTAAAATGGCTATGTTGAAAATTTCATGAAAAATTTCCTAACAATGACTGTTTTATGAGCGTGCGTTGTGCAGTTCCTACGCAAGCTCGTAAGTTCGCAAATTTTCAATATTTGCACTCCAATGACTTACAAATACCTAAACAGCACATAGAAGCAAGCAACATTCGGCATTGACAAATGTTTGTTTATTGCTTCACCTCAGTAAATTAAATAGCCTGCATATGCAATTAACCCCTGATCTGTTCTGGATGAACCCCACTGGCTCCAAACCAACCAGTCAAGTGATAACAGTCTGTAGTCTTTTAGCCAGAATCTTAGTTAACATTTTGTAATCCATCTCCATTAGCGATATTGGCTTGTAACTGACACAATACATTCTGTCTTCATCTATTTTAGGAATAAGTGTATGAAATGCTTGATTCATAGTAGGTGGTAGGGGCCAAGAATTCCAAGCAGCAAGCAAGGTGATGTGCAGGTGAAAGGCTAACATGATGGAGAATTTGCTATAAAATTCTCCTTGGAAACCATCAGGACCAGGCATTTTCCAAGACAGCAAGTCTAGTATTGCATGTTGGATCTTGCCTAAGGTAATTTCCTTTTCAAGATACTATCTGTTGAAGAGAGTGAGGGAAGATTTAGAGTCTTAAAAAAATATCAAGCACATTGGCTTCAGTTGATTCCTTCTCTGAATATATGTTACTATAAAATTTTTGAAACTCACTATTTTTGTCTTTCTTGTTCAGAAATTCTCCCTTAGTGTTTGTAATACCTGGTGTTATGCTTTGCTGCTGGATTTTCTTTAACCTAAGTGTCAGAATTTTCCCAGCCTTCCCTCCTGCTTGTAAGTAATTTTACTGAGTCCTAAAAACAGCATATTCTGCTTTTTGGGAAAGTATGCCATTAATTATACCCTTTAGAACTGAGATTTTGTATTAAGGTCATGTTGTAGAGTTTCTGTGGACTTGGAAAGTTTTTACCAGAGGTTCAGGTTCCTTTTTTTTTTTCTTTAAGATTCTTTTCCCTATCTTTTTTCCTTTTGGAGGAGTAGCTTGTAATCCTGCCCCTGATGTAGGCTTTGTTCATTTCCCTGAGGCATTTTTGTAAAAACTCCCCATAATCATTAAAACTCAAAAGAATCTTCAGATTTAACTGAAATACAATCCACAAAATATTTTTTCTTTAAGGAGGATAGTATTAAGCCTCCATCAGTGCATCTTTTCCACATTCTTGCACAAAAGTAGATTGCATCCCCCAAAGCATGGTCTGAAACTGTGACACTATCAATTTTTGCCTCCACAATAGAGGAGACAATTCTGTTGGATATCAATATATAATCTATAGCTGGTCTGTTGGCTCAGGGGCAGGGTGCCTACCTGCGACGCCAGTAACCCGGGTTAATAAATGGACCCGGGTTGTTGGAGGGCTGGCTGGGGGAGAAGGATTTAATTTGTAATAAAATTAATCTGTGTTGCTCATGCATACCCTATTCTTAGTCCTAATATACACTTATATTGTATAGTGTATTTATATGTGATTAGTGTTACAGATACATGACTGCAATATGAATCATTCATACTGTCAGATCATTTTATTTAATGACTAGTATAATATTTATTAAAAGGAAAGTTTAAAAAAAAGGAACAGTTTTCCAAGGGCTTGCAAGCAAGCAGCTTATATTTTGCACCCCACTTGGATGCAGAAATCCTGCTTTTGAATATTGCATAAAAAGTAATGTAAATGCCATATTTACAGAAGGGAATCAGTAAGGGGTGTCTTAGTATAATGGGGAACTTTCAATTTCAAGAAACTGAACAGTCAAATGGGAACATTCTGGAATGACTGACTTCCTGGACACCTTACACTTGCTATTTTATATGAATGTGTCCCAGCTACAGTTGCACTAGGTGACAAAATGGTAGACATTGCATGTGGATAACCAGGTTAATCATTTCAATAAGTTTTAAGATCTGAGTGCAGAGCTAGAGGAGATGTGGACTACAAATGTATTTTAAATGCTTTAAATGTAAAATGCTGTCTTATGATTGGGATTTTTGATTGTGTATTCTAAATAAAGGCATGTGTTTGTGGGGTGTGTCTTTATGCAGAAATAAAAGAACAGGTCAACTAGAGGATCACTGGGCTAATATACAGTATTCAGATACACTCTAGACTCCACATGTGAGGAATATCCTCACATACTATATCACGGTTTCCAATACTAAACTCTGAAAAATCAAACTTGAAACCATATTTAAATTTTCGTGTAATCAAGATAGATAGCAAATGGATGGAGGCAATCTAAATTTATTTTTAACAAATGTGAATGTTTTTAAATAATAGAAAGCAAGTCACTTGAATTATTAAATTTTACTAAAAGGTTTTCTGAAGGAAGGTAGTCTATCTACCATATTCAATTTGTTAGACTTTGAAAGTGCATGGCACTTTATTTTATATTCAGTGATCATTTTAAGAACTGGTACTTGTAACATTATTTGCTTAGAAATGTGGTCATAATTAATGTATTCATGAAAATCATACACTCTCTTGAAGTTTTATGTGATGCATTATTAGCAAATCTGAATATCCCTTCCTGAGAAGTAGGACATTACCTTTGCCCTGAAGCCATTCTCTATGCAGACCTTTGGTGTTCTACCATATCTCAATAATATGGAATTACCACACCTTAAAACCCACAGATATCTTTATAATATAGCCTCACTTTTAGAAACTAAAGATTTATAGAATGGCAAAAAGTAGCCACAATGTAGAGTGCAAATAAACATGTTTGAAGGCACTACAAATTTAACAATTGATAGGACTATGCAAAATGAGATGTTCTACAAGCATATTCATTCAGAACTGCCAGTCTGCTTCCATAATTTTCAACAGTGAACTTCCTCCAGCAGGTACACCACAGAATTTTATTGTACAACAAGGTAAGCTGTGAAATTTCTACTATACTAGCCTTAAGGGGTGAAGGAAGGGAGGCGGGGCAGACACAAGGGGGTTGATCAAACCCATGTCAACCTAACAGCAAATCAATTTGCACCCATGGAAGAGTGGGAGAACTGGCACAGGTACCTGATTCCATTGGGGGAGACTCTGAGTCAGTCATGGACAGGTGTATGTGAATTTTTAACTTCACTGGTGAAGTGGCCAACTACACACTTTGTATAGTGTCAGTGAATTGGCCACTTCCTTGTATGCTGTAATTCGTGAAGTACTTCACCACTTCATGGCAAGAAACAGCTGCAAAGGGGTGAATTAGTGCACTTCACCTACACTTCACTTGCCACTTACTACTTCATAGCATGCGTAGTGCAAACTTCATGATGCATAGCACTATGTGTAACACTATGAGATGTGTGAAGTTTTTTAACTTTGCACAGACATAGTCCTAGGGAGAGGGCGGCATGACTTGGAGGCACCTGGAGGGAAGAGTGGGAGAACTCAGCAAGGAGGGTATTAGTCATTTCAGACTCAATGAGTAGGGGAGCAGAAAAGGTGGTGGGCTGGGGGAAGGGGATGGGGATGATTTGGTGCCTTCCTGGTGAATCAGCCATCTGAGATATACATAGGATATGGAGGATGATGGAGAAGGAGCAGGTGAGCTTGGATACTGGTACAGTTGAGTACCAAAGTTCTGGGGAACCAGCCTGTGGAAACAATGAAGCATTACTTTTGAAGGCTGGAGGACAGATTGAAGGGGAACACATCTTCCCTGTCCTTTTCTAAGGTCTTATCTGTGTGGGGTATGAAGAATGGGAATGATAGAGGGAGACAGGAGGAGCTGGAGGAGTTCAGTGGGTGGTTGAAGGGATAATGTCAGGAAGAGGGGTATTGCTTTGTGGGGGACTGAGGACTTCAGGGACAGGAGGCTGTACAAGGGTGATGACCTTCACCTAACAAGATGGGAAAATAATTCACTAGGGCAGACGTTTGACATCTACATTGGTGATCAGTTAAACTGACTGTGGGGGAGGCTGAGGCTAGTAGAACCACTGAAAAGGGACAGAGTGAGTGGGGAACCTAGACAGTGCTCCCTCTGAACTAATAACTAGAAGTAATGGGGAGGAAAACAGAAAGGTTGGAGTTCAAATTAGGTTAAGGTAAGTGCCCATGGAGGGAGAGCTCATAAAGCCTAAAATCAACAATAAAGGAAAACAAAACAAGGAGGCTAGGGAAAAATATGGGGGAAGGACCAGTAAAAAGCAAGGGAGGATCAAAGCATGATGGGATTGGTCTGACATACTGCCAGCTTGGGAAATAAAATCAGAGAGCGCCAGGCAAAGGTTGCAGACACAGTGATGGACTTCCCAGCCATCACAGAAATTTGGGCCACAGTGAATAACAAATGGGACCTGACTGTCCCAGGCTACAATATGTTTAGGTAGATAGAGGGGAACAGTAATGGAGGAGGAGTAGACCTCTATGTCAGGGAAGGCACTACGGCAGTGGTGGATGGATTCATCAAAGGGGGGAATGGGGAACTAGAATTACTGTGATTTCAGTCTTGGTAGCCTCAGATAAAAAAAAAAATACAGAGGGGACTGGTTTCTAGATCACCAGAACAAGGAGAAGAGAAAGATTGGGGATTAGTGGCAGATGTATAGAACGGTGTAATAAAGGAGCAGGTGGTAGTAATGGTGAATCTCCACCTAAGAGATATTAATTGGGACATTCCAGCAGCTAGGAACACCCGGAAGTCAGGCCCTGCTAAATACATTTCAGGACTGCTTGTTGGCACAGCTAATTAAGGAAGCCCCAAGGCAGGCTGCCATTCTTGAAGTGTTTCTCACCAACTCAGAATTGGTAGGATGAGTGTGGGTTGGGAAACCACTAGGCCCAGTGACCATGACACCTTATGGTTCTAGCTGGTCCTTGGGACCAGTAAGCCTTCACCTAAGGATGACATTCAGGACTTCAGAAAAGCAGAATTCAACCAGATGAGGAAATCATTCCAGGACAGGTTAGTTGGAGTGGACTACATCTGGGGAGTGGAAGGAAAAATGAGGAGAAATGTAGGGGCCATTCTTGAGGTAACAAAGTCTTGCATGAGAACAGTAACCCCAAGAAACAGATAAAGAGACCAATATGGTTCTCTAAAAAGGTCAGGGAGGCAGTGAACGCTAAAAACACCTTACCAGGTACAGTTGCAGCAATAGATACATTCAGATATTTCATGATATACCTAAAGAGATTCTCTTTGGTGGTCTACAGTGGTACTGCAGGCAGGGAATTTCTGTAGAGGTATAACATATATTTCAGGAAATGTCTGCCCATCTTTGGCTGCAACTGCTAGGAAAAACAGTGGGAGGAAGAATGGGGGAAGTACCAAGTGAGAACTAGGGAAGCCAAGAGAGCAATTAGGGACACAAAAGTAGACTAAGAGTGGCATATTGAGGAGGGGGTCAAGGGTGGGAAACAACAGTTCTTCAGATATATTAGGGTAAAAGAAAGATGAAAGTGGAATTGTTAGGCTAACATAGGGAGGCAGGGTAAAAGAGGAGGATGAGCAAAGGCAGACAATCTTATTGACTACTTCTGTTATGTACTCTCAAGGGAGGATGGTGGGCCTCTGCCAGACAGTGGCATAAAGGTGGGTGTAAGAGTGATCCCAGAGATGATGCAGAATGTATTTACTAGAGAAAGGATTTGAAAAAGGGCTAGCAGCCCTAAAAATAAATAAGGCTTCAGTGCCAGATGGGATGTATCTGAGAGTGCTCAAAGAACTGGCATCAGAACTAGCTAAACCCGTTACAGCTATTAAAGAGCGTAATGAGGTCAGAGGTAGTTCCTAAAGACTGGAACGTAGCAGACTTATTTCTTCTTTATGGTGGTGGTGGTGTAGGAGGCAAAAGAGCAACCTCTGTTGTGGGTAAACTGTTTGAGTCAATAGTCAAAGATAACCTAGTGGACTACCTTAAGAGAAATTAACTCCAGGATAGTTAAACAGCATGGGTTTATGACAAGGAGGTCTTATTAGACCAATCTGATAATATTCTGTGGCTGGATAATGAGGGTAGTGGATAAGGGTCACACTGCTGATTTCCTCTACCTTGATTTCGGAAAGGCTTTTGATTCGGTGCCTCAAAGAAGGTTGCTGAAGAAGGCAGAAAATCTGGGTGCAGCAAAGGACACAGTTAGATGGGCAGAACATTGGTTGGAAGGGAAACAGCAGAGGGCTGTGGTAAATTCAGTCAGATCTGAGAAGGGGGAGGTCACCAGTCAGTGAGTTTCCACAGGGATCAGACTTGGGCCCAGTGCTTTTCAATTTGTTCATCAGCAACATAGAAGACAGAATTCAGGGCAAAAAAGTGTCTCTTTGCAGATGACACTAAGCTCTGTGGTAAGGTAGACAGCGAGGAGATTAGGGAGATATAGAAGGACCTACAATGGCTAGAGAGGTGGTTCAAGGTTTGGAAATTAAAGTTCAATGTCAAAAAGTCTAAGGTGATACATATGTGGAGAACCTCAGGACAGAGTACTCGGTGAGACTGGTTAACTGAGCACTACTTTTGAGGAAAGAGACCTAGGAGTTATCATAAGTAACTTAAACAATATAGCCAGTGTATCAGGGTCTACAGGAAGGCAAACATGATGCTGGGGTGCACCAGGAGGAGTATATTCATTTGTGACATAGGGGAAGGCATCCAGGGTAAGCTTGCCCTATTCATGAATGATACTAAACTCGGTGGGAGGGTGGACAATACTGAAGAAATATGGGACCTTCAGAAGGTCCTGAAGAGGCTTGAAAGATGGTCCATTCACAAACAACGAGGGACTTAGCACTCTATGTTAATAAAAATGTCCAGAATCAAATTTCTTTCACTGCAAAATATTTATTTATGCAAAAGGCAATTGTGCAATCAGCCGTTGTAGCCCTGGGAGGCTACCACTAACCAACGTTTCGAACTCGGGCAAGTGCTTTATCAAGCTGTAGGGCACCCCCCAATGGTCCCTTTTATACTGTCACACATATTATTTAATTATAAAAAAAACATTCAGAATTCCCCAAACAATTGATTCCATCCACATTCCTTCACTGTTTCTGTGTCATAAAACCATGTGGAAATATGATACTACACCACTGTGATTATTAACACACATAATTTAAAAGAATCATTATTATGCAATTTCAAAAATACAGCATATCAATGCACATCCACTTTGTTATCATTTATTTACTCTATTATCAGTATGTTAAATGTTTCCCAGGGTTGCATTAACCTCCCTATTTTAGCTGCTTGTGGAATCTTGAAAAAAGTATGGGGGGGGGTCCATAATTCTCTACAATTGAGTATATCCAAGGTTGCACTTTTGCAACCTACAACCATTTTGGCTACTTACAAAACTCTTTCTAGATGATTAGGGAAGAACGTGTTTTTTTAAGTAGCCATAAAGGGTGGTAGGTTGTAAAAGTGCAACCTTGGATATACTTAATTGTATAGAATCATGGATCTCCCCCCCTTTTTTCCTCAATTAAGACTCCACAAGCAGCTATAATAGGGAGGTTAATGCAACCATTGGAAACATTTAACATACTGATAATAGAGTAAATAAATGATAAAGTGGATGTTCATCAATATGCTGGATTTTTGAAATTGCATAATAATAATTCTTTTAAATTATGTGTGTTAATAATCACAGTGGTGTAGTATCATATATCCACATGTTTTTATGACACAGAAACAATTAAGGAATGTGGATGGAATCAATTGTTTGGAGAATTCTGCATTTTTTTTATAATTAAATAATATGTGTGACAGTATAAAAGGGACCATTGGGGGGTATCCTACATCTTGATAAAGCACTGGCACAACTGCGAAACGTTGGTCAGTAGTAGCCTCCCTGGGCTACAATGGCTGATTGCACATTTGCCTTTTGCACAAATAAATATTTTGCAGTGAAGGAAATTTGATTCTGGACATTTTTATTGACACAGAGTGCTAAGTTCTTCATTGTTTGTGTCTGTAGCTTTGGGACTTTTGAGCACCAATCCAGGTGAAGTGACCCTTGCTTTCTGCTGAAGATGGTCCAATGTCTGGCAGCTGTGGTTCAACGTGAAGAAGTACAAGGTGATACACTTGGGGAAAGGTAATTCAATGACAGAATACTGGCTAAATGGTGTCCAGCTCTGTACCTCACATAAAGTGAGGGATCTAGGGGTCATCATTTCAGACATCCTGAAGCAAGGCAGCCAATGAAACAAAGCTTACTGCAAGGCCAGCAAAATGTTAGGTTGTATAGGCAGAGATTTTGACAGCAGAAACTGAGATGTAATTCTCCAACCTTAAAGATCCTTGGTGAGGCCTCACCTGGAGTACTGCATCCAGTTTTGGAATCTGCACCAAAAGAAGGACAGGGATAGGCTAGAGATCATGCAGGGAAGGCAGACTAAAATGATTCAAGGGCTCCAGGAGCTCTCTTATGAGGAAGGATTCAGGATACTAGACATGTGCTCACTGGAGACTAGAAGGGAGAGAGGGGATATGATTGAAATGTTTAAATACATGAAAGGCATAAACAAGGTGTTCTACTCAGAACTCTTCAATAGAATTCTTGACTCGAGCATAAGGGGGCACAAATCGAAACTGTGAGGAGGTTATTTCAAGAGTGAAGTAAGGAAGCATTACTTTACAGAAAGGGAGGTGGAACCATGGAACAGATTGCCCACCAAGGTGGTGGGAGCTGGGTCAGTGATGGCATTCAAACACGTGTGGGACAGAGTGAGAGTAACCTTGGATGCAACAGGAACAGTAGGAAGGACTAGGACCCATGACAGATAGAGGTATTGGAAACCACTGAGCTGACTAGATGGAACCCAGGTCCCTGTCTGCTATATTTTCTGTTTTTCTGTTTCTATGTTTGGTATTGACAGCAGAAGAAAGGAGGTATCATGACCTTTCTATAGATCATGAGTGAGGCTGCAGGTGGGGTACTGTTCCCAGTTCTGGAGTACTCACTTAAGGAAAGAAAAAAGGCAGGCTGGTGACTTTGCAATGTAGGGCAACCAAAATGATGCAGGACTAGCAGAGCAGATGGAGATATTCGTTTATTTCTTCGACTAAGGAAGGGAAGGGTGGAAGATGAGGTACTAAGTGAATTGGAAGAAGAAAGAGGAATATTGTATTACTTAAGCTTTGGGAAGGGGAGGTTGGGTGATACGATAGTATGTCAGTGGGGATAATAGTTTTAGACTTCTTAAACCTTCCTTAGTGTATATCCACCAGTAGGGTCCACTACATTTGCCAGTGATTCCTACAGGCAAATTAAACTAAAACATATCTGCTGAACGGCATTGCTACACTTCGTAAAGGTTTGGGTAAAGTGCAAAATTTGCCAGCAGTTCACTTGATTTTGTGAAGTTTAAAGTTTGTCACTATACTACATGCTCATTGGCGTTGCTTTACTTTGCAATATATGTACCCTAGAGTTAGATTAGTAAAGGTGAGCCGAATCCTGGAGCTCCTTAATGCTGTTATGAAATTAACATGTTTTCTCATTTCTTACTTTATGGTTGTATAGCTTAACATTTTAATTGTTTTATAGTACAGGAGGGTTTTAAGCAGCTAGCACGAATATTTTGAGTGCAGTCAGCCAATAAAAATGCAACATTTCTCAGCCATTGTTCAATAATAATTTAATGTAATCTGCAGCATTCTTTTCCACAGTTTTTTTCTTACATACTGTATATAATAATCATAAATGCCAGTTGCAGAATGTTGCAATTTTCTGTAGACAAATGGTAGATTTCCACAGATTCTGCAGAGGCAGAACTTCATGAAATTTGTGAAAATCTTGAAATTCTGTAAATGTTCAATGAAACAGAATTTGCAAATTCCAGTCAGCTCCAGTGCTGACCAGGATAGTCACTTTAAAGCAACAGTGCAATGAACATTTTTTCTAAAAGCTAAGCTCAGCTATAGTTAATAAAAATAGCAGCCTACCTGTTCAATCTGCTTTTCTAGGTAACTCCTATGTTGGGAATCATGAGCTGTTGTGTTTTTTTTTGTTACAGTTTTGCTACCATATCCATTGTCAGGTCTACAATGCTATTTCTTAGAGAAATGTGCAAGTCATTTTTTTTTCTTGAGAGAAAACAATAAATGAAAACTTTTATGAAATACTCATAGTTTGGTGGAATTAGAAAATGTAATCTCCAAATAAAACTGAAAGGTTCCTGAATATTTTATAGTGAATAAACAAGTAGGATTAATTTTGTTGCCCAGTTTCATTGCACTGCTGCTGTAAATACCATCCAAAGTAGAGTACCCCAGGATTTATACCACAACCACCAAAAAATCACTCCTTCCAAAATGTATTTCTTAGTTTCTCATTCCCCTTTAAGCACTGGTTCCAGTTTTTATGACACTATAAAGGAAACATAAACAAAACAACAACAGTCACTGTGACCTGTGATGACTCTCCCAACCCCAAATGAAGAGGAAATTTTATGGACTATGATGTTGTAAACCATATGTTCTGAATATATTTTCTTTATATGTATATAGAAGTGCACTCCACTTACAATGGACAGTCGGTTATAATGGACAAAAACAGATTTCCCAAACCAAGTATATCAAATCCAGTGCATTTTTATCTGATTATAATGGACAGAAACATTGTTTATAACAGACACTATGATGCTTTTATAGGTATTTGTAGTGTTTTTTTTCTGGGGGGAGGGAGGTGCACAGCTGGTGATGAGATTTGGCAAATGTAGAATTAAGATGGAGGTGCTACTGAGATTCAGTTTCTAACAAACTAATTCTCCACAAGCTGCATGAATTTGTATTAGGTAATTAATGACACTAAAACAGAATGATTTTAAATGTCAATACAGCCCTTACAATACACTTGCCTTTGTTCTTTCTGTCCTAGAATCCCAACATACAGCCACTAGAGTTACTATCTTCTTATCGTCTGTAATAAATTTCCATAAAAAAAATCATGTTCTCTGATGGTTAAATAACTTTAGATAAATGCACACAATACAGAAACATATGCTAGGCAGGATTCTGAGTAATCTATGAAGTTTTATTATAGGTTCTTATTCACTCTGAGCCCATGCTCACAAACATAGATGCACGTAACAAATTGGCTCCACCTCCTTCTGGATATAATGAACACTGGATGTAACAGACAAATGTTATGTGTACAGTGGTGTCTATTATAACAGGCATGCACTATATATGAAAGCAGAATGCCCCAGATCCATGTTGGAATACTACCTGGGCGTTGATTGATTCCAAGAATAACCATTAGTGCATTCATGCAAGAAGCACTGTATGACAGAATTTATGTACATTGAACCAGTATATATTGATGTCTTCCTTGATCAGTGAGAGATCAATATAGAAATTAACATTTCTTGGAGAAAATGCGATGTTTAACATACAATCCCCACACAGCCTGAGGAAGTGGTTTGTGATACCCTGAAACTTTGATGGATAAAATTACTATCTTAATAAAGAAATACAAAACCACATTAACCCTATAATTCAAAGCATTATGGGCTGTATATGCAAATCACCACAAGTTATTTTGCTGGTTCAACTTTAAGCAGGAATGCATTTAGCGGAAAGGCTTCTCACACAGTCTGCAAAGGGTGCCAACAGAAGACACAGACACATGTTTCATCCTATCAGGACTCATCAGTGTGCCTCGTCTGTATGACACCCCAGTGGAATGAACCAGGGTAGCTGGTTCATTCCATTGGAGTGTCTTACAGACCAGGCACACTGATGAGTCCTGGGAGGATGAAACATGTGTCTGTGTCTTCTGTTGGCACCCTTTGCAGACTGTGTGAGAGGCCTTTTTGCACCATGCATTCCTGCTTAAAGTTGAACCAGCATGATAATGTGTGGTGATTTGCATATACAGCCCATGATGCTTTGCATTATGGGGGTATGTGTCATTTTGTATTTCTTTGAAACTTGTCTTCCCAGCCAATACCCTTTGGGGTAACCCTTGCCTCAGTGCTTGCACACTGTGGTTCTTTGTCTTTTAGCTTGTTTTTTTTTTTTTTTTTTATTGGGCTCACCACAACCCAAAACCAATAGATCAACGTTGGGTAGCTGGTTTATTCTAGTGAGGTGTCATACAGATGAGGCACACTGATGAGTTCTGGTGGGATGAAACACGTGTCTGTGTCTTCTATTGGCACCCTTTGCAGACTGTGTGAGAGGCCTTTCAGCACCATGCATTCCTGCTTAAAGTTGAACCAGCATAATAATTTGTGGTGATTTGCATATACAGCCTATGATGCTTAGCATTATGGGAAGGTATGTGTGAATTTATATTTCTTTGAAACATGGCTTCCCGGCCAATGCTCTTTGGGGTAGCCCTTGCCTCAGTGATTGCACACTGTGGTTCTTTGTCTTTCATCTTAATAAAGATACATATATTTTGAAAAATTTGGGGAGTGAGCCAGTTTGTCCAATAAGCAGTAGTAACTTCTCAGTAAGACACAATAAAATCAGTTTATTCATGTGAAATAAGCTTTAAGCTTTTTTAAATGAGCTTTTAGCTCAATGGTTGTAATTCTGATTTTCTAAATAAATGAAATAAAAATGTAAAGTTTTGACACCCATGCCATTCCTCTATGGGATGGTTATTTAAGTATAGAAAGCCAAAAAAGAGAGGATTGTGAAAATGATTAAATGAAAAATCATCTGGCAAATATCCCTAAAGCCACCATAACATGACATATAAATGAAAGCATGGTGTCAGAAATTAAGCTTGTAAATCAACAAGCCCATCTTGGAATCATTCTTCAGCTTACGAATAAAAGTGTAATTATGTTGCAGAATTATGCTGAACACAGCTGAGAGTTACCAAGAATTGAATTGCCTGTCTTTCTGCACCTTGTCTTCAGCCAAGTGGCAGGAAACAGCTGGCTAGAATTTTTGAGTACCTTTAATGAAGTGAATTCTTTATCTTTAGAACTGGGTGATTAAATGAAATAAGACTAATATTCCTGGGTGGGTTTGCTGAAGGATGATTGCCCTGAAAGGCAGACTGGTATCAAAGTCACATGCCCTGCTTGGGGACTAAACTAATGTTAACTTGAGGAAACAGCTCCACAAACACTGAATAATCTATTAGCTCACTTATGTATCCTAAAACCATATGATGTACATCTTCATCTAATAATCTCTTAAGTATTACCTTTAGCAGTCAATAATGCCTGTAAATCCCAGTATTTAATTTCAAAGAAGTTGACTATAGATCCATTTCAGATGTAACCTGCTCATTTTAAAGCAAGAATATTAAACATCCAGCTTAAATTTACTCTGCATAGAAGAGACATGCAATCTCTAAATCAATATGACAAACATTTAAGTATGCCCATATACAGCAAATGTTCCACATACATGTCATACAAAAAAACTTCTTACAAAACTAGATTTTAATTTTCCTTGTGGATTTTAAATTATTTCGTTTTTTCACTTCTTCACAAATAACTTGTCCTCTACTTTCTTTAATATGTTTTAATGCTGATTGTGAAGTTACTTGACTTTGCTCTCTCTTATTCACCAGGGAGAAATACATATTGTCACAGAAGTTGAACAATGTCTCATCTGCATCACTGATTTATTGGTGCTTGCTATTAAAATACCATCAGCCTTTGATCTATTCTAAGAAGCAGTTACGTGCCAAAATACAGATAGATTTGGTATGTACCTTGGCCATAAAGAGCAAATTCCTCCTGTTTGGAATTCTTTTAAGGAAGTGTCAACTTGCATACCTCTTATTAGGTACTTCAGTCTTTGGCTTGAATAAAATGGGCACTTCTCTTCCCATATCAAAGCAATGCATAAGAAGCTCCACATCAAGTTTGCCACTCAGTGTGCCAGTCATGTCTTGCCTTCTGCACCTAGCTGCTACAAGATTATTCTCATGACAATATTTTTATTGTTTGATTATGTGGATGTTGTCCACAGTTCTGCCCCATAATCATGCAACCTTTTCTACACTTTCTGTTTTTTTAACCCTCACCTACCTTCCTCACACATACAGTGCACTGATCTTTTTACCATAACATCTCTCCTCCCTCCCTTGAGGATCAGTGCCTCTCTCACTATTTCAAACTTTCTTGCTAGATTCTGATTCCCTTCCCTGCTATATCTCCTCACTCCTATTCCCCCTCTTCCCCTCTTCCCTTTATCTTACTTACTCTGTTTGTCTGGTACACAATCCTTCTCTAGCTCATCCTGCAAGACCTCTTTTGGGAAATCTGATTTTTCTGCCTGCCTCCCCTGCCTCTGGAACAGCCTTCCGGCTCCAACTGCTCTTTCACCCCCTCCTCTCTTTCAATGCCTTCCTCAGGGTACATGTTGTTCCCTCTTGCATCTGCAGCTTGACACATCCTTCTTTAAAATCACTCATCTTCCCCTTCCACCAGGTGCTTTCCCCTCCCCTGGGTCATACTAACACTATAGCCCCATTCGAGTACGCCTTACCTTCCAGCAACCCTGATCTACTTAACTCAAGGGTACTAAATTATTTACATCCACTGTATTTTATTTGTTTTCTATTACATTTCATTAACAGAATAATGTAACCTTAATACCATGCTCATTCAGATTTACTGCTGTAATTTGCCTTTGCACTCTTGCATTTTTTGTTACTTTTAATTTGGTACCTATGCGGTACTTTTCTCCTTGCAGCCAACTCCCCACAGTCACACCTGGAAACAAGCTTCTGCTCACTGTGCTTTTCCTAGACAAGACATTTTCAATAAATTGATCAATAGAAAATAAATATTAACTGATGTGTTGTGTGCATCTCAAAAAGTTAAAGAAAGAAAGAAAGAAAGCACATTCCATGTTTTTTTTTATTTTATTAATTTTTTTGTCATGTTATTGTTGGTGTGCTAATAAAAATAACATAAAATTTTCCTGTCTGGACTATCTCAGTTTTCATATACTTCTAATTCAGAACCCTCTGCTGCATTTAGAATCCTGGTAATCTTTTGTGTGTGGCATTAGTTAACCTCTACACCACAAGAACTGAGGCTCCCTTAATTGCAGCTATTTGGCACATTGGGTGTGTGTTTGCTTAGAAAACAAAGAATCAAGTTATTCAAATTCTGGTAGGAGCCCAATGTTCTGCATTTGTAGCATGAGACAATGGTTCAAACCCATGCAGGAGCTTATACATTTTAAAAATACATTTTTCAGTTGGAAATTCCTGTGAGTGGAGGTTCATGGGCGTGTGGAGCTGGAATAATAAATTATGACAAAAAATAAAGTTAGTCAACAACAAAAATGTATGTGGGCAGAAAACTTTACTCTTAGAACAGGAAGTTTCTGACAGGAAAATTTAATGTCATCTATACCAAGCTTGCATAATTAACTAATTTATCTAAAGGCACAAATAATACTTGCAATATTTTATTATAAGTAAGTCTCATTACCCCATGGGCTGGTTCCATACGTAACATGATTAACTGGCTAGATTTAACTAGCCTGCCCACTTTCCATTTAGTAGTGTTGTGGCATTTTTTTTTTAAATCAGCACTAATATACACAGATGGCTGGAGATTTGTAAAAGCAGTTATAAATTCAGAGAAGAAAGAGGTGACTTGTATAACTTTGACATGAAGGGCTAAGGGATTTTCTTGTCATACAATACCATGACATGTTTTCACTTTTAGACAGAGAACACAGGTGTTATATAAGTGACATTTCCCTGACTTGTATTGCTATACAGTAGCAAATTTTTTTTTTTGAAATTTCTTAAAACATCAGTGACAGAAGTAGAGTATTTATACCATGAAACAGGTCTAAGATGATTGAGGAACTTTAAAAACTGATTCGCTATCACAGCAGTACCCATTAAAAACATGGTGTTGATGCCTGAGAAACATTACAGTGGATGGGGATATGAACACATTTGCTGCTGCTTGTTGCTTTACTCTCTCTTTGACAGCAGAATGTTTTTGGAATGGCTGACTACCATACAAAGCACTGGTACACTAATTGGTATGGGAATGCTGCCCTTGCGATAGAATGGTTAGAACATCTTTAGACTCGTTGAAATATAGCTAGACCTCAGAAGAAGCCAAAATCTGTCCTGATGTATGCAATATGTAATTCATGTTTATGGATTTCTGTTGCCCCTTGTCATCTGTGGGACTCCATTAAGCTTTTTTTTTGAATACAGCTGGCAGTCACAATTCTGTCAGTCAAAAGGAACAATTGTCATAGCAAACAGCTTCCTGCAGGGAACTATAGGAGTTGTAATTCATAGGAAAATTTTGGTTTAAAGGTCAGATTAGAAAACCACAGACAGCAAACAGAACTTCCCAAAATGCGCTCTCTCTCTCTCTCTCTCACACACACACACACACACACACACACACACACACACACACACACACACACACTCACCATGCTGGCTTCCTGAAGCAGGAGAGAGAGCAACATGTTTTCTTTGTTAAATGAATATGCCCTGAAGAACAAGGTTGGCATATACCCATTCCTGCTGCATAACACAGTACTCACAGCACTTTCTTTCTTGTGATACACAGCTTGCCACCAAATATATACAACTCTGGGCATTTTTATGATGGGGGCACCTACGTAGCCCCCCATATAGGTCTATTACAGTGTGCTCCTGAAATAAGAAATGCATAGTAAGAAACAGAAATAAAGCAAAGTGTGGAAGAGGAAAAGTTTACCCTGCAGGTGGCCATCCTGCAAGATAATAAAAGGACAGGTAAAGAACAGAAAAGAAAGAGACGCTGTTGCACAACAGGCTTTGCAGGAAACAGTTAAGAAGTGTTTGATGTATGTGTCAAATTGGGGCATTAATCATACACCTATCTCAGAGAGGAACTTTTTTTAACACCAGAAAGAAAGGGGACAGGGTGAGAGGACCTTTCACCTTGTCATATGCAGTATGTTATATTTTCTGAACATAAAAATGTTTTTAAAATTGTTGTTATGCATACTTACAAAGACATATACCAAAGTACCCTATCACCTACATTTTTTTAAAGAAATTAATTGGCATATTAACTAAAATAGTGTTTGAATTGTGCTGATTTTCTGATTAGCTCTAAGTAGATTTAAGCTCTAAGAAGTTAGAGGAGCAGAGAACAGTGAAAGGTGTAGTTAGATTGGTGGGAAGCTTGTTGGAGGAACAGCAGAGGGTGGTGATAAATAATGTCAATCAGTCAGTGAGTCAGAGGAAAGTGAAGTCATGAATGAGGTGCCACAGGACTCAGTCGTGGGATGGTCCTTTTCAATATGGTCATCATTGACATAGGAGAAAGAATACATGACAACATGTGTCTCTTCACAGATGACACTAAGCTCTGTAGCAGGGTACACTGTGAGGAAGGGGCTACAGAGCTGTAGTGGGACCTGCAGAGATAAGATTTCCTTATCCCCTACCATCTGCCCCGGACACTGTGTTCCACCGGGGGAGGCCTCCTTAGCGTTCCCAGGGTGAGGTTGTGGCTATCGGGTGATATGGCATTTTCAGTGGCCGCACCTGCCCTGTGGAACTACTTTCCTCTTTATGTGAGAGAGTCTTCCTTGGTGGAAGCCTTAAAAAAGGGTTAAAATCCTATTTGTTCCAGCAGGCTTTTATTAGCTGATGAGTGACCTGTTAATGATTTTTAATGGCGCCCTCAGTGAAAATGTTAAGTATATAGTTGTGCATTATTGTATGTTATTATGTGGTTGTTTGTTTTATTGTACAGCGCCCAGAGTCCTTGGAAATTGTCAATTTTATAAATAAAATATCTATCTATCTATCTATCTATCTATCTATCTATCTATCTATCTAAGGAGATCCAAAGTTTGGAAGTTGAAAGTCAATGCCAAAAAGTACAAAGAGATGCACATAGAAGACATGAACCTAACAATGGAATACTGGATGGTCGGGTTATGTTGGACACTACCACTGAGGGAAGGGACCTGGGAATCATCATAAGCAGCACCCTAAAACAATCTAGCCATTGTAACAAGGCATACAACAAAGCAACCAGGATGGTGGGGTGTATAGTGAGGGCTTTGTCAGCAGGAGGAAGGAGGTGATATTTCCCCTCTGTGGTGAAGGACCTGGGAATCATCATTAGTGGCTCCCTAAAACAACCTAGCCATTGTAACAAGGTCCACAGCAAAGCAACCAGGATATTGGGGCTATAGGGAGAGGTTTTGACAGCAGGAGCAAGAAGGTGGTAATGCCTCTTTCTGTTGAGGCCACATTTGAAATTCTGTGCCCAGTTCTGGAGAAGCCACCCAAGACAAAAAAAAGCTAGGCTAGAGATGGGACACTGAAAATAATGGAAAAGGTAGACTGTGATGAAATATTCAGCAGGACCGGTGAATCAAGATAATGGGGGCGTGAGAGGAAGCTGTCAGAAAGGCAGTTTCAGGAGGGATGTGAGTAAGACTTATTTTACACAGTGAGTGGCTGAGCCAGGGAACATCTTACCAGCAGAGGTGATGGTTGCAAGGACCATTGATGGTTACAGTCATGGCTGGGAACACAGTAAAAGGCTTAATATTTAGCCAGGAGGAAAGCAGTAGGGCAGGGGAGGAGGGGAGGTGAGGGTAATAGCCCTAATTAGACATTAGATCCCAATAGGTTAAAACAGGGCATACTGGATAGACCAATGGTCTTTTCCTGCTGACATTTTCTATGTTTCTATGTTACAATAGCTTATTTTGTAACTACTCTTCAAACAGAATTATATTGTAAATACACTTCAGTCAAATTGTTCTTACTTGTTGAAAAATAAACTCTTATTTACTTGTACAGGGATTAATTTCAATGCAACAAATGTTTGAGTTGAACCATTTTTGGCATAACGGTGGCAGATTTGTTAATGTCTTCTGAAAATTAGCCACTACAACGGTAGCTTGTGAGAGCTATAATAATGAGTTCTGCAGAAAATGAAAGGCATCCTGGAAGACAAACAGCATTACTTGCTCCAACAAACAGATGCAAGTGCATGAGCATGATTGGCCGCACAGCCTAAAGCATGACACATTAAACTGGGGATCTAATTGCTTCCTAAAATATGCCTCTTACCGCTGAAATTAATTTGGTTCACCAGCCAGGGAGTCATGTGATGTTGCCTAGCTGAACAGTCGTGGTTGGCTCACGCTCCACTGTACATACTATTAAAACTACAAATTAACTTTCTCATGCCTAAATACTGTAGTCCAGAAGATGTTCACTTGAGTTTTATTTTTGCTATGTTTGTGATTTTAAAAAGTAAGTGAACATTTCTGAAAGGTAATATTATTGCCATTAATACCCTATTATAAAAACAGTAGCACATAGTGAACATTATCAGCAGTGAACAAATGTTAGCAGCTGGTCCAGCAAGCTTTAAGGGAAGCGAACATATTCTGGACTACAATAGCTTATCAGACTCAAAACAGCTCACAGTTGCACTCGGTAGTGTTAACAACTTGAGGAGAAGTGCTGATTGAGCTTAAAAAGAATATATTGTCAGACAGCCTTCATGATGTGATCCACGTGGCTATGCCCACACCTCTACCCAAGTGCACGCAAGCAAGCAAGTGCCACAAGATTGACCATTTATGGACATATATATGAACATACAAAGACGCCAGCAGAAACGGGACATAACGGTCTATCAAGTCTGCTTGACTGTGCAGCTCAAAGTAAATTATACTGGAGCTGCCTCCCAACCCCCCCCGGAGTATTCTACTCCCACCCTTTTTATGCACCACCCCCTCCTACCACCAGTTGTGATTGTGACTCTCCCTTTTACCTTGTCCCATCATCTTTTAAAACTATCCACCATTCTCAATGAGACCACCTCCTCCGGTAGTTTGTTCTACTTTGACACCACCCTTTCAGTATAAAAGTGCCTCCTCATTTCCTTTTTAAATTTTTCCCTACTAATTTCAGACTATGCCCGCTTATGGCCCTTTCTCCTTGCATAGTGAATAAGCCCTCTGTTCCAACCTTGTTTATACCTTTTATGAACTTGAAGGTTTCTATCATATCCTCCCCTCTGCCTTGTGTCCTCCAGGAAATGCATGTTGAGATCCCATAGTCTTTCCTCATAGGATACAGCCCCCAGGACCTGGAAAATCTTGGTCGCCCTGCACAGTACCCCTTCCAATAGTATGATGTCTTTATTCAAATAACGGGACCAGAAATGCATGCAGTACTCTAAGTGTGGTTTCACCAATGACTTGTACAAGGGTAGAATGACTTCCTCTTTCCTGGAGGTGATTCCCCAGGCAATGCATCCTAGCATTTTGTTCACCTTGGCTGCCACCTTATGGCACTGTGCTGAGCATTTCATGTCTTCCCTAACTATGACCTCTAGATATCTTTCCTCCTCCAAACTTGATATCTGTACCACCCCAGCCAGAAGCTGTTCTCAGGTTTCCTAGCTCCCAGGTGCATTATCTTGCACTTATTGAACTCCAGCTGCCAGATGCCTGACCAGTTTTTGAGTCTAGCCAGATGCTCCCTGAGCTCCCATCTCCCCTCCTCTGTGTCCACTCTCCCTTTTATCTTGGTATCATCCATGAATAGGCAGATTTTACTTTTGATCCCATCCTCTATGTCACCAATAAAGATGTTAAATAACACCGGCCTAAGTACAGAGCCATGTGGGACCCCTCTGGTCACAGGCCAAGGCTTCAATAGTTCCCCCTCCCAAAAAAATCACCCTCTGGTTCCTGTCCTGCAGTCAATTCTGGACACACCTCACAAGTTTCTCCCCTACTTTAAGCATCCTTCCATATAGCACAGAGTCGAAGGCCTTGCTGAAGTCCAGATACAGGACATCCATCGCCTGGCCCTTATCCAGTGCCCTTGTGACCCAATCAAAAAAGTCAATTAAATAGTCTGACGATCTCCCCGAGACAAACTCATGTTACTTTTCATCCTGGAGACCATGTACCTCCAGAAAGCTCTCCAGTTTCTCTTTGAGAATGGTCTCCATTAATTTGTCTACAATAGAGGTAAGGCAGACTGGTCTGTAATTACCAGGTTCATCTCTGGGGCCACTCTTCTGTTAAGTGACATTCTTCAGTCCTCAGGCACTTTCCCTGTCTCCAGCGAGGCGCTAAACAGGTCTGTTAGGGGACCAGTTAGGACCTCCACCAATTCCTTCAAGGCTCTCGGGTGCATACCGTCTGGCCCTGGAACTTTTCCACCCAAAGGGCCCCTGAGGCCCTTCAAAACCCTATCCTCCTGTATTTTCCCATCAGTTTCTACCCTTCCCCATTGCTGAGCCCTTATTTTCCCCAGTGGCACAGGTCCATCCTTTTCTATTGTAAAGACCAAGCTGAAGTACTCATACAATGCTTCTGCCTGCTCCCCACTACTTTCTGCCCATCCCCCCTCTCTTAATCTTGACAATCCCATCCTTACAACTCCATCCCTCTTTTATATACCTGAAGAAATCCTTTTCCCCTTCCCTGATCCCCTGTGCCAGCCTTAGTTCTCTAGCTGCCTTAGCTGCCCAGACAACCCGGCCTGCCTCTCTGGATTTCTCCGACTATCCTCCCTGTCTTCCTCTCTCCTGGTACTTTTGTACTCATGAAAGGCTACTCTCTTATCCCTCACTTTCACTGCCATCTCTCCTGAACCAGCTTGGTCTTTTGATCCTAGATTTCTTACTCTTGTTCTTTTCGCAAGTATTTGTGGCCTCAATTAGACCCAACCTAATAATGGACCATTTCTGATCCATGTCCATCTCCAGTCTGATTTTGCCAGGTGCCCTTCTAGGACATCCCCATCATAACAAAGTCTGCCCTCCTGAAGTCCACTACCCTCATCTTAGTCCAGGCTGATTCTTTACCTTCTTGAGGTAGAACCTCACTGTGTGGTGGCCACTGCCTACAAGTGAATCCTCCACAACTATACCCTGGGCATGTTCACCATCTGACAGCACCATGTCCAAGATGGTACCATTACTGGTTGATTAAGTGACTCCCTTTACCAGAAAACACTACTGGAAAGCCTCCAAGAGAACCTGTTCCCTGGCATAGGAGGCAGCTGGGATTCTCCAATCAGCTTCAGGCAGATTGAAGTCACACATTATAACGATGTTCCCCTTACTACTTAGCCTCCATATCTGCTCCTGCAGCTCCCTATCTGTCTCTTAGTCCTGTGAGGGTGGTCTATACACCACCCCCTTTCTAATCTTCCTTCCCTTAGTAACCTGCAGCTGGACCCAAAAGGCCACAATCCTGCCCTCCTCCTCCCTTTTCCCTGTTGCATAAGATCCCTTCCCTTACAAATAAGGCCACCCCCTTCCCCTTCACTCTGTTCTTTCAGTTCAAACTACACCCAAGGATTGCAAGGTCCCAGTTGTGATATTGGGTTGCCCATGTCTCAGTGATGGCCGCTATATTTGCCTCTCCCTCAGCCATCATAGCCTGAAGATCTGCTGTATTATTTGCCAGGCTTCTGGCATTTATGGACACCACCTTGCAATGTGACCCCTGTACCCCATACCATCTACTTTTGCTCCTCATACCTCCCCCATCTGCATCCCCCCCTCCCTTCCTTGGCTTCCATTCTTCTGTTTGTAGATTTACCAGGGGGTTAAGCACTTTGGTCTCCCTCTCTTAGTGAGTGTGATTGTAGCTCACCTTATCGCTCCCCCCTTCAGTTTAAATAGAGCTTAGTTGATGAATATTCTTCCATTTTGATCTTTCAGGACTGTGGTGCCCTTTTTGTTTAAATGTAACCTATCTGGTGCAAACAGGTCCTTATTCTCCCATGTGCTACTCCACCCCCCCCACCAGCCCATACCGCATGGAATTGTACCTCCCCTAACCATCCATTGAATTCCTCGATTCTTTATTTCCTAACAGTACTCAGTCTAGGCACTGGTAGTACTTTGGAGAAGAATACTAATCTTCCCACCTCACTGCAGATCCTTCTCACCTACCAAAACCTTTCCTTCACCTCCCCCACCTCAAACCCTGCAAGGTCATTTGTCCCCAGATGGATCACAATGTGAGGTTTCCCACGTTCTTTCCCTACACACTTGGGTATAAGAGGCCCTCTCCTCCCCGCCATCATGCCTAGCATACACTCCACCCATGTGCAACAATTTCTTGAACACTTACTCCCTCATCTCACCCCTTTCAGTAATGTATCTCCCAGGATAATGACCCTCTCTCCCTTCCCCTGCCTGCCCTTCCCAGTTAGCCCTTCCTTCTGATCCTCTCACCTCCCATATGCCCAGCTTCAACTATCCTTCTGCATGTCCCTTTCACTGCCATTGTCTTTTGCCCCCCTCCAGCCAATCCTTTAATCACTTCTCCTGGACTGTCCTTCTCCCTCCCCATGCTACCCTATTTTTCCCCCCTCTGCATTTTCCCCCTTGCTTCACCCCCTCCCTCGCTCCCCACTCTCCCCATTGCCACTGACTATGGTCTCCTCGCATTCCTGTACTTTGGCCTCCCCCTACCCACTGATCCCCCATACTGGCCAATACTGCAAACCTGTTTGAGGAAGCTCTACCCTTATCTGGACTAACATCTGTTCTTCCACTCTTTATGCTACTCTGCCCCTCCTTACCCTTATTCTTTACCACTTGCACCCCCATCCCATCTCCCTTTGATCCTCGTGGTGGGGGTGTCCCTGGACTTGTAGGCATCCTCTCAGGATCTGTCCTATGACCACCTGTCTTACTACCCAGGGTAGCCCTCTCTTGACTTCTCCATGCTTGACCCCCCTTCCCTGCTCCTCCCCCATACCCAGCTCCCATCTCAGCCATCAGACCTCATCCCTGAGACACCCTAGTTGCCTACACACTGGACAGCCCCCTGCCCACCACAAAGATCCTACAAAGATGGCTGCCCCACACCCATTGCAACTGACTACCCTCCCCACCTACCTGTATCCTGCAGTTTTCTTCCCACCCTCCACCGCCATGCCTCCCTGCTGTCCTACCGACTGTTCCAGCTCCAGTGGTCCCACATCACCCTCTCCCTGAGCCTTGTTATATTAAGTCTTACACCTAGGCCTACCCTAGATAGGGTGTTTCTCCTTTCCTTGTGAGTTTAATGTTCCAACCCTGTGCGCTTGCCGATGACTCAGTCCCTTTTTCACCTACCTTGCCAAGTCCACTGTCCCCTTGTGCCCAGCTCAGTGTGGCCTGTGGCCTGCAGTCTACCCTGCGGATGCCCTGCAGGTGTCATCTAGCCAGACACCACACTCCTGCATAGTGGCACTCACTCGTCGGGTTCCCTCATGCATGGGGTCGCTTGGCCCCCTTGGTGATATATATAGGCTACTGCCACCCTATTGGCTGGCCTGTGCCACGTGTCTCAGGCATCTGTCTGCTTGTAGTCCATCCCTCACCCTCCCTCTTTCAGCATCCTCCATCCTTCCAGTCCCTCATAGTCCATGAATTACTGCATTTCCCCATTTGCCCATCTTACCACCAGTAGAAGACAAGAAAACTATCTCTACAAAGCAGTGTGCAAAAGATAGATATTAGCGCCCAAGAGGTGGATAGGCAGAAAAGGGGCAAAATTCAGCAGAAGGGCAGACAGCAAGGAGAACCAGGGATAAAGGACAACCACGGAAGGGGCTGGAGTAGAACATTGAAATAGTCTAGGGAGGTCAAATCATGGAAGGCCATGTGTGCCAATGCCAGGAGCCATAGCAACAAGATGGAAGATCTGGAGGCTGTCATGGTGCAGTCAGACCTGGACATTGTGGCCAACACTGAAACCTGGTGTAATGATAACCATGACTGGGAGATGGCCATACCTGGCTACAACATATTCAGAAGAGACAGGGCAGGTAGGAAGGGAGGAGGAGTTGCACTGTATGTGAAAAATGACATAAGGGCCACAGAGATAATGGAGGAACAAAATGGGGGCGAGAAACTGTGGGTTAAGTTGGAAAGGAAAATGGGGCCAGCCATCCACACAGGTGTGATCTGTAGACCACCAGCCCAGGAGGAA
The DNA here is from genome assembly GCA_016271365.2 of Neoceratodus forsteri. Classification (NCBI taxonomy): domain Eukaryota; kingdom Metazoa; phylum Chordata; order Ceratodontiformes; family Ceratodontidae; genus Neoceratodus; species Neoceratodus forsteri. The sequence continues at coordinate 406,452,538 of CM057456.1, read as the reverse complement.
GAAACAGATAGGGAGCTGATGCTAGCCATCCAAAGGATGGCAGACAAGAGTGAGGTAGTACTGGTTGGAGACTTCAATATTCCAGACATGGACTGGAGCAACCCAGCAGCAGCATCAACTAGGAGCAGATTTATCCTGGACTCCCTTCAGGGTGCCTTCCTCAAGCAACTGGTCATGGAACCAACTCCATGAAGGCAATACTGGAACTTGTGCTCACAAACAGGGACAGTGTGATGGGGGTAACAGTGGGGGAGCACCTGGGAACAGTGACCACCAGTCACTGTGGTTTGAAATCACAGAACGAAAGCAGAACCAAACCACACAAACACATATCCTGGATTTTAAGGGGCAGACTTTAGGAAAATGGGGAGATACTTGAAAGAAGCATTAAGGGAATGGGACAGGAATCAGGGGTTGAGGAACAGTAGGCAGTATTTAAAATGGGATTACAAGAGCAACAGAATTATGCATTAAGCAGGTTAGCAAGAGGAAAAGGAAGAGGAGACCATTATGGTTTTCAAAGAGGTAGCAAAGAAAGTGAAAGCCAAAAGATTGCATTCAGGCAATACAAAAAAGACACAGGCAGAAGGGGATAGGGAGAAGTACCAGGAGAAGCAAAGGGAGGCAGAGAGGTCAGTAAGGAAGCCAAAGCTCAGACAGAGGAACACATTGCAAAATCAGTGGGTAGAGGGACAAACCTTTTACAGGTACATAAGGAAAAAATAAAAAGGCAAAGGGAGGGATAGTGAGACTGAAGGGAGGATGGGGCCACGTGGAGGATGACAACAGCAAAGCTGACATATTGAACAGGTATTTCTGCTCAGTCTTTACTGAGGAAGAGGAGGGTAAAGGGTCTGAAGGAGTACAAGGGTGAGAATGGTGCAGAAATGGACACAAGTCCCTTTATACGAGAAAGGGTCCTGAAGGAACTGGAAGTAATAAGAGTTGATAAAGCAATGGGGCCAGATGGGTGCACCCCAGGGTCCTTAAAGAACTAAGAGAGGTGGTGGCTGAACCTGGCTATCCTGTTTAGCCAATCACTGGAAACAAGGAGGTACCCAAAGACTGGAGGACAGCAGATGTAGTCCCCTTATACAAAAGTGGGAACAAAGAGGAAGCGAGACTACAGACCAGTCAGCCTCACCTCAGTAGTGGGAAGATCATGGAAGCACTACTGAAGGAGAGATTGGTGGAACATCTGGTTGTCAATGGACTACAGGACCCAAGGCAGCATGGTTTCACCAGGGGGAGGTCATGTCAGACCAACTTCATTGAATTTTTTGACTGGGTGACTAGGGAGGTGGATCAGAGGAGGGCAGTGGACATGACCTATCTGGACTTCAGCAAGGCCTTTGACACTGTGCCACATAGAAGACTATTACACAAACTGGGGAATATGGGTGTGGGCAGGACAGTAGTGTGGTGGGTAGGTAACTGGCTGGGTGGCAGGACACAGAGGGTGGTGGTAAATGGCTGTCACTCCACAGAGGGAAGAGTGACCAGTGGGGTACCACAGGGATCAGTGCTGGGACTGGTCCTATTCAACATCTTTATCAGAGACATTGCACAGGACCTAGAAGGCAGAATTTCACTGTCCGCTGATGACCCAAAGCTCTGAAACAGAGTAGACACACCAAAGGGTGTAGACAGAATGAGAAGGGACCTGCAGAAACTTGAAGAATGGTCAGGGGTTTGGCAGTTGAAATTCAATGCAAAGAAATGTAAAATAATACATGTGGGGCACAAAAACCCTGGCACAATATATCAGTTGGGGGGGTGAGGATATAGCATGCACCAAGCAGGAAAGGGATGTTGGGGTTATCATCTCTGATGATCTCAAGGTAGGAAAACAGTGTGACAAGGCAGCAGGTAAAGCAAATAGGATGCTGGGATGCATAGGCAGAGGCATCACCAGCAGGAAAAGGAAGGTCATAATTCCACTACACAAGACACTAGTGAGGCCCCACCTGGAGTACAGTGTATAGTTCCCTGGAGACCTTACCTACGTAAGGACATAGACAGGGTAGAGAAAGTTCAGAGGAGGGCAACAAAGATGGTACATGGATTGCATCACAAGTCCTTTGAGGACAGGTTGAAGGAACTGAATATGTGCTCCCTGGAGGAGAGGAGGGAGAGAGGGGATATGAGAGAGACACATACAAGTATCTTACAGAGAGGAACAGGGTGCAGGAATACACTATTTTTAAGCAAAAAAGATGTTCCAGGACTAGAGGGCATGGGATGAAGTTGGAGGGAGGATGATTCAGAGGAAACGTGAGGAAGAATTTCTTCACAGAACGGGTGGTGGACAAGTGGAACACCCTGCCAGAGGAAGTGCTGGGGGTTGAAACAATCACGGGAATTAAGAATGCATGGGATAGACATAAAAGAATTCTGGAGGTCAGGGGTAAGGGGCAACAGACTTCTAGGAAAGCATAAACTGAACTTACAAGATCAAATGGGCAGACTGGGTGGGCCATAGGCCCTTATCTGCCGACACTGTCTATGTATCTATGTATCTATGTAAACTAAGACCCTAGACAGATTCTTTTGGGAGCTAGGGTCAATTAAGGAAGCAATTTTAGATCTAGCAAGTGACTTTAGGTCATTTAAACCAGCCCTGGAATACCTGGCATGGAGAGCAGGAGATACAGAAACATATATTTGTTCCCTTGAGGATAGAAGATTGAGGAATGAGACAGAGATTATAACACTGAGAAGGAAAGTTACAAAACTGGGAGCCAGGATAGAATAAGAGTGCAGAAGCAGAATGAACAAGCTGCTTGTTGTGAGGGTCCCAGAGAGAACCAAAGGGCAAGACATGATGCCATTTATACAGCAGCTCCTCATGGACATAGTCAGACCATTACAGCAGGGACAGACCTACATTATCAAAAGAGTACGTAGAGTACTACGACCGATGAGCAAGCATAATGAAAAACTTTGCCCTATAATTCTGTGCCTTCTGAATTATTTCAACAAGCTGCATATTCAGCAGAAAGCAAGAGACAAGTGCATTTTACACCTGAGTGAGAAGAGAATCTTTATTGTTAATGATCTGAGCCCACAAACATGTGCACTGCAAAACGTATACATAGACATTAAACAAAATCTCAACATATCCGAAATTCACTACAACATGAATTATCCTGCAAACTTGTTATCCAAACTAACACAGTCAGCAAGTAATTCTAGTCAGCAAATGAAGCAATGAATGGCCTTCCCGCCAGTTTCCTTAAGCTGCCCAAGATGACACCTCAGAGAAACACGCCAAATGTCTGAAGCCTCAGCCTGCTTGTAAAATTAGGATTGAAAATCATCTAGATGCAGAAGAATGGTGAGATCCATTCAATTTTATTTTGTACAGCTGCATAGCAGAGCTAAGTAATGTATTGCTATGACCTAATATAGCGAGGGGACTCTGGAAGCACGTGACTAGATACCTGGACTGTGTCCTTCCACAGTGGAATTGAAGCACATGAAGTCCTCTCCATTTACAACAGTGTTGTTCCTCACTCACCCCTCATGCACTATTTTCCTGCTCCATGCTCACTTCCGGTCCACCTCAGGGTTCAGAGCTAGCACTTGTTTTCATTCCCTTATATAGGTAACAATCTTTCCGTGGTGTCCAGTGGCACCCACATACTCTGATCACAATCCCCATTATGTAGTATTGCTTCCTTGGTGTCTAGTGGCACCCTCCACCCTTCAATCACAGTCCCCACTAGGTAGTATTGATTTCTTGGTGTCTAGTGGCACCTCCACCCTCTGATGGCCATCCCCCTGTTGTATCAGTGTCAGCTGAATTAAACAAAACCATTCCTTGATTTTCTTTATCTGCAAAAAGGAAAATGGTCCCTTACTGATCTGATCCCCCACCCTGACCTCTCACTCAGCACCTAACACCACTCCCTCCACCCCCACACACCCTCACTAACCTGAACATGTCCCATGGCAAAGATCTGCTCTCCAAATGAAGACACGTCTTGCTGCTGGAACTGTTGACTAAAATATGAGGACTTAAGGTAAATGCTGTTCAATGTATTTTAATTGGGTTTTGAACTTTGGTGAAGGAGGAGCGGTAGGTGGAGAGGTCAGGAAGGAAGAGGGATGGGAGGAGGTGGTGGGTGGAAATAAAAGGCAGTGGGGTGGGAAATGGTCCTAGCAGGATAGTGAGATGTAATGGATGTGGAGCACCTGTGCATATGGATACACTCTGGGCAGCAGAAATATGCCCTATTTGTGTGAGGGTGTTACACCTGGAAAGAGAAATTTGGGAGTTAAGGAGGGTGGTGAAGAGATTAATCAAGGGAGTAGGGCATGGGGGGAGATGTGGCAGTGGTCTTGCAGCTCAAGGGGGAACATTTGAGAGGTCATGTGTGAGACAGCAATGGGGGGTAAATGGTGAAGGAAATAAACCAGGCTATGGAAAACACAGGAGTGATCAGGAAGAGGGCAATAAGAGGGGAGGGACAAACAGGGGATGGTAGGAAGTTGTTAGGAAGACAAGGGAGAGAAGAGAGGTGGATTTAAGGGAGTAGTAGATGTCAGCCTTGGTAGGGTCATGGTGGAAAATGACATTGGTGCTGTAGTAGGTGTTGTAGTGATGAATAGGTATACCCCACTACAACATAGAAGTGACACAGGGGATCATGTGGAGATGGTAGAGTCTGATGATGGAAGGGGAGGGCAGGGAGAGAGGAGGAGCTAGGATAGGGGCTAAGAAGGGATCCTGGAGAAATAGCTGAGGATGGAGAGGTAGGGCTTGTGAGAGAGGAGGAGTTAGGAGGTGGGACAAACACAGTTCCCAAGGGATCAGTAAGGGACAGGAAGAAGGATGAAGGGGATGGGTTTGAATGACTAGTTGTGGGGGGGAGATGGAGACAAGGGGAGTGGCTATGCATCTAAAGTGAGGGAGGTCGGGTCATGGGGGAAATTCAGGCAAGGGGGAACTAAAGGAGGCAGAGTAAGACTCGGAGGGGAGGTGGCAGTGGTGTTAAACAGGCAGAAGGTAGTTGACAACAAAATACAATGTTTAACTCCAGTGGGTGCCAGGAAACTGATTTGGGGGGATTCTATAGTCAGGGAAATCAAATGGGGGATAGTGGTGATGGTAAGAAGAGCTGTATTAGGGTTGAGTGCATGCCGGGTATGACTGTGCACAAGGTCATGCACCATGTGCACTCATTAGTAAGGAAGCATGAGGGGGTGCCAAATATTGTGGTACAGATGAGATAGGCACAAATGATCTGGCAGAAAATAGAATGAAGGAGGTGCAAGCCAGATACAGAGAGTTGGTGAGAAAATGTACTGCAGAAGGAACCACTGTCTCCTTCTCAGAAGTCCTGCCAGTACCTATGGTGACCTTAGAATGGAAGCAGAAAATCTGTGAATTTAATAATTGGTTGAGGGACTGGTGTCTAATTATGAGGTTTGGATTAATGGGAAACTGGGTCGATACTTGGGAAAATAAAGATCTCTCAGCTAGGGATATATTACACCTAAGCAAAGCAGAAAAGGATGTCCTGAAAAACAAGTTGGTGGAGTATATATGTACCAGGTGGAATTTAAACTGTTAGCAGGAGAGGGGGGGCTTGACAGCAGGAGACAGACAGCAGGACACATCATGGGAGGCCATAGGCATCTCACCCTATTACAAGCGCAGGTGGAGAAGGCAGGCACAAACTCAAAAATGGGAAGGGAGTATGGATAGGGATGGGGGTTCAGGTTGGAGGGTGGTCTTGATTAATGCAAGAAATTTGGGGAATAAGATGCCTGAGCTGCAGGCTATGATGGTGTGGGGGGGGGTGTAGCAGCTGTAGTGGAAACCGAGGCCACAGAGTGCCATGATTGGGACCTGAACCTCCCAGGGTACACAACTTATTGGAAAGATAGGAGAGTTGTCAAAATGGAGGGATGGTAGCTTTGTTCATCAGAGAAGAGATTGAGTGTAGCAAGGATGAGGACACGCCGGGGAATGTGGAAGCAATATGTGCCACCTTACGAGGCGGTAAGTGAAGGATGGTCAACCTGGGGGTTGTATACAGACCACCAATTCAATCAGAAGGCATAGACAATGAACTGGTAGCCAGTATTAGCAAACATTGTAGCACGGGTAGGGGACAGACTGTGGTACTGGGGGATTTTAACATGCCTGGGGCAGATTGGAGTACCATGTCTTTGGCATCTTCCAGAGAACAAAAGTTACTGGATGCCTTAAAGGATGAATTTCTAACTCAACTGGTGGGACAACCAACCAGGGAGGGTAGCATCCTGGACTTGGTACTGACAGATGGGAACCAGGCAAAGAATTTGGTAGTGGAGGACCCACTGGCAGGGAGTGATCACTCAGTTGATTGGTTCACCTTAGACCTGGGGAAGGAGTGGAACTAGACAAAATCAACTGTGGTGGCCTTTAGGGGAGCTGACATCTGGGAGATGGCTGATATACTCAGGGAACATTTAAAAAATATCAGGATAGGGATGAGCACAGATGGTCAGTGGGGGATACTGAAGCTGGGCATGCTGGAAGCTACAAAAGCCTGCACCAGATCTCATCATAAGAAGGACAGGGCCAAAAAAACCTTGTTGGTAGTCCAGAGAGATGCAGCAGGGGGTGAGAGAGAAGCGTTGGCCTTCAGAAGGTACAAGAGTTCCCATAGGGAGTCAGATAGGGAGGAGTACCAGAGGATCTCAAACAAGGTAGGTAGAAAGGTAACAGTGGCAAAATCAGCTAAGGAGCTTAGGCTAGCGCGGGGGAGAAGGAGGTTTATAAATATGTCAGGAGAAAAGGAAGGGGGCAGATAAACAGGTTAAAGAAGGAAGGGGTTGATGAAGGGATGGTAGAGCAAGCTGAAGTACTAAATGATTATTTCTGATCAGTCTTTACTATGGAAAGGGAAGGTCCAATATCACAGGGGGGAGGCAGGATCAGGACAATGATTGGGGGGACACTTACAGATTGTGAGATCCAAGTAGGGAAGGTGAGGGAGGATCTCAAGTCTTTGAGGACTGATAGGCCCCAGGACCAGACAGAATCCATCCCAGATTTGTAAAGTAACAAGAGGATGTCCTGGCTGCTTCAATGACAGAATTATTCAATTCCTCCCTCCAATCAGGATGGGTATCCCTGGACTGGAGGAGAACACATGTTGTACCACTCCACAAGAGTGGACCGAGGGATGACCCGGGGAAACTACAGACCGGTCAGTCTGACATCTATAGTGGGGAAACTGATGGAGGCCATTTTGAAGGAATGGGTGGTGGAGTTCCTGGAGGCAAATGGCTTTCAAGATGAAAGCCAGCATGGGTTCATCAGGGGGAGATTGTGTCAGACCAACCTAGTTGAATTCTTCGACTGAGTAACAAGATCCCTGGACAGTGGAAGGCCGGTTGATGTCCTTTACTTGGACTTCAGCAAGGCTTTTGGGTTAGGTCCTGCATGGAAGGCTGATATGTAAGCTAAGGAATATAGGGGTGGGGGAAAAATGGTAGACTGGATAGCAAACTGACTCAGCAACTGGCAGCAGAGGGTGGTGGTAGGGGAGAGGCTTCAACTCACAGGAGGGTCAGCAGTCGGGTCCCTCAAGGATCACTATTGGGCCCAATGTTGTTCAATACTTTCATTGTAGACATCAGGGAGGGAGTTAGGAGTAAGATGAGCCTATTCAGATGATTCCAAGTTGAGAGAGGTGGTAGACAGTGAAGAGGGTAGAAAGACACTTCAAGAAGATTTGTAAGGTCAAAAAGGTAGGCACACGCTTGGCAGTTGGGGTTTAATGCTCGGAAGTGCAGCATACTACATCTGGGATTCAGGAACCATGGGTATAATTATCATTTGGGGGGGACAACTGTTGACATCTAAGGGATGAAAAAGGCCCGAGTGGTCATCGATGCCAGAATGAACAACTCAGAACAGTGCTGGAGAGCTGCTGCTAAGGCAAATAAAATGTTTGTTTGTATCTCTAGAGAGATAACATAGAGGAGAAAGGAGGTTATTCTGCCCCTGAACAACTCCTTAGTGAGGCCTCATTTGGTGTATTGCATACAATTTTAGTGACCTTACTTAAAGAGGGATGTTACCCTTTTGGAGAGAGTACAGAAACAAGCCACAAGGATGATCCACAGCCTGGGGGGAATGTTCCATGAAGAGCGACTTGGGGAGTGGAACATGTGCTCCCCGGAGATCAGAAGAGACAGGAGGGATATGATTGAGGTCATCAAATATATGAAGGGGATCACTAGGGTAGACACAGAGGGTCTCTTTATGTTGAAGGGGAAGGGAAATATGAGGTGACATAACCTTAGACTAGCGGGGTAGGTACAGGGGGAGGTGAGGAGACACTATTTCGCAGAGAGGGTAGTGGCACCTTGGAAAGCACTACCAGTGGAGCTGTTGGCAAAGGAAACAGTGGAGAGATTCAAGGTGGAGTGGCACAGGTGCATGGGTAATGTGCAGGTTGGGGGGGAGGTTAACAACAGGGTGCTGGGGGTGTGCCAGGTAGAAGGGAGCACATAAGGGAGGGGGGAGGGCAACTGCTGAAACTTAATTAGGAACTGCATCTTGGGCAGATGAGATAGACCTATGTGCCTAATCTGCTGGCAACTATATATGTATGTTTATATGTATGTATGTATGAATAACATTGTCATTTTTGCATATTTTGGCCCCAGATTTTCAACATGGTCTTTTTGGGACCCCACCTCATGACTAATGGTGGTGGAATTATGCAAATCAGGCCCAAAAGGTGATTTTGCACCAGTGTTACAAAGTCACCGTTCAGCCGGGATTTTAAATTTCCTCAACCCATGTTCATGAGGTGGGGTCATAAGAAGGCTATGTTAAACATTTGGGCTCAAAATATGTAAAATGACAAAGAGCGCACATTGAAATTTTTCTATGCTCCCTCATAACTTTGGAAATTTTCAATATTTGACCCCAAATTTTCAACATAGCCATTTTTTCACACCACCTCATAAATGTGATAGCTATTATTTTTCAAATCCTGGCCAAAATGTGTTTTCGCATCTGTGGCACTGAATGACTTATATAGATATTAGAGGCAAAAAACTCCGTTTAATGCATTAGTTAGGGTTGTTCCACAGCAACAAAAGTGAGGAAATTCGCTGTTAGGTTGAAACCTGATTGCCACCCTCCGGCATTGTGTCATTGGGATCGCCAGCCCCAACTCTCACCCCATGACATGTGTAAAGCAGCAGAAGATAGGAGAATGGGATGAGAGTTAGGACCCATGATCGCAATGCGCACCCAATGCTGGTTGGGGGTGGGCGGGGGTCCAAGGGGGTTTCAACCCTAACAGCAATTTCTTCACTTTTGTCGCTGTGGAACAACCCTAACTAATGCATTAAACGGAGTTTTTGCCTCTAATTTCCTTTTTGAGAATGATAACGAGAAATAGTGAATGTACGCAGCAAGGGAGCGCTGGAGCCCAAGGGCTCCGCGCCCAGCCACATGCTGATGTGTTGTGGCATACTAACAGGACAGCAACGCAAACAGAAATGCTAACAGTGGCGCACATGGTAACACAAGCACCAATGAGAACAGAAAGGGTAACGACATGGTGGCGAGACGGAATGGTCTGCCACGTGATGTGTTGTCACATAGTAACATGGTGCCTGCAAACAGAAATGTCAATGGGCATGGTGATGTAAAGTGAAACAGTAAGATAAACAGTACCGTAGACAGAAATGGCAAAAAATAACAGAAACGCAAGCGCAAATGAAAACGCAAAGGATACCGCACATGGTGGCGCAGACGTCAATGGTAAGTGAAACGGGTACGGATCTGCAAGCAGAAAGGGCAACAGTAACAGTAATGTAAGCACAGGCTGGTTTTCCCCAAAACCTGCATTGAGAAAGACAGTGAGTACAAATAATGTATGCAAAATAATGAGTATCGGCGCAGAAAATGAGATCTTGGAATACTAAATACATTATATCTCAGGAACCGTACGACGTAGAAAAAAAATTTGAAAGTCGTATTATTTACAACTGTCCTACCTAATTTGATCTTAGCCCCATTGTGGGGCTAAGAAATTTTCCGACGAAAGTCCGTATCTCGCACCGTTTCCGAGATACGGGCCCTGAAAGGCGATGCGAATGCCATAATGTTATCCTATGGGAAAAAAATAAAAGTTCGGAGTGCCATAACTTTGCCTCCTGTAATGTTTTTTCACCGAACTACTGAAAGGCACATCGTGGGCTGTTGGCTGTCTTCCTCCAAATTTCAGGAAAAAGACCAAACCGTTATTTTGCAGCAGGGCTCCAAATGATTTCTGTTAAGTGTCGGGCGCCGTAATGTTATCCTATGGGAAAAACCATCAATTTTGGAGTGCCGTAACTTTGCCACCATGTGGTATTTTTTCACCAAACTACTGAAAGGCACATCTGTGTACTGTTGGCTGTCTTCCCTCCAAATTTCAGGAAAAAAGACCAAACCGTTATTTTGCAGAAGGTGCCAAAGGATTCCTGTAATGCTCCGGGCGCCATAATGTTATCCTATGGGAAAAACCTGTCAACTTTGGAGTGCCATAACTTTGCCGCCGTGTAATATTTTTTCAATACAACACTGAAAGGCACATCTGTGAGATGTCGGCTGCGTGCTCCTCCAAATTTCAGCCCAAAACTCCCAACGGTTATTTTGCAGTGCAGTGCCAAAGAATTGCTGTCATTTTCCCACAGACTAGAAAATTACTGTCTAATTTATAAAGCTTTGGGATTTGGTACACTTTCGTGAGCACGAAAGTAATTTTATGAAGTACTTTTTCCAGAAATTTGAAAACATATTTCTGGGGTGTTTTACCACAAAATAAAGACAGGCACATCCTCAGGGCCCGACTAGGTGAATACAAAAAAATTAGGTTGCTAGAGGGTCCCAAATTTAAATGCCAACCATTTTTCTGATCACTAACTGAAAACAAAATGGCCGATTTGCAAAAGTAACAGGCCCATTTGTGAAAGTAAAATGTATTTAAAGTGTTGAACTTTTGTTAACTTTTCCCATTGACTTATAATGGGAAACTGTTTTTTGAATAACTTTTGAACCGTTTAATATTTTTTCATGAAATCTTTGAAAGGCACATTGGGGACCCTGGCTGCATGTTTCCTGAAGATTTTGGGCCGGTCACGCAAACTGTACGACCTGTAGGCGCGACCACAGAATTCCAGAAAAGCGTAAACGCGCGCACAGATCACACTTAATAACTCCGCAGCCGTATACCCAACCAGTACAAAACCTGGCAGATCCTAAGGCCTATGGCTCTTGATCACAAATTCCAAATTTCAGGCAAATCCATCAAATGGTTGCAAAGTTATTAAGGTGCAAAGTTTTGGGGCTTAATATAGAAATGGCTCCTCAACCTCTAACTATGGTAGCACTATCGTGCTACTATTATATATATATATATATATATATATATATATATATATATATATTTACCTAGAGAGAGAGAGAGAGGAAGAGAGAGATAGATAAATAGATATACAGACAGACAGACAGACAGATAGATAGATAGATAGATAGATAGATAGATAGATAGATAGTTAGATACATGGCAAAAAGGCCTGCCCCTAGCTCAATGTGACATTTGGAACCTAATGGATACCTTGGACCTGACAGACTCATGGTGCACCCTGTATGCTGATAGCTATAAGTATACCCTTCCTTCAGACTGGCCTATTCATTGTTGAGCAAAGAAACACTACAAGGTCTTCACTCATATGAAATACAGGCTAGGGTCCTCTCAGACCGTTCACCGCTATCCCTCTCCCCACAACTCACATGCACTCCACCACAAGGCAGAAAATGGAGGCTAAATAACCAAATCCTAAAGTACAAAAACTTATTTCAATATATCAAACGATATTTTAAAGACTTTATCAGCAACACTAAGCAGATGGTATACACTGCAGACACCTTCTGGATAGTCTTCAAGTGTGGAATCCCGGGAGGCCTCATCCTGCTGCCCCCTAAAAGCAAAAAAAAAAAAAACTGAGAAATTTGAAAGCTGAAGTACTGATTAATAAAATCAGAAGTATAGAAAAAATGAAATCAAAATCTACCCCTTAAACATGGGTGGAACTTAACACTCTCAGAGCTGCTTACACAGCACTAAACAGGGAAACTTCTTAATTAGTCATACACAAGGTGAGAGTGGAATGCTTGATCAAGCCAAAAAGGCAGGGAAACTGACGGCTCTGTAAATACGACATCAGGCAGTCTTTTGTACTATACAGAGCCTAGAGTTCCTGACAAAATGAATTTGATCACTGCCTCACAAGATGCTGCAGAAGAATTTAAAACATTTTATCAAACTCTTAAACAGCAAAGCAGAACCCCAGCCCATACACAGATGATGCAATAAAGAAGTACTTGAGTAACATCCCCATCCCTAAGATTAGTCAGGAACAGCAAACTATTTTGTAAGGAAAAGAGCACTAGAGGAAGTATCTGCAGCAGTACAAGACCTAACTCCAGATAAATCCCCATGACCAGATGGATTATCCCCTAATTTCTATAGATCTTTCTGGAAAAAACTGAGCCCACTGCTCTTGGAGCTATTTGAGCAAATCAATGAATAAGGCTTAAAAGAGCAAGATTTGATGGGAACATTGATTACATTTAATTTCTAACTAGGCAGGGATCACACAGTTCTGGAGAATTATAGACCAATATAACTGATAAATCTAGACATCAAAATATTAGAAACATAGAAATAAAGACGGCAGAAGACCAAGGGTCCATCTAGTCTGCCCATGTGTTCCTTGGAGCTTCTCAAATCCCAGGACCTAACACCCCCCACCTTCTGCCTAATGCCTCTTACTTCTCCCCTTACTTTTGAACATGCTTTAGCCTTGTAGCACCCTAGCTTAAATGATGTCATGGACTGTGCTTCCACTACCTCAGCTGGCAGTTTATTCCATGACTCTTTCTGTAAAATAGTGTTTCCTAAGCTCCTTCTTGAAGCCCTCCCCCCAACTTCCACTTGTGCCCTCTAGTGTTAGAGTTGGAGACTCTCCTAAACAGGTCAGAGGATGGCACCTTATTTATTCCTCTCAGGAACTTGTATGTTTCAGTCATATTTCTCCTCTCCCTCCTTGTCTCCAGTGAGAACATATTTAATGCTTCCAGACACCCCTCGTACGAGTGCCCTTGGAGGCTCTGGATCATCTCAGTTGCTCTTCTCTGAACAGTCTCCAACCTGTTTATATCCTTTTCTAGATGTGGACTCCAAAACTGGACACAGTACTCCAGATGGGGCCTTTCTAGGGACCTGTAGAGTGGCAGATTTACCCCTTCCTCCTGCTATCAAATCCCCTCATTATGCACCCCAGTATTTTGTTGGCCTTGCTATAAGCTTTGGTGCACTGGCTTGTCTGTTTAAGGATGCTGCATATGATGAATCTGGTTCTTTCTAAGTGGCAATGAGCTGGACTCTGTTGAGGTAGTACTCTGTCCTTGGGTTCCCTTGGCTGAAGTCCTGGCCAACAGGCTGAACAAAGTGTTGGACACCCTTATAACACAGGAACAGATGGGTTTTATGCGAATCAGACCATATTCAAAAGCTAGCTCATCTAATCTCTGCATCCAGAGAGAGGTACACCCCTGTGGTTCTGGTCTGCAGGACTAGAACCTCCCTCAGCAAGGGAGCTATATCGCAGTCTATCCCTGTGGCTTGGAACAGCATTCAAACAGTACTCGAGCTCACCAGCCTGGTCACTATTAGTTTCTTCAAGTTTCTCTCCTTAAGATTCTTCATGGATCCTTACAAATGCCTAAGGGCTTAGTTCTCTGAATCCCTCTTCTTCTCCCCACCGCTCCCTCTAACCTTCCCCTCTGGCCCCATCTGATGTATTATCCTGTTGCTGCCTAAGTCCCCTACCCTCTCCTGTAGCACTCCCCTCCCTTTTAGCTGACTATTTCACATCTTTACTCACTTCTGACATATCCCTGCCCTCTGCTGCATTCCTTGCCTTCTCTACATCCTACCGCAGATTGTTGCGTTGTTGCATCATGTAATTTGCCTCATTATTGCACTATCTTGTTGCCAGGACCTGTTTTTACTGTGATAGTATGTTGTGATGTACTACACTCAATGCCTTGTGCATCCTACTGCAGATTGTCGCATTATGTAAATTGCCTCATTGCTGCTCTATCTTATCGCCAGGACCTGTTTTTACTGTAATTCTATGTTGTGATGTATGAAACTCACTGCCTTATTCAGAGTATTTTCCTTTAATTTTGTAAACCTGTTGTTGCACACCTGTCTTGTACTAGGATCTGCTTGTGAATGAGCTTGCTCAATGGAGTTTTCCTACAATAAACTTGAATTGAATTGAACTGAATTGAATTGAACTGAATTGAAAGAGTGTTGTGGTAATATCTTTTTCTGGCACTGGCACAATAAGATATACCTGATGAATATATCAAGTGGGTTAGACTATTATATACATGTACAACTGCACAAATGTTTTGTTAGACTATACAAGGGCATAAGACAGGGATTCCCTTTATCTCCCCTACTGTTTAACTTATTTTTAGAACCTCTCATACTAAAATGTAAATGAACTCTGGAAGTCTCTGACATAACAATAGAGGACACACAGTATAAAATTTCATTGTATGCCAATGATATACTGCTTCATATCACAAACCTTTGTACATCCTTGATTCATGTCCTTCAGTAGATCAACCGTTTTGGTGATATTTTTAATTATAAGCTTAATTTAGAAAAGGTGGACGTGAAGCCATTGAATAGTGGAGTGAACAAGCAAGAAATAACTGCACAGGGCCTAAAGTGGCAGGCAGACAAACTTAAACCCCTGGAGATGCTGGTCACTAGATGGCCACAGGATATGGTCACCTATAATTTAGATCCATTGTTAAAACAGTTATCCATTGATTTAGAGAGGTGGGCCCACCTACCAATAATGCTTTGGGGTAAAATCAACCGTATTAAAATGAATCTGCTCTCTAAAGTGCTTTATCTGATGGGTATGATTTTTATTTTATTTTATTTTAAACCTTTGTTTACCAGGTAAGTACAAGAGCTAAAGGTCTGTTAATTACATTTGACTGGGACCGAATACGATACAGTCAAGATGTTTACAATTAACAAAACTCACACCACAATACAATTACGACATTTTAAGACACACATCACACAATTGCACTACAATAATAAATAAAAGAAAATATAATAAAAAATACTCATTGAAAACAACAACAATGCAATTTGTCAAGAAAATAATTTCTTAACCTAATTTTAAAAGTTTGATGACAAACATTCTCATATAAAATAGTAGGAAGCTCATTCCAATTTTTAGCAGCAGAATAAGAAAAAGAACCATCACCCATTTTAGTTTTGGTCTTGGGAACATTTAACTTAATTTGATAATCTGAACGAAGTTCCCGTGAATTTATTTTAATATGTAATAATGAATACAATGTAGAATCTGTACCTTGACCAGGAACTTTATCCGCTAATGAACATAAACTGTATAAACAACCCAGCCTAGGTGGAAGCCAGGCAGATAGTCTATACAGTTCACAATGATGTGTAGAATAAGGCAGCTTAAAGGTAAATCTGCAAATACCATGAAACACATTAGTAAGAAGAGATAACTCTCTATTAGACACATTTGAAAAAAGAAATGTATTATAATTTAACTGAGGTAGTAATACACCCTCAGCTATTGCATGCCTCGCTGCGTAAAGTCAACAACGATTGAAACTTGAATAAGACACCCAGTCTCTGATTTATTTGATGAGAAATAAAGTTTACATGATCAGAAAATTTTAAGTATTGGTCCAACAGGACTCCAAGATATTTAAATTGTTTTACCTGCTCCATCCCATTACCCAATGAATCAGAGATGGACAAATTCTGAGATATACTAAGTCTAATTCTAGATCCAAAAAACATACATTTTGTTATAATGCCAAACAATTCCCATTTAACCACCTACGAAGTATAGCAAAGTCCTTATTTAAAGACTTATTAATAAGTTCCACTGAAATCGAATTTTTATACAAAATAATGCTATCTGCATAAATCAAACAATGTATGTCATTCAATAAGGATGGAACAATATCTACAAACACAGCAAACAAAAATGGGCTCAATACCAGTAGTTTCTGAAAAGTGGTTTAATGAACTTCATAGGCTTAGCTCAAGATTCATCTGGGCTAGGAAAACAGTATGGAAAGCATACCATAAGCTGGCCTCTCCTAAATGAATGGGGGGGGGGTTAAACCTCCCAACCTATGTATATATTACATGGCTAGCAACTGCAAGAAATATCTACAGTGGAGACAGGATACCTCCCCATTCCACAAGCCATGGATTGCATTCCCTTATGGATGCGAACAGAATGTACACTATGTGCCAAAGCCTTGGTTAACCCTAAAGCCCTCATCATTCACTGACAATAAGCACCTGCCAAAATGCCTTCAAGGACCTCCCAGAGCCCACTCTACACAAATTCATAACTAAATGCGCAGGCTGCTAAAATTATAGCCATCAACTGATGTACTTCAACCCCTCCTACATAACCCAAATTTCCAGATAGAAGAGAAGCCTATCACACTACAGTTTTGACATGACATAGGCATAGATAGAGAAGAAGAAAAAGCCTCTGAGAACAATCCCAAAAGCTTTGCAACCTTTAAGCAGAGACACGGAGTTCCCACCAATAGGATTTTCCCATTTCTTCAGTTTATTCACATGCTGACTAAGCATTATAGAGGGCAAACCTGGACCTTCAATTATGGTCGCACCATTCTGACACTAGTTAACTGGGTCACCTTACCTCACCCAATATCCAACCTATACCAAAAACATATGCAACCTCACTACTAACATAATGGATGGGTCAGCACCATGCTAGGCAGAGGCACTACCTATGGAGCAGGGTGAACATCAATGGAACACAATTTGGAAAGACCACTATAAATATGTTAAAGTTGATGCATATTGACTCCAGCAAATGAAAATCCTACACATCATGTACTTTTCTCCAGTTAAGTTACACAAAATGCTTAAACTACCCTCAGACACAGGTACTAGATGGGGAGGAGACGCAGGCACCCTCTTGTGTATATTATGACACTGCTACAAAGCATGTCCACTATGAAGAGCAATAAAAGAACAGATGAACCCATTACTATGATTAGATGAAGGATTTATCTCTGAAATATGCATCATTGGTGACCTAGAACGCAGACTAATAGGATCCCAAAAATATCACATCACCTTGATTTTGGCATGCACCAAAAAAGTACTCTTATGTCACTGGTTAGACTAGGAAGTACCTACATATCAGGAATGGCACATAGAGTTAATATTCACCCTTGGGGAAGAAAGTTCAATAGCTAGCTTCAACAATAGATACTCCAGCTACAGAGCTACCCTTCAAAATTTGGAAAAATGACTAGTATTAATGTAACTCGAACCTGAACGAAAGTATTACACCCTAGCAACTTATAAAAACAGCTGCATATATGATTAAGGTAGGGAACAAGCTTCAAATGAGACTACTGTAGATCAGCTTAAACAGAATAACTGTAAAAGTAATTCAATTAAATTAACATATATGGTGTCCACGAAATAAGAAAATGATGATTTCTCAAGACTATAAGTTCAAAAATGTATATATAACATTTATGATGAGATTATCTCTGTAACCAATGTGCTCTGACAGTGGGGTTTGTTGTGTTTGTAAGTTGTATGGTACGTATTGTTGGTCATGTTTGTTCTGTATAACAAGAAAAGTACTGTTTTTAATAAAGTACACTTAATTTAAAAATTAAAATTGGTTCCACACCCAACAACAGTAAATCAGGATCTTGTTAGCATGGCTCAGTAGATAGAACTCTTATTCATATAGCTTTGTCACTCCAGTTCAGCATTACCTAGGCATTGTAATGATGGAGGGGCTGTCTTTGGAGATGACTTTAAATCTAGGGCAAATCAACCTGTTTGTAATGGTTATCCATGGGAAAAGTGAAGTCTTTTAGCATGCTTACTAAAAGGTGTGGGGGATAACTCGAATATTCCCCTTTTGTAGTTAAAACAGATCTGTGTTTGCCTTCAGCTTCAGTATATATAAATTGGTACTCTGCTGTAGAAAATGGCTACCGTTTGTGCCTGTGGTTAGTTAATTGAATATCACACTCTCACTTGTTAGTAATTGGTTTCTATAGTTCAATAGCAGATTGAAATTCTACATGTATGAGAGTTGCAATAAACATCTATAGTTTATTCTGCTCTTGTATTCTATCATGTACAAATTGTATTGTGCTCATTTTAAAGACAACAAGTCATGTATTTTGAGTTTATAAATACCATTCACCATGCTGCTTGTGACACAAAATATTGTTTGGTTGATCTAGGGACACTGCATTCCTATAATATGTACAGTGGTAGCCAGCGATAAGAGTGAGAGAAGTAAGTTATTGACAACTTTGGTTCATTTTCAAGCAGGGGGTCCATAAATTTAACTTGACTTTGAGAATTCAGCTGAACCACCTTGGCTCTAAATGCTGTAATCAGTATGGTATAAAGCAGACTACAAACATGGGGTTAAAAAAGCCTCAAAGTCAGAAATGAATATTAATTAATGTGACTTACTTGTGGCAAGTGCAGTTGGCATGCATCTGTTATGGATTCCTGTTTGTGCTGTTATGATTATACTCTGCACAACCCACTAAAACCACCACAGTTCAGTGTGATCTACAATATTGGATACTATTTATTGTTGAGCTCAAGATGCATGCCCCCAAAGTCTCTGGTATGCCTCCATGTCGGTTACAATACTCCTTATGGAGTCTGTTCCCACTGATTTTCAAGTTTTATAATATCTCCCTAAAACAAGAAGTTATGTACTAGATAAACATAACAAATAAAAGAAAATGAACATACATTAAACATAAGGCATTACATGGCCTGTAATGGGTCTCCATTAACTGATACCAACTCTGTGTGCTCCGTGTTCTCAATGGCAAACCTAATCATATATTGAGCATTCTGATGATGATGAAGTAAAAGTTGTTGCACTGTCATCAGGAGGTGAATTTAAACCACTACAGTTGGGAGTGGTAAGCCAAATTGTGGTGCTAGTACCAGTGAGAGGAGTCCAGGAAGACTAGCCACCAGGAGGTGTAAGGGTGGGAATATTAGTAGATGTCACTTGCTGAACATGTGAATAATCAAATAAATACTGTAGTTAAAGTTGAGTTTGTGAAAGATAAGAATTTGAGCTGTCTTTGCTCTAGGGCCATAAGTGTATGCAACAGTTTCTGATTGATGTTGTCTACACATCCAGGAGGCTGAACACATCTTTATATCTAGGATCCAGTGTTGACAGACCTGTCTGCAATCTGTGTCTGAAGCATCTCTGTCACATCTTTAATCAGTACTGCATCCTGATGCTGTTACTGTGATGACTCAGATGAACTACTGGTGTCACCACCTCCTATAGTGGTGCATGTCAGTCCTAGTATACCATCCTGTTGGGCAGTGTACAAAGAAGAAGATGGTGTCATCCACACACAACAGTAATAAATTTTGAAGAAAACATGATTCATGATGAGGGGAGGAGGAGAATGATGAAGAAAAACATGAAGCTTTCAGAACTAGTCGACTTATTTTTTTTTTTAATTTTTATTTTATTGGACGATTTAGAAAGACCTTTGAGTCAAAGACTCATTTACAAAGATTTCACATCATACAATTAGAGTACAAGGCAAACAATAGGTAACAGAGAATGAGACATTACAGCTATTACATAATGAGGAGTTGGATTACATTTCAGCGTATGGTAGCCATAAGAGATAATGAAGTGTAACATTACATTACGTTGCAATACATTACAAGACAGACAGGGTTGATCAGACAGGGGGTAAAGGTCTGTACAGAAGTAGAGTCACACCTTAGCACAGCCACAATGGTTGCAGGGAGACCTATAACGGGCTGATAGTCGGTTGGTGAGGTAGTAGAGATTTTGAAACAGAGACAGTGATAGATATGGGTGCAATAGGGCAGGGTGCAGTAGGAGAGGGTCAGGGGCAGTCACACACATTAGAGTCAAGGAGGAGTTCCCTTAGTCTAGCTTTGTTAGGACCCAGCCTTGTTTTGTTGTTCATATGGACTGGGAGAGAGTTTTACCAAGTGGGGGCTTGGTAGCTGAAAGTCCTTTGCAGTTGGGAGGTATGGGGTTGGGGTACCGAGGGCCATAGCAGTGGCTTGTTAGAGTTTTGTGTGGATCTTACTGGGGATGCAGGTCAAATAATAGAGGCAAGAGAGGGAGGGGTGAGACCTTGGAGTATCTTCTTTGTCATCAGGCCTGAATGGTACCTGATTCTGCTATCCAGGTTAAGTCATTAAGAGGCGCTATATAGTGTACAGGTATGGGTGAGGCAAACACAGCCTAGTATGAGACAGGAGGCTTTGTTGAGTACTAGGTGGAGTGCATTTAGTGCAGAGTTGGGGCAGCACAATAAATGGTAATTCCGTAGTCAAGGAGGGCGAGGATTGAGGAATTGATGGAGATCCATATAGCCTCCAGGGTGAGGCAATGTTTGTACCTATACAGCACACCTAATCTTGAGTTTAGGGCAGAGGCAAGGAGGAGAATATGTTGTTTAAAATTGAGGGCCGGGTCAAGAGTGATCCCTAGGTATTTAAAGTTGTTAACTTGCTCGAGGGTGGTGTGGTTGACAGTGAGAATAGTAATGATTATTAAATTTTGTTTTATTTATATGCTGAGAAACATGATTTGTGATGGACAGAGGAGAAAGATGATGAAGAGTGCATTCTGTTTCTGAAAGCAAGATTTGAGACAAGATATCTCTTTTACTGTCAACAATTGAGGAAGCATGAGGAAGGCTTGACAGTTTAATGCAGCCATGCAGTGACCCAGCCAGGCAGCATACTTTGTGTTTTGCAAAAAAAATCAGCACCTATTAGGTGTGCACACTGGGCCTAGCTCTGTCTTTTGATTGTTGGATCCATTATGAGACATTACTGGTCTGGTACCAGAGGAAGTATTCGTTGGCTCAGGTTGCTTCCACTCATTGTAACTGGATTACATGAATGAAATGTCCTACCCTACCACTTCCCATACCTAACCAAACTGTACTGTGACTGCTGCTGCTGCACCAGCTGACCTAAGTAGGGATCAGAAATGTACAGTACATGGCTGTTATGAGGTTACTATGCTCACATTTTAAATCTTCTTCTTGAACACTGTCTTCCAAAGTTTGAATGGACTTCATTGATCCTGCACTACTTGTTTACCATGTTGTTTTCAATATGCTTTCAGTGAATTCAAGATGACACCTGTAGCATATTCCCTCACTGCAGAAGATTCACTTCTTTTTGGTACAGTGGACAGGTGGCATTGCTGGTGATGGTGGGGGGGGGGGGATCTTGGGGTACTTCCAGAAGAATTGTGTGACAACTGCAAGATAATTTCATATTTCAGTCACCATGTATTGATATGCCTTCAAACAGCACTGAACAGGGCAGCAGATATGAATTATAAAATAGTGTAATATGATGTAATATATGATATATGAGAAGATAATATCATTTTAAATAATACGAGAATATAATCTGATATATCAGATAAAATATGATATATGAAAAGATGATAAGATAATGTGATATAATATGATACAAACATAGTGAAGAAACAAAGAAGTTGTTTGCAGGAAATGGCCCCACAGGCCATCAAGTCAGCGTAGTCCTAAATGCTATATCTTATGTTGATTGTGAGGGATCTAGTGGTCCTTCACTCCTCCTTATCCCCTCCCCTTGTTTTTTTACCATATATGATTTTTATTGATTTTTCTCATTTTCCAGACATCTCAGTTCTAGACAAGTAGGGAACAGAGCTATAGAGTTACATGTACATCTAGTCATTAATACATTGTTCATAGTAGGCCAGTAAATGAGCACTCTAGCTCTCCGTGGATTAATGAATAAGCATGAGATTTCTATATAACTAAATGTTAATTATCATTCTATATCTATTAACAATTTCTAGGATTGAGGTTAATATACATCTAACAGTCCTTTGGTTAGGAGAGAGCATTACTTCACAGGTAATATTACTGTGCTCTATGCCAATTTACTGAAACTTAGATGCTTGCAGCAGTCACTTAGCAAAGAGTAGAGAGTAGAATAGATAGGGTACAGGTGTGGCTGACAGGTGGCAACTCCAGTGTGCCCCAAACTAGAGTGGGTGGTATCTAAAGGGGGGAGGGAGGAGAGAGGATTAACCCATTGGAGGATTGACTGGGGGTAGGAGGGACCATACAGATCTGTGAATGCAGATATGCATCCCATTTCATGTAGTATCTTGGGAGATGCCCTTTCCTTACTGAAGTGAGCCTTTCAAAAATTGCCAGTCTGACCAGGGCTGCCCTCCAAGTGGGGGCCACGGGGGCAGTGGGTTGTCTCCATTTCATCAGGATGACCCTCTTCGCTTCCATAATTACAGTCATAGCCCGTGCTTTGAGCAGCCCCGATAGGGGTTCTAAGGTGGAATCATCTCCTAACAACAGAGAGACATAAGATAAGAGTAGAGGCTTGCCTACATTTCTGGAGCAGTCTTTCAAGACTGTGGACCAAAAGACCTGAAGTACAGGGCATGCCCACAGAATGTGGAGTAAGTGTGCCAGTGAGGACTGGCATCTCCAACATTTGTCGTGGTTCAACACTTTTATTTTAGCCTGGAAAGTAGGTGTTCTATACCATCTAAGTAGAATTTTCAGCTGTATTAGCTGGCTCCTGGCATCTTCATACATTGTGCGTGCTGCCTTTAAACAGACAGACCATCTCTGCTGAGAAATTGGGCTCTGGTGCTCATTTTCCCATGCCATCTGACAAACAGAGATGGTGTCTGGCTGAGAGTCTCTTAGTACCCTGTAAAAGATGCCCACCAGGCCTAGGCCATGTTTTGGCTTATGAAGTGAGTTTAGGCAACCCCATGTAAGCTCATCCGTAGGTTTGAGCAGTAGGGCTTGGAGCGAACTCCTTATCTGGAGATAGCACCAAAAGTCTTGCTTAGGTAAATCAAATCTATTCTTTAGTTGTTCAAATGACATAAGAGTTCTACTATCTGGGAGGAGGAGATCTTGCACAGTATGGATCCCCTTCCTGTCCCTACTTGGCCAGTATAGGGGTTTGCGATCTGCCATGATAAGCCTGTTGTGCCAGAGGGGTGCATATAGGACCGGGGGGATCTGGCCACACCTGATATACCAGTGATGATCATCGCTCGGTGTCATGTGATACAGGTTTCCATCATGATAGGAGTCAGCTGGTGTCCAGGACATTTTTAATTTACAAGTAGGGTAAACAAGGAACTGTCCAACACAAGAGTAGCTTCTAGACCAACCCATTGTGGGGGTGGGAAATTGGGGAGATAAGTCAAGCGGTAGCTTGGGCCATTCGAAAGGCTAGATAGTATCTTAAGAACCAGGGTAAACCCAACCCACCTCTGGTCCAATGAGCCCTTAGTTTTGCCCATCCCCTGCGTACCACTTTGCCTTCCCATAGAAAGGAGGAGAGAAGTTTGTCCAGGGAGGAGAACGACTTATTGGAGAGAGTGATTGGAAGATTATTCAACAAGTATGAGACTCTTGGTAAGATGAACATACGTGTTGCTTCAACTTTGCCCTTTAAGGATATATGGAGCCTATACCAGCGTTGAACCTCGGCTGTCAGGGTCGTTAGAAGTGGGAAAAAATGTGCCTTTTCAAGGTCATTCCGTGCTACAGATATATTTATATATATATATATATATATATATATATCTATCTCCCCAGGTAAGAAAACCCTTGAGGGGCCCAGGAAATGTCCGTGCCCATCAGGAATTCTCTGCCACATCTAGGATTCAGCAGAGAGAGAATTGTCTTTTTTTGGTTTATTACTAAGCTGGAGATGTGGGCATAGTTTCATAGTACTTATAAGACTGGGGGGAGAGATATCTCTGGGTTGGACATTATAAGCAGCACATCGTCCGCATATGCATTGACTAGGAAGGTCTTCTGTTTATCAGGGAAACCTGAGATATCAGAGGTATCTATAAGCTTCCTGATCAGAGGGTCAAGGGCTATGATGAATAGTAGAGGGGAGAGAGTGCATCCTTGCCTAGTCTCCTGTTGTAGGTGGAAGGGGTAAGAGATGTCTCGATTGGTGACAGTCCTGGCTGTGGGCAAGTGGTATAGGGTGGAGACCCATGTGAGAAAGTGAAAGCCAAATCCATATGAAGTGAGGACCTCATGGAGATAGTTCCACTCCAAGGAGTCAAATGCTTTCTAAAAGTCGATTGCTTAGGCAGCCATTGGAGTCTTAGAGTGGAGCGCTATCCATTTCAGGTTAAGAACTAAGTGGAGATTGTCTGTTCCAGACTTGCCCTTGTAGAAGCCAGATTGTGCGGAATGTATTAACCTGTGGAGCACCTGGTTCATCCTGTTTGTGAGCACTTTGGCCACCAATTTGGTGTCTACTGACAACAAATAAATGAGCCAAAAGTTGGCGCAGTCTAGGGCATCAGAGGACCTTTTGGGAATCAATGTCACTAGAGCTTCCCACATGGTAGGAGGGAGCAGGACTGCAGCTTGAGCCTCTAGAAGAGCTCATAAGAGTGGACCAGTGATGTCTTTCTCTAGGAGATGGTAGAGCTCCACCGTCAAACCATCCAGTCCTGGGGATTTACCCTTCATCAACTAGTAGAGGGCAGTATGCAGCTCCTCAGGGGAGATGGGGGCATCTAAAGCACTGCACTCCGCTTGTGAGAGTTTTGGAAGGGAGGCCCCTTTACAAAACTCCGCCATATGTGCAGAGAGTTCCTCTGATGATAACATGGATTGGGACTAGTAAAGTTTCTGGTAATAAGCTTGCATCATCTCATTGATCTCCCGGGGTACGGAAACTACCTTGCCCTCTTTGTTTCTTAATGCTAGTATTCTGGATGAGGCCTGCTGCTTGCGTAGATGGTGAGCTAGCAATTATCCCCCTTTTTCACCCCCCTCCCAAGATTTTTGTTTAGTTTGGAGTGGCTGCCACTCTGCCTTTTTATGTAACAGTGAGTTAATCTGATATTTCAGACCTGTGATCTTGGGTAATGGGGGAATTTGAGCAGGCATTGTGTGGTGAGTTTACACTGTTTCTCCAAGTTCGTGAGTTCTTCCTGCAAACGGTGCACCATTGCTGCCTGTACCTTATTTTTGGCAGCAGTGTATGATATGATTCTCCCCCGGATGGCAGCTTTAAAAGCCTCCCACACCGTGGAGGCTGAGACGTCGTCCGGCGTGTTGAGGGAGAAATATGTGCGAGTCTCTTCTGTTATAAAGGATTGGAAGGTTTTGTCCAGAGTCAGTAATGGGTTACATCTCCATCTGGTAGCTGACACACCTTGGCCAGGTGGGAGAAAGGTGATGGGCACAGGGGCATGGTCAGAAATTATTATGCTATCAATCATGGTGTCCAGGATCCCAGGTGCTGCCACATAGTTAACTAGCCAGAAGTCTAACCTGCTATGAGTATGGTGGACTGCAGAGTAAAAGGAATAGTCCCACCCTTTGGGATTGCTCCTCCTCCAGGGGTCAGACATTCCCCATTCCCCCATCAATTCAGTCAGACTAGCCAAATCTTTAGGGTGAGTTTGTGGGGTTGGAAGGGATTTGTCCAAAAAGACATCTTGTACTAAGTTATGATCCCCACCTACAAGATTGGCATGTCCAAGAAGCTAGAAGTCAATTCAGTGAGGGTGTGGCTGATATCAGTGTAAAGGTTCCCTGAGTCAATGTTGTGCCCATAGACATTTGCTATCACCACCCTACCCCCTGGATATGAGAGTCTAATGGCACCCACCTTCCCTGGGAGTCAGTACACTTATCTTCTATTACCCATGGTGAGGCTTTTCAAAGTAAATAACATCCCCTCTGGATTTGGTAGTGGCACAGCTGGCAGTTAGTGAGCCTACCCAAAGCTTTTGCAGCCATTGAACTGTTCTGCTTATTAAGTGTGTCTCCTGAAGTAGGGCTATGTCCGCCCCCATAGACTTTAAAAATTGTTGTGCGTTTAGCTGGGTAATTAAGCCCTTTCACATTCCAGGAGACACATTTCCAGCCCTGGGTAGACAATGAGCTGCCAGCCATTATTGTTATAATCCTCCAAACAGAAAAAGAGAGAGAGAGAGAGGCATTAGCCAAAGGAGTACTCACCCACTGACAGAGACTGGAGTGGAAAGCAGGGAAAGAGAGTGGAGTCATCTGTGGTTCAAACAATAGGCTGTCTGCTCTGCTGAGTAGTAGCATGAGCAATTGCGTGGAGTAAGTTAGAGTAACAGGACTGCTGCAGCATTAACCAAGGAAACGAGAACAAACTGTATCAGGAGAAAGTAACAGAGCACACTCGTTAACCTACTTTAACTTTACTACCAGAAAAACACACAATAAAGTATCTGTGTAACAAAAACTACACCTAATGCTTGTATGAATCAGCTAATTATGCTGAAGTGAGTATGTGATAGAGCTCTCTGTGCTCTAAGCCACACTGTTTCTAGCACCAAAAGAGAGGGAGGAATGGGTTACAGCTAAGATGAGTGACCCATCCCTACCTGGCCTCTTAGATCTCTGTATAACCAGATCTAAAGGGCCAGTGGGCCCTACCGGCGACACCAGTGAGCAAGAAAACATTAAGCAACTGGAAAGGGTGAGGGGGGAACCTCTATTGCCACTTGCCAGTTTGGGTTTCCTGGGTGGAGGCCTTGAGATATGCAGAGGGAGCTAGTATAACTAAATTCCGGGTGGGCCTTAGTTTAAACTAATGCTTGAATGGTCTTTAGCCCCAGCATGTTTCTCCATATGAAGAAAGAAAAGGCTGCTATCCCTTCCTGCTAGGGGGTGTATATTATGAGTGAGGATATTCCCCTCTTGAGGGTGACGCTGCAAATCATAACTAGGTGGGCTTGCACTAAGGCACCAGAACTTCAGAATAAGTAGGAGGGGGGGCGCTACAGCAGAGGTTTTCAGAACCCACGTGCTACCCAAAATGAGCCTTTATTGCACCATACATGAGATGGAGCCATTAAATCAAATAGTCATGGAGTTATGTGCAAAGAAAAAAGAGAACTTAGCCCATTGTCTAAGTATTCTGAATGTCAACCATCTGCACTGGGAGCGTCTTGTACTTCTGTCTGAGATTTATCAGTTCTGTTTGGCCAAGGAGGGATGCCAAGAGCTTCTGCAAAAATTTTATTTCCAGGCTTTAACAATCCAGATGCTGCTGCTCGTTCTGTTTCATTTTCCTCCACTGTTGTTGCCCAGTCCAATAAGGTAGCAGCTTCCATCAGTTCACCAGACTCAGAGTCTGAACCGTCTTGTTTAGCTACTCGTGGAGGTGATGCTGCTTCTGCAAGGGAGAATTTGACAGGAGCAGAAGCAGATAGGTTATTAGCATTGGTTTGGGTTGGGCTCCTGGAGCGTTGGCGGTTCTTGGTGATAGCAGAGTGTTTAAGCCTCTCCCACATATCCGCGGGTTCTAACTCTGCTAGTGAGGGTCTGTCCAAAGTTTGGAGGCTATGAGCTACCAAATTCCCTGCATGGTTCCCTGTACCTCTTGGTGGTTCCTGCGTGGCGAGAGTGGGGGACATTGTTTGTGCTGTACCAGTCCGGTTGTGTTTTTCTTCCCCCGGTGCCCGTTTCTTCTTGCTAGCTGTTCCTTTGCTCATTTGGTCCGCTGGAGCCCAGAGACATCTGGGAGATGTAGTTCTAGGTGTAAGGTCTGGCCAATGCTGGTTAATTCATGCTTCAGCTGCCTTCAGAGACTCTGCCAGAAAAGCCCTCCCCTCCCTATACAGATGCAATGCTGTAAGTTTTTTAAATCTGTATTGGAAGTAGTTAGCTTGCAAAAACTTTTTAATGGGCTCATATTCTCTCCTCTTGGAGGCTACTTCTTGAGAAAAGTCTTTATAGAAAGAAATAGTAGCTCCCCTCCACATGATCTTGCCTATGTCTCTGGTGGCTAGAAGGAGCTTCTCCTTAATCGAGTATTTCAGGAGATAGGCAATTATAGTTCTTGGGAAATTGGTATCTGCTCTGCCAGAGATCCCATGTGCCCTCTCCACAATGATTCGGTCCCGACATCTGTCCCCCAGAAGCTGAGGTATCCATTCATCTAGGAACCACTCTATATTAGGCCTTTCTGTTCCCTCTGGGACCCCCAGGATCCTAATGTTGTTCCTGCAGCCCCTATTTTCCTGGTCTTCAGCCCTGCACCATAAATAGGTGAGTTTAGCTTCATGGTCCCTCAAGCACTGTAGTACTGCTAAGTGTTGCCTCTTGAAATCCTCTGTCCTCTGTTCCAGGACATTCTGTTGATCCTCCACCCACCGAACATCAGCTACATTGCCTGCCAGAGATGACCCAATACTGTCCACCCTCGTCAATAAGGCTTCTAACATTTTTGTGATGTTGGATGGGGAGTCTCCCAGCTGGGGTTGATTGAGAGTTGTGGGTGTCTGCTGCCCACCAGCCCCCTGAGCATTGGCTTCTGGCATGTCCATACCGCTTAATGGTGTGTGATATATATACAGAGGGAAAAGAAGCTGCTATGTGTCTCCCTCGGCTAGCCAGTGCCCGCTGTTGTCTTGTAGTCGTGACCCATTCTGCTGTAGTTGGGAGCCAACAAAAGGGGTAGGAAGCGAGGATGTGGGTGACCAGACTAATCACAGGCTCAGGCTGTTATGGCCTAACTGGACTGCTCGGCTCCTAAAGAGAATTTGTCAGGATATTGCTGATCAACCACGCCTCCAACATCAAAAACCATCAGTATTAGAGCGGCAGAGGTAGGGAAAGGGTTACCAGTTGCTGTAGGGTAAATTCAGTCTGGCATAATGGCAGATTGCAAGTGATTATACACCAGGCTAGGACGGAGCTAAAATTTTAAGCTGCGTTTGCAGTTGGTTCCCATCCCCTCCTCTTGTAACACCATCTTTACCATACCAATATGTCTGTTAAACCCATGTTTAAAGCCCCTACTGATTTCACTCAGACTACCTGCTTTGGTAGTTTAATTCACCCATCAGACACACTCACCATGAAGAAATGTTTTCTAATGTCCCTCCTAAATCTCCCACCTTCAAGCTTCATTGAGTTTCCCTGGACACTTATGTTCCCACTTAATATAAAAAACGTTCTGCTGTCTACATTATGCATCCCGCAGATGTACGGTATTTGTACATCATTATCATATCTGCCTTTCTCTTCATGCCTCTGCTGTTTACATGCTGAGGTCTTTTAACCCCTCCATTTAACTCTTTTCTTGCTGACCCAGGATTGTTTTGGGTATCCTTCTCTGAACCTTCTTCACCCTGTCCTTTCTTTATGTATGGGCCCCAGAACTGGACACAGTACTCCAGGCTAGGATGATTAAAGAACCTGTGGAGTGGCAGAATTAGCACACTTCTCTAACTACTGAGCCACCTTCTTATACTTTCCAGCATCCTATTCAACTTCACCACTGACTTGTTGCATGGCTATGATGTTTCTAAATTGTACATAATGATTACATACTTTCCACCATTACCCTCCCATTCTGTTTTCTATTTTGTGGTAGTTCTTTTTTTACCCATAAGGGTATGTGCCTTATCTTACACTTAGCACTGAATGCCAACTGCTAGATCTTTACCCCCTCTTGTCTTGTCTTTCATGGTCCTCCCTCATTTCTCACCCCTTCTTCATGATCTAGTCTTCCATAGATCTTAGTGTTGGCATGCAGAGACAAGCCTTCCCCTGGTTCCCTCCTGTAATATCACAGGTGAAGATGCTGAAGAGGATTGAACTCAAAACTGATGACTGATGACTGTCGCCACCATTGGTGCGCTTCTTGATCTCTGAGTGTTCCCCATAAAGGACAGCCTCTGGGTTCTGTCAATATCCTAACCATCTTGTGATCTTTTTCCCCACTTCCAGGTCATTTAATCTTTTGACAAACTGTTGATGTGGAACAGAGTCAAAGGATTTGCTGAAGTCAAGGTACAGTATATCCACTATCTGACCCTTTTCCACCAACGTCATCAAGCTCCTTGATCTCTGAGTGTTCCCCATAAAGGACAGCCTCTGGGTTCTGCCAATATCCTAACCATCTTGTGATCTTTTTCCCCACTTCCAGGTCATTTAATCTTTTGACAAACTGTTGATGTGGAACAGAGTCAAAGGCTTTGCTGAAGTCAAGGTACAGTATATCCACTATCTGCCCCTTTTCCACCAACGTCATCAAGCAGTCAAAGAGGTCAGTCACATTTATCTGATGTGGCCTACTCCCCCCCCCCCCCAATGAACCAAAGCTATCTGATATTCTGATGTCTGTTTGCCTCCAGAAAACCCAATATCATCTCTTTTCTTAAGGTCTCTGGTTAAATCCCAACTTTGGACATCAGACTGAATGGATTGTAGATATCTGGTTCATCCCTACTATAGTTCAGCTGATATACAAGAAAATTGTATCCACTCTTCTCCACTCCCTAGGTACTACCTCCATTTCCAGTGAGCTGTTGAAGAGAATAGCCCATGGTGCAGCTAAAACCTACTCCATTTCCTTTAGCATATGGGGATGCAGCTCTTCTGGGACCATGGGGGTCTATTCACTAAAGCCTATGACTGAATGCCACACAGAAGGGTCCAGCAGACCACCATCAGCATTCACTACAGGCATGCTAGAGCCTTGTGCGTCTCATTCCCCATCCACCTATACAGCTACACGCCACAGGCAGTCTGGGGGCGTGGCAAGGGCCATGCCTACAATCCACATTCACTTAAAGAGCTAGTGTACTGCATAAAACTAATATCAGATTTTAAGAACTGCCAACTTTTACCTTTTATATCTGAGGTACTTTTACATTTCCCTTTGTTTAATTAGAAGTTTGTTTACCTGATGTTAATAGATGTGATGTGTGGAACAGCTCTTAGCCTGGCAACTGACATATATTGCTCTACTGCCCCACACTACATCATCAGCATTGTGACCTCACTGACTGTGACATCACTGCTACTTAGGAACAGCAAGTGAGTGACTGCCAGGTCATTCACCTGTGATGTCACTATCCATGAGATCATAATGCTGATGATGTTGTATGGAGCAGTGGAGTCAGATATGTCAGCTGCCAGGCTAAGAGCTGTTCCACACATCCAGCACAATATTATCACATAGAAAACTTTCTGATGAGCAAAAGGAGAAAGAAAAATACTTCAGAAGTAAAAAGTTACAACTGGCTACTACTTAAAATTTGTATTCTTTTTCTGTCTGCCTGTTCTGGCTCCCTAGCTCTTTAAAAACCTGGCCAAAGGTTAGGACATAGAAATTCAGGACTTTATTAATTATCAAACTATGGGGGTGGTGTATTTGATTAAATGTTTCTGTGATAGGGTGTATATAGGTAAAACCTCACTGGATTTGAAGTTATGTATAGGAGAACACAAAGGGTACATAAGATGGGGGGATTTGACATTGCCTATTACATACTAACATACTATTTGCCAGCAGATTAGGTCTTAAGGTCTATTGAGTCTGCTCGAACCTCAGATCCCTAGTTGGGTGCCGAGGCGCTCCCCTCCCTTGTGTTCCAGAAACCCCTATGATCCATCCCCACCCCCCTGGGACAGGCCATCATCTGATACATCCACTTTCTGTGTCTGTCCCACCCTCTCTTGAAGCCCTCCACTGTGGATCTCTGAACCAGCTTGTCAGGCAGTGCATTCCAAGGGTCCACCACCCTCTCAGTGAAAAACCTCCTCCTCTTTTCCCCCCTCACTCTTCCTCCTTCCAACTTCAAACCATGCCCTCTGGTAATACCTCCCTGCTTTAGTCTAAAGATCCCCTCCATGTTTACCCTATTTATTCCCTTGAGGTACTTGAAGACCTCAATCATGTCCCCCATTGCTAGGCATTTTTTGGCAGTAGTTAATCAGTTACCATCTTTGCACTTTTTCGGTATTGAGAAAGTGAGTAAGGATAAAAGGGTGGTGATTTTGAAAAGAAATTGCTTCTTAGAGAAGCATATTACAGTGATAGATTTGAGTCAAGAAATTTACATATGGTTTAAATGAGGGTATTGACTGGACTCCAAGTCTTTGAATAAGAGCAGCGAGGGTCTTTCCTAAGGTAACCCCCCCCCCATCCCTGGAAGGCTGTTTTTTGGGTTCCAGTATTCTGTCTATTTTATTGCTATAGCCCTTAGGATTGCCTTCTCTGGGATTCACAGATCTTGGTCAGCAATCCTCCTTTATTTGGTGATGGTGCTCTTTATATATCTGACTTATCAGCTCTTATAACGTAGTATGGGGTTAGAAGTTTAAATTGAGAAAAGTTTTGCTCAGCCAACAGGGACTATAAACTAAACATAAAAGGCTTACTGATATTGTTTTTTTGGTTGCCCAATTTGCAACTATTTATTAAGTTGATAGGTAGAGCATTGATGTGCAGACTAGTTAGCAGAAAACTGGATTTTAAATTGATTACTAGAATGATTTGAATATTCACAAGGTTTACTACTTCCACTAGGTGTTTTAGAACCACTATCTGTATATAAGGAGCTACTTGCATGCTTCTCCTCTCTCTTTGTAAAACAGCAGGTCAGGAGCCATATGGGACCCTTTGTACCTATTTGGTTAGAAAATTTTGGCTTAGCAAGTAATAATGTGAAAAACTATTGTAGCACAATGTAGATAACTGAGTATATTGTGTGTTTTAGGTCAGGATAAGGTCCCCTCAAATAAAATAAGTTGAAAATGC
Source organism: Neoceratodus forsteri (assembly GCA_016271365.2). Classification (NCBI taxonomy): domain Eukaryota; kingdom Metazoa; phylum Chordata; order Ceratodontiformes; family Ceratodontidae; genus Neoceratodus; species Neoceratodus forsteri. The sequence goes on along the minus strand of CM057456.1, from coordinate 406,419,713 downwards.
TAAAATAAGTAAGTGTTTTATAATGTTGGTTCTAATAGCGAAATATAAAATCAAAAGGGTGGTTGGCATTTCTATCCATTATTATTTCTAGCCACTGGCAGACTTATTTAACATCTCACTGGGAACTGGGTGTCCCTCAGGACTGGAAGATGGCACATGTGTGCCCCTCCACAAGAGTGGTCCCAAGGATGAACCAGACAACTATAGACCAGTCAGCCTTACATCCATTGTGGGGAAGCTAATGGAGACTGTCCTTAAAGAAAGGCTAGTAACCTTTCTGGTGGTGAATAGTCTCTGGTACAACAGACAGCCTGGGTTTGTCTTGGGAAGATCTTGACAGACCAACCTGGTGGACTTTTATGACTGGGTGACTAGGGCACTCAACAGGGGCCAAGCGGTGGATGTCTTGTATCTAGACTTCAGCAAGGCCTTTGATTCAGTGCCACATGGGAGACTGACTAGCAAGTTGAGATATCAGGGAGCAGGGGATAAAATAGTGGAGTGGATCAGGGACTGGCTGAATGACATGAAGCAGAGGGTAGTCATAAGTGGGGAATTCTCAACTCCAAGAGTCATAACCAGTGGGGTACCATGGTGCTCATTACTGGGTCCAGTGTTGTTTGGCATTTTCATTGCTGACATCTTGCATGGGATTAAGAATAAAATCAGCCTTTTTTGCAGTGACACAAAGTTAGGTGCAGTGGTGGAAGACACAGAGGGGTGGCAGGGCTGCAGGATGATCTGGCTAGACTAGAGCACTGATCAGAAACATGGCAGCTGGGGTTCAATGCAAAGAAGTGCAAAATCATGCAGTTGAGAGCAAGAAACCCAAGGAACCATTACCAAATGGGGTGTACAGTACCCCCTACAGAGTAGAAAAATGATCATGGGGTGATAATAACATGGCAAATGAACCCTTCTGTGCAGTTAAGAAAGCAGCAGCTAAGTCAAATAGGATGCTGGAGTGTATTGCCAAAGGAATCACGTCCATGAGATGGGAGGTCATCCTGCCACTGTACAGGTCATTGGTGAGGCCACACCTGGAATACTGCATGCAGTTCTGGTGCCCCTACTTAAAGAAAGATGTCAAATTGCTGGAGGGGGTCCAACACAGAGCAACCAGGATGATCCTTGGTATGAAGGACAAACTCTATGAGGAGAGACTGAAGGATCTCAACATGTACTGTCTGGAGTAACGAGAGGGAAAATGATTGAAACCTTCAAATAAATGAAAGGCATAAATAAAGATGGTACAAAGGGAATTTTAAGAGTAAGGAGAGGGAGGGACAGTAGGGGGCACAGTCTAAAGTTGGAGGGTGGTATATTCAGAAGGAAAATGAGAAAGCACTATTTCACAGAGAGAGTGGTGACAGGGTGGAATGCACTGCCTGAGGGGTTGGTATCCTTGAAGATGATGGGCAGTTTTAACAGGGGATGGGACAAAGTCAGGGGGAAGGTCACCAATGTGGCACTAGAGGGAGGGGTAACAACTAGTACTGGCATGAAATTGGATATGCGGGTAGGAGAGGGGGAGTAGCTACAGTGTAACAGACTGCTAGCTGCACACTTGAGCAGACTAGATAGACCATCAGGCTTGTATCTGCTGGCATTCTTCATATGCTCGTATGTTCATATTATAATTTTAAGTTATTAGCCATTTTTAGTCAGTAATAATGCTACTTGAAGCAGCACCTCCCAACTGACCATACATACTGTCATTGTTTCTGCAGTCTCTGATGTTCAACTAACTGCACTCTTTGCAATCATCACTGAAGATTTGTGCCACATTTGAAAGCTGAGGGAACAAAAAAGAAAGTTACCTCATTTCATATGGAGATCACCATGTTACATTCCCCTGTCCTGACTAGGTGCTCTGAAAACCAAATAAAATAAATGGTTCTCCATTGTTACATGTGTGTGTATGCGGGATGGACAAAGCAGCAAGCAAGCATAATGATAAGCTATGGGAGATGCTTATAGCATGAAACTATTCACAAAAATAGCAGCACCCTCTATTGGTGATTCTACTAGTAGAGGGACTACTTTACCAGAAAAACTAATTTTAATCATTTTTTTAGTTTTTTATATTCTTTTTATTTTATTTTATGTACTTTTCAAAAATATCACCTATAGCCCATTTTCTAAGTGCAATAATACTCTCGAGAGTGGGTGGTATGAGCTATACCAGACCTTCCAGTGGCTAAAAGGCCCTCTGCTTGTGATGTCGGGCCTCATTATGATCATGGGCAGCCCAGTATAGCCCAGTACTGCCCACCCTTTGGGTATTATTGTTTACTTAATTTCATGAGAGGACATCTATGCTGACAAACAAACAACTCTATATCTTAGAAATTTTACATTCATAAAAATGAAAATCCACCCAATCCCACACAACAACACATCTCTGCTGCCATAGACTAAAATGAGTGAATATAATACAAGTTCTGACTGAATTTTTCACTACTGCCAATGTAGATATTGAAGATGGGGGGGCACAAACTAGGACGATAACAAAGATAATCCGTTTGATAAAATTGTCATTGATGAGTGAGTCTACTGGCCACACCATCTTAAAAATACTTAAGAGCCCCACAGGCTAGAACTGTCCCCCTCAAGTATCTATTCCAGTGTGGCCAAGCTCCAGTCACTCTAAGCCTCCTCCTCATCAGGGGCCCACTCACTGCACCTAGCTTCAGTTACTCCAAGCCACATTCTTCTTATATGCCTGACAGGCATAGCTTGTTTGGAACAGTGGTATCCATTTAGCATATTAGTTTCTATACCTGTTATTCTGCCATCAACAATAAACATGTCAGATAGCCATATACTGCATGCTGGCTGCTGTACTTTCCATTTTGCCAGAAACGATAAACATTTATTTAAGCATGTTTTACCAGGTAAATAAGCAGAGCCCGTGAGCCGCATTTACAGTTGCAATCTGGGGGTGAGAAGGACGGTCATAGAGAAGAATAAAGTCACATACTGTACGTACTTCACAACTACAGATACAATACAAAGTCAAAAGTTATACAGTGTGTGTTTTGCAAAATAGTTATGTTATAATAAGACCCCCACCCAGTTTGACTACAGGGTAAAGTCTGTGCAGCAAAGTATAGTGCAAGTAACCATGAGATACAGTAGCATAGAGAACTTCTTAGAGACAGGCAGTGAAATTACAATACCTCAAGTCCCTTGGCTGATTGACGGCTGACTGATGGGGCACATGTAAGCTGCATAGTGCATGCAGACCTGTATGTCAGTTGCAAGCAGAGGAAATATAGCTTGGGCAAGACATCGAAGAGGAGTGATGCACCTTGATTAATCTCTTGCATGAGAAGTAGGTAGGAGATGGTGTGATATTAGTAGGAATTCTGTTCCATACAGAGGGGAGCCTGTAACATGTCAGACTGGCAGATTTTTTTTTAACTGTCCTTTTACTGAATTAATATAAAGCAGTACAATTGATATAGGGGAACAACATAATAATAAAGCCAAACGTTGGTTATGAGAGGACAAAAACACAGCTCACCTTTTTCACAAGATGAAGGGGAATTTACTGTAATAAAACTAATTCTAATAATAAAGGTAACCATACATAGTCATGCTTAAAACATTCATGCTAAATACTTTTTAAATTCTTTGTGGCCCCACTCAGGCCTGAATGTCTAGTACAGCAGAATGCTCCTGCTAATGGTGCTGAAAAACATGAATAAGCAAATATTTAAGATTCCAACAATTGTAGCGCTATAAACACACACAATTTTAGTAACACTTTAAAATTTAATCAGCATATAATGCTGCACCGTGGTGCAGCCACTGAGTATTCAACTATAGGTGTCCCACATTTCTCGAACTGTTATACACTGAAAAGGAGAAGGTCCCAAAGAAAAACAGGCAAAGTAAAGTTGTGAATGCAAACACAGATGCTTTAAAGGGACACTGTCAACCACCTTTGACGTAAAAGTGTCCTTAGTTTAAAAAACACGTATAGTGTATATTGGAACGCTGTTACTGCTAAAAAAGAGCACATTTCAAAACCTTGTTATGCTTCACCATGGATATCATGCACGCTGTTATGCTGCAGTAGCTACGTACTCACTGCTGCATAACAACATCGAATGGCAAGACTCGCATGCACCATGCCACCTCGAACTCACAAAAATCAAACAGCACTGTCAGTTGGCAGAGGTCCCAGCATAAGCCGCAGAGAGAAAGATACTTAAAATTAAATGCAGGTTTGGTAACAAGCTTCCAACATACACTATAAAAAACTATGGATGGGTTTCCATTGGTAACTGTGCCAATTAGCGCATCTTGCAGTTCCTAAGGTGACCAAACCTCTCGAGCTTCGCTCTCGAGGTTACATCAGTTGCCTTAGAAACCGCTCAATGCGCTAACAGCACTGTTACCGATGGAAACCCATCCATAATTCTCTATGTTATGATTGTTCAGAGTATCATAGGCTTCATAGGTGATTACTGCGCAAAGTTAACAATAGTCTATATAGCTCGCCTTGTGATTATAAATAACCCCCAATGTTTTCATTTTTACAGTAATCAAGCCCGTGTTTAAGCTCCTCCATATTTCCACATCCTACCACCTCTATTGGGAGTGAGTTCCATACTGCCACCACTCTTTGATTATACCAGCTAGATCTTCTGTTTGTGTGAAATGTTTCCCCTTTTATCTGAAGCGGGTGTGATCTTGTGCTGTACTGCTGGTGATATATCTCCAGACCTAAATTTTCCCATAAGGCACTATTATGGTCTCTGTAGAGACTGCTGATGTAACTGGGAGCATAATTCTGATTCTTTTTTTCCTATTGAAAGTGAAAGCCTCACAGCCAGCCCACTGGCACAGAGGCATTGCATCTGTCTGCAACGCCAATGACCCAGGTTCGGGAATGAACCCAGGAAGTCAGAGGACCAACCTGGAGGAGTAAGGATTGAGCATTCAGCGGGCTGCTCTCCTTCCCCAGGTGGAGGGGGTGGAGTGTCTGGCACACTACGGACCCTTGGTGGAGGCTGGGGGATCTGCTGCAACTGGCACTGTAACGTACAGGGGGCGGGGCAGATGCTGGTCATCACTGCACATCCCTGCCCACTCGGAGGTCACAACAACAAGAAAAATGGCAGCCCTGTCAATGATCCCAGCTCTGCTGCCACTCCCTCTAGGCCACCAGCATTCGCTTGGTTGGCCCCACTCAGCGGGGTAAGCCTGAGCATGAGAGGGCAGGTGGTGGAGCCATCAGAGTTTGTACAGGAGCTCAATGCACCAGCAAAAAAAAAAAATAAAACTGAAAGCCTCCCCACCATACTGGTGTTACCACACAAAAACATGCTTGTTTACATTCCATAATTAAACCCCACTGTATCTTTCCTGGATTTGGTAACAGCCCCAACAAAGTCTAGTCACTAATAATGTAGTGAGAGGAAAGTAGACTGTTTCATCAGGAGTGGCTGCACTGTTTGTGGGCATTCCTAGTGTTCAGGAAGTATGCACTAAGAGTAGATCAAGGATTTGAAACAAAACCTGAGTGGGTACAATTATACCATCAACATGCATGTCAGTTCTTCTAAGAAAAAAGTCAGATGAAACATTTAGAAACATCAGCGAATTTTAGAACAGGTGAGCAAACATAAAATGTGGATTTTAACTAGAAATAATATGATGCAAAACAGAGGTTAACAGTGTCCCTTTAATTTGTGCAATGGCTCTGGCAGCATACCAGAAGACTGCCTAACATGATATTCTCAGGGTGCAAGTAGGAAAACAGAGTCCCCATGAAACAACTCTACTAAAGACACTGAATGGCCAGGTACACCAACCCCTTCAGATGCCCAACGGATATTATATTCTCCCTACCAATATCATGGGAGAAAACAGGGTGTATTACCCCAGATGCCACAGAAGTGGAAAATAATGGCATTAACAAGCCAAACATAGAGATGTTTCTCCTATGTAAGCAATAAGACACAACAGGGTGTGCATGGAACAGATTTTACTGCACGGCTAGGGGTATAATGAGGCACGAGGCCTTGGCCGAGTGCCTTTAGCCCCTGGCGTGCAGTGAAATCTGTTCCATGCACTCACCTGGAGTTTCTTATTGCACTTATAAAATGGGCTCCTGTTTTAAAAACTTTTTACATTTGGGAAAAGCATGTTTATATGTAGAAACAATAGATTTACTTGTGTGCATTTATGATCAAATAGTCCTTCCACTCACAACAAATGATGTCACTGATGATGTCATTGTATTGTTGCCTACCTTCTTCTTCCTGTTTTTTTCTGTTTTTCCCCACATTCAAGATATAGAATGTTTATCATAGAATGTTTACCATGGAATACATGGATTCAAAATGCTGCTCAGTTCCATTGGCAGAATGTTTTTCTGCTAACACTCTGTATGCATAGACAACAAAGGCCTTTGTTACAGCCAGAGCCTCAGTTATCTCCCTGTCAGGACAAGAAGAAGAGAGTTACCTGATGAGCAGGTAAAGATAGAAGGGGGGGATTTTTCACTGTAAGCAAAGAAACAGTTGTAGTGAAAACTATAAACAATACTTATTGTTTCTAATTTGTTCATGTGTGTAAGGAAAGTGTGATAATCAAGGAAACTACCATAAATTAATTTGTTTTATATTTTATTTAAGGTAGTTTTATTTTTAGGGCCCAGATGAAGTTTTTTTTTTACAGTGTAAAGGTAGCAGCCATGTTTGTGGTGGAAGATCAGTTCTGGCTGTAGGGGGCTAACTGAAATGCCTGTGTTCCAAATGCCCATTGATCTGGTTTCCAGACTCTTCACAGTCCTTTTTTTTAGCCATGTGTAAACCATATTTTACACATAAATAACAGCCAATCAGATTCCATGATTTTACCCTGCCATTTTATAAGACTGTATATAGCATACTCCCTAATGTTTGAAATTGGCTAGGAAGTAGAACAATCATAAGCAAGGGGGCACCCACCATTGCATAACAAAGAAATATTGCATGGTCTCAGTTACAGTAATATTTTAAATTCATGATAAGTATGGTAACAGCTTGAATTACAATCCCAAATTCCCACTAGTCAAACATATGAGAAAAAAGTACACAATAATTTACATAATGCAGGCATATTATCAGGCATTGTATTGCCAGCTGCTCCTTCCTCCCATAAGAAATAATCAATGATCAGCTGTGCAGGTTATTGCTGCATGTTCTTACCAACCAATGTCCACCACTCATGACCAGTTCAGAAGGAAGCCACCGACCCAATGTCCCCAAACAACATTTAGTGTGAGTCCTTCCCCATACTACTATCCTCCATATGTGTAGCCCCTTCTGCTGCTGCCTCCTCGGTTTCCATTTCCTTTGCCAATAGGCCAGCACACTGAGGATCTGTGTAGATGTATGCATGTTCCTTGAAAGTGATTCAAAGTTCAGCTGTCAGTAGGAGTGCATGTGGAACCTCCGGGTCTCTAAGTTCCTCCTGATCAGGTCAAAGCCCTTTCTCTTCTGATGAGTCATGTGACTGTATTATGGAAAGAACATCACGTTCTCCCCATCCAAATCAATTGCTCCTCTGTTTTGAGCTGCCAACAGAATAGCCAGTTTTGTTTAGCGTGAATAAAAGCATAAAAAATTACCTTTTGATGATCTCCCTGTGGTTTCTGTAACACAATTCTTTATACACATTCAATAGCAAGATCTGAAAAGTCAATTGGAAGCTTTAGAGCTGTTGGATTCCATGTTGCAAGAAACGTGATTACAGCTTCTCCTTCTCTGCCTTTTGTCACCTCAAGGATTCCGATGTTAATGGCACAGAGTTGGTTTTCAATATGTTCCATATGGAATTTCAAATTGGTATTATTCTTTTACCAGCTCCACTGCCATGGCCATGGTCTTATTATCATTAATGAGAGCTCTCACACCATCAACTTTACTGCCTCAATTGACTGTTTATAAATAGACATATATTTCTTTAAAATGTCTACTTTTCCTCAGATTGCTGAACTGACATACATAGCACATTTAGAGAAGGTTGTAGAAGGACTGCACCCCAGATTACACCAGAATCTCAGAATCTGGGCCCTGCATTTATGAAGTTCCATCTACCTCCTCATTTCCTCCTTCCTGTTGTCCCTTCAGCTTAAGAAAGTCTTGTGGCACAATTGCAGAAAATTATGGCTTCCCCATTTTTAGTCTAAATCAGCACCAGCATTGACCCCACCTGATTGTACACTCAGATTTGAAAATAATTGTATAAAGTGTAACAGCATTAACATTTGTTGAGGAAAAGCAGGCGCTCTGCTGAAGCAGGCCTGCTTTGCTGGACTGCTGCTTCCACCCTCACCCCCTGCAGCAAGCAGTTTTTGAAACACTGGCAGCCCAGTATGTCTACTACTATACCTATTCACCACAACTCTCTGCTGTCTGCCCCTAGCCAGTAACTAATCCACCTCCTGTAGGTTCATACTCTCTTCCGGAATCCAGGAGGAAGATGGTGGCCATGCTGGGCTTGCCACTGTATTGTGTGTCCGTTTGTTGATCAGTTTGCTGATTGTTCTGTTTCTCCGTTTACGTTTGTTGGAGCTGTTTCACTTGCTTGTTGAAGCTTGTGGAAGTTCGCTGAACTTTCTGCTCTGCCTTTTAAGGCTCTGCCTTTATTCGTTGTGCTATTTTCAATATCCGATGAGGAGAATTGTTTGCTAAATACGCAGGAATCTCTGTGTTGGAGAGTTAAGGCGGCGACGGCGGTGCTGCGTTTGGTATGCTTTTTATGAACAGGTGAACAATCGAACAGTTATCTGGATAACTTTATGCGAGGCATGGCTGCTGTCAGAAGAATACTCGTTTGCTGTTTTATTGCGAGCTGTGCTGCATTTTACGAGTGAAGAGATTTGGGAAATTTGGCTGTATGATTCTGGAACATTGGAACATTATTTATAAACCGTGAGTTACATTGGAAGTTGGGCTAGATTGTTACATGAGTTATTTAAGTTTAAACCCCTGATATATATTTTTCAAATCCGAGGGAGGAGACTTCTTGGAATATTTTGACACTGAATTACATTATATTGGGGTGTCTGAGACTGCTGAAGCTCTGGGAGGAGAGTGTGACTGACCCCCGGAAGGAGAGTGTGACTGATCCTCGGTCTCTGCTGTCTGATTATGAGGACATTTTGGAGACTTTGAACAAGATTTGTTTTGGACTTGGTGATTTGTGATGGTCTTGGCCTGTATATGTGTTATGAGACAGCTGCCTGGGGTGGCTGGTGCCGGTTGGGCCTGAGGTGACTTTGGCTTCGATCTGCTGGTGGGTGGGTGAGAATTGCTGAAAACCTACTGGAGTGGTCTACCGGTGGGTGGATATAGTTCTGGGGGTTATTGCTAAGGGTCCGGCCTGGATCGGAATTCCACTCTGGGGGGGGGGGCTATTTTCATCACATGGTAGTCTGTGATATCTTCAGCCTTTGGACTAGAATTGTTAAAATTTATTTTGTTTATTTTAAAAGACAGCCTGACTCTGATGGTCCAAGTTTCAGAGAGCCTGGAATTCTTAGTATTGGATGATCAGCAGACTTGTATATTTTTTTAAATTTATTTCACTTTCCATGCTTTTTTGATTTTATGATGTTATATGACTTGTGTTTGTTATTGAATTAATAGTAATTGTAATATAATTTATAATTTATTTTCTTTAAAGGTTTTCATTGGTTAATGATATCATTTGTTAATTAAGATAGGTTGTTAAGCTGAATTAGTTTTTAGATATTTGTTGTTAATGATGTGTTTGATGGGGCTTAAAACGGTCAGGCTCTATTCTCCCACCCTGCTCCGGGACCTCCGTCCCTTTCACTGTCCCCTGTTGTCTGATGATGTTTTTAATAACTGTCGTAAAGCGGGAATAGTGAGAAGGCGTTTAAGGGACGGGTGGACTGGACAGAGTGGGAGATTGGAGGGGGGTGGGCAGATAGGGATAGTTGGGTCAAGGAGACGCCCTGGGGCGAAATGGGATCAGGAGAGGAGTCCTCCTTGCCTGATTCCCATACCCACAAGGTCTCCACAGATTGTGGGCAGGTACTGCGATCCTCTCCGAAAACCCATCCAACTCGGGCGGTGTTATGTAATGCCAGGTCTATTAGGAGCAAGACTGCTATTATTGCAGATCTCGTTGCAACATCTGACCTGGCATGTATCACCGAGACCTGGCTGGATGAGAATGCAGGTCCTATCTTAGACTCTGCTGCTCCGGCTGGGTTCTCAGTGATGCACCATCTGAGACTGGATTGTAGGGGCAGGGGAGTGGCTATCTTTTTTAGATCAGATCTGAGTCTTGTGGAGGTGGCAGTGGGTAGCACCAGATCCTTTTGATTGTATTCTGGCAGCAGTGCAGAGTTTAGGATTCTCCTCATCTACTGTCCACCCGGCGATGGTGGTGAATTCCTGAAGGAGTTTGTGGACTTCATTGTGGACATGGCATTGGAGTCACCCAGATGGTTAATACTGGGTGACTTCAATGCCTGGGTCGACAATGAACTCTCGCACTTTGGAAAGAACTTCCTCCAACTTATGTCTATGTTGGGCCTGTCACAGGTAGTTACCTCTGCTACCCATATAGGGAGACACTCTTTGGACCTGGTGTTCCTATTGGATTTGGATGTTTCGCATCTGGAGGTGGAACAAATGTGTGGACAGACCATCACACCATAAGATTCAGTTTTGCGGCACCCCCTAATAGGCCTGCCCCAACGGAGATGGTCCAGTATCGCCCTTTAAGGGGAGTAAACCCAGAGGGTCTATTAGTGGTACTGGACCTATTGGGTGTTTCGGGTGAGAGCTTGGGTCCAGGGGACCTTGTTATAGCCTATAATAAGGCAGTGAGAAGGGCCTTGGACCAAATTGCTCCTGTTCGTGTTCACCCACTCACCTAGCGCCCAAAGACTCCATGGTTTGATGAGTCTTTGAAGGAACTGAGGAGAGTGGGGCGAAGGCTAGAGATGGCCTGGTGGAAATCTTGCCTGGATGCTGACAAACTTAGATTGATGGATCATTATGTTATCTATCAATCGGCAATAACCCGTAAGAAGGCAGAATTCCTGTCCAGGGAGATTGATGCTGTGCGAAACCGACCAGCTCAACTCTTTCGGACTGTTGACAGATTGTGCAATCCACTCTGTCTACAGTCTGGAAGAGATTTTTCACAAATAAAGTGTGATGAGCTTGCTCAATTTTTCGCTGATAAGATTGCCAGCATTAGGTCGGATATCGGCCAGGCTCACTCTTTAAGGGTTTGCGGTGATCGGCAGGCGTAAAAAAATACCTGTGTCACCTGGTTTGACTTTGGTAGGCTGGAATTCATGGATATTGTGAGGATTGTCCAGACTGTACGTCCAACCAGCTGTAGTTTGGATCCGGGCCCTACGCCTCTGTTATTGGGTTACGTAGATACTATCTGTCCGACCATTGCTGAAATTGTTTGGAAATCTCTGGAGCAGGGGATCTTTCCTGAACCCCTAAAGGGGGCGGTCATTTGACCACTCCTAAAAAAACCTTCATTGAATCCGAACTGCCCAGCTATCTACAGACCTGTCTCTAACCTGCCCTTTTTGGGCAAGGTTATTGAAAAGGTGGTTGCACTGCAACTGGGAGACCACCTTACAAATCACAATATCTATGATACTCTTCAATCAGGATTTAGGAAAAGACATAGTACTGAGACTGCTCTTGTCTGGGTTCTAAATGATCTCCTGATAGCGAGAGGTTGAAAGGCTCATACTATTCTAGTCCTTCTTGATCTCTCTGCAGCATTTGACACTGTGGACCATGGTGTGCTTTTGGAACACCTGCGGTTCTATTGCGGACTGTCTGGTATGGTTCTGCAATGGTTTTAATCTTTTCTCACGGGGCGGAGACAGAGGGTTATCACTGGAATTTATTCCTCTGACACTGTCTCTTTGCCCTGCGGGGTTCTGCAGGGCTCCATTTTGGCACCCATGTTGTTCGCTGTCTATATGCTGCCATTGGGAGACATTATTAGGCAATACAGTTTGGGTTTTCACTGCTATGCAGATGATACCCAGCTGTATTTGTCTTTTAGTCCCGGACAGGAAGATACAGTCTCTGTACTTAACAACTGTCTATCCAAGATCAAGGATTGGATGAGTGCCAGCTGGCTAAGGTTAAACCCGGATAAGACTGAGGTGTTGGTGGTGGACCCAGGTCGCCTTGAGGTGGGTTGTAGGGCTGGACTTCCCTCGTGCGTATGGATCGATGGTGCCCAGCTCTCAATCTCAGATCGGATGCGTAACCTGGGCGTTATTATTGACGACAGTTTGACCCTGAAATTTCAGGTGTCATCTTCTGTCAAATCTTCCTTTTACCATCTTAGGAATATCACTCGGGTGAAACACCTTGTTCCTCCGGCTGACCTTCCAACACTGTTCCATGCCTTTGTTACCTCTGGCCTTGATTACTGTAATGCCCTGTACCTAGGGCTACCGGGGATTGATATCGGCCGCTTGCAGCTAGTGCAGAACGCAGCAGCCAGGCTTTTGACTGGGACATCTATGAGAAGTCATATTATGCCTGTGCTGCGCGAACTGCACTGGCTGCCGGTTCAGTGTCGGATCACCTTTAAGGTCGGCTTACTGACTTATAAAGCCCTACATGAACAGGGACTGCAGTATTTTCAAGATCTCCTTGTTCCCTACTGTCCCTCTCGCTCGCTCCGCTCCACCAATGAGGGATTGCTAGAGGTTCCCAGGGTTCGTTTAAAAACATCTGGAGCACGGGCATTTTCTTATGCTGCCCCTACCCTGTGGAATTCTCTACCTCATCGGATACGAAGCTGCCTGACCTTTGAGAGCTTTAAGTTAGAATTAAAAACTTTTTTATTTCAAAAGGCATACGGAGAGTGATTTTATTGTAATTTTATTGTGATCATATCGTTATTGTTGTTGTTTGTGTTATTTGTATGTATTTTATTTGTTTTTATTTGCACAGCGCTTTGGTATTGAAAAGCGCTTAAAAATAAATTTTACTTACTTACTTACTTTACTTACCTGCTATGCAGCCAACAATAAGCATTCGCGATAATTTTTAGAAACTGTGGCAGTGGCCTATGATGTGTGCTGCTGTACGTGTTATTCTGCTAACAACAGCAAACTTTTGAGACAGGTATATTTTTTCAAACAGTAATGGACTATCATGTGAGCTGCTGTATAGCTAGTCTGCCAGCAAAAATAAATGCCAGACAGATATAATGTTTTGAAATACTGGTATCCTTCCATATCTGCTGCTGTACCGGATATGCTACCGGCAACAATAAACATTCCAGATAGGCATAATGTTTGGAAACTGTGGCAGCATACCATGTGGGCTACTGTGTCTGCTTTTCTGCCAGCAAGAAGAAACATGTTAGACATAATTTTCAGAAACATTTGTAGCTTACATCTGTGGGCTGCTTCATGTACTTACATTAAAAGTATGATCCCCCTCTCCATCCTCGGCTCAATTCACTTTCAGTTACACCTACCAGTAGAGAAAGTGCTACCAGGAAAAATATCCAAGTGAAAACATTATTTATAAACCCATGTCATTTGCAAAAACACTGCTCAGAGCACTGAGAGTCGGCACAGCATAATTGGGCAAAAGTAGAAATCTACAGACCCATTTACACTACTTGGGATTAGTTGGTATGGCTCTGTATTTTATTTTTTTTTTTACCAAAGCTAACCCCAGTCACCAGCCAGCATGTTCTGCGGTTACTAAAAACCATTTCCCTCATGGCAGTGCTGGTCCTGATGGACTCAAACCCAGGATTCTTAGAGTAGCTGCCCCTTTTCTTATTACTCCTGCAATGAGGCTTTTTAACCTGTCTATTAGCTCCTCCACTGTGCCCTCTACATGGAAAACAGTCAGGACTATCCCTGTATTCAAAAAAGGTGACCCAAAGATCTTATCCAACTATCGCCCCTTATCATTACTACCCACACTCAGTAAGCTACTTGAAAAATGTATACATCATCAGGTGTCTGACCATCTACTCAAATTTAATCTTCAATCTCTTGTCCAGCATGGTTTTAGGGCAGGTCACAGCACTACTACTGCCCTTGCTCAGTTCACCAGTGAGGTTATGTCAAACATGAACACTGGTCTACTTATAGTTTCACTTTTTATTTCCCTAACCAAGGAATTTGACTTGGTAAATCATTCTCTGCTTCTACACATGCTTAAAGTGCTAAGTGCCTCCCAGGCTACCTTATCCTGGTTCACCAGCTGTCTTCACAATTGGTCTCAATCTGTCTCTTTCTGCAAGGTCCTCTGCTTTCCTGCCTTAATTGCCCATGGTGTTCCTCAAGGTTTCATACTTGGCCCTCTGCTCTTTTCCTGATTTATAAATGACCTTCCTGCCCATTCTTCACACTGCTGGATCATACTGTATGCAGATGATCTTGTACTCTACGCTGCCTCTAGGTCCACTGACGTCATTGACAACCAACTCTCCCTTGCTCTACAGCAAATCCAATCCTAGCTCTCCTCTAATCTCCTAGTCCTTAATGTCTTCAATACCCAGGCAATGCTCTTTGGGTCCCTTAGAAAATGTTGCACTGAGTCCCTAAAGCTAAAGGTCCTATACATTGATGACTCTGCCATCGCTGTTACTAATTCTTTTAAATACCTTGGGGTTACACTTGACCCTGCCCTGGATTTCTGTCTCCACATAAGTGAGATCTGTAGGTCTGTTAACTCAAAGATTGGGGTAGTCTACCATGTTTACCACTCCCTCACCCCTGCAGCAAGGATCTCTGTAACCCAAGGTGTTTTGCTCTCAGGACTATGATAATTCCAGTCTTCTCCCAAGCAAATGCAAGTGTACTCCACAAGTCGGACACTGTCTGTAATAATATATGCAGGTTTGCTTCATCTGCTCCTTGCCTCACCCTTCACTGTAAGCTTTATTCTGCCCTGCAATGGCTATCCCCCTCCACCATGTGATCATATACCCTTGAGGCTTTATAGACACCATAACTCATTACTCCCAACCCACCTCCTTAACTGCTATGCTCACCCCCGTGGTCAACTCTCAACATTTAGGGTCAGCAACCTTTGCCCTGCTCTCTGTCCCACATAGCTCTACTTTTTATTTAATTTTTTTTTTTATATCAAACAGGTTTTTCTTCTCCAGGCAGAGCAGCCCCCCAACAACCCCTGGCCGCTGGCACCCGCACACCCTGACCAGGTCTGGCATGTGAATTTATATGCCCATCCACACAGGCCAGCCAATGACAGGACCCCTCCCCTCCAAGGACCTGCAGCACAGACACCCAGTGGCTACGCCTCTCAAGTCCAGGGGCACAGGGCTCAGCCATCAGCCAGTGCAGCCACCCCACCATTTTTTCCTCCAGGTTTTTACCCTGATGAGCAGCACGTGCAATGGCATCAGTGCACCTATGTACAGATGCCCGCCGTGCTCCACCCCCTTATCAAGCCCACAACTGTAGTGCACCCAGTTTCCGCCAGGTGCCACTGCAGTGTGGTGCAGAACCCTCAGCCACCCCAGAGGAAGGAGAGCAGTTATAGGATGCTCGATCCTTCCTCTCCTCTGCCAGCCCCATATTGCTTCACTAAGATGGGCGAACAAGCTTTCTCCCACTTTGCCCCCAAATTTTGGAATGCCATACCTTATTAAATCCAGAGCTCCAAAACACACCCCATTTTCAAGAAAGCCCTGTTCTCTTACCTAAATGCACTTAATTCTTGTAACTACACTTAGATACCTCAACCTTTACATCCTAAAGAATTCTGCCTTGAATTTTCTTGCACTGGTGTTTTCTATTATAGTATTCTACAACTCTGCTCTGTATAATTGCATATCCCTGCATGGATACAACAACTCTAATCTATACAATTGTTTATCCCTGAGTGGATACTTGCATTTTATTTCTTCTTGTTGCTGTGTTACATCTGTTATCCTTCATAGTTGTAAACTGCACTCTCCCAGGTGATGCCTGAAAATAGGCATGTCTTTGCTGGTATCCTATGATGAGGGTGACTGCTATTGAGTACTTTCAAAAAGGGTGACTCAATAACGGCACCTGTTGACAGGGCTACTAGACAGGGAGGATGACTGGATGGGGGAGTCGACGAATTTAGCAACAGGATGTCACTATATGTACATGCGCATGGAGGTGAAGCGAGCACGCTGTGTGATGGGTGGAAGGGGAGGGAGGATTTGTGAGGTATAGCGTGGTGGTGAGCTGCTGAGCTAGCCATGTGGCATGGTGGGTTGGTGGCAGGCTGGGGTTGGGAGGTTGTCAGTACCGATTCTGGGCACATTGGTTTTTGTGTCGGGCTGGTATTTTCACTTTTTTTGGTTTTTAACTCCTTCCCAACATGCACCTCCTGGAGTTGAGAATCCATTAGAGGGGGTGCGGGAGGATAAACAAGAAAATCTATGTCTTCAGCACCCTTTTGCTTTGCACCACGAGTGTACATCACCAAAATTGATTTTCTGTGTTGTACCCTTACCCTAATGGTGATCATCTTTTCACGATCGCTGTTATGACATGGAACCTCTTTGCCTAGTGCACTTACCCGCTTACCAAAAGCAAATAAATAAATAAATTTCAGTTAGGGGATTTTGCCCCTCACACTCTCCATGTTAACTTAAAAAACATTGTTAACTTAAAAAACACAGTGGTGTGGGGACATAGTCCCTAACTCCAATAAACTGATAATAAAAAACCTACACGACCATACCAGCTGACCCCCGAGTAGCATAACTAGTGTAGCGTAACTCTTTGCTACACTATGCCAGTTTTATACTACTCCTTAACTACTGTATCATAACTGGGTCCAGAGATCTTCACTAATGCCTATAACTTGCATAAATATAAGGCTTTTTTTAAACCCATTCCACTTCCAATTACATGGAAGAGCACTCTACTCACAAACAATCAAAATATAGCTATTCTAAAGCAAATAGTGTTTTTATTGTTGCCTATTTTGATGTGCTTCACAGCACAATGGAGACACATCAGACTCCTTCCTCTTACTGGCTAGGACTGCACACTTTTACATAGTTAGATCCTGGCAATTTCTGTAGCAATGTACTCCTGTGATCAGTCATTTGCACACGATGTGACCTGTTAGCCATTCACCCTTCACAAAGTAACACAGACTTCACCATCAAAGGACCTCAACTTTGTTGAAGCGGGGTAACATCATGAGGACTATCTAAAGGGAGAAGTTTTTGACTTTACCATGTTTGTACTAGTGAAGAAAACCTTCTCAGTAACTACAATTACTAGTGCATTGATGATGTCATAATTGATTTTTTTAAGAGCATTTGAGCTTGGTGATGTCTTAATTGGTTTATTTTAATGGTATTATACTTCTGTGATGTCATAATTAATTTGTAGGGTATTTCAGGCTGGGAAACATGGAGTTTTCACATGGGGAACAGTCTAACCATGTATTATAATTTAAGAATACATATACAAAGCACTGTACATACTATAATAATTTAAGGTCAAGAAGGACTCTAGGTCCATTGTGTGAGACAGAAGATTCTTAAAGGCCTATCAGAATATCTAATTTAAGTTAAAAAATGATGGAACATGATGTTATATCAAAAGTGGTGTAGTCATGAGTTAGTTATGATGGCCCTGTCCATTGCCAGATTAAGCAAAATGTTATAATCTGAGGCAGGTGACTGCATGTTTGTTTTTTACTACACATTTTAAAACATATACCTTTCAAATTAGCATTTTATGAGCTCTTTGTGTTCATTTTGACTTAACTGCTCCGATTAGAATTCTGCATAGCTTAACTTTGACATCAGCAAACATGGTTTCTGCTGCTGGCCCAGTGGCATAGAGGGCTGAGGCGCTGGATGCCTTATCTTTCGCCATGCCGGCGACATGTGTTCAGGAATGAGCATGGGCCATCTTAGGTCAGCATGGGGGGGGAGCAGTGCAAGATTGATCTGCTGCTAGGCAGCTCTCCTCTCTGGGGAGGGATCTGTGCTTCCCTCGGCTCTTGACTGCCCCATGGTGGAGGCCAGGGGACAGTACAAGCCAAGGGAGCCAGGGCGCTAGGCCAAGGGGGAGGGAGGAAGGGGCCTTCACTGGAACAAGAGGGTGCATGCGCTCCTCCATGCACATGCCCCTCTCTGTCTGGGTCCCCAGGTAACTGGGGAGAAAATTTGGAAAAACATCGGGGGCCACAACAGGATGAAACCTCTGGGCTGGCTCCGGGGATCTGCTGGGACACACATGGCATTCAAGATCCTGAACTACTCTGGAGTCTGGTAAGGTTGGCAGATGAGCAGTTGCAGCCTGCCAAAGGAGAGATAAACACCAACAGTATATGGAAAAAAAAAAAAAACACTGTTTCTGCTGCTCTCTCATTGATTAAGTACTGCATTATGACAAATTATATCAATGTAATAGTAAATATTTAACTATGTACTTTGTAAAGGTACATTTGCATCTAGATGCTCTAATGGTGTACACACTGTTACTATTCTACTCTGGTGCTGCAATGTCCCTCCAGGGCCCTCTTGGAAACTAATTGCATCACCTAAATGAAGATATCCTGGAGTGTGCAGATTCTAACTAAAACAAATAAATCTCAACCCATGCTGTTTTGTTTGTTTCCTATCTAGCATCAAATAGCAGATTATTTTTGCAGTAGGTATGTAATTAACAAAAATATCACAGTCAGTTCAAATATATACTCGCGGGTGTTTTATAAATAAAGGGTATTTCACAAGCTGATTAAAAATAAGTTTACTGTATTTATTTATAGCAGAATGCTTCTCTCATTGCAGCCTAGGAATGAGTTGTGGAAAACAACAGGGTCATAACAAGTGCTAGGGTGGCATGAAAAGAGACACTTTACTGTAAATAAATACAGTATCTTAATTTCAGCCAGCCTACACAATGTCCTATTTATTCCATATGTTGTGTTATGTCTCAGAATTCAAAGCTAACATGTCTACAGAGGAAATAACATGTTATTTGCTTTGTTATGACATCGTAGACTCAAATATCATGTTTTACTAGCCAGATGTATTTGGACTGCACAGTACAAATGTACAGTATATATAACATATAAAACGTACTGTGTAAAAATTAGACATCAAATGCAGATTATGGCAATGAAATCCAACCTCTGTACTACCAAGGATACTAAACTACAAAAATAATACCATGACAAGTTTAAATATCTTGTTTCATTAAAATAAAATTCACAATTTTCAATCCCCAAGATTTACTTTAGAATTATTTTTCCCCATTTGTTAAGAAAAATAGACTAACATCAAGGCAATTGATCTTGCATTATCCTTTAATGAAATCCAAATTAATTTCATGGTATATGTGTGTGAGGGTAAATATATATATATCTTTATTGACCAGGTAAGTGCACAAGACAATTACAATGCCTATTTTCAGGTAGGACCCAGGAGAGTTACAGAGACAGGTAATGAGACAAGCATCATACAGAGTGATGCATTTGTATAATATTAAGGTTCATATTAAGGTAAAAGAAAAGAGCTAGTAGGCTGAGGCCCATAATGCTCTTATACTACAGTGATGCAAAAGGCTACAACTGGTTATAAGAAAAACAAAGGCATGTAATATGCTTCACCCACAGTAGTAGACATAAAAGTATCAATGCACTGGAAACCAGGACAGGTAAAAAAATCATTGTGGTACATGCAATGTTCTCAATAAGGTTCTTATTTCAGTATTTATATCTCAGAATCATTTAATAGCTTCATGGCACCTTTTTTTGAGATTTAGTTTTTGCTCAAACCAGTTTTAAGATTTTTTGAGAGGCATTTTTTTTTCACTTTTCAAAACTGGCTTGCACATTATTAGTCAGTTGTTTTTTGGAGCCTTTTTTCCTGAATCTTACCATTACTAACATATGTGGCCAGGTTCTTATGTCTCACTATATCACCCCCCAACCCACCACAAACAAATACATGTGTACACACACACACACACACACACACACACACACACACATGCACAGAGACTCCCTGCAGCTACATCCTTGAAATTGGGACTTGTAGCATTGTGGATCATGGAGTTAATGGTCCCATTCTGACAATTTCTTCTTATCTGATTGCAAAACTAATTTTTATTTATTTATACTTTTAAAACTACCAAGATAGCTTGATAAGATAAATATCCTTTGTGATAAAATGAAATTATGTATGTTAATCCCCAAAATATTCTACAGTAGCTATTTATTTTCTATAAATAATAGTATACTGTATTATTATATAACTTTATGGCATTATCCTGTTTCCAGACCAAAATGCTAGTTTCTGTAGAGTTAGTTTTCCTCTAACTAAGTTAAGGAGTTGATGAGTAGAAACACTTTGTACACTTTTCCTAGTGGCACAGCCCCGAAGGTTTGTGCACATTATGGGAAATAGCACTTACTAACTCAACACAGCATATCAGAACAGGGAGGGAGCCATATTCAAAGGACCAGTAGCACGTCACTGTGACTAGCACAATTGTCCTAAATATATGGCACTGCACCCATGCAAATGAGGGAGACATATTACATACAGGACACAGTGGTATATTCAGAGGATTTATTAAGCATTAAAGGAATGTTGTGATCTGGGCACCTACTGCTAAGAATTCGATGTATTCCCTGCTTAGTAATGGAAAAGTGCCTACCTTTTTCTGCTTCCCTTGCACATTTTTCTGTAAAGATTTGATTTTTGAATGCAAATACAGGAAGTTGCTGTATCCCTGTTGTTGCTCTCACAGATGCCTGTTTCTCTCATATGATCGCATGCATGACGTATTACCAGGGACATCTTCCAATAACATGGCAACCGATAGCTCAAGTGGAGATGAATCGCGGTATAATTAAGCAAAAAGGCACGACAGGGTGTGGGTTATTGGGGAATTTACCCACGCCTTGTGTGGTGTATCACGAGGCATAGCCAAGTGACTTAACCACACAAAAAGTGGGTAAATCCCCAATAACCCATACCCTGGATGCCTTATTGCAATTATACAATGGACCCATGTGTACAATAGATTTTAAATGTGTTTAAGTATGTTTTTTATAAATCCCATTTCTCAGCCATGGATTATTTAAGCAATAAGCCATGAGGGGGTGTGGGTTATTGGGGGATTTACCACGGCTGGCGTGGGTTGCCCACGAGGTGCAGCCGAGTGGGTAAATCCTCGCCAGCCGTTGTAAATCCTCCGATAACCCACACCTCCTTAGTGGTTTATTGCAATTATACCATGGTCTTCTTTTTTTTTACATAAAAAAAATAAAATAAGACATGCTTTTTTTATATTTTATTTTATTTTTATTGTATATGTTACTCCACCAAAAAAATATAGTCCTTGGTTGCCAGGGCTGTTGCCATGGCTGTGGAGTTGGAGGCAAAATAGCAGGGTTTAAGAGTAGTGGCTGCTGCAGTGTGGAGAGAGAGAGAGAGAGGTCTGGTAGTAGAAGAGTAACATCAAGGAGAGTTGCGGTACTTTTTTGGGGGGGTATTGTGGAGAGAGAAAGAGAGACAGATCTCTGTACAAGATCAATGTGCAGTGCAGGAGACTCTCATGACTTTTCCTTTTTTTTTGACACTCTCGTGACTTTTCCTTTTTTTTGCTCGACAGTACAGTGGGGATTAGCGCATGGAGAGAACAGAGAGAGGGAGAGCGGGAGTGTACAGGACATGCAGTTTGTGTCATTCACATGTATATGGGGGATTTGTTTTATGCTTCCTTTCCTGTGTTTCTGTGTGGCTGAAAGAGGGGATTCAACTATGGAGGCATGTTCCAGGAAGTTGCTATGGAGCCAAGTAGACTGTGAAGCAGCTACTGTGAGGTTTGTGGAGTGGAATTGGTTATGGGCAAGGAAAACAGTTTAAATGAAGTTTCACTGGGTAACTAACAACATTTGTATGTTGTGGAGTGAAGTGTATCTAAATTTTGTGGTCAGTTGTGGGAGATGCCAGTTATGCGGGCATTCAACATGGCAGCTTTAATTTTGTGGTTTCGGGGTTGAATTGCTTTTTTTTTCACATGCGGCTGGCTGGCACCTTTTGCGGTGATTATCAGAGGATTTACAATGGAGGTAAGGTACCAATCTGCCATTCTCATTGGTCGGTCTCCGAGGTCCATGGTATAATACAGAATATACCACGGTCATGTGATGTGTTTTGACCAATGAGGTTACAGGATTTTCATACCCCATTGTACAATTCCAATTATTTTGATACCAGCAGTGATTTAGGTGATGTTGGCAGTGGGTTTGCTCTCCTGGATCCATATCGGGATGACCCTTATGCATTGGACTCATTCTGGTGGTAGTGGGACACATGAGAGCAGTACTGGGAGTGAACCAGATGATAATCTCAAGCATTTGGGAGAGAGGGACGTCTTGGCCATAACCAGTGGCGAGTTTAGCATGTGGTGAGCTGTTTATTGCTTATAAGTGCTGACCCACACAAATGATTCCTTTCTTAGTTTGCATAAATCAGAGTTCTGTGTTACTCTTCATTCTGTTGTGCTGAAAGGTCCCTCCTGTTATGTTGCTGTTACTGGCAGTGGTGTGCCATTATGTTTAAATGCAGCTTTTAGTTCCCTTATCTGTCTACTCATCATGTTTGCTACCATGCTTGTCTTTGCCAGGATAACAGCACATACATCATGTTTTATCTGTGTGTGTGAGACAATTGACAGTGATGTATACTGGCATAATCATATTGCCACTGCATGTTACAAATGCTTCCATCCCCAAAATGTAATACACATTACTTTGCATTATGAATCAGTAAGAAATTGAATCATAGGCACATGGCACAGTACTGTAGTCAAGTGCAATGTATATGCAGTATTCTTTGTTGAATCACAGGTGTCTATCTGCAAAGCACCGACCATTGTACTATTAGTACTATGTCTGCATGCTATTGTCATCGCATGAGCATCCTGCATCTGTATTGTGTTCGTTGTGTGTTTTTCAATTTTGCATCTCACTGTACAGCTGTCATGTGATATGTAGTGCTCCTCACTCATGGCTGACTTTGCAGTATTCCATGCTGCAACTCACATGTGTCCCTACAACCTGTACAGATTGCTGTGTTATGCCTGTAATTATAGCCCTAACCAGTCTAAACAGAAGGCCACAACACATAGTGTTACTATATGTTATTTGTGGGTAATGATTGCAGATTATGTTCTAAAAGACATAGTATTCATACATCCTTACTGTGATGCAGATTTTGGTGCTCCACCCCATTACTTCTCTTTCCTGCTGTTGTTGGTTCCAACCTTCACAAACATTTACTTTTCTTCTTTGAAGTCAACATGCTGCATGCAGTACCAGTTTGTCAGCATTTGCATATGTTACTGTAGATCCTGTATCACAAGGTGACATTCTACAGGTGGTAAACATCTAGTAGTTGGAGGATAATGAACAGATGGGTTATACAGACACAGTCAAATGCCATCACAGTACCCCGAACGGTCTTTCGTGTCTGCTCGTTTGGTAGTCACATAACCTGGGATTTGAAGTTTATGACCCCCCTACCTCATCCCTATTCTGCATTCACAGTCATACATATTCCCCGTGATTACCTGTTCCAACATCACTTGAACCCCTCCACAGTGTCTGCGTCCACTAATCCTGTGGTCAGCTCATTACATGTTTAGACCACCCTGTCACTGAATTGTCATCCCCTTTCCACCCTGTGTCTCCCCCAGTGTAGGTACCTCCCATTACCTGTAGTTGCCCCCACACTCCTTCCTTGGGAGTACGCCAACTGATCCTCCTCTATTTATCATTTTCATGTACTTGAATACCTATATCATGCCTCCCCCCGGGCCTTCTGTACTGCAGCATGCACATGGTGAGCTTATTGGTCATCCCACATTGGTCCCTGTTGCTTTGTACATCCTAGGTGACCTGAGTGCTTTGCTAAGTATCTGTACCAGTACTTCCACCTCTATGTCCTCCACCTTGGAACCCTGTTATGCCTTCCCGCACCCCCCAACAGTGATAGTGCCTCCCTCCTCCCTATAGGCAGCTTGGTTTTGCATGAATGCCTCTGGAGCCTCCCGGGTCCAACCACAGGGTTTTCTGGCCACACTGCAGTTGTGCCTGAAGTTTGATCTGGTGTTTGTTGCTTCCTGCTGACACTTCAAACTAATTTTCCCACTACTGTCAGTGTTCATGTCTTTCCTTATCATATCCAAATGATCTATCAGGATCCTTTCATGCACTTTAAGTCTGCCAGCTGAGGAAAGTACCACTGTGGTTGTGTGCCCCCCCCCCCACATGGTACTGGTGGAACAAGAGCATGGCATGATCTTTGTCTGCAAATGGGTCTGTCATGTCATGGCCCCTAATATTGTCACTGTCCTTCCTGACAATGTGTACTGTACCATCCTCCCTAGTTTGCTAAACCACCTGCTGTGTTATGAACTCATCAGGAAGACATACAGCAACCTCTGCTCACTGCTCACTGTGTACATCATAATCCTGCATTAATGGAGGTGTTAAAATATGTGAAAGTAATGCATGTGTCAGGCCTTGCTTGAAGTGGTTCAGCTGATGTACATAGCTGTCATCAGTGGACAGTCAATGATGCTGTACCTGGTGTGGCCATGGGTGAAAAGCAGACCCTACTGTAATGCTATGGTGGTGCAGTCCTGTAAAGCTCTCATCGTGCAGCCTGTGGTGGCAACCACTGTTGAGGTGGTTCAACAAATGGTGATATAATCATAAGTCTAGTGTGAATCCAGCATCATTGGTCAGGGTTGCTGTTGGGACACCATTAAGGTACGGGGGCAATGGTGTGGTAACGTTGTCATCGGTATGCATTGATCCCGCAGTAGACTAGATAGATGATAGTGAGTATGCTGCTGCTTTATTAATATGTTACTATGTTATCTCTGTGCACTGTCTCACAGACCTTGTTCTCAACTGCGGATGCTGAAATCTTGAGTACTTTTGACAGCATTATGTGTGTTTGTGCTCACTTATGTCTAATTTCACATGTTGTTTTCTGTATTTTAATCTCATTGTTTTGTTTCATGTCTTGTCATGTGTATGTGACTCACCATTCTATTTACCTTTATTAACATGTTCTTATTTTTTTCAGTGTCACCTGGGAAGGGTCTTGCCGTGACAACACTGCTTTTCACTAACACTTCCCGAGCCCTTATCTGTTTTCTCTTTAGCTCTGCCTACCTTCAAGACTAACATTCCATGCAAACTACAACATGTTGTAGACAAGGTGGAAACCTCAAAGACTGGTAAGTGACTGTCCCTTTTTTACCTGTAGTACAATTTCTGTTCTATGCATGTATTGGGTGGGTACACTTTATGTATTTGTTGGGCAACAACTAGCTCCCAACATGGTCCCTTGGACCAGTAATGTGTTAACTGTACATAAATGTGTTTTACCAGAATGCATTATTGTACAATGTCTTGAATACCCCTGAGTACCAACAATTCTACAAATATTGCCCCTGTGCTACCAATGCACTGTGCAATCCCCAGTGCCGGAGTATTATGTAAACTGTTGATCAAAAATATTACCAAAAAGTAACATACCATAGGGGCAGTCCTCTATTGTACTTTACTGTGCCACCTTCACACACACACACACACACACACACACACACACACACACACACACACACACACACCGTCAGTGCCAATGCACCATACTTGGTAGTGTGGCTTTCTGTGTCCTAATGCTCCTATCATGTCAATTGAGCTGGTGTGGGTCACAGATATTGGGAGATGGTTGTGTTCCTGTACACTTGTGTATACCATGTTGTGCATGTTAGAATCCTGACATTGTTGTTGTGGCATTCTCAATTACAGCATGCCGGGGAAGTGTTGCAATAAACAACAGTCAACCATGTTACCCATGGTTAATGGCACAACTGAATGCTGAAGTGCACCTGTTTGCCATCAGCCTTCAACATGTTGCGTCCTGATCTGCAGAATAACGATTGTGGAAAATAAGTTCACGCAGTGAGACTTGCACCACTTCTGCTTTTTAAAAAGAGTTTGTGCATTGCATTTCCCATTGGACAATCTTGATTCATGTCTGCATTTCACTGTCTGCGTCAGCAGAACAGTGAATGACATGGGTAACTATATGTCTTACTTTTGTTCACTACAATATCTTAGTAAACAAGTGCTTTCAGTTGTTGTCAACAGGTGCATTTGTGGCCAGTGCCCACAGATGACTAAGGTTTTGGAATGTCTCTATTGCACAGAGATAGAAAGAATGATGTACAGGAGAGAGGATGTTGAAGTCCCCTGCATTACTCTGAATCCAACCTTTAAACATGTTGTCTTGGATCCTGATGTGCTTCAAGCGGCGTATTATGCCTATCACCAGCAGTATAATGTTGGGAATGCACCACCTACCATATACAAGTAAGTATCTAGTAATTAGGAATGATTGATAACATGACTTAATGCTTACGGTGTGTTTTGGCAAGGTACCTTTACACATGTCATTCTGTAGTGATGTAACATGCCTATTGGGACCAAGCGGGTGCGCTCCACCTGAACTAATTTGAGGATGTAATGAACCGGAGGTATATGATATAGCTTTGCAAATATGTCAAACTTATAAAAATGGTAAGCCTTCACTTTGGTCTGAGTCAGGATTTCGAGACTGCTGTTGACTCCCTCAAGCTGGAAGTTTTGCAGAACAATGTTTACAGTAGGAGATCAGGCTTCACTGACAGGGTGTTGTACCAGCTGAATGCGCTGTACAGGGATTTTACAGCTGATCCCACTGTGTAGTGCTGTAACTAAAAAAGTGATGGGCATAGGATTATGAAATGGAGGACCTTGAAATGACTGTGGCAGTGCTTCAAACGGTGGCCAGAGAACTCACTGACCATCAAGCACACTTAATACAGCATATGTCCTAATCTGCTTGATTCATCGTTTTTTACTATGTTACTATCTGTTCGCCTTCAACATGTGCTGCTGTTTGTGTTATAGCCAGCAAGGGTTGAAATTTGCACCATCCCACTACCAAAATGCTGGTAGATTTTGCATTTGGCTAATGAGACTGTCCTTCAACTGGCCATGTAGGCTTGTACTGGAGAATATAACATTTCCATACATACACCAG
Source organism: Neoceratodus forsteri (assembly GCA_016271365.2). Lineage (NCBI taxonomy): Eukaryota > Metazoa > Chordata > Ceratodontiformes > Ceratodontidae > Neoceratodus > Neoceratodus forsteri. Next base: position 406,392,563 of record CM057456.1, on the reverse strand, counting down.
CTGGGACAGTGAAAAGAGCTGTGGGGCTGGTGGATTGTCCAAGTCAGTAGCACAGACTGTTGCTGGCCGCAAAACTTAATTTCAACACCTGTAAACCACAGGTTTTGGGAAGTCCACACACCACTATGTTGGCACCTCCCCCCCAGGTTGTTCTCCAATATATTACCCTCGCCCTTGTGGTGTTTTTTAACAGTATTGAAAATGCTTCCATAGGTCCTCTGTACTGCGTTCCACCACATCCTGTACAACACACTGAGCTCACATGCATGTGGATGCTACATACTTTACCTCTAGTATTGTCCTTTCTGAGTCTAGTGTACGCTTTCATTAGCAAATCTCATTCCTTCTTCACGGTACCACAGGATTGTGATCTGCCTGCAATGCACAGTGTCACTGCAGCAAACGAGCATGTAGTTCAGCTTGTTATTGTCATAGTAACATATTAACATACTATAAAGTCAGCAGAATATGCCCTATGGTCTATCGAGTCTGCTTGATGGTCAATGCCTATGCAGGGCACCGAATGTATCCCTTCCTCCCTCCCATCAAGAACCCCGATTTCCCAGGAGGAATCAATGGTGTACCCTCTCCCTGGCACCTATCACAGCTGTTATTGAAGTCATCCACAGTAGTAGCAGCCACCAGTCCTCTGTGCAGTGTATTCCAGGGTTACACCACTGTTTCAGTGAAGTAGTGCCTCCTTGTTTCCCCCTTCAACCTCCCCCCATGTCCCATGCTGTCCCACAGTTCCCTCAACTGAAGGACCCCCTCAATGCTTACCCTATTTATCCCCTCAAGATACTTGAACACCTGTATCATATCACCCCTTCTCTTCTCTCCTCCAACAAGTACAGGTTGAGATACTACAGTCACTCCTCATAGGGCCTTTCCCCTATCCCCAGTATCATCCTGGTCACTCTCCTCTGTACCCTCTCCAGTTACGTAATGTTGTATAGGGGCAGCAACACTGCACACAGTATTCAAGGTGTTGTCTAACCAGGATATTGTACAGCAGAAGGAGTACCTTACTACTCCTTCAGGGCATAACCCTAGCTATGCACTCCATCACGTTGTTTGCTTGTGCTGCTGCCCTTAGACAGCACTCAGAGTTGTTTATTTTGGCATCTACCACCACTCCAAGGTGTTTCTCCCCCCTCAAAACCCGCAGTGTCTACCCACAGGTGTATTTATGAGCCTGGTTTTTGGCCCCCCCTCTGGTGCAGAACCCTGCATTTCACAGCGTTAAACTTCAGTTTCCATATTTGTGATCACCTCCCTAGAGTCTCCAGGTCCTGCTGTAGAGCCAACTTTACCTCCCCCCCCATCCAGCACCACCCCCAGCTTACTGTCATCTGCAAAGAGGCTCATCCCACAGCTGATACAACTTCTGATGTCCATGACATAGGCATTAAATAGGAGCTGACTTTGCACTGACCCCTGTGTGACCACGCCTGTGACTGACCAGGAGGATGAGGCCCCCCCAAACCTCTGTATATGCCATGCCATGCAGTTTCCTATCCACCTTCAAAACCCCCCTCCACATCAACACTGTCCAGCTTCTCCATTAGCCCATGTGTCACAGAGTCAAAAGCCCGGCTGAGGTCCACAAAGAGGACGTCCACTGGCCTGCCATGATCCAGCACCTTAGTCATCCCTTCATAGAACACCACCCAATTTGTCTGGCATGAATGACCATAAATGAAGCCGTGCTAGTCACTGTATATATGACCCAGTGCCCTCTTCACCACCTCTATCCTTTTCTTCTGGATGCTCTCCATCATTTTGCCTACTACCAACATGAGGCCAACCATCCTATAGTTACCCAGCTCGTGTTGTGTGCCACCCTTGTGGATAGGCACAGTGTGGGCCATCCTCCAGTCATGAGGTACCCACCCAGATTGCAGTGACCACTTACAAAGATCTGCTAGGTGATGGCCAGGGTAACTGCCAGGTCACCTATAGGCTTCTTGCTGTGAGTGACTCAACTGAACCGCCTGTGTCTTTCTCCACCACCACTTTTCTACACTTCCTTATCTCACCATGTGTTAGGACCTGAAATAAGTATGTGGTAGCATGTATTCTATGCAGACTTTGCTGACCCAACAAGAGATGTGATTAGTATCTGTACTCCTCACAAACAGTTATAAATTTACCATCACCACACCCGTTCCCAATGTTATCTGAGCTGACAGCAATAACTGCCCCTTTCTTCCTTAGTGCTGTCATCCTTATCCCCCATTGTGCCCCATGACCCCTTTGTCACTTAAATAGCAGCTGATGCCATTAGGACAATTGTCAGAAAACATATAATTTAGACATAGGTCAGTTGCAGTTTTTTATTAGTTCTGCTGTCAGTGTTACCATTACATATTACCAGGGCCACTGGAAAATTGCGGAAAAGGTTACCCAAAATTGTGAAGAGTTTTGCAAAAATTGCGGGAAATTGTGGGGGTTCTACTATAGACCCTGAGTGCTTCACAATAAATCTTTTAATGTTTTCTGCAGCATATATTAGTCAGTGTAAATTACTAAATGAATACAATAACACCTGAATATGCTTAAAATATAAAGAAAAATTTATATTCCTAACAAGAATACTAAACTGATAAGCTATCATAAGCATTGCCTATCTTCCAAAATTTAAAAGCATCTGCCTCATACAGTGCTAAATAGATTCTATAAAGTGAGCCACAGCAAATAAATATTAAATAAAGCCAGAAGAAATGTATTTTTTGTTGTTTCTGGTTGTAGAATAATGAAGCCTAATCAACAGCTGTTTAAAGTGCTCTGCCAGCTATTCACCCACTTTGGTACAAGAACAAATAAACAGACAGAGTGGTGATTAATTGAGTTTTAGTAAAATGTTGTTAAAGTGTTTAATGGTCATAATTTGTACTGTAGGTACTGTACACTATTTTTTAAATCACACATTTAAACATTAAATCTTGGGGTTATTGGGGCTGGCAATATAATCTAGAGGTTAGAGTAACAAACTGTGAATGAGCTGACTACATCTAACAGACCTGGGTTTGATTCCCACAACCTCCACTTGCATACAGTGTGATTCTGAGCAAGTCACTTAACCTCCTCAGTGCTCCGGGGTTGTACCTGAAAACAGGCACTTGTGCCTAGTGGGCCTTACGTGGTTTCCAAAAAATGTCAAAAAAATACCAATATATTTTTATTGCATCATACAGTAGTCAAGTAATTTGCCATTGTTTTACTCTGGCTGCAATGATTTTGTTTAGTTAAAGATAAATGTTCAGATATAGTTTGTGTTTTATAAGCTTGTTTTTAGACTTTAGTCAGGTTTTTATTGTAATCTTTGCATGTGAGCATCTAGGGGGTAGTTGCTAAGAGTGAGATCACTGTTACCAACTAGCTTATTGAAGTTTAAAATTGGCAGGGTCATCTCCAAATCCTCAGTTGTTTGAATCAAAACTAGTCTGAATGAAAGCACGCTCACAAGGAATAACTTGACCTGCCACTTACAAAAAGGCTTCATAGTTAGCACCCCATTTAAGTGAATGGGATAATTTGCACCTTTTCTCCCATCTTTTGTTTCAGTCTCTGTGTCAACAAAAAGTTTTCTGATAGACTGCTTCAGCACAAAACAAATGTTAAGTGTTTAAGTGTACTTATGCTAGGCCAGTGGATTTAGAAACCAAACAAGACAAAGATTCAAAAGAAATTAGTAGGCGCTTTTACACATGGTTTACGTAACGGAATAACTGTTACGGAAACAGTATTCCGTTACATCCCTTGTGTGTAAATTGCATCTGTTTCGGTCCCTAGTCGAACGTTCATCCAAACTGCAATCTCTGCTTTTTGCAGTTTGCACTGTTGTGTTCCATTTTGTCATGCTGTGTAAAATAGCCATTCCGGTACAAAGGCAGAAAACATTTGTAGAGCAGCAAACTCTGGGGGAGCCGAAACAAATGGAGACAGGGTTGCCGGAAAACTCTCAGTGTGTAGAAAGGAACCTGAACGCAACAGAGTACAAGGGTGCCACACAGGTAACGCTGATTCCGTTTTAAAAACCTGTGTGTAAAAGTGCCTAGTGTCACATAAACCCTTGCTCTACCTTGCACTGCATTGTTTCGGCCAAACCCAAGTCTGCATGCAAAATTATCAATATATTGAGAGTATTGTATTAAAAATGTTAATACTTTTAATGCAGTTCAACATAAAAACTCAAAAATTGCAAGAAAGTGCAGAACATGTCAGTTTTTGCGGAGAATGGTGAAAATTTCGGATTCCACAAAAAAATTGCTGGCGCAATTTTCCAGTGGCCCTGCATATTACTGAGACCACTTGCATGGAAAATGGATCTTGGCTCCTCAACAGTTTCTCTGTTCCTGTTGTTTTCTCCCTGCCTGTTGTCATAATGCTCTACTTGTCACAATACCATTACTCACAAGGTAACTAATTGTGATGCCATAGCAGAGGACCATGACATGAAGTTGGTAGTCACCAAAAGAGGCAGATGAACATAAGGGATATAGAGCATGTTTCCTTTGAAAGTTATCAGTAATACGTAATGTGAAGAAGAAGTCCATTGAATACATATGGAATGCAAGGTGAACTGTAGACAAATATTATGTTTTTGAAAGTGTTGTGCATAGAGTTGCTCATCCTGTACTTTTTATAGTGTACAGTACTATGTGAAAAATGTATTTTGTGAGTTCTTTTGCTTTCAAAATGAAACTGACTCATGCAGTCTCTAGAGGTTCTACAATGCTGTTCTACCACATTGGGGTAGAACAGCATTTCATGACCTTGGAACTGTGGTAGAACAGCATTTTGAAAGGGATGGAATTCTATACAGAACAACATTCCACTATACACTATAGTAACTTAGAAAATGGGCTTTTTATTTCCTGGCATCTGATTGGCTAGTACCCTAGCCAGAGGGGTACATTAACTTTTAATAGATGCCCAGGAAATAAAAGGTGCCAGCTCAAATGCCCCTTCACCCCTACAAGTATCTTTGTGCACATCCTTCTTGATGATTGGCCAAAACCACACAGCTGAATTTCAAAAAAACACCATTTTTTCCCCTCCCTTAGTAAAAAATACTGCTCCCCAACACTCAGTGCCAACTCTTAAATCACACATAACCCCTTATTACTTTTGTCTGTCTTTCTTTAACCTTGCCCCCCCTTCAAACTGAAGCTACGCATTAAAGCAGCGATCTATAATGCCTCATACTGCCCTGTTAGCCGACAACGCGACATTGAGAGCAGCAGTCTCCCCCCACCACCAACTCACGAGACAACCACCTTAGCGGGTCAACGGACAGCGCTACCGATCTCCACCAACAAGTTTTCCCTTCTCACAAGCCTCACATGTTAAAAAAAAATAAACAAAAGTTGCACCTTGCTTCTGATGTTCACCTCCTCGTTCAGTGAACATGCCCACAGCACGTAGCTCATTCCTGTCGTTGACCGATTTAAGTTATGGCTCCTCTGGTTCGGCAGGCAGGCTCACTCGCTCTCTGGACAAACCGGATGCTCCTCATCACACTCCCGGTCCTCATGGAAGGCAGCGAGGATCGGGAACTCATAAAAAAATTTAACAAGTTACAGCAGCTCCCGGTCCTCATGGAAGGCAGTGAGGATCGGGGCATAAAAAAAAATTTACAAGTTACAGCAGGCACGGAGTACCGGGAAACTGAACAACTGGCACCTGTTCATGCTCACACTCCCAACTACCTTACTTAAACTGCCTCAAAAAAAAAAAAAAAAAAAACTGCGGGAGTTAAGCATTTTAAAATACTGTACTGAATGGTGGTGTGTGTGTGGGGGGTGGGGATAATTGCAACAGAATAGCTGGGAGGGTGCAACTGCAGATGGAACAGCACAAAAACAAAGGACTATTTTACCACAAAAATAGTTTTCTGCTGTTTCTATCCAATTTCAAAATAATATCCTCTTTTAGTCAATAACCTAATTAAAATTTACACAGATGCCCATTTTCTAACGCAATAATGCCCTCCAGGGAGGGCGGTATGGGCAATACCAGACCAGCCAAGGGCTATAAGGCCCTCCGCCTGCGGTGTCGGGCCTCATTACACCCCTGGCCAGTCCGGTATTGCCCAATACCGCCCACCCTGTCGGGCATTATTGCTTACATAGTAAAATGCAAGCAGGGTATGTAAAATGTTCTTTAGTGTCTGCTCCCTCAGTACCATGTAATGTAACTCATCTGGGCCATGTGCTTTACCTATCCAAAGTCACCCGATAGTTTACCTCACTCTCTGATTATTTCCATCCACTTGAAGTCCTGCCCCTAAAGTGAAGTACCGCAACCTTTCACCTGTCTTACCACCACCCCACCATGCACAGGCAGAAGCAGACCATGTCATGATAACTCCCTGCCTATGTCTTCCTTACCTCCAGGCCATTAATCTGGTCACTGTACCCCAGGACTATGTGCATTGTCCAGGGATCCCTACTTGTCCCACCCACTTGCTGGGTTCTGAACATTTCATGGAAGACATAGGTTGTAGCTGAAGACAGAGTGAGAAGTATAGTTTACTAGGACATGGTTTCTTGTAACTGAATTGAGTATTAATGTATGCTGAAATAGTATTTATGCTTTATTTCAGAAAGTACAGATACACTGCATACCGTCAACTTGTGAGATGGTGCTGGGGGTACTTAGGCAAGGACGTTCGGGTCCCATTACCAGCGTGTGCATTGCAGAAGATCAGAGACACATACCCAATGAGCCTGGCATGGCATACGCCCATTTTAAATTGGAAAGAATAATACCACCCTGAATGTGTTCAACCAATATTCAACTATACCAAGTAATGCTTGTCATGTTACGTTTCTGTTATGAGTTTAACAAGCATTTGCCAATGCCGAATGTTTGCTTACTGGCATTGGCAGTGGTAGTGTAGAAGTTACAGAGCTCCGTAATAGGAATGGCAGTGAAGTATTGAACTGAAGCCAACCCCACCACCACCCTGCAGAGAGTGACAGACATCGGGGTGTGCATTTGGGTCATCAGGCATAACGGCCACACCATTTCACCACACCCCACTCTGCAGAGACTGACAAGTGTGACGTGTTCCTTGGGGTCTTTGGCCCTTATGCGCACCACATTTCATTAGGAAATACGGTGAGATGGGTGCGATATAGGAGAATGGGGTGAAGTTTGGGACTGAAGAGTCCAAGGCATACCTCGATGCCTCTCAGTGACTGCAGGGTGTGGAATGGTATGAGCATCACAGGCAAGAATCCCAAGTCACACCCCTGATTCCTGTCATTCTCTATAGGGTTCGGCGATTTAGTTGAAAAGCCTAATACCTCAGGCATTCGTTGGTATTTTAACTCCAAATTTTCAACATGTTCGTTTGTGACCCCACCTCATGAACAGGGGAATATCAGTTTGGTAGCAGCTGCTTATGCACAGTGACTACGAGTTTAGCACCACAGGTGCAAAAATATTCAAACAAGGCTGTAAAAATGACAGCTGTACTCTTTCATGGGAGAGTGTAAAAATGGCTATGTTGCAAATGTGTAGTAAAAATATTTAAAAATGGTGTTGAAATCACGTACATAGAAACTGTGCGCCACCCGTTATATAAGTAGGTTGGGGATATTTTATAGCAGATTATCAACTCAGGCATTTTGGTGCCTCCAATCATGCACACAGTGTCACTGTGATTTTCTTTATCTGTGCGAACAATGATTTCCCACAGCGACCATGCATCTCTGCACTGAAAGTGTGAAAACACACTTGGCCATGTTGTGAAAAATGGCAGCTGTACTGTTCATAAGGAAGTGTTGAAAAATGCCACTAGTGAAAATCTGGACTGAAAATATTACTAAGTCATGAACTAACGAGGATGCGTGGAAACTGCACAATGCTCACTTGTAACACAGTCATTTTATGGACTTTTGTCACCAAATTTTCAACATAGCCATTTAAGACCTCTTCTCATGAACAGTGTAACTGTGATTTTCTTAATCTGTCCTAAACATTGCTTCGCTTTTCAACAGCACCATTATGCGCTACATGTGCTATAACACATTTTGGGTGACATATGAAAAATTGCAGCTGGACTGTTCATAAGGAAGTTTAATAAAATGGACATGTTGAAAATCTAGAGTAAAATATTAAATTTGCAAACTTACGAGCATGCATAGGAACTGTACAGCGCCGCTCATAAAAGTCATTTTAGGCATTTTTCACCAAGTTTTCAACATAGCCATTTTAAGACCTCTGCTCATGAACAGTGTCACTGTGGTTTTGTTAATGTGTCCCACACTTTGAGTTTACACCGACTGCGCCATTGTGCGCTACATGGGCGGAAACACGTTTTGGGCAGGATGTGAAAAATGACAGCTGTACTGCTCATAAGGAGGTGTGGAAAAATGGCAATGTTGGAAATCTGGAGTGGAAATATTGAAAATTCGCAAACCCTCTGAGCATGCGTGGGAACTGTGCAGCATACACTCATAAAACAGTCATTTTAGAATTCTGTCACCAAATTTTCAACATTGCCATTTTAAGATCTCTGCTCATGAACAGTGACACTGTGATTTTTCTTAATTGTCCCATACACTGAGTTCGCTGTGACTACGCCATTATGCTTCATGAAAGCTGAGCTCGTTTTGGGTGAGATGTGAAAATGACAGCTGGACTACTCATAAGAAGGTGTGGAAAAATGGCAATGTTGAAAATCTGGAGTGGAAATATTGAAAATTCGCAAACCTATGAGCGTGCGTAGTAACTGCACAGCACACGCTCGTAAAACAGTCATTTTTAGGAATTTTTCACCAAATTTTCAACATAGCCATTTCAAGACCTCTGCTCATGAACAGTGTCACTGTGATTTTCTTAATTTGTCCCGTACATTGATTTCGCTCACCGACTGCGCCATTCTGCGCTACAAGGGTGGAAACACATTTTGGGTGAGATGTGAAAAATGACAGCCATACTACTCATAAGACAGTATGGTGAAATGGCAATGTTGAAAATCTGGAGTGAAAATATTGAAATTTCGCGAACTTACGAGCCTGCGTAGGAACTGCGCAACGTACGCTAGTTAAACAGTCATTTTTTTGAATTTTGGCACCAAATTTTCAACATGGGGGTTTTGGGCCCCCTTCTCATGAATGATGTCACTGTCATGGCAGTATTCAGTCCCGAAGGTGATTTCACAGTCACTGCAGAAATCACCCTCTGGGCCGAACAACGCCATGACGGTGACATCATTCATGAAGGGTCCCAAAACCCATGTTAATTAATATCAAAAACTCAAAAATACCTGACATATGCAATAAAGTTGAACCCTTCTATCTAGCCCATTATACAGCTTACGGCATTTCCTCAGTTCGCGATCGGCTTTGAAGAGTGCAGGCGTGTTCCTGGTCCACGAAGATCATCGTGCGGAGTCCGGAGGTAAGTATGGGGTGAGGGGTATGGAGGCTGGGTGCACAGTGGGTGGAGTGCGGGTTGTGGGAGGGTTGGAGGCACGCCCCGGAGAACGTTTTGTTTACAGGTTAAAACAAAAAAAAGGCGTCGTGGGACAGCTTGCCATGCTGGGTGGGCTCCCAGCGTGGCACCAGGACTGGTGGGAGGCGTTCAGCCGACAGGGGATTGGGCATCCCGTCGGCAAAAAAAAAAAATAAAGCGGGACCATTTGCCACGCTGGTGGACTCCCAGCGTGGCACAAAGACAGGGGAGGTGCATTCAGCCGACGGAGAATTGGGCACCCCATCAGCAACATGATGGATTGCCATGCTGGGGTGGGCTCCCAGCGTGGCATCAGCAATGGGAGGAGGAGGAGACAGGCGCAGTTCAGCCGGCGAGGTTGGGCACCCGTCGGCTGTCGCTGCGTCTTGAAGCTTGTGCGCCTGTGGCTGGGGGAGATGCCGCGTGAGCAGCTTCTTATCACTGCTCACTCAGCGTAGCTCCCCATTTCAACTGTATGCCACTGCATTTGGGCGTGTCATAGACAGCTCCAAAATGCATTGGCCTACAGGGGCCGCGCCTGCCAGCACAGTGCCTGAATTGGAGGAGGAGGTGACACACCTCCGAAATCTCCGATGAAGGCACTATGTTTCTTGCACATGCGTGCAAGCAAACATAAAAATAATCATTGATGCGATTACCATCACATTGTTTATACTACATGCTGAACAAAGAAAGGCAGATACTGTTTACTGTCCAATCATTTCTATATTTCCATGAATGAGTGACAACTGACTACAATATATGTTCTTCATTGGCAACTATTAACCTTGTGAGTGTCATTCTTTCACATAAATTTCTTCAGTGATGACACAGAACAGATGGCATGACAGAAAAGGTAATACTGAAAAGTATGATAGCTTGCTTCCACTACTAGGAACATGCATTACAAACACACCATCAATCGGTACTGACTGTTACAGTCTTACATTGATGTTGTGATGAACTTTGAAAAAAAAAAACCTATCAATCACAAACAGTAACTCACAGGTATTACGCCCGTGACAATATCAAATGTTTTGCCACTGCATGCAATGCATGGTACATGTAGCCGATTAAATTAATTTGTACAATAGTGTTGGACAGGTGAAACGAATGTGTAATATTTTAAAATTAACAACAACAAACACTTAATATATTATTTGTCGTTGCTCTGACAACAGACAATCATTGCTTTGGTGCATCACTTATTGTTATGCAGCATCACCTATTGTGTGGACTGCAGAGCACATCTGTACATCACTCCCGATGTACACCAAACTGGTCACACTGGGTGTACAGTACAAATGTGTTTGTAAACATCACATTTGCAAACATAAGTAACAGCTGGACTATACACAATGTTTACTGTCCTATTGTTTCACCATGTGATTTTGCGCATATATGTACTTCACCATGACTGCTATTTATACCAAGTTAAAGTGGCTTGCAAACTGTGCCTTCATGGCCTCTCTGTCAGCATCACTGTAAGCTGCTGTCAATGGTGGGTGAATGTCAATAGAGTTAGCCAAGTTTCTCAATATTTCTCTTCCCTCAGATGTTGATATAGCTCGGATGACTAAAGCCACCAGTTGATGACCATACCCTGTCAAGGAAGTGAACCGACATGTTAATGTTGGTGCCGTCAAACCACAATTACAGAGGTTTTCTCACTTTTTATTTTTTCTGATTCTGGACAGCAGCCTTGTGAGTGGGCTCCTCCATGCCACAGTGACCAGACTCTCACCCCGGGAAACACTCCTGGAGTGTGGACAGTGAAGCGGAACTGTAGTGGCTGGAAGGTAGGGCAGTGGTCCTGGCTGATATGCACTGAACAGCGATTTTTGTTATTGAATTCCCCATGGAGCTAGGACGTGCAATGACACCATGGGCTGAGCATCTTTCCTAGCTCCACCACACATTGTGGTGCAGTGCCTTCTCTCACAATCTGCGCCACACTGTAAGTGATGCAGGCAGTCAGGACCCCCCCCCCCCAGAGAAGGAGAGTAGTTGGCAGGATGCTGAATCCTTTACCACTGCTGCCAACCCACAATGGCCCGTGACCATTCCCAAACACGGGTCTCCAGTGTGGCACAAGGTGTGGCATCCAGTGCCTCAACCTTCAGTGACACTGGGATGGCTACCACAAATACATATGAACATACTGATAAGACAGTATAAGAAGGTATAATGCCCCAAAGTTGGGGCATCCCAGAAAAACTAGAATTCGTAAACAAATTAGGGGGTCACAGGTGCTCAGAGTACCTGCTGTAGGTGTAGGCAGCAGGGTACTAGGATAAGGGACCCCTGAGAATAAAAGATTCTCCTCCTTGTAATGGAAAACTGTAAAATAATGCAGAGAAGTGCCCTGTGCACTTACAGTGTGGTCAAAAGGCAGATTTAAAAGCAATAGATGTCACAATGGCCTGGATGGAATGTTGTGCTGAGTGGCTCATGCACAGCATTCCACTTCAGCCAATGTAGAACCCAGGCAGGTTCAAGTTTGAAAAATATTTTTCTGTTAGTCAGTTGATCCTGGGCAGAGGTTGAGGAGACAGGACACAGAAGTCGAGGGACAGTTTAGGGCATACCTTGTGTGAAAGCCGTCCCTCTGGGCTTGCTGTGGTCCTGTGCTGCCTCCCCTGCCTGAAGACTCCCTGCTCTGGGGTGTTTCATGGTTGGTGGTGCCATCGGGGCACCACGAAGATGTAAACCAGCCGTTTGCCACAGTTTGGGCTTGTTAGCCCCGTCGTTTATTGTTTTGACCCCCCCTTCTGTTTATTTAAGTTTAAATTTCGGTCCCCCGTCGGCAACCTTGCCAGCCACATCGCCGCTCGCCCATTGGCCATCTGAGGTCCCCTGATTGTCCCCCCATCTGCCTGCATGATTCCCTCCCACTGCTAGCATACCTCCCGCCTCCCAAAAGCACAGCAACCCTTCAAAGGACTGCAGAGCGTTGAGTCGGCGGCAGCACTTGAAGCGTGCTGACTGCCTGTGAAGGGAGACTGTTTACTTGTTGTGAGAAGTGCGCAGAAGGCACTTAGAAAGGTGGTCGAGCGCTACAGGGGCATCGGTCCGCCAAGGACCCTGTATTTGCATATTTATTGGAGGCCGGGACTGCTTGGCCTTAAAGGAGGAGCTTACCACGAGAGCCTTTATCGCGGCCTATGCATATTCATAAGGGGTGGGGCTGGGCGGGGTCTCAGTTACTGAGTGGCAGCAGCTCTCAGTGAGCTGCATATTTAAAGGGGCTTTGCCGCTTTTGGGACTTTTAGATTTAAAAGGGCAATCCAGGCCCAGTACAAGGTGGGGCACCAGGCCCATTATAAAGAGGGGCACCAGGCCCAGTATTAAGTGGGGCACCTGGCCCAGTATTATGAGGGGCACCAGGCCCAATGTAAAGTGGGGCACCAGACCCATTATAAAGAGGGGCACCATGCCCAATACAAAGTGGGGCACCAGGCCCAGTATTAAGTGGGGCACCAGGCCCAAGATAACATAGGGCGTCAGGCCCAAGGTAAAAGTAGAGCATTAGGCCCAAGGTAAAGCTTGGTACTAAAGGGAGGCCCCGGCCTAGCGGAATAGGGCAAGCCAGCCTAGTGGTACTAAAGGGAGGCCCCGGCCTAGCAGAATAGGGCAAGCCAGCCTAGTGGTACTAAAGGGAGGCCCCAGCCTAGCAGAATAGGGCAAGCCAGCCTAGTGGTACTATAGGGAGGCCCTGGCCTAACAGAATAGGGCAAGCCAGACTAGTGGTACTAAAGGGAGGCCCCGCCCTAGCGGAATAGGGCAAGCCAGCTTAGTGGTACTAAAGGGAGGCCCCTGCCTAGCAGAATAGGGCAAGCCAGCCTAGTGGTACTAAAGATAGGATTCCTTAGCCACGATGTACTGAAAGAGATCCTATTCCAGAAGATCCTACATTCAGAAACAGGGGTTCATTTAAGAGTGTTCGATTTGCCTATACTGTGAAGCTACTGTAATTACTGTACTGCTTATGCTGAACTATTGCTCTAAGTACCTGAACTATTGTCCTAAGTACCTGAACTATTGCCCTAAGTACCTGAACTATTGTCCTAAGCACCTGAACTATTGTCCTAAGTACCTGAACTATGGCCCTAAGTACCTGAACTATTGTCCTAAGTACCTGAACTATTGTTCTAAGTACCTGAACTATTGTCCCAAGTACCTGAACTATTGCTCTAAGCACCTGGACATTGGCCTTTATCAGTAATAATTACCCCTGAAGTTATAATTTGCTCTCCTCTGGCAAATTATTGTATCCTTCCACAGTTCTTTGGGCATTCTTCAGTTATATGTCTACTACTGTATGAAGACAGTCTCAATCTTCTACCACACTGCAGTCTCATAGTGTGGTCTGTAACCCCACATACTCAGAATCAGTCTCTACTCAGAAGAAGACGTCCTCTCAGCATTCTTCATTCCTGGGAGATCATCCATCAGCTCATCACATCCGTCTGTGTCGTCCGTCGAAGTTGAGTCCATCGCCAGTCGTACAAGTCGTACCTGCCATTTTCTTGTTTTCACAGCTTGAAGGTACGTCTGCCGAAACACATCATGACAGCCATGCCAGTGTCGTTCCGTATGGTTCCTGTTCCAGATGTCCCAAAGTTGGTCGCCCTCTACAGAAGAGTGAGCTCATCCTGGAGAACCTAGTCTGCGCCCCACTTGGTCGTTCGCCGAAAGTCGAGTCCGTTGAAGCCCAGTACGGGACGCATTCGCCATTTCTTTGTTTTGTGTTAGTTCCTGATCCTAGGATTGCAGAGTCAACCATCATCTCTTCAGATTCTTATGGTTCCTGGTCCTGTCAGAGTTCCTTCTGAGTTTAGCTGGCCCTTGGAGTGCCGCAGCATCAGTCAGGTCATGGTAGTCCTCCATTGGATTCATCACCACGCAGATCTTGATCTATCTTCATCTTTGGCAACCCTGGAAGTGGGTTTTGGCCGCGGAACCCTTTGTTTTCAGTGTGTTATCTCAGGAACACAGTTGCTCTGGTTCTACATTCTGGCAGCCTTGGAGAGAGAGTGGGCTTTTGCCGAAGAAATATATGGTCTGTTTACCAAACCTCTCACCACCCCAGTGGCCTTAACTAGGTCTTTGCTGGGAATTGTGATTAGGGTTCCACAGTTCTGATTTGTTTCCCTTGTAGCTACCAACGAAGAACGACGGTGTACATGAAGACGCCGGATCTCTGGACTCTTGTAATAACTAGACTCTGATGGAAATGTGTGGTGATAATTACCCTAGTACAGTTTTGAGTGACTTTATGTCACCTGATCCTCATCTAAGAGTATCGAAGTGTAGAATAATTTCAGAATAAGAGTGGCAGTAGGCCTATAGTCTATTCTTGTGGTAATAATCTTAGTAGTTGTAGATAAAGTATTTCTCTGCTTATTGCCCTATTGTTCTCGGGCAATCCCTTCTCCCTCTTGTGACTGTGTCTCTCTACCCTTGGCACAAAATAAATGCCCTGCGGGCATCGAAGCACTAAGTTGACTCCTGCCTCGCCTTGTCTGGGTAACGGTTATCCTATCCACATAATTCAGACCTTGGTGCCTCGCTCATCTCTTCTCACCACCTTTAGAGTAGAGCACATCACAAGCATCACAAAGGTCATTTGGCTTATCAAGTCTTCTCATACTGCAGTGTCCACAGTGTAACATACTGTTACTTACTTCCACTGACATGCTTCCCAAATTACCTACCCATGATCCTTAATTTCAACATCTGTTTATCTAACAATGTCATAAAGCAGCACAGTGTCCTACAACAGTAGAGCTGTTCAGACAATGCAAAACAACTGTTTGACATCATGTATCTTACTAACTGTTTAGTGAGCTCCCTCATGAATTGCACACCATGCTGCTTATGACTGTGCACCCTACTTTTGCTGTATCAACACATCTTACACAGAATGTCATTATCAACATTATGTATCCTTCTTGAGTACTTTAAGGTCACCAGCATGTCCCATCACTGTGTCCCGTCTTACATTGACAACATGTTCGGTTCCCATCAACCAGTCCTGGTGTGCCTTACACAGTTCACACACTATGAACTCTGTAACACTTCCATGTACCTTCTCCAGCATGATAACTGTTTTTTTTTTTTTTCGTTGTTGTCACCATTACTGAACTACATACTCTACATGCGGCTTCACCCACCACCGTTTATGTGGTCAGTATGACCTCTTGTGTCTTACTACTGATCCGTATCAGTATACATTCAAGGATATTGTTCTCCTTTGCTGCTGCTTTCTTGCACTGCGTGTACTGCTTCTGGCCCATAGTTATTATCAATGCACGGTTGTTATCCTCCTCTGATGCAGATCTTAACAGTGGATCCCGGTAGTACAATGTCCTGGGCTTCCTGACTCCGATATGCACACCATTATATTTTCTGTCATTGAACACAATCTGATACATCATGAGGCACCTCTCCATGCTTCCCACATCCTTCTCTAATCATTCAGCTGCATCCAGTGTCCCGCACAGCTGTCCACACAATGGAAATTGGTACAGTTTCCCCTTAAAGCAATCACAGAAGTCAGTGCTGAAGACTGAGAAGCACAATGAACAATGCACAGATCAATGCGGGACACAACAGGTGAACAATACAGTTGAAGAGAACTGCACAACCTCAACCATACTGTTGGCTGATCATGTTACTCTGTGTCATGCATAGCACCATAGTAACAAGTCGGTGTACATCAACAGAACTTAGGTATGTTAAAATTTCACTCAGTGCATGGCCCAGAAAACATTGTATGTTTTTCATTGATAGTGCAATTCCTGTTATGACTTTGCAAAAACTTGAGTTATGAATGGTTGTCATACGTACCATAGGTTGCGTGTGCTTTCACCTTGCGCACAGAAGGCTCTCCCTTTTTGGCTTTGCTGAAATACCCCTCCAACTTCTGTTTTCCCAGATGATCCCTCGACACCGGTCTGCAGCTGTTCTCATTGTAGTGCAGACCCACAAGATTCAGCCTGTAGTTGTTTAAAAAATACATGCCATTAAAAAATTAATGTGTCATGACAGGGTAAGGAAGCAACTCCTGATGGGGTACTCCGTTGTTACTACTGTTGAACTGGAAAAGTGATGGGAGTGGGCATTCAGATGGCTGCCTGGCAACAGCACTGTGATGGTCATGGAGTGAATTCTCAGGTTCACAGTAAAAGTGTCATGGTGGACTTTGCTGGATCTCATTGTACACCTAGAGACAAATAACTGAGCTGGGAAAGTGATCACAGCACTGCTTGACTCTGTCGAGGTGTGGAGGGGCATCACACAGGTAGCACACATGGTAGCCTTCTTGGGGGTGCTGCCTCCGATATCATTTTGTTTTGGCAGCAGGCATGTTTTGGCGCGATGATATGCATCCGTCCAGGAGGGGGACCATGATCCTAGGTGATACTTTCAAATGCTTTGTTGTCAATCACGTAAAGTACTCCAGGGAAAAGTCACTGAAAAGTACTTGGGACATAGTGGGAACAAACCACTAACAAAATCATGGTGCTCAGTAAGTGCAACCTAAAAACAGAGAACATAATAGGGATAAAGTCTGGGCTACATGGACACAAAGACTAAGGCAGTAAGGAAAGGTATCAGTTGAAAAGTGGTGCGGACATGAAAAAATGGAGGGTGATGACTAACAATGGCTACAGTGTAGGTAACATGCTCACTTAACTGGTGGCCTCAACGGAACAAGGGATGCTGTGATATAGTGGCAGTCACAGAAATGTGGAACACAGATAACTATGACTGTGATGACAACATGCCAGGTTACAAAATGTTCCGAAGGGACAGTGAAAAACTACCGACCTATATTTCTACACTGTTTCAGCGTACTGAGGGAATGTATGGTCTAGGGAGTTTGTTTCTTGTCTCTCTTAAAGTACCCAAAATAAGGACACAACATGGCTCAGCAGCTGTCATCTTTTCTCTGTCCACCCTTTGAAATGTCATGCAAAAAACTCTCAGGCTGTCCTCCCTCCTGGGGCCTCACTCTTTCAGGAGGCTGCTCACTCTCAAACTGAGAAGCCCTGTGTGTATGCCTCAAATAACCACCTCCTCCATCTCCTGTGGCTCCCCAAACTCTTGGCACTTATATGTATTCCTCTAGCACTTCTCTTCTTCTTTCCACTTTGGGATTGTTCTGCCAACTCCCACCTGTTTGTTTAACTACATCTACTTCCACCCTTCACCGACCCTTTCCTTTGTTTTTCCCCTGCCCATAAACCTTCTGTTGTTGTCCCCTCACTTACCCTACCTGGTATCCCTCGTCTTATTGTAATGTTTTGACCGTTGTCTGAATAATCCCACATCTTGAGGGAATCCTTTATATATACAGTCAATTATCAACCCGGATAGTGTTCACCATATGTAATCCCCAGCCCTGCTCTTATCTGTTTCTCTGTAACTGTCTTTTATTTGCTTATTGTGTGTACACTGCTTATCTGGTAATTTTGCTGTAGTTGTATATGTCCTACTTGTCCAGGACCATCTTGCAAATGAGCTTTCTCAAGGATGATTTTGCCTGGTTAAATAAAGTTTGATTGATTGATTGAGAGCACAAGACAAGGAGGAGTAGCTTTCCCTGTTATGGAACTGATGAAAGCAATGTGTCTAAAGGGTACACAGGGAGGTAACGAGGCACTGTGGGTCACCCTGTAGACTGTGAATGGAACAACCATCCACACAGGGGTTCTATACAGAACTCCATGCCAGGGTGATCAAATGGAACACTGCATGATAGAAGGCATTCTTATGATGGCACAGAAAGTGGAGGTATTGCTGCTGAGGGACATGAATATGCCACATGTCAAGTGGACCACATTTACTGAAGCTACATCCACAAGCAGGGTCATTTTTGATGGCCTACAGGGGCCGTGTGTCAGGCAGCTACTATTGTACCCCACTCTGGAGTGAGCAATGTTACACGTGTTACTCTGAAAAGGAGTGGGAGAGAGGATCTCAGATGTAGAACTGGGTATCCATCAGTGAACAAGCGACCACTAAATAGTGTGGTTCACCACGACATCTGCTGTTGAGTAAAGCCATACAAAATTGAAGATACTGGAGTTGATGGAGGGAGAGGATACATCATCCGGGATACAGCCGTCTTCTCCGCATAGAGGGACTGAGTGTTGATGGATGTTGTTACGGACACCATTGAGATATTTGGGGGGACTGCAGTGAACCCTACAGAGTAGTTGGTGTTGTGCGTCAGATAACAAAACGATAGTCATGCGTGTCATCATTCAAGTCCGCATTACAAGGGATGTAGTAGGTATACAGACTGGTTCCATGGTGGCAACATCGCAGCAGGAACATTATATAAAAACAGTCTGTGTTGGTGGGACGGCCGGGTGGGTGGGGCGGAGGGTAGGGATGTGACAGACATGTGCAGTTTATGAGACAGATTCAGGTACGAGGTTGAGCCTTTGCTTGAAGTGGATGTTTGATACTTAGAAGAAATGGTCTGTGGTGATAAAGAATGTGACCCCAAACAAGGAATTAAACATCCACATAATGACAG
The DNA here is from genome assembly GCA_016271365.2 of Neoceratodus forsteri. NCBI lineage: Eukaryota > Metazoa > Chordata > Ceratodontiformes > Ceratodontidae > Neoceratodus > Neoceratodus forsteri. Next base: position 406,373,539 of record CM057456.1, on the reverse strand, counting down.
GACAGCCATTGTCCAAACAGTAAATCCTTTATCAAAGTTTTTTTCAGCATTCTACACCTTGAGCATTGCCCACAGAACATCCATGCACACAGCACCCCCACTTAAGACTAACTTAAAAAGCATCATATTGGAATAGTGATGTCCTAGCATCCATCTTGTCCATGTTACGGTGACCAAAACAGGCAGGCATGCAAGGCAGTGCATTGCACAGCCGGTTATGGTCAGATGGTCATGGCCTTCCAGACTTTCATCTGGAGATGCACCATGGATGGGGAAAGAGACAGACAAGCGCCGCACGTCACTAAATCATTCCACAGCAAGTATAGTATGGTCAATACTTCTTCTACTGCTTGTGCATTCAAATTCCATGACCATTCAGGAACATGGTGTGTTGTACTGACAAGCAGTAATGTTAGGACTGTGATGTATTGCTGTGTCACACACCGGAATCTTTGACTCACAGTGTGGTACCCTGTGACATGAGCTGTATCATGAACTCTGCTGTTTGTTACTGCAGAGAAGTTAAGCAGATGCCTGCTGTACTATTATTCAAACTTGTTTAGTATCACAGCATTACTTTTAAAAGGAGAAGACATTTACCAGACATGTATCCCATCAAAGGAGAATACTGTATGTTTAGGAGCAAACAGTAGGATAGTACTATGGAATGCATCCACAGTGGATGTCTGATGATGTGGAGACAGTCTTGATATGTCCTTCAGCAGCTGAGGGTTTTCAAGACATGAGACTAGCCTCTCAGTTGATGCCTCACCTAAGAAAGGAGAAAAAAAATGACTGTATTGATCAAAGACATTGCAGTGCAGCAACTCTTAAAACAGCTGTGCATGTATAACACGACATGGTACTCCATTAATACATAAGTGAGACTGTCTCCCTTTCATTCTATCAACCTCTAAAGTATTGCAATAAACCCAATGACACTGCCCATAGACAGTTTTAAAGATACTCGGACTGTGAAAATATGTGTTGCACAATGGACAGCAAGATACTTTGTGCAACACTTACTTAGACTCAGCCACTTCTTTTTTGCTTCCATTCCCTCCAGTGGACCATGTGCGCAAGTGGGGTACACATCGCTGTGGCCACTGTGAATGTTCTGTATGTGCCGTATCATGCTGTTCCACTTTCCTTCTATAACCTCTTTATTGCTGACTGGTGTTATGCCAGCCACCCAGTAAACATGGTTGTTTATTGTTTTTTCCATGGATTGATCACATCCATGCTGCATTGTTTGGACAGTGCTTCCACTTTCTTATGGATCCCTATGCATAAAGGTAATGAATGGTGGTACTTAGTATCGACTTATACATATGTTACACACTGCAACACTTTACATTCCATCTATGAAAAAGCTTAAGATGGCTACCTTCAGAACCACAGTATGAATAGAAGTACAAGTACAATAATAAACAGTGGATAAATCATAACATCAACATTGTCAACATCATGTTTATGTGTTCAGGCTGTCACTATATCCCCTCTCGTTTGTCATGCATCCGCATGACATCCTGGTGCATCACCCAGAACAATACAGATCATGACCACAGCGACACATACATGGCTTGATAATCCTGAGTGGGTATGTGTCTAGTTACCCTTACTGACCAGCAGTAGATGGATGATGTACACTAGGCCAAGACCGTTGTAGCCAGGATATGCATCCCGGGACGGACATCGAGGCATGCGTCCGTGCTTTTTAACTTGTTATTTTTTACACCATGGAACTGTGGCACGAGCTTTGTCACCAGCTCAATCCTCGCCTACAGCATAGCACCCTGTCACACAACCTTCAGTAGGGAGACGGACATGAAAGACTGCTTGTGACCACCCTTCCTGGAGAAAGTGAGCAGTTAATATGATGCTACATCCTTCTCCTGCCCTTCTAACACTCGGCGGCATGTGGTCATTCACAAACACAAGTCCCCTGATAAGTTCAAGTTAAGGTGTCCGGCACATCACCACTGTGTGGTGCCCTGCCGGTGTGAACATCATCATTTTCTGTTGCTGTGAAGAAGTTACTGTGTAGCTTTCAATGTACTCATTTTTTATTTATGTACATGCACACCTTTTGCCATGTGCCATACGTCAAAATAATACTTTCCACCCTGCATTAAAGGTGAGGAGGCTAGCCATCCACTGATTTGCCAATGCCTATCTAAAATGATGCAGTCAACCCTGAGACCCTTTTCCTCTACCAGAAAAGTTAGCGATTTTTTCAATCCCTCCAACACCATCCAGGCTGAGTTTTTTACTTCATTGTTCTGAAAATCAAAAGTAAAATCATCACAATGATGAATGAAACATATTGTAATGCACTGTACAAATCATATAAATCCTGTTTACCAATCTCCAGCATAAGAACTGTACCTGAACAAGAGAAATGTCAAGAACCTCATTGAGGAGGTGCTCCATCATATTATAGGATTCAAATTTAGCACAATGACTGGGCCTATCAGCACATCCGTCACCACAAAGTATCATGCCACCGGTCATGCCTCTCAATGTCTGTATCATTGTCTCCTGTTCATGGGCCCAGGTTGTTTTATGACAGGGGAGATGATGGTCTTTATATGTTTCTGCACAGTCCACCGAGAAACACATGGAATTCTCATATATTCAAATAGTCTCAATGCCTTTGAAAGGCTACACCCAGATACTAAAATAGCTGTTGATAGGAGCAAGTTTCCAAGTGCAAAGTGAGCTACTGAGGGCTGGCTATGACACACTTTACAGTGGTCACAGTCTGCGCATCTGGCAGTGACAGTTAAAAATGTGCCTTGTCTTTTTGAAGGTTCATCAGCAGAAAAAAATGATGGTATTATAACCATGACACAATTCACATGTCTTAAAAACATCTTCAATGCATGGCCGAAACACTATGCATTTCTCCTGTTCATGTGGTTCTCTTTCTGAAGTCTTCACAGGAGTTCTGAAAGACAAGGAAGTAAGAGTAATGTTATCTCCATGTTGGTCAGTGTTTTATGAACACTTGCTGAATTCTTGTTGTCTCATTACACTGCAATGTTGCTGAGATACAGTAACGAAAGTCCTACACGATTCAAATAAGGCCAATGCCAAAGAAACTGAACGTGAACATTGCAGAACAATGGACAGCCATCTGCTGAGCCAAAAATGGAGCATGATACAAAAACCAGTGACAGACATTACATGTATGCTCCAAGAGGCAGCAGCCAACAGCTGCGACCATGTCATTTGCAAGACACAGTACTACATCTGTGGGCGTCAAACTGGTGGATAATGGACTGTCCATTCATACTGTGTAGTCCACTGGTTAGGCTTGCAAGCATGTCACACATTATGTACACAAGAGTTATGAGCATGGCTCAGTAACTACAGTTCCCCTGTTAGTGATGGCGAGTATGGTATCGTGTGTCAATCAGTGCCCAGTATGCCCATGCCATTACATCATTTGATCATTAATGCACGACAGATACCGGGAAACATGCTATGAAAACTGAAAGAAAATAAATTTCCGAAGAATCAAAAAACTAAGTCACACATCATCATCAGCATGATAATCCTACAGTGTAGTGGAGGAGAAATGTAACTCCAAACACACACCTATTCAGTTTTACCGCTGAATAACAAATACCATCGTTGGTGGTTTTGGGGGGGGTTCCAGCTGAGAAGCACTTCATGTCCACTGCAGCATGAGTTGCATCAGGAAAAAGTAAGTAGCTCAGTACAAGTCTTGGTGTACGGTAACTCAGGGCTGATGCAGTGGAAAGGCATGCATACACATAGTGAGGGAGTACTCATATAAAAAAAGTAAAAGGCATACTGCATTGTTGGTGTGCACAACTCTTGCTCCGCCACTAAGATGGATGCATTTGTTGGAACATATTCAGAGTCATTGTCAGCAACTGCTGCTACATCTGGACTTGAGATTGGTGTAGAACAACCAATGGGGACATCATCCAATAGAGTGCACTGGACACCAATGGATCGAACACTCAGAACCTCAGTGACAGTGCCTAAGAAGAAATTCAGCCACACTGTTAATGAACAACTAGTACCCAATACCATGTAAGTATATCAATGACTGTGTTAATTATTAAAACAACCATCAAATCACCTTTATTTTTTTGTGAACATGTTGTGACTTGCTTGACATTTCATGGAGCATGTCTTTTTTGGTGGTAAGGCTGTTGTGTCCACTGTATCATGAACACTTGATTGTAAAAGTTGTGACACGCTGTCACTGAGGGATTTACATGACATGCCAGTAACACCATCCATATCTGAAGTCATGTTGCAATGTGTCGTTTCAGCAGATACTGTCTCGTCATCATAAGAAATTGAAATGTGTTCTGCAAATGGTATACAGTCCTCCTACTGGAGCAACAGAAAACCAGAATTTAGAAAACTGATTGCATGTGTTCTGACAAAGGTGAAGTAATCAAAAGCATGAGTGTGAACATGGTGGTAATACATATAACACACAGGCAGGGCTACGAACATGAGGAAAGCATGGTGGCCAGCCAGAGGGATTACTGCGGTGGGTGACAGGCCAAAACTGTGCTGCTGGTAGACCTGAATTTGACAGGCACATACTCAGCAATTATGGCTTACACATGAGGCACACCACAGTGCATGATGGACATCTTACATGCTTCATTCCTTGCGCAGATGGACAGTGATCCAACAAGGGAAGTGCACGTCCTGGATATGATCCTGTCACACGGAGTGCTCAACAGGGAAGTAGTGGTGTAACAAGTGGCGGCCGGTGCTGATAACAATGTGTGGTTCTATCTTGACCTATGGAGCAATACATAACATAGCAGTATGACAATATGATGGAAGAGCTAAACCTGTACTCAGTGGATGACAGAAGAAAGAGGGGGGCATATGATGGGTATCCTGTGATATTGGCGCCAGGGAAAGGGTGCCTACAATAAAGTTGTCCACTTCACCAGCGCATTACAGGGACAGACACAGGATGGTAGGGTGCCAGGATAGGGGCTGGGCAAGTATGCGTATGGACGCAGGGGTGGTGGGAGGGGGCACACACAGTGAGGGGCATGAGGAGATGTGATGGGTGATGCAACGGTGGGTTGCTGATAAGACCACATTAATGTTGTAGTTGGTGTGTTCCTGGCATTGGTACGCATGGTACTCTGTACTGGTTTCTTAGCCAGGCAGTGGTGCATTGTTGTTGCGCAGTGCACAAAAATGTTGTTTTTCATGTTTTCACCAACACCACCGACATGCCCCCCCCCACCCCCTGGGGTTTAGAATTCTTTAGTAGGGGGTTATGAGGGGCGAATCACCCCTGATGATGATGTGGGGATGTGCAGCCCATGGCCCAAAACTTTAAAAAAATAAGTCACTGGTGCCTTTTTCAGGGGTGACAGGATGTCACACTGCAGAAAACAAATTGCTGCTGTTTCACTTTGCAATAACGGTGATGGCCTTTGGGCTTTCACCATTATCACATACAACTATATGATGGAGGTCTTCAAATATCTGAAAAGAATAAACACAGGAGGTCTGCAGTGGGTGCTTGAGCTCAGCTAGGTCATGGCCACCAGGGGTCCCTCCCATGAAGATGGAAAGATGAAGGTTTAGTGTGGGAAGTAACAGTTGATAATTCAGTGAGAGGGAGGTGTAGCAATAGAATTCACTGGATGTCTGATTGTTAGCAGATGATGCTGTGGACAGGTTCAGCAAAGGAAGGGATACGGATAAGGGGACTGTGCATCACAGAGCCACAGTGTGGTGTGTTGGTCATGGCAAGAAGGGAAGTTGGTCTTACAGCAATGGTGCCATGCGAAGGCACACAGCATCGAGTATACTTGATAGATCATAGGGCATTATCTGCTTCATTATTAAAATGTTACTCTGAAAATTAACAATGGTTGCAATGCACATGGTGCAGTGTCACACACTGTTGTACAATGTGACCTATAAAAAAAAAAAGAGGAACATGAAGTAATTACTACCTGATACATTGCGTAGTCTACTTCTGTGACCTCGGACATATCCACTGTCCATCGGACATTGTCTGAAGTTGATGGGATACTGTGATGGGATAACATCTATTGACAGGAAAAAGTCCTGTTACTGTCTATGTCAGTAATCGGACATCACACACACATACATACACACACAAATAGAGTATTTGTACTGTATGCAAAACCAGTTACTGCATGTGACATTCAATTGGAAAATGTGTTGCACATGACGACAACAGTTTTAAAATGCAACTTATTTTCATAGTGTGGTAAGGCGTGTTTCTGTTATCAATATGTATGCTGTCCCATCATCACAGTCATTAAATTTCTGCTTGCACTGCCAGGGACCCTGGTTCAGGAACAGACTCTGATCACTCTAGGGACAGCTGGGAGGACAAGGCTAGAGAGTTCAATGGCTGATCACCTTCTATGTGGCAAGGGAGGGGATGCGGCACACTGGGAGCAGTCTCCTTGCGGAGGCCATGAGTGCAATGACTTGGTGAGCAGCAGTGCGCACACAGGCATGGGGTACGGTAGCAGTACCTCGACGTCTGTGGCACACCATGCCCCCCCCCAAAGTAAATTAGACACCGTGCTCCTTGGTCGGCCACATGATGGGTTACGGCTCCTCCTATCATGAGTGCCGTGACGCATCATAAACCACCTCACCAGGTCATGGTGAATGAATGAACAGTGCACTGGTTGTCCTCCATGACATGTTACTGTGGGCAGAGATGGACCCATTCGGTAAGTAGATACACCGGGCAATGCGTAGGACAGCTGCAATGTGAGTTAGGAGAACAATGTTGGGACAATGGTGTCGGTGTGGTACATCAGTGGCCGGAAGTCAAGGCATGCCACAGGCATGGAATGATAAAAAAAAAAAAAGAATGAATTTCTTACAACAGCATGGTTTTGTGGTGTGATGGAGGGATGAAAAATGAGGAACTGGGGACCTACTTTACATTGTGTACATGCTGTTTCAGTACTCAACATATTATTAAATGTATGCAATTAAAGCACACAGTGCCCCATCAGCACACCAAGGGGAGAATGTAATGGTCAAGATTACTTCAGTATATATTTGAATGTTCTGTCGGGGGACTGTTAATACACACATCACTGGCTGACAAGTCCTTCTTGTGGCCTTCTTACAGGCTTACCAAGATCAAGCCATATCTCGCTGGCACTGCGTGACCTGTATTGGCTGCCAGTGAAGTGGCGTATCTCATTTAAGAGGTTTATTAACCTATAAAGGCCTACACAGACTGGGTCCAGCCTACCTAGCAGAGCACCTGCACCCACACACTACATTTGACCCACTCCAATTGGCCAGGGAGGGCCTCTTTGTGGTTCCAAGGGCTAGACTGAAGAGTTCAGGTGACAGGGGCTTTGAGGTAGTGGGCCCATCACTCTGGAACTCCTTGCCCAAGACCTTGAGGGAGGTCCCCCTCAGTGGATGCTTTTAAAAAGGGGCTCAGGTTTTATTTATTCCAACAAGCATTTGGAGAGGTTTTATAATGCTTGAGTGCAGCACTTTTAGTTTCACTGTTTTATGGGAAGGCTAAAACCCAAGGTTCAATGTGGGGGAATAGCTCCTCCCATATCCCCAATAAAGGCCAACCTCTCACGGCAGTTCCCCTCTTAGTGCAGTGCAGATTCACCCCCTTGATGAAAACTGGACTCCTGCATGGCTCGTGTGGGTGAGCCTTCTCACCTTCCTTCTTCCCTGCTTCCTGCTTGTTTTTTGCTCCTCTCCCTGCTCCTTCCCTGTAGGCTTTCTTTTGTGCCAGCGTTGTTTCTGCGGGCTTCTGTGACCCTGCCCATGCAATGTTGTTTGGGGGACCATGCTGTTTTGTCTGTCTCCTCTCATTTCCCTGTCCATATTTGGTTTTCCTAATGGCCTTCCCTCCTCTCCAGGTGCCTTGGTTGCTGTTTCCAACCCATCCCCACACCCTTTTTACCCTCCTCTGCCCTACCTTTTCTCTTTTCATCCTTCTCCCGTGCCATGTCCTGCTCCCCTTTTGCCTGCTGTTTCCCTTCCCCAAGCCTCTCTTGTTCACTGTACCTCCTGTGGGTCACTTGGGTGCTCCCTCCATTCTGGCCCTGCTCCACTGGGAGCTGCCACTCCTTTCCCCATCAGCATTTCTGGTGTACTTCTCTTCATCTCCCATCTCCTTGTTCCACTCCCTCCTATTGCTCCTTCTGTGCTTTGGTTTTCTTTTGCCCTTGTTTGTGCAGGTGTCATGTCTGTTTCTCTTTTTCAGCTTGCCTGCAGTGGTTCGTCTCTCATTGCAGTCATCTGGTTGGCGCTGTCCTCCTCAGTGTGTCCTATGGGCTGGTGAGTGGAGCTTCATCCCTTCCCTAGCTGCCTTTTGGACCCTTCCTTCCTCAGCCATTGGTCCCTGCCCCTTTCCCTGTGTTCTGACCCTCCTGTGCTCACTCTGTCCTGCCATTTTGGGCTCCTGCTTAGGGTCCAGATCCATTTCCACCACCCTGATGTTGGGCTGCTCCTCACACCTTTATTTTGTTAGTCCTCTGTACTTAACCTGTATCCTACTGATGTGCCTCCTGGTTTCCTTGATTTCTGGTGACCCTGCTCCCTGCTTATGTTGGCTACTTTATTTTGTTACCATTGCTGTGTTTCTCTGGGTCTGCCCACCTGGGTTCTCCCCGTCTCTTTTCCAGAGTGTTTTTCTCTCCTCTGCCCGATTTTGTGACTCTGCAGCCTGCCATACTGGGAGGTATGGGGTCTACATACCACATAGGTCTGAACTGACCAATCACACACTCAAAAAGAAAAAAACTTTTCTGGTTCGCCCCCCCCCCACCCCTCTCCTTCTCCTTGTCTTCCAACCCCCCTCTTCCTTCGTTCTTCACCTTGTTCTTCTGTTTTTTCTTTTGGGCTTCCCCACCTCTCTGGCACTCTGTCTACATCTCTGTGCCCCTTGTACCACCATAGTCCTACTCCACTTCTCACCCAGTCCTGAAGCCTGTAATTCCTTGATGTTTATCCCACTCTGCCAACTATTGCATCAACCTTCCCTAACAGTTTATATCTGTCGCCACTGCTTCTCATACCTTACCATTTATCAGTCAAACCATTTGTAGACCTACCTGGTCAGTCCCCTAATACTTTGATCATTCCAGCACACCCACTCCCCTACAATGCTCTTGCACACCCCCCTCTTCCAGGTCCATAGTAGCGGTTCTTTCAGTGCCACTTTAATTTGGTGCTCCTTCTCCTATGTGTTCATTTTTCAGCATTATTCATTATTTGTCTGCTGTGTTTTGCCTGCTTCTGGTCCCCAACATACCTATGCCTACTCCTTTCCAGGACCTTGCCAGTACAGGAGCCTGCTTTCGTGGCTCCTACCCATTCCAACTTTACAGTTGCTTTTGGTCTTGTGATGTTCAGCTTGTGACATCCCTGTTATTCCCACAGCAGAAGACTGTGGCAGCACAGTGGGGCATTGTGGCTCCACTTAGAAGGATCATGCTTTCTGTAATCAATATAATTTTGCCCTCCTTTCTTCCTACATGGCTTTACTCATCCAAACATAACTCATTAACCTTGCAGCCTTTATGGCCTCCAGACATCATTGCATTTCATTACTGAGTTGTATGCTACTCACTGGATTACCCATCTCCACCCTAATGGCATTAAAAGTATCTGTTCTCCTCCAGTTCTCTGATTTCTTATTACCATCCCCTTCATTCTGCTTCTTTGATTTGCCTGCCTCTTTCTCCACAACTGTCCAGTGCCCTTTCCTTGCTCAGCCGATACCAGCAGTCTGACAACCTCTTCCCTAACTCTGCCTACTGAGGCATAGCAGTGCATGTAGGCTTCCCCAGTCTACCGGGGACGAGATCCTGTTTCCTGTACTTGCAGTCTCGACCAGTTCTACTCCCAGTCACCTTCCACAGTCTCTGTTTCTAAACTTTGCCTGGTCCGGCATTGAGTGAAAGTTAGCTTGACCTGACTACTGGAGATGGGAGCCTGTGTCTTTGACCTACTGTCAACCACCTGAATTCTATACCTGGTACCCAGTTGCTGCATTCCCTTCAGGATTGAGACCACCATACCCCATTTGACTTCAATCTAATGATTCAACCAACTACAGTCTATACCTGAGACTTGGTTGCCACATTCTCTTTAGGAATAGAACCTCTATAACCCATTTGCATTCCATATCCTACCTCATCCTACTACATCCTGCATTTCCATGGAATCAGTGTACTTGTCCTCACTTCGGCCTCCTCAAGTTCTGGATTTGGACACCGCCAGCTTGTTCGGTCTCTACCTCCACTCCATCCAATAGACTCCTGGACTTCCTTGCTACTTGTCTTTCACTTCTTCCTGTGCTCCTGGGTATCATTTTTGTGGATTGCCTTCTGGCTTTACCTCACCCACTATTTGGTCCTTCAGCTTCATGCTGCCATCTCCTCCCTCATTGCTATGCTGGATATCTGTGTTTCCCTAATTGCCTTCCTCTTGGACATATCTGCCCACATTCCCCTTGCATCCTGCTGGATATGTGCCATTTGTTCCTCTCCAAGGCTGCGTGTCAGAAGCCTTCTACTAGTTTTCCCCTGATGTTCCCCATATCCCATCCAGTGGTCTTCCAGCAATGATTCCAGTGCTTCCCTATATGCAATTCTAGTGTGCCATCTCCTTCGGCAATGGAAACACATTCCCCATCACTGCTGCCCTTTTCATGTCAGCAATTCCAGTTCGCCATATCCTTCGGAGGTGGGACCCTTGCACCTTATCTTCGCAGCACCTTGTGCCTGGATTCGCTTCTTGGTTTGACATGAATCTCACACTGAGGCCTGATTCAGCTTTTCTGCATTTTTTTCTGGCTTGCTGTGGTGCTTACCTCAGTCCCATACCTTCCCTGCAGCTGCCGACATCTGTACTGCTTGACCTCAACCATCTTCTTATCCAGCTCCATCCTTCAGTCAGTGAACTTCTGCTTAGACTTTTTCCTCCATCCCTGGATTGCTGCCTTCTTCCTCTCTGACCTGGCAGCTCAGGGCTTCTGCCTGTTTTCTGTGTCTTTTTTTGGGGGGCATTCCTACACCTATTGATGTCTAGCATCCCTGGCTGATTAACTACTCATACCTGTTCATCTGCCTCATACTCCTACCTCAGCTATCATAATGGCTCCCTTCCAATGTACTATGGAGTAGCTGTTCTTCTCACCTGGGGCAACCTTCTTCCAGCACCATCCCTTGAATAGTGTGCCCTATAGACTCTTACATCACCATTCAAACATCAATACTTCCCAATAATCTCCACAGGATCCATTTCTGGAATCCCATTCAACTGGACTATAGAAAATCTTATCTCTCAACCATCTCTGCAGGATGCTTCCTTATATATGCTATTAATTCATGCAGTATGAGCATCACTACCTCCCATATCTTCATAAGGACCCAAGATTTAGTGGATTCTCCATCACTCCTCTCTTCTTACCTGGAAATGTAACCCTAATTCCTTCTGAGATATACCAACTCCATAATAACCATCACCGTTAAGGACAACGGTAACCACAACATACCTCATAGCATTACTGGCATCATCCATTTTACCTTCTCCTCATAGTCTTCGCCTACAAGCACTGGCTCAGTTTGGTCATGCTACTCATCTTGTACTCCCTTAATAGCCATTGAATGTTCATAAGACCTTCTCTAGCTACTATCCCAGAATACGTATCATTGGATATCTGTTGCATAACTACCTTGCTAAAGTTACTCTATCCAAGCCACCATTCCTTGGACCCTGGATGTCACCATAATTCATAAACTTATCTATATCTCTTCATCATGTTACCCTAAATCATACCATCTACCCATCCAGCGGTTCTTCTAACTCATCTCTCAGAATTTACCTCCCATACTCCCTCCAGTGAATACCATCACTGAGAGCAGGCTTCCATTGATTCCTCAATCTGCACATCAGCAACCGACCTGGCTGTCTCACTATCCCAGTCATGCCCCACAATAGTCCTGTATCTGACTAAGCATTCTAGGCACCCATGGCATTCTACGCTGCTCTCAACTTCCCTTTGCCGAACCAATCTATAGACTTATTCAAAGACCTATTCTCAGGCTCCCCTCAGCATTCAGACATTGGATACTCCAGCACTGTAAATACACAATGGCCACTTAAGCTCCTGCCACAGGCAATTAAGCCACATCAATACCCATATCCATCATTTCCCACTAGCAGTCCTTCCTGAATATGAGCCTGGGCAAATCTCATTATAGCAATGATAACTCTAGGTAAACCTCAAATTCATCGTACTGAACTTTCCAATTATTCCCATCAATATCAAGTTTCCATCTCTACAGTACAGACCACCCTTCCTTCCTTGGTCTAAATCCTCCACGTTAACCTCTTCTACTGGGTACCAAAAGCTTCTGTCTGTATCCTTGACCATCTCCACAGATGTCTACATAGCGACATATCGCACATAGCTGAACTCCAGCCTTGAGACCCTTATCTGGATGTCAAACCCTCTGCGAAGTCTGATAGATTACTTTAAGAATTTCATAACCCATCATGCTTCCCCCAGTTCAGAGTCTGGCAGCTCATTAATCCACTCACGCTTCTCAAGCTATCATTGACTATGTAACACCATCAAATATCAACCAATATCACATTAGAATCCTCGACCACATTCACCCCTTTTCAGCTGGACTCAATCTATATTCAACATCCAGACACTCCTTCAGAATGGACCAGCCTCTTCAGCCTCATAATCGACCTTCCAGAATGCATCATCCAGCAGACAATGAAGATGGAACATCATCTCCACAACAGTTCACCTCACTTAGAAATTAGAATATAGTTGTTAGAACCTAGGAACATCTCCTCTTAGTTTGCCCTGAGGATGGTCAGGTCAGTAGACATGGGTCCTCAGAGGTTTCCGCCACCTGGGGAGTTTTCCTCTCCTGCATGCTACTGGTCATACTCTCCATGGGTTGGAGGAGGTAATCTTTTTAGGCTTTCTATTCCCTACTCACTACCAGGCTTCTCTATCAAGGGTGGGAATAGAGAAAATCCGAAAAGTAAACTACAGTTACATAAGCACTATTAACCACATACTCAATTCAACAAAACATTGAATGGGAGGGCTAAAGTCTGAGGTTCAATGTAGGAGAACAGCTCCTCCCACATCCCCAATAAAGGCCAGCCTCTCACAGCAGTTCCCCACTTAGCGCGTTGTAAACTACCCACCATCCACCCCGCCTCCTCCTTCTCTGACACTCCACTCACCCTTTGTGCTGGGCTTTCTATTCCCGACTCACTACCCAGCTTCTCTACCAACGGTGGGAATAGAAAAAAGTCAAAAAGTAAACCACAGTTACACAAGCACTACTAACCCCCTACTCTATTCACCAAAACATTAAAATGTATTTATGTTGTAGGGTATTTTATGTGAATTTTAATGGAATTAGGTGGTTATTGTGTTTTATTTGTTATCAATGGTGTTTCTTTTATTGTAATGGTGCCCTGGGCCTATGAGACAGGGCACCAGATATAAATAAATGCTACTACCACTTGCACCAGGTTTCGAGGGGGCTTGCAACACAGTAGAGGTGTATCATCCCAATTTTTTTGAATTTTGGAAGCCCCACTGTGAACGCAACAGGTGGCTCAAGTTAGACCAGCCAAAAGGTAGTCTAAGGGCCATGTGCCACTACTGGACAATGTGGCAATGAGGGGGAACCTGTCTGGAGAGGGCTAGGGCAGAAGGAGCATGGGAGGTGACCTAGGGGCATCTGGGATATGGTGGCAATGACAGGCTGGTGATGTGGTACTAGCGGGGGTGCAATTTGCAATGCCAAACAGCCAGTTGGATCAGACTGTTTCTTGGAGGGTTGGTAGGAACAGACAGTGATCTGGCCCCAGGTGGGCACAGTCCTGGTATCTGCCCCACAGGTACATCAAATCTCAACCCTAAAGGTGGGAAGCAGTTGCTGAAGGTTGAGAGCTGTCAGTGGTGGAGTGCATTGTTCTCCAGGCACCACAACAGTCCCGTGATACCCAGCCCCTCTCCTCCACATTCTGGCAAGCTGCCTCCTGCCTACAGGGTTGAGATTTGTTGTACCTATGAAGCTGGTGCCAGGACTATATCCACATGGGGCCAGTTCACTGTCCATCCCTGCCAACCCCTGATGAAGTGATCTGATCAGCTGTCTGGCATTGCAAATGGCACCCCACTGGATGCCACATCATCACCCTGTCATTGCCACCAAATCCTCAATGCCCCCATGGGTACCCCCATGCTCCATTTACCCATGGCCCTCTCCTGGTAGGCATATTCATTATTGCCTTCATGGCCCTCTAGTGTTGCACATGGTGGGGGGGGCTGGATCCCTGTGTCAAACCCCACAGATGCATCACATGTTTGGTGCAAGCCTACAGCTGCAGGAACTACTGGGTCTTTGGTGCAGGGACCTGCTGTTTTATAAAAATTGGATTCATAGTCCCTGATGCATCTGGAGGTTGCCCCAGCCATAGAGTGATGCAACTTAAGTTGCTCTAAGGGCACTTTTAAAATTGGGTATATGGCGTGCGATGGTGCCCCATTAATGCCACATGGCAGTGATAGAGGTGAAAAAAATGAAACATTTAGAGTCCTGTTGGATATTTGTACTGAAGCACACATCTCTAATGGACTAAATCATAACATTATCTTTATTCTGTTTCTGTAACCATGATATGATCTTGAAATGCCTTTTTGTCACATAGTATTTAATCCTGACTTTATTACATTCCTTTATAGAATACCTGTAAAATGAATATGTTTTGGTGTTGCTATCTTTATTATGGAAAAATAAAAATTGCATGCAAAAGTGTCATTATTAGGCATTATATAAACTGAAAAAGTATGCTATAATATGAACAGTGTTGCATTGTAGCACACTAATCTGATAGATTTGTGGGATTCAATCTTGCTTCCATTTTTTTGTATAACCACTGAATATTATTATTCAGATATTTTATATGGAATCAGTAATCTATAGAGGATATGAAGATTTGTTTGAACCAGACATGTGCCTGACTGGGAATATGGGTCACTCTAGAGTTGCTTTGAGTAAACAACATGGCATATAACTAACAGCTGACACAGCCAAATGGCAGATATTGTGTATATGGCTTGATGCCTGACCCCCAACATACAAGGAATGGCTAGACAGTAGCCTGGAGTGTCTAATACTGGAAAGACTCTTGTACGGCCTATGCAATGCTATGCTTGCATACCTTAGAAAGTTCATCCCACTGGAAGTCCTTATCACTGTCTCAGAAGGGTAGACACCTTATCCTAACAGACCCCACTTTCTATGCCCCCCAAACTTCTTACCCAGAAATGAACAATGACTACAGCTGGGTGAAATTAGAAAATTCCAAATCTGTGGAATTTTTGTAAAATGTTTTTTGAATTTTCCAAAATTCTTTAATTAGCTATAACTTGGTCAGTATAACAGCTAGAGATCTAAAATTGTGAGTGCTTATTGACCAGCATGTTACCAAAATGTTTGATGAGTTTCATAACATTTGGAAGAGGGACTGTGACATTATAGGGTCCCATAATCTGGCAATCTAATAGGACATGTTTTCTTGTATACTGCGCATTAAAACTTTACAGTCTTTTTTATTTGAAACAATGGAGAGATCGGAAGATACTCTTGAGTAGTACGTATAACAAATATGTTTAGGAAACTATCCAACAACATGCTAAGGAATCGGACCTGAAGAATATCAAACAACTAAAAGTGTCCAGGTGGCTGGTGAAAAACACGGTTGAACATTCACTAAAATATTTTCTTATAGCTGTTCAAATTCCCCAATATAGATATTTGCTAGCTCAATACAGGTTTGAAGTCTTCCCAAGTAATGTACTTGTGGCTAGATATAAAAAATTACCATATCAATCGACATTATGTTACTGCTACTTGAAAGAAGTAGAGGACCTGGAACACATTATTTTCAGATGTTCATGGTACAGAAAGTCCAGAGAAAAGTATTTGGATAAGATAATTGGATTCATAGATATACCACCCAGATTTCTTTTAGACTTAATTTTTAATTCTGAAAATTTGAATGTCTTAAATAAACTTGCACAGTTCTTGATACAAATAACCAAAATAAGAACTAGGTGCTCGGCACACTTTAACGTCAAAGAACATCTAGAATAACCATGGGGTATAAAATGAGTTACAATAATAATTGCTTCTGGCAATCAATGTTCTTGTGAAATATAAATTTGGATGGTCTTTTATTAACAGATAGATGGGATGGCTGTTATATGAACCTAGACAATGTATTTGAAATATGCAAATATGATATGTATGTTGCTAATGTGAAATAGAAATTTGAATGGTTTCTATCAATTGATAGGTGGAATGTTGGTCATATGACTATAGAAAATGTTTTGACATGTGCAATATATTTATGTATGTTGCTAATTAAGCAATAATGCATGACAGGGTGTGGTATAACATGGGATATCGTCACGCCTCGGGTGGTTGGGCATGAGGCCGCAGGCCGAGTGTGTCCAACAACCAGAGAAGTGAAGTATCCCATGATATACTCACACCGCAGCATTATTAGCTAATGAATGGGCTCAAAAGTTTAATCAGTAAAAAAAAAAAAATAATAATTCAAATCCTTTTGAAATGCATTTTTTGTGGTGTTGGAGGAGTACATTTTAATAAAAAAGTTCCTGGAGGACTCTGGACAGCAGGTGGTGCTGTTATAAGTGGAGTGTATGTAGTTGCTGCTCTGTGTCTCTGTACTACACCAGGAAATTAACTGTGTTGTTGCGCTTGAGTTGTCCGGCTGCCATGTGAAGATGTGTGCAAGTTTTTAAGTTCTTTTGCTACTGTGAAAAGGAATAAGAACGATGTGAAAGGGAATAATGGCAGTTTTCTGGTAAGTCACCCTGAGTGGTTACTAAAAGTTGAAGCCAGACAGAAAAAGACACTCGTAGTGTGGTCAGTTTGTGAGTTAATTTGTTAGTTTTAAAAAATTTGTTTGAGCCACACCCCGACTCATGCCATCCCGCCTGATATGAAAAATTGCAGAGTTTTCCTTGCTGTGGCCCTTCAACCGCACTTTCATTGTAGTACTGTTGACTGTTAGTGCTTTGCTGTTATTTTTTAACAGCTACTTGCAGGTTTCATTCGCTTTGTGCTACGGGTCCTGGGCAGTGTTAGGGTGTGAGGATTTTGTTGCCAGTGAGGAAGCTGGTAGCCGGAGGTTTTCTGAAGCCATGATCACGTAGCCCGATATCATCACGGCTTCAGAAACCTCTCAGCCAATCAGCTTGCCATATTTACGATCCCAAGTTCATACTATAAATTATATGCTGTTTCTGTAAAACTAGCCATGTTTTATTTTTCTGTATTTATATCTGCTTTTTTACAACTCATATTTACTTTGTAATGGCAAATTTTTAGCTGAACAATAAACTTAAACTAACTGAAGAACTTAGATGAATACTTTCTTGGAAGAGTCATAGTAAGTGCTAAATAAAGAATTAATGGTTATGTAAATTGTAGGTTTTTGCCATGACCTGCCTCCTGACACGACTTCCTCGTCTCGCTTCTGAACCCAGATCGTTAGCATGGCAGCACGACGCTCTGACGTCGGGCCATGTGGGTTGCATTAAAGCCTAATATTTAGGTTAAATACACCTGACAACACTGGTGATATTCTGTTCTCTAGTTATAGGGGCTTAAAATTCTGCAGTTTACATAATTGCAAAATGTAATTTTAATATTTCTGTAAGTTTAGAGGATTATAACTCAGTCACCTTTAAACATTAGAGATCTGAAACTTTTCATATATCTGTATGGAACTTGAGAAAGTCAGTATACAAACTTTGGTGCAATTTGGACAAACACATTTAGTTTACATAGATGTAAATTGTATTTTTAAACTTTCTGAATGTTTGGAGGCTTATGCCTTAGGCATCTTTAAAGATAGAGTTCTGAAACTTGGCATACTTCTATATGGATATTTGCAAAGTTACCATACCAAATGTGTTTTAATTCAGATAAACAATTTTAAATTAAAAGAAAATAACCAAAATTGCAATTTTGGCAAAATTTGTTTAAACTTTCATGAAAATTTCATGAAATGTCACAAAAGCAAAATCAGCTGTGCCAGTCCAGTGGCACTGGAGGTTGAGGCACTGGTCACTACACCTCATGCCATGTCGACGACCCAGGTTCTGGAACAAGCCCGGGCCACCGGGGGTCGGCAGGAGCAAGAGAGTATCGAGCATCCGGATGACTGCTCTCCTCTCTTGGGGGAAGAAGGATTCTCATCCCGCTCACTGACTGCCCTCTCTCACAGTGGCTGGAGGGCACACACCAGCGTTCTTACATCAGTGGGGAGTGGGGATGGGAGAAAAATGAAAAGGAGATGGCAGGCTCCATGATGGTGACACCAGCACCCTGACCTGCCCCCCGATGTCTGGATTTCACTCCAGAGGTGGGGGTAAAGCCAGTGCCCTTTCACCCCAGCCCTGCCATGGGGGGATCCCAAGGGGGAATTAAGGGGGTGTTGGGTCAAGGAACGGTGTGGCGAGAGACTGAGTCCCTCTGAGGGAGTCACCAGATCCACCTGCCAGGCTCAGGGGTTGTACAAACCTATATGGAAAAAAAAAAAAAGCAAAATCAGCATTACACCAGAAATCCACTGGCAGAAGATACATTTCACCCACCCCTTCCAGTCACCCTTCTTTTAGCCACTCCTGTAACAACACCTAACAGCATCATTCTTCACCTCAGAAAATTAGATGTACAATATGCAGAAACTACAAATAGGATAGTGTATGGTTACCCATACACTACAAGGCTATTCTTCCACCAAATGGATATAAGGCCGACTGATGACCTTGAGAGAGAAGCTTGAGAGGTCTCCAAGTCGGCATTGTATCTACGAGGTGAAAAAATAGCCTTGTAGTGTATGGGTAACCATAAACTGTATGGTGCCCAAAAAACAGACAAAAAGAGACTCACTTTTCCACATTTTCACTCGGTTCTGCTGAGGCCGTCGATTCACAACTGCCGCTGCCCAGCACACTCCCACGCCCCTCTCACACAGCAAGGGATGAATCAGGACATCTGCTGTAGCCCCTTGTATTATGACATCCTCACTAACACAGAACAAAAAGTCATTCTGAGTTACTGAGGATGTTACTACTGCAGCAGAACAACTTTTTGCGGTGTATGGATTTCCATACACAACCGCATTCCACCATACACTACATGGTAATATAATGCATAATTTCACAAACTCAGGCCCAGTTGGCCAGCTGGAATGTGTTAAGTACCATATGAAAGCAGTTAGCTGATGGATTTCTGTTATGTGTATGCTTAATGTTTGTGCATTACACATTACAAGGTCTCTAGGTCTCCAAGGTGGGAATCACTGATTCTCTGCCCCCATAGGTGCTATCTGCCGATGAATCACAGAATTATCCAGGCCTCCTGGGTAAACATGTCCATACCTATGGCTGCAGGATGTACAGCCACTTGCTAGCCACGGTTAGCAAATCCCCTAAGCAGATGGGTAGTTCTGACAGTAATAATACCACTGTTGATTGTATGCTGCAGTCATTAACTGCTCCGGGGATGGGGGGGGAGTGCTCATGGATCACTCTTACAATGTACGTGACCTATTGGAATGTATTTGTATGTCTGTATTTTACGAATGAAAATCAATAAAAAAAGTGTAGTGACAAAAAATATAGATTAAAAAATGAGTTAATATTATAAAATAAATACAGAGAACATGGTATTAAATTAATTCTGAAATCTTTTGAATAAATATTTATAATTTCCTATAAGATTTACATTTGAATATTTTTTTGTGGTAGCACAACTCTTTGTATTTTTCTCACATTTATATATGGGCTCTCTAAGACTGCTTAGCTTTAAAACCAATAACAAACTATGAAAATATTTATTAGAGGATAGCTCTGAAATACTGGAGTATTAAGATTGTTTTATGGTCTGTTTTGATTAAACAACCATGTATGATAAAGTGATGCATATTCAGGAACCACTTAAATTTATGTTAATGTCCTGAAGACAACTGGGATATAAAAGGCCAGCCCTCTTTTGCAGACATCACCCCTGACAAAGTGATACTCACAACACAAAGTGCTTGGAGATTGTCTGTCTCGTCTGCACTTTTGACATTTTAGCAGCACTAGCTTCACTGGAGAGACAAACATCAGCTCCTCTGTCTGGTAAATATGTTTTTCAAGTAGTAGCAACAACAACATGGTCAGCAATATGTTTCATTTGAACTTGTACATGCTCTGAAAATGTTTGCCTTACTTAAAGAGCAGCTGGCACCTTCTGCAGAATGTTATCAAAACATAATATGTAGACATATTTCAGACTGTATTTCACATTAGTTCTGTATTCCTCCTCCCCATTATTTATTGCTGAGGTCATTTGCATGAAAACAGGAACTTTGCTCCTGAACAGTTCATCTATTCCTGTTGCTTTCTCCCTATCTGAGGTCATATTGCACTGCTTGTGACATCACAGATACTCCCTTGGCAAGAGATTGTCATGTCATAACATAGGATTATAACTTGAAGTAGGGAGTAATCTATAGAGGCAGATGAACTCTAAGGAGACTCTAAGGGATACAGATACTGCAGTCATGCAAATTTCCTTAGTAATAAATAACGGGGAGGAAAAATACATCAAATATATTTATTTTATTTTATTTATTTAGTTTTTGTTGACCGGGTAAGTGCACTAGACAAATCCTGCCTATTTTCAGGCACAACCCGAGGGGAGCTGGATACAGATGAATGCCAACTGACCTTGAACCAGATTAAGCTGTTGGTGGTATTTTTAGTGAATGAGGGAAATTTGGCCAGGACACCGAGGAAATTCCCCTACTCTTCAGAGGGGGAACCTCTGTCCAAGATGGCGGACGCACCCTTGCTTGCTGAGGAGGTGGCGATGGAGGTGGGAGACCTGGTCTCAACTCCTGCCTCTGTGTGTGTAGAGACCACGTCTACAACTACTGAAGCAATGGTGGTTTCTGTGTCTACTGCAGAAAATGAATCT
Source organism: Neoceratodus forsteri (assembly GCA_016271365.2). NCBI lineage: Eukaryota > Metazoa > Chordata > Ceratodontiformes > Ceratodontidae > Neoceratodus > Neoceratodus forsteri. Next base: position 406,352,423 of record CM057456.1, on the reverse strand, counting down.
AAAACTACAGGTTACAACTTTAGAACCTCTGCTGGGTCTCCCTGACATGGACTGTCAAACGTCTTTACCCCTTGCCGTCTCAATGAGGGATTTTTCCACTTTTGACTCTGCTACTTTCTGTTTGGCTGAAAAGGAGCTTCAGGACCGTTTGGGTGATGCAGAATGTCGATTTGCGATTTCGAAGAAGAATTTAAACAGAGAACTGCAACGGATTCGTGAAGTCAGATTGGCAGGATGTATGTCTCCTGCAGCCCACAATAATACTTTGCAACAGACTACATTGCCTTTTCAAGTGGCTGAGGTGCTGCCCTATGCAGCCCACCCTGGCGAGTTCTCAGCTGGAATACTCCCTCCTGCTTCTCAGCCTCCCCCGCAGACCACAGCGACATCATTTCATACAGTGCCTAGTTTGCCTATTGTGACACGCTCTTCCTCTCAATTGCTATCTCTTGATACTAATCCTGCTACAACACCTACCTGGTCTGTAGAAATGGCATTGCAAGGAGCTGGCTGGGTGCAGGAATCTACAGAGGGGAAGTGGGTTTCTGGTCCGTCCCCTATTCGGTTCCCCTGTTTCAATGATTTTCTTGAGCTACAGCATTCACCAAACAGAAGTCTGCCTATGTCTGACCCCGTGTGTCTCCCCAAGGAATTGGAACTTACCCAGCACCCAGTCTTGGAACCTTTGCAGGGTTCTTATTTGTGCTGCTTCTCCCACTACCATTACAGAGAATACAGCTCCTGCAGTAGTGGAGCCCCACTCAAAGAAAATAGAGCCAAATCGTTCTTTTTCCTCATTGTTTAAATTTCTAATTCTGGCTGCAAAGCGGCATAATGTAGTACGATTGGCATATATGGCCGGTTTACATGAGCCACCGAACCGAGTGTATGTAGCTTGGACACTACTCAAGGACTCTCCGAAATTCTTTTCTCACGAAATATAATGCACTGATTCATATTTCCGGCGAAACTACGTTTGATGTCAGCTTCCAAACGCCTCGTGGCTTGGAGCGTTTTTGGTCACGATATCATGCCTTAAGAAATACTGTCCTGTTGACTCTGTTTAAGGTCATTCCCCTTTCCAAACCAGCCTTTAAGAATATTACCGTCCTGTTTCAGAATGAAGGTGTTGACGTCACTGACGTTGTCTATTGGCTAAAACAACGTTGTACTGTTCAGGGTCAGCCTGAGGCAATATTGGACACGGAGAATATTTGGACTGGAGGCTGGAAGGTTAAGGTTTTGTTACACTCTAATGATTCTGGTCCAGTGCACCTACCTAATTCTTTTTTTATAGGTCGTGATAGGGGGGTCTTGTTTTACCCTGGACAACCGAAAGCTTGTTACCGGTGTGGAGACCCCTCTCACCTTAGTAATGTCTGTGATAAGCTGAAATGTAATACCTGTGGAGAATTGGGTCATGTGGGGATTCACTGTCTAAATGAGTGTAAATGTAATCTTTGTGATGAGCTGGGTCATACGTTTCAAAATTGTCCATGGGCTGCTCATAATCAGGCCACACATGATGATGGTGCTGATCAACATTTTGTAATCATGCAAGCCCAGAAGGCTCGTCTTAGGACCACCTTAGTAGAGAGGACTTCAGTAGTCACTCGACCTCTATTGCAGGTCCCTGAGCCTGTTGTAGATCAGGTTGTGGTACCCCCGGTGGCCTCTTGTGTGGCACCGCTTACTAAGACGACCCCTCCTACCCCTGACCCTGTCCAATCTGTCCAGCTTGTCCTGGACCTTGTTCCAGGCCCGAGTACTATGCCACCCCCCCAAGTACCCACTAGTGTTATGCGCCGGAGGTCTATGAGAAATTACCCCCGGGCATTACCATTGCCTCCTTTGCTTTTGGAACCCCTCCTGTGGTTTTGTCTAATGCCTTTGAGCTACTCCAAACTGTTTCTGACGATGCTGGAGGTGAGTCTGACTCTTCCTCTGTTGCATCTTCCCTCCTGGATGGTATTACTGATTCTGAGATTCAACTGGGTACTGGTCTTTCTCAGAAGTGGAAAGCCAGGGTTAAGCTAAAAGGGAAAAAGGTGATAGGGAAAAGGAAATCGTAAAGTGTCTCTGTTCTCCTTGTGTTATGTCTCACTTTGTTTGTCATACTATTAATGTGAATAGTATTAAGCGTCTGGCAAAAAGAAGATTGATTTTTTCCTGTTTACGGCTTTTACCTTTGGGAATCTTTCTGTTGCAGGATACATGACTCCATACCACCCACGAGATTCGACAAGCACAACAGGACTGGCTTCTAGGTCATTCTTTTTGGTCCATTGGCCTGGACTCCTGTTCTGGACTTAGGATCTTATTCAATATCCCAGATTTCCGTTTGCTAAAATTGATTGACATAGCCCCTGGCAGAGTGTTAGTCTTAGATTTTTTAATTGGGCTCTGCCCTTATCGGGTTATTAATATTTATGCTCCCCAAATGAAGTCTGCATGTATAGCTTTATTTTCTTTACTCCGCCCTTATTTGCATACCTCCTTTCAGTTGATATTTTCTGGTGACTTTAACTGTGGCTTAAGTCTTCTTGACAAAAGCTCTTTTGCTACTGCCCAGAAATTGTTTTGTGACTCCCACGAATCAGGGAAGTTGGTTCGTACTGCTCATCTCACAGATGCCTATTACTCTTTTACTAAACAATATACTCCTACATTTCAAAAAGGTAAGCTGGCTACCAGAATTGATTTTGTGTTTTTGTCCCACACACTCCCAATTACCTCTGCTACTCTACAAGCTGTGGAATTTTCTGATCATAAACTGCTTTCCGTAGACCTTGGCTCTGATGTCACTGTTCTCAAAGGACCAGGACTCTGGAAATTCAACATATTTCTGTTGCAAATTCCGACTTTCATGCAGTCCCTTTTATCCTTTATTCAGGTCCGGAAATACATTTTTATTTGTTAGGCAGACCCTACTGCATGGTGGATGGACACTAAACATGATTTGGTGCTCTTTTTGAAAAGATATAGTAGTCAAAAATGTCGAAGAGAATATTTGGAATATTTACAGAAAAGGGTACATTTTCAGTCCTTGTTGACAACAGCTTATATGACAGGACAAGATCTTTCTCAACAATTGCACTTAATTCAGAATGATATGTTAAAATTCCAATCTAGACAATCACAGCAACTTTATCATCAACACAAATTTAATGTGGTAGGCACAAGGGCTGTTGTTTGCCCCTTTGAGTCGAATTCTCAACAAATTACACAAAAGAATATGTTGTGTCTTGCTGATTCTGATGGCACCTTATGTACCTCTCAGTCAGACATCTGTCGGATAGTGACATGTTACACGACTGCCCTCTTTTCTCCCTTTCCAGCTGCAGATGTTGATCCTGCGGTGTTGTATAGGGACCACGACATCCTTATCCCTTCACAACCGTGTTCTGACTCAGCCTGTATACCTGTTACTGAGTTAGAATTGAAGTCGGTTATTTCTTCCTTACCCTTACGGAGGACTCCTGGTCCGGATGGACTCCCCGCTGCCTTATATAAGGTACTGGGTGACCACCTGATCCCTGAATTAACTTCAGTGTTTACCTCCCCTGTTAGCTAGTGAGTTTATCCCTTTAGATTTTACTAAGGGTACTTTGATTTATATCTATAAACAGAAAGGAGATATACATTCTCTTGAGAATTGGTGCCCCTTATGTACAGTATGCTAAACACTGACTTTAAGTTATTAATGAAAATCATTGTACAACACCTTATGAGGATAGCTGAAGTGGTTTTGCACTCTACTCAGTCCTGCTCTGTACCGAACAGGAGAATCTCTGACTTTTTGATTTTCCTTCGAGAATTATTTTCTCATGGCTATGCAGACTCCGTTTCAGGTTTTATTGTATCGGTAGATTAGAGGGCGGCTTTTGATTCAGTTAACCATGATTTTTTATGGAAGGCACTACATTTTATTCATGTGCCTGGTGAAATGATTCGCTGGATTAAGACTTTTTATAGGACTGCCACTGTTGTGCCTATTGTGAATGGTTGGGTTGGACCTATGATCCCCATAAAAAGAGGGGTTCGCCAAGGATGTCCTTTACAACTTGCTGGGGGCCTCAACGTATTTTGGGAGTTTATTTTGGGACTGTAGATTCTGACCCTTTTAGTTGGTCTGCTAAATTACAACAAGGCAAACTTAAGGTTGCCTCATGGAATAAGGGGCAGATTGGGAAGAAGAAGTGTGTTTTCCTAATGAAGACTTATTTGATACCAACTTTTCTTTATTTAAGCTACGTATTCCCAATCCCTAAACAATTAGAAACTGCAGTTCTTGGTCTCTTCTTTCAAGCTCTTTGGGGAAGCCGGCTTAATCCGGTAAAACGGAATGTTACTTACTTACCTATTTCTGAGGGGGGTGTTAACATGATTAATCCTCTGTTATTTTTTTCATGTATTTTTTTGACTGCAAATCTTTGGCCTGTATTGATAAATACTCAAAGAGGGTAGGAACCTTGGTTCTATGATTCTTGCAGATTATGGTTTCATTTATGGGAATGTGATTCATTAACTGTGATACGACAAACTTTGGGTATACCGACATATATTAAACACATGTTTTTACATTTGAAACAGTGGAGGATATCTACCCAGATGTTGTTAACGAATTCTCATAAAGTATTATATAATAATCTGCTCCTGACCGTTTGTGCAATACAGTTGCCCTTTGAAAAGTGCCCTGGCCAACATCTTCCTTCCCTATTGGTTTTGTTACGGTGTAAAAGGGTGCCTGCTCACATGTGGGACTTTCATTGGCTGTCGTGTCATGAAAGAATTAACGTCAAAGATAATCATAAACACAAGCAGTCTCAAGACCGACAATGTTCTAGACTATTGTGTATTTCTAAATTGGAAACTATATTGCACTTATTTTTTGAGTATTCTTTTATTCGGCACTGGTGTTTTTTTTTGGCAAGAGTCTGGGCCACTCCATTATTTCAAACGGTTTCTTACCAGAATATTATGAATGGTGTTTTTTCTCCCCAGTGGTCCCTTTGGACTCTGGACACGTTAAATCTAGTTTTGTAGTAATTAAATGGAATATGTGGATGGCTCGATGTCTGTTTACTCTACAGCAAAAAAACTGTTCTTATTCAGAGCTTGAGAAGAAAATCGTAACAGACATAACAAACATTTATGTACACAAACGTACATTATATTCCAAGGAGACATTACTTGAACTTTGGAAAGCTCTTCCTTGGATCACGGACTCTGATTTTGCAGTGACCTGATGGATTGTCTCTTGATATGCGTAGTTCTGTTCTGTTTTTTTTTTTCTCTTCTCACAGTGTTTTTTTTGTTTACTTCTGTTTTGAGTCCACATGAGTTTTTGCAAATTACTGTTGTTTTGGTACTGTACGATTTCTTTTATTTCAATAAAACTTTCCCCTACTCTTTTCGATAAGTGCCATGGGATCTTTAACATCCACCTGAACTACCACCAATCCAGGCAGATGGGACCTCAGTTTAACGTCTCATCCGAAAGACGGCACCTCAGAAGTGCAGCACCCCTCTCATGCTGCACTACAGTATCAGTACTGGGATATTAACCCAAATGCCATATGTGGAAATTGAACCCACAGCCCTCTGATCTCCTGGCCTCAGAGGCGAGTGTGCTACTTACTGAGCCACTGACACTGCTTAAGTGGAATGCAAGCAGAATTGTACCTAATTATTATGGTTTTCAAGGTTTTCTTTGGGGCGTCAGTAGCACTATTAAGATTACTGTGTACATTACTATGAAAAGCCTGCCACAATGCTTATTTATGCTTTTGCACATTTGAGCTGAAAATATATTTCAAGCCAAACAAAAAATGAAGCTAAAACTCTTATTATGTTATATGTGCTCTGATCTCCTAGGTGAAGTTGGCTACCACTGGCACCAGGGATGCTGTGGTTATTAAAATGGGAATGTGTAACTATGAGTACCAGGGAAATTTCTATACATTCTTTGAGGTTTGGGGCAGGAAGGGGGTACCACTAGCCTACCAGGGGTGGATTTATAAATGCAACAGGGATCGAGAAAGGGTGAAGGCAGGGGTCAATACTTTGCACAATGACATCATGCATATAAATGCATGGAGACATTTTTGCAGAGCTGCTAATGGCCACATATTGGCATGTAGGGGTATGCAAAAAAATACTTTTACTGGTGGAATTGAAGCAAAAGTCAGACTTTCGATTCCACGAAAGTTTGGAAATTCATTTTTGAATGTTCGCAGAAATTCCACCTGCCATGCACCCTGCACTAAATTAAATTGCCTTTGTTTCTAGTGCCCCATGCCAGTCACCAATAGAATTCCCTGTTGGCTAGTGCCCCCACCTGCCAGTTGCCGATTCCCTCCCAATTTTATTTGAATTCCAGGGTGGCTACTGTTGCTAGCTATCTCTGCACCAACCCGATCACCCACTAGAAAAAAATTCCTGGTGGCTAGTGGTCCTTCCCCAACCCGATCACCCACCGAACCAGTGAAACCCACCCTAATCCCAATTCCCTGTACTGTTAAAAAAAATGCACATTCTCCATAGACCCCCTATCTCCAATCCCCAGTCCCTGAAGCACCCTTTTATTCCCTGGTGGTCTAGTGAACCCCCCATCCCCCTCACCCCTTCAGAAACTGTCCCACCACCCTGCTCCCCATCATCTGAACCCTGAGTGGGTGACCAGCACAGCCCTTCACTCTCCTCCACAGCTGGCTGCCCACTGAATTGTGAATGAATGAGCGTGTGTTTGTAAAAGTACACTCTCATTCATTTACAGTTCAGTGGGCAGCCAGCAGGGGTGGGGGGATGGGAGGGTGCACTAGACCACCAGGGAATAAAGTGGTGTTTCAGGGACTGGGGATTGGAGATAGGGTGGGCTACAGAAAATGTGAATTTTTTTTTAACAATATGGGAGATTGGGATTGGGGTGGGTTTCACTGGTCAGGTGGGTGATCATGTGGGGGAGGGACCACTAGTCACCAGGGATTTTTTTCTAATTATGGGGTGGGTGAGCAGGTTGGGGGAGGGACCGCTAGCCACCAGGGAGTTTATGAACGAGGAGCAACTGGCAACCAGCAACTGGTGGGGGGGGCCTAGTAGTCACTACTGGCAGGCTTGGCAGCTATTTCCTATGGGGGACAGGGCAACATTTGCCCAAATACAGTTGGAAGCATTCTGATTTGCCACAGGTGGAACTTCCGTAACTTCTGGTGAAAGTTGTGATATTTCGCAGAAGTTCCACTAAGGCAGAAATCACAACTTTCGCCTACCCCAATGGCATACAAATGGACCTTAGCACTTTGCATACCTTGTGCAGTCATTAGCACTATGGCGTCTGAGTATGGCACCCAGAAGCAAAGGCACTAATCAATTAGTGCTGTGCTATCCCCCTTTGCTCCTGGGTGTCTGTTACCAGCAGAGGGCTATGGTGCACTGCACATCTGGAGTTTTTGTCATGCTACCACAACCCAATATCTGCACAAGCAGCATGCACTGGACAGGATGTGCTGCCTATATAAATATGCCTCCCTGACAGCTGTGTGCTATTTGGTGTGTGATGCAATGATTTGTTTGGCACCAGTGACCAGTTCTGAGTATGAGGGCCACAGTCACAGTTCCCTTCATTTTTAGTGTTGTTTCTTCAACTGAGTCTTTCCATAACTGAACAAATTGTATGTAATAGTTATATGCGTTCACTGCCAAGCACGTTTTCTTTTCTATAGCATTGCTACAGTAGCATGCTACAGTTGTGATCTGTGCAACATAAACATCTTCAAAACATAAATCATCGTTACTAAAATTATCAAGTTGATTGTTTTCACCAAACATATCAATCTGTTTGAATGGCAGCAGCCACAATGGTCAGCCCTGGCATGGCATCAGGTGCATAGTGCCATGCTGTGTCCTGTGCCATAGGTGCACATTGCTACTGTCAATATTCTCTTCCACCCATTTACCCCATACATTGAAGATACATTTCTCTGATCTTGGCTGGTGGTCCAGTGGCCCAAAAATCTCACCCAGTGTTGACGGATTTCCTTAGCATCCGGGCAATGGAACCAAGAATTGACATTCTGGTTTGCAAGGCAGCAACCCCCTGAAGAACTTCCTTTAGCAATTTTGGTCCTGGGGTTGCTGTGCTTTGTGATGGGGGTGACACTGTGGTGTTGCTGTGCATACTAGTGTCCTCATTAACTCTACCTCCCTTTCTGCTTTCCCTGTTCTGGCTCCCTGACATGTTCGCTATTACAAGGAAAGTAACGCAACCCAATTGTGTACATATCAAAGAGGTGAATAATGTAATGCGTGACAAATCAATTCTTGTGACCAGTTTGGGACTCAGAATTATTTCTGTGTATGGGACCCTAGTTCTTCACTGACAATTCTATTTTCTCTCTCTCCAGAGGACGAAGTGTTCCAAACATCACATGTTATGCTTTTCCTTATATGAAGTTTGTATTTCTGACTTTTTTACAAACCTGCCTGTATATTTCCTAAATTCTATACTACCCAAGAATTTTATTTATTATTTTAATGATCCCCCTTTAATTTTTGCTTTATCTCTGTGGGTGAAGAAAGGGATGGGTTCACCTATTTTGCTTCTATGCTCCAGTAATGGACAAGGCACTATTACATACCCCAGACATTCCCAAACTATAATAAAGAATGCAATACTTTTCTTTAATCTAAAAAAAAAATTCCAGTCATTGGAAAATGCATTTTAGCAAGCAACTTATTCTGATTATTGTATTTGATTTCCTGACATTACCAGATAAAAATTGCTAAAGTCTTACAAAAAAAAACCAAGTCACTGAAATAATAATTGCTAAAATCTTACAAAGAAAACAAGAAACAGGTTACTTGACATAGGAAAACAAGAACAAAAGATTTTTAAAAGAAGAAAAACATTTTCTCTCCTAGAATGCAATTTATTTGCACATTACAACCCACTGATGTGCCCCAGTGCAATATTTAAAAGGGAAAAGTGCCCCTTCACAAATCCCGATGTGCCGGGGCACATCAGTAATGTTTGCAGGCACAGGTGGGGGGGGTGTGCCCATGCACAACCTGCACAGCCCGATATTCAGCCTGGGACATACAGAGTTATGCATGCGCAACCCCTACCTGCGCCTGCACAAAGTTACGCCTAAAAAAAAGGAACAAGTGATGGCCACCCACAGGTGAGCTGCCACATTGCAGGGTGCAACACAGTAACTGCCACCTGTGGGTGGCCATCACCTGTTCCTGCTGCACCTGGCGGTGCCTCCCATGCCCCGATCATGGGCATCAGTCATCCCCCCCCAAAGTCAATATCCCTGGTGGTCCAGTGGAGCGCCGCAGACCCGATCATGGGCATCACTGTGGTCCCTCAAGTCCGAGACCTGGTGATCTGTGGACTCTCACCCCACCCGCCCACTGAGCTCACCACCCCGCCCCGCCAGCCGGCAGCACCCTACCACTGCCGCCCGCCCCACCAACTGACAGCTCGTAGGGCTGCACGTCCGTGGTTCAGAGCATGAGTCAATGGGCACGCGAGTTAGCTGTACTAGCTGTCCAGATATGTGAATGAATTCATTTAAATATCTGGACTGACTAGTATGGTATGGGCATGCCCATTGGCTCACAGGATCTGAACCACGGGCGTGCAGCCTCACTGCCGTCAGTTGGCGGGTGGCGGGGCAGCAGGTGGGTGGATAACCGTCCGCCAGCTGACGGGGGAGCGGGTGGTAGGGCTCAGTGAGGGTGGGGTGGGGTCCACCAGATCACCAGGGATATCGGACTTGGGGTGATGAATGCTGCCCTCGACTGGCTCCGCGGTCCACTGGACCACCAGGGATATTGGACTTGAGGGGATACAGTGATGCCCGCGATCGGGCTCATCGCGGTCAACTGGACCACCAGGGATAATGGAGGTTCTTTGTCCCTTATGGGATGTCCCACGATCGGGCTGCAGGGGGTATCGGTCCCCGACGGCTGCTGCCTGGCAGGGCGCCAGGCGCAAGTCGTCGGTGATCAGTGCACCTGCATGATAATGGCATGCAAATGGGGCCGTAATCAGATGCATATGGCCCCCTGTGTGCCTTGCATAAATTATGGCCCCATTTGCATGTCTCCCTTTGAATATCGCAGGTGCTGTGCATGGCGCAATGTCACTTGCACCAGCGCATCTTAATGCTGCACTCTGACCACTTGCGCTGTGCAGAACAGTTACTGTGCACAGTGGGGGTGGCCAGGGTGCGATATTCAAAGCAGTTGCGCCATAGCGCAGCTCCATTGAATATCACCCTGGCCACACCCATGCGCAACAAAGTTGAGCTGCGCCCAGGCTTGCGCCACAGCCTGGCACAGTTTGAATATCTGGGCCGTAGTACCTTACATTTTATAAAATAAATCACAATAATGAGAATTACTACAAATTAGGATTAAAACAGATATTTTGTATAAGGGAAGTATCAAGAAAAGTCTGAGGGTGGGATATTCGAATGTCAATATAGGCATAAATATGGTTAGCGAGCGCTAATTGACATTTATGCCTGTGTAGCGGTAGCTGCCCCATATTGGTTCTTCAGAAGTAGTGATCACAAGTCCATCACTAATCATTAAAATCACTGCATGCAGTCAGTATGCAAATGAGGACCCTGGCCATGCATATGAGGCACAATCATATATTCAAGGCAGTTAGCCTCCACAAACTGCATGCAATTACAAATGGAATGTCTACAAAAGGCAGGTGTTAACTGGTTGCAAATCAACAGAGGGATGCAGAACACCTGTGTGCAGGGAGCTACAAAAGGCAGAAAGGCTTGTGTGAGACACACATAGAGACACACCATGCCCCTGCACCCAATGCTGCTGGAGCCCACCTGTGATTTGGACCAGGCCCAGGCATATGTGAACCACCAACTCAGGCATGTCCCATAGTTCCCAACAGGGTCCACAGACCCCACCACACCTACCTGGAGCTTTCTGTCAAACAGATAATGGACTGGTACCGACAACACCACAGCACTGTCTATGAACTGTGTATCATATGCCAGAAGGACTTCCTAAGCAGCACAGCCAAGAGTCAGGCATTGTCAGTGGAACTAAAGGTGACAGCTACATTGTGCTTTCTTTTTCCACTGGCACATTCCAGATGCCCTTTGGGGGCACCCTTGGTAATGACACAGTAAACAATGTCCCATAAACTAACCAGGTTCCTAGATGCTCTAATAGGTGGGAGAACTACATCACATTCCCTATGTCACAAGAACAGAGATCAGCAACTATGCAAGTATTCTACAGGGTAGCATGCATGCCTTATGTGCTGGGAGCAATGGACTGCACCTATGTTGCCATCAAGGCACCACCTGGGAGTGAGTGGGAGCCATTCATCAACAGAACCCTAAATGTCTAGGTGGTGAGCAATAGCAACAATTGCATCATGAATGTGGTTACGAAGTACGCTGCTGGTACACATGATGCCTTCATCTGCTACAACTCCTCTGTGCTGGATGTTTAAGACAGCATAGATAAAGGCTGGATGGCTTCTTGGTAAGCACAGCAGACCCCCTCACCCCCACTCATGGCACACAAACAACATATATCACTTACCTTCCTGTTCAGGTGACAGTGAATATCTCCTGCATCCCTGGCTAAAGACACGGGTGCTGTTGCTGCAATCTGGCAGCAAGGAGTTTTACAGTGTGGCACACTGGGTCACATGCAACGTAATCAAAAGGGTATTTTGTATCCTCGAGATGATGTTCCAATACCTGGACTGGTCTGGTGGGTCTCTGTACTACAGTCCTGTGAAAGTATGCAAAATATTCATGGCCTGCTACATCCTCAACAACCTATCAGTCCAACATGAGAAACCTATGCATGGCCCTGTAGGCGACAACATGAGTGGTGATGGCAGGTCAACCACAGTAGACCAGCCACTGGTCCACTATGGCAGATGTGATCACAGAATGGCCAGATGCTCCAAGGAAGTAAAGCACCACCTGACTGAACAGAGCTTTACAGATACAAGGTATGACAGAACACAACAGTATACATCATAGAATGCTTACTACCAGGGGTTCAGTCAAGTTATTGTCAATGGAGTCTAAAATTTCCAGGAGTTGAAATCTGGAAGTCATTCCAGTTTTTTGGAAGTCAAAATACTTCCAGGAACCCACTTTTGAAAGTCAATATTCTAGGAAGGACAGATTTATGGATGTTAATTTAATACATTAGTGGTAAAATACAATTTCTTTCAGAACAATCCATCATTTCTGACTTCCATGCCTGCAGTTTTGGAAGTCATCTAATTTTTGGTTTTACATCTGGAAGTCAATGACTTCCTTCCTCTTTATTTTGGAAGTTTTTGCCTTATTTTTGGAAGTCAAATACTGCCAAAATGGAGTTAACTGAAGCCCTGTTTACTACAGCAGAGAAATCTCATGGGAAAGGGTACACAAATACAAAGAAAAGTGAACAGGGTGAGGGCATAACAGAAATAAAGGGGAAAAACAACAATGAAGTGCACCAGGACAGAAGACCTGAATGATCATCCTGTACCACAGCAATGCACCACAGCAGGCCGGTGTTGTAGCACATGGTAGAAAGGATGATCTTCATGGAATTATTGTAGTCCACCAATGCCTGCAACTGCCTGTCACCCTTCTCATGCATCTCAGCCATCAGTGCAAGCAGCTCCTGCACCACAGACTTGTGGACTGCCACAATGCCCCGTACATTTCTTTGTATGTAGTGTGCATATGGAGGCATGGGGTCATAATGTCACAAGACGTTATGCCGCATGCAAAATGCATGCTGCCAATACACAGCGATTTCTTGCATATGGCATAAACTTTTTTTTTTTGCAGAGGGGGCTCTGCCCCCTGCGTCCCCCCCGAACTCCCCCATAAGGATTCTCAACTCCGGGGGGTGTGGGTTAACAGTGAAATCGCACAAAGTACGAAAAATACAAATAATTTACTTGCATCGAACCCGGTCCCAAACATTCTGCCTGTGTCCCCTGCTGCCAGTGGCTTATCTTGTTCAGCAACAGCAGCTGCTTGGCAGAGACCCATCCCAGCAGAGTTTTTATCCTCTGCCTGGGACAGCAAGAGGATGCAATACCGTGCACAGAAACATTTGCAGTACTGTATCCTCTTGCTCACATTTACAGCGTTATTTTGGTTTAGCGCTCATGTCGTACACTATTAAGCATATTACATATTGATCCGGTAGGGCATCGGCAGGGATTCAGGTGGTGGAGGGGAAGGGTCACTGTCGTTATGCCCATTCGTGGCTGTGGGGAGGTGACTGCTTGTCATGCCTGTGGTGTGTGATCCCCCTACCCTGCTGCAGGGGTTGGCTGGAGCAGGGACTCATGCAGTGTTTTCTGCCTCCTGTTTCCCCATCCCCTCATCCTCTTGTACCTCATAGGGGAGCTCAGTATCCCTGCCTCCTTGTCAGAGGAGCATTGTGTGCTCTTCCCCCTGTTCCACCTCCTGTCCTCCCTCCCTGTTCTCCCAGATGATTCCTTCTCCTCAGACAGCCTGTCCATGCCATCCAGGCTGCTGTCATCATCATCATCCATATCAAGTGGATCTGGAAGGAAGGGAACACAGGGCCGTGTGTCAAAAACAGGCCAACAACAACACAGCTGTGCTACATACAACATCCCACTCCAATCAATGCTACAATCTAAAGACTGACCACAGACACCCATGCCATGCAGACTCCTATTCACAACCAGAACATCATGGCTGTGCTGACGTGATGAAAGAAAGAACACCTGCATCACCATGTGCATTGCAGCTGCCCATGCTGTCCATGTGCAGTGATGATCATTGCCACATGGTGGTCTTAGTAGTTGGTAAATGTATACTGTGCCATATTCTTGTAGCCCACAGTACTGTCCTAATGGTTCCATGTGATAAGGGTGAAAGACTATATAGGCAATGGAATAATGTCGATAGCAAATGAGTGAGGCTGCAAAGTGTGATCGTGAATAAACAGCGATAGCCAAAAGGGCAACAACACTGTTTTGTTACTTCCAAAAATAGTCAAGCACTCACCACCACATATAATATAAGACGCTGCTCTCTGAGAATCTGTTTAAATGCCCAAAAATGTATTCAGAGTGCCACACACACAAACACTGTTTTGTGTTTCTGCGGGGGGGTGGTTTGCTCCCTGTAGCCGCCTTCTTTATATAATCAACTTTGGAGGGGCAAAACTTGGGGAGGGAGTGAAAGCTGATGGTCATCATTTAGGTGATCACTGTTGTTCCTGGTTGCTCTTTGGCTATCGCTGTTATTCCTTTGGCATTAGTGCAGTCACCATTTTTGTTTTTGACCTTATCATGGGATATCACCCTAATATTATAGCCAGTAATGCTACGAATGATGACTACATTGGCACTACACAGTCATGTGCATGTAATCACCCTGGCGGCTACTTGTGGCCATGGTGCCGACGCAGCTCTCCACATTTTCCATTTGATGACATCCTAGGGTGCTGGCAACAAGATCCTTATCTTGTGTGAGGGTGCTGTGGGTTGGTGGGCCACTGCCTGTGGCATGTAGGTCCTATGTGGCCATGACCAGCTTATCCTCTGCTCACCTCCTCAGATTGTAGTACCACTTACAAACCTTCTTGGTCAAGCGTTTATTTTCACATTCAGCATTTATTGCCTCTGCAATCTGCCATGCTGCTGTCCTGGTTCATAAGAACCCGTGTGGAAACGTTGCTCCCTTGCAAGGTATTCCTTCACCAGAATCTGTGTTAGCAGGACAATTCTGAGTACACTGCACACCATAAATGATCACATCACACACAGCACAGTATGCCCCCCATGTGCTACAGACAGCTGGTGTCTGCATTTGGTGGAAGCATACAGAATCCCTGCAATCCCACCACACCTTGGTATATTTGTTGACGCGCCCCGCCATGCCTGCACCCATGCCTATATCCACATGCAATATTCAGTCTTTCAAAAAGGCAGTACTAGTGGACTGCTCTGTAGTTGCCATGATTAATGGGTGCATCACACATACTGTACCAATAGGCTGAATAATGTGAACAAACAGTAGTTTGAAGTTTGAAGTTTATTGTTCTAGGAATTAATACCTTTGTGCCAAGGCTCTTTTACAAAGGTTCCACGTCATTAAGTACAAAAACATAGTAGACAGTGTTACAAACAATCAGTAAGCCATTTAACAAGGCCACAACTTAAAAAGTAACATTTATGTACAGAAAAGAAAAAGGAACTCAGAGGCAGTGTCAAGGGCAAGGAATGAGGATTGGAGAGCTTGAGAGGGAAGAGAGGGAGAAATAAGAAGTTTAGGAGCAGACAGAACAAGGTTAGTGGTACTCCAGTTGTCTTTGTTAAAGAGGAGACCATGGTGGTTGAGTGAAACAAATGTAAGTGCACTCAGTGGGATGAGACTTTAGTCAAAGCAGTCACAGGAGCTGGAGGCTGTGAGGTGAGCGTAAAGTATGGATTTGAAAGCTCCCATTATTATTTTACAGTATTGACAAGAGTACAGATTACAGAGATGTGAATATGGATCTTTACACAACAAGAATGCCTTGGTTGGTGGAACTGGACACAATAGTAATTTGAATGCTGTGTAACTCCAAGCAGCGCATGTAACCTCCCCAGTGACCCCAGTCTGCCACTGAATACAGATTGCCTAGTGTGCCTTCCATGGTAACACAGACAGTGAAATACAGTATGTCATAGGTTGCATATGCTAGCCAGACAATGCACTGGCTGCAAACATAGGACCCCCTTGGTAGTGCAGGTTCAACAAAATGAAACATGCTCTGCACCACTGAATGGTCTGCAATAGATGCCTACCTGTAGTTCAATGGGCTTACTCAACTTAGTATAGTGTTATGCTTGTGTAACTTGTTGATAAACATTTATGGTTGTTCACCTCTCTATTCCACAAGGAGTACCACCCTGTAGGGGTGCCAAAGGCAAGGAATGTTCAGGAGAGTTCCACCCCTAGGGGTGCCGTGGGAAGGATTCCCTTGGCTAAAGGTACAGTACATTAGGAATTAGGAAGGAGCCCCAAGGAGAGAGAGATGAGCTGCTGGAGGAGGAATAGGAGGGGAGGATGGTGGGGCAAAGAAACAATGCTTCTGGGTGAAACTGGAAGGACTGCCTCATATAGCTAAGGCAGGGAGTGTGGCTCGTTGCTCCAGCTCATCTAACCACAGGTGAAACCTTTCAATTCAATGGGCTTACGCAACTTAGTGTAGTGTTATGCTTGTGTAACTTGTTGATAAACTTTTGTGGCCATTTGCCTCTATGTTTCACGTGGAATACCACCATGTAGGGGTACTGCAGGCAAGTAACCCTCGGCAGGGTTCCACCCCTAGTGGTGCCATGGGAAGGATTCCTTTGGCTAAAGGTACCTTAGGAATGAGCACCAAAAAGAGTGTTGAACAGCAACTGGTGCTTACAAAGGGTGAAGAGCATGAATTGACAGCATCTAGTGGGTTAACAGCCATTGGTGATGAGTGGAACCAGATGCCAACTGAGAGCTGATATATATGTAGAAACTGAGCAGGAGGGCATAACCTTCTAAGGAGAGAGATAACGGCAAAGGAGAGCCACCATCCAACTCCATCCAACAGCGGAAACCTACCTATGTAACCTAAGATGCTAGTATGACATAAACTAAGTACTATAGGTATTATGACCTTCAGCACACAGAACAGGAAAAAACCCTATAAGGAGGAAGCCTCTGAGGATCCAAGGCCTAGGTCGCCTTCCCTCCAGGCATGGGATGTGTTTAGTGATGGCTCTGCTGCTGCAATTTAGAAACCCAATTAGGGGAAGATTCAATTTGAAGGAAGGTTCTTACTCTGTCCCTCTAATGGGAATGCCATGAGGGGCTGTGAGCAACCTCTGCAGCAAAAGGGGGATCCCACATGGGAAGCCCTCCCCCAAGGTGGGAAGAGGAGAGCAATGACCTCCGAGGCACTCAGCCACCTTTCATGAGCCTAAAGAACAACTGGTGACTTAACAGCCACTGGTGTAAGCAGATCAGGTGAACCTTAGGTAGTGGTAGGGAGAATATCTTATGAAAGTGCTGCTGAATCCACTCAGCAGCTAAAGGAGCCCCCTTTGACTTAAGGGCCCCACCCCTTACCAGATGAAGTCTTAAGTTCTACATCAAGAGGTGCTGGAAACTGGTGGGTTAACAGCCACTGGTGACAGCTAAAGCTCCTCCCAGAGTAAGGATATCCCCCCTAAGGTCAATGCCCACTGGTGACCAAACATAATAAGGACCCTGTTGGAACTTTTGCATACTCAAGATGTGGACTTCATGGGTGCAGAGTGAGACCATCCACTGCAGGGAAGTCCTGAGCCAAGTAATTTATGGTCGAGGTCGGCACGCATACAGTTTTGAAAGCAGGCAACCAGTGGGTTAATGGTCACTGGTGATGCAACAAGTGACATGAAACAGGTGACAAGTCAGGTATAGCATATATAAGACCATGAGTAGGTCAGTAGCATGTACGTAGGAGTGACACAACCTGTATGACGTAACATGCTACATGAGGAATGCATGCCAATCAGTTCCATAGGGGAAGCCAAATTATTTGTTAAATTCAGAATTCTCATTGCTGTTCAGTCATAAGGTTTGCATCTAAATGAGTGATATACCATTCCAGGACTAAGGAGGTTAGTGGTAGTACTGGCTTTCGTTCAATACATGAAATATATGAGACATACCATATGGCTTTCGTTCAGTACATTATATATATGAGACATACCATAATGTTAATAGATAGACTCATGACAGAATAGTTGTTGATGCATTACAGAGCAGGTAGGCTGAGGCAGCATAAACTATTTAAACTGCTAAGGAGCAGGAGTAAATGGCAGTAGAGAAACAATGAAAATGCTAGAAAAGCAAGCATATGGGAAATGAAAAGTTGGGAGTTGTTGCTGCTGAGTGGAGCCAGTCACTGAGTGAAGCCAGATGTAATCAATTAAACATAGAAACAGAAGTTGTCAGCAGATAAGGGCCTTCGGCCCTCCTGATCTGCCCCATTATCTGTAACAACTGCACTCTTTCATGCTTTGCTGGTATTAGGTTTTCCACCTCCCCTGACTACCAGTATCCCCCTATGCCTATTCCAAGCATTTTTAAAACCTGTAATTGTTTCTGCCCCCACCGCCTCTGCTGGCAGACTGTTCCATTTGTCCACTACCCTCTCCGTGAAGTACTTCCTCACGTTCTCCCTGAACCTCCCTCCCTCCAGTTTCATCTTGTGCCCATTTGTCCTTGAGCATCTTTTCTCTGAAAAGTTGTATTCTCTTGTAGCATATTCCTCCCTGTTAGCTACTTAATCGTTTCATTCATATCTGCCCTCTCCCTCCTCTCCTCTAGGGAATACATATTTAATTCCTTCAGCCTAGCCTCATAGGGCTTATGATGTAGTCCTTGCACCATTTTGGTTGCCCTCCTCTGAACCGCCTCCACCCTATTAATGTTCTTATGTGGATGGATCCTCCTGAACTGGACACAGTACTTGAGATGTGGCCTCACTGATGTCCTATATAGTGGAATTATTACCTCCCTTTTTCTGCTGATGATTCCCATGCCTATTCATCCCAGAATCCTGTTAGCCTTTCCTGTTGCCTTGTCACACTGTCTACCTACCTTGAGGTCATCAGAGATGATCACCCTCAGATCTCTTTTCAGCTTAGAGCATTCTATTTCCTCTCCCCCTAGATGATATGTTACTCCTGGGTTTTTGGGTCCCTTATGCATTATCTTGCACTTTTTTGCATTGAAACCTAGCTGCCAATACCTTGACCAATCCTCCAGCTTCTTAAGATCCCCCTTCATTCTATCCACTCCCCCAGGCATGAGCGCCCTGTTGCAGAGTTTAGTATCATCAGCGAACAGCCACATCTTCCCTTCTAGACACTCTGCAATGTCACTAATACAGACATTGAATAGGAACAGACCCAGCACTGATCCATGTGGTACCCCACTGGTCACTTTACCTTCTGCAGAATGAATGCCATTTACCACTACCCTCTGGATTCTATTATCCAGCCAGTTCTCCACCCACTTCACTACCTTGTTACCCACCCCCATGATCCTCAGCTTGCTTAACAGCCTTCTATGTGGCACAGTGTCAAAGACCTTGCTGAAGTCCAGGTAGGCCACATCCACTGCCCCCCCCCAAGTCTACCTCCCTGGTTATCCAATCAAAGAACTCAATGAGGTTAGTCTGGCATGACCTTCCTCCTGTAAAACCTTGCTGCCTTGTGTCCTGTAGTCTGTTGAAAACCAAGTGTTCCACTATTAATTTGTTCAGTAGTGTTTCCATGACCTTTCCCACTACTGAGGTCAGGATGACTGGTCTGTAGTTCTCTGATTCCTCCTTGTTTCCCCTTTTGTCAAGATGGACTACATCAGCCCTCCTCCAGTCCATGGTACCCATGCTCTGCTCTTGCTAATGACAGGTTGAGCAGGGCAGTGAGAGTTTCTACCAACACTTCATTTAGCTCCTTCAGTATCCTGGGATGTACCCCATCTGGTCCCATTGCCGTGTCAACTTTTATTACCTCTAGTTTCCTCAGGACCCTTTCCTTTGAGAAAGGACCTGTATCCATCTCTGTGCCCTTCATACCCTTATCACTTATTGCTGGTCCATTTCCTGCCCCTTCCTCTGTAAAAACTGAACAGAAGTACTTGTTCAGTTTATTGGATTTCAGGCGGTCATCCTCTGCTGTACCCTCATCCTCCCGTTCAGACTCACAATCCCCCCACCTTCCTTTTTCACTGATGTACCTGTGAAAGGTTTTGTCCCCAATCATCACTGAATTTTCTATGCGTTCCTCTGTTTTAATAGTAGATATGCACAGGGAGACTGCTACAGGCCAGGAAAACAAGTGTAACTGAATAGCACACAGATAACAACTGCAGTTAAACTGAGAGATTGCTAAAAGTATGATAGAAGTCAATTGGAATCTGAGTAGCACAATGTGCCTGAATAGCACAACTCAGGCAAAGGGGAGCAGCAGGATGCTAGGAAAACTAGGAAGCCCCCCAAAAAGTAAATCCAAAGAAACAAGCACAGGAAAACAGACACAGAGGACAGAGAGAGAAGCACAAGCAGCAGCTGAAGACAAAGCAAAATACTGACAAAGACAAGCAGGAGAAACACAAACCAGCAGAAAGTCCAGCACAAACCAAGCAGAAAATCCAAATGCACAAGAGGAGGGAGACAAACATGCCGAAAGGGGAGGGACAGAGCCTCCAGCTGCGCAAAAAATGCTTCTGGGTGAAGCTGAAAGAACTGCCTTACATAGCTCAGGTGGGGGGGGGGGGCGCAGAGCTGATTGCCCCAGCCCATTGAACCACAGGTGAGGCCTTTCCATTCTTATGGTCTAGACATCTATCTCTGTAGCCTTTCTCCATTTTTCCTCTGCTTTTTTGGGATGCCATTCTGGAACACATAAGTATAAAACACAACAATAACCAAAATGTGCACAGTGCCTGTGGGAGAGGAGTATAAATGTTAGTTGTTCTGTTCTAACATATCTTTTTCAAATTCTTCCCTGAAAATACTCCAAATGCATCTTTTCCAGACAGATATGTTAACAGTGTTCATCTGCACCCCTGGGGGAGTTATCCTTTTATAATGAACCAGTAATGGGCACATAATGACATTTTGCACATTGAATAGTAGTAAAGTAGGCCCATTTACATGTTGGCTTCAAATATACAGCTCTTTACGCTTGTCACTAATGTATTAGCGATCTCAAATGCCAATTGCATCACACTCTCCACAAACACATGCTTTTGATCTCTGCAACCTTAATGACATTAGGTCCATTTTTGATGATGGCATGAGGCACTTTCTGCAAATATACATGTTTGTGATCACTCACAACCACTAGCGATTACAATCAACACAGAAGTGAACATCTGCAAATCACATTTTCGGAGCAGCATACATATGACAGTGTCATGCGGTGACATTTTGTGGACATTATGCGTGCAGAGCACAGAATTTGCAGAAGTTAACATTGCAAACAACATAAAGACTGGAGGAAGTGTTCTCTACACAGAGACAGGCAATAGTTCACTAAAAATAAAAAAAATGTCAGGCAGCAGGAGAAGGGTGCCTGAAGAGGAGAGGAGAGGGTGAGGGACAGTTGGATAAACACCAGGGAGGTAGATGTACTGGTGAGGGAAGGCTTTATCAAAGAGAAGTCTCTCTCTTTAGGACATAGGAAGGGATGTCCCCAGGGCTGAGAAGGTCTGTATGTGGGAGACAGTGGCCAAGAGGGTCTCCCAGGTGCAGGGCCTGGTATGGACACCTGCTCAGTGTTGGCACTGCTGGGATGACCTGATGTGGTATTAAGACTGAATGCCTGCAATGTCTGCAGGCACAGCATGCATCTGAAAGTATACAGCCAAGTAAGGCAATGTCATCTGTTACACTGTCTATGTGTCACACAGCTGCAACTCTCCTGGTGGGTGCATGACCTGCATGGACCACTAGGCACAAGTGCCTGAAAACAGGCACTTGTGCCTAGTGGACCTTACCCAGTTACCAAAGAATAAAATAAATAAAAATAAAAACAGTTAGGGTCTACTGGAAATCAATACTGTATTGATTACTGCAGTTGTGTTTGACAGTGTAAGTCATGAATTATCTGTAGCATGTATATATGTATTGGCATCCTGTACAGTACCATAGATCTGTACTGCATATCATGTCAATGTTACTGTTGCTGGACTACTACACGGACATGTCCTGGACCTATTATGTCCCATGTAAGGCATGCTTATTCAAATCAGTGGACCTGTGCTCTACGGCAGCTGCACATCCCCTCCACAATGGGCAGGTTATATGCTATGTGTGGGACAGTTCCACAGATTCATGATCCCAAACAACATGGATATTGAGTGTCTCAAGCACTCCATCTGACCATAATAAACCCTGTCAATGGGTAATATTATTAGTTAGTGGTGGGCAGGTGTGTATTGTGTCCAGGTAGCTGTGGACAGCTATAACCTCTGGCTTGTAGAACAACAGGTTAGGACATAGTTGTACAAGGCATAGTGTTAACACAATGGTGTTCTGCATATTATGGCACAGAGATTTGCAGTATCACAGCCATGACTGGGGGTCAGGTACCATCAGACATACCCCAGCACTCTGTGAATGCATACTTACACCTGCAGCTGTGGACACCAACAGTATGTATCAAGGTGCATGATTCATAAAGTACACAGGTGGTAATGTGTGTGCCCTATATTCACTGCAGTGTTTATTCGGCATTTAGTATGATGTGAGTACTGTGCCTGATGTCCGTCTGTGGGTCTTCCAAATAAGGTGATACAATGTGGAACACAGTTCATGCATGCAGCACGTGCATATCCTCACCACTGTATGTACAGTAGTGCCACTGTTGATGAGCCACGTACCAGACATTGTCCTGTACTTTGCATGTCTGTGCTGTGCTCTGTGTTAGATGCCATCTATGCAATGTGGGTGTGCATGGCACATACCTGTTGTGTCCCTCAGTGCCATATCATTAACTTACAGGCTGTTTTCTGTGTTCCATGTCTCCACAGCTCCAGCAGCAGGAGTGAGGCATCTCAGAGCCAGGGACAAGGAGCAGCACACACGGGTGCAGCTGTGTCACAGGTGCCCATGGCCGGATTCACCAGATGAAGAGGAGGAGGCCCAACAACTGTGTTAGCCCAGGAGGTCCCAGTAGCAGCATCCAGACAGAAAGGGGCAACAGGCAGGGACACAGAGGTGCAGGATCAGAGACATCAGGGGGTCTGGTCCCAGGAGGGGATCCACTATCATGCAAATCTAGAGTGTCATGAAAAGGTATGTCATCATTTCTTTATGTATTGTACAGTCCAGTGCCATGTGCCCCATTTGGATGCTGGATAATGTACATTCTTCATGTATGTGGCATGCAGATTCCTTTCCTAAGCAGGTCTACTGCCAGTGTGATGCACTGTGCATTGTCTACACATATGCTGTGCTATGTCATCTGGCTTTGAAGGGCGTTCCATGCATATAAGCCTGTGGACTGTACTGTGGCACTGAACACATTCCTGTGTACAGCATGGCATAAACACTACACCTTCTTCACCGAGTCCGGGGGGATTTACAATGGGAGTGCTATGAGTCATTGTGTATTTACTATGGTACCAGTGTTCACACAGGTGCTGCATAACTGCCTACGTTGGGCTTGGCATGGACACACCTTAATAAACCACAGTGGTTTATGTTCATACATGGTATCCATGTAGCTGTGTCAGCACTGGCACAGATGTACAGTGCTGTGCCTGGCTGGCATCAGTGTTAATGTTGGACACCTATGTGGTAAATGGTATTGTTACGGATGGCTAACAAATGTTCAGGGATGACCTGTGGTGTCTGTACATGTCATTGTAGACAGTGTGGCAACTATGCAGGTATGATATCACTACTCATAGTAATGTCATACATTGGCTACACATATGTCACATGGCCCTTACTTCAGCATTCGTGTGCTATATTGTCCATCCTGCAGCACTACAGCCCTGTTTTATGTGCAGGACATGTGTGGCAGTTGTGTTAACTGGTTCCTGTGCTGCCCACCCAGGCAGCCTGTCCACGGCTGACCATGATGACGTTCACTGTCTCACACAAATGCATTATATCCAAGGGGGGGACAACACATGTCACTACCATTGCCAACCCTCCCACAGTAGTGGACCACATGTCCTGCATTTGTGCAAGACACAGTTGGGAGTGGCCACATGTTTTCATCTGTATGGAACTGTCTGCATGGCATGAGGTGGTGGACCACATGCCATGCAGCATGGTTTCTTTTCCTTATACCTGTTGTACCCACAGTGCTCCATTAGATCTTTACCACTTATGTGTACGTTCCAGTGTCTGTCCTGCTCTTTGTGTGTTATGCACTACACCATATAAGTGTGTGCATTGTGTATGTGTTCCTCAACTGACCATGTCCATGGGGTGCAGGGCGACACAGGTAGGTCATGGTGTATGGCACACATGTCAGTTGTCTGTGGCTGCACCACCATGTGGGTGTGCAATATGGTGCCGTCCTTGCCGTGGTACAAATGCTGCACTTGGCACAAATGTACAGCAATGCCTAATGCTAGTGCACATGTCACCCAGAGACCATATGTGTCATGTGCTCTAGTGAACACTTCATCATGGTGTTTTATGGTCATGCCCCTGCTGTGTTCATGCGTCCTGCAAATGTGTGTCATATGTACCACTTGCTGCTGCCCGTGCATGTAAATTTGTCCTGTTTGTCCCTACTTGTGTGTATGACACTGTGGTTGTCATGCCACTGTTGACTGGTACCCTCGTGATGCCGGTGTATGCTGGTGGTTGACCACATTTTGCCCATTGCACAGAGTATGTTGAGTAGCGAGCTGTACACCAGATGTATGTTGGTATATTAAATGCTTAGATGACCACCACTGTGCATTCTGCATTGCCTGTGTGCCCCTGCCATGTCTGGTGGTGTGTCTGCTGGTACACAGTGTATGCCCTGTGTATGTTACTGTACAGTGCGGCATCCCAGTGTGGCACCACCCTGCTAGGCACTCCAGCTGTTCCCCCAGTACGTGTCCACCATCCTGCACATTGTGGTTCACAGGATAATACAGTTTCACATTCTGGTGGGTGCATGTCACAGTACCACTGGCCAGTTACCAACCAGACACTCAGTGCCTCACCACTGTCATTTGTGTCACCTGTGTCACATGGAATACCATTGTCACTTACACTCTTGACACTGTGTCATATGACCCCTGCCATGTGTGTGTGGCCTTGGGGAGCCCTACAGGGGTCAGAGAACCATGATGTCACATACAAAAATGCCCACAATACCACAGACATACTACCAGCCTTGTGGTGGCCATGTCCTCAGTCCACAACCAGACATTACCATGACCAGTGAGGTGCATGCCTGGCACAGGCTATGTCCATATGTGCTACTCTGCACTATACAGGTGTGATGTCTGGTGTATGTATTGTGTGTTGCACCACAGAGGGCCATGTTCATAGCATACATACTCGTTGTACCTTGCAGATCATGTGCCACAAATATATCCATGTGCCATGTGTGAAACACATGTTTGTTATGTTTTCTTTGTTGTTCCAGATGTTTGCACAAGACCAGAGAGCAGGATGGACACCCAAGGCAATTGAGAAATGGCATGAAGGATAGGTGAAGCAACAGGCCTGGTGCAGGAGTCAACAGGCCTTCTACGTGAACAAACAGGCTTGTTCAGAAACATTGCCTCCAGATTCTGGCATCCTATAGTCTCACAGGGTCAGCAGCCACAGTAGTAGGTGCTGGCTGTTGGCCAATAGGCAACCCAAAAGACCTCTGATGGGTGGATTGCCCCATTTTATGTTCTCCCACCTGTATTTTTGTTTAGTTTGTAATGGGCAAATTGCCCCATATTTTTGGTTTTCCCTGACAGTGTGTCTTTTTTAATTTTATGGGCAGGTTGCCCTGTATTGTAGGTTTTTCTGGCAGTGTGCCTTTCGTTTTGTTGGTTGCCCCGTATTTTTGGTTTTCCCTAGGAATGTGCGTTTTTTGTTTATTTATGGGTGGGTTGCCAAATATTTAAATATTTGTTTTTCCATGGCAGGTTGTCTTTTTGGGGGGATGGACAGATTGGCCCTTTTTTGTTTTACACTAGCCTTTAAGTATAGCTACTGTATACTTTACACTCATTAGCCACATTTAGTTTATTTCATGGCTGTGTGCCGCTTTAGTTTTGCTCTTATAACCATTTGCCATGATTTTGTTTATTTCCTGGCAGTTTGCCACATTCTTTTACTTTATGTCAGTACTCCGCATTACTTTTGTTCCTGGCACTGTGCCATCTAGTTTTGTTTCTGGCCTTTTGCCAGTTTCTGTTATTTTGTTTATCTTTCTATATACAATATTTACACTACATGTGTCTGTTGTCCTTCATGGTTCTGTGTGCATTTATAGGGCAGGGGGTGGTTGTGGTACTCCCTGTGTCATAACATCCATGATGTGCCTTTGTTCTGTGGATTCCCTTTGCGATTGCAAAGGGTATTTACAGAGCATCTTGCAGAGGTTTTAGCAGATGTATTGGCGACCACTACTATAGCCTGCTTTGGGTCGATTTGTGTACTACTGTGTCAGTCTGTGATCAATCCAGTATGCTGTTGTTTAGCAATTGGCACTGATTTGTGATTGTTAATGAAGGTTTGTGTCGCAACTAGTGACTGTTCGAATATCCCTGCCAAAATATTGATCTCACCCTTGGCTAAAATATTTTTCTTTTGAGGTGATATAAATAGCAATTTGGCATTATACAATTTGGCATGTGATTATATTTGACATAAAGAAAACAGGAATTCATTTTATACTGTACTATAATGAGCACCATTTCCTAAACTTAGCAAATACTAAGGTGTTTATGAATTTGAAAGATATTTTAGATGAAATGTGTACATAAAATAGTAAGAAATCCCTTGCACAATAATGCCGTACACTTTTTAAGTTAGATCTTAAAATAAGATTTATCTTTAGTTGATATCTAGAAATCAGATTTAAAGTGACAATGCCTACCACTTAGGCCTCAGAGCTTCTTTAGTTTAAAACACACATTTACTATTGGTCACATTGTGTAGAGATTGCTATTACAGATAGTTGTTTACTTCTGATTTCTTTCTTATTTTTAAAAGTGGAAAATTGACTGCTCACCATACTGATATTACCACAGAAATACTGTGTGTTTACATTCCTTGATCAGAACCCACTACATCTTTTCTGGACTTGGCTATACCCCCAACAACATTTAGCTACTTATGATGCAGTGGGAAGACTGGAGACACTTGCGTCATAAGTGACTGCACTGTTTGGGGATGTTCCTAATGTTCAGAAAGTATGCAATAAGAGTAGATCAAGGATTTGAAACAAAACAATCACACCATCATCACACATTTCAGTTCTACTTAAAAAGGAAGTAAAGAAAACAACCAGCAACATCAGTGGATTCTATGGAAGGTAAGTAATCATAAAATGTGGGGTTTCAACTAGAAATAATATGCAAAAAAGGTTGCTGTGTCACGGTAATATCTGAAAACAAGACAATATCTTGCAAAAAGAAGGAGAGCTTTGTGGACACCTGAGGGATGGGTTCTGCTAGAGACAAAATAATTTTATAGCAGTCCAATATTTAATTCCCACAAGTCCTAACAAACCTGAAGAGTGAGTGGCCCTGCAGAAAGAGGACAACAAGGAAGGAAGGTGTATGCGTACACAGGAAGTCTGCAGGCCCACAGAGAAATCAAGAAAACAACCAAAAAATGTGCTTCAACAAAAGACCACAGTACTAAAATAGTACTATGCAGAGTGTACTTATTAGGCAGAGTGAAAAATTAAAAATACCCTGGTGCTTCAAAGCTTTGCAGATTCTTCCACAAGGGGAGGAGTTAAACAGCTTAGGTATATGCTTATAAAGGTAGATTTTAAAGAGAGAGTGTATATTAATCCACAAAGACATTTACAAGCAGCAAAAACCTCTGAAAGGATCTTAATTCAAGAAACTAAGGGAACATACAAAGTGCCTTATTAAAGCTAATTAATAACAGTGGAGTGAAAAGGTACAAAAACAAGTATAGCATTCATAGAAACAGTATGGTATCCCATTTACCATTCAACCCTTCTGGGTGCTTTGTACCCAGTGTAAAGATGATTCAACTTGCTTTCTGTAGGAGGCCCAGAGTCTGTCCACACCTCTGGGATTAGGGTGTACAATGTTCAGTTCCATGAATGAGAAGCATCCCAAGTCTGATTCATGTCCCTTAGTCCAGTGTGTTCCTCCTAGAGACTCTTGTATCTACTGCTAGTTATTTTATTTATTTATTTATTATTTATTTATTAAGATTTTGGACTAACTTTTGAGTACAGGCTCATTACATAGGTTCCATGTCAGGGTCACTACAGTAACAAGCAAAACTACAGCTTATGGGAGGCCGTAAACTTGCATATGCTTCTTAATTTCTTAGGTTGTATTGTATGTAAGCAATAATACCCTACAGGGTGGGCGGTATTGTGCTATACAGGACTGCCCAGGGGTGTAATGAGGCCTGACACCACAGGTGGAGGGCCTTATAGCCTCTGGAAGGTCTAGTATAGCACAATACCACTCACCCTGGAGGGTATTACTGCACTTAGAAAATGGGCACTGTAAAAAAAAATAAATAAATTAAAAAAATTGGCCCTAAAAAATTAGTTTAAAATAAGTTTTGTCATAAAATAGTTTCTCCGCCTGCTTTAGAATGCTTTGATTTCTTTTGTTTTTAAGCCATGGAGTTTTGATATTTTGGCAGCTGTAGGCAGTTTCACCTGGTGCCCCCCCCCCCGCCATGCAGCACATTTCTTTCTGATTGTTTCTTTCTTTCTTTTTTAAGTTGCTGTTAGCAAGAAAGCAACAGCAATCAGGGAATTGAGCAAGTAGATAAGTTTGTGTAACCCCCCCCCAGCTGCACCACTAGGTAGAAGCACTGTCACAACTTGACAGCTCTCTTCTTTTGTTCCCTTTTTAAGGAGAGAGGACAAGTAAGGGAGTGAGCAATGGAGCAGCGGGCTGAGTAGCTTTTATGAGTGCAGAGTTGGAGCAGGGAAAATTAGCATGCTGGAGCTTCATTTGAAGAGCAGTAACTGTTTTTTATCAGGTTTCAAATGTGGCACGAGTCTGCAGTGCCAGTTTCATAGTGCATGTCCGACAAGATGGAGCACTGTACTCCGCACCTCAGAAGAGTGATTTTGTAAAAAGAAAACAAGATTGGAGGTGCAGCACTCGGTAGGGATGGCAGATCTACAGTTTGCAATTTGGAGGTATGGTACTCGGGAGGGATGGCAAAATGCAGTTGGTGTTTGCGGTGTTACAGCAGGGCTGATGGCATACAAAGAGTGGACTGCTCACCCGCTTGCCGATTGAAATAAAAACTGATAGTGTGGTAGGCGCTTCTCTCTCCCTTTCATGTGTGCTTTTTTGCTAGGTGAATTCTTGCACTGAAGTGGTCGGAGCAATGATGTATGTTGCTGAAATGTGGGGAGAAGAAATTCTGTGATGCAGGGAAGTTTAGTGGCTGGGGTCACTCAGAGAAGCTGTCTCACTGCGACTGTGGCTTATATTACGATTCTGTTTCTTGTTGTGAAGCTATTTTTATTTAAAAGTACATACACTGGCAGGCCGAGGGAAAGGTTGTGAGCCTCTGTCAGTATATGAAAATGGCACTTAATTTAAGAAAATACAGTTTCATAGGAACTTACTGTAACAGCAGATCTTCTAGAGAGGTTCCTTCAGTAGGTCATCACATACAGAACTGGCGCCACCTTGCATCGGGCCTCACGGCAGACTTTTATAGCAATACCTGGTGAGGGACCGCCCACCTGACGTCATGTGACTGATGTCAGCATGACTGTATATAGTGGGCGGTCCCCATGCCCACCCTCCAGTTTCTTACCACTGTCACCTCGTGTCAGTTGCATTGCAGACTTCCAAGTAGCGATCATCGAGAAAGTTATCACATCGGTTTATCGCTTGCTGCTTTTTTCTCTAAAATTCGTGTTCTATTATTGATGTCTTCTCCCAAGAAGAAGTGTTTGTCCTGTGGCACTCAGATTCCACACAAAGACGGTCACCTCAATTGTGTCCTCTGTTTAGGCCCAGACCATCCAGTCTCCTCCCCGCCCTGAGTGCCAGACCTTTAACCAGGCCACCAAAAAGAGGAGACAGCAGGCTTTGGAGGCCCATCTGCTAAAAGCCCACCTGGCTTCCCTTGAGAAGAAGATGGATCGTCTCAGAGATTCGTCCAAAAAATCTTCTCCTTCAAAGAAACATAAGGAGAAAACTAGGGAGAGGGCCAGCTTTGCGGACGATGCCAGACCCTCGATGAGCAAGGCCCAGCTGCAGCTTAGAAAACTGGACGGTAAGTCTGGCAAAACTTCGGTGGATCAGTCGGCCATCGGCTTCTCCGAAGACCGCACCGCTTCAGCCAATAAGTCGGCCCCCGGCTCCTCTGGGGATGGCTTGGTGGCCGGTAAGTCATCTACCCATACAGTGGGTACTCACCCAGCTCCGGTCGATAAGCCAGCTGGGGGCTCCTCCCCTGACCGCCCAACCCCACCCACTAAGTAGGCCATCCCTGATGATCACTCGGGTTCGGTTCCCCCGTCGGGGCCTAACTGTGCCTCACCCGACGTCCGGCGGAACCAGAGGGAGAAAGATCCTCTCCCTCCTCCTCCTTCCTCACCCATGCCCTCCAATTCCCCAGAGGGTACATCCGGAAATGGCAGCAGAGAGCCCATCGACCCTGTTGATGCTTCTGGGTCTTCTCCGCAATCCCTTTCGGGGGGTCAAGGAGAAGGAGGCTCCTCCTCGGCCTACAGGCCTGACTGTGGAGGCCCTTTCTCCACTTTCCGGCAGGCTTCTGGCGCCTCCTCCGACACCGGTTATCCTGACAACAGGGTTATGCTGGGTGAGGAGCTCTATCACTCGCTAAGGGAGAATAAAATGGCAGCTATTTCAAATTCAGTTGGGTGCTTTTGGCCAATAGGCAAGCAGGGTGGGCACAAGAATATGTGAGTGGGTGAAGGGGCACTTGGGCTGGTACTTTTTATTTCCTGGGCATCTATTGAAAGTTAATGTACCCCCTTGGCAAGGGTAACAGCCAATCAGATGCAAGGAAATAAAAGACCCATTTTCTAAAGCCTATTTAAAGTTTCAGGCAAGGTCATCAAAGGACATATTGTGATGTAAGATGTTCTACAGATCAGTCTACTCCTTGCATCGTATATATGATTATTCATTATGCTAGTGAATGCACTATCTTCAAGTGCATATTGGCAGTGCTACAAGAATGGCATTTAGAGAATTCCACTTTATTGTTTTGTTCTGTTGAAACTGTTGGGAAAATCAACTTTTCAATGCAAAATCTCTGATTCTCTTAGTTCTGCAGTAGACTACTCTAGGGGAAGCACCCATGACATCCCTACGGTCAGGGTCTGACACGAATATAGACCAGACCCATTATAGGATCCTTGCCCCATTGGGTATACAGCTATTATAATCAGTTATCATTTTGACCTGATTAGTGGCAGTCTCCCTGTCCTGGCTGGGTGTTAGTAATTCAGATCTAACTGGATTTCTGGTCGTCTCCTTAGCCTGGATCAGAGGAGTAAGGTTATAGCCTGTCCAACAGGTGAGTCTGTTAAATATCTGAAAACAACTGCTCTACCCATACATCTGTTCATGTTCCTAAAATCTTTTTGTGTTTTTAATTGGGGTATGGTTGTTCAGTTACTGATTACTGTTTGTATTGTTATGACTGGTATGTCTTGTTTTTCACCAACTTTTTTTCTCTGTGTTGTTGTATGTTTAATATGTGTTCATTTCTAATGTACTGCCGCTATGGATTGTTCATCATTTTGATTGTATATAATGGAATTGCATTTTGTTGGTACCCATTGATTGTTCTGTTCTCAAGATTGCTTTGTATTCTGGTGGCTGTACCTATTATTTTAACCTCACAAGTCATGCCAAAAATAGGCAATTACTCTGTCTTGTGCACTTACCAAGTAAACAAAAACTAAATGAACAAATATGTACAGTTAATAGTAATAATAATTTATGTTTATTCATGAGAAACAGATACACCATTAGACCAGCGACTCATTTACAGTGGTTTACACTGGATCATTTCCAGAAGTGTCCTGCAAGTACAGGACAGTTAAATGACTTGCTTAGGGTCACTCAGCGTACTGACAGAGGTTCTGGGAATCAAACCCAGGACTGGTGGATATACCTCATCCATGGCTTGTTACTCTAACCTGTATGCTATATTGCCTACCCAGTTACTGTGCCTCTTATGCTTGTAAGAATGTAGTGTTAAATTCTTAGGTTGAGAGAACTATGAAGCACAGCTGAGCAGTTCTGGTCCACAAGGGGCTTGAGAAAAAAATTCTTATAACTAGAAGAGACACATGAACTGTACATTAAAAACACTATAAATCATGCTGAACATTTTTTTAAATAAAACTTGAATTTACGGTCAAACTGCTGTACTTTTCAGAAAATATGATAAATGTGTGTGTGTGTGTGTGTGTGTGTTTGTGTGTGTGTGAGTGAATGGGCTCTGCCAGCTGAATATAGAACATTAGAAGTTTAAAACTATTTGCATGAGACACCCTTTTGTGGTTATAAGAGTACATGGAATGCTCAGAAATAAGCAGTTCTTGTTTACTAATTATGGTGTTATGATTTATAATTGCATGTGTTCTTTTCTCTGTAGACATTCAGGTTTTTTTTCTCAAACAGCTGAGGATAAATCAGAATGCAGCTGTGGCATGAGCATGATGAAATCAGATGTAGCCTGTAATATGGTTGTGACCCTGTCCAAATGGTGTAACTGTATGATGGCACTAGTAGGTGCAGCTGATTTACAGGAGAGCCTTTGCAACCATAGTGCTCTCCTTCTCCATACATTCTATAACTCCAGTGAATACAACAAACATACTTACTAGGGGCATGCAGCAGGCTGGGTCAGAGATTATGATCAGCCTGGTATTGTCCAGCCCAATCAAGCAGGCCGGAATCAGATGACAGACAGTCTGAGATATGTCCAACCCGTTTGCTGATCCACTGTACCAATTTGGTAAAACTCTTTTTTTTTATTTAAAAAAGAAAAAAAAACTCCCACATTATGGCTCCAGGGTAGGCAGGAATGAATCAGGCAGGCAATAGGGCAGAACATTTCCTGTAATGGAGGGAAACATCATGAGACTATATACTGAGTTAGTTGAAGGAGAGAAGACTTTTATGCTGTGGTGCACAAGTGTGACTGTTTCAGGAGGACTTGGGGATTGGAGATAGATGACTTGAGTAGGGACAAGTAGAGGGACTCAGGAGGACAGTAAACTTAACAGAGCTGTGACTGCAGCATGCCCTGCCTCAAGTCACTGACATTTCCACCATCCATGCTATGGAGCAGAGGTAATGCTTGGATACATTGTTAAAGGGAGACTGTACCAAGTGCACAATCAGACAATGCCATTGTTCTTTGTTATCTGACATTGGACTGCCCTGGGCTTAGCCTGCTGCCTGTTATTGGAGAGACTGTGAGGAAGAATATTGGTTGCCTATGGTGGTGTGTTCCTTGGGGTCAGCATCATGCTGCAGCAGCAACAGAGTTTCACTACCATAGACTGAGAAACTGAGGGAGACAGCAGGACAACAGTCACTCATATTGTGCTGCATGTTATAGGACTTTGGATAAGCTCTGATTAGAACCAAACTGTAGTGAAAATAAAATATCTGAAAGAAAAATATCTTTAAAAAAACAAAAATCAGACTGTACAGAGAGAGAGAGAGAGAGAGAGAGAGAGAAAGAGAGACAGAGACAGAGACTGAATCAGTAGCAGGGCCAGGCTGACAGTCCTGGATAGAGATACTGGGCAACTAACTTGGCACTGATTGAATATGTTGACGGGAAGGGAGTTTAGCTGTACTGAAAAAAAAAGATTTAAAAACATGATCTGAACTCAAAAGAGGACACAGAGCAGTGCCAATTACAGTCATTCATAGTCCTGTGTGAAATTTCTAATACTTTTGCAAAACTACACAAAAATGACAGTCACAAAAGTTTCACATTTGCACAATTTTTGAAAACATTGCATCAAAGTCCAACCAATTTCACTTTGGTTTATAGAAACATAGAAACATAGACTTTGACGGCAGATAAGGACCACTTGGCCCACCCAGTCTGCCCATTTCCCTTCCTATTGGATAAGCTGCAGATTCTAGTTAACCAACAGCCTACTTACTGCAACCCCCCACTAAAATTGCCTTATGTCTGTCCCATGCATGTTTGAATTCCCCCACTGTTTTAGACCCAACAACCTCCCCAGGAAGGTGGTTCCGTGCATCCATCACTCTCTCCATGAAAAAAAATGTCCTCACATTACCCCAGAGCCACCCCTTCCCCCATCTTTAAATTGTGCCCCCTTGTTCTTACACATCTCTTTTTCTGAAAAATGCTACCCTCCTGGACTTTGTTGATTCCCTTGAGGTACTTGAAAGTTTATATCATGTCCCCCCTGTCCCTCCTTTCATCAAGGGTATGCATATTAAGCTCTCTCAGTCTCTCTTCATTTGGTTTCTGATGCAGACCCTGCACCATTTTAGTTGTCCTCCTCTGGACTGCTTCCATCCTGTCTATGTCCTTGCATAGATGGGATCTCCAAAACTGCACACAGTATTCCAGATGGGGTCTCACTAACTGTCTGTACAGAGGGATAACCACTTCCCTTTTTCTACTTGTGATGCCCCTTCCTCTGCATCCCAGTATACCCCTGGCTCTCCTTACTGACTTCTCACATTGCTTGCCCACCTTTAGGTCATCTGATATGACTACCCCCAAGTCCCTTTCCATTTTTGTTGTTGTTAGTGCCTCCCCTGCTATTGTGTACTCTTCTCCTGGGTTTTTGTTTCACAGGTGCATTACTTTGCACTTCTTTGCGTTGAATCTAAGTTGCCATATGTCTGACCATTCCTCCAACCTTGCCAAGTCCCTTCTCATTCTTTCTACCCCCTTGTGTATCAACTCGTTACAGATCTTTGTGTCATCTGCAAAGAGGCATACCTTTCCTTCCAGACCCTCTGCAATGTCACCTGTAAAGACGTTAAAGAGGACTGGACCCAGTACTGAGCCCTGAGGTACTCCACTAGTAACCCCCCTTTCTTCAGAATGTGTTCCATTCACTATTACCTTCTGTGTCCTGTTGTGCAGCCAGTTTGCTACCCAGGCTACCACCCTGGAACCCACTCCCAGGCTGGCTAACTTAATTATTGGTCTTTTGTGTGGGACTGTGTCAAATGCCTTGCTAAAGTCTAGGTAGGCCATATCCACAGCCCCTCCCTGGTCTATTACTTTGCTCACCCAGTCAAAGAAATCAATTAGATTCATCTGACATGACCTTCCTGCTGTAAATCCATGCTGCTTTGGGTCCTGTGCCCCGCTGGCCTCTAGGTACTCAACAATTCTTTCTTTCAGAAGTGATTCCATAATTTTCCCTACCACTGAGGTCAAACTTACAGATCTGTAGTTTCCTGCTTCTGCCTTGCTCCCACTTTGTGAAGGGGAATCACATCTGCCCTCCTCCAGTCTTTAGGTACCACCCCATCCTCCCATGATTTGTTAAAAAGTATGGTCAGTGGTGTCACTAGGTCCTCCCTTAGTTCTTTTAGGATTCTGGGGTGAATCCCGTCAGGCCCCATTGCTTTGTCCACCTTGAGTTTTAGGAGTTCTTTCTGGACTCTTCCTTCTGTAAATAGACTGGTGTCAACTCCCCTACCCAGAGTGTTTCTATTGTCTGGTTTAAGTAACTCCTCCTCATCTTCTTTTGTGAATACTGAGCAAAAGTAGTCATTCAGTATCTCTGCCTTTTCACTGTCTCCCTCTGCCCACCTCCTCTCTCCTTTATTAATCTTCACTATTCCTCCCTTAACCTTTCTATGCTCCCTAATGTACCTATAAAAGGTTTTATCCCCTTTCTTAACTGAGTTGGCTATTTTTTCCTCAGGATGGGCCTTTGCTATTCTGACTGCCTTCCCCACTTCTTTCTGCTTTAATTGATAGTTCCCTGTCATGCCCCCTTCTGTGATTCCTTAGACTTTGTGAATGCAGCCTTTTTCTCCTTAACCTTCCCTGCCACCTCTTTTGAAAACTATAGTGGTTTTTTATTCCACTTTGTTTTCTTTATTTGTTTCACACAAAGGCTTGTTGCCTCCATGATAGCAGTTTGGATTTTTCTCCATTGTTCTTTCACCCCTCTTTTTTGGCCATTTGCTAGTGCGTTCCTCGGGTATTCACCCATTTTGCCAAAGTCAGCCCTTCTAAAGTCCAGTATCCTTGTTCTTGTATGGCTTGTCTCCATGGTTGTGCTTATTGTGAAGCACACTGTGCAGTGGTCACTTGTTCCCAGATGTCTACTGACTTCTAAATTTGTGATCCTCTCTCCATTTGAGAGTACCAGGTCTAGTATTGCTCCCTCTTGAGTGGGTTCCAACACTAGCTGTCTAAGGCTTGCCCCCTGCAGGGCATCGAGAATGACCCTGCTCTTGGATGTGGCTGCAGTACATGTCATCCAGTTAACATCTGGCATATTCAGGTCCCCCATCAACAGTATCTCCCCTTTTTCATCCATTTTGAGAATGTCCTCTATCATTTTATTGTCCATTTCCTCCCCTTGAGATGGGATCTGTATACAAACCCTGTGTGGACTGTGATGCCTTTCCCTGTCTCCAAGGTGACCCAGAGTGCCTCTTGTCCTCCCCCTTTACTTTTTAGTTCTGTAGCTTTCATCTCTTCCCTTATGTATAAAGCTACTCCACCTCTTCTTTTACCCTTCATGTCCCTTCTGTAGACTATGTACCCTGGTATGTTAACATCCCAGCCATGGTTCTCCATGTACCATGTTTCTGTGACTGCCACAATATCCAATTGTTCATCTTCCATCAGGGCTACTAGCTCAGGAAGCTTGCTTCCCAGACTATGGGCATTGGTACTCATTGCCCTCCATTTAATGTTGGCTTTATCCTTTTTCCCCCCATCCCTGCTCTTATTGCCCTTGTCTATTTTTCCATTTAGCCCTGTCCTGCCCTCTGTTGAGCTCTGTTCCTCAGTGTTTACCTTACTACCTGCCAAGTTTTGTGGGGGGGAGGCTTGAAATTTCCTGCCTCTTATCAGCACCTCCCCCCTTGGCTAGTTTAAAAGCTTGCCAAGGAAGCATTTAAACCTGTCACTTAGGAGCTTGGTTCCCTTTGTGGACAGATGCAGACCACCATGCCAGTATAGACCTTCATCTCTCCAGCAGTACTCCCAGTCCCCAATGAAGCCAAAGCTCTGTGCTCTGCACCAGTTTTGCAACCATTTATTAAACTGCATGGTGTGCAGTACCCTAGCTTCACCCCTGCCATGGACTGGCAGCACCTCTGAGAAGGTAACCGTGTTTGTTACCTGTCTGAGGCCCCTCCCCAACTCCACAAATTCATCCTGCACTGCACTGATTCCATACCTAGCTAGGTCATTTGTCCCAAGGTAGACAATGATATCTAGTTCCCTCTCCTGGATGCTGCTTCTGCAATCATGAGGATTCGCTTTCCAGAATTACCCATTTCCCCAAATTGTGCATTTTAAAAAATATGAGTTTTTAAAAATATGAAATTTCAGCAAATAGAACCATGTTCTACAAATTATGTTTTTTAAAATGTGAGTTCTTAAAAATTTTAAATGTCAGCAAATAGCACCAGTTTTTTAATGCTGTACATTTTTTAAAAATGGGAATTCTTGAAGATATGCAATTTGTGCAAATAATGTAACTGGCTGAGCATGGATGAAAACAATGTTTTCCTTTTACAGCTGACAGTACAATTTCTCTGTATAATTTATGCTGCAGCTACTGCTATCTGCAAATTTATGTGCTCATACCTGGGAATGATAGCACTACATGTGTGCTGTGCTGCTACACAAAAAGCAGAACTTCCCTAAGGATAGGGGACTTGTACTGATACTGATTGATCATAAAAACAGAAACAGTGTTTTGCTTTCAATATACAGCTACTAGTACAATTTCAGTGTACAATTTACGGTGGCAGTTCTGCTATATGGTGAATAACAGTATTGACACTTCAGAATGACAGCACTACATGCATATTGTGCAGCTGTGCATGACTCAGTGTCTTCACTTGAGTAGTGTGCTTGTACTGGTAGTGGCTTATCACAACACAATACTGTTTTTCTTTTCTATACAGTTGCTAGCACAACTTCCCTGTACAATTTCACCTGATACTACTGATATATGGTCAGTAGCAGATCTAGGGGGTTTTAAAGGGTGCAAGTGCAGCCCCCATTGTAACTTACTTGCTTGCTACTGCTGCATTTCACTTTTCTGTAGAAGTCTAACATATTGAATATAAGAAAATCTACAATCAAAACAATAGATTACATTTATATTTTCAGTCACAAATTTAATGGAAAAGGTAATATAAATAATTAAAAAATGTAAAAAAGCTGTGTATCAAGTACACACACCACCACACCTCCCCCATTGTAAAATCCTGGGTCCGCCACTGTATCTGGTAAATTTCAATGCAGACCATTGGGAATTATAGCACTGCTTACATATCATGCTGCTGCACACAATGTGGGGCTCCCTTATGAGTAGGGTGCTTGTACTGCTACTGACTAATCACAAAGAATACATTGTTATTCTTTTCATATACAACACTTAATACAATTTTCCTGTACAGTTTCAAATAGTGCTACTGCTATATTGTGAATTTCAGTGCTTATGTATGTGAACCATGCTGTGTCACATGTTGCATGACCCATTTGTAAGTAGGGTGGTTGTACTACTACTGGCTGGTCTCAAAAAACACAGTTTTCCTTTTAATGTAGAGCTGCTATTACAGTTTGCACTGGGGCTAGTGCCATGCAGCAAATTTCATTTATGATGCCTTGCAATGACAGCACTGCATGTGTGCTGTGCTGCTACACATGGTGCAATATCTTTCTAAGGAGAGCACACATGTAATGCTATTGGGTTATTACAAAAACAAAAATGAAATCTTTTAATATACAGCTGCTAGCTCACTTTCCTTGTACGATTTATGCTGGTGCTACTTCTATATAATTAATTTCAGTGCAGATGCCTTGGAATGACAGTACAGCATGTATAGTGTGCAGTTGTACATGGCACAGGACCTCCACCTAAGTGGTGTACTTGTACTGCTACAGGGTGATCACAAAAAAATATATTGTTTTCCTTTTATTATACAGCTGTTATATGATGAATTTCAGTCTCAGTTTCCCCTGTATAATTCTGACTGATGCTACTGCAATACAATGACTTTCAATGCTGACCCTTGGGAATTTCAGCATTGTATGCATACTGTGCTATTACAAATTACGCAAGACAACCATATGAGTATGGGGACTTGTACTGGTTCATACTAAGGTGCATACTAAGGTTCTAAGAGAGCAAGATAGCCTATAGGCCCACTGGTGCCCTCATACTAATCAAACGTCAATAATATGTCAGAGAAATATCTGATAATAAATATGTGTCCAATCTTGCTTTAAATACTGCTCTGTCTTTACTAATAATAATGTGGAGTGGCAATTTATTCCAGGGGTTGAGTACCCTTAAAGTGAAGAACAATTTGCTCCTCAAGTAAGTAAAGGTCTTACAAATCAGTTGAAGTAGGTGACCTCTAGTATCATGTTAAATTGTCCTTACACTGTAATCCAAGATCTGACATTAGGACCGGGTCCTGAACAATATCATAGAGAAATAATAAGTCCTCTTGTAGCTGGCGAGTCTCTAAAGATAACAGATTAAGGCTAAATAATCTATTTTTCTAGGGGAGATTGTACATTCCTTTGATTTGTTTAGTAAATTTTTGCTGGACTTTCTCTAACTGATTAATATGAGATGTCTTATAAGGGCACCAGAGCCAAGAGATGTACTCAAGGTATGGTCTGGCATAAGCCCTGAACAGTGGTATCTTTACTTTAGGATCTCTGGTTGAGATACTGCTTTTAATGGACCAAATAACTTTATTAGTTTTGTTCACTGATTCATTAATATGATGGACAAAATCCATATTGTTAGAAATTGTCACTCCCAAATCTTTTTCATCAGTTGTAATCACAAGGGGGCAATTTCCTAGCACATATGTTCTTATAGGATTCTTAGGGCCAAGGTGCATGACATTACATTTGTTATTATTTAGCTTCATGCCCCATTCAGTAACCCAGGCAAAAATGTTGTCCAGATCTTGCAGAATAGTGTTAGAGTCATTGTCATTTGTACAAGGTCCTCCGATTTTAATATCATCTGCATACTTAATGGATATGGATAGACAATTAGCTGTAAGATCAGATATGAAGGCCTGAAACAAGCATGGACCGAGCATTGAGCCCTGAGGTACCCCACTAGTGACATAGCCCACACTTGATAATTGACCATTGATAATGACATGCTGTGTATGATTTGTAATCCAATTGCTGATCCGTGTTATGATATATTTGTTAATTTTTAAATTATGTATCTTAATTTTTAAGGCCCAATGCGGCATAATATCAAAGGCCTTACTAAAATCTATAAAGATAATATCATATGGCATTCTGATGTCCACTAACTGACTGATATTTTCATAAAAATTCATTAAGTTAGTCAAGCAGCTTCTACCTTTCATGAAACCATGTTGTCCTATGTCTGAATTATTTAGAACGGGAGCTAGATAGTCTCTAACTAAACTTTCAAATATTTTACATAGAGTTGAGGTAAGGCTGATAGGTTGATACTTAGTCCAGTCTGATTTGACACCCTTTTTATGAATTGGAATAACATTTGCAGTATTCCATTATTTTAGAACAAAACCCTTTAAGAGACATGATTCAAATAATAGTTTTAAGGGAACCACTAAGCAGTCAGTCAGAAAGCATAAAAAAATATCCTGTAATATTATCTTGTCCCACACATGTTTTGCCTTTTTGTAATAATAATTTGTCATCAATTTCTATAACCTTAAAGGTAATAGGGTCTGCACTACTATATGGTGGACAAGGCATGGGGGGGAAGAAGTATCTGTATAAATCTTACAGAATTCTTCATTAAAAATTTTGGCCATATCCTTAGGATTCTAAATAACTATATTATTTACTTGAATAGGTCCTACCTTGCATTTTGGTTTTTTTAACAAACTGATGTAAGAGAAAAAATATATACTATTGGATTTGTTTGCATTCTTTGCTATGTTAAGTTTCCATTTTCTCTTTGCTTTTTAAAAGCAGTTTTACGATATTTTTGAGCCATGAGATAAGCTGTCCAATTTTGGGTGGTTTTTGATTTTAGATATTTTGCATGTTTCTTGTTATTTCACTTTATACATTTTCTAATAGACTTAGTGAGCCATTTAGGATTGAGTTTCCCCTTTAGTATGTTTTGTTCTGCAGGGTATGAACCTATCTTTGATAAGTAATAGAGTGCTGTACAGTAAGTCCCAATATTCTTGTAGTGGGAGATCAGCATGTTCTTTATACCAATCAATTTGTCCTAAGGTTTGTTCCATCTCCAGTATGTTAGCTCTATCAAACATGTAAATTGTGGCTGAATCATTATCAATTGCACACAAACATTTTAATTTATAGGTAATGGCATTGTGGTCACTATTACCAAGAGGAGCTTCTATCTGTATGTCATAAACCTCAAGGATGTCACTATGTAGTACCAGATCCAATAAATTGCTACCTCTAGTGAGACGGGAAACACTTTGTTTTAAGTGGAGCTGTGCACAGGTAATCAAGAGTTTTTTTACTATTTGTGGTTTTAGCAATATTATTACACCAGTCTATATCACTAAGATAAAGATCCCCCATTACCATGATGTTCCATATTTCACAGGCAGATTCTATTTCATAAATAATGGTCTCCATGTATACCGCGGAGGAATTTGGAGGCTGATAGCAAGTACCCAGAATTAGTGGTAAGGAGTTTATTAGTGTAATTTTAACCCAAACAGATGCTGTTATAAGATAATGTTTTTTTATTCGGTCTGAAATGTTCAGACTGTCTAAGGAATCACTAATAATAAAAAGTGCCACGCCACCCCCTTTTCTACCATCATTTTCCTGCTACTAGCTGATAAAAAAAAAAATTGTTTTAATATAAAACTGCTAGCACAATTTTCCTGTAGTTTCTGATGTTGATGCTACTGCTGTACAGCAAATATGGGAGCTGCAGCACTGCATGTGTACAGTAATGCAACACACAATGCATAATTTCCCCTTATAAGCAGAGTTATTGCACTGCTGCTGTCTAATTATAAAAAAATAATGTTTTCTTTTAAGATAGAGCTGCAACAAAATTAATCTGTTAATTTCTGGTGGTGCTTCAGCTATATGACGAATTTCAATGCTGATGCATGGGGATTATAGCACTGCACGTGTACTGTGCTGTGACATATGATGCAGGACCTCTTTATAAGTAATGCACTTCTTCTATATGGCTGACCACTATATATATACAGTATATATGTATACACACACGCACGCACATATTTCTTTTAATATTCAGCTGGTAGCACAGTTTCCCTTCCTAATGTCTAATGGCACTGCTATATGGTGAATTTCAGTGCTGATTGAAGAGAATTATAGCACTGCACATATATCACACTGCAACACATGATGCAGGACTCCATTATAAGTAGGGCGATTTTACTTCTGCTAACTTATTACAGAAACAAACAGTGTTTTACTTTTCATTTATTTATTTATTTTTTTGCCAGGTAAGTAAACTAGACAATGCAATAACTGTTTTCAGGCATGACTGGCAGGGTACTATAGTGGGCATAAGAAAATGAACAGCAGCAGAAAATATGGGTAAAATGTGAAAGCAGAATATGTGCTACATAGCATATAGCACAACTTTTTTTCACAATTTCTGATGGCAGTACTGCTACTGCTGTATGCAAATTTCAGTACTGATGCATGAGAATCACAACACTGCATGCATACTCAGCTATAACACACAATGAATGACTTCCTTATGGCTCTATGCTAATCTTTTAAAGGCAAGAATAAAGCTGTTTCTTCTTTCTTTGACTACTTTGCCATGGCAAAATGAAAATGTCCTAAATACACCTTACAAACTAAAAACAATGCAAAAGTAACATAAACATGGATTATCAAGTAATTTCTGGCAGATTACAAGAGAAAATATGTATTTTTAAGTTTATTTTATTGAGGATTGCTCTGGATTGCAGCTCTGGAGGTCTAACTTTTCTGAAAAGTGTCTCTCAAATGTATAGAGATAGCTGCATAACACTGGAACACAGGTGATCCCCTTATTTTATTTTAAATTTGAAGAAAAAGTGCTAAAATAGACTTAAAATGGGAAAATAAGGGTGTCATACAAGTCAGGAGACAAAGGCAATCTGAAAGAAAATAAAACAAGTATGGGTCAAAATTGTCAGCACTACCATACACTGCTACTTTACATTGAAACATCAGAGACTTATGAAATGGGTTAAAAGCTCTTTAAAGACTATGATTCCAATGCTCAAAGGGCTGAGAATGCTGCAAGCCCTACTTTTGCTGAACATATTGTGCATGGGGCTTGTGGTATTTTCCTGGCCGATAACTGGGGTTTTCTATATTGTGCCTCAATTACCACGTGAAACCATCTTTTTGTGGTCTAACTGGTGGCAATCCCGGGTGCCCTTTCACAGGGCTTGCAACAAATATCTGGCGCAAGCTGTCATAAATCATGTAAAGTGTTACAACTGTGCCCATTGTATGAAATCAGGTACAGTTGTGGCAAAGATGTTTGGCACAGCTGTGCCACCAAAAGGGGGCGACATAGGGCTTGATGCAAGTTCTATGTCACCCTTTGAAAACTGGGCCCTATATGTCTGAAGGGGAGAGAGAATGTAATGGGAAGGAGAGTTTTAGCTTAAAATCTTATTTGTGTCTATGACAATTTTTGTGAGTGAGAAAGAGAAACGATCTTGTTTAAAAAGTCAGAGGTTTTGTGGAAGGAAGAACCTAATTAGAATTAAAATAAGCTGTGACCCACCAACCCAGTCACAGTACCAGTGGTGTGCCCTTCCAGATGCTGGAAAGTTTTTGCACATGGGTCAGTTACATACTGCCACAATTCCAGTTGCATAAGGGGCTCATTGCAATTTAAGCCCTTGTCTAATTTCTAAACAAGAAAATCATTTTCCGTAGTTTCTGTGACTGCCATATGCCTCAGCATACCACTTATTGTGCCTGCCTGTCATGACCGCTTACATACTGCTTCAACTCCAGTTATTTAAGCACTCATCTTTTTTAAAAAAAAAAAAAATGAAGTAGTCAGTTAGTGTAGTCTGTCTCCACTTGTTCTCACCCAGTGTACCCTCCTTGTGTCACGTATATCCAGTTACAAACTGCTTTGACTCAGTTGTGCAAAGGGCTAGTTGCAGTTGAGGCAATTATCTGTTTTTCCTTAGAAAAACAAACTTTTCAGGTAGTCAGTATGTATGCCTCCACTTATTGCCACCTAATGTGCCTGCATGCCTGCTGTCACTCATATTCAGGTACACACTGCTTTGAGCAGGCAAGAAAGAATACTGTTGCACTATTTCCCAGTTTATTGCAACAATAGATTTATTTTAAGTATTGAAACATGCTACATACACAAGTGAAAAAATGACAGATCCACAGCACTTGAATGTGCTCAGCCT
Organism: Neoceratodus forsteri; assembly: GCA_016271365.2. Lineage (NCBI taxonomy): Eukaryota > Metazoa > Chordata > Ceratodontiformes > Ceratodontidae > Neoceratodus > Neoceratodus forsteri. The sequence goes on along the minus strand of CM057456.1, from coordinate 406,308,060 downwards.
CTTGTCAGGAGGTGTGGCTTACAGTGAGAGAAATTAACCAAATGTATTAAATCTCTCTTTTACAGCAAATAATTCACAAACATGAGATGGAACATCTGGACCTCAACTTATCAGCTAAGGGGGAAGAGAAAATTCCACTATGGGGCTGGAAAACCAATGGCAGGTAACGCCGCATTACATACCTCAGGTGCCCACCCAACAAAAGTAATTTTATGGACACCATATGGCTAGTTCTTGTGACTCCTTTGCAAGTGTTCAAGATTAGAAGATTTTGAAACACAGTCATAGGGCATATGCTCCAGATTCCGCATGAGGGGATACTAAACAAACATTTTTTGATGAGGCCCTTTTGAAAGTCACAAATACTGAGAGGGAGTCCCCCCTACAGCCTAAAATGAAAAATCTAAATGAATCTGGCCCACTGACATGTGTTCTGTAGTACACTTCTGTAGCACTAAGGATCAGAAATGTAATTACAAGTAATTGATCCACTCTATAATACTGCAGTTTCTACATTTGTTTGATGATCCCTTGAGGATAACTGATAGTAGGATGAAGAATATTGGTGACCTTGGGACTCAGCATTAATACCAGATAAAACAACACACCACATTTGATTACCTCCACTCCCAAAGGGTTTTTTTTTTGTGTGCAAAAATTGTACAGCTTGCAATCATGGTATAAGTGCCAGTGAATTTGTGAATTCTGACTTGGGTATCAAAGTAAGTTTCGGGGAATTTATTTTATGTAATACTGGTTTCATGGTATTCATCTTTGCTTGTCTCTGTCCATGTATTTATGTGGGATAAACCATTTGGCCAGTAAAAGAAAGGGTGCTTGAACACCAAAGATATATACAAGCGGGCAGCTGTGGAACCTTAGTAGGTCACCACTTGTTGAGACTCATGGTTAGGATGCCAGTAAAGCAAAACTGGTGAGCATTGAGCATGTGCCTCCAAGGCATAGGGGAGGCAACATAGTCCAGATCTTATTTGAGAAAGAAGAAACCAGATGGATTTTTACTCTCAAGGCATTATAGCCATAGGGCTAAACAAGGATCGAGATTACAGTGTGTTTCTGTATTCCTAAAGTAGTAATCTGGAAGGAACCATCAGCTTTTTATTCTGTTTACCTGTGTAGTTTGTAGGCATGAGCAATGATCGTCTCTATTGCACCCTCCTAATTTCATCAGGATTTAAATGTAAATAAAGGTACTTAAGCCTGGTGTGAAAACCTGCTTGACTCCATAGCAAAGGTCATGCCCCAATTCATATAAGGCATCCTGGAATTTTATTATGTTTTGTTGCTTAATCCAGTAGTAGTTATATCTTACTCGTCAGTACTGTTGCTGTGCTCTGCAGTCCCTATGTTCTTGTGTTATGCTGGCCATGAAGCTTTTCAAGTTATAGTTTAGTGCCCTGCTGTTTTCTGTAAATTAAAGTGTATCTGAGTTAGAAAAAAAAATGATTTTAGAGAATACAGGGACTTCACAAGACAAGTAAACAGAACTGAATGACAGTATAACTTCTGCTGGTTTGTGCAGGTACACATTGTCTGCTCCCATGATACCTTGTATGAATGACCATTGCAATGAAGACCAAATGATTTTCACACCTTGGCAAAACAGAGTGAAGTAAATTCATTTATATTTCAATTATAATGAAATTAGTGGGATTAAGAAGAGAGGTCTACAATAACACTACAAACTTCTAATATACCTGTAAAGAAAATAGGTTGAGGAGACTTTGCCTTTAATGAATAGCTGTCTTTACCTAATTTCTTTTCAGATAGTTCAAAGATACAAATTTTGCATTCAAGATGTGTACATTATAATCTTCCTGTCTGGACTGCGACATAATTTTGCCTGTACTACAAGTTTATGTGGATGAATATTGTATTACTGTAAAATTAATAAGACAATGTAAACAAATTTAACATAAAACAATTATAAATATTTATTGACTCATTTAGGACATTATGAAGTAAAACACATATTTGTGGATGGTAGTTAGGTTATTTGAAGGGAAGCATTTTTTTACTGCAGTGTATTGAAGAGTAAAATATTATTAAGTGAGATTTCAGGTAATTACCTCAGTCTCCTGTAAATACTGACTTGTGTGATACAAATGCATGCACATTAAGCACCTTTTTGGCACATTATTGCAATTTTCTTACCTTGTTTATATTCCTACAAACACACACACACACACCACACACACTAAATCCCACAAGGCAAGTGGGTAGTAGGGCAAGAGGGAGAAGGGATGGGAGCATCAAGAGGTGGAACTTGGCTGAGAAAAGTACTAGGGAGGGTGGGCAGAGGGAGGATAAAAGGGGAAGGACAGTACCAGTGGAAAAAGAAGGGTAAAGGATGGACTCAGGAAAGGAGGGCTAAGTAGAGCAGGGAGGGGTAAAAGGAGTGGAGAGCCATATGTGCCAACGCAGGGAACCTCGGAAACAAAATTCCCCAACCTTGAGGCTACCATTGTGATGGTGAACTTGGATCTGGTGGCCATAAGAGATTCATGGTGCACTGGCAACAACAGCTGGTAGGTGGTCATGCCGGCTTGCATCTTGTTTCAAAAGGATAGAGCAGAGAGGAAGTGGAGGTTTGTTTTATATCTAAGGAATGGTATAAAGGCCACAGAAATTCAAGGACATAGTGGGGAAAAGGAGGGGCTGGACATTCTTTGTGTTGGCATAGAGATGGGGTCCAGAACATTTATATGCACAGAGGTGGTGTACAGGCCACCAGCGATGGAGGAAGAATTGGATAGGGTTTTGGGAGAGGTCATGGGCAAAATGGCCAGCAAAGGGGAAGCAGTAATCATGGTTGAATCCTGGCCACACCTACAACTAGAAGAAGTGTCATCTTAGACTCCCTGTAAGAAGCCTTTCTCAGGCAGCTGGTTACAGATCCCACTGGAGACTGGGCAGTGCTGGATCTGGTACTTACATATAGGGACAGCATTATAGATATTACAGTGGGTAGCTCCCTGTGTACAAGTGATTGTACAGTGTGGTTTGGCATTCCAACTGGGCAGGAGAAAAAGTACAGTAGGACAGGGGTCCTGGACATCAGAAGAGCAGAGTTTTAAGAAATAGTAGACTACCTTAGGAAATACCTGGAAGGGGGGATAGCCGAGGGTGGGTGGAGACATAATGGAATAGAGTAAAGAGGGGATAACTAAGGTAACACAAAACTGTTTAAAGGTAATAAGCAAGGGTAAGAGGAGAAAGTGACACTGTGGTTTTCAAAGGAGGTGGCTATGGTGGTAAGAGAGAGAAGAACACAGCTTTCAGGAAGTACAAAGAAACCCAAATTAAGGTGGACAGAGAGGCATATCTATAGAAACAAAGGGAGGCAGGAAGGAGGGTAAGGACAGCAAAGGCTCAGACTGAGGAAAGGATCACCCTAGAGTTCAAGAATAGGGATATGACTTTCTTCAGGTACGTGAATGAAAATAGGAAGGATACGGATGGTATAGTGAAGATAAAAAGACAAAGGGGTTAGAGAGATGGTGCAGAGAAAGACCAGGAAGAAGCTAATATTTTGAATGAATACTTGGTCTTCACAGTGCAAAGTGGGCAGGCTGACATGCATTAACAGTCACCGGGGGAATGGACACAAGTCCATTTACAGAAAAGAGAGAGTCTGCTGGGGCACTGGAAGACCTAAAGGAAAACAAGGAAATTGGTTGGGACAGGATCAATCCAAGGATAACTGAGGATGGTGCTAACCATCCCTCTGTCAACACTATTTAGAACCTTATTGGAGACGAGGTTGGTTCTACAGAAATACAGGGAGGGCCAATGTGCTCCCTTTGCACAACACCGGCAGCAGGGAGGAGGCCAGCAATTACAGACCAGTCAGTATCATCAGTGGTGGGGAAGTTAATGGAGTCCTGCTTTAGGAGAGAATGATGAAGTTCCTGGAGATATATAGGCTGCAGGGCCACTGGCAGCATGGCTTCACAGGGTGGAGGTAATGCCAGACAAATCTCATAGATTTCGTGGACTAACTTTGTTGACCAGGAGAGGGCAGTGCATGTGGCCTATCTGGACTTCAGTAAGGCCTTTGACACTGCACAACACAGAAGGTGATAAAGAAACTTAGCAGCCTGGAGATGGGGAGAAAGAGGTGAGCTGGGTATGTAACTGGTTGAATGGTGGAAGACAGAGGGCGGTGGTAAGCATCAGTCACTTGGAGGACAGAAGTCAAGCAAAGTCAAGTCAAGCAAAGTCAAGAACCTAGAGTGGGGAAACCTGGGGGCTGTGTATAAGATGGAGGGGTACCTACAGTTACCAAGAAATAATGGAACCTTGGGATGATCATATCTGATGATCTCAAGGTGACAGGGCACAATGACAAGGCAGTAGACAAGGCAAGATGAACATTTGGGTGCTTACAGAGGGGGATTTCTAGCAGCAGAAGGGAGGTGGTGCCAACCCCACCTCCCCCACCCTCACTCTCCCCTGCTCCCTGTCCCATGCCCTTTTAAAGCTGTTTACAGATTTACATGATACCGCCCATTCTGGTAGTGTGTTCCATTTTGCTACCACCCTCTCCATGAAATAGTGTCTCCTCATTTCCTCCAAAATCTCCCCCATTCTTAGCCCATGCCCCTGGAGTACCTCCCCCTCCTTAGCTTAAAGACCCTATCTTCCCCATCCTTATTGATTCCCTTCAAATATTTGAATCCCTCTATCATGTCCCCTCAGTCCCTTATATCCTCCAGGGTGTACATATTCAGATCTCCCAACCTACTCTCATAGTCTTTCCCCTCCATTCCACATATCGTCTTTGTTGCCCTTCTCTGCACCCTCTCCAGTAGCCTGATATCACTGTTCAGGTATGGCCTCCAAAACTGCACACAATATTCCAAGTGCGGCCTTACCAGAGATGTGTAGAGGGGCAAGATCACCTTTATTCACCTGGATGAAAACCCATTTGCTATGCACACTAGCATTTTGTTCGCTTTTGCAGCTGCTCTCCTACACTGGGCAGTATTGTTCATGGTCCCTGTTACCATTACCTCTAGGACCTTCTCCTCTTTAGTGATCCCCAGCTTAACCCCCCCAGCCAGTAGCCAGTATTCTCTCCTTGGGTTCTACACCCCGAAGTGCATAACCTTACACTTCTTTGCATTGAACCCCAGCTGCCACCTCTCTAACCACTCCTAGTTTGCTTAGATTCCCCTGCAGCTGCTTCCATCCTTCCTCTCCATCCACCACTGCTCCCATTTTGGTGTCGTCTGTGAACAGACTTACCTTGCTCACCACCCCATGTGCAATGTCTGATATGAAGAGCCCAAATAATACTGGTCCCAGCACAGAGCCCTGTGGCACTCCGCTCATCACCGGCTTCGGAGTTGAGAGCTCACCTCCCACCACCACCTGTTGCAGCTTCCCACTCAGCCAGCTTGTAATCCAGTTTGTCATTTTTGCCCCTACCCCTACACCAGTTAGCTTTCCCCAAGTCACCCATAAGGCACTGAATCAAAAGCCTTGCTGAAGTCCAAGTAAAGAACATCCACCGCACGACCCTTATCCAGCTCACCTGTCACCCAGTTATAATATTGAATCAGGTTGGTTTGACAGGACTTCCCCAAAATAAACCCATGCTGCCTCACATCCTGCAGGCCATAGTCCTCCAGGTATGACACAAGCCTTTCCTTTAGAATCATTTCCATAAGTTTGCACACTATGGAGGTGAGACTTACCGGATGATAATTATCCAGTTTGTCCCTTGGTCCACTCTTGTGTAACGACACTACATGTGCCATCCTCCAATCCAGTGGCACACTTCCCGACTCCAGTGAGGTGCTGTACAGATCTGTCAGTGGCTCCTCCAACACCTCTGCCATCTCCTTCATCACCCTGGGGTGGATACCATCTGGTCCTGGTGCCTTGTCTACCCTTAGGGCCCTCAGTCCCTCTAGGACACTACCTCCCTCAATCCTTCCATCTGTTACCTCCTCTCCCCCTGTCCCCACTCTCCCAGCCCATGATGGTAGCAGTCTCCCTTTTTCTTCCATGAACACTGTGCAAGAGTATTCATTCAGTGCTACCGCCTGTTCCTCACCCTTTTCCGTCCACTCCCCACCCTTTTCTATCCTCACTATTGTCTCTTTGCCCTTCCTTTTCTCTCATGTATCTGAAAATGTCTCCCCCCCCCACCAAGTCCCTGCATTAATCTCAGCTCCCTCTGGGCCTTAGCTTCTGTCCTTTTCTGTTCAACTCCTTGGACAATCTTGCATACTCCTCCCTGTCCCCTTCCTTCCCCATCCTCCTATACCTCTGTTGCACCTCTCATGTTACCCTCACCACCTCCACTACCTTGCTGTTCAACCAACATAGTTTTCTTGCTCTGCTCCTCTTACTCTTTGTCTTGGTGCAGGCTTCTGTTGCCTCTGTAATCCCCTAATTAATAATATCCCTTTTCTGCTCCGCATCCATCTCCTGCTTTGTGCCCTCCAGTTTCCCTTTCAGTACTTCCCACATCCTCCCACAGTCCACCCCCTGAAGTTTACCACCCAGGTTACTGAGTTCTCTGACTCCCTGCACATCGTGATATTAATCCACGTCGCTTGGTGATTGCTGTCAGCTAGTGGGTCCTCCACCCTTATTTTTCTTACTGCCTCCCCATTCAACAATACCAGATCTAAAGTGTTCTTTAACCTAGTAGGTCCACTGACCAACTGCATCAGAAGACTCTCCTGGATGGCATCCAGGAGCACTTGCTCCTTAGCACTGGAGGTGACTGGAATGCTCCAGTCAACCCCCCCCCCCCAGCAAGTTGAAATCCCCCATGATGACCAGCTTCCCTTTTCCATACCTTTCTGGTTTGTCCCACTAGTTCCCTGTCAAGCTTCTCAGACTGGGATGGTAGCCTGTATACCACCCCAAACCTCAGTTTCCTACCCCTTGAGTCTAGGAGCTGCAGCCAGATTGCCTCTGTTCTCTTTTCCTCCCCCTTGTCCCTTGTGCATTTGATCCCATCCCTCACATAGACTGCCAACCTCCTCACAATCCTTCCTGTATAATTTGTACCCTGGGATTGCCAGATCCCAGTCCCGATGCTTGGTTGCCTATGTTTTCATGACAGCCACAGCATCCACCCTCCACACTGCCAAGAGTGCCTGCAGCTCAGCTGATTCGTTGACTAAGCTTCTCACATTCAGCAAGACCACCTTTCATCCTGTCCCCTTCCTTTCATCACCCTCCATCTCCTCCCTTCTACTCCCTCTCTTTTTGGCCTCCCTGAATCCTTCCCTGCTAAACTGGGGGAGTAGGCTGTGCCTTTGCTCTATTGGATCCCTGCCTACCTGCTGTCCACTTGCCACCCCCCAACTAGTTTAAATTCACCTTTGTCACAATATGCCTCCCCAGCCTTTGCTTTAATACCTCCTTCCCCTCCCCATCAGATGCAGCCTATCCCTTATAGACAGACTGTTATTATCCCAGGTCCTGCCCCAGCTGCCCACAACCCCATACCCCTTAGTTCAACACCATTCCATCAACCATGCATTCAACTCCCCAATCCTCTCTTTTCTCACTGTGCTTGCGCAGTGTACTGGGAGCACCTCTGAGAAGGCCACAGACTCCCCAGTCTCCGAGTCCTTGCACAGCCTTCACACTTCCTCAAACCTCTCCCTTGCTACCTCCACCATTTACCCCACTAGGTCATTTGTCCCCACATGTACAACAATGTGTGGTTTACTCCTACCCCTCCTTCCACACTTTAGGATTGCCTGTCCTACCTTGTCTGCCTTTAATCCTGGTATGGACTCCATCCATATCCGACTGTGCTTCTCCCCCTTCCTGCCCCATCTGATCCCCATGAATATGGAGTCTCCCAACACCAGTACACCCCCCTTCTCTTTCCTTGTGCCTGTTGCCACCCCCCACCCATGTTCTCATTCCCGGGGCCACTCAAGATGGTACTTTAACCATTTGCCCCAGTGTCTTCCCCCTGCCCCTCTAAATTGAGACCTCTCCCCCTCCTCCTGTTTGACTGCCAACCTCCTTCTCCCTCCTTACTTCTCCAAGAATTATCCCTCCCCCTGCCATGACATGCTCAGTCTCTCCACTTATAATGCCCCTCACTCCCTTCTCTTCGTGATGTACTATCCCTTTTTCAGTCTTCTCCTGGGTCCTCCTCTTCCCCATGTGTTATTAGAATAGCAAATATGTTCCCTACCCTCTTTGCATTACTATGTGTTTTCTGGGTTTCTAGGTATAACACACAAAAGTAAGGGAGGTAGGAGGGGCACCTGTGACAAATGGAGTTTGTGGTGTAGTATTAAGCAGGGAAAATAGGGCAGACTAGACTGACTGCCAGTTCTTTTCAGCCAATACATCCTATGTTTCCATGTTTCTATGGGTACAACTGTTAAATTATTCACTGAAACATCCAAGAGTATGCCTCTCTCCAGTACATTTGCAGAGAATGATCATTACATGAACCATTTAAAAACTGTCTGGACATGTCTAAGTCAGGTTGAAAAACCATGGCCACATTTAGAAATCTAGTCATAAGTGGACTTTACTGCTGAAAGAATGCTCACTACATACCTAAATGAACCCAGAAAACCAAACCCTAGGGCAGAGCCATTGTCGTACAAGAAGTCTAAGAAATCCATTTGGCAACCTCTTGATCAAGTTGTCTATTATGTTGGTTATCCACCCACTAGCATACTATCAGTAAGGATATTTAGCATCTCTGGTGACATAGTACTGTACCTCCAACTAGAGCTACATGTCTCCCCGAACATGAACAATTGGCATTTTTAAAAGTCAACTTGCCCACACTGAAATACATTTGTAACCTACAGTACATAAATTAGGATTAAAAAAATCTAATTTTTATAATCTCAATATTTCCACAAACTATGTTTTTAAAATGTCTCAATTATGACATCTAGTACCCCTCCCAGCAGGGTGTCCAATCTTTTCTTAGTGAACTAGGTCCTCTTGCTAATTCCCAACAATCTGTATCCAAATTCTATAAGATTTTATATAACTGGGCCTACCCAGTCTGCTTTGCTGCTTTAACTTATTGGACTCTGTTTTTTGCCTATCATGAGTTCGACTGGAACTCCTTATAGCACAATTGTCATAAATATAATACCCAAGACAGGCTCTGCCCTACCCAATTCCATATATTGCACAACCTATATTACTCTCCACAAAAATTATTTAAGTTCGGTCTTCTCCCAGCACCCATTTGTAATCATTGCCAGCAACAGAGGGCTCTCTGTACCACATCTTTTGGATCTGTCCCAAAATTACTTCACTCTGGACTAGCATTCAGCAAAAAATAGACCCATTATTGGGCCTGAATGACCTATTTACCCCAGAAATCTGTCTTTTGGGTGATTATATCAAAAGCTCAGTGCCCACTAGAAGATATCATATGGCCCTCATCTCCATGTCTGTTAAAAAAGTGGTTCTACACCACTGGAAGGACAGTGATGATATTTCCTATTCCGAATGGCTCAATGAGCTCCTAGCAAACCTCAGGACACAGAAAGCGATAGCAAGTCTCAATAATAGACTGGAGAGATATATGAAAATATGGGACCCCTTCCATACTTTGTAATCTTTAATATAATAATACCAGTATGTACTGTATCCAGTTCCTAGACTCACCTGGTTTTGTTAATTGACTGTGTCGAATAGGTGAGAGAGGGGAATTAGTGGTTGTGGGGTGTAGGAATGGGAAAGGGTGGTGGAGGGAGGGATGGTGGAACAGTTCCAGTGCATTGTGTACCTCATGATAAATGTATCTTGTTCTTGTGGACCTGTTCTCAATTTTGCTAAAATTCAATAAACTTTGAATTGAAAAAAAAAGTCTCATTTTTTAAAGATAACTGACTAAACTACTCCATGCTACCCTACTTTCTCCTGAATGGAGGAAGTTGTGAATTTGTGTGATTTCTACACCAGACCCTTATAAATGATTTGTTCTTAGTGGATAGTGATGTCTCAGAGATGCAGTTACAGTGTAAGCATTTTATTCTCAGCTATGCCAAAATTCAGGAGAAATATACATACCGCCCTGGGTGCAAAAGGGCAGCCCCCCCCATCAGCAGTCTGGGATCTACTCAATTGAGACCCCAAAATGATCTTGTATTTACACAGTATTACATGATTAGGGATATTGTTTCAGTTTCCCTTATCTACATACAAAATAAGCACTTTCCCAGTCCATAACAGCAGTTTTTGCCTGAAATGTGTGGCTGCCTCATATTAAACTAACTAACCTTGGGTTTTCTTGCAGTAGTAGAGAACAATGCATTCTTCTTTCCTGCTAGCACTTTTCCACATTCAGCATGCTCAATAAAATTCAGATCTCATGAAAACTAATCATAGCAGCATGTAAATAAATGGTCACTCAGCAATTCTAAAAGGCATTTAGTACTAGTAGACTAATAACTCTAACAACGGATTTCACTGAAACCTAACCTATAGCAAGCAGTAAATACATTTCTATCATTAGTAATTTCACATATAGGGAATACAAGTATGACAGTATGTATATATGGCAGATCACAAGTGTATATATGAAAGATCCATAAGTGCATGCTACCCATCCTCCGCTTGATATCCTTGGAAAGTGCTATCACAATAAAATAAGGATCTGCCGTGTTATATAGCCTGTAACACTTGAGCACATGACAAGACCTAAGTGCACTATAATGTCATTTCAGAATACATCTGAGACAACATTGCAAAATAGGTACAATGGGCCAGATATTCAAAACTTAGCACTGTGGCAAAATTAGCACTGCATGGCGTGCAGAAATAGCCCAGAACCATTTGCATGCTATATTCAAAGGAATAGCCCCAGGGCTAAATCTGTTGAATATAGTGTGCAAATGATGGTGTGCAAATAGGGCCTTGAGTGCAGTGCAACCATAGCCCAGCAGATAATACAGCTCCTAGTACAGCAACCAGGCAGTGTAAACTACAACAGCAGCCCAGTGCACACAGATGTAAAGTAAGGCAAAGGTGAACTACATTGCCAATGTGTGTGTTAGCAAAGAAATGGATTCTCAAAAATTGTAAACAACAGTGCAGACCAAATACTGCAGAACTGTGCTATGGTTCTGATAGATTTGCGTGGGGCAAACTTGTTTGTGTGGCTCTCATACATTTGCCCAGTGCTAACACATTTGCCCGTTGCCATATTTTGCTATATTCAAAAGTGCTATACAAATGAGCCTACTTAGGCAATCCGTTGGCAAACAGCCATAGTAGCATGTCATTATTGCCTGATTTCCAAGTAGTTTCAGGTGGACTGCCCAGAACTATTGCAGGGTACACACAGCTCCACCTGTAGGTAGGACTAGAACTGCAGGTTGACAGTTGCAGGCTGGGTCTCCCCACAGCACCACCTGTAAGTCAGACTGGAGAAACTTGTTAGTAGCTGCAGGCTATGTCTGTACACAGCAGCAGAGTCTAGTGGGCCCCAGGGTACTAGCACCACAGCCACAGGTGTTGATGCTGCATGCCATGGACATACTGTAGTCCCTGCTACAGTGCATAGCAGATGCTGCAGTACCATAGTGGCTGGTTTTGAGAGGGACACAATGCCTATGGTGTATTAGGCATCAATGACTGCTGCTCTCCACGTGGTGAAAGGACCATCTGGCAGGTGTGTTCTGACAGTGGACACCACTGTCATGCTGTCCTTTGTCCCACATACTCTGCATCACTGGCATTGGAAACTCACAGTAACATACACATGGCTGGCTGTGTGTGCCGTGGTGTCTGTACAGATGTGAAGTTTGTGCCCGGGGGGGGGTGACACATACCATCAGGCATACATACACAGAAACATATGTACAGTGGGGATGGCCCCAGCCTTGTGGCAAAACACAGTATAAGGTGCAGCTTGGTCACCTGTGCACCCTCCCCTCAACAGCCTCCAGTTCCGTAGTGCTGCATGTGTGTGCTGGAATGTGCTGGTGTACCCCAGTGGAGGGACTGGAGGTGTGTGCTGTATGGCCACACTGCCAGTTATTTAATACTTCCATAGGTATTTATCATTGTGTTGACTGAGTAGCCACAGTGGACCATGGCCTATTATCAGGAATGACCCAGAGCAACTACATGTGACGATGCAGTGTACAATAAATACATACAACATACAACAACACACAATTCACATATAGCAATGCAGTTAGTTTGCTGTTGCAAGTGGAGTTTTAGTTCTGTTGTATAATGTGCATGATTGTTTGCTTCCAAGCAATGTTGAGGCATTGTATTCCACAGTGTGGATGCCTGTGCATATACAGTGGCCCAGGGTAGCCATCCACCCTTGCTACCTCCTCATTGGCTGCATACAGCATTGTTCACTGTTGCTGCTGTATCCATGCCCCCTATCCTTGTTTTGCCCGGAGTTAAGACTACCTTTTCATAGGCGGTAATTTGCACTGTGCTACATGTCATGCTAATGCTCGTTGCACAGCACTATAGTTTTGAATATACTGTTGCATCTGTATGCATGTCCCCACCCCTCACTTTGCACTGTGAATACATTATCTTTTAGCACCAACACTAACACGTTGTGCCGGAGCTATTTGGCCTTTTGAAATTAGCAATCTGGTACAAATGCAGCGCAATTGTGATACAATCAGTTTGCGCCCAGCACAACATTTTGAATATCTGAGCCAATAAGTACTAACATCCGAAGAATTAACGCTAGGGTACAATATAAATTTAGGGAGGCTGACATAGTATTCTTAGATACTTAGGATCAATTCTTTGGGAAACCACGGATCTATGCAATGATGACTTACATCTAAACAAAGCAGGTAAATAAATCTTTGGAAGAATATAAGCATACACATTGTATAATATATATATTTCTGTATAACAAACCAATCACACACACACACACACAAAAAAAGTAGATAAAAATGTGGGGAGTAGTGCAATGTAATGGCTGTGGGGCAGCAGTCTTCCAGGAATCTTTCTGGAGGCTGAGATGCTGCCCTATTTGCAGACAACTCTCTGCTCTGAGGGAGGAAGTTGCCCGTCTTCAGGCCACACTGAACAGTAGTAAGGGAACCTTCCACCAGGCCACAGCAGATGGTAGGAAGGGAACCTCCCCCATCCAGGGAGCACCAGAGCCACCACCACTACCTCAGAGGTTGCGAAGAAAGCACAGCAGTTGGACCACAGTGGGCTCAAGGAGGGTGAGGATGGTGGAACAGAAGCACACCCAGTCAGTTGTTCCACTCCACAATCCATACACCATTCTGGGGGAGCATAGCTCCCCTATGGATGCACCCGCAGAGGAGACTAAGGAGGCTGAGGACAACTGTCACAAGGGAGGTCCACAGGAAGGAGGCAGAGGGCACCACAAGGAAAGGAAGCAGCTCCTGGTGGGGGACTCAATTATTAGGGGGCTAGAACTTGGGGGAGCAGGGAGAACTGAAGTAAGGTGCCTGCCTGGTGCCATGGCTTGGAGGGACAGGAAGCACATCCTCAGGATCACGAGAACAGCTGCACAGGAGTCTGAGCTGGATGTCACTGTCCACCTAGGGACAAATGACTTGGCTCATCATGAGATTAGAGCAGTGCAGAGGGACTTTGTAGAATTGGGGAGGGGTTTAAGACAAGTAGCACACACAGTATCCTTCTCAGAGGTGCTGTCTGTCAATGGCATGAGTGAGGCAAGGGTACTTTGCACCATGCAGTTTAATGAATGGTTGAAAAAATGGTGTGGAGCACAGGGGTTTGGCTTCATTGGGGACTGGGGTTCCACCTGGAGGGACACCAGCCTATACTGGCAGGATGGTCTGCATCTGTCCAGGAAGGGAACAAGTCTTTTGAGCAATCGGTTTAAATGCTTCATTGGCAAGCTTTTAAACTAGTCAAGGGGGGAGGCACTGATAAGCAGCAGGAAAATCCCATCCTCTCCCTACAAAACAGGGTACTAAATGAGAAAAAGACAGAGGTAGAAACGTCAGTGGGGAATGCTGCAACAGAAGGTAAAGCCATCAAAAAATGGAGAGCAATGAGGACCAATGCCCGTAGTCTGAGTAGCAAGCTTTCTGAATTAGTGGCCTTGATGGAGGAGGAACATCTGGATATCATGACAGTCACAGAAACATGGTACACACAAAACCATGGCTGGGATGTAAACATACCAGGATACACTATCTACAGGAGGGACAGGGAGGGTAAAAGAGGAGGAGAAGTAGCTCTTTACATAAGTGAAGGAATCAAAGCAACAGAACAAAAGGGTAAACAGGGAGGAAAAGAAGCACTGTGGGTAAATTTGGAGACCAGCAATGGCACCACAATCCACACAGGGGTTGAATACAGACCCCCTTCTCAGGGGGAGGAAATGGACAAGGAAATGATAGAAAGTATACTTAGAATGGCAGAAAAAGGGGAGATATTGCTGATGAGTGATCTGAATATGCCAGATGTTAACTGAGTGCAGTTGCAGCAGCCACTTAGAAGAGTGGGGTTATTCTAGATGCCCTACAGGGGGCATGCCTTAGACAGCTAGTATTGGAGCCCACTTGAGAGGGAGCAATCTTAGACCTGGTTCTCTCAAATGGAGATGAAGAGAGGATCACAGATGTTGAAGTGGGTATCCAGCTGGGAACTAGCTACCATCAAACAGTATGGTCCACAATAAACACAGCAATAGAGTCAAGCCATACAAAGGCAAAAGTACTGGACTTTAGGAGGGCTGACTTTGCCAAAATGGGTGAGTGCCTAAGGAATGCACTAGCAAATGGGCAGGAAGGAGGGTGGAAGAACAATGAGAATAATAAAACTGCCATCACAGAGGTAACAAGCCTTTGTGTGAAGCAAGTAAGCAAACGAAATGATGTAAGAAACCACTATGGTTCTCAAAGGAAGTGGCAGTGAAGGTTCAAGAAAAGAAAGCATTCAGGAAGTACAAGGAATCACAGAAGGAGCAGGACAGAGAACTGTATCAGTTAAAGCAAAGGAAGCTGGGAAGGCAGTCAGAACAGCAAAGGCCCAAACCGAGGAAAAGATAGCCAACTCAGTTAAGAAGGGGGATAAAACCTTTTATAGGTGCATCAGGGAGTGAAGGAAGACCAAGGGAGGGATAGTGAGGCTTAATAAAGGGGAGAGAGAATGGGCAGAGGGTGACTGTGAAAAGGCAGAGATACTAAACAAATATTTTTGCTCAGTATTTACAAAGGAAGAGGGGGAGGTACCTAAAACAAACAGTAGAAACACTCTGGATACAGAAGTTGATACTAGCCCATTTACAGAAGAAAGGGTTCTGAAAGAACTCTTAAAACTGAAGGTGGAAAAAGCAATGGGGCCTGATGGGATTCATCCCACAATTCTAAAGAACTAAGGTAGAACTAGTGACACCACTGACTACCCTCTTTAACAAACCATGGGAGGATAGAGTGGTACCCGAGGACTGGAGAAGGGCAGATGTGATTCCCCTTCACAAAAGTGGGAGCAAGGCAGAAGCAGGAAACTACAGACCTGTTAGTTTAACCTCAGTGGTAGGGAAAATGATGGAATCACTTCTGAAGGAAAGAATTGTCGAGTATCTAGAGGCCAGAGGGGCACAGGACCCAAAGCAGCATTGATGCACAGTGGGAAGGTCATGCCAGACAAATCTGATAGATTTCTTTGACTGGGTGACCAAAGTAGTAGATCAGGGAGGGGCTGTGGACATGGCCTACCTAGACTTTAGCAAGGCATTTGACACAGTCCCACACAAAAGATTAATATACAAGTTAGCCAGCCTGGGAGTGGGTCCCAAGACGACAGTCTGGGTAAAGAATTGGCAGGAGAATGGGACACAGAGAGTAATAGTAAATGGAGTCCACTCTGAAGAAAGGGGGGTTACTAGTGGGGTACCGCAGGGTTCAGTATTATGACTGGTCCTCTTCAATGTCTTTATAAGCGACATCGGAGAGGGACTGGAAGGAAAAGTATGTCTCTTTGCAGATGAATCAACAAAGTCCAAGAGGGTAGCATCTTTCAAAAAAAGAGGTGTGCAAGAACAAGGGGGCACAATTTGAAGATAGAGGGGGTGCAGCTCAGAGGTAATTTAAGGAAGTATTTTTTCACAGAGAGGGTTGTGGATGCATGGAACGGCCTTCCGGAAGAGGTTGTGGAGTCAAAAACAGTGGTGGAATTCAAGCATGCATGGGACAGTCATAAGGCAATTCTAGGGGGTGGGGGTAGGAAGAAGTAGGCTGCTGGTTAACTAGGATCTGCAGCTTATCCATTAGGTAGGGAAATGGGCAGACTGGGTGGGCCAAGCGGTCCTTATCTGCCATCAAATTCTATGTTTCTATGTTTCTATGTTTAAGAACCATAGCAGGGGCCCTTTCAGTAAAAACGCAAGCAAAAAAACTGGAAAATGGGGGGGACCAAGAAGATATCAGGAGTTAAACATTCTATCATTAAATGCAAGAAGCTTAACTGACAAAAAAGATGATTTAGAATAAATTATGACGTCTGAAAATATACATATATGTGGGGTGACAGTGACTTGGTGGACAAACAAAAACTAGAGTAAGGATATACCAGGTTACAAAGTTTACTATGTAAACAGACATGATAAACGTGGTGGGGGAGTGGCACTTTATGTCTCAAACAATCTGGAATCCTGTGAAGTCAGGAACACACTACCATACTATAAAGTGGAACAAGTATGGGTGTCAGTCTGCCCCCAAATAACAAAAAAAAACTACTGGTGTGTGTAGGCTATAGAGCTCCAAATCTATCAGCTGAGGAAAATAGTACATTCTTTGACATGTTAGAACACATTGATCCAGGATCTGAAAGCATTATTATGGGTGATTTTAATCTCCCCGATATAGACTGGGAACTAAATAAAACCAAATCACAAAGTGGAAAGAGACTTCTAGAATATGTAGAAGTAAACAATATGCAGCAATTAACTAGCAAAGCTACAAGGGGTGAGAATATCTTAGATTTACTACTTAGTAACATCGATACTGGAATGATAGACTGCAAGGTGAGAAAACCTCTATGTGGCAGTAACCCAATCCCAATACCTGCACTCTGCTCTCGACTCCGGCAACCTGGCCAGTGCAGTGTTCATTGACCTCTCCAAGGCCTTTGACACTGTCTGTCACCCCCTCCTATTCAACTCTCTCCACCAACTTGGTTTCTCTGCTGGTCCCCTTGCCTGGTTTTCCAGCTACCTCTCTGCTAGATCCCAGTGTGTAAAAATCAACGGCTCCCTCTCCAACATTTGACCCATTAGCTCTGGGGTCCCACAGGGCTCAATCCTGGATCCCATTTTCTTCAGTCTCTACCTCAACACTCTCCCCAGCTTCTGCAATAACAAGATGCTCCTCTATGCAGATGATGCAGTTCTCTTTGCCTCACACCCAGATCCCTCCACTGTCCAATCATCCCTTCAACTCACCTACAACCAAACAGAAAGGTGGTTTCTTGATCACAGACTAGTCATAAATCTTAAGAAAACCAAATCAATGCTCTTCTCTCACCACCAAAATAAAGCTAGAAGTGCCCCCCCTCCTGATTATCCCCAACTCTCAGCTCCCATTACAGCAAGTGCCCATATACAAATACCTAGGCATCACTTTCAATACTGCCCTCACCTTCCACACCCACATCAATGCTCTTTCCTCCACCATAAACTCTCAGATTGGCCTACTTAACTGCCATAGGGATTGCCTGCCCCTCGCTGCCCTCCAGCTGGCCATCACCTCCTCCGTCCTGTCCCTAGTGGACTACAGCTTGCCCATCTATGCTGTAGCTGATAACACCACCCTCTCCAAAATCCAGCTCTCCATCAATATGGCCTGTAGGCTTCTGACCGGGGCCTCCAGCGGCACCCACACCTGCCTGCTCTATTCTTCCACCAACCTGCTCAACTTCAAGGAATGTCTGCAGTATCAGACCTGCCTTCTTGCTAAGAAATCCCTGCTCAGACTCTCCCCCCCAGGAGTCTCTGTCTCCCTACCATGGTCATCCTCATCCATTTCCACCTGCAGCTCTGTTAAAGCCACCTTCAAAGTGCCCAGAACCAAGACCTCCCTCTCCCAGAGGTCCTTCTTTTATTGAGCCCCCACCTGGTTCAACTCCTTCCCTACCTGCATCACCAACACTGCCAAATTTGGTCCCTTCAAAACCGCTCTCTGGAACCATCTCTTTAATGTCTGCTGCTGTAGGTGCAACTAACCCTGCCCCCCCAATCCTACTGCAGGACCTTTCCCTGCCTGGCCCCCCTAATCTCGACAAGGTCCCCTGGACTGCTGATCCATCTTCCCCCTACCCCTTTTTACCTACCCCCATAGGTTTATACAAGGATGTATTCCACTGCAACTCCAGAGAAATTGTACATCTTTAATTGTAAATCTGTATTTTATACCAACATGTAACTAAGCGTATTCTGTGTTCAATGACTGCACCTGTAATGTTATCCAATGTTGTATTTGCACAATGTTCTATTGTCTTGCCCTCCCTGCGATGAGGTGCTTTTGTAAATGAGTCCCTGACTCAAAGGTTGTAAATCTGACTTGTTCAAATAAACAAACAAACAAACAAACAATATGATCAAATCAACTATCACATTCAACTGAAAACCACTGCCTAGAAACACTAGAGTGAGACAATATGGAGAGGCGGATTATACCATGATAGGTCAATACTTTGGGCTATGAAGTTGGAAAGAGGACTTCAAAGATCAGACCCTGGAAGTGAAATGGCAAAAAGTCACTGGTAAAACTGAGGACTGCTTAGATAAGTATATTCCAGTCATCACCAAATATAACAAAAAGGGCAAGATACCAACATGGTTTTCTAATAACATCAGAAAACTTATAAACCAACATAGGAAAGCTTTTAAAAATCTTAAGAGGAATTCCTCTGCTAAAAACAGCAAAAAAATATAAAAAGATATGCAAAATTTGTAAGACATCTATAAGAAAATCAAAAAGGGCGTTTGAGCTAAACTTAGCAACTACTACAAAGGACAACAAAAAGGCATTTTACAGTTACAACAACAGTGTAAGAAATCATTAGCCTGTTTCAGAACACCTTATAGTAGAAAACTAGAAAATAAAAGGCAAACTAGATAAGGAAACAGCACATAATATTTATTTTGTAAGTACATTCAAATTGACTTTTCATCTGTGGAATGGGAGAGACTGTGTGAGGGATTACCAAATAATGTGTGCAGGATAGAAGAAAAGGATGTGACCAGCAAGCTACAAAAATTAGACATTAACAAATCCCCAGGTCAAGATAACCTACACCCTGCCCTAATAAAAAGGATTGCAGGAGTTCTGGCAGGACCCTTAGCTGACATATTAAATACTTCAATGATTGAGTGCACTGTATTTCAGGACTGGAACAATGCCATCATAACCCCAATATATAAAAAAGGTTCCAGAAGTGACTGCAGTAATTTTAGACCTATCAGCATGACTTCTATAGTCAGTAAGTTAATGGGGGGGGCGCTTTATGAAAGACTAGATAGGAGAAAACTTGATATGGAGGGGTATTGTGGACATAAACCAACACAGTTTCCAAACTGGTCACTCCTGCCAGACCAATCAGTCAAATTTTGTTAAACTAGTAAGCAGTGCACTGAATGTGGGTTTACCAGTGGAAGTCTTACATTTAGACTTCTACAAGGCATTTGATGTCCTGCTGCTTAAACAGCTTATTGAAAGCCTGATATATATATGTTGATATCAGCATTGTAAAATGGGTTACATCCTGGCTAGAGGGAAGAAAACAAAGAGTTTCCCTGGCAGGTCACTTGTCACCCTAGGCATATGTCACTAGCAGGAGTAAGTTTTGGGCCCAATCTTGTTCAGTATATACATAGCACCCCTACAGACATCATCTGTTGTTGGAATATAAAATTTGCAGATGACGTTAAATTAAGTTGCATAGTGAGTAACAATCAGTCTATTCATCAGTTCCAAAACAAAATAAACTAAGTAGGGGAATGGGTAAAACAAAATCACTTAACCCTGAACCTTCAGAAGTGTAAGATCAAGCACATAGGTTACAAGAATAAAAAAGCCAAGTATTATCTCCATGGTAACCCCATTCCAGAATCTGACATGGAAAATGATTTAGGAGTGTTAATCACACTAGACCTCTCCTCATCGGAACAATGTAGGGCTGCGGCGAGTAAGGATAATAAAATAATGAGATGTATTTTCAGGAACATTAAAAGCAGAGATAGTAGTGTTGTGGTCCTATTGTACTTGTCTCTTGTGTGGCAACACTTGGATTACACATGCAGTTATGGGCACCACCCAAGAAAAAGGACATAAGGTTGATTGAGGGGGTTCAGAGGAAGGTAACCAAAAAAATAAAGAATCTAAGAGACGCTGACTATGAAGATAGGATTAGGGAACATGGCCTGTATAGTATGGAATACAGGAGACTAAGGGGAGAGTTATATCTAGTATATAAAGCTTTAACTAATAAAGACCTATGGGAAGCTGCAGCCTTAGACTGTAACACAAAAAGATGTAGTAGATTCCACCAATATCAACTTAAAGGTGAACTTTACAAAACTAACAAAAGAGGCCAGTGTTTAAGTTAGAGAGTAATTAGTTCATGGAATAGACTACCCAGTACTGTGGTTACTAGCACTACACTAGATAGTTTTAAGAAGTCCTTGGATGACTATATGGAAAACAAAAATATGCCTTTTTAAGGTAGAAACCAGTTGGAGTCCACATGGCCTACGGCTTCAGATTCATACTTTTCTGTGATTCTGTAAAATAACTTGCAACATGATTAACAGCTTGAATGTAATCTCAATTCATGAATTTGAAATTAAACAAAGCAAAATCACCACATGTAATAGAGTATTCTATCACTACTATGCTTGATTCATGCTATTGATGATTGTTATCCTATGTTCATCTTTATGATTCAGAAAAAAAAAATGTAAATGTAGGGCAAGTGGATCAATATGCACATTGAATGTTTGAATGTAATTTATTAAATCATTTTGATAACCAGGTTCTGCTCATCATGACGTGGTACATATAACTATTTGACCAATAACAGTGCAAGTACATGGGGTAGTTATTGGACATGTTAGTTCCCATTAGTGAAAGATTCATGATAGTGGCTATGCAATACTTACCACCCATGTTGTGGGCTACCTTTGCCTTTGGGCAGTGCCATTTTGTGGGCCTTAGCAGGTATGTAATGTTTAGTGTAATAATAACACTGGAATTCTGGTTGAGATCCTCATCAAGGCCATAGACAGGTGGAACCACATACTAAAACTTACAGGGACATACATACCTATATCACTTCACTGGGCCACATGCTGAATGTAGTGCCTGCCATAATGCTGTCATGGGGATGTATATTACTAGGAAAGGTGTGTCCACCATCTCTTTATAAATATCTCCCTCTAAGTAGCCTATGGAATGGACCATAGCCAGTTTGTCAAAAACAGCTTCAGCTTGGTCAAATACTGGTAGGGAAACAGTAAAATATATATACAAGTTGTGTGGGGGAAAGACATATGGAATAAAGATATTAATGTACATTTTGAGTAGACAGAAAACATAAAGTGGGAGGATGTATTGCAGTTTAGGTTTCACAGGTACTAAAAGTGACTGACATCTCATCATTAATAAAAAGGCATGACTCAGTAACTGAAACAATTTGGTTGAAAATCCACAATACATGTACTGGTGAATTTATTTTAGAATTGTGTTATAGGCCCCCAGATTTTCACTCAATTGATAATGAGGAAATAATTGAGGAAATCAGAAAAGCTACAGAAACAGGGGACCTTCTCCTAACTGGTGATTTTAATTATCCAGATATTAATTGGACTACTAATACAGCAGGTACAAAACAAAATAAGCTCTTTTTGGATGTCTGTACTGAAAATAACTTAAATCAAATATGTAAAATTACCTACTAGGCTGGGTAACATACTAGATTTAGTTTTAAGTTCAGAATATGTGGCTGTAGATCAGCGCTTAATCTCAGCTCCACTTAGTATCTGTGATCATGAATACATCACCTTTTGTATGAGACACAAATTTAATTATCAAACTGGATGTACAGAGATCTATTTTTATCATATGACCGACATTGAAAGTATAAACTAAGAAATTAATGGAATTAACTGGAAATTGGAATTACAGGATAAAAAGATGGATGAATGTTGGTTATACCTAAAAGAAATCATACACACTATTATGAAGAAATGTGTGAAATGAATAAAGAAAGATACTCAAAAAAGATAAGAGATCAAAATGGTTAAATACAAATATTTTGAAACTTATCAAAAGAAAAAAAACATGGCTTATTCAAATTATAAACAAAACAACAATATGATTAACTGGGAGGCCTTTATTCAACTATGAAAAAGATGCAAAAATAAGATAAATGGAGCCAAAATAAGATATGAGAAACACTTGGCCCTTAATGCTAAAAAAAAAAATAAATAATAATTTTATAGTTTTATTAACTCTTTAAAAAGTAATAAGGCGGAGCTAACCACCATAAAAAATAATGATGAGCTAATAATTGATCCAAAAAAATGGTAGATTCATTTAATGAACATTTTTGCTTAATTTATAGTAAATAATCTAAAACAAATAAAAATAACATTAAGTGACGTAAGGGAACACACAAAGTTAGTATTCATGACATAATAAGCCAGATTGATAGTTTAAAGACCCATAGTGCTCCTAAGAGTTGATGATATTACTCCGCATATGTTAAAATTTATGAAGTAGAGTATTTCAGTCCACTTTAAAATTTGTTTGAAAAGTCCCTAAATGCAGGAGAAAGCCCTCTGAACTGGAAAATGGCTAAAGTGTCCCCCATTTACAAGAAAGGTTGTAAGATGCAGATTGGAAATTACAGGCCTATCAGCTTGACTTCTATACCATGTAAAATATTAGAACACATTATTAAAGATAAAATTATTGGTCAGCTAGGCAATATTTCAGTTTTTGATGCTGGGCAACATGGTTTTGAGTGTGGTAGGTCTTGTACCAGTAATTTAATATGTTTTTATGAGCAAGTCAGTAAATATCAAGACTTGGGAATACCTGTGGATGTTATATTACTTGACTTTAAAAGAGCCTTTGATTATGTCACACATTGGGCTATTAATATAAAGTTAAATGATCATGGAATAGACAGATATTATATTTCTTGGATAGATGAGTGGCTCTCACACCATACCCAAAGAGTTTCAATTAGAGGTCACCTATCCATTCCTAGAGAGGTGGCTAGTGGAGTGCCCCAGGCATCAGTTTTGGGTCCATTAATTTTCCAATTATTTGTAGCGGACCTGGACAGTAGTGTGGAGAGTTATATTACTGAGTATGTGGATGATGCTGAGCTGTGTGGTCCTTGCAAAAACCTCTAAACAAACTGACAGAATACAGAATGACCTAGATAGCATATTTAAATGGGCACTGAAGTGGAGTATGTTGTTAAACAATGAAAAATGTAGTGTTCTACATATTGGGAGAAACAATCAGAACACAAGATATTACATAGAAAATGAATTACTTCAATCAAAGGTGGTCAAGCATGACTTGGGCATTATGGTGGATAATAAACTAATTTTAAGGAACATTATCTAAACTTAGTGGCAAAAGCAAACAAAATGATCTGGAGGTGGGGCTTAGCCAGAGTTAAAGGAGCAAGCAGAGGTTTATTTTCTCAGAAGAAGCCAGAAGGAGGAAGGAAGGAAACATATTCAATTCAGTGCTTTAGAGTAACTGTTAATTGCTATTTTTCTTTTAAACTTAGATTGTGGGCTTGTAGTGACACTATACTTTCTTTGTTGTCTTTACTTATAATTGTTTTTGGGCTGTTGAAAATTTAAAACATAGTGGCGGTGTAATTCTGTGCTGTCTTTAATTGCTGCAATTTTGCCTCCTCCCTCCCCTTCCCCAACTCTTAATTATATGCCCTGATAAATCTGATTGACAGGAGCTAAACACAGGTTATAGTAAGGGTGTGAAGTAGGAGGGCATAAGGGGAGGAAGCCCACCTCAGCACGACAAGTGTTTTGACTCATTTATTTATTTATTGTTTCTTTTTCCTTAAAAAAAAATTATCTGAGGATCAGTGACAGGATTTTTAGTACAGTAAACTAATAAAAAGAGAACTAGGAGAGCTTCAGTAGCAGACAAGTAATGGAATTGCAGTATAATGTGGGGAGTGATGCAATGCAGTGGCTGTGGGGCAGCCATATTCAGGCAGACCTTCTGGACACTGAGGTGCTGCCCTATCTGCATGCATCTCTCTGGACTGTGGGATGAGGTAGCCAGACTCAGAGCGGAAGTAAACTGGGTCAGAAGTACCATCATCCCTATCCAGGGACCACCCAGTCCAATGCAGCTGCCTCAAAGGATGCCGAGAACGAGGAGCACTTGGATGACAGTGGGCTCAGGAAGGGTTAGAGCAGTCAGGCAAAGGCACATCCCAGATCTTATTCCACTCAAGAACTCATATGCCACACTGGCAAATGAGGACAACCAAATAGAGGTACCCAGAGAAGTGGAAGGAAAGGATGTGGAGGTTAGCCAAGGAGGTGACCTCAGCGGGGAAAGCAGTGGACCCCAGAGGAGGAGGAAGTGAATCCTGGTGGGGACTCCATCGTAAGAGGGATCCAGCTAGGAACACAGGAGGGAGGACAGGAGGTGAGGTGCCACCAGGTGCCACGCGGCATGGAGGGATGGAAGGAAGATCCTGGGGATCACTGGGAAGGCAAGGCGGGAGGGTGAGCTGGATGTCATTATCCACCTAGATACTAATGACCTGGCAAATGGGAGCCAAGGAAGTTCAGGAAGAGTTTAGGAAACTGGGAGGGTCTCAAGCAAGTAGCTACTTCTGTCACTTTCTCAGAAGTACTACCTGTGAGAGGCAAGGGAGAGCATAGGAGTGCATGCACCAGGAACTTTAACTCATGGTTGAAGAACTGGTGCTGTGAGGAAGGGTTTGGATTCATTGGTGACTGGGGACCCACCTGGAGGGATGGAGGTTTGTTCAAGTCTGACGGCCTGCATCCATCCTGGAGGGGAATCCAAGCACTCAATGATAAGTTTAAATGCTACATTGACAAGCATTTAAACTAGCAAAGGGGTGGCAGGCCAGCAAGGAGGGTACCTATTTGCTCACCCCCCACAGCTAGCAGTGGAACCAGTGAACCAGAGGAGTGGCTATCTCTGCAAAGCAGTGTGCAAAAGATGGAGATTAGTGCCCAAGAGGTGGATAAGCAGAAAAGGGGCAAAATTCAGCAGAAGGGCAGACAGCAAGGAGAACCAGGGATAAATGACAACCAAGGAAGGGGCTGGAGTAGAACAGTGAAGCAGTCTAGGGAGGTCAAATCATGGAAAGCCATGTGTGCAAATGCCATGAGCCTTAGCAACAAGATAGAAGATCTGGAGGCTGTCATGGTACAGTCAGACCTGGACATTGTGGCCATCACTGAAACCTGGTGTAATGATAACCATGACTGGGAGATGGCCATACCTGGCTACAACATATTCAAAAGAGACAGAGCAGGCAGGAAGGGAGGAGGAGGCACTGTATGTGAAAAATGACATAAGGGCCACAGAGATCCAGGAGGAACAAATGGGGAGAGATACTGTGGGTTAGCTGGAAAGGAAAATGGGGCCAGCCATCCGCACAGGTGTGGTCTATAGACCACCAGCCCAGGAGGAAGAAACAGATAGGGAGCTGATGCTAGCCATCCAAAGGATGGCAAACAAGGGTGAGGTAGTACTGGTTGGAGACTTCAATATTCCAGACGTGGACTGGAGCATCCCAGCAGCAGCATCAACTAGGAGCAGATTTATCCTGGACTCCCTTCAGGGTGCCTTCCTCAAGCAAGTGGCCATGGAACCAACTCGGCAGAAGGCAATACTGGACCTTGTGCTCACAAACAGGGACAGTGTGATGGGGGTAACAGTGGGGGAGCACCTGGGTAACAGTGACCACCAGTCATTGTGGTTTGAAATCACAGAAAGAGCAGAACCAAACCACACAAAAACACGTATCCTGGATTTTAGGGGGGCAGACTTTGGGAAAATGGGGAGATACTTGAAAGAGGCATTAAGGGGAATGGGACAGGAATCAGGGTTGAGGAACAGTGGGCAGTATTTAAAATGGGGATTACAAGAACAACAGAATTATGCATTAAGCAGGTTAGCAAGAGGAAAAGGAAGAGGAGACCATTATGGTTTTCCAAAGAGGTATCAAATAAAGTGAAAGCCAAAAAGATTGCATTCAGGCAATACAAAAAGACACAGGCAGAAGGGGATAGGGAGAAGTACCAGGAGAAGCAAAGGGAGGCAGGGAGGTCAGTAAGGAAGCCAAAGCTCAGACAGAAGAACACATTGCAAAATCAATGGGTAAAGGGACAAAACCTTTACAGGTACATAAGTGAAAAAGAAAGACAAAGGAGGGATAGTGAGACTGAAGGGGAGGATGGGAGCCATAGAGGATGACAACAGTAAAGCTGACATATTGAACAGGTATTTCTGCTCAGTCTTCACTGAGGAAGAGGAGGTAATGGGTCTGAAGGAGTACAAGGGTGAGAATGGTGCAGAAATGGACACAAGTCCCTTTACACGAGAAAGGGTCCTGAAGGAACTGGAAGTAATAAGAGTTGATAAAGCAATGGGGCCAGATGGGGTGCACCCCAGGGTCCTTAAAGAACTAAGAGAGGTGGTGGCTGAACCTCTGGCTATCCTGTTTAGCCGATCACTGGAAACAGGGGAGGTACCCAAAGACTGGAGGACAGCAGATGTAGTCCCCTTATACAAAAGTGGGAACAAAGAGGAAGCAGGAACTACAGACCAGTCAGCCTCACCTCGGTAGTGGGGAAGATCATGGAAGCACTACTGAAGGAGAGATTGGTGGAACATCTGGTTGTCAATGGACTACAGGACCTAAGGCAGCATGGTTTCACCAGGGGGAGGTCATGTCAGACCAACCTCGTTGAATTTTTTGACTGGGTGACTAGGGAGGTGGATCAGGAGAGGGCAGTGGACATGGCCTATCTGGACCTCAGCAAGGCCTTTGACACTGTGCCACACAGAAGACTATTACACAAACTGGGGAATATGGGTGTGGGCAGGACAGTAGTGTGGTGGGTAGGTAACTGGCTGGTGGCAGGACACAGAGGGTGGTGGTAAATGGCTGTCACTCCACAGAGGGAAGAGTGACCAGTGGGGTACCACAGGGATCAGTGCTGGGACCGGTCCTATTCAACATCTTCATCAGTGACATTGCACAGGATCTAGAAGGCAGAATTTCACTGTTTGCTGATGACACAAAGCTCTGTAACAGAGTAGACACACCAGAGGGTGTAGACAGAATGAGAAGCGACCTGCAGAAACTTGAAGAATGGTCAGGGGTTTGGCAGTTGAAATTCAATGCAAAGAAGTGCAAGATAATGCATATGGGGCACAAAAACCCTGGCACAATATATCAGTTGGGGGTGAGGATATAGCATGCACCAAGCAGGAAAGGATCTTGGGGTTGTCATCTCTGATGACCTCAGAGGAAACAGTGTGACAAGGCAGCAGGTAAAGCAAATAGGATGCTGGGATGTATAGGCAGGGGCATCACCAGCAGGAAAAGGGAGGTCATAATTCCGCTATACAAGACACTAGTGAGGCCCCACCTGAGTACAGTGTACAGTTCTGGAGACCATACCTCACGGAGGACATAGACAGGGTAGAGAAGGTTCAGAGGAGGGCAACAAAGATGGTGCATGGATTGCATCACAAGTCCCATGAAGACAGGTTGAAGGAACTGAACATGTACTCCCTGGAGGAGAGAAGGGAGAGGATATGATAGAGACATACAAGTATCTTACAGGGAGGAACAGGGTGCAGAAATACACTATTTTTAAGCGAAAAAGATGTTCCAGGTCTAGAGGGCATGGGATGAAGTTGGAGGGAGGATGATTCAGAGGAAACATGAGAAAGAATTTCTTCACAGAACGGGTGGTGGACAAGTGGAACACCCTGCCAGAGGAAGTGGTGGGGCTGAAACAATCACGAGTTTAAGAATGCATGGGATAGACATAAAGGATTCTAGAGGTCAGGGGTAAGGGGAAACAGACTTCTAGGAAAACAAACTGAACTTACAAGCTCAAATGGGCAGACTGGGTGGGCCATAGGCCCTTATCTGCCGACACTGTCTATGTATGTATGTATCTATGTATCTATGATCTGGGCAATAAAAAATAATATAAAGAGTAGGAGTAGGGAGGTGTTGATGCCTCTGTATATGTCCTATGTCAGGCCACTACCAGACTATGCAAGTCATCTCTGGAGCCCATATAAGAGAGGTGATATTGATAAGCTTGAAAAAATCCAACATAGATATACTAAATCTACTAAAAATCTATCAGATCTCTCCTACACTACAAGGCTCAATTGTTTAAAATTTCATAGTCTGGAAACTAGGCATGAAAGGGGAGACACGCTCTTTTATTGTAAAGTAATGTATGATGATAGTCTAATGACAGAATTACAAATGGAATATAACAATTTTGGCTCTGTCACAAGAGGTCATCCATTGCAAGTCAGAACAAACAAATTCAGTACTAATAAGAGGAAATATTTTTACACACTAAGAGCCGCTAATCTGGGGAAGCGACTTCCTGAAAATATAATTATCAATGAAAATATAAAAGTGTTCAAAAAAACATTGGATGCATACATTGCAAAACAAAGTGGGTATAAATTATTACTGTCTTTCTTAGATAGGAGCTTATGCTGGGCCCTGGCCTTTTTTGCACCTTACTTCATAAGTGTCATAAGGTATCCTGAATAGAACAGGATACATTGGTGTAACACTTGCTCAGGTTAGAATGCAATGTGACATACCCCAAGTTTCTAGCTGCCACATAAGAAAACTTTTGACAAGCTTTCAAGCATCCTGAATAGATGCCCTGTGTATTGGTCACACAGGCCAGGCAATACCATTTGGTCAAGTGGTTATCTGAGATGAGGTCAGGGAAACACCATTTGCACATCACTGAGTAAGTTACTAATCATTGTGAAAACATAGTTCCCGTAAGCTGTGCATATTGCTTCTCAACCTATGTGTTTCTTTTGGGTCTTCACATTATTAGCTGCAATTTACTCATTGATCTTAAATTGTGTTTAATTAAACAGTCTTGCTATGTCTTGTATATTGCAGACAGTGTATTTGTTTCCTCATTGGCCAAACCCTGAAGTCCTTGCAATGCAGAGGTTCAAAACAGACCCAGCAGATAGCTGTTAAAAATAGCTGACATGTCTTCTGGTGGTTTCCAGGTCTGCTTGATTCCAGACCAAAATGCCAAACCCAAACAACCCAGAGAAAGACCTTATCATTCCATGCAGGCTCAGCAACCATCTGGAATGGAAGGTGTCATCCTGCCAGGCAGTTTCTTTGCCCACTATGGGATCTTGAGCTTTTGGCTGATGAGTGGCAATCACATCTAAAACCAAAGAAGCATAAAACAATAATACAACTGTTCCCACACAAGGCCCATATTCCATCATGTTCCAAAGTGAAAGCAAATTCACAGTTTAAAAATAACATGTTTATGCATAAACCGTACATTATTCAGTGAAGTCCCTGGGATGGAAGTAGCTGTCAAACCACTGAGAGGGCCCTGGTCCCACTTCAGAGCACAGTTCAGTCTTTGCAAGAGTTTCTTGTGCAGATAATGGCATAACATTGGGAGCCAGAAGTGGCAGCCTAAGAATTCTCAATATCATATGTGTCACCACCTGAGGGCATCATTCTTCCTCACATGCTTGCTTAACAGTTAGTCGATAGATGCCTGTATCGGATTGGAGCACTGGATTGAACAGAAAAGATGCATTGTTGTCATACAGATGCATGTGCTCTTGGTTGTGGAGTTCATATAATCTTCTGAAAACAAAAGAAAAACAAAGAGGGGGACTTCGGCCCCCTCCTTCACTAGTGGGTTAGTTATGATCTTTAAACAGATTCAACTGATTTACATGAAATCACTTGTAAGTTGCTACTTGGTCTTTGTATGCTGAGGGGCTACTCTTAGCATATACAATGTCTTTTTTGCAGTATCTGTGCATGAGCTTTTTTGCATATTTGTTTTGCGTATTTGGCCACCACTCAACTGTCCACATTTTCCAAATGTTTTTGTTTGCCCCGTGATGTCCTCCCATGGACACATCAGGTACTACAGAAATAACTGTTACCTTCTGTACCGAAAATGTGATAGGTCCCCAGAAAGGTTGCACACAAATTTATCTATATAATACTGCTAACATCAATGGTATTAATGAAGACTTAAACAATACTAATTGGAAAACAATATTATCGGATAAAACAGTAGATGAAGGCTGGATATTTATTTATTTATTTATGTAGCTTTTGTTGACCAGGTAAGTATACTAGACAAGACATTTTCCTATTTTCACGTACAACCCGGGAGAGTACAATGAAATACAAGTTCATATAAAGGACAACATGATACAAGTTAGGCATTAGACAAAATCAGGTGGAACCAGATGAACATAACACAAGCAGTCAGTAAACACAGTTAGAATAGGAACAAAATCTATACATAGAGTCACCAAGGCTATGAACAGTGCATTATACAATTCTATACAGCTCAGATCCCCAAAAGCAGAGCCACAGTCAAAGCATCACCTGAAACAGAGAGTAAATACATTACATACAGAGCAAAACCCAAGCAGGCAGGATGCATCAGCAGTACCTGCACAAGCGTACCAAAAGAAGGACATGTAAGTCCAGTGCACAGGACCAAGGTTTGTTATGGCGGTTTAGGACAACCACATGCAGAGGAGAGCTTCAAGTAATTCCACAGGGAGCTCCGAATGCATGAGTGGGAGGGGGAGGAGCAGACCTGGGTGGGAAAGGAGTTCCATACTCTGGGGGCACATGAAGCAAAATCTCTGTCCCCCATTTGCATTTGAGTGACAGGAACTTTGAGAACAGCAGGGCCCAATGACCTAAGGGAGTAAGAAGAAGAAGAAGAGGCAGCCAGTTTGAGGAGCTCAGCCAGTCCTGGGGGTACCAGTTCTGAGAACCTTGCCTGTGAAGCTGCCCAAGACAAAATTCATGTGGTTGGGTGGGGAGAGCCAATCAAGTTTGTTATACAGGTCACAGTGGTGAGTGAGATGAGGGGCAGCAAGTGCAAAGCAGCAAATGTTATTATAGGCTATGTTCCACCTAGAGAGGTGAACTTTGGAGGTGCGTGCAAACAGGATGAGTCCATAGCAGAGAGAAGGGAGAAACACACCTCTGGCCAGTGCAAGGCAAGCAGCAGAAGTAAGATTGTTCTTCACTCCGTAGGCCAGACCCAGTTTGCAGTTGACAGCTCTGCATACATTTTGGATTTGATGCCCAAGGTCAAGCTGGGGGTCAAGTGTCACCCCGAGGTATTTGATAGAGTCAGTGATTAGGACAAGAGTACCATCAATACCAATAATACTCAGTGGGGCATGAGAGGCCATTATCTTGGCCAGGAACCCAAAAAGCATAGCCTGAGATTTTTTAAGGTTGAGTACCAGCTTGTGGGTCATTATCCAGGACTGGATATTCCTGAAATCCTCACCCAGTTGGTGGTTGATGACCCCAATATCACGGGAATGGGTGAGGATAACCAGGTCATCTGCATATAGGATACAGCTACAGTTGGAAGAAGTAGAGGGGCAATTACTGACAAAGATAGAGAAGAGAAGGGGCCCTAGGACTGAACCCTGGGAGACACCAGAGGTCACAGGAGTCTTGGCCAAGAGGACCTTATTGAATTTAGAAAGTTGCTGTCTGCCCTGGAGGTAATTAGTGAACCATCTTAGGACAGGTGGGGACAGACCAAGGGACTGAAGTTGAGAGCAAAGTAAGACATGGTCAACTAGGTCGAAGGCCTTAGATAGGTCAATGAAGATGGTTCCTGAGAGCTTACCCTGTTCCATAGCTGCCCTGATCCCAGAGGAGACGGTGACAAGGGTGGAGGATGTACTGTGCCCTTTGCAAAACCCATGCTATGTGGGAGACAGCAGCTCATGGGCCTGAATAAACTCTGTGAGTTGCCCAGCCACAAC
This sequence comes from Neoceratodus forsteri, assembly GCA_016271365.2. Classification (NCBI taxonomy): domain Eukaryota; kingdom Metazoa; phylum Chordata; order Ceratodontiformes; family Ceratodontidae; genus Neoceratodus; species Neoceratodus forsteri. The sequence goes on along the minus strand of CM057456.1, from coordinate 406,275,946 downwards.
TTTCTCCAGAACTTTACTGATAGCCGACAAGTAAAGAAATTATACATGCAGTCATGAAAAAATATGTACAATGTGTAAACAAATACAATAGTAAAGGCAAAAAATCTAAATGGCTAAATAAAAGAATATAATGTATGGTAGAACGCTGTTAACCTTAGGAAATCATCATTTCCTAAGGTTGTTAACCTATCGATGTGATGTAGAAATGTTGTTAACCTATCGAAGCTACGTCACATCAATAGGTTAACAATGGTGATCGGTCAGCGCATGTGCACGCCTTTTTTTACACTGGGACCTGACTGATGAACGCAGTGGTTAGGGAAGGACTGAACAGCCACGGCAGTGACTATATTTCAAAAAGTAAGCAGTCGTTTTCCTTTTTACATGGGACCATACACTATAAAAAATAATGTATGGCCTCTCTATCAGCAACTGGTCACTGTTAACCATCTCGGGGTTGCCATGGCGACGTAAACCTCTCGAGCCCTCGCTCTTGAGGTTTACATGGTCATCCTGGCAACCTCTCGACAGTTAACAGACCGGTTACCAATAGAGGACCATGCATTATCCTCTATATTAAAATTAATAAAAATGAAAAATAGGGCATACTGGCAATACAAATAACATGGTACTGAAGAAAGTTGGCGCATATTCAAAAATATACAGAAGACATGTAAAAATAAGATAAACAAGTCCCCAAAAAAAGTTTGAGGAAACTTTAGCTAGAAATGCAAGCAAAATAAGCAGCAAACAGTTTTATGGATATATAAATTCACCAAAGAAAACAACCAAGAATTAATGACTAGAAGGGACAGCAATCATTTAGTAACAGATCCATGTGAAATGGCTGACATTTTCAATAAACACTTTTACTATATTTACAACCCACCATTAGAAAACCCCAAAAAAGAAACTCCTTTCATTAAGAAGGGTAACTTTGAAATACAAATAGATGACATTATAGGATATATACATAGAAACATACATAGAATTTGATGGCAGATAAGGACCGCTTGGCCCACCTAGTCTGCCCATTTTCCAACCTGATGGATAAGCTGCAGATCTTAGTTAACCAACAGCCTACTTCCTCCTACCCCCCACTAGGACTGTCTTATGTCTGTCCCATGCATTCTTGAATGCCCCCTCTGTTTTTGACTCCACAACCTCCTCAGAAAGGCTATTCCATGCATTCATAACCCTTTCTGTGAAAAAATACTTCCTCACATTACCTCTGAACCGTCCCCCGTCTATCTTCAAATTGTGCCCCCTTGTTCTTGCATATCTCTTTTTCTGAAAGATGCTACTCTCTTGGACATTGTTGATTCCCTTGAGGTACTTGAAAGTTTCTATCATGTGCCCCCTCTCCCTTCTTTCCTCAAGGGTATACATATTAAGCTCCTTTAGTCTCTCTTTGTATGTCTTCTGGTGCAGACCCAACGTTGCCCTCCTCTGGACAGCCTCCACTCTGTCTATGTCTTTGCGGCGATAGGGTCTCCAGAACTGCACACAGTACTCCAGATGGGGTCTCACCAACTGTCTGTACAGAGGGATAACAACTTCCTGTTTTCTACTGTTTATGCCTCTCCCTATGCATCCCAGTATCCCCCAGCCCTCTTTACTGCCTTTTTACATTGCTTGGCCACCTTTAGGTCATCTGATATAATTACCCCCAGGTCCCTTTCCATTTTTATTGTTGCCAGTATCTCACCCCCCATTGTGTACTCTTCCCCAGGGCTTTTGTTTCCTAGTTGCATTACCTTGCACTTCTTTGTGTTGAATCTAAGCTGCCATACATTTGACCATTCCTCCAACCTTGCCAGGTCCCTTCTCATCCTTTCCACTCCATCTTGTGCATCAACCCTGTTGGAGATCTTTGTGTTTGTCTGCAAAGAGACATACTTTTCCTTCCAGTTCCTCTGCAATGTCACTTATAAAGACATTAAAAAGGACCGGTCCCAGTACTGAACCCTGCGGTACCCCACTAGTAACCCTCCTTTCTTCACTGTGGACTCTGTTTACCACTACCCTTTGCGTCCTGTTGTCCAGCCAATTTATTATCCAGGCTACCACCTTGGGACCCACTCCAAGGCTGGCAAACTTGTATATTAATCTTTTGTGTGGGACTGTATTAAATGCCTTGCTAAAATCTAGGTAGGCCATGTCCACAGCCGCTCCCAGGTCTACTACTTTGGTCACTCAGTCAAGGAAATCTATTAGATTCGTCTGACATGATCTTCCCACTGTGAATCCATGCAGCCTTGGGTCCTGTGCCCCACTGGCCTCGAGGTACTCAACAATTCTTTCCTTCAGAAGTGATTCCATCATTTTTCCTACCACTGAGGTCAAACTAACTGGTCCGTAGTTTCTTGTCTCTGCCCTGCTTCCACTTTTGTGAAAAGGAATCACATCCACCCTCCTCCAGTCCTCAGGTACCACCCCATCCTCCCATGATTTGTTAAAGTGGTGTTACTAGTTCTACCCTTATTTCTTTTAGAATTCTTGGGTGAATCCCATCAGGCCCCATTGCTTTGTCCATCTTCAGTTTTACTAGTTTTTTGATAACCCTTTCTTCTGTGAATGACTGGTATCGACCCCCGTATCCAGAGTTTCTCTTGTTTGGTTTAGATACCTACCCCTCCTCTTCCTTTGTGAATATTGAGCAGAAATATTCATTCAGTATCCCTGCCTTTTCACTGTCACACTCTGCCCACATTCCCTCCTCTTTATTAGGTCTCAGAATTCCTCCCTTGGTCTTTCTTCACTCCCTAATGTACCTATAAAAGGTCTTATCCTCCTTCTTAACAGAGTTGACTATCCTTTCCTCGGTTTGGACCTTTGCTATTCTGACTGACTTCCCTGCCTTTTCACTGTCACACTCTGCCCACATTCCCTCCTCTTTATTAAGCCTCAGAATCCCACCGTTGGTCTTTCTTCACTCCCTAATGTACCTATAAAAGGTCTTATCCTCCTGACTGCCTTCCCTGCCTCTTTCTGCTTTAACTGATAAAGTTCTCTGTCCTGCTCCTTCTTTGTTTCCTTATATTTCCTGAATGCTAACCTTTTCTCCTTAACCTTCCCTGCCACCTCTTTTGAGAACCATAGCATTTTTTTCTTTCGTTGTGTTTTGTTGATTTGCTTCACACAGCGGCTTGTTGCCGCTGTGATGTCTGTTTTGATTACTCCCCATTGTTCCTCCACCCCTCTTTCTTGCCTATTTGCTAGTGCTTTTCTGAGGCACTCTCTCATTTTCCCAAAGTCAGCCTTCCTAAAGTCTAATATTCTTGCTTTTGTATGGCTTGTCTCAATGTTTGTGTTTATTGTGAACCACACAGTTTGGTGGTTACTTGATCCCAGATAGCTATCCACTTCTAAATCCGAGATTCTTTCTCCGTCCTCATTTGAGAGTACCCAGTCTAAAATTGCTCCCTCCCGAGTGGGTTCCAATACTAGCTGTCTGAGGCATGCCCCTTGTACGGCATCAAGAATGACCCTGCTCTTGGATGTGCCTGCAGCAAAGGTGCTCCAGTTAACATTTGGCATATTCAGGTCCCCCATAAACAATATCTCCCCTTTTTCTGCAATTCTAAGGATGCCTTCTATCATTTCCATGTCCATTCCCTCCCCCAGAGATGGGGGTCTGTATACAACCCCCATGTGGACTGTGGTGCTATTGCCTGTCTCCAGGATGACCCAGAGTGCCTCATCTGCTCCCTGTTTACTCTTTAGCTCTGTTGCTTTGATCCCTTCCTTTACATAAAGAGCTACTCCTCCTCCTCTTTTACCCTCCCTGTTCTTCCTGTAGATTGTGTATCCTAGTATGTTGACATCCAGTCATGGTTCTCTGTGTACCATGTTTCTGTGACTGCCACAATATCCAGGCATCTCTCTTCCATCAAGGCCACTAGTTCAGGGAGCTTGTTAAAGAGACTAAGGGCACTGGTACTCATCACCCTCCATTTTTTGATGGCCTTACCCCTTTCTCCTCCACTACCACCCTTTTCTCATTCAAACATAAACTCCACCTTCTCCTTACTAACTCTAGCTCCTGTGACTGCTACCTATAATCTCATCAGCCCTCTCATTTTGTTCCCTCCAACTATCACCTACCACATCTCCATCCCTCCTTTTCCTTTATGTTACTTTTTTATTTCTTCTTTCTTTTCACCACTCCTGACTCTCCCCCCTTCACCCCTGCATCTTCTGAGCCCTCAATGATCTTTCACTTTTTGTTGACTAGTTTCAGCCTGCTCCCAGTTGATGACCATGCCCTTTGACTGCAATGTCTACCCTCTCTGACCTAGCTCCTCATGTTTATCTTCATCTTCCACCCTCCTTCCTACTTATCCCTCTGTTACTCTGTGTTCCCATGTATACATTCTACTTATTCTAGCTATTGTATTGATCTACCATTGTAACCTAATATGCTGACCTATTTATTGTTTTGGTCCTATTTCTGTAAATTATATTGCATTTGTTCTCTGTCGCGGAACCTTTGTAAAAGAGCCTGGCTCAAAGGTACGTGTAATCCTAGTTGTAATAAAATAAAAATAAATAAAAATAGCCCCATCCCTATTCTTATTGCCTTTGCCTTTTTATGCATTTACCTCTGTCCTGCTCCTTAATGACTTCTCTACCTTGTTATTTACCTCACTAATTACCGTGTTTTGTGGGGGGAGACTGGCATTTCCCTCTTCCTATTTAGTGCCTCCCCCCTTGGCTAGTTTAAATGCTTTCCAATGAAGCATTTAAACCTATCACTGAGGATTCTGGTTCCCCCTAGACAGATGAAGACCATCATGCCAGTATAGGCCTGCATCCCTCCAGGTAGCTCCCCAGTCCCCAGTGAAGCCAGAACCCTGAGCTCCACACCAGTTTTTCAACCATTCATTGAATTCCATGGTTATAGATAAACTAAAACCACATAGTGCACCTGGGGTTGATGATATCACACCTTTAATTTTGAAGTTAATGAAAGGGAGTATTTGTATACCATTTAAAATACTGTTTGAAAATTCCCTCAATACTGGGACAATTCCAAATGAGTTGAGAATGGCAAACATAGTACCCATCTATAAGAAGGGATGTAAATTAAACATTACTAACTACAGGCCTATAAGCCTGACTTCAGTGCCATGTAAAATGTTGGAACAGATAATGAAAGATAAAATCATATCTCATTTAGGAAAAATTCCATTATTTGATACAAACCAACATGGTTTCATGCAGGGAAAGTCATGTACTGGCAACCTACTGTGTTTTTACAAATGTGTAAGAAAACACCCAGATAGTGGGGACCCTGTGGATGTACTGTTACTGGATTTTAGGAGAGCCTTTGATTATGTGCCACACTGGGCAGTTAGTACTAAATGAAACAAGTATGAAATAGACCAGCAGATGGTTGCTTGTGTAAATAAGTGTCTCCACTTTAGAACACAGAGGGTAACAATAGGGCCTCTCTCATCTGTTGGAGATGTGGCTAGTGGGGTCCCACAGGTATCAGTGTTGGGGCCCGTTATTTTCCAACTGTTCTTGGCAGACCTTGATAATCGGGTCAAGAGTCATATTACAAAATATGTAGATGATGCAAAATTAGGTGGCCCTTGCAAAACACCTGACCAAATCAAAACCATACAAGCAGACTTGGATGCTATTGCAGACTGGGAATGTAACTAGGGAATGGCATTAAATATTGATAAGTGCTGTGTACTACATATGAGTCTCCATAATCCACAAGCAAAATATTCCATAAATGGCATGATGCTACACTCAAAAACAATGGAGAGAGACTTGGGTATACTGATAGATAATAAACTATAAAAGACAAAGAACCTCTATGTGCAAGCACTGAGGCAATGGTTACCCCAAAGGGCATTTGGCTGGGAAGCCAAGTTTCAAAGAAATACAAAATCACACATGCCCTCACAATACAAAGCATCATGGGCTGCATATGCAAATCACCACAGAATATTATGCTGGTTCAACTTTAAGCAGACATGCATGGTGCCGAAAGGCCTCTCACACAGTCTGCAAAGGATGCCAATAGAAGACAGACACATGTTTCGTCCTACAATAAACTATGCTTTAAAGATCAATGCACAACTGTGGTAGCTAGAGCTAACAGAGCAGTAGGAGCCATAAAGAGAAATATAAAAAGCAGAAGTAGTGAGATAATGATGCCTCTGTATCTGTCATATATAAGACTTATACTTGATTATGGATCTCAGTTATGGAGCCCTTATAATAAAGGAGACATTGGTAGGATAGAGAGAGTACAGCGTAGATTTACAAAATCAATTAGGAATTTCAGGCATTTTCCTTATACATCAAGATTGGAAAAATTGCAGCTACACAGTTTAGAGTTAATAAGAAGAAGGGGAGACATGCTGTTTTGCTATAGTATTATGAACAAGCCAATCCTGATAGCTGAACTGAATATTGTATATAAGAATATCGATCCAATGACGCGTGGTCACCCACTTCAAGTCAAAACCAATAGGTTCAGAACCAAAAAAAGACAATTTTTTTTATACCCAAAGAGCTGCTAATTTGTGGAATAGAGTACCAGAGCAAATTATAATCAGTGAAAACAAAACTATATTCAAGAGAAGATTAGATTATTATAGTGCATGAAATGGAGATATGGTATATTACAAACTTTCCTAGACAGGAGACAATCATGGGCTTTGGCTTTTTGTTCTCCTTACATCACAAGTGTCATAAGTGTCATGTTTCTGGACCTGCATATAGCAGAATTTTGGTCTCAGGTAACAACTGCAATTTCTTTTATGTTTTTTAAACAGTGAGCATGCAGAAATCATGTGCTGTCATAAGGCAGTCAGTTACTTGTCTTGCTTCTGCAAACCATTAAGGTCAATGAGCTTGTTTTGTTTTTGGTGAAGCATGCCATAGGTTGTGGGGTGGGGGAGTGAAGAAAGTCCATGGCTCCTCCCTGAGCTCATTCTTCTGCAAGGAGATGGGCTCGATCATTTTAATTGCTAAAGGGAGTGATTTTTGAGTGGGCGTTACCCATATTTTCAGAGGCAATAAAGTACTGCAAAACTTTTCTGTGACTACCACTGTATGTTGCCAAACAGGAAAAAAAAACTGTTAGAAAGTTCACAGAAATCCAAAAATAGTGCAAGCAGAAAGATTTTGTCTGTGCTCCAGTAAGAGACATTTTCTCAATCCCGGGTCCCTGCTTACTTAGCATAGTCAAATGGAACCATTTAACTCACTAGCACTTTGAAGAGATCAAAAGTTTAACATAATTTAGCCTTTTTAATGTAAATAGCTGTTTATGTAAATGTATTAAGGTCACACTGTTTGAGATACATGCACATGTTTTTTACAAGAGTTTGGATTCACTGTTTCCATCTTAAGTGACTGCATTTTCAGTAATGTGTTTTTATATATACAGTATAAGCCACTTAATCAGGACATGGATAAGTGGGATGTCCGCTTTATTGGGACTCCCCCCACCCCGGAACCGATTAAGTGGCCATGTATTCCTATGGTGTCCCCATTCTTTTAATGGGGAGAGGGAATCTGGATCAAGCTGGATTAATGGGACGATTCAGCCTCAATTACTCATAACAGCCTCTGCTCCTGGCAAGTGTTAGGGTCCATGACCATTCTTGCTGCTGCCGTTAATGCCTAAACTAATTAGCGGCTCATCAGGTGTGAATGTGCTGTGAGTAGAGTACATAAAAACAGACCCTGTTTACCTTACACAGCATCGATCAGAAACATCACTCCTGTTTACTTTCTGTGTCTTTGGTTGTGCCCCCCCCCGACTCTCCACACATTCCACTTCAGATCCACAACATTAGTAAGATCGCAGCTGTTTAATCCATGTTTACTTCATTGTCCTTTGTCCCTGACTGGCCCCTCGACTCTCCACACCTTCCACAGTAAGATCACATCAGTTGCATCAGTACAATCACGTTGTGTTTTACAAAATAAAATAAATAAACTAAAAGCATGAAGTCTTCCTTCCTTCCTCTAATCTGCTGCCTACCAGGAGATACAGAAAATCTGTTCAAAGTAGGGACAGGTCAGTAAGTGATTACACAGCTGACACACACCATGCTAAATGAAAACGGGGAGGGTGCAGTTCAAAGTTGTTTAGCTGGATGTGGTTCTCTGTCCGTTACTGAGGTCGATGGCAAGACAAGAGAGAGGGAGAAGTGCATTTACAGACCTCTATTATTGTGAGGTACTGTAACATGGTTCTTATATGAAAATGCTCACTTCTGATAATAGGGATGGCCACATAAATGGGACGAAAAGCCCACCACGAGGCCGTCCCAATTAAGCGGCTTCTACTGTATATGACCATGTATTGAGTATTTTAGTCACATGTATGTTTGTTTATGTGGGACCATTTTTGATGAGATCATGTAATGTTGGTCACTTAATTGATGACGTCAAACTTGCCTATAAAAATGGCCCAAATCCTGTCTGTCAGCATGCTTTTTGAAAAAAAAAGTGTTGTCAGAAATGCATCAAAGCATGCCTCTGCACCTGGCAATAATGTCTGTCACTTTTCCCATTATAGAGGAGCAGCATTTTTTCTTACAATAAGTGGTGAGCACTGGAATTGTTTGTCTCCTTATATTGCTTGCATTTATTCCTATAGCGCCCCATCCTTGTGCAAGGTTTTGTAATGTTTTACCCAAAGGGATAGGTTGGCACCACGTGATGAGTTTGAAGGGAAGGGTAGTCAGCAACCAAACAGACACACTATAAGCCTTACCAAAATCAGCTTCCCCCCATACACAGTCACATGGACCACATATGCACAATAACACAGGGGAATCCTGTCTATAACAAATTGTTAAAATCTTAAAATGCTGAAATTAAATGGTTAGTTTCAGAATATAAACTGCTTAATCAAGGCTATTGCAGAAAAAAGGGATATCAGCACTTACCACAATATCCTTGTGTGCAGATTGGATTTTAGCCAGTGATTCTGTTTGAGCAGCTCTGAAAAGTCAAGGTTGTCAAATTAACCTTTCTTTAGTCAGATTCAGTTTGAGACACCACTTTTGGAGCTTGTCCCTCTTTCCCCCAAGAGACTGTGGAGAAGAAAAGAAAAAAAACATTTCAGAGTCTGATGTGTTCAGCAAGCACTGGATGGAAAAACCACTAGGTAACACAATAGTGATATACTATAAGTTGGGAGTCCCTTACAACTTAGATGGCACATATGTGTCAGTGCAATGGAAAAGCTGCAATTAACTTCAAATGAGCAAATATTAACAGTAGAATAAGAATCTTCATGTGTCTTTTTGCAGTTAGGTATTGTGCCGCCCCATCACTAGGTTCAAACTATTAAAAATGGTGATAGCTGTCATGACTCTGTGCCTCTGTAAGAGGTGATTCCAGTATCCCAGATCCCCTCTGTTGTGTAGGGTAGGGGTTTAATCACATTAGCTCAGACCACACCGTGTTTTTGCCAAAAATCTATCCCTATCAGAAAACACCTCTTTGTAGCATTATATATATAATTCAATGGGCTTACACAACTTAGTGTGGAGTTATACTTGAGCAACTGTTGGTAGACGTTGGCCATTCACTCACTCACTCTATTCCATGGTGAACTACCACCCTGTCGGGGTATCATAAAGGCAAGGAACCCTCAAGGAGGGTTCCACCCCTCAAGGTGGTGCAGGAAGGATTCCCTTAGGCTAAAGGTACCATAGGAAGGAGCCCCATGGAGAGATGCATGCCGCTGGAGGAGAAGTGGAGGGTGGTGAGGGCAAAGAAAAAAGTGCCTCTGAGTGAGGCTGAAAGGAGCTAACTGAAATTGCTCAGTATCGGGTGTGGTTGGTTGCTCCCACCCATAGAACTACATGCATGGCCTTTCAATTCAATGGACATCCACAACTAAGTGTGGAGTTATGCTTGAGCAACTATTGGTAGATTTTGGCTGTTCACTCTTTCTGTTCCATGGAGAACTACCACCCTGCTGGGGTACTGTGAAAGCAAGGAACCCTCGAGAAGGGTTCAGCTCCTAGAGGTGCCACAGGAAAGATTCCCTTAGGCTAAAGGGACCTTAGGAAGGAGCTCCAAAAAGTACTGAGCAGCAAGTAGAGATCACTGGGCCTGACGAGGACATATTAACGACAACCAGTGCAACCAAAGGAGAAAGGGAAAGGCAAAGTGGGGGGGGTACAATCCAGCTCCATCCAACAGCATAAACCTACCTAGGAAAACTAATGGAATGTACTATGTATGAACAGTTATTATTTATTTATTTGAAAAGTTTCACCAGGAAAGGCTCACTGAGCTGCAATAGTTCATTTCCAGGTGCATCCTGGGGGAAGGGAAAGTGGGGGTAACAACATTAAGTACAATATAATAGTAATTAAAACATAAGGAAGAATTACAAGAACAAAATGGTTTGTACAGAAAAGACATTAGATCAGTCATATACAGTAGCATTACAGATTTACATACAGTGCATCAATCATGTGGAGATTAGGTGATACTAAACAACAGACATAAACACATAAATATATATATATATATATATATATATATTTATAAAATGGGTAGGAAAAATCAATCAATAATAGCATACCTGATTGGATAAAACACATCACATGACATGCGATATATCAAAGCGCGACCAGCACACCTCCACTTTTACCCCCTCAAAAACAATTTTGACATTTTATAAGATAGATAAACCACTCTGAGGTTTGAGTGGCGCTCTGATGTACGCACGCTACCTTGTGCGCATAACGACCACCGAGGCATCCGATATCAGAGCACCCACCGCACACCTCAGAGTGGTATATCTATATATATATATATATATGTATATGTATATATACATAATATATATATGTACAAACCTATTTACATAAGCCATATAAGAGCTATGGTGCAAGCTTAAATATACCCATAGAGGTGTAGCACAAATGGAAGGGAGTTGGATAGGCTGATGGGCCAACCCTCCCTTTTAGAATGCATGAACCCCACAAAGGGGAAGGCCAGCAGGTAGTGAGGGATAAAATATGGTGCAAAAATACTGGAACAGTAGGGAACATTGTGATAGGAAGGGGTAGGGGAAAAATTGGTGACATGGGAAAGAGGGGAGAAAATAGAAGAGGAGAACAGGTAGTGAAAGGGGGCAAGGGTGAAAGTATAGGAAGAATTAGTGAGTCAGAAGAGAGGGTAGGGAGGATCAGCTGCAGTTGCAGGAGGGGGATGTGTAATGATGAAGGAGGCAGGATAGGGAACTGGAAGACAGGGCTGAGCGAATATCTAGAGGCAGCTAATTCCAGGTATTGAGGAAGTGATGAGAAAGCTGATCTTCCAGAAAGTGAAGACTGGGAGGGGAGGGCAAAGGCCCTATGGGTAGAACTGTGGAATGCATAGAGGGGAGTAGGAGGGAATGAGAGGAGGAAAAGGTGGTAGGGTGGCAGAGAGCTATACCAGTGTTTGCCAATCAGAGAAGTGCTGTAAGCAAGGTGTCTGGCACTCAGAGAAGGGAAGGAGAGAGAGAGATGAAAAGGTCACAGTGGTGTGTACGGAGTGGACAGTCAAGGGCAAAATGGCAGAAGGAATTGAAGAGAGTATCCAGTATGCTAAGGGTGGATTTAGGGGCAGTACTGTAGACTGTGTCTCAAAACTCAAAGATAGGGAAAACCATCTTTTGGACAACCTCTGGCAGGTAGGAAGGGGCAGGCATCTGTGGTGTCAATGCAGAGCACAAGTCTGGGGAGTAGCTTTGTGTGGATAGCATCCACATGCACAGCAAAGTCTAGGTTCTTGTCTAGCTATAGGCTGAGGTATTTGAAGGAGGAGACATCTTCAAGTGAGGAACCATCTAGGGTGTGGAAGGAGGGGGTGGCAGAAAGCCTGGCAAGACTTTGCCTGGTGCCAAAGGTCATAGAGGCCATCTTTTTGGCATTCAATGAGAGCTGATTGTCATGAAACCAGCACTGGATATTATTGAAATCCAGTTGGGTCTTGGTCTCCACATCTGAAAGGGAAGTACCAGAGGCAAACAAAACAGTATCATCTCCGTGCATGTGGATATTTACAGTTGAACAGGCATTTGGAAGATTGTTAAGGAAAATCAAAAAAAGTATTGGACCAAGTGCAGAACCTTGAGGGACACCAGTGTTTTTGTGGAGAGAGGGGAGATGGAGTTGCCAGTCATGACCGATTGGGACCTACCCATGAGATGGGAGTGGAACCAGTGGGTGGCAAAATCAGAGAGACCAGATGTATTAAGTTTGCAGAGGAGAAGGGGTGGGCAACACTGTCAAAGGCCTTGGCCAGGTTGACAAAGATGGCACAGGTGATGCATCCTTGCTCCATGCTAGAGAGAATGGAGTCAGTGAGCTGGAGTAGGGAGGTGGTGGTGGAGTGGGCCTTATGGAAACCTGACTGAAAGGGGATGAAAAAGTAGGAAGAGTCAAGAAAAGAGGAGAGCTAAGCCAGAGTCAAGTGCTCCTGTAGTTTAGCAAGGATTGGGAGTAGAGATATTGGGCAGTAGTTGCCAAGCCTAGAAGAGTGGCCACTGTTATGAAGAGGAATGATAGTGGCAAGCCTCCAGACTTTATGGACTGTGGCTATTGAGTAGGATAGGTTCAGAAGAATGGAGAGAGGGAGGGCTTTAGCATGGTCCGAAAGATGCAGTAGCTTGGGGTGAAGACTATCTGGGCTTTTACCTTTGCAGGGGTTAAGGGCTAAGAGAGGTTGTAGTGTGTCAGCAGGTGAGACTGGTTGGAAGAAGAAGCAGGAGGATGTAGGTGCAGACAAAGCTGGGAAAGGAGACGTACGAGGGGGTAGGGAGGCAAAAGATTGGATGCACAGGTGGTGAAGAAGTTGTTGAATTTAGCAGCAATGACTTGGGGGTCAAAGACAGTGAGGTCACTAACCTTAAGGACTGGGGGTGGCGAATGGGTTGGAGGGGAGAACAGGGCATGTACAACCTTTCCGAATTAGGAGAGGCTGTTGAGATTTTCTTGGAAGGTAGAGTTGAAGTATTCCGCTTTGGCAAGATGGATGGCCCTGGTGCAGTAGTTCTGGAGGGAATGATATGTAAGTAAGTTCTTGAGGGCACCAGACAGTTTGTGAGCCAACTATGCTAAATCATGAGCATGCTGGCAAGCCAGCAGCTCAGCCTACACCCAAGGGAGGTGGGATGGTTCTATGTGATATAAGTGAAAACCTAAGCGCGACAAGCATATTGTTGAAAGCAAAATACTGAAACCACAAATAGCCCCTATCAAATACAGTAAGAGTCAAAATAGCGACTCTAGCAGGAAAAAAAAACAGAAGGCAACAAAGGAAAGTGCAGGCTTGCAGGGGGCTTTTCCCCACACACCCACCTTGTGGGGGGATTTGTTCCCCTCACACCTCTTTAATTAAATAACCAACTCCAAGTCCAGTGCAACTCTGGGAAGGGGTGGAATTGGGAGGGGGGATTTTCACTGAGGGAGAAATGTGGGATGGGGAAGCAAGCGAGGAGAATCAGTCACTAAAAAAATAAAAACAAAAACAGAAACAGTCAGTCTTGAGCCAAGGCTGAGGGCACCTCACACACACAGACAACCACCCTACCCAATACACCAAAGTGGCAGATTGACAGCTCACCCTACAAGAATGTACTTCACTGCTCTCACCAGTCATTTTCTTCCAGTGCAACCTCGCTGAAAGAACCACTCGCTAAAAAACACAGGTTGCCCAAAACACATTCACTCTTTTGCACTCGCTGTTATTGTGTTGCCCTTATTGCTTCACTCTCATCATGGGATACCATATGTACTACTTAATTTTGGGGATCTTTGGCATGGAGGAGAGGAAAAACCCTATCAGGAGGAAATCTCTGGGGATCCAAGGCCTTGGTCACCTTCCCTCCAGGCTTGGGATAAATTAGTGATGACACAGCTACAGACATCAGAAACATAAATGATGACTCACTGTCTATGATTTAAGCAGAGCATGAGGTCCCATTGTGTATGAGTTCAACGGTAGAGAACCTTTTCCTACCTATGGCACCTGCCTGCCATTTCAGCAAGGCACGGTGTATGGCTGCCTACATTTCAATTGTGCCCAAGATCCCTGACTATGGCAGATCCCTACCAATTTGGCAGGGCACTCTGTACAGCAGCCTACATTTCAGTGGCACCCCAGATCCCTGCCTATAGCATCCACTTACCAGTTCAGCAGGGCATGCTGTACCACTGCCTATGTTTCAGTGGCACCTATGATCCATGTCTATGGCATCTGCCTACTGATTCAGCCGAGAACACTGTACCTGTACCTGACTTACATTTCAGCGGTGCCCAAGATCCCTGCCTACGGCATCCACCTACTGATTCTGCAGGGCATGCAGTACCACTGCTTACATTTCAGAGGTGTCCAAGATCCCTGCCCAAAGCATCTGCCTACCAATTCAGCAGGGTACGCTCTACTGTTGACTACATTTCAGCAGCACCCAAGATCCCTACCTATGGCATCTGCCTACTGATTCAGCAGGACACACTGTACCACTGCCTACATTTCTGTGGCACCCAAGATCCCTGAAAAGTTGATTGCTAAACTGAATGCAGGATGAAGGCACTGGCTGAGACAGAAAATGAGAAATAGTTCATGAAATGAGACTAAATGTTACAGCATGGACTAAAAGAGGAATGCATGCCAACCAATTCCAGAAGGGAGCCAGTTCCATAGGTAAGGTTAGTGTTAGATGCTGATGCATTAGAAGGCAGGCAAGCTGAGGAAGGAGAAGCAACAATGAAACTGCTAGGAAAGGCAAACACATAGGAATTGATAGCTGGAGCAGTAGCTGCTGAGTAAAGAACATAAGCCAGAAGGGAGTGGCTGCCTGCTAGAAGCCAGGTGCAAACAATTAAGGATGGATTTACACAGGGAGATTGCTACAGGCAGGGAAAACAGCAAAATAGGCACTTGAAGAGCACACAGTTAATGATTGCAGTTAAACTGAGGGATTGCTAAAGATATGGGGAAACAGCAAAAAGAGGAGCCTGAATAGCATGTCAAAGCAAATGGGACAGGAAGATGCTAGGAAAACTAGAAAGCACAAAAAGGAAAACAGAAAGAAACACAAACACAGGAGAACAGGAGTGCAGTACACACAGATGACTTAGGCCCTGTTCACACTGCAGCACGAAAACCCTTCTGTAATGTTACAGAGGGTGTAAACCGCATTGGTAATGGCGTGCGTTTACACTGGTAACATTACAGGAGGTGTTTTCGTAACTGTTGTGGAAACCACATATGAGGTGGTTCCCACAACGGTTATGAAACCGGTCCCACCCTGGTACCATTACCGGCGGTAGTGTGGACTGCCGGTAATGGTCCCCTGCAGGGCACAAAGCACAGCGCGAGCGCATTGTGGGATCGGGCACTGCTGTAATGGTAGCCTGGATCCCGATGTGTGGACCGGTGGTGCCAGTCCCATAACGGACACAGCTGAGGTGTGGACGCACCGCTCCGCAGCCGTAACGGATTGCATCCGTTACCAGGCGCAAGCGGTGTAGCGTGGACGGGGCCTAAGAGAATCACAAACTGCAGCTGGGGGGGGAAAAATACTGATCTAGAAAACTGGAGAAACATAAGCCAAGCAAAGGTCAAAGCACAAAAGGAACAAGAGATGGGGGGGGCCTCGGCAGATCCGCAGTACAGCCTCCAGCTGCAGCAAAGGAAAAAGTGATTCTGAGTGAGGCTGGAAGGAGCTAACCTATATAGCTCAGGAAGGCCATGGTTGCTTGCTCCCACCCATTGAACTAAAGGCATGGCCTTTCAAAAAAAAAAAAAATACAGCAGGATACCAGGTCCATGCCAATGTACTAAAAGAGTTAAACAAAACATTATGTCTGAATTCTGTTTTCTGAAACTGTAAATCATCCATAGACACTTTGTTCAATTTCACAAACCCTCAATCAAACAGAAGCACCATCTTGCCATCAGTTTTATCCAGTCTACCATGATATCTTTGCTTGACTGACTGTCTGAAAATAGGGTATTGTATAAACCATAGAGCAAACCATTTGCAATTGTCTGAATACAGTTTCTGAGTTAGAATAATGTTTCTGTCTTATCTTTCTAGTGGAGATAACTTTGTTTAAAACATTCACAGTACTTGAAGGTCTCTGAGCATTTACAAAGCATTACTGTTATGCACAGAGAGGGAAAAAAAAATTAACAGTTCAATATCACCACCATACTGTAGTACTATGTGTGAGCATTTGTAAAGCACAGAAAGGCATAACATAAAATTCATAGTATATATTTGACCTCTGTCACACAACACTAAAAGCCAAAACTGTCCCCAAAGCCAGCACCATTTTCGGTAAACGTGCTATCTCCACTGCCTTCCCAGTCATCTGGAACAGGGTACAATCCTCTTTGAAACTGGCTAAGTTAGTCTCTGTTAGTCTCTTCAAAAAGATGATTTCTGGAAAAATAAAAAAAGTCTGTAACTGTTGGTAAAACTGGTATTCTCTATGACTGTATATGTCTTTGACAGCCCAAGGTCTATATGGATTGAAGCTGCACTATGTTGCCTGAGTTTGATGACCCAATCGATATGATATATTATAATGCACTGAACAACGCTTGTACACTTGTCTCTTATGTATCTTGACAGCACTTGAATTTCTGTTGTACGCATTTACTGTATATTTCCTGTTAGCATTTTTGTACATGTATACCAGGACCTCCTTGTGAATGAGTTTGCTTAGTGGAGTTTGTTTTCCTGCAATAAACTTGAAACTTGAACTTGAAACTTCTGAAGCAGCCTATACTATTATGTGTCCAGCTGTGTGTGTGTGTGTGTGTGCGTGCATGCATGCGTGTGTGTCTGTGTGTGTGTGTAGGGATAGAAAGAGAGGAGTTAGAAAGAGCATTAAAAAGTGTTTCTTTTGGGTGATCATGCCAGAAGATAAGAGATAAGATAAGACAGAATGGATAGTATAGTAAAAATGAGACTGCAGCCAACAGAACAGAAAAGGTTAACTGCTCTCTGGCATGCTGATGTTTTCCTTCATGTCCCTAACCTTTGTCGTGTAAAATTCGATATGTCATATGAAGTCCCTGCATGCATAGTCCCCTGTTTTGCTCGTCATCTATGCTGCAAGCTAATACTTTGTGGACTGCTGTTAAATTAGTATGCTGGTCTTTGTCAGACAAGGTTTGTTTCAATTTAGTCACATTGTCATTCATTTTAGTGTGTAACGTTTGACTTTCTATATGCAAACCTTGCATACAATAATCTTTGTTTGGTTTTTCCTTTAGTTTCTTTTCCTGGTCTAGTCTTACAAACCTCTGTGTGACCAATACTCTGTGGCTGGTCACAGACTTGGAGACATAATCCTCCACTGTGATTACAAATAAACAAAGGTGCTCTTAAAAAAGGTACTATACACCTTCAGTCAACAGCTAGGTCCCCACACCCAGTCAGCTAACTTATGGTTCAGACCACTACATGCTATGTGTCTTCAGTCAGCAGCAAGGTCCCCACACCCTGTCTGCCAGTCTATGGTTAGGCTGCACTTAGAAGCAATAGCTGGGTGGCTATGCCCCTTCGGTCAGCCATGAGGCTCCCACATCTCAATCCACCAATGTAAAGTACCAGAATAGTTAGGCTGTGATCCTTGCCTACCATGATGTTTCCTGTGGTCTCTAAATGATATCCCATCTGGGGTGCCAGTGTAAATTTGTATGATTTCTATACCAAACCCTTATCATGGATTTATTCATAGTGGGTAATGACATCTCAGAGACACAGATTCAGCATAAGCATTTTATTTACAGCTATGCTAAAATACAGACGTATATATACCACCCTGGGAGCAAAAGGGCAGACCCACATCTCCAGTCTAGGCTCTACTCAACTGAGACCCCAAAATGATCCTGTATTTATAAAGTATTTCATGACTAGGGCTGTTGTTTCAGTTTCCCTTATCTACGTACAAAATAATCATTTTCCCAGTACAGGACATCAGCAGTGTTTGCCTGCTTTGTGTGGCTGCCTCATATCAAACTAGCTAACCCTGGGTTTTCTTACAGTAGTAGAGAACAATACATTCTTGACTCCTGCCAGTACCTTTTCACATTTAGGATTGTCAGTAAAATTCAAATCTCACTAAAACTAATCATAGCTGTATGTACATAAGTGGTCCCCACACAGCAATTCTAAAAGGCACTTAGCACTAGAAAACTAATAACTCTAACCATGGATTTTACTAAAACCTAACCAATAGCAAGCATCAAATACATTTCTGTCATGATTAATAAACATATAGGGAATGCATGCATGACAATGTGTATATATGACAGATCACAAACACATATATGACAGATCCACAAGAGTATACTAACAAAGTGCATGAGAAAATGTACCATGCTATACTTTTGACATTAATAACATTGAAAGATTTACTGTTGAGTTCTTCAATAATTGGTACTATACCATCCACCACTATCTCTGAATGGAACCAGTAATACTTTGGTGACCTATGATGGAACAGAATGGGTTCCTTTACTTGAGACTGATTGAATGTTTGATTTTGTTGTATGTACACAAGCCAGACTCAATGGTATGCTCATACACAGCATGGTAACTTTCTCATTCCTAATTATATTGCTGCTACTTCACGCCCCAGATGACTGTCATTCTTCCTGCTTTCACTGTCACTGAAAAATCATCATCAGAGCACATACTGGTAGTTAGATGCCCTTCACTGATTTTGAAAGAAAGTAACATATAGTACTGCTTGCATCCATCACATGCATGTCTCCCATTCCTTCCGTGTAGATAAAAAATCTCTTGGACTGGTCAAGCCAAAATATTACACCTATGTAAGACTGTTTCAGTGGAGCAAGGTGGGTGGGATGGAACAGATGGAAGGAGAAATGATGCCATTGGCTCATACCAGCCTTTTCAGTGTAGCAGATCCACACCTGATGTGTAACATGAACAACATTACTCTTTCTATGTTTGCTTGTGCATGTACAGAAAACATTTTTGTTATAAGAACAGGGTTTCAGAGGCATGTTACTGGTGGGTCTAATGCAGCTCAGGCTGCAGTGGGATTGACTGTGACAGCCCAATGATCATCAAGGCTGATCATGACACTTTTAAGTGCCTATGGGGCTGAAACATCCTGTAGTTGAAAGGATCCAGTCACTCTTATTAGAGAGCAGCTCAATTATTTCATCTTCATGAAGCTACCAAGCAAGCAGCTGGGCAGTGTCATGCTTAGCCTCCTTCTCTTCCTCCCTCTGAATGTGTTGTACTGAATGTAAGCCCATCCATGAGCAGGGAGCCCACAGCACAAGCTCCTCCTCTCCTTCCCCTCTTCCTGTCCTTCATGAAACACCACCCCCCAATGTAGTGTACCCCAACCCCCATAAAATGTGTGTACACTGGGGTGCCCACCCCTTGTGCCACCAAACATTTATGACACTGGGGTGCCTCACTGTCACCCTTTTTGTAATAAAAAAACAGTCCATTGGAGTCTTTATTTTTTTCATATTACTTTTGAAAAGCAGGAATTGATGTATTTTGCAGCTGACCCTGACCCACTGACCCACCACCCACCCCACACCAACCCCTACTCCACACCAACCATCCCAACCCCCACACCCTCACATTCCTCAAGATGATCTATCACTGCTCTGCTGCAAAACATGTCCTTATCCTTCAACACAGACCATGAACTGTAGAAACAAGGTAAGTGCAGTCAATATATTTTCATTGCATTTTGAACTTTTACTCATATCTTTGCCATTTAATAATATTGTTCACCAAATTTTCAACATACCTTTTTGAACCCCACCTCATGAACAAGGTAGGTGAAAGTTTTTCATTTCCAGCATGAAAGGTGATTTTTGCACTCGTTCCATGAAATCCCCTTTCAGCGGGTTTTGAAAAATTTCATATACCAGCTTCATGAGGTTGGATTATAAGAAGACTAAGTTGAACATTTGGTCAAACAATATGGTAAAATTATCAAGTTATGAGTGGATGTCGAAATATTTCAACACTCACTAATAAATTTGCTGTTTTTGAATATTATTCCTCCAAACTTTCAACATGGGCTTTTTGAGACCCTACCTCATGAACAAGGAAGGTGAAATTTTTCAGATCTGAACTTAAAGTCAGTTTTGCAGTTATTCCACAAAATCAGCTTTCAGGCAGCATTTAAGAAATTTCACCTACCAGGTTCATGAAGTGGAGTAAAAAAGACTAGTTTGAAAATTAGAAGCCAAAATCATAAAAAACACCAATGCTATGCAGATACTTTGAAATTTCTCAACATTCTCTTACAACTTTAGTAATTCTCAAAATTTTTGACCCTCTCATTTTCAACATAGCCATTTTGTCAACCACCTCATGATCATGACAGGTGTCATTTTTTAAACCTCACGTAAAATATGTTTTCACACTTGTGACACAAAATTGCATTTCAGTTAGTATTTTCCTCATGTTCAGAAGGAGCTGTGGTCATAAAAAGACTGTTAAATATTTGGAGTCAAAATGTCAAAAAAAAAGTTTTGAAAAAATGTTGTGTGCAGTGCCAGCCATTGGCACACAGTGCAGTGTGTTGTGTTCCCATCCCCATAACTTAAGTTTGAGAACATGCTCAGGGAGCCAATTGGGCATCATGAAGATAGGGGTCAACACTGTTTTGTGCCACTGTTCCAAATCTGGGAAGGTATTTCATTGTGTTCTGTCACAGAGATGACACTTTGTGATGGGCTGTGGAGCTTTTCTTCACAAGGGTTTGCTGTGTGTGTCGTGGCCTACTTTTGTATTTAATTACTCATATCAATGAACATGACTACCACTTACAATTTCTAAAAATCTCTTCCCTTCATCTTAGCTGTTCAATATACATGCTAGATTCATACTTTTGATGTAGTAGGATGACGTTATCACATATTTGTAATGGTAAATACCACAGCACTGTACAAATATATTTGATTTTTACATAGCACTCATTGCATGAGGCTGGGAACTTTTAAAACCTTCAAAATCATGTATCTTGCTTCAGGAATGAAATATATTAGGCAAACTTTACTCATCACTGACACCATTGCAAACTTTCTCTTACAAGAATACTACTCTGCCTTCATCATTCTCTACAACACAACTAAAACCTACCTGACACAAGATGCAAGCAAACATTCTGCATTGACAGCTGCTTGTTTTATTGATGCCAACATTGTGCCATTTACAGTTAAACGGTCTGTATGTGACTCCACCTGTCATACTCATTTCAGTCATAATTCTATTTCTGCCACTGTACTGACCAGAACGTCATCATTATTCCATTTTTAGAGATGTTGTGAAGTTTTACTTCACCAGTGAAGTTCCAGTGAAGTTGTGAAATTTACCTTCACAAATAACTTTGTGATTCGCCCACTCCTATACTTTGTCACTTCAAATTGAGTTTTCCTTGGGAAATTGCACTTTTTGAGGCAAAGTCAGGTGAAATTAAGACAACTTTAAGGCAAAGTTGCAACTTCACCTGTCAAAACCTTTGTGAAGTTTGCTCTTCGCACTTCATGAATTTGGCAAACTTCGTGAATTATTTTGTGGAGCAAAGTTTGCCAGCCTCAAACATCTCTATTCCAGTTGTAAAATGTTCCCTATGTAACTCCGCTTGTCATTTCCTTCATAATTCTGTTGCTGTCACTGTGCACCTCAGACCACTTCCTCTGCTTGTATTGTAATTTTTCCCTAAGACTCCACTTATCATGTCCTTCATAATTCTGTTGCTGCTAATGCATGCCCCAGACTACTGCCATTCTTCCTGTAGTAAATTGTCCCTATGTGACTCCACTTGTTATAACTTTCACAGTTCTGTTGCTATCCACTGCATGCCCCAGACCACAGCCAATCTTCCTGTTGCCACTGTCACTGAAAAGACATAACACATACCAGCAGGAATATGCCATTCACTGATTTTAACAGAAAAGTATAACACATACAGCACATTATTGCTTGTATCTATCTATCTATCTATCTATCTATCTATCTATCTATCTGTCTATCTAGCCATCTATGTCTAGCTGGCGATTTTTCCCTTACAGGACAAAAATATGTTGGACTGATCAGGGCAAAATATTTCACCAGTTGAGACTATAGCAGTGGAATTGAGTGGATGGGATAAAACAGATGGTGGAAGAAATTATGCCACTGGTTCATACCAGCCTTATCAGTGCAGTAGCTCCAGATATGCTGTGTAATGTTAGTCTTGTATTCTTCCTGTGATTGCACCACTGATTATTTCTATATATTACACTTTTGGTTCTGGTTCTGATTTGCCTGACCCGGCCCAACCTGGAAGAACCAGAGAACCCCAACCCACACACCCATAATGCCTACCAAGAGCATTGCATGTGCAAGAAAGACATTATGGATTTAGCTGAATTTAAAAAGCAAGTCTGCATGGCTTACACTTCTTGACTTGAAATGTTCTATGAGTCCTATTAAGAAATTGTGGGCATTTTATATGGTTCTGACTTGAACTTTTTGAAGTTCAGAAGTGTACAACATGCATATTGAGAACTTGTTGATGTTTAGGAAAGTTACTCAGAAAGATGGAGTACAAAGGAACTGTAACAGTGAAATAGAAAGAAACTGGGAAATAAATATTATGGCCAACAGATTTATAAATACAAGCTATAACAAAGCAGTGGTGAAAGCAGCCATTTCTAAAATGCAACAAAAAAAAAGATTTGGTCACAATGAAGTTCAGTTGGGAGCTAGGACAGGCCCCACTGATAGGGTAGTATTACCACTGGAATTTTCTTCTTTCACTGAACCTATCAAACAGATAGTGAGATCCCACTGGGACACACTGTGCACTTTAGGGATACCTGAACTGAACTACACACTCATTATAGCATC
This sequence comes from Neoceratodus forsteri, assembly GCA_016271365.2. Lineage (NCBI taxonomy): Eukaryota > Metazoa > Chordata > Ceratodontiformes > Ceratodontidae > Neoceratodus > Neoceratodus forsteri. Next base: position 406,253,037 of record CM057456.1, on the reverse strand, counting down.
CAAAATGGTCAGTATACTAAGGGACTACCTTTCCCATTCTGAATTTAAAAAAGAAGGTATTACTGACTGACAATTGCATCTAGGAACCCTTGTGACAGGTGCACACATTGTGGAAGCATTTCTAAAAAAACTGAAATTAAACACCCTAATGGGAATTGTAAGTGTCCAATCCAAACATCTTTGAATTGTGAATCTGACCATGTTATTTATGTTCTGACCTGCCCTTGATCTAGCTGTTATGTTGGTAAAACAAACAAAGCAGTCAAAACCTGGACAGGTGAACATAAAAGTTAAATTGGGAACCACCACAAGGCATCCTCCATGGCCTAGCACCTTTAATGGTGCAGGATATCTAGCATCATCACTAAGATTTTGGGACATAGAAAGGGTGGAATCACCCTTTAGTTGTGGTAAGTGGAATAAAGAATGAAAAAATGGGAAATGTATTGGAGCTATACTTTAGACACTCTGAATGACAGGTTTGCTCACTGGAACAGTGGATGTTGACACTGACAGTGCTCTTAAATCTTAATGCAATGGTATACGTTTGTATTGGCATACATATCTATGTTTCTTTTCCCTTCTGTTGGCTCCCCTGCTATACCATCATGCTGCTTTAGCACATAAGAATTCTTGTCTGTCTAAATTTACCTATATGTAATCTATACCTTTAGTTTAATACTTTGTTTTTTCCTTTGAATCCTGAGTACAAACTATTCCCCCTCAAACTCTCCCAATCCTTCACACCAGTCTTTAGATTTTAATGACTCCTTTTTATGAATCCCTAAGAATATTTTATGGACCATCTTAAGCTTATACAGCTCAGTTTTGGGCACTTGTGCTTTGCTAATATTTAAATTCTAGGAGTAGTGGGCAAGAATCATGGCACATTCCTAGTATGGTAATTCATGAAACTGCTATATAACAGCTCCATTTCCATGCCTCATGTGGGAAGCTTTCTCCACACACATTTAACTTTGTCAACATGAGTACTGCTGATTTAAGGGTGTGAGTTTATGTGCCACAACATGAGGTTGCTGAAAATTCTCTTTTCAGCAGCTTTGGAGGGCTACGAAATGCCGTTGCTTATCAATGGATATTGCCGGTGTTCAGTGTGACTGCCAGGTGTGCTGATGTCATTTTGTGGCATTGTGGGCTCCCAATTGCTGATTGTTTGACACTGGTCATGATCACAATGCGTTGCTACATAACTGTAAACTCTAGCAGCATTCAACAGTTAGTAATACTGTTGTTGTGTTCTGATAAGACATGCAACCAAATGAAACAGTAAGAACCATTTCAGTGCAATGCAATACAGACAATATACAATATTAAAAACCAAATGCTTTAAACTGAGCTACAGTAATAGATTAATATATTAACTGCAGAATGTGTTACTTTAATAGGGAGTTAACCCTTTGTAAACCTTCCTAAGAAATGGAACTTGTGTATTAACACAGAAAATATTCTAAAGCAGGTATGAGACTCACAAAGTCTCATTTCTCACATGAATTCATTGTTTTTGCTACTGACATAATTGTCTGGGATCTTGGATGAAAGAATGATGGCTATTTTGACATTATAAACATAAATGTATACATTTTTTCTAAGACAGGTGATTTCTGAATATAAGCTCCAAAATACCTACAAATATTAAAACCTGTATCTTTAGATATTGTTTAAATAACTTTGCCTTTCCTTTTTTTATTTAATCTTTACATTTTACAGTAATTAATTATATTGCAGTGTTACATGATATAAAAAAGATGCCTGTTTTAAGGATCTGTACTGTATAAGAGAATCTAAGTGGTGAACATGAGATCTGAATTGCCATAAAAGTAAAGGTCCTCTTAATTAGAAATTCATTATAAGATGGTTTATTTACATATCATTTTAATTTTGTCTCTAACCATAACATAATCAGATCTGGGTATAATGTTTTTTATTAAGTCTTTATAATTGGGTACACGTCTTTTTGCTGATACAGTATGCTGTATTTATACTTGTATTAATTAAGTAAGAAATAAGACATGGTGGGGTATGCATGAAACAGATGTTACTGCACACCCAAGGGTGTAGTGAAGCAAGAGTCTACAGGCTGAGTGCTTTCAACTCCTGGGAGTGTCTTATTGCACTTATAAAATTAGCTCCTTTTTATTTTTTACAGTTGGGAAAAGCATGTTTATATGTAGAAACAATAGATTTACTTGTGTGCATTTATGATAAAATAGTCCTTCTGCCAACTGCAATTGATTTCATTGTATTACTGATGAACAAAATGTGTCCTTTGCTGGCATCAAGATTCAAGATATGGAATGTTTATCATGGAATATTTACCATGGAATACATGGATTCAAAATTCTGCTCAGTTCCACTGGCAGAATGTTCCTCTCCTAACATACTGTAAACACACACAACAAAGGCCTCTTCTACAGCCAGAGACTCAATTATCTCACTGTCAAGGCAAGCAGAAGAGAGTTCCCTGTAGAGAAGGTAAAGATAGAAGGGTGATTTCATTGTCAGCAAAGAAGCAGTTATAATGAAAACTATAAACAATTCTTAGTGTTTCTAATTTGTTGATATGTGCAAGGAAAGTGTGATGATCAGGGAAACAATATTTAATTCATTTGTTTTATTTTTTATTTAAGTTAGTTTTATTTTTAGGGCCCAGTTAAAGGTTATTTACAGTGTAAAGGTAGCAGCCATGTTTGTGATGGAAGATCAAGTCTGGTTAAAGGGGGACTGATGAAAGGTAGTTCTGGTTGTAGGAGGACTGATTTACTCACTGTGTTATGTGGTTTAGGACCAGGATGACTGTGCATTTAACAGATTTCATGCACAGTCACGTGATAGATTTTGACCAATGAGATTTCTTTATTTTGGATGCCCATTTTATAATGGAGCTTAAGGGACCACAGGGGTCACTTGGTAAAGGTGACACTGAGGTGTATATAAATTATATATAAAAATATAGCTGTATCTTCATAGTAATCAAATTTAATTATTATTTAAATGCAGATCCTCTTCCCTGATGAACCCCATGCTTGGGCAAAACATTGGGCTAGGACTGGGAGATTTGGCTTGGCATAAATAAAACAGCAAGAAAGCTGGATTACTTATATGTCTGTCTGTGTAGCTGGTATTTTCTTGTTCTTGTCTTGGAAGCCAACTAAACTGGCCCCCAAACTACATTTGTAATAAATAGCATTGAACGGGACCCACCAGCCACTGTTTCTGGAACTGACTTCTGGATTTTCACAATAAATGTAGATGCATGTAAGGTGCTACACATGGGGAGGAAAAAGAGAGGGAAGATCTGTAACCGGTGTGAGGCTCCTCTTGCTGCAGTGTGTGATGGGGTATTCACCTCCCATCTTTGGTTTACACAGAGTAGTAGGTCATGTGCCACAATGTACAAATCTGTCTTTGCCACATTGCAGCAGTGTAATACGGTCTCAGGACACTTTTGGTTTGTGGAAAGCGCCAAACCATAGGATCCTGAAAAACATTTCTGGCATCAGTGTTTGCAAATGAATATGTATTTTACTATTGCCTTTTTCCTGTCCAACCTCAGAGAAGGTTTGTCTTAACAGACATAATAAAAATAATCAGATTTCAATAAAAAGCATCCCCAACATATAAAAACACATTATCAAATAAAATTAAAAGCTTTATCAAACAGATATGTTTTGGGGGAGGCTTTAAGGGCCTGCACCATGCTGACTGCTTGAATATACAGTTGAAGAGAATTCCACAGCAGCGGTGTGGCTGTATCAAATGCTCTATCACCAGATCTCTTGAGGTGAGAAGAGGGTACAACCAGCAAACCAGCCTCAGTGCAGCGTAGGGGGGCAGATAGGTGAATACAGAACCAGGAGCTCTTTTAGGTAGTCAGGTCCTGAACCACATAGGGCCTTATAAGTTAACAAGCCTATCTTGAAGGTGATGTGTGAACTCACAGGCAGTCAGTAAAGAGCATGCAGAACAGGAGTGACATGATCCTTCATTGGGATACCTGTTAGCATCCTGGCCGCAGCATTCAGCACTAGTTGCAATCGACACATCAAACCTCCAGACAGCCCTAGGTACAAAACCTGACAGTAATCGAGTCTACTAGTAACAGTGTTATAGGTCTAAACAAAAGGATAATGTGTTTGATACTGTTACTTTTATCAAGATTGTAAAGGCCTTCTTGAGCCTTAAAGGGAAACAATCAGCATGAAAGGTCCCACACTCACATGTGGGGTTAGTCCCAATGTGCACTTTGCATGCAAAAACATTTTGGTTTACTTACTGATTACTGCAGTATAGTAGATTGTAGCAGGCTAATTTTGTGTAGTTCTAGGCTGGCATCTTCTGTTACTACAAAACCTAGAATCCCCTGCAGCTGACATCAGTACAATAGGCAGGAGTGGGAGATTCAGTAGCCTGCAGTGCATGTTAGAGCTTTCATAATCTCTGATCAGATGTTTTCTGTCTGCTTTTCTCCAGGGGATAAGTACAATCCTCTCTGACTGTATTACAACATGAACAGAAAACACCAGCAATACCTGATTTAAATTGCATATTGTTTACGTTCCGGTTAATGATCCCCCCAATACCAGTTGGATAGTTAGACACAATTCAGTTTATCATTCAAATATTTTTGCAATCCATTTTTTTTTCATATGGACTTTATCCTCCTGCCTCTCCTCATCATCCCTTTCTGTTGTTGAACTCCAGCCTTTTCACCCAAGACTTACCCCATCTACATCTTACTTCCTTGTGTGAGTGGGTGCCATGGATGGTGGTGGTGCAGTGCCTTAAGTGTAGCTGTATCATTCTGCAGACAGGCATTTTTTTCTGCCAATTACTCCCCTTGAGAAAGAGCTGGTGGCATGCAATGGTGCACACTTAGATAGTGCACACTTTCAATACCCACCTCTGACTTCCAATTAGGTGATAGATGCTGTGCCACTTACCTTCCACTAGGTGGCAGCAAACCAGCAGTACACACCGTCCCCCCACACCTCGGAGGAGGAGATCCATCGGTGGGTGCTAAATTCTCTTCCCCAGCCAGCCCCTGAGTTGCCTTGATCCATTCCCGAAACCTAGGTCACCAGTGTGGTGGGAGGTGAGGTGTCCATCACCTCAGTCCTCCAGATTATTGGCCTGGCTGCAAGTTTATTGTAGTGAAGATTTCCTTAGACAATATTGTTTGTGGCCCTGATTGGTGGGGGGCTGAACCTGCAACCCATTGCTTTACAGTTCTATGCTTTTACCCACTGCACCTTTCAACCAGAACTATATTTTATGCAATTCTTTACCCTCATTCTTTATTACTGAGGGAAGTGATGTAAAAACACGATTATTGTCGTTTGGACTTTATTAGCTTTGGTTGATTTTCTATACGTGTGATCATAATTATGACATCTGAATTATCTCCATAGCAACAGAATGGGATGTCAAACAGAAATGATTCAGATTCAGATACAGATTCTTTATTCCGTATGTAGAAAATATAACATTATCACATACAATACATTTACATTAGAAAACAGCATTTCATTGCACATAAAATTAAAAACATTAGGTACAATCAGCAGACAGTACTTAAAAACCCTTGTATCAGATTATTGGATTATTGCCATAATGCCTCAATTAAGTAGTGCATCCATTAATACTGTAAAGTGCTAGTTTTCCAGATTTGCCATTGCAAAAATGTGGCTTGACTTATCACAGTAAAGCATACATTTAATGTAATTCTCCTCAGGGTAGATCCTAGATTCCCCCTGATCAGGAAAAATCAAGTGCTTAATTGAGATCACATTCCTCGGATCGCAACTGCAACTACAATTTATCAATTTAAAAATAGATTATCTCCCAAATCTTAGATTCAGCAATCCTAATCAAAATTTGCAGTAGGCATTTCTCTGCATACCATCCTCACAGAAACTTAAATATTTTCTTCTTTAAATATTTGCTTACAATCAACACAGAGCTTGCAAAATGATAATTCCCATAACTTACTTCTCCCTGGAAAAAAATATCTATCAATCTTTGTTTAGCTACATCAACATACCCTTTTATATTATCATTAACTTGTTTATCCCACATTTCTATAAGACCTAACTTGACCATGTATTGGTTCAATCTAAAAAAACATTCTCTGGCATGTACCTTTCCTTTTCTTTCTATCCAGCATTTGGCCAGCAGGCTGTCCTGAGGTGCTGACACAATTTTTTGCAAAAAAACTAAAGGTCTGATCTGATCCCTAAGGGCTACAGATTTCAAGTGCAATTCCCTTCTAAGTAGAGCAGATGGTGTTCTCTGATGTAAGCCCTGTATCTGTTTAAAAAACATGTTTTTTTTTGTAGTTAATAATTTTTATTAACTTTGAAAGATAATATCAGACATAGCCAGGTACATAAAGAATATACAACATGACACATATGCATACACATTGACTGCAGTGTCATTATATAATTTACCAAGTCTAGCCCATAGAAAAGGACATTGCTAAATAATGATACAGTAAGAAATTATACAGTGAGTTGTATTGTAGGATTGTGCCCCCCCCAAAAAAAAAAGTATGAGAAATTGCATGATTACCACTGCATCTAGATTAGTTAAGACGTTTAATATGGGCATAATACATAAGTGTATCCTGATACCTGAAAAAGCCTGAAAAGCACAGACATAATAACAAAATACTAGCAACCTTATGGTCCAGATCTGAATTCTTATCCTATAAGGAGAAAGATAACAGTCCTTGCAGGGAGGGGGTGGGTTTTGGGGTTCCAAACTACTTCCTACTGGTGTATCTACTATGTTGGTCCAGATCACTCCACAGGGGAAGTTAGCCAATCCCTGCATGTGGGGAGAGATAAGCTAAGTAAGGGGCCCAGGTAAGATAATATTGTGAGAAAGTGTTGGTAACTAAGTGGGACTGATGATCCAGTACTGCTACATTAGAGAGGGCATTATATAATTCAGAGATGGTGGGTACCTCTGTGGTTCTCCACCTACAGAGGATAAGCCTCTTAGCTTGGAGGCTAAGAAGTGTCAGCCATCTGTGCTGTTGACAAGTGAACGCTCTCGGCACAGGAGGAAGGCCCAAAATCCAAACTAGGGAATCTAGAGTCAGAGCAGAGTCTGAGGCCTGTTGTGCCAGACCCAAGACAGCCGTCCAGAATGGAATGAGAAGTGGGCAAAGCCAAAGTATGTGTAAAAGGTCTCCCTCTCCCGAAAAACGGCGGCATCAATGACTGTTGTCCATGAGATGCATTCTGTATAAGACAATAGGAGTGCGATACCAATGCGACAGTATCTTGTTTTGCATAAGTTTACTTCTCATATCTGGATACATAGAATGAGCACATTTCCAGCATAGCTTCCATTGGGCATCCAAAATTGATTGTTGAAGAGCATGCTCCCATTTACCTTTAGCCTGAGTAAAAAACATGTTTTGAACTACATCCAACTCCTTAGTACCCTTATAAAAGGCTCATACTTCTGCCCCATACAAGAGGGTGCTAATGACTTTTGCTTCGAATGCTATTTTCAGCACAGTATAAGAATGATCAGCAAACAGCTTACTGAATCTAATGATAGCCCTTGAGGCAGATAGTCCCTGACTTTTTATCTTGAAGAACTGCAAATTCCAAGTCAAATTTGTTTCAAAGACCACACCCAAATAGGTGTATTCTCTTTTAATTTCAAATGTTTTATTATAAATAACCCAATTTTAACGTTCCTTTTTCAGCTTTGTTTTGCCAAATATTAAAATGGCTGACTTTTGGGGATTTATTTAACAGTTCCAATTTGTTAAGTGTTTTTATGCAACATATAATTCCTTGTTTTAATCCGAGTTGGGTTAATGAACATAAAACTACGTCATCAGCGTACATTAATATACTGACTTTTTTTTTCCATGAAAACTTGGAATTGCACATTCCAATTTGTTCATCTCTCTAATAAGTTGTTTCATATACAAATTAAATAAAATTGGTGCCAAAAGGCAACCTTGTTTTACTCCCCTTCCTATGTGCACTGCCTCAGAAACCAGTTTATCTCTTGTAATTCTAATATAGACCTTATTATTTTTATGTGAGCACCTCAGGACATTCAAAAGTTGTGAATGTATGCCATACTCTTACAGTGTTTCCCATAACATGGCTCTATTAACATTGTCGAAAGCAGCTTTTAGATCAAAAAAGACCACATACAAAGCACCTTTGTTTATAATATAGTATTTTTCTATTAGATAATTTACTGTAAGAACATTATCCATTGTGACCCTATTTTTCCTAAAACCTGATTGTTCCTCTGAAATAAGATTATTTAAGGTAGCCCAATTTTCTAGTCTTTCTAAAATAAGTCTTGACAGAATTTTTACTGCAATACATAGGAGACTAATCAGCCTATAGTTTCCAGGATCGCTTATTGCTCCTTTTTATGTTGGCTAGCGTGCACACACAAGCAACATCTTGTGGTAGTAGCAGATTTCAGAGGTGTGTCAGTGTTGTGGCGAATGCAGGGGACACTTTAGTGGGTGCTTCCCTCAGCCGCCAACCAGTGAACATGCTGCCAATGACAGCAGTTTCAAAGAGAGCCAGGGAGTTGAAAAGAATCTGCCACTGCAATCAGAGACAGGCTCATCATTGCAGTGGCAGATGACATGCCTGCATTACATGCCTTTCCTGGTGAAGCATTTCAATAAATATGGAGGCTCCTGTCATCTGTCACACAATCACCAGAAAGCTGACATTGGGGTGCCCAATCCCTGTGTCAGCATGTTCCCCCCACACACATTATGTGACAAGCCATAACATGACAGCTCCTGTTGCCCACCACACACTCCCAAAAAGCCAACATTGGGGTACCCAATCCCCGTGTCAGCATCCCCCCTCTTAGTGTGTCTTTCCTCTTAGTGTGTCTTTCCTGGTTAAACAGGTTCTCCTTTCCTTTCTGACACTGGGATGCCCACTTCCAGGGTCAGATGCCCACACACCCATCTATACACCTTGTCAACATCAGGGTGCCCAATCCCCATATCAGCCCCCCCAAACTGTGGCACACTGGCTTCAAACAAGAAAACAGTCCACCATTGTCTCCCTCGTCCCCCTCCTCCATCCCCACCCTCCCTCTGTGCATCCACCTTCCTGCATCCCCCCTCACCTATACTTACCTTCCAGAGGTCAGGAGCCATGATTTTCTCTGAACTGAGACATGTCTGCACTCTTCAAAGCAGAACTGTGAACTGAAGAAATGACGGTAAGCTTTATAATGGGAGGCAATGGGTGGTTTCAACCTGGGTTGATATCTCAGCCATTTTTTGAAATGTTGGCCCCACATTTTCAACATGGGGTTCCTGGGACCCCACCTCATGAACTTGTCACTGTCATTTAGTTTCTCAGTCCCAAAAGGTGATTTTGTGGTTGCTGCATGGAATCGCCTTTCAGGACTGAGTAACAAAACGACAAAGCCACTGTTCATGAGAGAAGGTCCCAAAAAGCTCAAGTTGCAAATTTGGTGAGAAAATTTAAAAAAATGACTGCATTACAAGCATGCATTTTGCAGTTTCTATGCACGCTCATAACTTTGCCAATTTTGAATATTTTCTTTTCAAATTTTCAACATTGACATTTTTTCATACCTCCTTATGAGCAGTGTAGTGGTCATTTTTCACATCCTTCCAGAAACACATTTTCACACCTGTGGCGCAGAATGGCACAGCCACTGTGGGAAATGAACTTTTGGGACAGCTTAACAAAATCAAAGTGCTACTGTTCATGAGGAGAGGTTCAAAAATGCCCATGTTGAAAATCTGGTGAAAAAATTCCAAAAAATGATTGCGTTACAGATGTGCATTATGCAGTTTCTATGCAGGTTAGTAACTTTGCCAATTTTTCATATTTTCACTCCAGATTTTCAACATTGCCATTTTTTCCCACCACCTCATGAACAGTACAGCTGTCATTTTTCACATCCTGACAGAAATGTGTTTTCACACCTGTGGTGGCAAATAGCACAGTTGCTGTGCAAAACCACCTTTCAGGATTGAGTAACAAAATGATAGTGCCACTGTTCATGAGGTGGGGTCACAAAAATCCAATTTTGAAAATTTGGAGTGAAAACACCAACAAATAGCCTCTGAATTAGGGATTCCAACCATAACGACCTACTCTGTAGAGACTGATGGGTGTCGGGGGTGTGACTTGGGATCATCGGCTGTAATGCTCACACCATTCCACCCCCACCCTGCAGCCAGTGACAGGCATTGAGGTGTGCCTTGGGGTCTTCCACTTCAGTGTTTACCCCATTCTCCTATACTGCACCCATCTCAACATATTTCCTTACGGAATGGGGTGAGTATAAGGCCTGAAGACCCCAAGGCACACCGCAACACCTGTCAGTGTCTGCAGGGTAGGGTGAGGTGAAATGGCATGAGTGTTATGGCCGATGACCCAAAGTCAGACCCCCAATGCCTGTCAGTCTCTGCAGGGTGGGGGTGGGGTTGGCATCAGTTCAGTACTTCACTGTCATTCCTACTATGCATCTCTCTAACTCCTGCACTACCAATGCCAATGCCAGCAAGCCAAAATTCTGCATTGACAAATGCTTGTTTATATTAGGGACAATTAAACTTACAAGCCATTCTTCAGGCAAAATCTTGTTTTCTAAGATAAAGTTATATAAGGTGCATAAAATGTTGGCCCACCAGTCTGGCATAGCCTGGAAAATCTCTGCACTTATCCTATCAATTCCAGCTGCTTTATCTCTCTTCTGTGCCATAATTGCATTTTTCCATTTATTCTTTATTACTGAGGGAAGTGACATAAAAACATAATTACTGTGCCTTGGACTTCATTAGCTTTGGCTGATTTTCTACACAAGGCATCATAATGCCCTGTTTATGACATCTGAATTATCTTCATAGCAATGGAATGGGATGTCAGACAGAACTGTGACTGCAGAAGTAGACTAGCAGATAGAGTAAATAAGGTAGAGACCCTGTTTCCATGCAAATATCCTTAGTAATAAACAATTAAGAGCAACAATTACTAAAAATGGTGAAGTTTAAGCTAAAATGTGTCTAGGCATTATGTTTTTCAGAGTAGTCACAAAACAGCAAGGGATTTTTAAAGCCCTGTTACACTGCAAGTAAACATTCAGCATTGACAAATGCTTGTTTCTTATTAAAAATGAAAAGAGCTATTGGTGTATTAATATCAAAACATGTTTTTTTTTTAAATCTCACTGTAATATTCCTGAATTTTAGGAATGTCTACACAATCAAGCCACTCATGATGCAGTAGTCTCCTCTCACTACATCATGTGCAACTACTGTATATGTGTGTGTGTGTGTGTGTGTGTGTATGTGTGGTGTTGTGTGAAATTGTAGAATTGTGTTCTGCAAAATATTTCATGAAATTTGTGCATTTCACAAAATATTTTGCGGGCTGGAAAAATGCAGAATTTCACCAGTGAAATGTGAAATTTTGCCCACAAAATGCAGAATTTAATCACTCACAGATGAAATTCTGCTACTCCCAGACAAAATTCCGCATTTCACCAGTGAAATTCCACATTTTGTGGGTGAAAGTTTGCATTTTTCACCTGTGAAATATTTTGTAGAATGTGCAGAATTTCACTAAATATTTCACATGGCAAAATTCATGATTTCACCAGCAAAATAAAATTTTGCTGCATCTCTAGGTGCATGTGTGTTTGTGTGTGTGTGTGTCTGTGATCTCAAGTTTCATGAAGTACGTTGTGTGAGTAAGTCAAAGACTGTACACAAATTGGTTTTAGCCAGTAACTACTAATGTGAGGCAGAGAGAGTTGTTCACTTTTATTAAGAATAAAGAAGACACTACATAGAGAATAATGTATGTTCATCCATACACAACAAGCCTGTGTTTTTAGCATGGGGTTGCGATAACAAGGTATGTACCTCAAGAACTAAGCTCCATGGGTGCATGTTGTTATCTCATTTCTGAGGTGAAAACACATGGCAAGATATACACTATTTACCATATTTTTTTATAGTATATGGTTTTACAGAATAAAGCATTTGACCATTTTTTCATTTCACTTTTACTTTAGTTAGTTTTTTATTGTTGAATATCAGTCTGGTGATGCAGTCTTATTCTTAGTAAAAAAGAAAGCTCCATCGTGTAAGTGGTTTTCTACATAGTGGAAAGGATGTAGTTTGAGGTAAAGTTTCTTCTCATGGTTGGAGATTTAGGTAGACATAACCATGGCTGACATGTTTTTCTTCGGCATGTGTCACTGGGAGAAATACATCTGAGAAAACAGTTTTGGGGAAGACAGTGTTAGCAGGGACACTGGTGAATTTTATTTCAGACATGCTCTTCGACTTTTTTAGAATGTGCTCAATAAATTAGAATGTGCACAACAAAATTTTTGAAGGGGCTGCTTTTTATTCATAACAAGGCCTAACCTTATACCATAAAATGATAGTCTACATCAGCAAGGTCTGCAGGAGGTAAGCAATCCCCCAGAGATGGGTGCTAGGATGAAGGTATCCTCCTACTAGGGAGGAGGGCAGACCCTGGCTACATTTTACAGAGAAGAAACCACAAGGGCTGACCACAGGGTGGTGGCTGTCCAGAAAGAGGTGGAAAGAGAGGGGTTAAATGGAGCTGACGGCCAGCAGCTCCCCCTCTTTCTTCTCCTTTTCATTGCATTCCCACCCAACCTGCCCTTGTAAAAGCAGAGTAATGATGGCCAGGTCAGACAGGGAACCCATTGACCCACTAGGGGTGACCCCATTAGGGGTCATGGAGTGATTTTTTCCAGTTTTCCAAGTAAGGAGGCTTTTTCCAGATTTTTTACTTCCTCCAAGGGGATAAAATTTAGGTACCATGAAGCAAGTTAAAAACTATTGCAGTCATGTAAGGGTGACTTGGAGGTATTAAAGACTGATGGTACAGGTGAAGAGGGGGAATGAGTTGAATTCTTCCAAAGGGGTCATTGCCTCCAGTTGGCATGAGGCTAGGGGACTGCATGACCTGGATGCAATGGTGGGGGTAGGGAGTCAAAGTCCAACCTCATCAGGATTAACCTGCAAGGGTGGTAGAGCTGTATAAAGGACAGTCACATGCCACTTGACCACATGATCTCCACACTCTTGGGGTTGGTTCCCACCCAGGAGGTACATTAGATATGCTGGCACACACAAGGGTCGGTACATCCTTCAAAATGGCAGGTGTGGGGCATGAGCAGTCTGCATCTCATCCCAGCTGCACATGCTACTCCAATTTTTGTAAAGTAAAATATGGATGTGGCCGTTTCCTCCAAGACCTGTGTCAGTGTGTTTATTCCGGAGAAGGAGTTGTGGGGGCTACCAGAACAATGTATAGGATGCTGTTCTGATCATGTTAGGATCTCTTTAACTGGGAAGGGCCACTTTCTGCTTTTAAAGAATGGGTAGGGATACTCCTGCATCTAGATCAGATAAGAACATTCTGAAGCCATGTCTTTCAGATAAAGAAACCCATGACTTTGCACTTCTTATTGTAAGCAGGATCACATTCTCTTACCAGCGCCTCAGAAATGTTTTTTAAAACTCTTTGTAACAGCCATGTTTGTAAAGTGAACCCAATAGAAGCACTGTTTTGTGAAACATTGCACTGTACAGGTATGTTTTTTTCACTTCTCATCCCAAAGTGATTATTTAAACCCTTAGCATAGTTATTTTTTCTGTTTACTTTTTTCTCAAAGTCCATAAATACTCCATGGCAGATGTTTGCCATGTTTTGGCTCCAGTAAACCTACTCTCAGTTATTGCTGCAGCCATCCCCCTTCCCACACTGCACTGAAGTCAGAAAGCACTACAGCTCTTTACCAACAGAGAGCTCTATGCACTATGCAGGTGGGAGTATGTGGAAACCATGCTTACCCTGCCTGTGTAGCTGCTCACCCATGGACAGCTGTGCACCAGCCGGTAGTCATTACTGGCTACCACCTGTCTGTAGCCCCACCCCCTGGCACACAGGACTCTGCAGGGTGGCCAGGAGTGGAGTGGTGGACCTGGCCAGGCATCCAATCAGATGCCTGGACCGGGACCCACAGTGGAACTCATATAGGGTGGGGTGTGCATTGGCAATACACCCTGCAGATGTCTGAGGGCTGGCAGCTGTGGTGGTGTGCAGAGGGCAATGTTGCTGGCCCTCCGATGGCACTGGAGAGATGCACAGGGATGAGGTGGGGGGATGGCGGTTGGCAGTGTGGGGGGATGGCACTGTACCCCACTGTTAATGAGGGGTGGGCAGGCAGTGCCATTCACGGGAGCCAGGGGCCTGCATTCAAGTCCTTTGCTCCTGTGTGGGGTGTTCTGGGGGGGTCCAATATTTGCTGGGGTGGGTGGGAGGCAGCGGGCAGCCGTATGCTGTGGCCCCGATGTGTGGGTGGCTACTCACCCTGTTGTTGGGTGACTCCCGCTGTGTTCACAGGGTGCACAGTGGGCTTATGACAGGGTTCTCCCTGGCATAACCTGCACCCCCTGTGCACCCCTACTGCCAGCACTATGTGCCTTGGTGCATGGTGCGTAGTGCTGGCATGCCCCTCACCCACCCCCGGCTCATTGCTCTTCACATGGCCATGAGATCAAGCACATAGGTGCTATGCACCCTCCTTGGTGCATCCCGTGCAGGGGACGCATAGGGTGCAGAGTAGCTGTGCACCCCAAATACACACATGTAGGCACTCCGCCCCAATGTTGCATATGGCCCAGAAAGCACAGCCAATGCCTGGTACTTATATGATATTGCTCCTCCTCTCCTAAAACACTTTCACACAGCATGCTGTTAATGTTAATGTTTAAAAGCAAACTGAGAGCCCTCCTGCTTGTGATGAACCTGCTGCTGGTACCAATCTTGCTCGCATTCACTAAAAACTACCAGTCCTCCAGTAATCTAGTGCAAGCAACATAAATACAGCCTTAATATTTTTTTAAATAAATGAGGAGGGGGTGACAGGATCAGTTCCCCAAACTCTGCTGCACAGAAAAAAAGAGTGAGATGGGGGGTCACAACCTTCACTTGCCTAAACACACAGGTGCACATAATCTTTGAAGAATAAGCATCTTCAGCTTTATGTGTCTTTATGAGGGCATTATACTGTATATAGAATAATGCATGGGGTGGTGTGTTTAATGAGTTTTAGCACACACCCGAGGTGTTGGATGCTACATAAATCGAGAAAGTGAAGCTCGAACAGTTTGCTTAAGCATCCAACACCAAGGGGTGTGTGTGTAAAAACTCAAGTTAAACACACAACATCATGTTTTATTTTATATAATTGCTGGGGAGCTTTTCCTCACCATGGCAATTATATAAAATAAAACAGCCAGCAATTCGGGTCGGGATGAAGCCTGTCTGTGGTCGGCAGCAAAGCAGCTGCAGAAAGCTTTTATTTTTTGGTGTTTCTCCATTGCCCCACCCAGCCATATAAATACAGGATTACCTGCTGAGAAAAAGGAAACTGCTGTGAGGCAAGGTTTCCATTTTTTTTTTCATTTACCGCTGAACACCAACGCTGATTGCTTGTGGCACCGCAGCACTAGGTGAGGGAAAAGTGGAGGGAGATGCATGCATAGAGAGAGGAACCCCAGCACGTGTTTGCCATTATAAACCACAGGTTATAACGGCAAATTATAACCAGGGTTCCCTATGGGAGAAAACACTCCCCAGTTATTGTATTATTTATATTAATGTAACTATTTATCTGTTCAGACTCCAACAGCTTACTTTGTGTATTGTTTTTAAATATTAGATTTGTATCACATTGTTTTGACTATTTTTATGCACTTTGTGGTGGCTGTATTGTGCACTTTAACAAACATATATAAAATATTTATAAAGCTTGCAGTAGGGGACCACACATCTTGACAGAGTGTCAGGGAGAGTAAGACATGAAACATGGGGGGATAGATTTTCAAAGTCGCTGTAGGTCCTGCAGCCGCAGAACAAACCTGATGCAAGTGGTTCTCCACTTGTGGAGCTGCTGGTTTTCTGCAGCCATGGTATTTTCAAAGGTGGAGCCAGTTTACGACCAGCTCCATGATTTACAACAGCTTGCGGGACATTTTTTCAGCACAGCTGCGGGAAAATGTTATCCCGATTGGACCAGGCATAACATTGTCCACAGCTGTGGTGGCTGAAAATGCAAAGCGCTGCAAGTTTAGAGATTTTGTCCCACAGCAGTGCTGTGGCATGGGACTTAGTTCCCAGGCAGGATGAAAATCCATCTCAGGGTCTCCATTGGCCCTCCTGCATGCTTGCTTGTAGCATCTGTCTGCTCATTTGATTGTGCTAAGACAATACATGTTTAATAAATATCCTGGAGGATTTAGCACTGTAATACTCATCCTTCTTCATTCCTTCCTGAGTGCCAGATCCTGGTTCTGCAAAGCTGATTAGGTTTTGCAAGTACTATGCTGCACAGCAGTCCCTTCACTCTGCATCTACCATTCGGCTTGCCATGTCTACAGTCTTTTCATGGTGAGTCAGCAGTGGGATAGTCTTCCTTCTTCATTCCCTTCGTAGTGCTGGATGTTGGTTCTGCCCAGAATGGTCAATGAGGAGTGGCACAAACCCTCCTCTTACCACCTGAGCAAGTTGTCATCTGATTGACAAGGACAGAAAAGCAAGTACTATGTTTCTGCTGAAGAATCAGTTTGGATTCGAAGCACTGGGATTGTATCTGGTGTAGTTTCTTTTGTTCCACTTATCACAATAAATGCCTGTTATTTGTCCTCTAGCTTGGATTATATTTTTTTGTGCACCACAGTTTTGTGTATTTGCAGACCCACTCTACACTGCTGCCGAAAATTCACTTTTGTACATTTTTTGCAGTTCCTAATTTTGGATGTTAAGAAAAAAAAAAACTTGCCTGCAGAGTTTGTACACTAATTTTATTACTTTTATAAACATGATCTTTTTAAACAACTGTGATTATACTTAAAAACATACAGTATGTAATACCTGAGGTACCACCATTTACAGTACAAAATTTTTAATCAAGTTAAAATTGTGAGAGTCAGAAAACCATGGCACTTCAGAGGCAACAAATCTGACACAGAACCCTTAACACCTCAAGATGATTAGAGCGTACAGTACATATTCATGTTTTAGTTCCTTTGTGACTTCCATTTACACATACTCTACCTGTTTTTTGACTGGCTTTTTGTATGTTACTGCATCCGGTTTAAAGCTTCTATATCTAGTAGTATTGTAATTAAACAATAATGCCCAACAGGGTGTGTGTCATGCTGGGATAAAGTCACGCCTTAGGTGGCTGGGCACGAGGCCGCAGGCCGAGTGCGTCCAACAACTGAGGCATGACATTATCCCAAACGGCTCACAACCTGGAGGGCATTATTGCTATTATACAATGGCTCGTTGTTATATATAAAATAAAAAAATCATTTTAAAGAATGTTTTTTAGTGTGGAAAAATATTTTGGTTTCTTAAGAGGAGATGCAAAAAAAGAGGTAATTTAGCTCATCTACAGGTTCACAGTGAGGCTGAGACTAGACCCATGATGTTGTACTGGGACAACATCATGGGTCCAGCCCAAGATTGACCAACTAGAGACAAGAAAATGTTCTTGCCATTGTGTAATGTCTTTTGTACTGAAGAAAAATAAAATGAAGCAAAATTGCACATTTAAAGAACATAATTTAAAGATGTGCAGGCACTATATAGCAGCTGCTAGATATCATTGCATAGACCTTCATTACTAAAATGCTCACTCTGTGGCCCACAGCAACTTATGTAAGGTCCCGTGGCTCAAATCCACCCAGTTACAGAAGAGAATAGAAGCCAAAACTCCTATAAATGAGATGTGGTGTCTCAGCTGGATTATCATGGGTAAAGACATCATAACAACTGGTAAAAAAAGGATCCCGATGAAAATGAAACATTGCATCTGATTTGGAGTATTGTAGGTAAATACACTGCACAAGAATTACTAACTACAGCTACATACACTACTCATTGGGAGACCCTGAGCTTCTTTTCTTAAACTCTCAGAGCTCCAGTCATCCCACCCACCTACAGAAGTGGTTTAAATCAGGGCCCTACTGGAAATGAGATGTTGCATCACAGCTGGGCTATGCTTTGGAAATACATTGTAAGAAAATAAATAAAACATTTGTCAACAATCTCTTGCCTTTTCTGACCCCCCCCCCAAAAAAAAAAGAAAAGCAGTGTGGTCCAGATTACAGCACTGTTAGGAAGCAGGAAATTGCAGGTGCAATCCTTCACAGTGAAAAATGTTCACTGTGTAACATTAAGAAAATCACTTAACCTTTCAGTGTTCTAGTGTACACGGCTGGAAAACTGAGTAGAAGCTGGACCCTACTGGTTATTGGGTGTTGCAGGGCTGTCATAGCCATAGAGTCTGGGAGGCACATCCCCCTGTCCCCAAAATTCACATCAAAATAGTGCCTTTCGAGCTGAAGAAACCTGTAAATGTGCTATTAAATGTTCCCTTGTAACATGGCTCTGAACAGAGCAGCCAAATGGAGTTCAGGGATTGGTCCAAACACGTCATCTGATGCACTGGGAGTGGTGATTAAGCCACGAGTAGAGCCCGCTTGTGTAGTACCCACACCATCCACACAAGCAGCACTCATTAGAGCCCACTGGGGTAGTACTTAGAGTGTCCATCAGCCAGAGGGTGCAGCACTGGAACAGGAATGAAGAGGGTACAAATGCAATCCTTCCGTAGGACCCGGGCGGCATCGGGATCGAGCAGAACTAAAAGTAGAAGGCAAAGATTCATTGTGTGGTCTCATGTGATTTGTAACATGGCATACAAAATGACATGCACAAAGGAGGCAGAGAGTGGTCCAAATCGATCAGCCCTCAAATGAGTATCTGCTCCTTGAGGAAAGGGGCAGCTATAATCCGGAGCGTGCCGGGAGCAGTGGTACACAGACACAGCACCAGTAGCAATGCGCAAAAGCCTGTAGATGGCACCATTCATTAAGCAGTGATGAAATGGTCAGCGGAATTGCGCGCGGTGACAACCCTCCCCCAAGTCGGAGGATCTGAGAGACAGGACGAGACTTATTGAACTGTGGCAGGAAGGCCAAGAAATGTTGAACATGGGGATATCGTCACACAGAAACACACAAGGTAGATATGCCCAGTAAAGGCATAAGAAGTGTGTCAATATTTGTTACTCACATTGAATAGTTTTCCCATACTGCACTGCTTCCATGGGAGATCGGTATATAACGTCTAACGAGAAATCATAGAAAACCTCGCTAGGAATTCAAAAATTGTAACGTTGTTGTGTCTTTCAGACAGTAATCTTCTCTTGGTGTTGGGTGAAAAATAGGCACCACTATATAAAAGACTCTCTAGCAGGCATCGTGGACGCGCATGGTGTCACATCATCACACTGACTGGAATGCAAGCAAAACTAGCATACTATAGCAAGCAGCAGTATTACTTTCGGCAAGTGTTGTCTATTTCCAACTGATCTAGTACTTGCACAATATCCCCGTCGCACTTGCCATGTTACAAGCACATTAATCACCTCCAGTGTCAGGCTCTACCAGGGATTAATGCCCGCTGGGTGGTTGGAAGCACTCGGCCTTCAGCCTTGTGCACCAACCCCCCCCAACAGGGCATTAATCCACCGGTAGAGCCCTCCTCTGTCAGTGATTAATGCTTACTTAGATTAATGTTGAATTGTTCCCCCTCCCAGAAATTCTTGTGACATTATGTCCCTGGGATGGTGCATCTCTGTTGTGCTATCCAGCGTGAATACATTGTAAAATTAAAAAAAGCAGAACTCCACTGTAAAGGAGATTTTGTATCTCATTTGGGCCATTCGTGATAAATTAATTGTAACAAAAACAAAATCAAAACATTGCTGTCTGTCATTGGCTTTTCCCAGAGCCTCCCTCAAGCAATAAAGTTTACTTCAGTGGTTGGAGCATTGCTGAGAAACAGTAGACTGCATGTCTGAACCCTGACAAAACCAAATACTGCAGGACCCTGAGCAAGTTATTGAAAATGAGATGTTGCATCTAAGCTCTACTATCCTGGGAAAATACACTGTGAAAATGACTAAAAGAATGGCCCACTGTAATTATGATGCTGCATCTTAGCAGGGCTTTCCTTAGTAAATAACCTACCAAAAAAAAGAAAAGAAAAAAAGAACAATGTTGCTGAGTTACGCTCATTTACGTGGTAAGCAATATAATTTCTCTTACACAGCATAAATTTTAAGGAAGAAGAAATAATGTGACCTAATGGGAAATGAACCCAGGCATCTGGAATACAGCCCCACTGCTCTGATACTGATCAACAGGCTCACATGGTTGGTTGGACATAAGGGGCCGGATTCTTGAAGGACAACACAGGGCTTGCACCAAGCCTTGCGTCAAACTCATTTGTTGGTACAGCTTTGCTACACACTGCACCAGATTATTTTTTTTTATCGTATAATATTTTATTGATTATTTGTTTTGCAATTACAAAGACAGTTGTTGCAGTCTTTATACTTGTACATAGCTACTTAAAGCAAGGATGCATATCTTTCACCATGCCCCTGGTATATATTCCGTCCAGTTACACACTTTATCCAACCATAGCATACCTTTAATTAGCCCTAATGTTTTAAGGATCATCATAGGTATAAACATACAAAGGTCACTGCTCTCATCTCCAATTTAATTTCTATTCCAATACAGGACAAAAGTAAAGATGTGACTACTGGGGAGGGGATAGGTGGGGAGGAAGGTAGCCCCAACATTCCAGTTCAGTAACTTGCCCAAAACCCTATGCTCAGGCAACGGGGGTTGTGGTTGGTTTGGAATTTTCAAAAACGGACCCAAGGTACTGCCCCCACTTTGTTTGGTATGTGTGCATGCTATTGTTCCGTGAAAATGATATTCTTTCAAAAAGGGATAAGCAGGCCACAGCTGTGTGCCACATAGTTCTGCTAGGTATTGTGGGTTGACACCAGTGCATAAGTAGAAGTCGCTTGGCTTCTAAGATGTCTAAAAGAGCCCAATGTTGCGTGGGTTTAAGGAGGATCCCCATTGAGGAGGTATCACCCAGTAGCGTGATAGGTGCAGTTAAGGTAATCGGAATGTTTACAACTTGGGATATGTCGTTGTTTACCATATTCCAAAATATAGCAAGAAAGGGACAGGATCAAAGTATGTGCTCGGTGAGGGCATTGGGTTGCGAGCAACGCCATCAATTGCTATGGTCAAGTAACCCATGCTTGTACAGTACTTCGGGAGTACGGTACCTAAACAATAACATTTTTTGCTGAATAAAATGACTGTTTGTATCTTTATGGGCTTGATATATAACTTCCAATAAGAGTGTCATTGTTCTGCTGTTATCACTACACCGAAGAGTTTTTCCCATTTCAGTCTGCATGCCTGCATGGGGTCATTCTGCGAGTCCCTCCAGGTGCTATAGAAGAGACCCATGAAGTCTCTCCAAGTGTTAAGGGTGCGGAGGCTGTTTAGCCATTGCCACTGTTTGGTGTCAGCACTGGCACTAAGGAGGGGCGACAGGGCACTACGAAGTTGTAAATAGTGCCAAAAGTCTTTGTTTGGTAATACAAATTATCTCTGCAACTGTGCAAAGGGGACTACATGTTTGGTGCCTTGCATGACAAAATCAGAGATTGTTCTAATCCCAAGATGTTGCCATGATGGCCAGTTTACCACTGTACCTTCAATTTGAATGAGTGGATTATTCCATAATGGAGAAAATTGAATCGGGGGGTACCATACCCTTTTTAGCATGTGAGATTTAGCAAATAAGAATTTCAAAGCCCTAGCAGTGTCTATAATGGTAGGAGGGGGTGTCAAATCAACTCTGACATGCAGAGTAAGTAGGTTATATAAGGTTGGTGAGCCCCCTAGTGCCTTTTCCAAATGAACCCACAAGGGAGCTTCCAGTTTCTGATCAGCGAACCATCTGGCTGCTTGGGCTGCAAGGCAGGCTAAATGGTATCCAAAGAACCATGGTACGTTAAGGCCACCTTTAGACCAGTGTGCCCTGACTTTTTGCCTGCTCCATCTTGGCACCTTATTATCCTATATAAAGTTGGAGGCCAATTTATCCAGTGACTGAAAAAGTTTCTGAGAGAGACATATAGGTAAATTGTTAAATAAAAATATAACTCAGCGTAAAAATAACATGCATATTGCAGCAACCCTGCCTGGGAGTGATAACTTAAGTCTGCACCACCTCTCCACCTCAGTGGTCAGTTGTGTGCATGGGGGGAGAAGTTGACAGTCTCAAGTGCTGTCTATTTGCATGGAATTTGGATCCCCAAATAGTTGAAGCTCAAGCCTGCCCATGTTAGCTCAGTGCCCTGTATACAATCACTCATGCAGTGGGAATTTAGAGGGGCTATAGTGTTTTCTTTCTGATTGATCATAAGGCCAGACAACTTAGCAAACTTACCCAGTACTTGCAGTACCTCGAGAATTACTTGCTGTGGGTTGGTCAATGTCAAAAGGAGATCTTCCACGTAGGCCACAACTACATATAATTGCCCTGCCACCTGTATCCCTTGTATAAGTGGATAAGTAGTCATGACCCGGATAAAAGGACCCTAAGCAATCAGAGATAAGAGTGGGGAGAGGGACATCCCCACCTAGTTCCCCTTTGGAGAGGGAATGGAGGGGAGATATCAGTGTTCGTAAGGATACACACCATGGGAGAGCTGTAAAGTGTATGTACCCACTGTTTAAAAAAGGGCCCAAAACCACAGTTGCTTAAAATTTCATATATATATATCCCCATTCTATGGAATCAAATGCCTTAGCAAAATCTATTGCTAGTGCTGCCATGGGAATGTGAGCTTTGTGAGAAAACCACTTAATGTTAAGTAAAAGGCTTGTGTTGTCAGCTTCAGTTTTCCCTCTCATGAAGCCCACTTGCGCAGGGTGGATAATTGACGGGAGGACCTCTATCAGCCTCGTGGCCAGCGCCTTATCCAGTATTTTGGTATCCACCGAGAGCAAGAATATTGGGTGGAAATTTGTACAGTCCAGCGGGTCAGTAGATTTTTTTGGCAGGAGTGTGATAAGCGCATCTCTCATAGATGGGGTTAGGAGACCCTTCTTATGGCAGTCTTGTAGGGCCAGTTGAAGTGGAGGAAGAATATCTGAGCCTAAGGCCTGGTATAACTCTACAGACATGCTGTCAGGTCCAGGAGCCTTCCCATGTGCCATTTTAGATAGTGCCAGTCGCAGTTCCTCACAAGACAGGGGAGCTTCAAGTTAGGCCACTTGTTCAGGAGAGAGGGATGGCAACTGAGCTGTTTGGCAAAATTTCAGTAATCGCTGGGACAGGTCTGTAGAGTTGACCGTAGAGCGGGATTGATACAGTGTTTTATAGAATATGCGCATTGTGTGATTAATATCTTTTGGTGTAGATGTAATTGTTCCAGATGCAGTACGCAATGCATGGATCCACGTGGCGGCCTGTTGTTTATACAGGCAGAAAGCCAGCAGCTTCCCAGACCTCTCTCCATTGACCCAGAAATTCTGCTTAGATCGCAAAAGAAGCCACTCAGCTTTTTGATGGAGAATATTATTATTCTGGTATTTGAGACTGAGGATTTTCCAATACAGAGTGTTATTTATATTAGTCTGAGAGGCAGCCTTAAACCTCCATTCTAGATTGGCTAGGTCGACCTGCAGCCTGGCTAAATTGGCCTGACGGGCTTTGTCACGAACTGCTGAGAAGGCGATGATACGTCCCTGTAGTACTGCCTTAAAGGCATCCCAAACTATGCTGGGTGATACTCAACAATCAGAATTTAGAGCAAAGTAATCCTTCATCGCTTGTGATAACATTGGACCAAAGGCTGGGTCTTTCAAGAGTAGTGGGTTGCAGCATCATCGCACTCTATGGGTGGGATGTTTAGAGGAAACATATCAAAGCCATGTGGGAGAATGGTCTGAAATTACTATTGAACCAATCCCAGTGTCCGTTATGTCCCTTGTGGCAATGTCATTGGCCAGCCAAAAGTCTATACGACTGCATTTTATGGAGGGAAGAATAAAACGTATAATCCGTATATGTGAAATGTTCCCTACGACAAACATCTACCAAGGCCCAATCCTCCTGCAAATCCATGAGAGATTGTCAGGCTTTGGGGGAGGTCTGTTGTGTAGGGGTTGATTTGTCTAGAAAAATGTCATCTACATGGTTAAAGTTACCTCCTAACAGTATAGGGAGGGGAAGGCCACCTGACTGAAGATCAGAGATTGCCTGACTTACTGCCAGGAAAAAGTCTGTGTGTTCACCGTTGGATACATAACAAGTTGCCTAGAATCATGGTCCCCTCAGGGGTGACTAGACATACCAGTACCCATCTGCCTTGGCTGTCCTTCTTGACATCATCTAGTTTCCATACTGAGCACGGCGAATGAGGATGGCAAGCCCTTTAGCTTTAGTAAGGGCCGAACTAGTCACGACTTCGACTACCCAGGCTTTCTTCAGCCATGAAGTCATTTTAGCTAATAGATGTGTTTCTTGAAGGAGAGCTATGTCTACCTTTAATGATTTTAAATGCTGTAGAACCTTTGTTCTTTTGATTGGGTGATTGAGCCCCTTGACATTCCAGGATACCCACCTACGGGTCTGGAATGGGGGGGGTTCAGCACCATGTTGTCACTGAATGAGAAAAAGGACGTACTTACTGCACCAATAGAAGGGGATAGGGGACAGTGGTCATGGTATGGCGGTGAGATACAGTACCCTACCTAGAGCAGTACAACCCATCCAAGCAAAGATATGACCAAAGGTGAGAGCATTGCCGAGAACCAATCAGCAACCTTATCCTTGATATATAGAATGACAGCAAGAGAAAATCAGAAACACAGCAACAATTAGTTAAGCTAAATGTATCAACAAACCTAGGTCAAGTGACCTATAAAAGATTAACCTATTTGCACTAAGTGTGCCCTATCAAAAACATCCAGCTATGATTGTGGAGATTACCGCACTAGAGAGTGTGGCAAGCACCCTTCAGCTATGCTAGCTCCGGCACTCAGTACAGGGTTAAATAGTGTGGGTGATCACTCAGGCAGAGTCAGCCCAAAGCAGGTGACCATCCATGGTCAGCCGCACCGACTCCGTGGGAGGGGGACGCCCAGCACTAATTCACCAGCCAAAAAGTAGTGCCACATGGAACAGGAACCCACCACCAAATTCTTGGCTAAATAATGGAAACCCTGCATATATTCAGAGTGGGTTACTGTAGCGGATATTTATATGGCCTGGGATATGAGGTGGGGAGTTGGGAGGGTGGGAACACACATCTCCCAGTTTTAGAAGAATGTGATGCCACAGGTCCTAGCAGTAACATATTACTCTGTTATGTAAGCTAAGGTCCGAGCCTGGGAGGGAGGGACGTGCAAAGTCCCAGGAGGGGGGAGAGGAGGGAAAGGATGAAAAAATCCATCTCTATTTGGCTCGCAACGCAACATAGAATATCAGAACATAACATCTTAGATTATATTATAAAGCATTCTGACACATAATATTTATGGTTCAGTTCAGGATCAGTTCAGGTAACATGATCTTCGTCCAGCTCGGGAGATCCCCGAGGGGAAGTTGTGGAAAATGCAGAGGATTTCGCTACTGCTGCAGCATATGAGATAGTCCCAGGTTCACTGGAGAAATAGTGTCCATCGCTTCCATCAGCGTTGTGTCAGGAAAGTCAGTCCATTCGGTCGGATGATCTGCCATTGATTCGCAGCAAAAGGCTCCTCCAGAGGGCTCAGGATCTAGCATATGCAGTGGATCATTTCTAACAATTTTGGCAGGTGGGTCCTTGCTTGGAGATTGACTGTGGCCAGTCCTCACTCGCTGTCTGGCTTTTGAGAAGGATCTATCTGATGGCTGGCTCAGGGGCATAGGCAGGGAGTTGTGCTGGCTGAATGAAGAAAAGACAGAGTTCTGAGATTGCATGAAGCTATTTCAGCTTGGGGGATTGTTAAGGGGATGCTCTGGTCCCACTGAGAAAGAGCCCCTAGGAGTGTCACGCCCAGCAGAAAAGTTAATAGTTGGAGGTGGAGTTTGAGGAGGTTCCCAGAGCCTTCTGGGAGTGGTAGTTGGAAAATATAGAGCAGGCCAGGTTTGATTAAGCCATCGCTCCAGCTCAGCTGGATGTTCCATGTAACTTCATGACCACCTTTGGATACCCAGAGTCTAGTAAGATTTTTAAGTTTAAAACGGAAATCATGTTGATACAAACACCTCTTGATATGGCTAAAATCACATCTCTTGGCAGCCGTCTCAAGAGTAAAGTCTCTATAAATCTGGATAGGCGTACCTTGCCATTCTAGCTCTCCTATATCTCTAGTTGCTCAAAGGATTCTCTCCTTAGTTGAGTAGCAAAGCAAGTATTCCACAATAGGGCGAGGATGTTCAGCTTGACTGTTGGATTGGGTAGCAACCCTGTGGGACCTTTCAACTTCAATGGGGCCTAGCCATCTCTCCCCCAGCATTAGTGGGATAGTTTGGTTTAGAAATTTCTCCATCGATTGCCCCTCTACCCCCTCTGGTAAGCCAATAATCTGTAGATTATTACAGCGATTTCTGTTTTCGTGGTCCTCTGCCCTGTTCCACAATACCGCCAGGCGTTCCTCATGCTGTTGCAGCCTTTGCCATACTTGTGACAGATGTGACTTACAGGTTTAAGCTTTCTGTTCAAGCACATTCACCTTATCTTGCAGTTGTCTAACATCCTTAACAGTGCTCGAGAGCAACAGGCTTATGTCATCCACTCTGGAGAGTAAGACCTCCAGCAATTTAGTTATGTGCTGCAGCAATTCCCCTACAGCGATCGGCTGGTCTTGGGTCATGCCAGCTGCATCTAGTACTGTAGTAGAAGTTTGCAGGCTCATCTTTATTAAGAAGGTGAATGGAACTTCTCCCCAAACAATATTTCATTTTAATTAGGTGTTCCGAGTAGCGAATAGCACTATGACTGCGGGCTAGGCCTGAGCGGCGTACCAATTACCAGGAAAGACTCGGGAACCACGGCACTGAATATAGTTGCAAAATAGCCTGGAATCCACCTAAAAACTATGCCACCCAGAAGATATGATGTCACCTGTCCATAAAGTCATAGTTTTTGTTAGGGACTCCACGGGATCTCAGCGATGGAGCGCGGATGCTCACTGTGCAGGGCAAGAGCTCTTGTTTTACGCTGCCATCTTCCCAGTGGCCTGACCCCCCCCCCACCCACTGCACCAGATTCTAGTAAATCATTCATATTGACTACACTTTTCTTGATTCATGGTAGTTTGTGCCAAATATTTAGCACAAGCCTACTAAAAAGGGTACCCAGGATTGCTGCAAGCTAGACCAGAAAATGTTGGTCTAACCTTTGGCAACTGCTGCACAGGATTGAGAATCCCATTTGCCAGGCAGGAGAATGCTACAAGCCCTGTGCTACATATGTTCGGCACATCCAGGGCTTTTGGCATTCGTAACCTTTTGAGAATCTGGCCCAAGGTTTCAGGACAGACATTTTCCTCTGTTATTGCATGTCCTGCAACTAGGAACAATCAAGAAGACAATTATATGTTTGTTGCAGCATTCATCTCTGCTTAGCAATTCAATCACAAATTGTAGTGAGAAATAACAACAAAATAATGTACAACATGCAAGCAAACATTAAGAAGGCATTCACCAGTGTTAGTCTTTTTTAAACTTTAAAAGTATTGTTTGTTTATTTATTTATTTATTGAAGATATCGGATAACATACCTTTGCATCAAAGACTCCTTTACAAAAAGGTTCCACATCATTTTATACAGAGACATCAGATACAATGGCAACAAATAAGACACAATAGTTACAAAGAAGCTTGTACTGTACATTAGCAAAAGTGGTTACAGAACGTTGCAAGAACAGTTACAAAGTAAAGACGGTAATCAGTTAACAGGGTACATACACTGCAGGATGGTGGCACCAGCCATGCCCTGGTCATTATTTAGTAGTATAGGCTGGACTGGGCATGTCCATTGTCCAGGTATAAGCATACCCTGGTGTGGCAGGACCAGGGTGAGGTCCAAATACGAGGGGGGGGGACATGGGTAGAGCATAAAGTCAAGGGCAGTCACAGGCTGAGCCTTGAGAGATTAGGTCACGTAGTTGGGACTTGAACCGGCCAAGTCTGGATTCTGAGAGGAGGGAGTTAGGCAGGGAGTTAAGCCAGCTTGGGGCCTGGTGTCTAAATGTTCTTTGACCTGAGGAGGTCTTGCAGAGGGGTACCCAAAAGTGGGTTGTTGTAGCTTGCTGGATGTGGTGGGAGGACAAGGGTGCCTGGAGTAGGAGAGTAAGGGCAGGTGGGAGTAGACCTGCAGTTATTTTTTTCGCAAAGAGGCATGTCTGACATTTGAGCCTCCTGTTGAAGTTAAGACAGTTGCTAGAGGCATACAGGGTACATGTGTGTGTGCATCTGGTGCAACCAGAGGCTAGTCTACAGGCCTTATTAAGAGCCAGCCTGATTTTGTTTAACTGTGTGTTGTCAGTTGCCCCATAGATTATGATACTGTAATCTATACGTGACAGTACTAAAGCTGAGACAGCTAGGTGGGGGGCTTCAGGTTGGAGGAAGTGCTCGTACCGGTACAGTAATTGATCAGTGTATTGGACAAAAACATTATTACAAAAAATAGATTGGATCAACAACTTATATTTTGTTAACAAGATAAACAAACTGAACGCAATCTAAAGAAAATATTAGAAAGTCAGCAATACAAAATGTATACCAAATTCCAGTTTATCCATAGTCATTTAGTACATAGTGAAACTCTGATTATTAAATATAGTCCTCCATGTAATGTAGGTTGAAGTGGAAGTTCAGGCCAAATCAAAAATGTCCAGATGGTTGTGTTGGTCCTATGCAAGTAGAGGACAAACTGACTGTGGGTTCTCCTCAAGACAGACTGCAGACAAGGGTACGTGCCAAGATATTTTCATGGAGACCTGTATGGCAGATATAAAGTGAGTGGCACCATACTCTAATGTCTTCAGTATATAGGTCCTGGGCAGCCTACCACCTCTGCACAGCAGAAGCTGGGGCAACAAACAAAGACCCAGGACCAATCACTAACATTGCTGATCACTTCTTCCATCTGGTCATCCCCTCATATTTTGCTATATCTATGCCTTGGTCCCCATATATCCAATAATTTCTGCCATTTTAATCTGAATTCGCTTGTGATGCATTCCATTGTTTCAGTCTCCTTTCTCTACAGACTCCAATGAGCTTGTGTTGGAGCAGGATGTGAGCCATTTGACTGTAATGCATTTTATTGCTGCTACCCTTGTCATTTGTGCCAAGTCTTGAATATTTGTCCGCCCCCCTCATCAGAAACCTCAATATTAATTCTAGTAAGGTCATGGGAAATGTTACCCGGTGATGTCCTGCATAGCCTGGTGAAGATAATCCCAATATAAATGTAACAATGGACAGTCACAGAAAATGTGCTAATGGGATCCCACTACCATCCATACTGTCTCCAACATGCCTCTGTAAAACTAGCATCAATGTGTTTTGTTGCCATCAGTGTGTGTAAGAACCAGATAATGAGCTTCCAGTTGAACTCCCTCCAATTGGGGAGGCTGTGACCCTTCCTCCCTCTCACCAATCTTTGAGCCCAAGACCTTTCCAGAAGTGGCATCCCACTCTCCACCTCCCAGGCTAGCCTAATATTGTCTGTAGGTGGGGTTGAGTGTGACTTGAGAATGGCATAACTCTGTGATGTGTCTGAATTTGATCCCCAGTGTTACCACCCAATAAAAAAAATTCTAATTCTTTTTAAGGTCTTATTAATTTGGCCAGGGTTGTTGAATGTTGGCTATAATGCTGAACCTTGACGTATTTAAAGTGATCTGATTTCCTAATCCCAAATGCATTCTGCAAGGCACTGAATGTACGACATCCCTGGGGGGAAAAGCACTGCCCTTACTGAAAACATTGCAGGATTTATGACTGATCTTGCATGATTTGTTAGAATAACATCAATATATGCACTTAGTGTCAAAAGTACTGCAAGGTCTCTTTGCATGAGTGTGAAAGAATTGTTTCTTGCATGAATAAATGCAAGTGTATCTGTATTTCAAGTACACATAAGGTTTTTGCAGGATCTCAAAATTACTTTTAACATTTGCCAAGAAATCTGCAAGTTTAAGATGTGGTGTGATACAAAATAATGGTACTGGGTCAATACAGTGCAGACAAAACTGCACAAGCAATAACACACTGTAAGAAGTGTGAATGGCTCTACAGTGACAGGGGTTCTTAAAGCGTGCAGTAAGAACCGCTACCCCTGTCACTGTTGGCTAGTCTGATGAAACCAGAAGGATGCTGCTGGGGTGGTGCTTGACCTAGCCACTCCCATGGTGGAGTGGCTAGAGCACCTGCCTCCGGTGGCGTTGGGGACCTGGAGCTGCAGTCTGGTTCTCCCCAGATCCCACCGTAATGCATTTTTCTTTTAAAAAACAATATTTTTCCCAGCTCTGACATTTGCCCTTACCCCAAAGTCCACAAGGCGCCGGAGTTGATTATTATTAGTCTGGGGGGGGGTGAACAGAAAGACAGTCCAGTGGCGTGCCCTCTTTATTGTTTGTGTTGGGATTTTGTCCTGACGCTGCTAGAGCGCATGCCATTGTGTCTACACTCTTCTATGTATGTGCGGTTTTCACCTCAACATTATGACCCCATGCCTAAAATAATTATGCTTGTATGTTTCTTGTCTAGTGTAAGCACTGGATTTTTTTTTCTTGCAACATTCTTACAAACATGTACAGTATACATGTTTGTAAGATTAGTACAAGAAGAAAATCCTGTGCTTATACTAGTTAAGAAACATGCAACTATAAAATGTAGTGTTTAAGGATTTAAAAAGCATTTCTTTTTTCCCTAGAAGTGAAAGCATGAGGCTCAGCATGTCAAGACCTCTTATACAGTGTAGAGGTCTTCACACCCTGTAGAACTGTCCACTGGCTGAATTCCACATTCTTCTTTTGTTGTTTCAAAATGATCGCTATCACAGACATGGTTCTATAGTCAAAACTATAGCACATCTGGTGGCCGATCACAGTACAAAACCAAAAGCACAGACAATTTTTTTATTTAAAAAAGGGGGAAATTAGTGAGACTTGATCCCAAACACATCATGCTCATCTTGAGTTCTGTAATAACCAAACATAATCAGCAAACTCAGAGGAAAAAAGGCATAGAATGGGAGATTTACTGTTTATTTAGTTTTTATATAGATATAATGAAAACAAACACCATAAGAGAATCCTGGAATTTTTTTCCCACAGTCATTTACTGGTCGTGTGCCAGTTCAACAGACTATAGAGGAAAAAAACTGCTCTGTCTCTCCACTGTCTGCCGACTGTCCAGTGAGCAATTGCTTCATGTTGAAGGCTTGAACTTACAAAAAGAAATTCTTAATAAAGCCTAAATGGTGTACCTGGGATATTCCTTGGCTTATCAAGAGTGCCATCTTGAGATACCTTTGTTCTGCTCAGCTCTGCAGTTTTCTTGTGTTTTCTTTCCCCCTCGACTACCATGGTCCCGTTCCTTCAGGCTCTCACAGCGGACCTTCCCCCATCTGCCCAGTCAGCACCAGCTCTACTGCATATCACCCATCAGACCCTTACGTCTGACCCATCAGGCACACCCATTGATTCTGACCAATCTCTGGCAGGGGGCTTAACTGGGGATGTCAGCAGGAGGAGTAGGAACAGTTCATGCAGTGTGATCTGGTGCAGCACAGGAAATCTACCCAAGGCACTCATTTGGGGCCATGGCAGCCATTTTTCCTGGTTTTTCTAGTCTCACCCATCCCTTCCCCTATCAGCTGTCTGCTCACAGCTGGCCTGAGGGTGAGTGACTGACAGCTCGTGGGCACCCTCACCATCATCGGCACTAACACCAACCACCACCAGTAGCCATGAAAGAGTGATGCAAATGCCTCCCTCCCTTCTGGGAGGAGAGTGTCCATTAGATGCTCCTGAACCCTCCCTGCTGGCGTCCGCTACTGATGTCCTGGGCTCAGGGCATGAACCCTGGTCACCAACATGCCACAGTGATCCCCCATCACTTGGAACCACAGAGCTGGCCCTGCTCTGCACATTTTCAAATGCAAAGATGTCTACAGATGACAGTCTTGAGTAACCAAAACACAACTCAGGGATTCCATTTACCTATGGAAAGACACTTTGTAAGAACTGTGCAAGGAACATTGCTCTAGTCTGTATACATAGAAATTAGACTGCATGTATTCATATTGCTGATACAAATCTTTAGATGCAATCTGAGCAATAAAAGGCTGAATGTCCATAAGTAAAATGTCTTTAAAAATGTACTATTTAGGTATTATTCAGCCAATACTATCATTCTTAGGTTTCTCCCTCCTGTCATTAGGGAAGAAATGTGGATGAAATTAGGGTCTTAATCCCTTACAGATTATCTACCCTTGTTTCCTATTTCCCATTTGAATTTGTATCCCTGTATGACTCATCATAATTAGTCATGGTAATGACTACAATGCTACAAGTAGAACATAGTGTTATGACCTAAGGTGTATTTTTTTAAAAAATGTTATCAACTTAATTGAAAAGGTTTTATCATTAATACACATAAGTAAATACAATAATATAAAATAATATAATGAATAGAACAATGCAATAAGAAAAATGCACGAACGCGGAAGAACAACAATGACATATCCATAATCGAGCAGGGTGATGTAGAAGAAACCTGTAATGAAGAATACTAATTTCCAGACTGTAAAAGTAACCTTAGTGATGTCACAAGGCCATAATAATAAATACAGAAGGAATTTATATTCTAAAGGAATCAGTCTGAACTAATCTAAATGAAAAAAATCATCTTGCTCTTTTCTCAATTAAATGAAGAAATAAGTACAAATTAGTACTATTAGAGAGGAAAGAAAAAGGAAAAAAAATTTGGTATTCAAATTAGATTCAAATTAGGAGATCAGTAGAAGAGTGAGTAACTTTCCCAATCTACTCTGAGAAGCGGGAAGAGTGTGATGTAAACTGGCCAACTATTTCTCCATTCTAAGAATCGTTAACATGTTTTTATGCCACTCCGTATACGTAGGAGGTCTCTCATCAACCCAGTGTCTCAAAATTACCAATTTTGCTAGACCCACAATAAGTGTTATATGGTACTTTTGAGTTCCTATTAATTGCTCAATACCTAGGCCTAAAAGACAAATTTCTGGAGTAGAAACCTCCTGAAGGCCTAAGAGTGGATCTATGGGAGACTGAGTCTGCCTCCAAAAGGTATGAATTAATGGTCAGTCTCATAAAAGATGATGTAATGTACCTGTCTGTAGGTTACATTTCTTACAGAGAGGACTAGACAATGAACCAAACTTAAATAACCTACAAGGGGTATAATAAACATTATGTAAAATGTTATATTGTATTACACACAATTTATCCATTTTAAAATATCAGGAAATAAAATTCAAAGGGGCTGAAGATTTAAAAAATGTCACACTGGTGGGAAATTAAGCCTTCCAATAAATACTTTCTATTTGCATTAACTGACCAACCACATCTCTTAAAGATTTATATAGTAAGGATATAGTGTGTGCCTTTGTTACTAATGCAGCTAAGTTACGATAAGTGGTTTCATCTGAGAATTGCCAAGGATAAGGACCTAAGTAGTGTGATCTGTATGCACTAACTGAAAAAATGGGAACACACTGCTGAGGAAGCCAGCATATTAGTGGCCCGAAATTGTTCAAAGGAGACCAAATTATCTCCCTGTAATAAACAAGAAAGATGGTCTAAATTGGCAGAGGCTAAGAAAGATGAGTAAATGGGTTTGTTGGCTATCTTGAAATTAGGATTAAGGTGTATAGGTTGATGAGGGTCCTTCTGCAGGACATATTTCAAAACTCTACAAAGTTGCATGTTAATTCATACTGCCCAATCTATAGGACTTAACCGTAAAGGGGCCGGGGCATAGGTTCACCCAGGACATGTAAGGTAAAGCATTTGGGGTAATGCCATTTGTTTTGCATAAATACACCTCAATATCCTTCCAATAAGATGCAGAAAGACTGGGCTCTGTTCCTAGCTCTGATAGACACCAGGCTTAAAATTTACTGGCTTGAGATACCAGATAATACCAAAAGAAGTTTGGTAACTGAAGTCCCCCATGACTCTTAGCCAATGTCAGCTTAGAAAAGGCTATGCGGGGTCTTTACCTTTCCATAAAAAGTTTGAAATTATTCTGTGCATGCTTGTAAACCAGGATTGTGGTAAATGGACCCCGATCATGGTAAGAGAATACAAAAGCCTTGGCCTAACATTCATGCAGACAAGTGAAACTCTGCCCCATAAAGATAAAGGGAGGTGTTGCCAACGAGAAAGGTCTGGCGAAAGGGTGCGTACAAGTGGATATAAATTACCATTAATCAAAGCTTGAGGACTTAATAGAAGTTTAATACCCAAATATGTCAAGTCTGTTGCCAACCAACAATTCTGCACCTCTAACAGAAGCTCATGTTTATAAGTTTTAGTATAAAGGGACATAATAACCATCTTAGTTAAATTTAATTTATATCCTGATATTAAACCGAATTCTTGAAGCGACTGAAAAGCTGCAGGAAATGAAGAGGCATTGTGAGTCAAATGCAATAAAATGTCATCTGCATAAGTGGAAAGTTTAAAAGAGTAAGGGCCAATCAGAATTCTGTAAATCTGGGGATTTTTCAAAATATGTCTAACAAGGGGTTCCAAATATAAATTAAATAAATAGGGGGAAAGAGGCAGTTTTGATGTGTACCTCTATGTAAATAAAGGGGGTCAGACAAAACTCCATTGTACCATATGCATGCCTTAGGGGCTGAATAAAGTAGTTTAATCTATTTGATAAAATCAGCCAGGCAACCAAAGCTGCCAATATATGGAATAAATAGGGCCAAGAAACCCTATCAAATGCCTTCTTGGCATCCAGAGAGACCAGCACCGAAGGAGTTTCTGACTCATTGGATGCTGAGATTAAGTGGAAAAGCTTCCTCATATGGTCAGAGACCAGACAACCCTGCATAAAGCTTGTCTGCTCCCTTCCAATTAAGGTCTTCCAAAGAGTTGAGAGCCTAAAAGCCAAAATGTTTGAAAGAATTTTGGCATCTACATTCAAAAGGGAAATTGCCCAATAATTACCCACGTCTGCATGATCTTTACCTGGTTTAGGAATAAGGAATATATGTGCCTCTAGGAAATCTGGTGGGAAGGCATTAGCCCGAAAACAAAAAATAAAGAAATCAGCTAAATGAGGTGCCAACTCCGCCTTAAGTGCAATATAAAAGTTAGGAGAAAATCCATAAGGGCCCCCAGGATTTATCAGGTGAGAGAGCTGATATTGCTTGTTCTACATCCAAAACCAAGATGGGAGCAATCAGTTATTGAGCCATATTAGGGTTTACTTGGGGTAAATTTGATATCTGAAAATAATGTAAAATTACTGAATCAGGAGGTAGACTGGCAGGCTCCTTGTCATACAGATGTTCATAATAATACTTAAATTCTTTCACTATATCTCTAGTGGAAGTTAAAACAGCATCCCCTGAGCAGGACTGGACGCCTGTAATCAAGCGGGCCATTTTTTGTTGCTTAAACCGCATCTCCAAGAGCTTACTGGCTTTTTCCCCAAACAATTCGTAGTTGACCTTGGCTCTAAAAAGAACATGTTTGGCCTGCCCTCTATTCAGTTCTTCATGCTTGACCCATTCTTGATTAAGGCAGATTCAGTCCTGCTTGGGAGATGAGGAGGTGATATGTTTCTCTAGTTCACGGATAGAATGCAAACGCTCCCTGGTTTGTCTCTTCCTCCGTTTTTTTTTCGTAAGGTGGCTAATTGTATCAGCTTCCCCCTAATGACGCATTTAAAAGTGCTTCAACAAGAATCCAAAGATTGAGAAGGGGAATGATTTTTGTTAAAATAATCTAGAATAGTTTGTTTAAGTTTATTAAGACACCATTCATCTTTTAACAAATGATTACTTAGTCTCCAACATTTATCCCCTTCCACAGATGGAGCTAAACAAAGGGAAAGAGAGAGAGGAGCATGATCCGACAGCACTCTATTGTGTATTTCATAATAACTAACCCCAAAATAAGTGAAGGACTAATTAATACATAGTCTATCCTAGAATATGTGTTATGAACAGAGGAGTGAAAAGTGTAATCTCTTTCAACAGATGGAGTATTCTCCATATATCAACTAAACTGCATAGGTTTAGAAGTTCCTGCAAGGCTCTTTGGACCGGAGAAATGCCTCAATGGATGGATCCAGACCTATCCAGTGTATCATTAATAGTTAAATTTCAGTCTTCTTCAATAATCTTGGGAAGGTTGGTGAATGTTATAATAGTATTCACCAATTGCATTAAAAAAGGAGTATCTATGTTCAGACCATAAATACATCCTAGCAATAAGTAAATATATGTAAAAACAAGAAATGTCCTTCTGGATCTCCATAATCCTTAAGGACTTGAAAGGACAGAAGTTTGTGCGCCAAAATTAAAACCCCTGCCCTACAAGTGCTTACACCAGTGCCAAAGGATTGGCCGACCCAGAGACGTCTGAAAAAATGTGCAACTTTTGCTAGAACATGGGTCTTATGAAGCATTGCTAGATCAGGTTTATATATGGCAAGATACTTAAGAATTTTAGTGTGTCTTAAATGGAGATGAGCCCCCCCTTAATGTTCCAAGTCAAGAATTTCAAGTGTATAACTGCCATATAGGGCCAAACAAAAATAAAATAAAATGTAGCCAGTTTATCCATATGCAAATATGTGAGAAGTCACTCACTCCTTCATTCAGGAAAAGTAACTCACTAGTAGACCTCCCTTGATCTCCAACAATACAGCACCACCCTGAAAATCTACTAAGTACAAGTCCTTGGCCTAAATAAAAGAAAAAACATTAACAGTGACAACAGCCCTATAACACTGATAGATAACTTGTAAGTCATCCCCAATTTACCTCTCCCTACAAGGGAAGAACCCAGACAGTCACTCAAGGTCACCTAGATGCAAAAAGGCTGTGGTGGTTCAGCACACAGGTATATGCTCAAGCAACCTGTCCTAGCATTGAAAACATGAATTATGTAGGAACAGAAAGCAGCAATTTAAATCCTAAGGGAAAAAGAACCCTAAGGGGAAAAAAGGAGGGGAAAACAGAGGTAGGGAAGGGAAGAAAGAAAGAAAGAAAGAAAGAAAGAAAGAAAGAAAGTCTCACCCTGCAGCCACCAGGAGTCGCTTCTGTGATCCCCCATTCTTCTATGAAGGCTGCCATTAAGTCCTTCAAGGCCATCTATAAACTGAAACATAAAAGCTTAGAACCATAAAGGAGATTAGTACTCCAAAGAAGGAATAAGTCCATACAGCCACCAACACATTCCATGTCTTGCAGTCCATGTTGAATTGTTTCCACAAACTCATATCATATATGTGAATGGCCCCAAAATATAAGAACTGAGCAAACAGTCATTGAAAATGAAGGAGTATGCTCTTAAAATATGGCATTCATTGGCTCATGGATACTGCAAATGTTTTACCACATGCACAGCAGTCACCAGCCAGCAAATCTGCTGCCCAGAAATAATGTATAATCCATGAATTATCCCAGATCAGGTGGAATCCACTCATAAAGGCATCAAGTCCAAAAATAAAGATCACTTTTGCCATCATAAAAAAATGCATACAAAGAAGCATGCAGAATATCACATGTAGAATTTTATGTCAGCATGATATATGACCTGCTTAATGTCTCTGTACACTGACTATTGGGGTAGTGTCACTATATATAAAAAAAGGCTTACCCTTCCATAGCAGGGGTCTTGTGGTTTGAGCCTTTTGTTGTAGCCAAATTTTGTCCAGGTAATTGAGGGAGCGCATAATAATAGCCCTCGGCTTCCCATCTGGCAGGGGCTGGGGAAGCAGTGATTGGTGGGCTCAATTAATACAGTATTTGTCACCCAAGGCAGGGGGCCTGGCAATTTCTAGCAGTAAAGACTGAACAAAAGCAAGAATGTCTGGACCCTCTGCTGACTCTGGGATGCCCACTAAGACTAAATTATTATTTTGACTCCTAGCATCTAGATCATCAACTATGAGCTCCATTTTCACAAGTCTTTTTTTCAGATCTTGCACTTCCTGTTCTTCTCGGGCCTGAAAATCTTTGACTGAGTTGATTCTTATTTCAGCATCCCCTAGCCAATGATGGAAGGACTCCAGGGTCGGTTTTAGTAGTTGTAAATCCTCAACTACTTTAGCCAGGGTTAACTCTATGCCGGCCATATCAGCAAGAAGGAGATCCAACTTTCATGGTTCTGAATCTACTGTATGTCAGGAGAGTCTGGGGTAGGGCGTTTTCATGAGGGTAGATGCTTGGCTTATGGCACAGCTTGTAACCTCAGTGGAGCTGCTGACTCCCTCACAGTTGACAGATCTATGACCTCCATTTGGACCGCCAATATTTTAGGCTCCATAAAGGACACTACTCCTTTAAGGTAAGAAAAAGAACTAAAAATATAGCTGCCAACTGCACAAAAAATAACTATAATTAGCACCCAGAACATGAAGCCGAGGAGCAAGCATCTGCTCAGCCCCGAAGCATCACGTGACTCCATGTAAAGTGTATGTTAATACTGATGTGTAGACCACTGTAAGAGTTGTAAGAGGTGTCTTACGCTTTCAAATTAAAAATATTGGGAGCAACATGAAGACAATTTCTTTTAAAAATGCAAAAAAAGTTAAAGAATTTATAAAGATTATTGCTTGCTTATTAATTTATATACATTTTTGCAAGACACTTGAATGGCATAGTGTCAGTGGCTCAGTAGGTTGCATGCCCTCCGCTAGAGGTTGCAGGTTCTATCACCACATCAGGTTGTAAAATTCTTTTTTTTTTTTTTCCTTGGCAGGACCACCGTTATTCCATCACCCCTAGTCACGGCCCCCAGAGACCTCAATCACCGCCTATAGCTGCCGAGGTCCCTCAGTCACCCCCGCTTACCCCGAGATGGGCAGGGCCATGGCCACCTTCGTGACCACGGAACTATTATCTGGTCGAGGACCCACCGCGACGGTGATGAAGTGAGGTCCTCTGGGAGGGCTTCATGCTCACGGTGGTCCTGCCTGCCTCCATTTTGCTTTTTTGCTTTTTCCTCCACTGAGGAGGGGACATGCAATGACGCCAGCGTCCGCCCCACCTCCCAGATGTTAAGCGTCGGCAGCGTGAGATCTCGTGGCCTCCGACAGGAGTCCTCAGCGCTCTGAGTGCTGCCCTCACCTTCCCCCCCCCGGAGAAGGAGAGCAGTCCGTGTGACACTCCATCCTTCTCCCTCGACCAACCCTCTGATGACCCGGGTCTGTTCCTGAACCCAGGTCGCCGGTGTCACAAGTGGAACGCCCACAGCTGCACCAATGGGCCAGCGGCAGGTTGTAAAATTCTAGCAGTAATTCTAGCCTTGTTACTTGAATACTGGCTTTAACTTGTACCAAAAGTCAGATTAAAATAGCTTTTAAAATGCCACTCCATAGACTTGCATGGAGCATGTCCCCATGCTGGTTCTACAGTGACGTCACAAAACAAGGAAGCATTGGGATGGCGCGGTAAGTCAGAAAGTGGAAGGGATCAAGTGGCTAGCCTTCTCGGGTGCAAAATATGATCCCTTCCTTTCCTAAGGGGGCAAATTATATTGTTGCAAAATTTTTATGGAGGAACTCCCGTTCAGGTAAGGGAGCCTCCTATTTGTAGTGGAAAGTGTTATGTTTTTCCCATGTAAAAAGGATGATCAGTTTAAATCTGGGGGGGGGGACTACTCAGCATTATGACCTCTGATTCACCCAGCTTTTACTACCCCTCTTCCCCATGGATTGCCCCTCCATGGTGTGGTGGTGGCAAGGAGCCCCCCTTTCCTAGGCTCTACTCACCTGGCCAGGATCCAGTTCAGGGAGTGCCATTTGGGATTGGGGCCTGCGATGTGTGGATGCATCATCCTGCATGACCGGGACCAGTTTTCCTCCATTTACGCTCTTACATGAGGGGCATGCAATGATGCCAATGAAAGGAGCACACATACATCCACACACGCTCCTCCCAGTGCCTGCCCCATCACATCCCCTCTTTCTACAGCAGGGGCTCAGTGTCTCCCAGCCTCTGCTAGGGGAGAGCCATGCGCTGACCACTGGAGTCCCTCCCCACCTGGAAAGGGAGAACAGTCCATCAGATGCTCAATCCCTCTCCTCCCCTGCCAACCCCCGACTGCCCATGCTTATTCTTGAACATGGGTCACCAGTGCAGAACGAGGTAAGGCATCCAATGCCTCAGCCCTCAGCACCATTGGGCCGGCACATATTTATTTTTATGAGTTTAAAAAATTGGCTACCTGGAGAGGCACACTGAGCTGAGGCTCATTTCCAGGTGCAATCTGAGGGGGAGGGAAGGGAAAACACAATTACAAAGACTGCAGCAAGTCAGATGATGCAGTTACAATTACATCCTCCCTGTTGCCCAACCTGGTGTAGGCTATCTAACAGGCAGAGGAGTGAGAACACTGGGTTCCATCCAAAAATAAAGAATCAGCTGCATATATCTGATGTTCAACTCCATCTGCCATGGCTTCTCAAATGTCAATATTAGTCCTCACTGCAATAACCAGGGACTCAAAACTGAAGCATAAAGTAATGATGAAAGGGGGACAGCCATGGTGAGTACCTGTCCCTAGCAGAAAGTCCTCTGATGTATGGCCAGTGACCTTAACAACTGCTTCAGCATCTTAATATGGGAATGACATAGCCAAAATGAAATGGTCTCCAGCAGGAACCTCCACAGAGTCACTGAAAGAAAATACCAGTTGACTCTATCGAAAGCCTTCTCAGTGTTCATACTTATGGCAAGCTGTAAAGCACTCTACACCTTTTGTGCTGTTAAATGCTTGTCCTTTTTTGTGTATCAGGCTGTATATGACTTCTAATTTAGGGCAGACCCCCCCCCCCATACATGGCTGCAGTTGGAATGCTTCCAATTAAGTTATATTCAAACCAACACACAAATCTCACCCAGAACTAATTACGTTGACTGTCTTCAGCATAGAACTAACAGTTCCAGGTCTGCAAACCTACTCCAAGCTGGCTGTATCACAGGTGTCTGTTATGACAACAACAACATAATTACTCAGAGTGAATGTTACCCTATTCTTTGACAAATACAGAAAAGAGTATGCATGACTACAAGAAGTGCTACTAGCTATGCTTCTTTGGATGTAAAACAGTAACTAGCCATCCTCCCTACCTAATAACTTTGTGGAAATTCCTGGACTACACTGAAGTCCTTTTCAGCTGACTAGAAGTCGGGGACACAAAATCAAACCCAAGTCCCCCAAACATTGTCAATGGAAATGCTCCAAATCAGGCAATTGGGCCAGCCTGTTACTGGTATTATACACAGAGAAATATTCTAAGGTACTCATGAACGTTATGAAAAAACAATTATAGATTCCTTAAGCTTGTTACAATTATCCCAGTCTCAGGGGAATTATAAAGCATGTTTGGAATGGTTGCTAATTGATGACTGGCACTCCCAAAATATTTTTGAAACAGATGTACAATTTGATACATGTAACATATGCACCACTGACCCTATCTAAATGAAGCAAACCCAAGTAAGGAATCTTAAACACTGTTTCTCTAAGCTGATATTTTAGTAGCTTGAATGGGAGAAATGTATGTATTTCCTTTCTCGTCATTGATCAAAACAGAGTTTCTTTGAGACATAGATTGAAGTGCAACAGTTAATTGTGGGTAGTCAATGAACTATGGCATTCACTGGCTCATGGACACTGCAGATGCTTTGCCATATGCACAGTAGGTACCTGCTTCAATAAACATGCTTAAATGTCTGTATGAAGTGTTAACTTTCATTTGGCTGGGAGGGAGCACTTTTGGAAAGCTGGCATGTGGTCATCATTGTTCTGGAAACCACTTCCTTTGTATGCATATGTTCAGGAAGACTTGCATCCTCTTCGGATCTAGATAAAGCAATACTATGCTCAGATGCTGGAAGAAACAAGTATTTTATGAACAACATTTGATATTTTAAAGGGGAACATTCATCTGCTAGTTATCCCAGTTAACCTCCCCCCCAAGGAGATTTATAGAAATGTCACACTTAAAGTACTTTGTGTAGACTGATCAGTATATCATATTTGTAATGGATGTTAAAGTGGGCTGTAGGTGTACAATCATGTACTCCCATTCTTTCTCTTTCTCACTTTCTGGATGTTCAACTGCTGAGATGAAACATTTTTATGTGAGATTTTGGTTCATGTGGGCTTCAGTATTTATCATTCCAAATTCCTACATTTCATGATAAGAAAATGTTGCTGCTGTTGCTTAATAAAAGTAGGACAGTGTGGGTCAGTTTGCAACCCAGAACCACTACTAAAAAGGCGGTAATTACAACAGGGTTGGGTAGATACAGAAGCACCAAGTTAGGCCAACAGTAAAACTGCCGACCTCCCACACAGCAACGTCACAATACCGATGCAGGTATTGTGCCACTCAATCCCCCAGTTTTTTCTGTTGGGGGGATATGCCCCCCCATGTGGGGGCCTCTGCCTCTGCACCCCCTGGCCTTTAGGATTCTCATCTCCAGGTCAGAGTTGGTCCGGGAAGGGGGCAAAACACTGGGGGAAAGCAAAACACAGAAACAGATCATTACAGCGACTGTCGCTGTAGTGGTCATTTTCTGTGTTTCGCCGTTGGGGTGTCGGGCAAAAGGGGGCCACCCGGTAGATACAGACCTTTAATTTGAGTGACATGAGCAGCTATCAGAACAGGAGAAAGTGACAGGTGGCATATCAGCTACTTTTCAAACTATTGATTAGGCACACCTATAATCTAGCCATTCACTAAAAAGATTTTTTCAGTTTTGTTCTGTTGGATATGGCTTTGAAACTTATATCTTTAAAAGAGAGATTTTGCCCCACTGATTCTACTGACTCAAGGTACAGAAAGAACAGCAACTGTCAGATGCAGCAGTCCTGTGCTGTTTGCTTACTCTAGATGTCAGGAACCTCAGGAAGTACAATTTATGCTACAGTAA
The DNA here is from genome assembly GCA_016271365.2 of Neoceratodus forsteri. NCBI lineage: Eukaryota > Metazoa > Chordata > Ceratodontiformes > Ceratodontidae > Neoceratodus > Neoceratodus forsteri. Next base: position 406,209,834 of record CM057456.1, on the reverse strand, counting down.
ACTCACAGCTGTCATTATATTCTCACTAAAGTCACAGTAATGACATCATCACTAATGTCACTTTACACAACAGGTGTAGAGAGAAATGCAGCAGAATTAAACTGATATTTTTAGACCCCCTTTGCAACATATCATGATCTTTTGCATATTGGGGTATATCACAATCAATATATAGCAACACTGGGTGCATTACAATAGAATACCAAACCAGTAAGACAGTAGCATTCACGATGCTGAGAACATCTAAATAGCCATGTAATACACTGAATGCAAAAGTTGAAATCAAAGAAAAACATTTAAATCTTCATACAAACAAAAGATGTGTATGTTATTACAAGTAAATTGATGTTGCTTAAATCAAATATGCAATGGTCTGACTTAAATTATGTAGTTTAGCATCAGTTGTGAGAATTAGGACTTTCATAACTCACTTGAGGCTTCTATATTCATGAGGTATGGTCTAGTCATTTCACACACAAAGATGAATTGCATGTTTTGAGTCAAGATATTGTGTATCACCTATTAGTTGACAATAAATTACAGTAGTGACATTATCGTCTTACCTTGTAGTGAAAATGAGGCAATGATGCACCAGTACATTTAAAAAAGTATTTTTTTAAAGCATGCACCATAACAAAAGTAATATGATAGAAGATTCACTACTGTTGGATAAAATCAGATTGTCTCATGGAAATAAAATACTCAGCCGTGTATTTTATCCACTCCACAGTCAGATTATGTTTTACTCATAAAGTGAATCAACTTAAAACACAACATAAAATTAATCATATATGGTTAGCTATTGTTCAGTATAGAAGTCACCCTGCTCAGAATCCTTGCTGTGCCCATTCCAAACTGCTGTGCTCATTCCAAAATGTTGCTGTTGTTTTGTGCAGTTTAAATGTAATAAAACTGTAAACTCATTGTTTGCCTCACACCCAAACTGCCTTCTAGCCACCCAGTGCCAATTGTTACATAGCAACTGAAAACAGGATGGCAGAAAAAGGTCTACTAGCCCACCCAGTAGAATTAAAGGCAGCTCTGTGCTCCGTTGTCTGCTTGGTGCACAACCAGCTAGCAAGCCCCAACAGTACACTATAGCAAAACAAACTCTGGCCAGAGCCGATAGGGCTGCAGCTGAGGAATTCAGGGTAAAATATTGTAAATTACCAAACTTGCAAATGTGCATTTGCAAAATGTAACATAGGCTCATAAGTGTGTTAGTTTGTAATATTTGTACACCACATTTTCAACATAACCTTGTTATGACCCTGCCTCATGAAGACGGGCAGACAAAAATGTTCAACTCCTGGCTTAAAGGTGTTTTTGTTCAGGGACTGCAAAATCAAATTTTCGGGATGCAAAACCACATTTTAGGCAGGAGCTGAAAAATGACAGCTGTCACATTCATGAGGTGCTGTAAAGAAATGGCTATGTTGAAAATTTGGAGGTAAAAATATTGAATATTACCGAATTTATGAGCCTGCAGTAGCAAAAATCAACACAGGCTCATAATTTTTTTTTCTTAATGTTTTTACACCAAATTTCCAACATAGCCTTCTTATGACCTCACCTCATAAATAAGGGCAGAGAAATTTTTCAACTGGTGCCGAAAGGTGATTTCATGCAGGGTCTGCAAAATCACCTTTCGGTATGTAAAAACAATATTTTGGACAAGATTTGAAAACTGACAGTTATCATGAGGTGCTGTAAAGATATGGCTATGTTGCAAATTTGGGGTAAAAATATTGAAAGGTACCAAAGTTATGAGCCTGCATTTGCAAAATTCAATGTAGGATCATAATGTTGTTGTTTTTCAATATTTGTACATCAGATTTTCAACATAGCCTTCTTATGACCCCACCTCATGAACAAAGGCAGAAAAAATTCTCAGCTCCTGCCCGAAAGGTGATTTCATGCAGGGACTGCAAAAATCACCTTTCGGGACAGATATGCCTAATGCCAAAGACATTGTTCATGAGGTGGGGTCCTAAAGAAGGCATGTTGAAAATTTGGGCCAAAAATATTAAAAATGCCTAATGTATGGCACTAAATTCAAAACCCCATTGAAATTCATTCAACTGCATACCTGTGTCTTCAGTTCATGGTCCGGCTTTGAAGAGTGGAGATGTGTCTGTGATCCAGTGAGAATTACAGCATTGGACCCCGATGGGTAAGTAAGGGCTTGGGGGGTACAGGGTGGTTGATGCTCAGTGGGAGGTCAGGTGGGGGGGTAAGGAATGACTGCAAAAGACATCAAGGAACCATTTTTTGTTTTACAGGTGAAAAAGAAAAGAGACCGGCAATCACCCATCATGACACTGGGGGACTGGGCACCTGTCATGTGGAGGAAGACATCGATGGACCATTTTTTTATACGTGAAAAACAAAACAAAAAAAGACAGACGATCCCCAATAGTGACATTGGGGGACTGGGCACTGCCAGTGCCATTTCCATGTTTCTGAGGGGGAGGTGCTGAGAGGGAGAGTCTGGTGGGGGGAATCTCTGTAATATAAAAAAGTATATAAGTAAATAAGTGCCGGCTGTGCCATGACCAAGATGGCCACCGCATGCTGCTGCACATGCATGACTGCTATCACATATGCAGTAGCATGCATCAGCCATCTTGGACATGACAGAGTGTGCCATGTTCCACCATGACAGCCATTGCTGTGAAACAGTGCAGTGCTGCAGTCAGTAGGGACAACATGGGCAGGCCACTTCACAGACGTGGAGGTGACTGAGATGCAATCCAACATGTTATTTGTTCGGAAGGAATACAGAGTCCTTTTTCTCAATGATCATAAAAGGTCTGCAGGGCTCCACTCACTGCAGCTCTAAAAAAAGCATGTGCACTCACCACAGGGAGAATCACACTGGTAGGGCTACCATCACAACAGAAAGTGAATGCCAATGTAGGTCGAACCTAGACACCCGGGTGCTTCACTCAGAAGGGCTTCATCAAGGGGATCTTTTAGTGTGATACTGGACAAAGCAAAATCATGAGATCAATCCTAGGTGCTCCAGTGCTTCACTCAGAATGGCGGTCATCCTGACGGAGGTTTAGGATCCACCTCATGATCTCACTTTGACCAGTATCACACTGTTGTAAATACTTCAGTAATGTACTATTTGTAATTGTGGACTGCACCATGTAGGTGAACCAAGTTTGGGAATGAACTCAGGCTACTGGGGGTTGGCCAGGGTGGGAGAGGATCAAGCATCTGGTGGTAAGGCAAGGCAATGCAATTTTATTTATACGGCGCCCAATCCTTGGGGCTTTGGGTGCCTTACATGAAAACAGGTAAGGTCAATACAGCACAAACACTCTATAAATAACATATGCAAAACAACAAGAATTTAAAACAATAAATAAATCTCAGAATAATTAAAATAAACTTGTGTAATTAGTGCAGGTCAATCGTCTTCATCAGGGAAAGCCAGACAAAACAAATGAACCTTTAGCCCCTTTTTAAAAGAGTTGACTGTCAGGGCCTCCCCAACAAGAACTCGAAAAGTGTTCCACAGGGCCAGCCCAGTGGCACTGAAAACATGGTCACCTGATGGTTTTAGTTTGACCCTGAGAACAACAAGGAAGCCCTTAGTCAGGGAGTGGAGGGAATGGACTGAGGTGGCAGGTGTGAGGAAATCAGCCAGATAGCCAGGGCCCAGCCCATATAGGGCCTTGTAGGTGACCAAGCCTACATGGAAGATGATCCTCCACCTGACATGCAGCCAGTGCAGAACCCACAGGACTGGTGTCATGTGACTGGACCTAGCCAGGCCCATCAGCAACTGAGCCACTGCATTCTGCACCAGCTGCAGCCAGCAGATGCTTCCTCCAGTAACCACAAAGTATAGAGGATTACAGTAATCAAGCCTCTATGTAACAAAGACATGTACCAGTGATGGCAGGTCTTTATGCAGAACTAAGGGCTTAATCCTAGCAATGTTCCTCAAGTGGTATAAAACACTTTTAACCACAGATGACACCTGAGTTTCAAGTGTCAATCTGCTATCCAGGATAATGCCAAGATTCCACACCCTAGGGGAAGCCATCAGTGGGGTGGATCCCAGAACAATCCTGTACCCACTCCGGAGGCACTGTCATCACGTCTGTGACCTGGCTCAATCACCAGTACCTCCATCTTGTCCGGGTTCAGTCTCAACCACCTGGAGGATGTCCAGTCATCGATCTCAACCAGTCAGCTGTTAATCACTTCCATGGCATCATGTGTTTGAGGGGAAAAGGACAAATACATTTGGGCATTATCTGCATAGCAGTGAAAACCCACACTGTAATGCCGAATGAGCTCCCACAGGGGCAGCATGTATACCATGAATAACATCGGCAACAAGATCAAACCATGAGGTACAGAACATGATGGGCTTCGGGGAGGAGGATAAATTACATAGATACATAGACAGTGTCGGCAGATAAGGGCCTATGGCCCACCCAGTCTGCCCATTTGAGCTTGTAAGTTCAGTTTATGTTTTCCTAGAAGTTTGTTGCCCCTTACTCCTGACCTCCAGAATTCCTTTATGTCTATCTCATGCATTTTTAAATCCCATGATTGAAATTCCTCACCACACACTGCACTCTGCCAGAGTGATAGGACTGAAACCAATTGATGACAGTACTGGTGAGTCCACAATACTCTCAAAGGCGATCAAGAAGCACAGTATGTTCCAAGGTATCAAAAGCTGATGACAGATGAAAGAGAACAAGAATTGACCTGTCTCCTCTATCTCTAGCTCTGAGTAGGTCATTATGCACCCTAACTAATGTTGTTTCAGTGCTATGCCTGGTTCTTAAAACCTGACTGGAATGGCTCATAGATATCAAAGAATATGTGGTGTTCTTCAAGCTGTTGCATCACTCTTTTCTCAACAACCTTTCCCAGAAATTGCAGGTTGGAGATTGGACAGTAATTTGCCAGGACATCAGGGTCAAGAGATGGCTTCTTCAAGAGCGGTCTTACCAGAGCCTTTTTCAAGGCATCCTGAAAGACTCCCTCTGACACAGTGAACATCAGACCAATGGTCCTGACACATCTTATCAAAAAATGAGTCAGGGCCAGGTCCAGTTCACAATAAGTATGTTTGAGCATTGAGGTTACCTCAATGACCTCAGCCACCTCCACTGGTTTAAACTCATCCCAAACAGACAGAGTGCCTCTGCTCATCCCAGGCTGATCACTGCAAGACCAAACTTCACTGACAGGATTCCTGACCGGATGGAGGACACCCTGTCAGAGAAGAACAGAGCAAACTCCTCACACAAAGTGATTGAAAAGGTTTTTTTTGACTGTAGACATACTGTATGCAAAGGTCTGTCAACAGTCTGAAATAGCTGAGATGGTCCGTCTTTCCCTGCATCAATCTCCCTGGACAGGAATTCTGCCTTCTTATGGTTGCTTGCCCCTTGGTACTCATAATAGTGAGCATGCAAGGCCAGTTTGTCCTCTTCTGATCAGGTTCTCCACCAGCAACCCTTCAACTTCCGACCCCGGATCTTCATCATTAAAAGATCCCCATCAAACAAAGGGGATCTTAGGTGAGAAGATCTGGGTCATACACGGATCAGTGCCATGGCATTGAGTGCTTTGGAAATCACCTTATTATAGGTGGCCACCGCCTCGCCCACACCAACTGCACATGCAGTGTCTACTCTAGATAAGTCAGCTACTGCCAGCTGTCCCCCTGGGGACAATCCTCTTAAAGAGCAATAGCTAATCATCTCAAGAGGGGAGGGACTTTCAATGGGAGCTCCAAACAAGAACTTCTCTGTACAATGATCAGACCAAACAACCTGCTCAGTCTTGAAGTTTGCTACCTCAAGCCCTAGTGAGAACACCAGGTCGAGCATGTGGTGCTGGTGATGGGTGGCAGAAGTAACTACTTGTGTCAGGCACAGTGATTACATCAACTGGAGGAGGTCATAACCAAATTGTGAGGATTCATCATTGACCCAGGCATTGAAGTCCCACAGAATTAGACATCTGAGGGACTCCAACTCCTTCTTGACAACAAATTCCATGACCTCCTGCAGGTAATCCCCTCCTGACACCAGAGGGCAGTAAATGAGAGAATCCAGCAGCCTTCATCAGGACCCCCATGCATTGCTACATACTCAAAAGACCTGGGTGATCCCTCTGGGTGGACAGTAAAGCCCAACTTGGATCTAAAGCAGATGGCCACACCCCTGCCCCTGCATTCCCTCCTCAGGCAGTGCACAATGGAATACCCAGAGTGGATGGCCACCTCCATGACTGGACTGGTATAGTCACCCAACCAGGCCTCCAATATGCAAGCCAGGTTGACCTAAGACTGCTCTCCTGCTTTAGGGAAGAGTGACGTGTTGGTCTGGCTTTAAACAACAGTTAGTTGTGGGCCAGGTGGCAGTGCAGCTGTGGGTGGTACAAAGGGAGGGGTTGTCAAGATGTGTTGCATGTGTGCCTCCACACGCAGACCAGCACATCTGATGGCAGGGACAGAGGGGAGAAAAAAACAAAAAAGGGGAGTCAGGCAGGTTACATGAAGCCCCACCTGCTCCCTCTGGGTGTGCACCACTGGCCAGTTCCCTGGGTACATCTGGATCATGTATCAGGGGACAGCCCTCCCCCCCTCTGGCCCTGCTACAGGGGCAGTCCATGGGGGAAGTTTGTCTGTGTGACCAGTGAGGTGTGCAATGGCCAGGAGGAGTGGGAGATGGGACTGAAACTTATCCACCTGAACCTCAAAGGTAAAAAGCATTATGGGAAAAAGAGAAACTATAAAAATAGGAATATGAAGAGATTTGAAACAAAAAAGGCATATATATAGTTTTATACGGTGTTCAATGGACACATTTGATTAAATAATGCCCTCCCCCCAACAAATAATGATTTAGTGTATATCCTGCAATTAATGTTTACCCTTCTGCAAGTTAATGCAGTTCATATTAAATAATGTCTATTGTTATTGATGCACTATGATATTTTGTGCATTGTCATAATTTTGTATACTAGCCACTGGTGCTCTTATTAATGTATCTAGACTGTGCCCTTCTCACAAATTCACAATGGAACCCACCAGGATGAAATTTAGTGTCACAGTTTTCTGCATGAAAAAAGGGATTAACTCCCATTGAAAATGTTTTGTTTCCTCCAGCAGCTCTGCAGAATTCTGCAGAACTGTATTTCATCACAGTCGGCTTCATTGTTTGTAGCAGTGTAATAGTACTAATTGTGGGAATGTGCAATATTTAGCAGATTAGGATGGTTATAGTAGCTCAAGTGTATCCTTATAGTGGGTTTAGCTATTTATTATGATGAGCAGTTTTATCAGTAACATTAGATGCTCTGATATTACTAACTGCATACATGTGATCAAATAATTGCGATACTGTATCTTGTCTATATGTGATGTTTTATTTTCTTTAACAGTTTTGTATGTTTAAATGTATTTTATGGTGTATAAATTTGTATTAAATCAGCCCTTTTGATGCTGCAGTAAAAATCCTTTACTACTACTACTATCAGTGTCCTGTTTTTAGTATATTAAAATTTAATACTTTGTCTTCTGTTACATTCATTTTTTTGGAGGTCTTTTTAGAGGTTTGTTTTTATATTATAGAACATGTGTTTGGAGATGCTTATTCAGTCCATTTACTGAGATTGCCTGAAATATTGAATCTATGTTCAGCAATCTATACTGCTTTTTAAGCACTTTGTCAGTACTTTTATGCATGTTTGCCACTTTTCAATTATTGTTATATATTATATAGTTTTATATTATGCCATTTTTCCTTGTCTCTCCAAGTTGGTATTTTCCACATGGATAGTTTGTAGTTATCCCATGTTTTCATTTCCTTGCACTTTCCTGCCAGACTTCAGAATTCTGCTTATTTGGATAAATTGCACTATACAGGGAGAGTGCTTGATTACAGCTATACAATACACATTACTCTCCCTCTAAATAAAGCCATGGGTCTTGTGACTGTAGATACTGAGCTGATATAGCTGCTGAGGATTTCATTTAATCTGACAACAGTTGTTGGGCAATTTGGAGCAAACTAAACTAAAGAAACTAGATTTGCCCTGAAAACTATTTTATTTCAGTTTTATTTTATGCCAGTATTTGTTTTACTAATCTTTAAATACCTCTGCTGAATCTCGCTAGACTTGGATATTGACCTTTGTGCCCTCCAGATACTTTTTCTTAACATTGTTAAGCATTGGAATGGTTTGAAGTTCACACCAGCTGGGTATAACACTTGTGCTAACCTTCCAATGATGCTGGCAACAAAATGTAGATCTATAGGGCGTAGGATTATACACACACTGACCACAAGATTCCCAAAATTGGATGGTAACTTTTTAGCCAGTGTTGATATAACAGATAATTATCAATGTGGTCGCTGCAACAATTGTAATAATACAAATACAAAAAAAAACTTAAAAACTTGGCCAAAGGTATGGACATAGAAATTCGGGACTTTATTCATTTCCAAACTATGGGGGTGGTATACTTGATTAAATGTCCCTGTGACAGGGTGTATACAGTTAAAACCTCACATATATTGAAGTTACGCATAGGGGAACACAAATGGTTCATTAGGTAGGGGGATTTGACATCTCCCATTACTAGGCATTTTTTGGCAGTAGGTCATCAGTTACCATCCTTGCACTTTTTTGGTATTGAAAAAGTGAGTGAAGATAAAAGGGGTGGTCATTTTTGACAAGAAATTGCTTCTTAGAGAAGAATATTACTTTAATAGATTTGAGTCAACAAATCCAAAATGTGGTTTAAATGAGGCAACATTGCATTTATTCTGGAGACATATTTATCAGATCTTGAGCATAGCAAATTGAAAAGGGGTTGGGTTGACCAGGTCATTTCTTCATCCTATACTTCAGCTAAATGTAATGGCAGTGGGATTTTCTATAGGAAGGGTTTAGGCTTTGAAGTATTATAGATAAACACACTGAGGGCAGATGGGTGCTTGTCTCTGGGCAGATACAAGGCTTTAGGTTATATCTGATCACTGTGCATACCCCTAATAGTGGTGCATCACCCTTTTTTGAAGCATCTGTTTCAGAAAATTGCTACACTTCCCCCAGGCTGCATAGTCACTGGGGATGACTTTTAATTGCATTCTTAACCCTCAATTGGACAGATCTTCAAAAATAGTCATACAAAGAAAGCAGCCAGCAGGATGTTGCAAAACGGTATGATGGAACAAGGGTTGATTGATTTTTGTAGTGACCAACATGTGGGGGATAGAGATTACACTTACTTCTTCACTCCACATCAAGAATGGTCCCGCACGTTCCTGACTCATAAAACAGACCTTCAAAGGGTACAGTCTAGTAGGATACATCAGACAATTCTGTCTGATCATGACCCAACTTCTATTAAGTTGAATGCAAATCAGATGAAGAAAATCACACTTTGCCAGTTCAATAATTCTTTATTAAACAATAAAGCCTTTAAAGTAAAGATTATTTCGAAAATCCAGGCATATAAACAATTAAATGAAGGAAGAGATGTGGAAGAACCAGGTCTGTTGGATATTATGAAGGCAGTATTGTGAGGCCACATCATTAGCTGGTCATCCATGTTGAAGAAACAATGTACAGCCAGGCAGGAACAGCTGGAAAAGAATGTACACAAAATAGAACATCTCCATAAACAGAAACAATCCCCTGGTACCCTCCGTGAGATCAATACAGTAAGGACAGAAATACAAGATTTGCTTAAGAGAAAAATAGAAGGTAAATTAAGATACATAGCTCGTAGGTATTATGAAATGGGGGGAGGGGGGCGCAGCACTTCTTATTTATCAGTTACATAAAGATATAGCGGATAGAACAATCCTGAAACTTAGATCCTGCTCAGCACCTCATACATATTATGGATGCTAATAAATTAGCATAGACATTTACAGCATTGTATAAGGACTTATATTGGAAAGAGCAAAACACCCACATGGTGTGAGAAAAAAAACAGGCTTTTTTACAGAAACTGTGGCTTCCTAAATTACCTGAAGAGGCTGCAGTTTCTTTGGATGTTCCCATCAGTGATGCAGTGGTTAATAGAACCATTCTTGATTTAAAATCCAACAAGGCTCCTGGCCCTGATGGATTTAGTTCTGACTCTTAAAAAATGTTCTGCAAACAATTATCTCCCTTATTTGTGAAACTTTTCTAACATTGCCAAATGAAGGGCATCGCTCCTCCCTCTTGGCAGGAGGTGATGATTTCCATCATAGCAAAACCAGATAAGGATAGCGATGTCTGCGAGTCGTGTGGACCGATATCCTTGTTAAATCAAGATTTAAAAATATTTTGTAAAATTTTAGCCATTCATCTCAAACAAATAATTCACTCTATCATTAACCCAGACCAGACAGGTTTCATTCCCCACAGACATTTAACAGATGACATCTGGAGAATGCTAATCAGTTTAGAAGAGGGGGAAAAGTCAAAGACCCCCCAAAAAGCAATATTGATTAATGCAGAAAAAGTCGTTGACAGGTTCAACTGGCCTTTTTTTCACACCACCCTGCAGCACATGGGCTTTGGAGATGACATCAATAAAGCCATAGCAATGTTATACAAATACCAAAAAGCCCGAGTTAAAGTCAATGGCACTTTATCCAACAACGTTAACATTGAGAGGGGGACACAGCAAGGGTGCCCATTGTCACCTGTCTTGTTTGCAGTCAGTATTGAACCATTCATATAAGCATTTCAATCTAGCCCAGACATCTAAGGAATCACTGTAGATGGGATAGAAAGCCATGTCTCTCTTTATGTGGATGACATCATGATTTACTTAAAAGACCCAGAAAGAAATCTCAAATCTTTTTTGGCCTTTCTGAAGGAATACAGGGAAGTTTCTTGTTTTAAAATGAATATCACTGAAACAGAAATCGTACAAGTGAGTGGGATGGCCACTACAGAAATGAAGCACCATCTCCTGGAGAAATGGAATGCTGATCAAGTTAGATATCTTGGGATCCATATTCCCAAATGCCTGTGCAAACTCTACAGGACCAGTTATGGGAAGTTAAAATCTGAATTTTTTTCTGAAATTAAGAGATGGACCCTGCTAACCCTTTCTTTTTGTAATAGTCTAGAGGTCATTAAAATGAAAGTGCTTCTGCGCTTGTTATTTCTTTTTCAAAGCTTACCAGTACCGATTTCCTGCAGAGAATGGAAAGAAATTACAGGAGTGCTCAAATGTTTTATTTGGCAAAACCACAGACCTAGAATTTCTTGGGCCCCATTGATGAAACACAAAAAAGCTGAAGGATTCTGCTTTCCTAATTTTCAGAAATAGTATACAGCCACACAATTAATTCATTTAATTGGCATCTTAAATGGTAATAAGGAACCCATGTGAAAATCCATTGAAGAAGGTACTAACATAACTAAGCATCTTGACTGTCTAGCATAGGTGCTTAAATCCTCCGTATACCTGGGGCTGGTCCCAAATAAGTGGCCTAAACATACTTTTCAACAGTGGCTCCAGACTTAACAATGACTGCACATCACAAGTGTGCAGCTGCAGTGGATTGCACTGTGGAAGAACAGTTTCTTTCCGCTCGAACGTATCTCACCTTTAAAAGATGGGCCAGGCAAGGGTTACAGTATATACCTAAGTTCTTCTGTGGCAGAATATTTAAATCTTTTCAACAACTCCTAGTAGAGTTTCAACTCCCACATTAGGATTACCAAAGATTTTTCCAGGTTAATCCTTTATCAACAGGCCTGAGGTGCTCCAAGCCATTTGGACAACTCAGCATCCCTTATCAGAAAAAAAATAGAATTTGATCTCAGCAGAGTTCCACTAAACACATAATCTCTAACATCTATGCTGAACTTAATTTAGACACTGGCAGACAAACCACTGAAAAGATGCAACACCAATGAGAGGCAGAATTGGGCATCTTTTTGATTCAAAAGGAATAAACACAGGTTTGACAGGCAACACGTAGAACAACTGCTTTGGGAAATTGGATGGAGTTTAAGTGGAAACTGCTTAGTTGGTACTTTCTTACCCCAGATAGAATGAAACATACTGGTACCTCTAATTCAGACCTATGCTGGAGGGGCTGAGGGGAATGGGGGAACCCAATACATGACTATTGAACATGTCAGGTTTTACAGGGATTTTGGTTAGAGGTCCAGTCCTGAATTAGAAAGGCATTGGAATTACCTCACAATTTTAATGGCTCCAAGATGGTTTGTGGCTTCTATCCTGAGGGTTTGGGGGGGACTAAAAAGTATTTGTTTAACATTTTAGTGGTGGCAGCTCACAAAGCCATTACCCACCGATGGCTGTCCACCTCTCTTCCTTCCTTTGAACACTGGTTGTTAAATAGCAACTGACATGACTCTGGCCAAAAGTGCTACACTGTAGAATTAGAATAAGCATACCCCCAGTAAATATCATACCAAAAACTAGATTTCTGTGTTACTTCATTTTAAAGTTAGGAACTATTTTGTAACCCTGATTTCACTACCTGTTCAAAAAAGCCTGTTTCAGTGAAGAGCTGCTGCTGATGTCATCTCAGGAACTCACAGTCTAGTTGTCCCTGTCAGCAAGCTTATAGCACCTGTTTCTCCAAAGTTGCAAAGCTCACGTTCAATGGTTTTCACAAGTAAAAAAAAGACTGCACCATTTAATAAACATTGCTTTAAAAACTATGTGTGTTTCAGGTTTTGTAACAAAGTTAACATTTGGCTTGGGGTGCCTTTTGTTGTGGTCTTTTTTTTTCAGGGTTGCTGGATGCTGGGTCATAGCATACTGTTGTGAGGTTTGCAGACTGAATAAGTTTCTAATGTGGTGAAAGGCTGAGACCATTCACACCTATCATTCAACTGAGGAAATTTCTCAGGATGGCACTTTAAAACAATTATTCCAGCTCTGTGTCAATGGGGGTGGAAGAGGTAATGCTGTTTTGAAACCTTACTAGGAATTTCTAATTTAGCCAGCCCAATGTTTGCTCCCTGTCAGGATGTTAACAGATCTACATTCATGCTCATCTATGTTCTACTCTAAATTAAAATGATCATTTTACCAGAGCTAAGGCATCTACCCCAGTAGGAATTAACACATATAAGGCCCCTATTAAAACTTTTTGTAAAGCAGACACTGACAAACAGCAGTTAAGTTACCAACATTACAGTACTAGCAGCAATACAACTTCCTAATGGGCATAGTAGAGTAGCACTCTGAATGGCTTCAGCAGCCTGGAGGCATGCTGCCTTAGCATCCAGCAACCCTGGAGAAATAGAACACACAATAAAGGCATTAAAAAAAATACAAATGTGTCAACTTTGTTACAAAACCTGAAACACATATAGTTTTTATAGGAATGTTTTTTGAATTGTGCTGCCTGTTTTACTTTTGAAAACTATTGCACATGATCTTTCAAACTTAGGAGAAACAGGTCTTATAAGCTTAGTGACAGGGAAGACTAAACTGTGAGTTCCTGAGATGACATCATCAGCGCTCTACATTGAAACAGGCTTTTTTGAACAGGTAGTGAAATCAGGATGTCTAAGTAGCTCATAACATTAAAATAAAGTAATACAGAAATCTAAGTTTTGGTATGAGATTTACTGGGGATATGCTTATTCTAATTCTGCGATGTAGCACCTTTGGCATCAGTGGCTCTTTAAACTGTAAATGCATTAAATCAATGGAAGGGATCATAGCACTGCTGAATCTCAAAGTAACCTGCTTCAACACTATATGGCCCTCCTTCACTCATATACTGGAGGATATTATGGGAATATTGGTTCTTGAGCAACTCTTTTGGATCCGTCTTTCGGATGAGATGTTAAACCGAGGTCCCATCTGCCTGGACTGGTGTTAGTTCAGGTGGATGTTAAAGATCCCATGGCACTTATCGAAAAGAGTAGGGGAATTTTCCCGGTGTCCTGGCCAAATTTCCCTCACTCACTAAAAATACCACCAACAGCTTAATCTGGTTCAAAGTCAGTTGGCATTCATCTGTATCCCCCCTTCCCCCGGGTCGTGCCTGAAAATAGGCAGGATTTGTCTAGTGCACTTACCCGGTCAACAAAAGCTAAATAAATAAATAAAATAAATAAACTCCTCCAAGATTAATTTAGAGTAGGGAGGCATGCTTGGGATTAGTCATACACATTTGTGTTTGCCTTGCTTCCACTTAGACATTGTTTTATGTGTTATGGTTCTTCTTTTTCCTCAGATTTTGGTAATTTTTGATGACCAGCTACTCTACAGAATACTTATCGCAGTACATGCAGGGACCCATATTAGCTTTCTTCTTATGGACCACCAGTCAGCTACATTGTGAATCTTAGCCCTAGGCACTGACAATTTTTCAAAGTGTGCTGCTAATCCAGATTGCATTTAATTTTTTTCAAAATGTCATTTCTGTGGATTGCTGCTTTGACCTAACCATAAGTCAGCTACATTGTGAATCTTAGTCCTAGACATTGACAATTTCTGACAGTATGCTGCTAATCCAGATTGTATTTAATTTTATTCAGTACATCATTTCTGCAGGTTGCTGCTTTGACCTATTTTTGATGTGGTCTCTGTGAGCTTAAAGGGGCACTGTTAGCTTTTCAAGTCATTCAGCAAGTAACTCCAATCATTGTGCCTCTAGGCACATAAGTGTGCAGCAGTTACCATAGAATGCCCCTGTGTAGCCCCCCCAAAAGGTTTTGTACCTGATTCCATGAATTTAAGCTTTGTTTTCTTTACCTTCATCCCGAACTAAAGTCTGCCATCACCGGAAGCATAGCCACTGGAGGAATGCACGTGTGCAAGGGAGCACAGTCCTGAAATGTACTTTTTTACATGCCAGTCAAGAAACTAAGTCAGCACTGTATATTTGCCTATTAGGAAGCGGGCCATGTATCTGAATTGCAAAACCGAGCACTAGTATTTGCACAAAATGCATTTCAAAATGGCTTCTGAAATCATGCACATGCAGAAGAACTGGTGCCAAAATTCCGTGCATGTGCAGGAGTGTGCCACTTTTGCACATGAGTGGGATTTCTGCTCTGGCAGCTCTTCCGCATGCGCGCAATTTCGGAAGCCGTTTTGAAATGCATTTTGTGCAAATACTAGTGCTTATTTTTTTTTAATTCAAATACATGGGCCACTTCCTTATAGGCAAATGTACAGCGTTAACTTAGTTTTTTGAATGGCATATAAAAAAGTACACTTTAGGACCATGCTGCTGAGCACATGTGTGTTCCTCCAGTAGCTATGCTTCCCATGATGGCAGACTTTAGTTCGGGATGAAAATAAAGAAAATAAAGCTTAAATTCATTGAATCAGGTACAAAACGTTTGGGGGGACTACACAGGGGCATTCTATGGTAACTGCTGCACACGTATGTGCCTGTCTAATTGACAAAGATTGATACTCAGGATGGAGGTACACAGCCATTCCCACTAAGAATGAGTGGCAGCTAGCAGGGGGTCAACTTGCTGGAGTGTAATGTGTGTCTCATCAGGAGATAAACAAAATGTTTGATTACCATGAGACTTGAGCCAATATCTGGATCATCTCTCTGCCTCTGCCTTCCTGTTGCACAGTTGATGAAGGGTCTGTCATGCTAGGTTCTGCATGTTTCACTCATAAAGTGATTCTCATTAGTATAAATCTACACTGGTTAATACCTTGTTTATACCCTGTGCTGAACTTTTAAACATGTGGAGCTTTTTATATCTATTGGAGCTTATCCATGTATTGCATGAATTGAGCCTGTGATGCCATAATGATTGTATTCATTGTTGTTTGTTTTATTGTTTTGCTGTTCATACTGTTTGTATTTATCATCAAATAGTTTAATGTAAAAAGAAAGATTCAGTCTGTTTGACACAAACCACATTCCTGCCAGAGGTGCCATCATCGCTTTGTAGTTTTGTTCCAAAAACTTTTTCCGTAAAGAGTCAGCCCTCTGTAATTCCACCACTATGTCCATGGGAAGGCTGTGAGAAATAAAAATGGACGCTCCATGAAATGCAATCCTTTTCTTGCTGTAAGCCTTTGACATCACCTGGTTTATGCAACCACTTCTAAGGAAATTAAAAATTACCACCAAGGGTGGCTTCCAAGTCTCTGGGCAAGCATGTCAGGCCTGTTGTACAATGTCAGTGTCTGCACTGATCAATGCTGAGTCCATATCTAATAAGACAGCAAAGAAATTGCTAGCTGTCTTTACAAGGGATACCTCACTATCTTAATTCTCAGGGATGCCAACAATATGAATATTTTTCTTTTGGACTCGAAGTATAGAGTCAACCCACTTTGTATTATTCATGTTGGAGCAAATAACATTTAGAAGGACTCTGTTCAGAACATTAAATTAGCTTATGTCTCTATGACTAATAAAATGATTGAACTTGGTTGTGATATAATTCTTTCAGAGATTTTACCCATACCACGTTACTCTTTGTTTCTTAATCATAAAATTAAAACTATTAATAACTGGCTTCGGCAATGGTGTTTGAGACAGAATATTCATTGTATCACTCATTGGGAGGAGTTTTCAGATAGAACAGAGCTTTATTGTTCTGATGGCTTGCATCTTAGCAGACGTGAGAATGCTCTGCTGAGACAACAATTTCTGTCTATAATTAATAAGAATTTAAACTAAATAATGGGGGGAGTCGAGGGCTCAATCCTCTTCTCTTGATTCACACAAACTTTCTAGTAAATATTTACAGTTTCTTAGTTTTAATGTTAGGAGTTTGAAACAGAAATTTGATGAACTACAAATTACAGCTTTAAATAAGGATTTAGATATTATCTCTGTTTGTGAAACATGGGGAGACAATAAATTCCTTTGGGACAAGCATCTACCTGGTTATATTTCTTATTTTCTAAATCATATCGAAAGGAAGGGTGGCAGGGTCACTTTATTTATTAATAAAATTAATTCTGTGAACATTTCTAGTTCTATAAAAACTCATAACCTCTCGACTGAGAGTCTCTGGATTAAACTTTTTCTCTCAAAACAGGATTTTATTATCCCTGGGACATGCTACATTCCTCCTAACTCATCCAGTCTTATTCTGGCTGCTATTTTATCTGAATTTGAAATTTCTACTCAAATGGGTAATGTCATAATTACAGGGGAGTTTAATCTTCCTGATATTAATTGGCAGTTTTCTTCAGCCTCTAGTGGCATCGGTAACAAGTTCTTATGCATTTGTTTGGAACTTGACTTGAAACAATGGGTTACTTCTCCCACCAGAGGTAATAATATGTTAGATCCTGTCCTGAGTAGTGCTGAGCTAGATGTTAGGGATGTGAAAATGTCTCCACCGATTGGTGGCAGTGATCGCAATTCAATTTTATTTACTTTACAGAGTCACACTATTCTCAATTCTAATTCTTCAATCATATACTTTTATGACAAAGCTGATCTTCATGCCATTAAGCAACATCTTGAGGATATTGATTGGTCATCCTTTTTTGGTTATCAGTTATCACATCAAAGTTGGGTTTCTTTCAAGTCACTCATTACTACTCTTCTTGACACTTATATCCCCTCTAAAATTAAGAATTCAAATGGTAAACAGATTCCTAGATGGATGAATAAAAACATAAAACAGTTAATCAATTATAAAATTAAAAAATATCGTAACTATCTTAAAAATAAGACCTCATCTAATTGGGAGTCTTATTTGAAATCTAATAAGAAATGTAAATCAGTTATCCAAAAGGCTAAATCTAGATGGGAACTGAATTTGGCTATGACAGCTAGTAAGTCAAACTCTAAATATTTCTGTTCTTATATTAATTCCCTTAGGAAAACCCCTTGCATGGTGGGGCATCTTACTTTAGATAATATTCTTATTCATGAGCCTAAAGTCATGGCTGATGCATTTAACACTGAATTTTGTAAAATCTTCCCTGTATCGGAAGTCCAAATACCTCAGCCTATTATTACACCATCGGATTCTCCTATTATATTTTCAGTGGAGTTTATTCTTAAAAAAATACACATACTTAAAGGTAAATTCTGTCCAGGCCCAGATAACATTGCAGGCCATTTACTATATCTACTGTCTGACCAAATTGCCTTTCCACTTAAACTTCTGTTTGATCTTTTCTTAAAGAATAACTATATTTCTACTGAATGGAAAGAGGCTCTTGTAGTTCCTATTCATAAGAAGGGATCTAAACATCTTTGGGAAAACTATCGGCCCATCAGTTTAACCTCTTCTATATGCAAAGTGTTGGAAAGTCTTCTTAAGGATATTATTGCTCCTGTAATTGATGCATCTGATCTGCAACAACACGGTTTCAGGAAGGGTAGAAGCTGCTTAACTAATCTGCTTTGTTTTTATGAACACTTTAGTTCCCGTTTGGATAACTGGATACCTTGTAGCATTGTCTTCATTGACTTCAGTAAGGCATTTGATACAGTGCTGCATTGGGCTTTAATTCAAAAACTCAGGGGACTTAACATTAATAGTTATACTGTATAATTGCCTGGATTATTAATTGGCTTTGTAACAGAACACAGAGGGTGATCATTAATGGTGTTATTTCTAACTCTGGCAATGTTTTGAGCAGTGTTCCGCAGGGTTCAGTTCTCGGCCTCTGTCTTTTCCAGGCCTTTATAGCTGACTTATCCAATTCCTGTCTCTCTTTTACAATAAAATATGCAGATGATGTGAAAATTGGGGGACCATGCTCTAACTTAGATCAGATATCTTGCATCCAACATGATCTAAGCATTGTTTACATTTGGATTGACAAATGGAGTATGAAATTAACACTACAAAGTGTAAAGTTATGCATTTGGGTTCCAATAATTCAAATTTCAAATATGTTGTGTATGGTTCAACACTGTGTGCCACTACAGATGAGAGGGACTTGGGAATCACTATTTCGGATGATTTAACATACTGCAAACATTTGTATTCAGTGATTAGTACATCTAACAAAGTTGCTTGGTCTATTCTATGTAATATTAGATCCTGAGACCAGGAGGTGTTGTTGCCCTTGTTTAGGTCCTATGTCCACCCTCATCTTGAGTATGCATCACAGTTATGGCATCCATTTAAAAAATTGGATAGTAATACTCTTGAAAAGGTACAGAGAAAGTACACTAAAAAAATATCTGGTCTTGACTCCACTTCCTATGAATCCAGGTTAGATACATTACAACTTATGCCACTTACCACTAGACGCCTTAGAGGCGACCTTCTTTTCCTATATGAAGTTGTTCATGACCCATATGTCATGACTGAGTTAGGTCTTTCTTTTAGGTCATCAATACATGATACTAGAGGTCACCCCAGTTAATTGGTAAATCTTTTAAACACAATAATCTGAAGTTTTTCTTTGCTGTGAGATCTATTGGACCTTGGAACAGACTTCCATCTGCTGTGGTTGCTAGTAATACTAAAGAGATTTTTAAACATCACCTCGATATGTTAATTATGTCTGGGTATGACTTATCATATTATTCTTTGGCCTAGCATAAGAGCATTATGGGCTTCTGCCTACTAGCTCTTTTTCTGAACCTTAGTATGAACCTTAGTATAGTTTATCAATTTATCTTGCATGTCCTTTATCTGTGGCTCTTGGTCCTTCAACTCTTTATGAACAAGGGTGACATTATCTTCTAACAACTAAATATGTTGTTATGCTATGTTGACTCTCTCCCTTATCCCATTTGTATCCACAGTATTTTTATCCAGGGAGATCTGGATTCTGTCCAATGTGTCTGAGCAGGAGTGAGTACTGTACATACAATGCATATGTACAGTACATGCTCCTGCTATGTTGAGATGGAGACTGGCCGCAGTGGTGAGAGGTGGGCTGTGCCAGTCACCAGCCACAAATGGGTCTTGGGGTAGTGAGTGGGAGGGTGCTGCCTTCCACTTGTCTACCAGTGATGCCCGGTGTATGGGCAAATTGTAGGGAATCAGGGATGGGGGCATTATCTAAGATTGCAGGATGTGGGTGTTTTATATGGCACTTTGGTCATGGGCATGCAGCAGCCCTGCAGGGCTTTCAACATGTACAAAGGTCAGGAGCATGGGGCAGCCCTCTGGGGCATTTCAGATGGGGGAGATCCGGGCATGGGGAGGCACTTGCACTCTTCACACACAGGATTGTGACTTACGGCAAACCCTTCAGGTGCACCCTTTGTTTGGCATACCTGTGGGTTTGTCGCAAGTTGCAGGACCTAGCTGCTGAGACCCTGCTCCTTTTAGAATCAAGCACAGGGTCCATGGCACAACTGCACCCCTCACATGTCGCAACTTGTGACATGCATAGGAGTGCTTGTAGAATCAGGCTCCCCGTGTTTAAATCCTTATCAGGTACCAACTCAGTACCCCCTGGCAGAGACTGGGTGGCAACACTAGTGGGCCAGAATGCATGGGTGTGTGTTTGCTGATGCAGCCCACAGGTGCATGAACAATCACATGTATGCACACTGATTTCTGTACTCTAAAGCAAGGATTCAAGACACACAAGCAATTTGGCAGTTTAAAGGATTTATTCCTCAGCAGGAAGGCAGACTGTGTCCAGGTGCTTCGACCAGCAGATTGTCTTCATCGGGGGGTCCCTGATGAAGACTAAATGATGGTTGAAGCACTGAGGCACAGTTTGTCTTCCTTCAAAGGAATAAACCATTAACTATCAAATTGCTTACATGAGTTGCATGCTTGCTTTAGATTACAGAAGTTAGCTTTCCCTTCATGATATGGGCTGGTTGCCCTTTCTCACAACACTCGATTCCTGATCCATGCTGCTGCTTGGATTTTCTATATGTATGTGTGCACATGCAGATGCCCTGGGGAGAAAATGGTGGAAAAAGCTCCAGCTCATTCAATATCCCCTGCAGGCATTACATGACCTTATGTGGCAGGCCACCTGCCAATATCATTCCATGTAAGAGGTGGTTGACCCATAAGTTCACAAGACACATCAGTGATGAGGCTGTAGAGATGCGCTGAGATCTGGGATAGACAGCAGAGAAAAAAACAGTATAAAAATCCTTGTCAGTTACTGGAATATTATATAACAAGCTATTGGGTAAATTACTTGTAACCACCCAGTCCCTGTGGTTAAAGAATCCCATCAGTATTAGACCAGGAAGGTTTCTGGGCAGCCTTAGAGGGTTTTAAACTCTCTACCATACATTACATCATTGTTTGCCTGGTTCAGCTGGGCAGGGGATGAGGTGATGTCATTCGGAACTCTTGCAGCATCATAAACCACACTTGGCTTAGCTGTGTGGGTGAGCTGTTAGAACCTTGCAGTTCTGAGTTGAAGTTTGAAGGAGAAGGAGCTCTCTGTGAGTTCTGAGGGCAAGATTGGGTCTGCAGCCTCTCTTGTTTGGGGGATGGACCCATGTTCCTTATTTACTCACCCTAGTCTGGTAATCAACAAGTGTTTGCCTGGAAGTGGCGGAGCCCTGATCCAGTGGAGCCCCTTTTGGTTCAAGTTTTCATTCAAAGAAATGGAAAGGGACTGAGAATTCAGTGATTCTTTGGGGCAAGCCCCTGAAAGACTGAAAGACTGTCACAGCTGCCCAGGGTGAAGAGACCGTGTGAGTTTTCTTCAAAAGCTATGGATTTGTGAGAGAACTGTGGACTAAAGTGTTCTTTCAAATGCCTGTAACAAGGGAATATCAAACTGTGAGTATAGGGGTCATTTGAAAATAGACTTTGGGTTGTCTGGTGCTGTATGTGCCTTCAGTAGACTAGATTACATGCACTCAGGACCTTTTTCACCACAAATAAATGTTCGGATAATGTGCTGAATGTAAGGATGTCTTTAGCAGCCCAGTGGGGCTGGAGAATCCAGTTTGTTTCCTGAAGTTATGACACAGTCTGACTTTGGCCTGGGTGGGCAGACCATCATTTATTGTTGCAGAGTAGATCTAACTGGTTACAAGATAGGAACAGTTTTCCTGCAGATGTTGACAATGGTCCATCTCACCAGGTGTTTCAAGTTTAAGTGCGTGACAATCTCCACTATATATGCACTGGGTACAGATCCAGAGATCCCTCAGCACAAGGATGGATAAGTAATTTGGAGAAAATGTTCATGTTGGAATTACAGTACTGCCATATTGTAAAGTGTTTCTGCCTGCAAAAAAGTTGTTGCTTTCTGTCCAGATCAGTTACAGCCTTGGTGGCCACCCTTTTCGTGTTCCATCTTGTCAGAAATAAAGTCATACACTACAATCCCAAAGTTTATGTTTGTGGAAAATCCATCTTTGAGTCTCTGAGTGAAATGTTTTGGGGTCCCTCAAATAGGAGGCACTGCACAGCCATGGTACCCCTCTCCCAGACTCAGGTTAAATAGAAATGCTATTTTGTGTACTAACCCCCCGACCTCTGAGAATCCCGAGACAAGTATTTACCCCAATGCTGGGGTAATACTTATTTTCTGCCAACTTGTGGTTTGTTGTCTTGTCTGAGTAGCAAGTAGGGGGGTCCTGGTTGCAAGATGACGCTTTTGGCTGGGATAAGTATTTCATATGGAGAAGATGACATTGTTCCACCTTTCTTTCATGTGAGGGACAACTCACCTCCAATATTTTGCCTCTGTTTCCCTCTTTGTTAATTGCCCCCTCTAAATTTGGGCAAAAAGGTAAAGGTGTACTCTAACACAGTTTACCCTTCAAGGGGACATCGTCCTCTTTGTCTCCCTTTTACACAGTCCACCCCTCAGGGAAGGGCACAATTTCCTCTTCAGCTCCTCTGAGCCCTCTGTTTCCTGGCAAATGGGAGGGAGGCTGAAGTCTGCATTCTCACTTACGCCTGTATTATTTTTAACATGAGGCCCATTAATACAGTGACTACATGTTGCTGGAATTCTAGCAGTAACATTTCTACCTGTTTTCTCATTGAACTGATTGTCTTTTGGAAGAAGAGTGCTGATTCCCTGCTGCTTTTACTGCTGTGGACTGCTAATGTCCAAATCCCTTAGTGTGCTTCCTTTCCCCTGACTCAAGTCAGTCTGATTCACTTGCAGTACATTTCATGAACCTGGGTTAGAACTTTCAGTCGGGACATTGGCAGAAGTAACTGCTGGTACCTGTGAGATGTTCAAACTGCTGATGTTACATTGCATACAGGAGAATTCACCCTTCCTGCCACTCCCACTCCACCTTCCATTGTATTGGTCTCATTATCTAGCCCTTCTAGTTGACAAGAGATGTTTACTGATGTTTAGTGTTGCTAGTGACCTGCTCTGTCTCATCAACTTGCTAATAGCCTTCTAAACTTTGAGCATCCTGACCAACTGTAGTTGAAAGCCCACACAGCACACACATTTGGACTTTAGGATATTTGGACATTAGACATTAGACCACATTTTGCACAACTCTGGAGTGTGTTTTATTCCCTAAGTTCTGTCAGTTCTTGGGAGTCACAAAGGTTAGTGGGACTGCTTTTACTAAGATTATTTCTCAAACCTTTTGCAATATTTTCGGAGTGTGGGATGGGGCTTTGAATGTAGGGAAAGGGTAGTATCATATATATTTTTTTCCTTGTGTTTTTATGGGATGGAGGATGGTGGGATGGCTGCTATGATGTGGGCTATTATATAACTGTGATTGTGCTAAACTGATAGTATGGCTGCATGGGAGGGAAGGAGGAGGTTTGGTACTATGAGAGAGTAAGGGAAGTATTATATATATGTATATATATATATATATATATATATATATATATATATATAGCCGGTACCACCAGTATATTTAGGGTTGCCCAACCGGTTTTCTGTTAAACCCCTAATTTTGCACCTTAATAGCTTTGTTACTGTTTGACAAAATTGCCTCATATTTGGAATGCATTATCTAACAGGTAGGTGCTAAATACATGAAAACTTTTATGATGGCAGCTTGTGCCATTTCTGAGAGCCACATAAGTCATTTTCCTGTGGGCTAATTTTTTTTTTCCTATTCTTAACATGTTTTTTTTTTTCTTTTGCTCTCACTTATAGCCTGAATGGAATTGTTTTCCAAAGCTTTCAGAGTAAAAGCAGTCAGTGCCAAGGGAGTGCTTTTTGAAGGTTTCATGAAAAAATATTAAACATTTCCAGAGTTATAAAGATTTAAAGTTTGGATTTTGAGCTGTTCTCAGAATGCTCAGTAGTTTTGGTTTTTTTTTGATAATCCTCTCATATGACACAAAAACTTCTGTGTCACAAAACTGTTTTTGGTTTCTCACCAGTTTATTCTCAGAACACAATTTTTTTAATGTCATAATGACCACCATTTTTTCCCCAGAACTAAAAAAAATAACAAAACATGGAAAGCACATAAAAATGGTGTATTTAAAAAAATAAACCCGAACCTAGCTAAATGGGACCCATTTGATTTGATTCTAGTGTTTATTTAAAAAAAAAACTCCAAGAATACCTTTTCTAGGCACCTCAAAATCCAATGTGTTCAGCTTAGAAAGAGGAGCCATTCACCTGTGTTCCCTGTGTGAGAACAGTGGGAATTTCTTAACTTGTGAAGCCATGCTGGGGTCTTGCTGTCAGCTTCAGTGTGAGTACTGAGCCAATGATCACGACCTCTCTCACTCTCTATGGAAAAGTGGACTGGGGTGCCCACCAGCAGTACCGCTTGCCAACCACCTCTGCTCAAGGTCACCCCCTATCCATGAATAGGTGGTGACACTGGGGTGCCCACCACCATCGCTGCCATGGAGTTTAGCCAACACTGGGGTGCCCAGTCCCCACTGTTGGATCTAATATCTATTTTAAAGAAACATTAAAAAAAACAGTCCTTTTATGTCTTTATCTGTTTTAAATAACCTATAAAAAAGGAAACAGTCCATTGGTGATCAGACCCAACTCCCAGAACCTCACCCAACCCACCCCAACCTCCCCTACTCTGCAGCCACCACCCCACACACCCCTACAAACCCTCCCTCAAAGGAATATGTCCCATGATGTAGATCCACACTCTGATTGGCTATATGTCTTGCTACTCTGACCGGCAACTGCGAAAATAAGAGAAAATAAGGTTACTCCAGTTTAATGTATTTCAAAGGTGTTTAAACTTTTACTCATAACTTTGTCATTTTAAACATCTGTATACCAAATTTGCAGCATAGGCTTTTTGGGATCCAACCTCATGAATAAGGGCAGTGGAATTTTTCAAATCCAGCCAGAAAGGTGATTTTGTGGTTGCTGCACAAAATCACCTTTAGAGCAGGATCTGAAAATTTTCACCTACAGGGTTCATGAGGTGGGGTCATCAGATGGCTAAGTTGATAATATGGTGTAAAAATATTTTATAATGACCAAGTTATGAGTGAACATTGAAATATTTCAATGCCCCCCCCCCAACTTCACTAATATGTAACATTTTTTAACCAAACTCTCTATATGACCTTTTAGGGACCTCATGAACAAGGCAGGTAAAATTTTTCAAAACTTTCCTGATAGGTGATTTTACAGTCACTGTTTAAAATCATGTTTCTGGCAAGACTTGAAAATTTTCACCTACTTTGTTCATGAGTTGGGATCATAAGAAGACTATGTTGAAAATTCGGTGTAAGAAAATGGTAAAGTGACCAAGGTATGACTGAACATTGAAATATTTCAAGGTTCACTCCAAACTTATCTAATTTTCAATATTTTGATTCCAAACTTTCAACATAACCATTTTTTAACACCACCTTATAAGCATAACAGGTGCAATTTTTTTTAAATTGTAGACATGGCGTGTTTTTGCAGTGTGGTACAAAATGATGTTTTGGCCACTATTCTATAAATGCCACATGTCATGTTTATAGGGGGCCTCATAAAACAACTATCATGAAAATTTGGATCAGAAAAAAAATTATCAAGAAGCATTGTGCATAGTGCCAGCCTTTTCTACAGAGGGCAGTGCTTTGTGATTCTGTGCCAGTGAACTGAGCTTGGGGGTGAGGTCAGTGACCAGAATGATGGGACAAGGCTTGGGGGATAGCACTGCCATGTGACACCACCCAACAGCCTGAGATAGTAAGGTGCAGGGTTGGCCACACCAGTCCAAGTACCATATAAAGAGAACTCTTCTCTGAACATAGGGCCCAGCACCTCTGCACCCATAGGTGGCAGAGGGCCCTGTGCTTATGCTGAGAGATGGATTCTTTGCCCTGTGTGACATGATGCATACTTCTAGTGCTTGTGGTGGGTGTGGTTGTGGTGATAGTAGTGAAGGTGGTTCTACCTGCAGCAACTCAGTGAAATATTTTAGTGCTGGGCTAGGCTTGTTCTTCTAATATAGCCAAAGCTGGCATCAGCATTAATTAATTATTAGGATCAGCACATAGTATTAGCAATGGAAATAAAAATAAAAGAAGGGAATGATAATGTTGCAGCAGCAGCTCAATTCCCAGCATGACAAGGAGGGACCAAAATTTACCGTTGATGGGACAATGTTACTGTTGGAGTCTCAAAAGGATTCACAGTCTCAACAGGAGATTGATTTAGAATCTGTGTTTGTCAATAGCACTCATTATGTTTGCTTGCACACATGTGCAAGAAACATGGTGTGACGATCCAAAATGCAGTGCCGTACAGTTGAAAGGGAGAGCACCACTTGAGTGAGCAGTGCTCCCCCTCCCCACACACATTTGCGCATGCACATTGCGTGCTCATGCGCCCTTACTTCCCCCATGCAAACACTGAATGGCTGAAGGGGGTGCCCAATCCCCCGTCGGCTCTACTGTTCCCCCCCAGACTATCGGGTGCCACGCTGGGAGCCCACCCCAGCTTGGCAACAGGTCCTATGGCCGACGGGTGCCTAATCCCCCAACAGCTCCACTGCCCCCAACAGTTTTCCAGCTGCCATGCTGGGAGCCCACCCAAGCATGGCAAATGTCCTCGTGAGTCCAAATAAAAAAAACCTGAAAGAAAAAACCTTCCCTAGCTGCTGTCTACACCCCTCACCCACCCACCCACTCTTGCACCCTGCCGCCCACACCCCACCCTCACCTCATACTTACCTTCATAACTCGGCGACGATCTTCGGTGGACCAGGAACACGTCTGCACTCTTCAAAGCCGACCGCGAACTGAGGAAATGCCGGTACGCTGTATAATGTAATGAATAGGGTTTTTTCAACTTTGCTGCATATCTCAGGCATTTTTTGGAATTTTGCCACCAAATTTTCAACATGGGGTTTTTGGGACCCCTCCTCATGAAGTCTGTCACTGTCATGGCGTTAATCAGGCCAGAAGGGTGATTTTGTGGTCACCGCTCGAAATCACCTTTCAGGACAAATTAATGAAATGACAGTGTCAGTGTTCATAAGGTGGGCTCTCAAAAAGCCTATGTTGAAAATTTGGTGAAAAATTTCCTAAAAATGACTGTTTTACAAGTGTGCATTGCGCTGTTCCTACGCATGCTCATAGGTTTGCGAATTTTCAATATTTTCACTCCAGATTTTCAACATTGCCATTTGACCACACTTCCTTATGAGTAGTATAGCTATCATTTTTCACATCTCACCCAAAATGTGTTTCCGTGCATGTAGCGCACAATGGCGCAGTCGGTGTGCGAACTCAATGTATGGGACACATTAAGAAAATCACAGTCACACTGTTCATGAGCAGAAGTGTTAAGATAGCTATGTTAAAAATTTGGTGAAAAAATTCCCAAAAATTACTGTTTTACGAGCGTTTGTTGCGCTGATCCTACGCACGCTCATAAGTTCACAAATTTTCTATATTTTCATTCCAGATTTTCAACATTGCCATTTTACCACACCTCCTTATGAGCAGTACAGCTGTCATTTTTCACATCTTGCCCAAAACATGTTTCTGCCCATGTAGCTCACAATGGTGCAGTCGGTGTGCAAAATCAATGTATGGGACACATTAAGAAAATCACAGTGACACTGTTCATGAGCAGAGGTCTTAAAATGGCTATTTTGAAAATTTGGTGAAAAAATTCCTAAAAATGACTGTGTTATGAGTGAGCATTGCGCAGTTTCCACGCACCCTAGTAAGTTCATGAATTTGTAATATTTTCAGTCCAGATTTTCACCAGTGGCATTTTTCCACACTTCATTATGAACAGTACAGCTGTCATTTTTCACAACATGGCCGAAATGTGTTTTCACACTTTCAGCACAGAAATGCGTGGTTGCTGTGGGAAATCATTGTTCGGGACAGATAAAGAAAATCACAGTGACACTGTTCATGATCGAGGGTCCCAAAATGCCTGTGTTGACAATCTGCTGTAAACAATTTCAAACTAATTACATTCTGATTGCACGTTGCACAGTTTCTCGCCCCTCGTGACTTCACCAGTTTTTTTAATATTTTCACTGCAGATTTTCAATATTGCCATTTTTTACACCTCCCCATGAACAGTACAGCTGTCATTTTTCACATCCTGTTCAGAATGTGTTTTTGCACCTGTGGTGACAAATGCCATAGTTGCTGTGCAAAAGCAGCTTTCAACTAACAAACTGATATTGCCACTGTTCATGAGGTGGAGGGGTCATAAAAAAAACATGTTGAAAATTTGGAGTGAAAATACCAACGAATGCCTGAGGCGTTAGGGTTCCGACCATAACACCCCACCCTGTAGAGAATGACAGACATCAGGGCTGTGACTTGGGATTGTCACCTGCAGTGCTCATACCATTCCACCCCCACCCACACCCTGCAGCCACTAAGAGGCATCGAGGTGTGCCTTGGACTTTTCAGCCCCAAAGTTCACCCCATTCTCCTATACCGCACCCATCTCACAATATTTACTGATGGAATGGGGTGCGCATAAGAGCCAAAGACCCCAAGGCACACCGTGACACTTGGTGTCTGCACGATAGGGTGTGGTGAAATGGCGTGGCCGTTATGTCTGATGATCCAAAGGCACACCCCAATGCCTGTCACTACCTGCAGAGTGGTGATGGGGTTGGCTTCAGTTCAATACTTCACTGCCATTCCTATTATGCAGCTCTGTAACTCCTACACTCAGTACCGTAGGAAGGGTGGGGCGGGTGGTGCTCCAGCCCCGGGTGCAAGCCTCCGGCGCATTTTTCCACTGAAGCTCATGTTCTAATTCACTTGCGCTGCCGCTTTAAATCTTTTTTTTTAATTTTGGTTCTGTAATTACAAATGACTGTCAACAGGGGTGCATCTGGACCAAGGACCAGCAAGTGGAGGTCACATGGTTGCACAGTCTACAGAAAATAATAATCATGTTGTGCTTAGAAGAGGAACTGTGAGTGAGCAGCGTGCCACCATTAGTATAAAAGGTATGGGCAGAGCATTTGGCACTGAGTGAGAGGCAGTTTGTGTTGGAGACAGGGAGAGTGTAGAGCAAGTTGTTGAGCGTACTAATGTAGAGTAGTAGACAGTCACAGAGACTGAAAAAAGTGAGAGAGTCAGAGAGAAGAGATGAGTCACGAGAGACAGATAAGACAGAAGAGATCCTTGTCTTATATTTTTTTTCATCACTTGTGTAATGTAAGCATAAGCAGAATACACACCACACTAAGTACTCTGTCTGTTGTTGTCTATGTAGACAAGACAGGTAATTGTCACTCGTCAGTGACAGAGTGTCTGTAGTAAAAAGTGATAGCACTGCAGGCAAGCAGAAGAGCAGACCCGGCGAAGCAATGAATAATTCCAAATTAATTTCTGAATCCAAATTGTGAGATGATGAGATGGGATCTATGTGGTGTGAGTGCAGTGGGGATTGATAGTCTCACTCAGGAAGTCGAGAGACAAAGATCTGCTTTCCTTGCCGTTGAATTATTGGGCCTGGGCGGGCCTGTCTTGGAGTAAGCTCTGCTGGCAGGTGGGCAGCTGAGCAGTGACTGTGTGATTCACTTGAACTTCATGCACTGGACTGGGGACTGGGATGGGACTGCCATGGCGTGGGCCACGGCACACCATCCCTTCTGTCCACCACATTGTTACATTTTCTTTTCTTTCCTCTTGACCCACGTCCCTCCTGCTCTCCCATTCCATTGCCTTTTTTTTTGTGTCCTCTCCTTCTGATTCTCCCTAGCAGAGTCCTTGTTCCATTCTCACCCAGTCACCCACACCTGTCTTGCTTAGAAAATGAGGCCTTGCCTGCTAGTGCCTTGCCTAGTTGTCTTGGATGCCATGTGAGGGGATCTGTACAGTTTAAGTCATAACATATTAACAGTTACATGTATCTGGATTGGCTTGGGCTGTGGAGGGGAACTGATGAGAATCAGGGGAATGAGGGGATTTGGAGTGGGGCTCCTTCTGGCTGCAGGGATGCTGACTGGAGCAGTTGGGCTGGCTCAGCTGTACTAGGGGGATGTTGTGCAGGGGTTATTTACTGGGCAGAGGAGAGGGGCTGCACTGCTAAGGCATACTGAAAACTGGTATAGGCTAGGCAGAATGTTTTTTCCCTAATGACACTTCTCATTGCACCATGGGGCCCCTACACTGTCTCTCACCAGGGCTAACTAAATGGGCCCTTGAGGGGATCCTCAAGCTCAAGCACCCTATCATGCCCTGTCGGGTATTTTTTTTTTTTTTTTACAGGGCCCCGCCTAGACACTACAACTTGGGGACACTACTACATAATGCATCCCATCCACATCCCACAGCAGGACCTCCCCACCAGACAAGCTACTCCCTGCAACTGTCCCCCCCCCCACAGGTCAGGAGAGGGCCAGGAAGCTGAAGATCCACAGCACAGAACTGCTGCTACAGTGCTGTCCAGGGTCCCACAGTAAAACTTCTGGCAGAAAAGGAAAGCTCCCCGACTCGCTAGGTCTGCTTGGCTTGCATCCATGAACATGACAGTTTTATTAATAATTTATAACACTGCGTAGACTGAGCATGTCACCTAAATCATGGATGTCAGTTGACCGCTTCTGGACCTTGACATCTGACAATTTCTGCAGCACTTATAAATTACATATAAAAATACCTGCCATGTTCGTGGTTGCAACACAGTATATAAGTCTGAGCTGGGGAAAGAGAGAGGAGGGAGGGAGGGAGAGTGGACCAGAGGAGCAGCGCATTTTTGCATGCCAAGTTATACTGTGGGATCCTGGACAGCACCATACCAGCAGTTCTATGATGTGAATCTTATGCTCCTTGGCCCTCTCCCACCCGGGGAGGGGGGGTAGAGGCAGATGCAGGGGGTGCTTTTCTATGGGGGGTTCCTGTGGTGGGGGGATTGGATACAGTCAGAATATTGTTTGGTGGGGGGGGATGCCACTGCAGAAAGAGTGGTCCTCTGGAGGGATGCTGGACTTGGGGCTGCATACCTCTCAACCTCTTGCCTCATGAATCAGGGACAAGACTTAAAATAATCAGGGACAAAGACCCAAAATCTTGGACACGTTATAAATTGACACTATTCACTCAGAAAGCTGATAGAAAAAGGGGATTTGTGTTCATCTGCATTTTCTGAAGAAGAATAAGCCTGTAACTTTAATGTTTTACATTATTTCATGATTTTAACCCCCAACCCCACTGTTCTTTACCATAAAAACAAACTTTATGATGGAAAAATGCAAATTTTGTTGCAAAATCAAGGATAGTTTAGAGGTATGTGCAGTTGGTCTAGTTGCAGGGATTGTTCGGGTGCATGGGCGCTTGTCTTGGTGTAGGGTGGTGGTTCAGCTATAGGGAAGGTAGGCAGCTAAGGTGAGTGTGGTGTTGTGGAGGTGTTCAAGCCACTGTAGGATGGTTGGAGGGCAGAGTTATGGTCTAGAACAGTAGTTCTTAGACTTTGTCACAGTGAGCCTCCCCAAATCCATGGAAAAGATTTTGAGCCTCCTCCAAAAACTGAAATAATCTTGGGCCTCCCCAAAGAAAAATAACATACTGTACTTTATGCAGTATACCATGAATAAATTGAAACCCCTTTGAATATTTGGCTCACATTCAGTTCTTTGTCTTATACTAACGTGGAACCTTTGAAAAAGAGCTCCTATGCTTAAAGGTGTTATCTGAATAACAAATAAATAAAATAAACATATTATTATTAAGCTTATTGTAACCGCCCTCCAACAGGCCAGCCTACTTGCTCCACTATTTTCATTCTTGAACCGTTGTTACCCCTAGTTGTGGTACCTTCATGAGTCAGATTACTTTCTCTGTTTCCTCTCTATATGAAATAACCTTCCTACATACTTTGCCTCTCCCCCTCCTTCCCTGCTCCTAAGCAACTTATCTGGGATTGCTTTGCTCCTTCCTGCTATTGCTCTTAGCACTTCTATGCACAACCCTTGTATTTGGGCTGTTCTACCATCAGTCCACAAACTGATCAATTACCACCACCCATTACTAGTTTATTGTTCATATTTGTTTGCACTATTGCTCACTGTGTATTTCTTGATTGTTTTGCAGTTACCTTTTGAAATTTATTCACTCCCTACCCTTTCCCGGGTATGCGTGAAATGAGCCTTGGCTCATTCATCTTCCCTTGTCACCTATTAGTAAATAATTACATAAAATTCACCTACTATTATCCTCTTTCAGTTTGTGCCATCTCTTCACACAAAATATAAAAAACTCAAAATTTAAATATAGTACATTTTCAGACTTGTTTGAGCCTCCCCTGGAACAGGTTGAGGCCTCCCCAGGGAGGTTGGCCTCGCCATTTGAAAACCACTGGTCTAGAAGGGTGGTCAAGCAGCATTGAGTGCTGGAGATAGTCTAGCTGAAGGAAGGATGGTCAGAGGTGGAGGCTTTTCTTTCTGTTAGGTGGTGGTGATTCCACTACAGGGGTAGTGGAGCCTGCCATCAGGGCTGAGTGAGTGGGCTCATGGGGATACATCCCCCTAAGTGAGGATGGGTGATTGCAGGTGGGGTATCTCAGAGGTACATGTGTCCAGCATTCGAGGACTGCATCTATGCCACTGAGGTGCCTATATATGCCCCCATGAGCCACTGTCAATGGAACTGTTGGTCAGACAGTTGTCCACAACAATTGCAGCTACACTGCACACTCTGATGACAGCCAGCCAGCATCTTCGACTCCCACACCTCAGATTCTATGGGAGCAAAGACTTCCCTGAAATCAGGGTTAGGGAACGTATAACAAAAGTGTGTTTTTCCTTCAAGAAAACCCCAAAACTCACTACAGAGCATGTAAACAACCTAGAGCTTCGGACCACTGGCTGTTTTCTTGGGGGGGGGGGGGCGCAAAATTAGTCTCTTGCCCAGGGCACCAAAATGCCTTCCTACGGCTCTGCCTACACTACCAGTGCCAATGCCAGCAAGCAAACATTCGGCATTGACAAATGCTTGTTTTAATATAGAGGATGAAGTACCTGCAGACAAGGAGGTTAATCTCAGTGCTGGTGGTGATGATCATGATGGTGTTAATGATGAAAGAATAGTGGTGATGGATTTTGATGACAGGGTCATAGAG
The DNA here is from genome assembly GCA_016271365.2 of Neoceratodus forsteri. Taxonomy (NCBI): domain Eukaryota; kingdom Metazoa; phylum Chordata; order Ceratodontiformes; family Ceratodontidae; genus Neoceratodus; species Neoceratodus forsteri. The sequence goes on along the minus strand of CM057456.1, from coordinate 406,176,470 downwards.
CACATGGCATGCAGTGAAAATGACAGCATAAGTGTCAAGGAGATTGGTAGTGGGGATGATGATTTCATTATGGACCCCAATTACCATCCACCCCATGTTCCATTAAAAATTATCCCTACTACTGCCCTGAAGTTGAAATTGATTCCAATGCCCACTGTAAAAGAAGTGATTCATCACTAACTAGCAGCAGATATTATCCATGCTGGTGTTAAGCAGAAGCATGAGCAGGTGCCATTCCACCCCAATCCAATAGCTGTACCCCCATCAAAGAAACCCAGCTGAATGGGAAATTCTCTAGTGTAGGATTCCTTTGTAGAAGAGGACAATGATAAAAGCATAGCAGTTTGCTAGATCTGCAAAGTTAGTAGGGCCAAAGCAGCATTGCACTTAGGAACAATTGGTATACATTTTCATTTGCAGAGCAATCATTACATCCACTGACAACAGCAAAACACAGCAGGGTTCAAATGTTCCACACTGCTTTGTTCCCACAGGAGAGGAGTTAGAACATTATTTTGAGCCAATGCTCCCCCCCAGTATGAGTTCCACAGATAAATGAACAAAAATCTTGAGTCACTTGCTGTACTCTGCTTCATCTGCATCCTTCTTTTCCCACAGCTCCTGAGCCCCTGACTGGGTGCATACCCTGCAGTGCAGCTTCTCACTCTACCGCTGCCCACTTCAGCTGTGATTCCCTGAGGATTCAGCTAAGCTCCTGACCCTCTGAACAGGTGCACACCTGGTGATGAGGCTTCTCACTCTGCTACCAGCCACTTCAGCTGTCTGCTTCCCCCAAGAATTCAGCTAAGTTCCTGAGCCCCTGACCGGGTGCATACCCAGCGGTTCAGCTCCTCACTCTGCCACTGTTCACTTCAGCTGCCAGCTTTCCTGAGGATTCAGCTAAGCTCCTGAGCCCCTAACTGAGTGTACACCCAGCGGTGCGGCTCCTCATTCTGCCACCACCCGCTTCAGCTGCCTACTTCCCTGAGGATTCAGCTAAGGTACAGTCACTCTGCAGCATAAAGAAAAATTTCAATTTCTGGAGCCCACGCTCAATGATCTTCTGATTGGATGCTAACTCTCCAGGAAGACACAATTGGCTCACCAACTCTCTCAGCCTGCCACAAGAGGTCGCAGTTTTCTTGGCTGGTTTCTCTGTTTTCAGCTTCTCTGTGCTCTAGCTTGCTGTGAAGAATTATAGTTATTTAGATGTTATCCCTCTATTTAGTTAATTCTGTCTGAACTGTTTATTGTCTGAAATCTAACTGCTGTCACAGTTTGCTAAGCTTAATTTGCCTAGCCCACTATTACAGCCTACTAGTTTAATTTATTTATTACCACTTAGCTGCAATCCTGAATTAATTCCTTGATTCCCCTGTACTTGCTAAATATACAAGTGCTTAGATTTTCTTAATTCTATCCCTCCTTTTTGCCTCCCTCTGCGCTGACCCACTGTGCCCCCTGCTACCTGCCTGCAGACCTGCCCCCAATTAGGTTAATTGTTTTCTTTCCCCGCAGACTCCAGTCCCCTGCTGCTTCCCAGACTACTGCCTTCCCTGCCCCACAATTTGACCTAATCTGTTTATCCCCATCCCCTCCGCCTCTGGCAAACCTGCCCATGCTGCAATTTTAGCTAAATTTTAATCCCCCTCTCTTTTCCTTCCCACAGCTTCTGAGCCCCTGACCGGGCACACACCCAGTGGTGCAGCTCCTCACTCTGCTGTCACCCACTTCAGCTATCTGCTTCCCCGAGGATTCAGCTAAGGTACAGTCACTGTGCAGCATAAAAAAAATTTCCATTTCTGGTACCCATACTCAGCACTCTTCCAATTGGACACAAACTCTTCAGGAAGACGCAATTGGCTCACCAACTCTTCCAGCCTGCCACAAGCAGCCAGAGTTTCCTCTGCTGTTTTTTCTGTTTATGGCTTCTCCCTGCTCTAGCTTGCTGTGAGGAATTTTCTAGTACCCACCCTCCCAGCCCCATTCACACCTTCCTCAATCAGCACACTGCCTCCTCTCCAATCAGGCTCAATCAATATCTTAAGGGACACTCAGTCTTATTCACTCTCTTAAAGGGCCAAACTCCCCCTAACATTAGCAGCCACTCAGTACTCATAGTAACCTAACTCAGCTTAACACCCAAACTGCAATCCTTAGCTACCTAGCAAAACCATGCAACATCTCTGCCCCGCTGACTAGTGCAAATTATTTTCCCATAAGCTGGGCTGAGCTTGTGTTGAGCAACTGCTATGGGGCCCCTTCACTCTCTGGCAGTGCTTACCATTTTTCTATCCCAAGTACCCCTTAACTGCCCTAATGCCACTAGCAACACATCACATGTACTACTTATAGAATCTAAAGAAATAACTCAAGACACTGGCTTCACCCCCACTTTTGAAGGATGCCCTCCTACTCCATCAGTTCAGGCCACCTGTGCTAACATATATTGCCTAACACTATGCTACTCATTCCTTCATCGCCTCACCCCCCACTCAACCCCTCTATCAAAGCCAACCCCAGGCTCCAGGCAATGCCAAACACGCTGCAATATCCAGCATTATTTATGCAGACTCCTCATACTCCTTTTCCTCATATCAGGTAACATACACCCCAACCCTGACCCTCCTGAGGCAACCCCTTGTTACGGTAAGAACAACTGCTCCCTAAAATTTGCCTCAATTAATATCAGAAGCATCTTACCAAAAATGGATGATCTTCAGGTCTGGGTTATGCAACACAACCCTGATGTGCTATCCATTAATGAAACTTGGCTGACCCCAAAAGTCCTAGACACCTCCATCTCGCTAGAAGGCTGCACATTATTTAGGCATGACAGATCAGGAAGAAAGAAGGGGTGCGCTCTACATTAAAGAATCACTCATCGGGCAAGCCCTACTCCTCCCAGCTACTGAAAGCGTCCCAAATACTACCTGTCAGGATCATACTCAGCCAATTACTATATTTTCCATCTGTATCCCACCTCAAAATCAATAGCAGGTTTTCAACTGGTCCTTGACTACATTGCTGTATACTTAGGTTGCAGCAGGTTAGAATTAATGACATTAGCAATGAGATAGTGATCCTTTCTGAACTCAACACGAACTGGCTGGCCCTGATGCTGACCCATTCAAGGATGCCATTACAGCTGTCAACATTACACAACTTGTAACTACCCCCACTAGGATCAATTACAGGTCTGGCAATAGCTCACTCCTTGACCTTGTCCTTACCTCCCACCCCGGACAGGATAACCCTCACTGAGGTATTACCAGATGTGCTAAGTGACCACTCCCCAGTCATCTGTCACTGGACAAACAACCTCCCCAAAGTTTCTGCTACGGTCCAATCCCAGTGTGTCCTCAAGAAAGGGCAACTCAAACACCTACAGCACCTCCTTGCACAAACTGACTGGTCCCCTATGTATAACACCCTCTGTGTAGACTTTGCACTCGACTACTTTATAGCCACTTCAACAAAGCTTGCGACATCTTCGCCCAATTCCCCCCAAAAGAGTTAAAGGTGGCAAATAACCCCTGGATCACCACTGATCTACTAAAAAAGATGCACGACAGGTATAATCTATGGCACCTTGCAATTGCATCTGGAAAACAAGCGGACATGCAATGGTACAAGGCAGCAAGGAACCCCTGTACCCTCGAAATAGGGCATGCTAAAGCAGAGTACTATAAAGTAGAGCTCTCAAAATCATAGGGCAATGGAAGGTGACTCTGGGACAACATTAAACAACCTCACTGGAAAGCCCTCTAAAGCACCCCTAAACTTGATCATTGCAGATGGTGTCCTTACACAAGGCCCCACTATTATAGCGGATGCACTAAACAAGACCTTCAATGACCTCTCCAGCATAATCCCCCTGACTACCTAAAGAGGAGTCCCAGCCTGCCAAACACCTGTGATTCCCCTCCCTCTGGCAGTCCCCCCCAATTCTATTTTAAAAGAGTCCTCATGTTGGCTGTGAAGAAATATCTCCAAGGGGTACTGGGTAATGCCAGATACAGCATCGACTCCTTGGACCTCAAACTCCTCAACCTCACCCTTGAATCTGCCTGCAGACCCCTTACCACACTTATCAACCTCTCCCTCTCTTGTCAACAATTACCTCATTCCTGGAAATCTGCCTCTGTAGTGCCTGTCTATAAAAGTGGTGACAGGACGCTTCCCTCTAATTATCAAACTATCTCTAACCTTTCTCCCCTTTCCAAAGTGCTAGAGCATATTGTCGCAGACCAACTCACAGAACATCTTGCCAAATACAACCTCCAGTGTGCGGAACAGCATGGCTTTAGGAAAACACATAGCACTGCTACTGCCTTCCTGGAATGTACTGACTTCTTACACAGTGCACTCGACCATGGTCAGCTGGTAGGGTCAGTCTACTTTGGCCTCACCAAGGCCTTCGACACTGTGAATCACTCACTTCTACTCTTCTCACTCCAGGCCATCAGTCTTTCCAACAAGGTCATCAAATGGTTCACCAGCTATCTTAGTGCCAGGTTGCAGCAGGTTAAAATTAATGACATTCTTTCTACCAGCCACTTGATAAACTCCAGAGTTCCCCAAGGCTCTATCCTTGGACCCTTACTGTTCAGTCTTTTTCTTAACTCACTCCCAAAAGCATGTCCTACCAACATCATTCTGTACACAGATGATACTGTCCTCTTCACTGCTCACACTGACCGCACCCTACTTAGCAGGGGCCTCCAAACTGGTTTTAAGGCGGTAGAACGCTGGTTTGAGGACCATAAACTGCTGATGAATTACAAAAATATCCCACATAGCCATCACAAAGCAACCTGTCTTACAACACTAAACAAGCAAAACCTCCCCCTCGAGCAAGTTAAGTTCTTCAAATATCTAGGCATAACATTAGACAGCACCCTGTCCTACTCAGCCCACATCAACCTACCATCTAGAGCAATAAATTCTCATTTTGGCGCACACTTTATAGGCACCGCCACTGCCTCCCCCCTGAGGCGCTCAAGCTAGCTCTATCCAGCTCTGTCATCTACATAGTAAATTATGGTCTTATATTCAACCGTGTAGCCTCGGATACAACTCTGAAAAGAATCACCATTGCTCTCAACAAGGTGTGTCGGCTGGCTACGAGGTGCCCACAGATACACCAACACCTGTGACTTTTACACGCAAACACACTGGTTGAATCTCAAAAGTAGGATGACCTACCAAACTTGTCTATTTGTGAAAAAAAGTCAGCCTGGACAAAGCTCCACCAGGCACCCTGCCTCTGCTGTTAACAGCTCCTAATTCCTGCAACACTCACAGAGTTACCAACTACCTGGTCTGTTACTGCCAGACTGCCCAAAGTCAGCATTCATTTTGCTATAAAGCCCTTTCCTGGCTAAATAACTGAAATAACCTCCCCCCAGAGATACTTAACATCCCTTCCCTTGGCACCTTTAAACTCAATCTACAATAGCACCTCACCCCAAAATGCAGTTGCGACTGCCCCCCCCCAACACCTAGACACTGTTCGGCTCTAGAAAATAGCCTGTTCCTAGCCCCTACCCAGCTAGCTACTCACCCTGCCTACCCCTCACCCCCTCACCACCCATGATTCCCTCTCAAACTTACTTCCACCTACCTCAATCAAACTTGACAAGATCACGTGATGCCTGCTTCACCCCCCCCCTTTCTTCTTCTGTTTCTCCCTCTTCCCTTATCCCCTCTCTTTTTCTTACTTTTTGCTTATCCTTTCTCTCTTACCCCGGCTGACAAAGTCATACTCGGCTGACTGCACCCTCCCACTCTCTCATCTCTCTATCTTGCCACTCCTGCAACTGCCCTATGGACTATATCCTTTCTGTACCCTACACTGTACTGTGTACACCAATTAGTGTGCTTTCCTGTATAATATGTAATCTGAATGTTTATGCATCCTTGCCACCTTGTTAATTGTTTACCTTCCAGCCTTGTATTGTAAAACCAAACTTTGTATGTACTATGTCAGTATTTGTATCTGATGCAGAACCTTTGTAAAAGAATCTCTGATTCAAATGTATTTTAATCCTAGCAATAAATAAATAAATACATTTTCAGAATTTTATTGATAGAGATGATCAGCATGCTACATTAAGCACAAAGAGTGTGCACATTTCCCAAACAGCAGTCAAAATATTAGAACGATTAAATGTGATTATTGATTGATGGTTTAAACCACACAATTGGTAGCATCTTCATTACCAGTTATAATGGTGCAAATATTGGTGCCTATTCACTAATGGGGTGTAAGGTACATGCCAAAGGCATGTACCCTGCCTGTGTAGCTCTACAGCCCAGACAGGTGCAGGGTCATGGTACAGTATGTACAACAGCAATCACCTGCTGGACACGTGTCCATGGCCCCATCCCCCCAGTGTGCAGGTTCGCGGGAGGTGGCCAGGTGCCGAGGGGTAGACCTGGGCAGGCATCCTATTGGATGCCCGACCCAGATCTCAGAGTGGATCCCTTGTGCCCTGGGAGTGGGGGTGCATGGCAAGAAGTGTATCCCACATTTGCCAAAAGTATGGGCACTTGCTTGAATGGCTGCCCATAGCCCTCCCCAGCAGCCTAGTGTTCTGGGTTAACATGGAGGTTCATCTCCTGGTCCTGCCGCCAGCAGAAATTATCCTTGGGAGCATGCACTGGGTTACAGCAGGGTCCTGGCTGTCATATCCTGCACCCCCCTGTGCCTGGCACTACACACCTTAGAGAATGGGGGATGGTGCAGACACACCGTGACACTCCCTCTGACTGCCTGTGGCATGTAGCTGCCAACGCGTCCAGGGGATCCACTGAACCACTGGCTGGCACACTGTCAATGAATGCCACCGGGAGTTCATGGGACCCCTGCTGCATGGAATTGCCACTTATGGTTACCTATGCACCTCATATATGTGACGTGTAGGCAATTCCTTTTTTTGTTCATAGGAGCCATTGTGAAATCCATTAATGATAATCAGTTTTACCACATGCCTTCTTTTGCACATGTTCTGAACTTAATTGTGCGTATGTTTCTCAAAAATGAGGCAATGAATAGCATGCTGTCCATCAGTCATAAAATCCGGAGCTACTTCAGATGATCCTCAGAGGCTTGATCTGAGCTCAATGTTCTTCAGAAGTCCTGTCAGGTTCCACAGCATCATTTAGAATAGGATGTTCCCACCAGGTGGAACTGCACACTATACATGCTGGAGTGGCATTTTGAATAATACAAGCCCATTAATGATTCTGTAATGCAGGTCTTTGATTTGGTGACTCAGAAGGGCATGTTTCCTAAGCTATCTCAATGGAGGCCAATGGACAGCGTAATTCAGATACTGCATCCATTTGAGATTGCCACTCAGACTGTTAGTGCTGAAAATGATTGTCTTAGTCACAAATTACACTTGCTTTGGGTTTTGAACCAAACAGTGCATGAGCAATTTGATATGGCTGAAGATGACATGGGTGTGGATCTTATCATAGAAATATAAAATCTGCCGGCAGATAAGGACCACTTGGCCCACTTAGACTGCCCATTTTTCCCTGCCTACAGTATCACGGCAGATCCTACTTGATCTCAGATCCATTCTCCCACCCTCCTTCCTTCCCCTAAGATTCTCTTATGCATATCCTGTGCATTCTTGAAACCCATCACTGTTTTCATCCTACCACCATAGTTGAAAGACTGTTCCAGGAATTCACCATTCTTTCAGTGAAGAAGTACTTCATCACATCTGTCCTGAATCTACCACCTCTAGCTTCATATCATGCCTCCTAGCTCTTGAGTGCCATTTTCTGAAAAATACTTCACTCCTGCACTTTTTATTTATCTCCATGAGGTACTTAAAGGTCTCTATAATATCCCCCTCATCCCTCTCTCTTCCAGGGTGTACATATTGAAGTCCTTAGGTCTCTTGTCATAGGGCTTCTGATGCAGATCTGGCACCATTTTAGCTTCCCACCTTTGGACCACCTCCACTCTGTCTATGTCCTTTTGGAGATGTGGAGCTTGATTTTCAAAACCTAAAAGTTGATGCAAGAAGCCTGAGTCAAGCAGAATTGATGCAAGTGGTGTCTTGCAACAAATGTTACTCCAAAGCCTAATTTTCTGATGCAGGCTGCATCAAACACTGGACCCCTTGCGCTGAATTGGCCCTGTGCCAGGGTTACACCCAACATGGGGGTGCGCCATGGTGCTAGGGGGTTTGCAACATGGCAGGGCTTCCATATCTGCTAATATGGAATTCTGGAAGCCCCTCCATGGGTGCACAGGGTCAGCTGTTAGACCAACCCAGAGCTGGGGAAGGAATCGATACATCCCTCAACTCCTGCCTGACCACTGCTGGGGTGGTCAGTGGTCCATGGCAGGTTGGTCTCCAAACCCTCCCTTGGTGGTGCTGGTGTTTGCCCATCTGTCCATGATGTCCCACTGTTGCCCAGTCAGGGGCAGCTGTCACCCCCCTCCCCCCAGCCTCCGGAACCCTGGACTTTCCAAAGATGACCCACCAGCCACCAGGGTGACTGGCCGGTGGATTTCCATCCCTGCCACGGGTGCCACAAGCCCATCCTATGATTTGCAGCATTCCCATCAGTTGTGCCAAGTCTTCGCCACAGCTGTCTGTTTGTGGCAAACCCTGGGAACTTTGGCACCAGGACTCTACTTTTTATAAAATCAGGTGTAGGGTCCCTGGCACACCCGGGTTTACTGCTGGTGGTGGATTGATGCAGGTTGTGCCACTGTTAGAAAACTGAGCCTGTGGTGTCCAGAACTGAACACAGTACTCCAGGTAGATCTTACCAGTGATCTATACAAAGGCAACATCACCTCTCTTTTTCTGCTGGTGATACTCGTCCCTGTGCACCCTAACATCCCACTAGCCCTCCCAACAGCCTTATTGCACTATCTGGCCTCCTATAGGTAATCATATATGATTACGCCAAGATCACTTTCCTGCTTGGTCATTGCAAGTACCACCCCACCTATTTTGTTCTCTATCCCTGGGTTTCTGTGCCCCAAGTACATCATTTTGCACTTTTTCACATTGAAACCCAGCTGCCATCCCTTTGACCAGTCCTCTAGTTTTCTAAGATCTCTGCTCATCCTTTCTATCCCACCAGGAGTGTCCAACCTATTGTAGATTTTGGTGTCATCCACAAAAAGGCAGAAATTCCCTTCCAACTCTTTGCAATGTCATTTCTAAAAACATTAAAGGAACCGGTCCCAGCACTGATCTCTGAGGCACCTCATTGGTCCCCTTCCCTTCCTCTGAGTGAACTCCATTTACCACCACCCTTTGCCGGCTATCCCCTAACCAATTTCTTACCCAGTTCACCACCTTTGGAACCAGGGCTAAGCTACTCAGTTTGCTTACTAGTCTCCTTACTAGTCTCCTGTGTGGAGCAGTGTCAAAGCCTTAATGAAATGCAGGTAGGCCACATCCACTGCTCTACCCTCTTCTAGTTCTTTGGTCACCCTGTCAAAAAAAAATCATCAGATTCATCTGACATGACCTACACTCCATCAGTCCATGCTACCTCAGGTCTTGTGACACATGGGATTCAAGATATTCAACAATACTTGCACTAACCAATAGGGACAGAGTCACAAACATCCAGTTGGAAGGTCAGCTAGGATCCAGTGACCACCACATAGTGTGGTTTAGCATGGAAAAAGAGACACAGACTAGTCACACAAAGGTGAAGATATTAGATTTTAGGAGGGCCAACTTCGCTGAAATGGCTAGGTGCATCAGAGTAGCTCTACAGAAGGGGGAGGTAAGAGGGGAGTTGAGGAGCAGTGGGGGAAACTAAAGGGCACCATAGTGAAAATGACGACCTAATGCATCAGGTTGGTGTCCAAAGGGAAGAAAAGGAGGAAACCACTATGGTTCTCAAAAGAAGTAGCAGACAAAGTAAGAGGTAAAAGGGTGAGTTTCAGGAAGTATAAGGGGCCCCAAAGGGAGGAAGGCAGGGAGGTGTACCTTGAGTGTCTAAGGAAAGCAGGTAAGGCTGTTAGGAGTGCTAAGGCCTGGACTGAGAAGGGACTAGCACAGACAGTGAAGAAAGTGGACAAGACATTCTAGAGGTACATCAGTGAAAGTTAAAAAAACAGGGGAGGGATAGTAAGGCTCAAAGTGGATAAAGGGGAGTGTAAGGATGGAGACCAGGAGAAGGCAGAAACACTAAACAAATACTTTTGTTCAATATTCACTGAGGATGAGGGGGAGGGTCAGGGACCACAGCTGGGCAACAGATGCAAAGGGGAGGGAGAGGTGTGCACCAGTCCATTCACAATAGAGAGTCCTGGAGGAGCTCCTGAAGCTGAAGGTTGATACAGCTATGGGGCCAGATGGCATACACCTAAGGATATTGAGGGAGCGGCATAGTGAACTAGCAGCACCTCTGGCAGCTTTGTTCACAGAGTCATTCAACATAGGAGTGGCTACAGAGGACTGGAAGAGGGCAAATGTAGATTCTTTACACAAAAGGGGAAGTAGGGTGGAGCCAGGGATCTACAGGCTGGTCAACCTAACCTCAGTGTTGGGGAAGACCATAGAGGCACTGCTGAAAGAAAGAATTTTGGCACATCTGGAAGTCAACAGTGCCCAGGATCCAAGGCAGCATGGATTCACAGCAGGAAGGTTGTGTCAAATAAATCTTATAGATTTTTTGATTGGGTGATGAAGAAACAAATTCGAGGGGGTGATGGTGGTGAATGTCACCTATCTCGATTTCAGCAAAGTCTTCAACACCATCCCACATAAAAGGCTGCTTAACAAGATGGTTAGTCTGGGCATGGGACACAGGGTGGTAGACTGGGTTAGAAGCTGGCTAGCAGACAGGAGACAGAGGGTGGTGGTAAATAGGATCCAATCCAGGAAAAGGGGGGTGACCAGTGGGCTACCTCAGGGATCAGTGCTTGGACCAGTCCTGTTCAATGTCTTCATCAGTGACATTACAGAAGGGCTGGAGGGAAAGGTCTGCCTGTTTGCGAATGACACCAAAATCTGCAACAGGGTGGATGCTCCAGAAGGGTTAGAGAAAATGAAGAGGGACCTCTGGAAGCTTTAAAAATGGTCTGCAGTGTGGCAGCTGGGGTTCATTGCAAAGAAGTGCAAAATAATGCACCTGGGAAAAGAGAACCCTGGGGAAACATACAGGATGGGGGGAGGTGTTGACAATCACCAAGAAAGAAAGGGACATGGGGGTCATCATTTCAGATGATCTAAAGGTGTCTAAGCAGAGCACAAAGGCTACAAGGAGGGCCAGTGGCATGCTAGGATGCATAGGCAGGGGTATCACTAGCAGAAGGTGGGAGGTGGTAATGCCACTGTATAAAACACTAGTGAGGCCTCACTTAGAGTACTGTGTGCAGTTCTGGAGGTCACACCTTTGCAAAGACATCAATAGGGTGGAAGCAGTACAGACAAGGGCAACCAAGATAGTACATAGCTTGCACCACAAAATTTATGAAGACAGATTAAAGGACCTCAGTATGTACTCACTAGAGGAAAGGAGGGAATGGGGAGACATGATAGAAACATTCAAATACCTCAATGGCGTTAACACGGTACAGGGAGGATGACATCTTCCAGTGCAGAAGGAGTACAAGAAAAAGGGGGCATGATATGAAATTGGATGGGGGTAGGTTAAGGGGAAATGTGAGAGTGTCTTTCTTCACAGAGAGGGTGGTGGACAAATGGAATAGCCTGCCACAGGAGGTGGTGCAAGCAAGCACAGTGGAGGGTTTTAAAAATGTCTGGGATAGGCACTAGGGAACCTTGAGGAGGGAAGGAGTGATGGGAAACCACTGACCACTTAGGGTCAGAGGCCACAAACAAGTATAGGGCTTAAGGGCAGACTAGATGGGCCTAGCGGTCCTTATCTGCTGAAAATTGCTATGTTTCTATCCTTTCCTTCAGCAGTGATTCCTTTGACTTTCCTACAACTGATGTCAGGCCTACTGGCCTATAATTCCCAGCCTCTTCCCTGCTACTACTTTTGTGAAGTGGGACTACATCTGCCATCCTCCTGTCCTCAGGAACCACTCCTGTTTCCAATGAGCTGTTAAATAGGGCCGTCAGAAGTGCAGCTAGTACCTCCCTGAGATCCATGAATACACTTGGATGCACCCCATCTTGCCTCATTGCTTTGTCCACTTTCAAATTAGCTAGTCTCTTCAGGATTCTCGCCTCCAAAAATGGGCTATTGTTCACATCCCTCAATCCAATGCTCCTGTTACTTATTTGTGGCCCTTCTCCCTCCTCTGTGAACAATGAACAAAAGTATTTGTTCAGCATGTCTCCCTTTTCCTGGTCCCCTTTTTCATAGTCCCCTCTTCCCTTTTTAACCTTGCAATCCCTCCCTTGTTTTTTTTTCTTTTTTCTCTTTCATACCTAAGAAATGTCTTGTCCTCTTTTATTACCACCTGAAGGTCCTGATGCAGATGTCCCTCTCTTCCTCCTGTCAATCACATGATTCAGTTTCTAGACATTGATGAATGTGTCTTTTATATAAATGAGTCTGCTTTGTAAATAATGGCCATCCTGCTTGAGGCATGATATAAGCATGGTATTATGACACTTCTGTCAAGGGGCTAGAGGGACGGGGATCACTGTTTATTGAAACTACTTGAAAAATCCACAGCAACATGCTGAAGATTCCAATCTATTGTGGTCAATACTTAAACAGGTGGGACTTTGTGCCTGCCAACAACTAGGCTACACCAGTCAATTAAAGATATATGCTGCTAATTTTGTCAGTGCCTATATACTGATGATACAGAGTGGATTAATGTGGAACAGGGCCCATTGATGGCATACTGACAACATAAAGCTGCACTGTGGCCTGCTCTTGCTTTAGTTACTCTGGAATATTTAACATACCTTCATTACCGCAGGGTTCGGTACTGGGGCCAGTCCTCTTTAATGTCTTTATAAGTGACATTGGACAGCACCTGGAAAGAAAGGTATGTCTCTTTGGAGATGACACAAAGATCTGCAACACGGTTGATACACAAGGTGGGGTGGAAAGGATGAAAAGGGACTTGGCAAGGTTGGAGGAATGGTCAAATATGTGGCAGCTCAGATTCAGTGCAAAGAAGTGCAAGGTAATGCATCTGGGAAACAAAAACCCAGGGGAAGAGTACACAATGGGGGATGAGTTCATAACAACAAAAATCGAAAGAGACCTAGGAGTAATTATATCAGATGACCTAAAGGTGTGCAAGCAATGTGAGAAGGCAGTAAGGAGGGCTGGGGGGATACTGGGATGCATAGGGAGAGGCATCAACAGTAGAAAACAGGAAGTTGTTATCCCTCTGTACAGACAATTTTGAGACCCCATCTGGAGTACTGCGTGCACTTCTGAAGAGCCTACCTCTGCAAAGACATAGACAGAGTGGAGGCTGTTCAGAGGAGGGCAACCAAAATGGTGCAGGGTCTGCACCAGAAGACATATGAGGAGAAACTAAAGCAGCTTAATATGGATACCCTTGAGGAAAGGAGGGAGAGGGGGAACATGATCGAAACTTTCAAGTATCTCAGGGGAATTAACAAAGTACAAGAGGGTAGCATCTTTCAGAAGAAGAGATGTGAAAGAACAAGGGGGCATAATTTAAAGATAGATGGGGGACGGCTCAGAGGTAATGTTAGGAAGTATTTTTTCACAGAGAGGGTTGTGGATGCATGGAACAGCCTTCCTGAGGAGGTTGTGGAGTCAGAAACAGTGGGAGAATTCAAGAATGCATGGGACAGGCAAAAGGCAATTCTAGTGGGGGGTAGGAGGAAGTAAGCTGTTGATTAATTAGAATCTGCAGCTTATCCATCAGGTAGGGAAATGGACAGACTAGGTGGGCCAAGCGGTCCTTATCTGCCATCAAATTCTATGTTTCTATGTTTCTATTGCAGTGTAAGCTCAGAAAGGGTATTCAGTGCTGCAGGTGCCATCTGTCTGACCATAACAGCTGCCTGTGTGGCTCAAACATAGAGAGGATGACATACATTAAAATGAAACGTTACTTTATTCTACCTCAGTGGTCTAGTGCTGGTACTGTTTTATTGAATAAGGGTGAGAAAGATATGGATGAGGATGAGACTCATGGTATGTATTCTGATGGCAGGGATACATCAGAAGGGCATATATTTACATAAGAGCTTAGTGCTTTCACCACCAATACCATCATCACTACTGTGACCACCACAACTTTAATTTTTTTTAATTGCACAAAAGATCACCAGCTCAGCACGTTTGTCTATCATACTGCATCCAGTGCTGGGTATTTAACCAACTCTGACTCTCATTTATTCATTCAATCCCTGTAATGGGACCACACACTGGTATGTACACAACTTATTATTACCATTGTTGGTTAACAAGGAAAACGTATAATGAGCACATTCACCTGTAATAATAATATATATTCTGCACTTTCTTCACCAAAGCAGCAGCAACACATACACTTGTCATTTGTTCTTTCACCTATACTGTTATGTTTGTAATAGTGATTAATTTAGATTACTGTCATGTTTCTCCCCACCAAAAACATTTTTTTTGAAAGATGAACACACAACAGTGGTAAGAGATGGTGCCTACACCCGACTGTGTGGATGGTGGTCCCAATGTTCAGTCTGTGTGCAACAAAGACATTTTTATTACTATTCAGTGCAGGACTATGGACTATATATATTACTAGATTGTTTGATGTGTATAATTCTGTTGACCCTAAAGCTAACATTTTCTGTTATGATAAATCCCTACATATCCAATATCTGATGTCAGAGCTGTTCTACCAGCAGTATACATGCTGTCCCTGAGGAATCAGACAGTACAGTCTGGTTTTTCACTGCTATGCAGATGATATGCAGCTATACATGTCTTTTGTGCCAGGAACAAATGGTGCCATTGAAGTGCTGAATAAATGCCTCACCGAGATCCAGGAGTGGATGAACTCTAACAGGCTGAGACTAAACCCAGACAAGACGAGGTACTAGTGATTGAACCGGGACATAGGCATGATGAGGGTGCCTCGGGAACAACAACAGACTTGGTCCTGTGGTGAACTCCACTGATGGCATCAGCTAGAGTGTGAAATCTGGGCACTGTCCTCGATGACAAGCTGACATTTGAATCTTAGGTGTCAGCTGTCGTCAAAACTGCTTTTTGCCTTCTGAGGAACATCACCCAGATTAATCCCCTAATTCTGCCTGAAGATCTGTCATCACTGGTGCATGACTTTGTGACATCCAGGCTCGACTATTGTAATGCTCTTTACCTCAGTGTCAATGGATGGAACCTCTGCCATCTGCAGATAGTGTAGAATGCAGTGACCAGGCTACTGACGGGGCTGTCAAGGTCCTGTTATATGACCTCAGTGCTGCAGGACTTGCACTGGCTGCTGGTCTGGTGGAGGGTTCTCTTCAAGGTGGGCTTGCTCAGCTATAAGGCCCTATACAGTCCGGGCCCTGGCTACCTGTCAGACCTCCTTACTCCTGCTATCCCAGCCTGCTTCCTTTGTTCCTCCACTGAGGGCCTCTTTGCAGTTCCAAGGACCAGGCAGAAAACCTCAAGTGATTGTTTTATTCATGGTGGCAGGCCAGGTCCTCTGGAACTCGCTGCAAAGATCCTTGAGGGAGGCCCCTACAGTGGAGGTTTTTAAGAGGGGCCTGAAAAATCATCTGTTTAATAAAGCTTTTCCTCCTGACATATTTTAAGTTAAACTCTGAATTTATTTTATTCTGTTTATTTATTATATATGTATTTTGAATGTTGTGTATCACCCTGCTGAATTTTACTGTAAGGCACCCAGAGCCTCCGGGATTGGGCTCCAAACAAATAAATTTACTTACTTGCTTACTTACCATTGATATATTCAACAGTATTCTCAGCATGTTACAATTTTTTATAAAATTTAGCTCAGATGTTTGTCATTTCCACTATTCTCCTGGTACAAGGGCAGCAGCATCAGCAAACAAAACATCAGAGCTCATAAAAATTGTAACATTCAGTGCAAGTTGTTGCATCTCCCAGCACTGACATCAGATGCAGGTGATTTTATTTATTTATTTGTAATTATCAGATATAACACCTTTGAGCCAGAGTAGCTTGTTTACAAAGGTTCCTCATCTTTAAATGGGATTTCAGTAAAATTTCACATAAAACAGAGAATAAACATTTTCTCTAGATATTCACATGATACATACAAGATGTAACAGTAGACAGCAGGATGCAGAATTGGCATTGTTAGGGTGCAGTTAGACTAAAGGTAGCAGTTGAGGGTGAGGGGTTAAGGTTATGGGGGAAGTAGCAACTTCAAGAGGATTGTCAGGTGCAGTGGTTGGGCACTATGCAGGAGTAGTGTTGTATCAATAGCAGTTGCAGTTGCTGTTGGGGATGAGTACTTGTTTTAAAGTTTTCTTGAATTGTTCTATTTTGGGGATACTTGGTAGGAATTCTGGTAGCTCATTTAACCATTTTGGTGCCCTAATGGGAAAAGACCATGAGACTTAGGTTATTCTGTGATATGGAACAGTTAGAACATTCCTGGTTACATTCCTTGTGGAATGATAATTTGGGAGTGGACAAAGAAGGTTCTGGATTCCAGCTGGTGCGAGGCACAGTAGTGCTTTCTTGCCAAGGAGGCATGTTTGGAATTGTATTCTGTTCTGCAAGGTGAGCCATTTAATCTGTGCGAAGAGGGTGCAAGTATGTATTACTCTATCTGCACCCAGAACAAATTGAAAAGCCCTATTTGGGGCTAGTTTGACTCTGCTGTGGATGGTGTCAGATGTTGCATCATATATTGTGATTCCAGAATCAATTATGGGAAGGATAAAGCTGGTCACAGCTATATGTTTAGTTTCCTGGGTGAGGCTGTGCCTATGCATGTATAATGCACCAAGTTTTTTATTGACAGTACTGACTTAGATATCCACATGGGTGACAAATGAAAGGGCATTGTCAATAGTGACACCTGGATATTTAAAGGTGGTGACCTGTTCTAGAGTAGCACCATTCTCTTTGAGTATTATTAGGGGGATGAGCTTTTCTCTTCATCTGTGGTCCAGCAAATAACATTGCATTTGTCTTCTTGTAGTTTGACTAGTTTATTTTGTTTGAGCCACTCCTTGGGTGAGTGGAAGCTACTCTGTAGGTTCCCAGTGAGAGTGTCTGGCTTGGGCTGCTGGTGAATGTAACAACATCATACACATATAGCAGGACCCTTGAGGTGTGGCATGCTACGGGGAGACTTTTTATAAAAAGGCCGAACAAGAGCGGATCCAGTATTGATCCCTGAGGTACCTCCATGGTGTCATTTTTTGAATCTGATGACACCTCATTGATTTTGACTAGTTGAGTTCTACCAGTGAGATAGCTGTTAAACCAGGATACTGTGCCATGTGAGAGATCAAATGAGAGACGTTTGGTAGTCAGGAGTGTGTGGTTGACCAGATCAAAGGCTTTTGTTAGGTCAATATAGATTGATCCAACAAGGTGGCCAGTGTCAAGGGCTTCAAGTAGGTAGCTGGTGTATTCAATTAGTGCTGTGTTGGTGCTGTGCAGCTTACAAAAACCATATTGTTGTATGCACTGGATGTTGTACTCACTGAAGTATTCAACTAGCTGATCTGATACTACTTTTTCAAGAGCTTTAGATAGTGGTGAGAGGATAGAGATGAGTCTAAAGTTAAAGACAATGGAATGGTGCTAATTTTTATGACCCGATGTAACTGGTCCTAATTTCCAGATGTTAGGAAATTGGGAGTATTTATTTAGTTTTTGTTGACTGGGTAAGTGCACTTGGCAAATTCTACCTATTTTCAGGCACGACCCGGGGGAGGGGGATAAAGATGAATGACAAATGACCTTGAACTAGAGTAAGCTGTTGAATGCATTTGTAGTGAATAGGGGGAATTTGGCCAGGGCACTGGGGAAATTCCCTTACTCTTTTCAAGAAGTGCCATGGGATCTTTAACATCCACCTGAACTACCACCAGGACAGGCAGATGGGACCTCGATTTTTGCGTCTCATCCAAAAGACAGCACCTCAGGAGTGCAGCACCCCCCTCATGCTGCACTACAGTGTCAGTATTGGGATTTAACCCAAGTACTTGGTGTGGGGACAGAACCCACGGCCTTCTGCTCTCCTGGCCTCAGAGGTGAGTGTGCCACCTGCTGAGCCACTGACACTGCTGTGAAAGATTAAGCATTTTTGTTAAGGGGATAGCAATCACATTAAGGGAAAGTGCAATCAGTTTCATATCAAGGGTATCACTGCCTGATGCAGTTTTGCCTAGAACTCATCTGATATTACTGACTGTATCAGTTACTGATATGGTTTTAAAGCACACATTTGGAGTAGCTAGTGTCACTAGGGGGACTCAATGTCTGGTCAGTGTGCAATAGGTTAGTAAGGTCAGGCTCAGGATTAGGAGGAAGAACAGCACTGTAATCAGTGAAAACATTACTAAATGCATTTGCTGTTTCTCCGAGGGCTAGGGTGACTGAACTGTTGACATTGAGCAAGTTAGGGGGCTGTTTACTATCTCTCCCAATGAGTTCCTTGAGATTGTGGTGGAAAATGTTTTCATTCACAGGGTTTGTATTTCTTTCTAGTATGCAAACTTTCCTTGAATCCTGGTTACTGCAAATGTAGGCTTGGAGGTCCTCACAATCAGGAGGATTCTATGCACTGAACTGCAATGTAAAAATAATTTTTATATTTACACACAGACTACAAATTGGCAACAGCAGCCACACATTTGTGGGTGTTTGTCCTGAAAGCTCACTTTTTATCATTACTAACAATTTCATGATATCAGTGTCACAGATTCACTCAGCAGGTCAGGCCCTCTACACCCAAAGTGCCAACCTCTGAGCACAGTCTTGTGAACAGTGTAACAGACAAGGTAACCCTCTTGTCTGTTTTTGTGAGTTCGGATCAACCTTTGGTCTCAGTTCTGGAGGGATTCAAACTGTTAACCTCTTGCTAGCATACCCAATGCACAGGCTCAGATATATCTGTCTTCGGGGGACCAGATATCTTTGCCTATGGGCACCTAACCAGGTATTCAGAGATGAACCCTTTAAAACTTTATAAAGACCTCAGACTTAAAATGCTTCTGTTTCCAGTTTGGTACCACCATACAAGCTATATGTCTGCTGAACCATAAATATTTCTTAGCAAAAGAAAGCAATTCAAAGACAGACCAGGTTTGCTCTAAAATTAGAGTTTTTACTAAAATATATAATAGTATGTAAACATACAATACAGAACTCTTGTAACACAAGACATATGTATCTTTAAACAAATCAAGGTTTAAAACTGTGCAATTTCTACAACTATATCTAGATTGTGTCTAGCTTTCTAAATACCTGTTTTCAGTGCTCAGATATTTCCTTAGTCAGTGTCAGATACAAAGGCCCAGTTATTCAAACTGCGCCAGTCTGAGGCTCAAGCCCCTGCGCCGCTCAAAATAGTTGCGCAGGGGTGTGGCCGGGGTGATATTCAAAGGAGTTGCGCTGTTGAGCAACTCCTTTGGAATATCACCCAATGCCACAGCACTTGCGCATGGCGCAGTGGAACTGCGCTACCGCAAGGTGCCAAGTTGAGCATTAAACTTGCGGTGGCGCCAAGTACCATTGCGCCATCGCGCCATAATTCCGATATTCAAAGGTGACATGCAAATGGGGCCATAATTTATGCAAAGAGCGAGGGCCATTTGCATCTATTTATATTGTTGGGCACAGGGACCGAGTTGGGGCCAGCCAGGGTGGCAGCTGCTGTGTTGCGCCCTGCAATACAGCAGCTCACCTGTGGGTGGCCCTCAACTTGATCCTTTTTGGCTCAAGGTTGTGCAGGCGCGGGTTGGGGTTTCGCGGCACAGCTCTGCACAACTCCGACTGAATATCAGGTTGCGCAGATTATGCATGGTTCCTCCCCCTCCTGTTGAGCATGCATTCATTTGCATTGCTCTTTTGCGCAACCTGTTGCCAGTGGAGCAACTGCCTCCTGCTGAATATCGCAGAATGGCACAATGTAGGACTTGCGCATGCGCAACCCTGTTGCGCATGGAGCAACCCTTTTGAATATCTGGGCCAAAGTGTATATCTATAGTGAAAGAGAATAATCTTTTCAAGCAGTATTGGCCAACCTCTTTTGGATGAAGTCATCCACCCATCCTCTGGTCAAATATCTAACAAAAATATATTTTTATACAACCACAGGATGTAATTTTATTAATCTATACTATACAGCTATACAGGATGTATTAATTCTGCAATCTTAGCATAACTCAAGTTTCAATGACACTTTTAATCTCATGCTGTACCCTCTTCACACAGGCTTCATAGGGTCATTTACAACCTTACACCTCTATGTAACATCCTAGCTTCTCTTATTTTAATGTCATAAACCTAGTTTATGATTTCTCTCTTAACAAAATTAACTTAACAACTCTGTAATTAGCTCAGAGAACCAGGATCCTTAATAAAAGTCTTCCAGGAACACATTGTCTCTAAAAAGACTGAGTGTGTGACACAATGCTGTCAGCAGTTCTCTTGGCCTGCATCTGTAACCTAAAATCTGGGTGGGGGGGGGATGAGAGAGGTCATTCCTAGAGCATTTGAATTTTTAGCAGAGACAGTAATACATTTCATATTAAAAAAATATAATACAGCACTCAGAACTGGTTGTCTATGTCACACTCCTCCCCACCTAGACTGAATTTGGGGGATCTATCCCCTACATGGGATGAGCTTCCCAAATCAGTTCACTCCTCATAGACCCTAGACAGCCCATCGGTGTTCTGATTCTTAATGCCTGCCCTATGTATGATTGTCAGATCATATCCTTGCAAAGCAAGACTCCATCTTAGTAGTCTCCCACTGCTCTTTCCCATCTGCGTCAGCCAAACCAGGGGGTTGTGGTCAGTCTGCACCACAAAATGCTGCCCATACAAGTATGGCTCTAATTTCTTTAGGGCCCTCACTATAGCAAGACACTCCTTTTCCACCGTGGAGTACACTTGCTCCCTGGGAATAAGCTTCCTGCTCAGGTACACAACTGGGTGGTCTGTCCCTTGGCTAGACGTCTGGCTAAGTACTGCCCCAATACCCATGTCTGAGGCATCCATCTGAACTATAAAGGCTTTGCTATAGTTTGGATTTGTCAAAACAGGAGCACTGCACAGTGTCTCCTTCAGTTTGATAAAGGCTTCCTCACAGGCTGGGCCCCAGGTAATTTTCCTTGGCATCTTTTTCCTTGTCAGGTCAGATATGGGAGCAGCCAGGGCACTGTAATTAGGTACAAACTTTCTGTAGTACCCTGCTGTCCTAAGCTCTGACCTGCTTCTGAGTTTCTGGTCTGGGCCTATGCCTGATCCCTCTATCTTTATTTGGTTAGGGCCGGAGCTGTCCCCGACCTACCACATGCCGAGTATGCCACTTCCCCATGGACACCTGGCACTTCTCGGCTTTGACAGTGAGCCGGCCCTGCTATCCTGCCCAGCACTACCCTAAGGTGTGAAAGGTGTTCCTCCCAGCTGGTACTGAAGATGGCAATGTCATCCAGGTATGCTACGGTGTACTTCTCAGCACCATTCAACACCTGGTTCACCAACCTTTGGAAAGTGGCTGGGGTGTTCTTCATTCCGAAAGGCATTTCTTTAAACTCAAATAAGCTTATCGGAGTGATGAAGGCTGACCTTTCCCTAGCGCTGTCTGTCAATTCTACCTGCCAATACCCCTTGGTCAGGTCATTAGTCGTAAGCTAGGTCACCCCTCCCAACTTGTCCAGGAGTTCGTCCGTCCGAGGCATCGGGTGGGCATCGGACTTCGTGACTGCATTCAGTCCACGATAGTCCACACAGAAATGAGTTGAGCCATCTGGCTTGGGCACAAGGACTACGGGTGAGGCCCAGGGGCTGTGGGATCTCTGGATTACCCCTGAATACAGCATCTCCTCCACTTCCCTCCTAATGTCCTTTTGGACAGCATCTGACACCCGATATGCTGTTCGCCGTATGGGTGTCTGTGTCCCTGTCTCCACATTGTGTGTCACTAAGGGGATTAGTCCAGGCTTGGTGCTAAACAAGGGGGCAAAGTCTACTAAAACCTCACTTACTTTCAGGACCTGGTTCGGGGTCAGCTAGGGAGACAATTTTACTGCCTCCACAGAGGACTCCTGCTTACTCTCTTCCAGCAAGTCCAGAAGGGGGTCTCCTTCGTCTGTCCCCTTCCCATGACTACACACTGCAAACACCATGTCAGTCCTATTTGCATATGGCTTCATCATGTTGACATGGTACATCCTTTCTGTCTGTCTATGGTCAGGTAACTCCACAATGTAGTTCACGTCATTTACCTTCCTAAGCACTTTGTACGGTCCTGCCCACTCAGCTTGCAGCTTGTCTTTCTGGACAGGAATAAGGACCATGACTTCCTGACCCACCATGTACGAGCGAGCTCTGGCTCTGTGGTCGTACCACACCTTTTGTCTCTGTTGGGCAGCTGCCAGGTTTGCTCTGGGCTGTCCCCATAAGCTCCTTCAGCCTTTCCCTAAACCTAAGGACATAATCCACAATGGGAGTTCCCTGGGTGGCGTGCTTGCCTTCCCAGTCCTCCTGGATTAAGTCTAGGGGCCCATGTACCTGGCATCCATATAAGAGTTCGAAGGGGGAAAATTCTTTCGACTCTTGGGGCACCTCCCTGTATGCAAACAACAGGTCGGGAAGGTATTTCTCCCAGTCCCTCCCATGCTGTTCAGCAAAGGCCCGGGGCATTGACTTTAGGGTGCCATTGAAACATTCCACAAGCCCATTGGCTTGTAGATGATACAGTGTCATGCATCTCTGCACCACCCCACACTTCTCCCATAAACACTTCATCAGGTCTGACATGAAGGAACCCCCTCGATTGGTGGTTACCTCCTGCAGAAACCCAACATAGGAGAAAATCCCAAGTAAGGCATCTGCCACTTTGTCTGTCCTCAGTGAGGATAGGGTGACTGCCTCTGGGTACCAGGTGGCATAATCCACCACAGTCAGGATGAATCCCTTCCCTGAGGAGCTGGGGGCATTTAAAGGCCCCATAATATCCATTCCCACCCTCTGGAATGGCTCCTACACTATGGGCAAGGGGATCAGGGCAGCATGGGTTTTCTTGCCCACCTTCCCTTTTTCTTGGCACTGGTGACAAGAGCTGCAATACTCCTTCACCTGCTAGGTGAAGTTAGGCCAGTAGAAATTCTGGTCCAACTGCTGCATAGTTCATGCGATTCCCAGATGACCAGACAAGGGGATATCATGTGCAATTTTGAGCAACTGCTCACGATACCCCTGTGAAATGACAAGCTGCCTGCCTAGCATCCCTCCCTCTGTCTGTACTGCCTGTGTATACATAAGTCCATTTTCCCAATAAACCTTAAGTCTGCCGTCACCTCCCTGTGTGCCCTCAGAGTCTGCCTAAGCCCTCAGCTTTTCTAAACTAGGGTCACTCCTCTGAGCAGCTGCAAACCCCTCACACAGTCCCAAGGCATGGGACAAGTCCCCTTCAGTTGCTAAACTAGGGTCCCTAGCACTAGCATCAGGGCCCTCAGGATCACTGTGAATCCTAACCCTCTGACAATTGGTCACCCCTCCCTCTTCGGGGTAACCTTCCGTAGCTGTGTGGCCACTTGCTATTAGGGATAATTATACCCCCTTTTTATCAGTCTCCCTATCTGGAGTCACAGGCTGGGGAACCAGCCTCTCCGTGGTTTCCACACAGGTTTCTGTGGAGTTCAGGGAGCTACTATTTTCCCTTGCTGCTTGTCTATGGGTAACAGCACATACCATCCCCTGTTGGAGATTGTTACCCAGGATCACATCTACTACTAATGTTTTAGCTACAGCCACCTGTTGCACAGTTCCCCCTGTTTCACCCCAGTCCAGGAGAACACTGGCCAGTGGCAATGTTTTCTCTTCACCCGCAAAGTCCTGTACAGTCACATATTTGTTTGGGATAAGCTGACCAGGCTGTACTAGATCCCCTTTCACCAATGTCAGGGATGCCCATGTGTCCCTTAACCCCTGCGTCTGTATGCCATTAACCATGACTGGGTGCATATGTTCTCTCATGTTCACTGGCATGTTCTCAGGAACACACAAACAACCCACTTCTTTTCTGGTACCACTTTGGTTATTATTGCTTGCCCTTCTTGGACACTGTCTGGCAATGTGCCCAGTTTCTTTACATAACCAACAAGCATTTCTTACTACAGAGAAATCTTTTCTTTGAAACCTAGAGCTAGCTGGTTTTGGTGAAGGCAGTGAGGGTTTTAGCTGCCCTAAAGGCATGCTTTTCCCCTTCTGCACTGCCACACCCACCCCATTCACTCTCAGAGCAGGTCTGCTCTTGGCATAGCGGTCTGAGAGTTCAGCAGCCTCTTGCACTGCTTTTGGGTCACAGTCCTCTAGCCAGGTTTTTAACTTTGCTGGGCATGCCCAATAAAACTGTTCTAATAAAATCACATTTTCATTTTTATCAACAGTGTTTGCCTCAATTCCTTCCCACCAACGTTTTAAAAACTGACGTTGTTTCGTGGCTAGCTCCTCATAGCTCATATCAGGGCTTCTCCTGAGCTTACAGAATTTAGCTCTGTATGATTCAGCAGTTAATTCAAACTTTTTTAGTAGTGCAGCTTTTAACTTGCTGTAATCATCACTGTCTTTATTGTCCATGTGACCCAGTGCATCCCGAGCTTTTCCGGTAAGTAGCGGGGATAGCTGGAAGCTCCAGGACTCTCTAGGAATTTTAGCCTGAATACAAACTTTTTCAAAAGAATTTAAAAAGGCGTCTATATCCTCCCCGCCCTTAAACTCAGCTATTAATTTAGAGTTCAATTTGTAACCCAGTCCTGCAGTCCCAGTTAAACCCAAGCCACATACCTGCTCTGGTGCCGCTGGTTGGAGTCGCATCTTCTCCAGCTCATGTTGCCTCTGGCGCTCCTGCTCCTCACGGTCTGTGTCTCGGTGCTCTTGTTCTCTCTTCTCCTCTGCATCTCGCTGGCACTTGTGCTCCTCATGGTCTACCTCCCTCTGTTTTCGCTCTGCCTCTCTGCTTTCTCGGTCTGCCTCACAGTCCGCCTCTCGCTTCTCTCGCTCTCTCCTCTCCTGGGACTCTAGCTCCATCCTGCGCAACTCAAGTTGCAACCTGAAAACTTCCATATTCAGGATACTGGTGATTCATCCCTGCTGCTGTGGCCCTTCACTGACAGTGGCTCTGCTGTCCTCCTCATCAGCTCAGGACCCCTCACTGGCCACTAGTTCTGCCACACTCGAGGTCTGGTCCCTTTCAGTCACGGTCCATGACTCCCTGTTCTGGGTATCTGCTACCATCATGGCCTCTATGAGGTTCTGCTTACTGGCTTTCACCTCGAACAGGAATCCTCTGTCCTTGCACAACTGTTTTAACTGTTCTACAGTGTGCCTGCTGAAGTAGGATGCCATCTTTCCTAACTACTGCTACTCTGACTTTGCACTTTAAAAAAAAAATAAAATAGGTAGGAACTTGACTGCATGCCAAGTGATATATAGTTCTGTTTTCTTTTTAAAATAAATCTCTCCATTCTTCTTTCTTTGCAAGAGAGCTTACGGTCTCAGCTGACACAACAATAAAGCTGGTGATACCAAAATTATGCCACCACTGCCAACCAATCTGTCACAAATTCACTCAGCAGGTCAGGCCCTCTACTCCCAAAGTGCCAACCTCTGAGTTCAGTCTTGTGAACAGTTTAACAGAGCAAGGTAACCCTCTTGTCTGTTTTTGTGAGTTCGGATCAACCTTTGGTCTCAGTTCTGGAGGGATTCAAACTGTTAACCTCTTGCTAGCATACCCAATGCACAGGCTCAGATATATCTGTCTTCAAGGGGCCAGATATCTTTGCCTACGGGCACCTAACCAGGTATTCAGAGATGAACCCTTTAAAACTTTATAAAGACCTCAGATTTAAAATGCTTCTGTTTCCAGTTTGGTACCACCATACAAGCTATATGTCTGCTGAACCATAAATAATTCTTAGCAAAAGAAATCAATTCAAAGACAGACCAGGTTTGCTCTAAAATTAGAGTTTTTACTAAAATATATAATAATATGTCAAACATACAATACAGAACTCTTACTGTATAATACAAGACATACATATCTTTAAACAAAGCAAGGTTTAAAACAGTGCAATTCCTACAACTATATTTAGATTTTGTCTAGCTTTCTAAATACTTGTTTTCAGTGCTCAGATGTTTCCTTAGTCATTGTCAGATACAAAGTGTATATCTATAATGAAAGAGAATAATCTTTCCAAGCAGTATTGTCCAACCCCTTTTGAATGAAGTCATCCAGCCCCTCCTCTGGTCAAATATCTAACAAAAATATATTTTAATACAACCACAGGATGTAATTTTATTAATCTATACTATACAGCTATACAGGATGTATTAATTCTGCAACCTTAGCATAACTCAAGTTTCAATGACACCTCTTTCAATCTCATGCTGTACCCTCTTCACACAGGCTTCATAGGGTCATTTACAACCTTACACCTCAATGTAGCATCCTAGTTTCCCTTATTTTAATGTCATAAACCTAGTTTATGATTTCTCTCTTAACAAAATTAACTTAACAACTCTAATTAGCTCAGAGAAACAGGATCCTTAATAAAAGTCTTCCAGGAACACATTGTCTCTAAAAAGACTGAGTGTGTGATACAATGCTGTAGGCAGTTCTCTTGGCCTGCATCTGTCAGCTAAAATCTGGGGGGGGGAGGGGCAAGAGAGATCATTCCTAGAGCATTTGAATTTTCAGCAGAGACGTTAATACATTTTATATTAAAAAAATATAATACAACACTCAGAACTGGCTGTCTACGTCACAAACAGTGCAAGGCACATTGAGAAAGCAGGCTTGTTTGTTACAAACATTTCAACCTATGTAGAATAAAGATGAGTGTGAACAACATCTTGTTCCTATATCACCACTTACAATTTCATAAAAACAGTGCAAGCATTGGGAAAAACTGGTGTATACTGCATGTAGGAAAAGTGATGAATGTACTCTGCCCATGTGCTATGTGCTTGGTACAAATACTGCAGATACTCTGGAAAAGAAAGATGTGTGTGTGAACAACACACTGTGCCTATATCATGGCTCAAAATGTCATAATAATAGTGCAATCATTGTGAAAACCAGTGTGTAATGAATATGGGCAAAGTGACAAATGTACCATACCCATATGCCATGGGTTTGGTGCAAATACTGCAAGTACTCTGGAGAAGAAACATCAGTGTGAAAAACACCCTGTATCTATATCATCACTCAAAATTTCATAATAGCAGTGCCAGCTTTGAGAAATGTTGCAGTAGCAGAAGACATCATTTGAAAGAATGATACAAACATGGTTTGAAAGCTGTGAAGCTCATGAGGATGATACCTAATATTACTGATGATGACTGATAACCACATGCAGCACAGAGTCAGACTTCACATCTCCATCTAACAGGTTAAGTGCATTTGTGACTTATTTTTTTAAATATCACTGCTTTTTGTTTAGGTATAATAAACCCTACACTGACTATTAGAAGGTTGATAGTATCTTCACTGTTCAAACTGGGACATGTCAACTGTAATTTTTATGTAAATTGTATTCAGGCAATCAGCACTGTTCTACCAATGCTGCTCGATATACTGGTAACTCAGTGACCCAGGGTAAGGATCACACTATGTCACTATTGTCCTTTGGATAACTCTCATCCCTCTGTGGATAAGGTATTGCAGTATTTCCTTCCAGTTGATACCAGTCTCTGGACACTGTGTGTAATCTTGATTTGTGTGGCACTGCAGCAATACCGCATCCAGTGGAAAAGAATGTTCAGCAAGTATCAGACATTGCTTGTGTCAATCCAGAGCAGAAACATTGCATCATTGCACACTTCTGACACTATGTGACAAAAGGGAAGAGTTAAAGGGAAACAGTCAGCACAAAGGGCTCTAGATTCAACTGTGGGGCTGGTCCCCATGTGCACTTTATGTGCAGAAAAATGTTGGTTTAATTACTGACCAATACTAACTTGATACAGACTACTTTTATTTACTTCTAAGCTGACATTTTCTTTTACTACATATCCCAGAATCCCCTGCAGCTGACATCTGAGCAGTTGGCAGCAGTGGGATATTCAATAGCCTCCAGAGTATGTTAGTGTTTATATCAGCTCTAGGGCTGGGACAAAATTAGCAAATTCTGATTTTGATGCATTTTCATGAAACTCTAAAAAAATTCCATGAATTTCATAAAAGTTTGTGTAATTTTCTGAACTTCTTTCATTTGCCATACTTCAGTCAGTGTTACAGTTACAAATGTAGAATCTGACATACACATTGTTTGGATGAGGCCCTAAAAGGGCTTCACATTTTATGACACATGGATAATGGATGGGGAAGTTATAGGGGCACAAAATCTGGCAAGTTATCATTCATGTGGAGATTTCTGAAAATATTTCTATGGTTAACACTCAGCCACCTTTGGAGCTACCCCGGTAGATAATTGAACATTTGCATGCATCATTTCTTGGAAGAGTCATAGAAACTGCTAAATGGAGAGGCAATTGGTTGTGTAAATTGTACGTTACAGGAGTTTCAAAATTTCACAATTTAGTTATTTGTTAAATTGTGTGAACATTTGCAAAATATTTGGGTGTTTATAGCTCCACTGCTGTTGCAGGGATGCACTCTAAATTTGGCATGCATGCAAACATAAATATGCCCTGGTATCTAATTAAAAAGGATAAATGTGGTTTAGTGTGTTAACATTTTTTGTGGCTACTTTCGAAACTACTGATTGGCAATATTTGCTCAGAAATTCAGGGGCACATAATAGGTAATGCCACTAGAATTCCACTTGTGGAATTTAACTTTCATATTTAGAATAGTGTATGGGTGACCATACACAACAAGGCTATGTTTCCATTGAGGGGATGTGATGATGTCATACAGACCTTGAGAGCAAAGCTCAAGACGTCCATTTGACATCATCACATCCCCGAGATGGAAACAAAGCTTTGTTGTGTCTGGTCACCCATATACTATTTTATATAGTATATGTTTCCCAGAAATGTCTAAAGTTTAATTTAAATACAAGGTTTTGTACCTTGTGTTCACACACCCACTTGCTCTCTATCATTGCTGCAGTCTCATTCCGCTTCCGGTCCTTGCTACGGTTCCACTCACCACCCGATATTTGAAAGCATCAGTTATTTAAAAAAAGAAGAAAAAATGCCAAACTGATAGTTTGGACACACAGAGCCAACAATGGCAGTTTGTGTCCAAGTGTATCTTAGTGAACCGCTTGCCCCCTCCGCTCGCTAAGTGGTGCCACCATTTTACCCCTGTTTGTTTTTTGAACATTGAGCTGCTTTAGCCAATCAGGTAACAGCTCAAGGGGGAAAAGTTGTTGTAGTGTCGTTGTGACATCAGAAGAATACTACAATTTTTCTTGACCTTTGAACTATCCTACAACAGCTTTTGGAAAGTCATCGCTTTTTATCCACAATAAGCCCTAACCATATTCTATAAAATAATTATCGCCACTGAATCACCTTAACTGTACTAGCACATGGTCCTGCAATGCCCCTCCAACACTACTGAAACTGTGATGTCCAGCATCATGCTCCATCTTGACTAAAGATATCCAGATACTTCTGTCACAATCATCTATGTGTGTCATAACTAGGTGAAAGGCTCAGTGTCACTTGGTGCCACTGTTTTCAAATAGTAAAAATATACATTGTTATCTACAGGGTTCTTAAAGAGTCAGCAGCTGGCATTGTACAAAAACATGCGCATGTGCTTCCAGAAGTCATCAAAACAGTGAGCTCTAGTGGTTATCTGTCATATTTCAAGAATTCAGACTAGTGCACTATGATGTCCATGACTATTCTTCATGGTTCATCACTCAAGATAGTGACCTGACACTTGGCACCACTATACTTTTACAATGGAGCCTCCTATGAATGCTACCTTATGACCACTTTAGCTAGCTTATACCTTGCTCTATAATGGCAACTCAAGTGCATGACTGGGCAAAATGTATGGACATGGCTTCGACAAAAGTATGATAACATTCCACAACTTCACAAAAACTCATGCAATCCGACATTACTTACTGATGTTTTTTTGGAATCTGTGGCATTTTATGACATGAACAGCCTTTGAGCAAGAGATTACAGAGATGACAGACACCTTTTTTTTCCATATTGTTTTTTTTTTCTGGCTGGCAGCTCATCTCTCAGGGATGTACCCTGTTCACAAGGATATACCCTGATCAGGCTAAACCCAGTCATCATTCAGTTAGCTACTTTTTTTTTTCTCCAACATTTTTTTCTCTCACATCTCCCCTGGTGGGGGTGGTGCCACTTGTAGCCTTGCACATCCATAGCTTCCCCTGTAGAAAAAGCATGCTCCCTGGTCCAGCCACAGGGTTCGTTGTGCTGGTGGAACCTGCCAGCAATCCTCCCCAACCAAGATGCACTGCTGAGCGACAGCTGTTTCAGCCATGGCCAGCCTCCTGACCCAACTATCTGAGCTCATTTCTGACCCTGTTTCACCAGCATAGCAGTACGATGCTCTACAACTGGGCCATATGGGTGACTGTAAAGTCTAATATTTAAGGTCAACAAACCTATCAAAACTGGTGATAGTCCATTTTCTATTTTAAAGTTATAGTGGGCTTAAAATTCTGCAGTTTACATAATTGCAAAATGTCATTTTAAATTTTCTGAAAGCTTGGAGGCTTATGACTCAGTCACCATATAGGACAAAGATCTGAAACATGTTACACCTCTGTATGGACCTTGATAAAGTCCTCATACTCAGTTTGGTTCAATGTGGACACTTTTCAAATTAGAGGGAAATAAATCACAATTTTGGAAAAAGTTCTCAAGATTTTCACAGAAATTTCATGAAATTTCACAAAGGAGAAATCAGAATTTTGCTAGAACTACGTTGGTGGAAGATACATTTTGCCCAGCCCGATCAGATCACCTCTGATCTTTTGTTTTCTAGTCCCACTTTCCTCTCTGGGCTAAGAACAGCTGCAGAGGATTGTACAGAGTCCCTTGAGAAAATCAGAAAAGCAAAACATCTGCTCAGAGATTATAAAGTCTCTAACATGCACTGCAGGCTATTGAATATCACTCTGCTGCCTACTGCTCTGATGTCAGCTGCAGGGGATTCTGGGATATGGGTGCTATGATGTCGGTTCAACAACTAATTCATCGACTGGCATTACAGCTCAAGGCTTCATGCCGACCGTGATTTGCAGCCTGCAGGGAGCTGCGCAGATTGGACTGTGTTTTTTCTTCAGGGGGCTTTGACCCCTGAACACCCCATGTGGGAGGCAGAAGCACCCCCCCACACTTTTAGATTCCAAACTCTATGTCAGAGTTGGTCCAGGGAGGGGCTGAAGGACAGGGGAAAGGGTTACCGGGTCCTAGGCAGACTTCTACAGTGACATGTCACTGTAGAAGTGTCACTGTACATGGCGGCGGGGGGATACCCTGGGATTTGTAGTTACAGAAGATGTCAGGCTAAAAGTAAACAGAAGTAGTCTGTTGCAGGTCAGTTTTAGTAAGTAAACAAAAATGTTTTGCCTACTAATTGCACTTTCGGATCACTCACACACTTGAGTGTGAGGATATTGATGTTAACTCTTCCACTTGAAGTAAACCACCAACCATGGCATGATGATGTCTCATTTTACCAGAGGCCAACAATATTAGTAGGGCACCTCTCTCATACTACCACATGTCATCCAAAATTGGAGCAAGGTGTGACCCTTATATGACAAACACACATTGTGTGATGATGCCACCATGAATGGTCCAATTGTGAAATTGTTTTCTGGGCTGAAGAGACAAGACAGAAGTTAGAAAAAATTAATATCATATAACACTGTCTGACAGTTATAGTTCTTCATCACCTATATTCAAAGTTAAACACCATGTTACATTTTCTTTGCTATCACACATGTCTCTTGAACACTGCTGTACTGATGCTGACAAGAACCTCTTACTGGGGCTTACTTCAGTAGTAGAAAGCTACGTAAGTACACTTTCTTATGTTTACAGTATTTTTTTATTGGTTCATACAGGTGAGTACTGGCGAAAGGTAAGTTTTACATGTTCAAATGTAACAGTTGATTCAGACCATATAATCAAACCAATGATGGGGTAGCAGGAAACAAATATGAGAAAGAGTTGAGGGCTGTAAAGAAAAAATACTTTAAGAACAATGCTAGGAAATCGGCTGGTACTCCCCTAAAAAAATTGGGGATACTATTAAAATTCTAAATGAAAAAATAAGATGAGTGGAGATATTAAAATAATAGATGATGACAACAAATCCATGACACCTCATCTACAGTTTCTTGATGAAGTGCAGTTTTTCCAACACCACTATTTTGACCGCAATTGTGGTCAGCATTGTGCTGTGGGAGGACAAAGGTGTTTTTCTGGTTGTGTGCCCCCTCCACCTCCCCCCAACTTAATATAATCAACTCCGAGTTGGAGCTGATTCAGGGAAGGGGTGTAGGACCTCGGGAAAGAGTGCCAGTGTCCCGAGCAGACTTTACAGCAGTGCGTTGATGTTGTTGACAGAGACGACCTTGCTGTAAAGTTGTCACTGTAGAGATGGCATATGAATGACAACAATTTTATAAATGAGAAGGACCTGCTAGAAAAGATTTTTTTTTTTGTATAGAGATTGAGGCTTCTGACAAAAAAGCAGCCCAAAGGGAGATTACACAGGGTGTTAAAGAGGATGGCAATCAATTTGCCTTTAAAGAAATAACAGTACAGGATGTTTGTGTGTGATTGTTAGACCTAAAAAGTAACAAAGATTGAGGGTTGGACAATCTCGCACCAATATTATTAAAGTATGCTGCACTACAGATCTCAGAACCATTAACCTATTTATTTAACTGGCCTCTGGCATCTGGGGATTTGCCTATGGGTTGGAAGAGGGCTAGGGTCGTCCCCAATTTTAAGAGGCAGCCCTGGCCCAGTGACAAACTATAGGCCAATCTGTTTACTTTCAGTAAGGCAAAATTGGTGAACAAATTGGCGACAAGACAATTCCGGACCTTTCTCGAGGAGAATAGCAGACAGGATCAATATCAGTCTGGTTTCTATAGAAACCACAGCACAGTGTCCACCATGTAAAATGTCTTGGATGATGTCAACAGGGCCTCAGAACTTGAAATAATTACTGGGGAAGTTTTTGTTGACCTCTCCAAGGCCTTCAGCTTGGTGCACCATAAGATACTATTGGGAAAGTTGAGAGAGGTTGGTCTGGGAGATAAAGCCTTGTTGTGGTTTAATAACTATCTGGTTGGCAGAACTCAAAATGTTTTGGTGAATGGAAAACAGTCTGGTGAGCTGTTTATTATAAATGGAGTTATGCAGGGGTCTGTGTTAGGACATTTATTATTTACATTGAATGTGAGGGGTTTGAGGATAACATCAAAGCTGTGGACTACCATCTGTATGCTGATGACATGGTGGTCTACACCTCTGATGCCTCCACTAGGGAAGTGCAACTACTATTGCAGAAGGCCTTTAATGATCTACAGTCATTTTTGAAATAGATCTCCCTAAAGATAAATGAAAAGAAAACAAATGTAATGTTACTTAGTACAGCTCAGAGATTAAACAAGTTAATTAATGACTCACTGGTCATTCCTTCAAATGGGGGGTACTAGGAATGAACAAGTAGGGGTGTAATTATTTAGGGTTTTCGATAGATGCACATGGATCATGTTACAAACCATATAAACAGAATTGGTAAAGGGTTAGGAGCTCTGTATCAGAACAAGGGGTATATGTATTTTAACACAAGGTAATGGGCAGTCTAAAATCACATTTTTCCCATCTTTGACTATGCTGATGTTGCTTATGAGTACTGTACAGCACATAAACTGCACAAGTTTGACTCACTGTTCACCAGTTTTGCATGTTTTATCTTAAACAGCCCACATTATATCTATAGTTATAATTTGTATAAAAAGTTATGTTGGATATCACTTATAAATAGACCCATATTGAATAAAATGCTTTTTGCACTTACATGTATACAGCACAAAATTCCAAACTATTCAATGGAGAGATTGATATTCAGGGAAAAACATGTATCTTTGAGAAGAGGATATTTTTTAGACTTAGCTCCTCGTTGGACTGTTACTGCAAGGGCTGGATAATTTTCAGTTATTGGGTGTCTTCAGTGTGGAATTCTCTCCCGGAGAATTATCAAATTCAGGGAACAAAACCCCCTTCCAGCAAGCAACTAAAAACATGGTTCCTGTCAACTTGCCAAATATGTGTTAAGTGCAAGGATGGAAAAATGTAATAGTAATATCCTGATCTACTTATCCATCTTTTTATGTTTGCTTGCACGCATGTTCAAGAAACATAGTGCCATCATCCGAGATTCCAGATGCAGTGGCATACAGTTGAAAGGGAGAGCTCCACTTCAGTGAGCAGAGCTCTCCCCCCCCATATATGCAGGCACGCAAGCACTGCATTTTGCATGTTCGTGCTGATGTGCGCTCCCCCCGATGCACACACTGTATGGCCAACAGGGTGCCCAATCTCTGTCAGCTCCAGGCCCCCCAAAAAATACAAGCTTCTCGGTGCCACGCTGGGAGACCACCCCAGCATAGCAAACAATGTAATGGCCCATGGGGGCGCCAAATCTCCTGTTGGCTCCACATCTCCAGGCCCCCCCAAAACATTTCCAGGTGCCACACAGAAACTGTTAAGGCTGATAGGGGGTGCCCAATCCCCCGTCGGCTCCAGCCCCCCAAGCAGCATTCCCAATGCCACGCTGGGAGCCCACCCCAGTGTGGCAAACATCCTGTGTCATCCTCCTTTAAAAAAAAGTCCCTGAAAGAAACAAATGGTCCCTCGCAGTCTCGTTGGCCACCTCCCCACCCGCACCACCCACTGCACACCTGCCTCCCCACCCTCCTCACCCCATCCTTACCTCTGGACTCTGGTGCGACGATCTTGGGGACCAGGAACATGTCTGCACTCTTCAAAGCCGACCGCAAACTGAGGAAATGCCAGTAAGCTGTATAATTTAATAGATAGGGTTTTTTGGCTTGGGGAGGGAGGGTTTTTGGGGTATATTTTGTGTTTTTTGTTTTTCTGTGTTTATTGTTCCTGCTAATGTCATTGCGATTGTATACAGTTACATGTGCTTTATCCTGGACTTGTATACTCTATGATCTGACAACCCTCCACTATCTATATCTGTACCTTGTCTTCCTTTTTCTTTTCTTTTGTTTTTCTTATATATAAACTCAATAAACTTAAATTTCAAAAAAAAAAAAAAAGATAGGGTTTTTTCAACTTTGATGCATATCTCAGGCATTTTTTGGAATCTTTGCACCAAATTTTCAACATGGGGTTTTTGGGACCCCCTCCTCAACAATTCTGTCACTGTCATGGTATTAATTGAGCCTGAAGGGAGATTTCGTGGTCACTGCACGGAATCACCTTTTGGGACAGATTAACAGAACGACAGTGCCAGTGTTCATGAGGTGGGATCTCAAAAAGCCTATGTTGAAAATTAGGTGAAAAAATTCCTAAAAATGACTGTTTTATGAGCATGCATCGCGCACTTCCTACGCACATGCAAAAGTTCATGACTTTTTAATATTTGCACTCCAGATTTTCTACATTGCCATTTTACCACACCTCCTTATGAGCAGCACAGCTCTCATTTTTCACATGTCGCCCAACATGTGTTTCCGTGCACGTAGCGCACAATGGCGCAGTCGGTGTGCGCAATCAATGTTTGGGACAGATTAAGAAAATCACAGTAACACTGGTCATGAGCAGAGGTGTTAAAATGGCCATGTTGAAATTCTGATGAAAAAATTCCCAAAAATGGCTGTTTTAGGAACGCAGGTTGCACAGTTCCTACGTGCGCTGGCAAGTTTGTGAATTTGTAACATTTGCACACGCAGATTTTCATCATTGACATTTTACCACACTTCGTTATGAGCAGTACGGCTGCCAGTTTTCACATCTAGCCCAAAATGTGTTTCCGCACATGTAGCACACAATGGTGCAGTTGGTGTGCACAAACAATGTTTGGGACAGATTAAGAAAATCACAGTGACACTGGTCATGAGCAGAGGTCTTAAAATGGCTATGTTGAAAATATGGTGACAAAACTCCATAAAATGACTGTGTTACGAGTGAGTATTGCGCAGTTTCCACGCACCCTTGTAAGTTCATGAATTTGTAATATTTTCAGTCCAGATTTTCACCAGTGGCATTTTTCCACACTTCCTTATGAACAGTACAGCTGTTATTTTTCACAACATAGCCTAAATGTGTTTTCACACTTTCAGCACAGAAATGCGTGGTCGCTGTGGGAAATCATTGTTTGGGACAGATAAAGAAAATCACAGTGACACTGTTCATGATCGGAGGTCCCAAAATGCCTGTGATAACAATCTGCTGTAAAAAATTCCCAAACTAGTTACATTACGAGTGAGCGTTGCACAGTTTCTACGCACGCTCTTGACTTCACCAGTTTTTTTAATATTTTCACAGCAGATTTTCAACATTGCCATTTTTACACCTCCCCATGAACAGTACCACTGTAATTTTTCACATCCTGTTTGGAATTTGTTTTTGCACCTGTGGTGCCAAATGCCATAGTCGCTGTGCAAAAGTAGCTTTCAGCTAACAAACTGATATTGCCACTGTTCATGAGGTGGGGGTCACAAAAAAAAATGTTGAAAATTTGGAGTGAAAATACCAATGAATGTCTGAGATGTTAGGGTTTCTGACCATAACACGTCACCCTGTACAGAATGACAGGCATCAGGGCTCATACCATTCCACCCCTACCCACACCCTGCAGCCAGTGAGAGGCATCAAGGTGTGTCTTGGACTCTTCTGCCCCAAAGTTCACCCCATTCTCCTATTCTGCACCCATCTCACCATATTTCCTGATGGAATGGGGTGCACATAAGGGCCAAAGACCCAAAGGCACACCGTGACACTTGTCAGCATCTGCAGGGTAGGGTGTGGTGAAATGGCATGGCCATTATGCCTGACAACCCAAAGGCACACCCCAATGCCTGTTACTATCTGCAGGGTGGTGACGGGCTTGGCTTCAGTTCAATACTTCACTGCCATTCCTAGTATGCAGCTCTGTAACTCCTACACTACCAATGCCAATGCCAGCAAGCAAACATTCGGCATTGACAAATGCTTGTTTTTATATCTGTGTTTGTTAATACAATGTAATTTGATAATGTCTCCTTTTTAGGATGAGAGATATACGTTGTACATTATATTGTATTGAGACAGTTTCCTTTTTTAAGTACTTTCAACTGTATTTATTATTTTCTTACAATGTAATATTGGTGTGAATGTGTGTAGGAATGTCATTGTAAATGAGTCGTGGATCAATGACATAAGCCTAGATAAAGCTGAAACTTGAATTTACTCATGTGTGTAAAATGTTTTAATATTTAACCACTTCAGTTTGGGACAACATAACTAAAAAGGCATTCGCAAAGAGCACATCCAACCATTTGACTGGGCAGCAATCCTGAGCAAGGGACAAATATCTGCAATGAAAATAATCCTACAGACAATAGTGATGGTGAAGAGACTGAGAGACAGAGCAGAAAGTTCAAATTCACTGACAAAAGTATTTGGACAAGCTACAGTGTCGTCACTGCAGTCCTGTGGTTTTTGCCCCCCCGGCATGAACTAAATAGTAAACCATTACTGCGATGATCGAACAAAAAGCTGCCTACAGTGAGTGCATGTACTCATTCATTGAAAGGGCTCATATGCCAGGCTCATTTCTAAAAGAGCTCAGTCAGGCTGCCAGCCATGGAGGTGAGTGGAGGATTGTGCGGGTGGCCCACTGTGAGGTTCTAGATGGGGGTGTGCGAGGTGGGGTAGGATTACTACCAGACAGGATGGGGGGGTCCACTAGACAACACAGAAAGATTTTTTCTTTTTTTATTACATCATTATGATTACTGAGGCAGTGGCCCTTATGGACAATGGGGGAGGGAAGGGTGTGAATCTCGGGGTGACATTCATCATTTGGCCGGCGATCGGCCAGGGGAGGTGGGATCACTAGACACCAGGAAAATGTATTTTTAGTTCAATAATTTATGGATGGGGGATGGGCTGAATCTCAAGGGGGGGGTTCTTCCCTGAAAAAGGGACCTTCGGGGCTCAGTGGGCCTTCCTGGTCACCAAATTTTAAATAAAATAAATAAATAAATATATGTTGTGGGCAGGCAATCATTTGGGCAGGGGTGGGACTACTAGACACCAGGGATGTAGGGATCTTAGCTAAGACTGTAATATTGGTGTGGCAGGAGCAGGGAAAACACTTTTTTTTTTAAATATTATTATCCCCTGGCTCATCTCAAATGCAGAATTTCACCCATGGTTGATGAAATTAGCATTTCATGGACAAAATTCTGCATTTCGCTGGGGGGGGGGGATTTTGCATTTCATACCCTTGAAATCTTTCTCAAAATGAGGGGATAACGTGAAATATTTCACTGGGCAAAATGTTTTAATTTCGCACAACTCTATTGCCAATACAGCAACTAAAACCAGATGTTCCAACAAGATGGAACTCAATGTTTTACATGTGCGAGAGACGTCTCACACAAAAGAAGGCAGTCCAAGAATATACCAGGGAGCACAATGTAGCAAGGCAAGGCAATTTTATTTATAGGGCACTTATTCCCTGAGGCTCAGGGTGCCTAACAAACATAAATATGTAGAAAGAAGTGTTAAAATAAAATTAATACAATAAAACTCAGTATGTTAGCATAACATTTTTATAGTGTGCTTCAGGTTGCTGGGGAAACAAACGGGTGGTCCAGACACAGATCAGTAAGCTTCAAAGGCCTGGCTAAAAAGGTGAGCTTTCAGCCTCAACCTGGACACCTCAATTGAGGGAGCCTACCGAACTGCAGGTGGAAGTGAGCTCCACAGGTTCAGCTCTGCAACGCTAAATGCATGGTCTCCCAGTGTCCAGAGCCAAACCCTGGGAACATCCAGGAGGCCCTTCTAAGAGGAGCAGAGGGAGTGAGTAGAGATCACTGGCTTGAGGAGCTCCGACAGGTAGCCAGGACCCAGTCCATATAGGGCCTTACAGGTGAGCAAGCCCAGTTTGAAAAGGACCCTCTACCTGACAGACAGCTGGGGAGATTGCTATTCACATCCATGGCAGCTGTGGAAGATGTTATGGCTGTTCCTACCAGACATAACACTTTTCTGCAGCTGTGGGGATTTCCACAGCAAGACAACCTGCAAGCTGACGTAAATCATGAAGCCAGTCCTAAACCGGCTCCACTTTTGAGAATACCATTTCTGTGGGAGAAAGTGAGGATCCTTCAAGTGGCAACCCACTTGCGCCAAGCTTTTCCCGCAGCTGCGGGATTTTCAAGAATTTTGTGAATCCAGCCCATTGTTTCCTATGAATGTCATGTGGTGGCTGACACACAGGATTGGCAAGAACAACAGTCAGTTTATTTTATTGCTGTTGGCTGCTTGCTGACCTTGAAAAATGGCACAAAAATATAAAAGCATTTTTTTTAAAAGGTAAATTTTTTCAACAGGGGGATCTAATAGAATAATACTGATGCATTCCTCATTCTCAAATAGACTAAACAGGACTATATTCATCAGAGTAAATCACAGTAAATCAGAACCTTTTGGGAA
Source organism: Neoceratodus forsteri (assembly GCA_016271365.2). Lineage (NCBI taxonomy): Eukaryota > Metazoa > Chordata > Ceratodontiformes > Ceratodontidae > Neoceratodus > Neoceratodus forsteri. The sequence continues at coordinate 406,136,661 of CM057456.1, read as the reverse complement.
GAAAAACAGTCGGAATCAAAACTGGTTGACAGCTAACCCTCCCATCCCTTGTTTATATATTGATACCTAGCATACAACAGTGCACATAGTGGCATGATAGTTCTTTGGAAGGGTGTGTGGATGCACCAGTATTGTTTTTGCCAGTTTTGAATTAGATTTGGCAGCACCACTATATCCCTCATGATGGGGCAGCTATTTTCACTCTTTATTGAATTGTCTAATAATATAAATTACATTCTTGCATTTTTTTTCTGAGAGTAACATAGTCAGTAGGACACTTAAATAATGTATCATAATCATTTTCCTCACTCGTTTCTGAGAGAGCAAATGGGGAGAGGGGTGCAGCACTGCATACGTCGAATGGGAAGAACACCCCTTCCCCCTCAGCTAGTGGTCAAACAGGAATTCAGCATGTTTGCCGTTCATTTGCATCACCAGGTAAGAAAAAAGGTTTGTCTCCCCATACGACGCACAGGAGTAATGCCAAACTTCACCCAACAACTAACACACCAAAATCTGGCCAATGGAAAATCATGTACACAAATGCTCACAGCCTGGGAAATAAGATCCCAGACCTGCAGGCAATAATGTCAGAGGCTAAACTGGACATAGTAGCAATTAATGAGACGTGGTTTACCAGTAACCACACTTGGGAGACTTCAGTACCTGGCTATGTATTGTTCAGAAGAGACCGAGGTGCAAAAGGGGGAGGAGTGCGTGTATGTTAATGAAATATCAAAGCTACAGAAATTCAGAATACACATAAGGAGCCAGAAGAACTGTGGGTCACCCTGGAAACAGGAAATGGGACAGCCATAAGAACTGGGGTTGTCTACAGGCCCCAGACCAGAGGAGGACATAGACACATTACTGTTATAAGATATACAAAACATGACAGCTAAAGGGAGGTTCTGATAATGGGAGACTTCAACATGCCAGATACAGATTGGTCAATACCAGCAGGAACATCTGCCAGAACTAGACTCATAGTGGATTCCCTGCAGGGGGAGGGCCTCAAACAACTGGTACAGCAACCCACAAGAGACAGGGCTATCCTAGATCTAGTACTGACTAACAAAGAAGGGATCACAGATCTCCAGGTAGAAGGTCACCTGGGGCCAGTGACCATCACATGGTATGGTTCAATTTGGCTACTACATCTAAATCATCCCATTCCAAGGCAAAAATATGGGACTTCAGAGGAGCTGACTTTGATAAGATGGCCAACAGAGTTAAGCTAGCCCTGGCAAAAAGAAACACAGGTGAGGGGTACAGGCAAAGTGGGCAAGCATTAAGGATGCAATACTTGAAGCAACATCCCATTGTGTTAGACAGAAAAGGAAGTGCAAAGAAGAAGGAAACCACTTTGGTTCTCAAATACAGTAGCAGAAAAGGTCAGAGCCAAAAGGCTGGCCTTCAGGAAATATAAAGGGAACACAGCGGATGAAGATAGGGAGGCATACCAAACTGCCCTAAGGGAAGCAGGTAGGCAGTAAGGCAGGCAAAGTCCCAAACTGAGGAAACACTAGCCACGAACAGTAAAAGAAGGTGACAAGACTTTCTATAGATACATTAGTGAAAGGAGAAAGTCCAGAGAGGTATTGCTAAGCTTAATGGAGAAAAGGGAGCATGTGAGGAGGAGGACCTGTAAAGGCATCTATCCTAAATAGATACTTTTGCTTAGTATTTACTGAAGAGAAGGTGGGCAGGGCCCACAGCTCAGCATCATGGACACAGGGAGGGAGGTGAGCACTCTCCCTCCACAAAGAAAGATCCTACAACAGCTTGCTAAGCTCAGGGTGGTTAAGGCAATGGGACCTGATGGCATACATCCCAGGGGTACTTAAGGAGCTAAAGGAGGAACTAGCAGAGCCATTAGCAGAATTGTTTAGTGAGTCTCTGAGCACAGGAGAGGTCCCAGAAGACTGGAGAAGGGCTCATGTGATCCCGCTCCACAGAGAGTGGTAGCAGGGAGGAGGAGGGAACTACAGACCGGTCAGTCTTACCTCAGTAGTGGGCAAGATTATGGAGGCACTCCTTAAGGAAAGGATAGTGCAACACCTGGAATCCATAGGGGCACAGGATCCAAGACAGCATGGGTTTACAAAAGGAAGGTCCTGTCAAACTAATCTCATAGATTTCTTTGACTGGGTAACCAGAGTGGTGGACCAAGGGGGAGCAGTTGATGTCGCCTACCTTGACTTCAGCAAAGCTTTTGACACTGTTTCACATAGAAGATTGATAAATAAGCTGGGTAGGCTCGGGGTGGGTCAGAAGTTGGTCAACTGGGTGGCAAACTGGTTGACGGGCAGAAAACAGAGAGTGGTGGTAAATGGTATACAGTCAGAAGAGATGCAAGTCACAAGTGGGGTACCTCTGGGATCAGTCCTGGGGCCAGTCCTCTTCAACATCTTCATTAGTGACCTTGCAGATGGACTAGAGGGTAAGGCTTGTCTGTTTGCAGATGACACCAAGATCTGCAACAGAGTAGATGATCCAGATGGGTGGGCAGAATGAGAAGAGATCTGGATAAACTAGCAGAATGGTCGAAGAGTGGCAACTGGGATTTAATGCAAAGAAGTTCAAAATCATGCATATAGGGAAGAGAAACCCTGAAGCCACCTATAGGCTGGGAGGAGAGTTACTAGCAGTCACAAAGGAAGAAAGAGACTTGGGCATCATCATCACTGATGACCTAAAATCATCCAAGCAGACCTCTAAAGCAGTAGGTAAGGCTAGGGGGTGTTAGGGTGTATTAGTAGGGGTATCACAAGTCGTAAGAGGGAGGTAATAATCCCTCTGTACAAGACACTGGTTAGGCCCCATCTGGAGTACTCGTGCAGTATTGGAGGCCACACCACAAGGACATTAACCAAATTGAGGCAGTCCAGAGAAGGGCAACCAAAATGGTGCAGGGACTGCATCAGAAGACATATGAGGACAGATTAACGGAGCTCAATATGTATACCCTTGAGCAAAGGAGGGAGAGAGGTGATATGATCGAGGCATTCAAACACCTTAAGGGCATAAACAAGGTGAAAGAGTCTAACATGTTTAAATATAAGAAAAATAGCAGGACAAGAGGACACAGCATGAGATTAGAGGGAGGCCGATTAAGGGGGAATGTGAGGAAATTCTTTTTTACAGAAAGGGTGGTGGATGCATGGAATGGCTTACCACAAGAAGTGGTGGCTATGAATACAGTGCAAGGCTTCAAACAGGCATGGGATAGGCATAAGGGAGCAATACAAATGACTATGAATAGATAGGCCACTGACAGAGCAAAGGCCGATGGCACATTTATAAGGTAGAAAAAGAAATGGGCAGACTGGATGGGCCTTGCGGTCCTTATCTGCCTTCAACTTCTATGTTTCTATGTTTAGAGTGCCAAGTATATAATTTCATTATTCTCCTGCATTGTGGGTGAGTAAGGTTTTTTTCTAGTGCTGTTTGTAATACCTAGGAACCAGTTTTTCAGCCTCTGAGTCCATTTATTCCATCTAGTGCCCATTGCACTATCAGCATGCACCTCAGACAGAGTAAATCCTGGCAAGGTCTGTGCTGCATTCTGTAGTTCAGAACAGTAAGACTTAATGATTATAGGCAAAGTTTGAGCTTTTTGTTTGCAGTAGACTCTCATAAGGTAGACCTCTTTTCTCCATGATCTAGTAGATAGAGTTTCTATCTGTTTTAGACACTTGATAATTGATCCAGATGTACTGCAAGAGAACTAGGAACACACACTGCACACACTATATTGCTGATACAACCAGCTTCCATTTTACAGCTGCATATAAAGAGTTATGCATAATGTAGTGCAATTTTATTGGGAAGGGGACTCTGTTAGCTCATGACTGTGAATGCACTACAGCTGTCTCTGTCCAACGAGTGGAGTTGAAACACATTTCTCTGCATTCTCAGCATTTAGTACAATGCGGTTGCTTCCTTTTTCTCCCTCCCCTACTCCCCCCCACTATTTTCTTGCCCTGAACTCCTAAATGCTTTGTGAAAGACCCTGAGAGACCTTAACTTGACTGTCCCTTCCCTTTTCCACTTGGACATGAAAATGACTTGAGCACTCTAAGAATGTGTGACCTGCAGAAATTACAAAACAGGCTCTGTCCCTTCACTTTTCCACTTGAACATGAAAATGACTTGAGTACACTAAGAGTTTGTGACCTTGTAGAAACTACAAAACAGGCTCCAAATCTATATACTTTGAAACAAGTGAGACAGAAAGTGGAGGCCATAGCACTATACAAAATGGAACATCTAGACATTTAATAGGGATGATTCTGTCCCATTAATTCCCCTTAGCAACTGTTTATCTCCTGTGTTGTCAGTCAGGTTCTTTCACTGCAGCACGCCGGTGGTCTCATTGATGAATCAAAATTCGAACAGCTGATGGCTTCAGTAAACAATCTCTGTCTCTTTTCAAGTTTAGCTATAGACAAGTGGATTAAATAACCAGTCTGCTTGAACAGGTGATGGATTCAGTAAGCTGTTCTCTCATACTCCAGCAGTCTTATCAGTAAAGAAGAACCCTTCCACTATTTTATAAGTTTCACAAAGCTGTGTCTCTCTCTCCTCCTCGCCAGCAGTACCATAGGTGAAGAAAAACCCACCTGCTGTTTTGTAAATTGTTTGTAAGTTTCACAAGGCTGTCTATTTCTCACTAGACTGTCTCTCACTCCCTCGAAAAAAGCACACTGGCATCAAGAGAAAAGAGACCATACTTTCTCTTTGTATGGCTGCACAGCAAGGGCTATAAATGATGTAATGCAATTACATTGATAAGGGGGCTCTGATAGCATGTGACTCGGAACGCACAACATCTGTCTCCTTCCACCAAGTGGAATTAAAACACATCTCTCCGCATCCTCTGCATTCAGTACAGTGCAATTACTTCCTCAGCCCCCCCCCCCCCACACTTCCCACTACACTATTTTCTTGCTCCAGACCCCACTGGGCTTATGTCTGTAGTGGCCACTGGTAGCACTGGCCTTTGTTTCTTTTGTAATTACTATTTTGTCTTTTGTGAATTTTCATGGAAGAACATTTCTCAACATGACAGCAAACTCAAAGAGCATCTCTGTCTCTAGACAAAGAAAAGATTGCAGTAAGAAAAGCCACAGAAATGGATGTGAGAAAAAAGCGATTTAAAAATATCACTGTATTTTTTTTTCATCAAGAAATGGAGTGTCTCCCTCACACACAGACACAGTCAGTCCAAGAGTGCACACAGTACACATGGAGTTGCAGGACACTCACTGCTCACACACAGATACAACACCAAAGTCACATACAAACATAACAGGCTCCCAGATCTACAGGGATTGCTGTATTGTACAGGGATTTGGAGCCATCTACAGTGAAATTCTTCCCACAGACTTGCATTGGTTATACAGGAAAATACAGCAATTAGGCTTCTATAGGAAACATTGTAATCTACAGGAACACATAGGAAAATTGCCCTAATGTTACAGGGAAAATGGAAAATCAATTTGGGAGCACTGTTTGACATGCACACAGTATTCTTCTCACACGGACCCAGACAGAAAGACGGACTGGTCAACAGATGGAGTGAATCAGGCCATGGCCACTGGAACAGCATGCAGGATCACTTCTCCTCCACCCACCTTCAATGCCCCCACTCTGCACCTCTGCTGCCAATGGACATTCGCTTTTACACAGCTGCTGCCCCCACAGCCATGGGCTCCTCCCTGCTGAAGCCACTTGCCCAGGCTCTTTGGACTATTACCAGTGCAACAAGGTAAACTCAGCACCACTCATTTGCAGGACAGGACTTCTAGCAGCAGCAGACTGTATGCATTGCACCTGGCTCTTTCAGCCAGTAGTGACTTCCATATTGTCATGATGCATGTTTATGACATTTCTCTGCCTCTCAATTTTTCTGTTTATAACTACAAGCAGGGCACAGCGGTCTCTCCAATGCAGATCCCCCATGCACTTGCACTTTGTAAAAGAAAAAAATATAACGATTGTAACTAATGCTGCCTGATCACATGTGGTTGGTAAAGAAGAGCTCCTCAAACAATCCAATAGGATTTTGCTGGAGGATACCAAATAGGGACTATATAAGTCCTATAGGATTGTTTTCATTTAGGACTAGTGTTAAAAGTCATATAAAGAATCTTTGCCAAAAACCTAAACTAGATTGATGGTTTCTTCAGAGAAACTGACTTGGTGTGTAAATATTTTAGTAAGAAAAGTTTGTATGTATGTTACGGTATGAGTGTGCATGTGTGTGAGTGTGTGTGTGTGTGTGGAGGGGGGTGTGTGGTGTGTACAGTATATGTGGCTGGCAGCAGCAGCTCAGTTTCCATTCATCTTCCAATGGAAATTAACCTGTAAGTGTTAAATATTAAAACTTGTTTAGGGAAAGTAGAGTTTTTTTTATACCAATAATATGAACAAGGAAGGAATGTGATTGGAGTGAAAAGAACAACGCAAGTTAACACAGAAACATAGATATTGATGGCAAAAATGGACCACTTGGCCAACCAAGTCTGCCCATTTTCCTTACCTACTGTAACACTGCAGACCCCACTTGATCTCCAGCTTCACCGCCCCTTCCCTACCTCTATGGTTCCCATATGCCTATCCCTGGTATTCTTAAAATATGTTACTGTTTTTGCCCCCTCCTCCCCCTCCGTGAAAGGCTGTTCAAGGCATCCAACACTGTTTCAGTGAAGAAGTACTTCCTTATATCTCCCGAGTTCCCCCTTCAGTTTCATAGCATGTCCCCTTTTTCTTGAGCATCTATTTTTCTGACAAATGCTTCCCTCTTGAACCTTATTTATACCCATTAAGTATTTGAATGTTTCTATCATATCCCCCCTTCTTCCTTTTCTCCAGGGTGTAGATATTGAGATCCTTTAGCCTCCCAGACCCTGCACCATTTTAGTTGCCCTCCTCTGGATTGCCTCTACCTGTCTATGTCCTTCTGGAAATCTGGTCTTCAGAACTAGACACAGTACTCTAGATGAGGTCTCACCAGTGATCTATGTAGTGGTAACACCACCTCTCTCTCTCTTTCTGCTGGTGATACCACTCCCTATGCACCCTAGCATCCCACTAACTCACTGGAGCAGCTGCACGGGGGAGAGAACTGGATGTAACTGTCCACCTAGGGACAAATGACCTGGCTGAGAAAGGGATCAGAGCAGTGCAGGAACAGTTTGTGGAGTTAGGGAAGGGCCTTAGACAAGTATCATGCATGGTAACCTTCTCGGAGGTGCTGCCTGTCTATGGCATGAATGAGGCTAGGGTGCTACACACCATGGGATTCAATCAGTGGTTGAAAAACTGGTGCAAAGCTCAGGGATTTGGCTTCATTGGGGACTGGGGGTCCACCTGGAGTGATGCAGGCCTATACTGGCATGATGGTCTGCATCTGTCTAGGAGGGGAACCAGGATCCTATGTGATAGGTTTAAATGCTTCATTGGCAAGCATTTAAACTAGCCAAGGGGGGAGGCACTGGAAAAGGCAGGGGAATCCTAGCCCACCCCCCAAAAAAAAATCAGGATAGTAAGTGAAGTAAACACCAAGATAAAGATGTCGATAAGGAGAAGGGCTAGGGTAGATGGAGAAAATGACAAAGGCAATAAGGACAGGGATGGGGCAAAAAGGGGTACGGCCATCAAGAAATGGGAGGTAATGAATACTATGCCCATAGTCTGGGCAAGAAGCTCCCTGAACGTGTGGCCTTGATGGAAGAGGGATACCTGGATATCATAGCAGTCACAGAAATGTGGTACACAGAGAACAATGTCTGGGGTGTTTACATACCAGGGTACACAACCTACAGGAGAGACAGGGAGGGTAGAAGAGGGGGAGGAGTAGCTCTCTATGTAAGGGAAGGGATAAAAGCAACAGAACAAAAAAGTAAACAGGGAGGAGAGGAGGCACTGTGAGTCACCTTAGAGACTGGAAATGACACCACAATCCACACATGGGTTGTATACAGATCCCTTTGTCAGGGAGAGGGCATGGACAAGGATATGATAGAAGGCATCCTTAGGATGGCAGAGAAAGGGGAGATACTGTTGATGGGGGACATGAATATGCCAAATGTTAACTGGAGCACCTTTGCTGCAGCCACATCCAAGAGCAGGGCCATTCTCGAAGCCCTACAGGTGGCATGCCTTAGACAGCTAGTTTTGGAACCCACTCATGAGGGTGCAATCTTAGACCTCGTACTATCAAATGGGGACAGGGAAAGGATCTCAGATGTAGAAGTGGGTAGCCATCTGGGAACAAGTGACCACCAAACAGTGTGGTTCATGATAAACTCAGCTACAGAGTCAAGCCATACAAAAGTGAGGGTGCTGGACTTCAGGAGGGCTGACTTTGGCAAGATGAGAGAGTGCCTTAAAAAAGCACTAAAAAACAGGCTAGAAGGAGGGGTGGAGCAACAATGGGGAAACATCAAAACTGCCATCACAGAGGCAAAAAGCCTTTGTGTGAAGCAATAAACTAATCAGAATGAAAGAAAAAGCCACTATGGTTCTCAAAAGAGGTGCCGGGGAAGGTTGGGGAGAAAAATATAGCATTTAGGAAGTATGAGGAAACACAGAAGGAGCAGGACAGAGAACTGTGCCAGTTAAGGCAGAAGGAAACAGGGAGGGAAGTCAGAATAGCAAAGGCCCAAACCGAGGAAAAGATAGCAAACTCAGTTAAGAAGGGGGATAAAACCTTTTATAGGTACATCAGGGAGCGTAGAAAGACAAATGGAGGGATAGTGAGGCTGAATAGAAAGGACGGCGGGTGGGCAGAGAGGGATACTGAACGAATACTTCTGCTCAGTATTCAAAAAAGAGGAGGAGGGGGAGGTGCCTAATCCAATTAACAGAGGCACTCTGGATAGGGAAGGCGATCCCAGTCCTTTCACAGAAGAATGGGTTCTGAAAGAACTAAAACTGAAGGTGAACAAAGCAATGGGGCCTGATGGAATTCACCCCAGAATTCTAAAAGAATTAAGGGAAGAACTAGTGACACCACTGACTACCCTTTTTAACAAATCATGGGAGGATGGTGTGGTACCTGAGGACTGGAAGAAGGTGGATGTGATTCCCCTTCATAAAAGTGGGAGCAAGACAGAGGCAGGAAACTACAGACCTATCAGTTTGACCTCTGTGGTAGGGAAAGTGATGGAATTACTTCTGAATGAAAGATTTGTTGAGTACCTAGAGGAAAGTGGGGCACAGAACCCAAGGCAGCATGGATTCACAGCAGAAAGGTCATGGCAGATGAATCTAATTGATTTCTTATACTGGGTGACCAAAGTAGTAGACCAGGGAGAGGCTGCGGACATGGCCTACCTAGACTTTATCAAGGCGTTTGACACAGTCCCACACAAAAGATTAATAATCAAATTAACCAGCCTGGGAGTGGGTCCCAGAGTGATAGCCTGTGTAAAACATTGGCTGGACAACAGAACACAGAAGGTAATTGTAAATGGAGTCCACTCTGAAGAAAGAGGGGTTACTAGTGGGGTACCACAGTGTTCAGTACTGGGTCCAGTCCTTTTAATGTCTTTATAAGTGACATTGCAGAGGGACTGGAAGGAAAAGTATGCCTCTTTGCAGATGATACAAAGATCTGCAACAGGGTTGATACACAAGGAGGTGTGAAAAGGATGAGAAGGGACTTGGCTAGGTTGGAGGAATGGTCAAAAGTATGGCAGCTTGGATTCAATGCAAAGAAGTGCAAAATAATGCACCTGGGAAACAAAAAAGCCAGGGGAAGATTACACAATGTGGGGGGAGGTAGTAACAACAACAAAAATGGAAAGGGACTTGGGGCTAATCATATCAGATGACCTTAAGGTTAGCAAGCAATTTGAGAAGGCAATAGAGAGGGCTGGGGGGATACTGGGATGTATAGGGAGAGGCATCACCAGCAGAAAACATGAAGTTGTTATCCCTCTGTACAGACAGTTGGTGAGACCCCATCTGGATTACTGCCTCCAGTTCTAGAGACCCCATCTCTGCAAGGACATAGACAGGATGGAGGCAGTCCAGAAGAGGACAACTAAAATGGTGCGGGGTCTGCAAGAGAAACCATATGAGGAGAGACTAAAGGAGCTTTATATGTATATCCTTGAGGAAAGGAGGGAGAGGGGTGACATGATAGAAACTTTTAAGTACCTCAGTGAAATCAACAAAGTCCAAGAGGGTAGCATCGTTCAGCAAAAGAGATGTGCAAGAACAAGGGGACACAATTTGAAGACAGATGGGGGATGGCTCAGGGGCAATGTGAGGAAGTATTTTTTCACAGAGAGGGTGGTGGAGGCATGGAACAGCCTTCCTGAGGAGGATGTGGGGTCTAAAACTGTGGGGAGAATTCAAGAATGCATGGGACAGACATAAGGCAATTCTTGTGGGGGATAGGAAGAAATAGGCTGTTGGTTAACTAGGATCTGCAGCTTATCCTGTAGGTAGGGGTCATCAGATATGATTACTGCCAGGTTCCTTTCCTGTTTAGTAGTTAATACCCCCCCCCCCCATTATGTACTCTCCTCCTGGGTTTCAATGCCCCAAATGAGTGAATTTGCACTTCTTCACATTGAAACCCAGCTACTACACCCTTGACCACTCCTCCAGCTTTTTTAGATCTTTATTCATTCTTTCCACCCCCACCCCCACCCAGAGTGTCTAGCCTATTGCAGATTTTAGTGTGATCTGCAAAGAAACACACCTTCCCTTCTAGCCCCTCTGCAATGTCACTAATAAAGACATTAAAGAGGACAGGTCCCAGTACTGATCCCTGTGGCACCCCATTGGTCATCTTCCCTTCCTTGGAGTGAACTTCATTTACAACCACCCTCTGTCTACTAGTCTACTATCCCCCTACCAAATTCTCACCAAGTTTACCACCTTTGGACCCACTCCCAGGCTTTCTAGCTTGTTTATGAGTCTCCAATGTGGAACTGTGTTGACGGCCTTAGTGAAATCTAGGTAGGCCATATCCACCACTCCTCCCTGATCTAAATTCCTGGTCCCCCAGTCAAAGGAATCTATTAGATTTGCTTGACATGATCTCCCCCCCCAGGTGAATCCATGCTGCCTTGCATCTTGAAGGCACTGTATTCAAGATATTTCACTATCCTCTCCTTCAGTAGTGATTCCATTAATTTCCCCACCACTGAAGTCAGGCTCACTGGTCTATAATTGCCAGCCTTCTCTTTGCTCCCACGTTTGTGAAGTGGGACTACATCTGCCCTCCTCTAGTCCTCCTGAACCACTCCTTTCTCCAGTAAATGGTTGAACAGGGCTGTCAGAGCTGCAGCCTGCTCTTCCCAAAGCTCCCTCAATATCCCAGGATGCACCCCGTCTGGCCCTATTGGCTTGTCCACTTTCAGATTTGTGAGTTTCTTCAGGACTCTCTTCTGTAAATAGATTAGTGTCTAGCTCCCTTCCTTCAATGCTCCTGGCCCTTATGTGTGGACCCTCACCTTCCCCTTCCTTAGTGAACACTGAACAAAAGTATTTGTTCAAAATGTTTGCTTTTTCCTGGTCCCCCTCCACGCACTCCCCTTCTTCCCTCCTAAGCCTTATTATCTCTTCCCTGATCTTTCTCTTTTCACTTACATACATGAAAAATACCTTGTTCCCTTCTGCACTGCCTGGGCAACTTCCTTCTCTGTTTGTGCGTTTGTGCCCCTAACTGCATTCCCTGCCTCCCTCTGTTTCTCCTGATACACCTCTACATCCTCCTCTCTTTGTGTCTCCTTATACCTCCTGAATTCTAACTTTTTTGCCCTTACATTCCTGGCCACCTACTAGTGTGACACAGAGGTTTGCTGCCATTTCTATCCCTTCTTTTAGATTCATCCACTGTTCCTCCACTCCGCCAAGTCCCCCTGCTAGGGTATCCCTGAGGCATTCACCCATTTTTTTTAAATCAGCCCTCCAGATGTCCAGGACCCTTGTCTTTGGGTGGTTCGACTTTGCAGCAGTACTTACATTGAACCACACCATACGGTGATCACAGATACCCAGGTGGCAACCCATTGTGACATCTACAACACTGTCCCCATTGGTGAAAGTATTGCCACCTCACATGTTGGCTCTTTCACTAGTTGCCTGAGGAACATCCCCTGCAGGGAGTCTAGGATGTCCCTGCTCCTAGCTGAAACTGCAGCTGGGATGCTGCAATCTATATCTGGCAGATTGAAGTTTCCCACAAGCAGCACCTCTCCCTTGTTTGGTGTCTTTTGGATTGCTTCCACCAGAACCTTATCAACCCCCGAATGCTGGAGGTCTGTAGATCACACTGCAAATAGAGACTCTCTTCCATGTTTCTAGGGTGACCCACAGTACCTCTGCCCCTCCTTGATTTCCCTGTATCTCAGTAGCCTTTATGCTGTCCACCACATAAAGAGCCTCTCCTCCCCCATTCTTTCCCATCCTGTCCTTTCTGAACCTGTATTGCTATATCCTAGTCATGGGTCTCAGTGCACCATGTCTCGGTAATGGCAACAATGTCCAGGTCAGCCTCTGCCATGATGGCCTCTAGGTATGGGGTTTTGTTTCCCAGACTTCAAGCATTTGCACATATGACCTTCAAGCATGTGTTACCACCCTGTTTGTCAACCTCCTCTTTTCTTGTCAATGTAACATTTAAGAAGCTCATTGAGGACTGTGGTTCCCTTCCCAGATGGATGCAGGCCATCTCCGTGCATAGGCCTCTATCCCTCTAGGTTGGACCTCAGTCCCCAATATAGCTGAAGCCCTCCTCTCTGCACCATTTCTTCAACCATGTGTAGAAGCTCCTGTTATGGATTTCCCTATCCTTCCCCCTATCATAGGCAGGTAGCACCTCAGAAAAGGTCACTGAGCATGCTACTTACTAATGACCCCTCCCCCACTCCCTGAACTCATCCTGCAATATCCAAACCTCATTCCTAGAATAGTCATTGGTCTGCAGGCAGACAATGACATCCAACTCTGCCTCCAGTCCTGCTGACATAGCGACCCTCAAGATCTGTTTCCCATCTCTCTGAGTAGTGGCCCCAGGTATGCACCTAACATCCCTCTCCTTCTCCCTTCCTGTCACTAAATCTGTCTCCCTAACAATGGAGTCCACAACCAGAAGTCGATTACTCATCCTCTCGGGTCCTCTTCCACCCTCCTTGGGGTCTTCATGCAAACATACATATGAAGAAGCCAGCAGAAGAAGGCCATTTGGTCTATCTAATCTGCTCAAATTGCAGGGTCCACAGCTTGAGCTACTGTCCCTGCCCACACCTCCCACTCTCCCTACCCATGATCCTTACTTTCCCCCTTTGCCTATCCCAGCCTCTCTTAAAGCTGCCCACTCTCTTCAATGAGATGATCTCTTCTGGCAGTGCATGCCAAGTGTCCATCACCCTCTCTATGAAGAAGTGTTTCCTGACCTCCCTCCTAAACCTCCCACCCTCCAGCCTAAGACTGTGCCCCCTAGTGCTATGGTTGCCACTCAGCTTAAAGAGACTCTCCTTATCAACCTTTATATATCCCTTTCAAGTGCTTGAAGGTCCCAAACATGTCCCCTCTCTCTCTCCTGTCTTCCATGGAGTCCATGTTCAGTGCCCTCAACCTCTCCTCATATGCCTTACCCTGCTGATCCACTGTCATCTTTGTAGCCCTCCTCTGGATCTACTCCAGCAGGTTAATGTCCTTTTTGAGATTTGGGCACCAGTACTGAACTCCATACTCTAGATGCTGCCTTACCAGTGATCTGTACAAGGGCTGCATAATCTCCTCACTCCTACTACTGATCCCCCTAGATATGCATGCCAGCATCTTGTTTGCCTTTACTTGCTGCTTTCTTGAACTGCATGGAATGCTTCAGGTCACTAGTGATCATCACTCCCAGGTCCTTCTCCTCCTTTGATGCAGATACTCGGACTCCACCCACGTAGTACTCTGTCCTGGAATTCGTGGCTCCAATATGCATAACTTTGCATTTCTTGGCATTGAAACTAAGCTGCCAGATACTGGACCACCTTCCCAGCTTTTCCAGATCTTCCTGTAGGTCTTGTATCCCTTCAGCTGTGTCCGTTCTCCTGCAGAGCTTGGTATCATCTGTGAATAGGCACATTTTGCCCTTAATGCTATCCCCAATGTCACTGATGAAGACATTAAACAACACTGGCCCCAGCACAGAGCCCTATGGGACCCCACTGGTTACCTCTCTGGTACCAGATAACTCTCCCCCCACAAACACCCTCTGGGTTCTGTTCCTCTGCCAGTTTTCTACCCACCTGGTCATCTTTTCCCCAACCCCAAGATCCACCAACTTCCTGATCAACCTTTTTTGCTGTGCAGAGTCAAAGACCTTGCTGAAATCAAGATAGAGGATGTCTACTGCTTGGCCCCTGTCTACTGTCTTAGTGACACAGTCAAAGAAGTCAATCAGATTTGTTTGACACGCTCCCCCCCCCATGAACCCATGCTACCTCACATCCTGAGGACCCTGCTCCTCTAGATATTCCACCAGCCTTTCCTTTAGTATGGAGGTCAGATGACTGGTCTGTAATTCCCTGGGTCATCGTTAGGACCGCTTTTGTGGAGGGGCACTACATGTGTTGTTCTCCAGTCCTGCGGTACCATGCCTGACTCTAGTGAACTATTAAATAGGTCTGACAGTGGACCTTCCACCTTCTCCATCCAGACCTCTTCCATCACTGAGGGGAAGGGAGGTTCATTGACCTCCTCCTCTAGGAGTCATTGGGCCTGCACACCAGCTGCCCCTCCCCAGTAGTTTAAGTGTAGTGGTTATGTGTTCCCCTAGTTTGTCTCTGAGCACCCTCAAACCCTCCCTACTGAGGTGTAGCCTGTCTGATGAAAAGAGTGCTTTGTTTGACCAGTTCTCCGCCCAGTTCCCAATACAGATACACATCTCCTCCCTGCACCATTTCCTCAGCTAGTCATTCAAATCCTCTATTCTTCTTTTCCTGGCTATGCTGACTCTTGGTACTGGTACCACCTCTGAGAAGGCTAGAGAACTTCCTTCCTCCCTGCAGATTTTCCCTAATTCCCTGAACCTACTTTGCACTACCTGAACCTCCTCCCCAGCTAGGTCGTTGGTTCCAAAATGTATAACTAAATTAGGTTTTCCTCCAACCTCCATTACTATTTCCATTATTCTTGGGCCCACCTTCCCTGCTGTCATCCCTGGCATACAAACCACCCTCCTGCTTGCATTTGTGTCCCCTTTCCTTCCCCAGTGAATACCCCTAATTATGGAGTCCCCTATGATTGCTACCCTTCCATCCCCTGCATCTGTGCTCCCCATCCTTCCTTTCTTACTTTCTGTACTAGCTGCTTACCCACCTAACTGCTCCCTTTGCACCCTGATGAACTTATCTCCACATCCACAATTTATCCCCTTAACAGTTTTTCCATCTCCCACTCTACCCCTCCCCTGCTGACTGTCTGTACCTGCTTTCAATCTTCCCTTTGCTCTTCCTTTCCTTTTCTCTCCCTCCCCCGTTCTCCACTCTGTTTTGCCTGCCTCTTCTTCCCTGCCCACCCTGATTAGTTCCCTCTCCTCTCCCCTGTGTGCCTATTCTCAGCCCTGGCTCAACCTGACCTCCTACTGGCTCAACCTGACCTCCTACCTCACGCCCTGCTGCCCCCTCCCTCCTTCCAGATAGTGGTGCAAATCTATTCAATAAAGGCACCCCTTTAGAATTTCCCACCCCTGATGCAACTCTCACATTCCCATCCCTTTCCCTTACCACTTGCCATTACTCCACCCTGGGCTCCCTAGTCCTCTGAGGAAGAGATACTCCTGTATACTGGGCACTACTCCCCAATCCCATCCCCTGTCTGATGCCCTCACTCCCCTGTGCATCACTCCTCTGCCTTTCCCTTCACTGCTCTGCTCCTCTGACTTCCCACATCATCCTCCCCAGCTCCTGTCTGAGCAGCCTTATTTCAGTGATTAATGGAGGACCACCATATTCCTTCTTGTCACTACTGTGGGTACCTCTATGAGACAGTCCTGCTCTGTCAGAGTGGCGTAGAAGTTGTATAATTGTACCATGTGGGGAATGTGCCTCTGACTCACTACCCTCACCCTTCCTGAGCCCACTGTAGTCCAGCCGCTCCTCCTCCTTGGCATCCTTTGAGACCACGGCAGCAGACTTATCAGTCCCTGGGTGGGGGAGAAGGTACCCTGAATCTTAGCCAACTTAGCATGGAGTCTAGTAATCTCACCCCTCAGGCCAGAGAGTAAGAATTAAAACTAGAGCTAGTGAAGTGTTCTTTAGCTGCCCTGCCCCCATGAAACTATGGAACTCCATTCCTCCTGGGGTCTCCACTACTAAGGACCCCACACTCCCCAGTCACTGTGGTGGGTGCCTCCATGGACAGTTACACCCTGCCAGAGTGATGTAAGAGTTTTGTAGTGGTACCATGTGAGGGGATCTGCCTCTGACTCACCACCATCACCCTTCCCGAGCAAGTTAGAAAATTGCAAAGAAAAAAAAGTTAAATGACTGATACACTGGTGTCTATGGGGGTTTGTGTGGATAAAGAAATCATTGGTGAAGTGTTATAAATGTACAGTATGTGTGCAAATAAAACATTTTGGATTACAGGAGCAGGCTATATATACTAGATATATTGTTTTAAGTATAAATTTAATTTACAATAATTAATTTTTTAATGTAGCAAACATAAAATCATAGAATTTGTTGGCAGAAAAGAACCAGTAGGCCCATCTACTGTGCTCTATTTTCCCCTGCCTATTACTATACCTATTTGGTCACTGGTGTCCCTTTCTCTGCAAATTTCATTTAGCTTTTGTTTATCAGGTAGGCACACTAGTCAATTGAAGGCCTGTTTTCAGGTGTGACCCGGGAGATTACAATCAAGAAAACAGTATATATTAAGACATACATTGGCAAGAAAGTATATAGTTTGCAGTGCCAACTGTTACAATTACATCACATGAGACATACATAGTTCCACAGTACATTCTGTATGCTAGGGAGGGAGAAGAAAGGTTGATTCTGTGACAATGTGTTCATAATGAAAACCATACAGTAATGCATTTCATATAGAGAGACATAAAACATCAGGGAGATGATAAAGAGTAATATTAATAGTAATTACTTCAGTGAGGTGCTGTTTAGAAGCTGTTAAGTCAGCAAAGTTCCACTTAGAAAGAGTGCAAGTAGGAAGATGCTCAAGGGTCATGACAGGAGCAGAGTGCCTGGCTAAGGAGATGTTCACGATATTTAATACAGAAGGAATGACTTGAGGGGCATCACCGAATTTCAGAAGGAATGGAGTTCCATAGTTTGGGGGCAGAATAGGCAAAGGACACTTCACCAGCTCTAGTTTAATTCTAGGGACAGTGAGCAGGGAATTTTCAGTAGGTTTCAGGAAGTAGTCATTTTCAATGAACTGAAGAGAATAGGCAAGGGATCAGGGCTTCCAATTTATTAATATGTTAAAGATGGCCCTCTATAATTGTATTTGTGCAGAAGCAATGGGGGAACCAACCCAGCTTGCCGTAGAGAGAGCAGTGGTTAATGAGTCTAGGTGACTTCAATGTAAAGTGACAGATATTATTTTAGGTGACATCCCATTTGTGTAGGGTGGTTTTTGAGGCTGAGGAGTACACTGGGGCTCCATAGAGAAGACTAGGAAGTAGCGTTCTTCTGGTGATGGCAAGGCATGCCTGTGGAGTCAGGTCTTGGATTACTTTATGTGAGATAACATGCATGAAGCTCTCAGGTTTGTAGACACCCATAACACGTGACATGTAATCAAGAGCGGGATCAATTATCATCTTGGTATGCTACAGATGGAGAGATGGGGCAGGCTCTGAGTTTGGAGGATGTGCCAAAGAGCATAGATCGAGTTTTTGTGGTATTAAGAATTAGTTTGTTTAGTGATAGCCAGATGTGCACAGATGTAGGTCCTCTGCCAGGCATTGATTCATCTGATCAATATTCTTAGAGCTAGTATAGAGGACCAGATTGTCAGCATACAGTATGGCTGAGGAGTGGGTTAGACTATGTGTAATAGTGTTAATGTGCAAGGCAAACAGCAGTGGGCCAAGTATGGAGCCTTGGGAAACCCCCTTTAGGGAAGATGCAGGTTCCTCGAGCTCTGTCTGTCAAATAGTTATGAAATCAGGGGAGAGCAGTTTGTGAGATGCCCAGGTTCACAAGTTTACCAGTGAGCAAGCTATGATTGACAAGGTCAAAGGCTTTCATCAGATCAATAAAAACACCACCTGTGAGGTTACCAGTATCCATGGCAAAGTAAATGCTATTTGTAAGGGTGAGAAGGGCAGTGGTGGTGCTGTGCCTTCTACAGAATCCATGCTGAGTATGGAATACTAGGTTATGAGCAGAGAGGTAACTTGTAAGTTGCAACATCACTACTTTCTCCAATATTTTGTTTGGGACAGGTAGAATAGCAATGGACCTATAGTTGTTTAGGATTTTGTGGTCTCCCTTCTTAAAAATGGAAACAACCCATTACATTTTCCACGCATCAGGCACTATTCCTCTGGAGAGGGACAGGTTAATTAATTTAGCTACAGGAGAGGGTAATTCTTCAGTGACAATTTTTAGCAGTATGGGTTAAATATCTTCTAGACCCACAAATTAGGAGTCTGAAATCTGCATAAGGAGTTTATGGACCTGTGAGAGACTACCTTGTTTGAAGTAGAAGGGAGGTTGAGACTGGGTCTGTGCTGACCCAGTGCAAATTCTGGCTTGTAGGGTAGTAGGGGGGCTATCAGAGTAGCTGCTCACATATAAGGAGAGATCTGAAAAATGTGAGTTAACAGCATTTGCTATTGTTTTTATTTATTTATTTAGTTATTTGAAATCTAGGAGTTACAACCTTTCAGCTAAAGCTCATTTGCATAGGTTCTGTGTCAATAGGAAGACAAACATATGGAAGACATGAGCAGTACACGAGTAAAATTCAGATGACATACCCAGTGGGGGTGAAACACAGCATTTCAAATAAGGTACATAAAGTTGCAATTACAAGATTGTACAGGAAGCCAGCAAGGACTACCCTTGTCAATCAAAGGTGAGGGAAGGGAGTAAAGATACAAAGCAGAGACAACTGGGGGTAAGAGGGGGGTATCCATGGAAAGTTGTGGAATGGGGGAGTGGATAGGCAAGAGGAGAGGGGAGGCGTAGGATGATGTAGGAAGGGATGGGGTTGGAAGGGGGAAGAAAAGAATTAGGGGACAGACTTCAGGGGTGAGATAGGGGAGAGGAGGGGGTAGCAGGTATCAGGGGGAGGGTGGGGAGAAAGGACGGGTGTAAGTGCAGTAATCCAGGGATGAGTAGAAGTGCTTTAATCAGAGGGGCGAGCAGGGGGTAGTGAGAGGGACAGGTTTTGGAAAGCAGAAGCAGGACATGTGATTAATGAGGCAGGTTCATAAAAGGGCCCAATCTTGGGTTCAGAGATGAGCTCAGTTGGCAGGGAGTTTAACCAGAGTGGCACTCTATAGCCAAAGGCTCTCTGGCCTTGCATGGGGCGATGCAAAGGAACCTTGAATAAATTGTTATTTGAGGCTCATGCCATTGTCATGCTATTATGGCAGTGCATCCCATTTAGTAATGTATCAGGGGATGAGTGACTACCTTGCTGGCCAAGCATCTTTTTGATTTTTTGCTAGAATAGCCTGGTGCTTTGGGCAGTAGCACTAAAAAGCATTTTACAGTGATTGCCTTTGTATTTTTTGACTTCCCTCTTGCATATGTTATGCGGCTCTCTATAAGCAGACCAGTCCAGGGGCCAGAGGATAAGAAGGCCTTAAAGGCCTATGATCTTTTATCGTGTTCTATACATTTTGTCAGCAGCTTATGATCCAGCCATTTTGTTAGAGGGGCATGCATCTTCCTCTTGGTAAATTTCCTGAATTTATCTTGCTTGTTGGTTAACACTGTGGTGATACATTAAACCTAATTCTTACTGAATGAGATCTCATTAAATATTCTGTACAAGAGATAAACTCAGATTCTTCTAATTGGCATTAATCTGGTCACCAAATGTAAAAGATATAGGTTTCTCTTTTTCCTAGTTTACAAGACAACGGAGTATAGACAATTGAAAAATGAAACCAAGAGGTGTTAAGGTAAAAATGTGTTCAGTCTGAGGAGCAGACTTGTGAGAAAAATGTTTTCCATTTCGTGATGGGACATCAAATTGAAATGAGCCAAGTAAGCTTGGCACTATTTACTAGAAAGTTCTGGTCAGAGCCAATACGGCTGTAAAAGGTTGTTATTGATGGCGCGGAAATTATTATCATAGAAAAATTTACTTTTACAGTATCACTACCGTCTTAGTAGGTTAAGATAAACGAACATAGGCATTGATTTTATAGATAACATACACCTCAAACTAAAGAAGTCTTGCATGTGGGCTTCCAAGATCCCACAGAATGGTGAGCTGATAGGCACAATAGAAAGCGGTAGGGGGGGAGCAAAATTGAAGAAACATCTCACAGAATACCAAACTGATAAGCACTGGAGAAATGTCACATTTCCACAAAATAAATGTTCCTGTATAATACATTGATCTCTTTAGATAGATCTGACAGTGTGAGATGCCATTTCTCTGGTTCTTATTAGTTTGCTCATTCTGTCTAATGTTGTTTCAGTTGTGCTTCCACGCTTTCTGTGGTGCCTAGCAGCTTGGCATTCTATGGGATCTTGGAAGCCCTCATGCAAGACTTCTTTAGTTTGAGGTACACAGTATCTATAAAACAATGCACTTGTTTGGTTGTCACCCTACAAAGACTGCAGTGATACTGTAACAGTAAATATTTCCATAATAATTTCCATAATCAATAACATCATTTTGCAGCTGTATTGGCTCTGACCAGAGTTTGTTATAGTATATGTTACACTGTCAGGTACAGGCTGATCACTAAAGATGTTGCAAAATTAAAATTTTGCCTCAAAATGCACAATTTTGCCAAATTTCCCCCAGATTTTGCCAAATTTCAGCCAAATTTCCCATTTTCTTGGGCTAAATATTACATTTCACGGGCAAAATTTCACATTTGGCCCACGGAAGTTCACATTTTGCACCCACAAAATATTTCACAAAATGCTCGAATTTCGCGAAATAGTTTGCGGAATGAAAATTTCTAATTTCGCACATCTCTACTGATTACCATGATGCATGAATTGTTCGTTTCAGCATTCCATTATCTAGCACTCCTGAATGACTAGAATGATACATTCCACTTCTGAACTAGCTTTCTTCTTAAACAGTTGGTGAAGCATTTTATTAAAACCTTCCCTCTCAATGAGGAAAACATTCATAAGCTACATTTCAAACAGTATAATAACTATAAGGAGTTAGATTAGCAGTCAGTTAATCACCCATTACGGGCAATGTGGCTCAGCAGTGCCTTATGCTATATTATGCCCCTGATTAACAGACTGCTAATCTGACCCCTGGTCCTACCTTATTGCTTAATCCTCCAAGTCTAGCTGTGACAGGAATCCTTTTTCTAACAATTACTTTAAAAGGCTCAGCACTACTTTTTTATTGCCCTTGACCTATACACCACCACTCTCCCTGTTCCCAACAAAGACAGAAAGGGCTTGTGACAACATTATTATTGTAAAATAATATCAGTAAACAATAATATTCTGCAAAACAAATCAAATGATATACCATAGCAATATAAATTCACTGTTCTGCTTTTTATTGTCTGTGTTTTGTGAAGTTTTGTGAAGGTTGTTCTCCCATGTCGTGTTCAATGCTACCACTGCCACTGGCTCCATCCTTCAGTGCTGTGGTGCTGCTACCCTCATTGGTCATTTGTTTTTGCTGAAAAAAAGATAAAATCATACTTTAGTATTCAAGACTAAAGTGACAGACTTTGTTACTCATCATCAAGAAATTGTAGTTTTATTTGTAGTTGTAATCCATTTTAACACTGTATGAAGAAACACCTTCCAGATAATTACATTTTTCCAACAACCTTTTCATCACAACAACAATATCTAAAATAAAGCAGGAACAGCCCACCACTATCCAATTACAATAGAGTATCATGCCCATCAACAACAGTGTGCAGGCCATATGTCAAAGTCAAATACGTCACCCAGAAAAGGTTTGCTTTCAAGTATGTGAATCCACATTACACCCCCTTTGCAGAATACACTGCTGTGCTACTGCAGTTCCACATAGTTGCAGTTTATGGTGGTTAGACCAAACCCATAACAGGTACAGGCAGCAATATCTTTCATGTTGTACCCTGTTAAACCTTACCACATTTGTGCTACCAGAGTACACTTCCGAACTCATGTTGCTAACTATGCCAGTGCCCATGGTAACTCAAAAAATAAAGTTTATCAGTGAAAAATAGAAAAGAAAATATTAAAATTAAGCTAGAATGAAATATTTATTATTTGCTAAGAATAATAAAAATATAAAAAGAAAACATCACATTTATTAGTTTCAGTTTCCTCCACCTGCTGGGGCTTCCAGGAGTGTCTGGTACTGATGGTGTCTACAGCCCCATCAAGCACCTCTTTCTCCTCTGGATCTCTTATCTGCAGGTCCTCTCATTTACTGTATGTTTCAGCTGTTTCACATTCAGGACTGGCCACCTTTCTCAACAATATACTTCCCAGTCCCCATCCAGATTTTGTCATGATCATTTATGGAGGCTTTCTCTAGGCCAAAGAGACTGTCAACACTTTTGTCACCTCAGTGACCAGAAGGCTTATATCTGCCTGCCTGAAATGTTTTGCAAGTTTCCCTGCTGTTGGTGCTGGTGAGGTTGTTTTCTCACATTTTTGCTTTTCTGCTGCTGACTACCACTATCAGTCATTTCTACAAAAAAAGACAGGCAAAAGTCCAATATAGTTGAATAAATGTATTTTCTACTGCTCTTTGGCTCAGCTTAGACTGTCACTGTTTATTACTGTCCTGTCTCCCTCCATTTTCACAGCCAAAGTGAAACTGTGAGAAAAATGTGCATAAATCTGGGAATTATTTTCCCAGGTTTGTATGTTTTTCTGCTGGTTACTAGACTGTACTATGAATGGTAGAATATAATTCTGGTGATTGAATTAGATGTCACTGAAGAACAGTGGAACATAAATTCATGGTTTACAAAAAAATGTACAATTTACATTGAGAATTGTGATAGAAACTGTGGAAATTGTTTGTTCCATGGTTCCGCCATTTGAACATGGGAAAAATAAGTTAAAAATCTGTGATTCTTTAAACATTTTATTTTTTGGTTTCATCTACTGTTGTTTATACTTCTTCTTTGTAGGCCTGTACCACCCAACAACAAGGACCATCCCAGAAAAGTCACCAGGCAGCTCGTGGACTTATCGGGCAGTATATGTCCCTGTCTGCCAAAATGGCCTACCCCTCCCCATGCTGGGTAGTCAGCACAGCAGGTAAACAACTGATGCACAAGGATTCAGTTCCAGGGTGAGCCGCCACATTGCCACTGCGGGGCCTGTGGAGGGTCAGCCCTTCAGGCACCCAGCCTGCAGTTTTTCAACATTTTCTCCTAATGCATCTCTGAGATGCCAGCCTGTGGAAGTGACTGAAGCGTGCATGTCATCCACCACCATATCACCCCCAATTGAGCTACTCCAGATTACGCTGCCACCTGTGGTCATCAAAGTTACAGTCAAGCACTGGAGCAGGAAGCCCTTCTCCCCAGATGAGGAAAGTGCCCAGTAGGATGCTTGATCCTCCTTACTCACCCAAGCCAGGCCCAATGACTCTGACTTCAATGATAAGCAGCATATACAGGTTATAGAACATATTCAGCAAGTGCCTGCATACAGCATATTGGTTAACGTATAAAACTACCACCAGTATCAGAGTTTACTCACATGTCGGGGTTGTGTGATGTCATCCCACAACATTCATGTTATTTACAGTTATTTGCTACTTCTTTTATGTGTGTTTCTAAAACAATTTGCATTTTTGGTCTCTGTCTGTCTCTTTTCAGACATATCGCTATTGATGATCCTGCTGATGCTGCCATGACGATGTACTGAGAGCCTTGCATATGTCATATCCATTACAAGTGTGAAGTGTCATGTCCAGTTTTATACAACTTTTTCTTTTGCATGGTAGAGGTCTTTCATCCAAGTTTGCATTTTGGATTTTGTAGTATAGTAAGGCTTATGGAAGGGATATAGTGGTTGTGGGTGGACACATTTAGTTTGGTGTATGTTTGTAAAACAATTGTTTTTTTTTGGTCTCTCTCTCTCTCTCTCTCTCTTCATGGGTGTATCATTATTGCCTCCCACCACCACAACTGGTTTTACTGCTGCACTAAAGGACAACACAAGAAAGAACTGGCAGCCACATTGCTCCTGCTGGTTCACATGCACGTGCCTCCGCCGCAACTATTGTTGCTGCTGCTGTATCAAAAAACAACTCAAAAAGAGGACTGCTATCCACTCTGCTGCTGGTCTGCTCACCAAGCACATGCTCATTCATTGATAGCTCAGTGGGCTGCTAGCCGTGGAGGAGAACGGAGGGCTGTGCCAGTGGCCTGCACCATTTCTGGATGGGGGGAGCGAGGTGGGACACTACTTGCCCAGTGGGGTGGGGTGGGGTGGTGGCATTGCCACTTCTTAACTTGACAACTACTACTGTACACCACTAGACCACCAGGGAGTAAGGACTTGGGACTCAGGGAAGAATTGAAATTTGGAAATTGGCACTCTACTGGTGGCAAGCTAGCAGCCAGGCAGGCACTGACTTGGGTTGGGAATAAGTTTTAAAAAATAATTCTGTATTTTATTTTATCCATATGGGGTTTGGGATCGGTATTTTATTTTATCCATATGGGGACTGGGATCGGGGTTCGGGGACATGGATAGACTAGGGAGTGGGGTCCATTACCACTAGATCACCAAGGAGTATATTTTACTAAATATGGGGATATGGATGGGGGGTTACTACAAGCATGTATGAGAATCTGGGGGTGACTGGGTTGGGGAAGGCCCACTAGCTACCAGGGTTTTTTTTCCTTTTTAAATACACGTAGGATTGTGTTTTTTAGTATTTCATTGGGAACAGGGACAGTGATTCAGGGCAGGTAGAATTTCCACGAAAGTTTGACTTTTGCCTTAATTCTGCCCTCAAACATATTTTTTCACCTACCTCTTTCCACTACCCCTTCTGTGAAGAAATATTTCTTCACATCTCTCCTGAACCTACTTCCCCTCCAGCTTCGTATTATGACCACTTGTTCTAGACCACCCTTTCTTATGAAAAATACCTCCCACCTGTACCTTATTCACTCCTGTGAGGTAGTAGTTAATAGTCTCAATCATATCTCCCCTCTTGCTCCTCCCCTCCAGAGTGTACATGTTTAGTTCCTTTAGCCTTTTCTTGTAGGGCTTTTGAGCAGATTCTGTACCATCTTTTCAGCCCTCCTTTAGACCTCTTGTACTCCATCTATGTATTTCATGAGATGTTGTCTTCAAAACTGCACACAGTAGTCCAGGTGGGGTCTTAACAATGATCAATATAGGAGAACACCACATCCCTCTTCCTGCTGGTGATACCCTTACATATACACCCATACATGTGATAATATAAAACTGTGTGAGAGGGAGATTTTGTGAAGTTAGGAGGGAGATTGGCCTTTTAAGAGGGAGAATGTGTAAACGCACCGAGTTGGCCATTAAGTAATGGAAAATGTATTTAATATATAAAACATTAAGTAAACTAACAGTAACTAAGTTAAACAGCAGTTAAAGTATGTGTATTGCTGTCTTCTTTTAAAAGCTGATACACTAAACAAAAAGAAACTTTCTTATCTTCAGAAGCTTGACTAAAAACAATAGGTATTGTTATATTTCAGTTGCTTTTGGATTCAAATAATAAAAGGAATTAAAGCTGTGTTTAAAGAGACAGCCCAAAGAGGTGATTGTGCTATTTGTTTTTAATATAAGTATTTATTGTGGTTATAAAGGTTAGTAATGTAAATATAACACTCCAGGATAAGGCATTTTTTCTGATAAACTAACATTGATGAATTTATAAGACTGGCTGTTTGATCTGCTTGAATAAAACAAAAAAGAAATGGCAAACAGTTTTGTCAGCCTGGAGAGGAGCGTTACCTTGTTCGGCAGGCGGGAGGCAAGTAGAGCACGTCCGGCAAGAAGATCTGCCAGAGCTGCCACAGGGCAAGAAGCTCGGTCAGGGGCTGGATGCTTGTTTTGGGAGGTGGGTGGCCAGTAGAGCACAGGGAGCAAGGAGATCCACCGGAGCTGCATTAGGGCGAGAAGCCCAGTCAGGGGCTCGATAAAGCACATCATTAAATGTATGAACCGCAAATGCAGACTTTTTTTTGACCGTGTAAAGTGGGAGATTTGCTTTCCCGTGCAGGGGGGGTTGGAGTTCATTTAAAAAAACGGGACTCTCCCGGCCAAAACGGGAGACATCACATGTATGTACACCCCAGCATCCCACTAGCTCTCCCAATCACTTTGTTGCATTGTCTGGACACCTTCAGGTCATCTGATATGATTACCCCCAGGTTCCTTTCCTGATTGGTTGTTGCGAGTATCTCTCCCCCATTTTGTATTCCACATCCAAGTTTCTGTAACCCAAGTGCATTATTTTGCACTTTTTTTGCATTAAACCTCATCTGCTAAACTTTTAATCTCTCCTCCAGCTGTTTTAAATCTCTTACCATTCTTTGCATCCCCCAGAGTGCCCACTCTGTTGCAGATCTTGCTGTCATCCACAAAGAGGCAGACCTTTCCTTCCAGGTCCTCTGCTATGTTGCTAATGGAGATATTAAAAAGGAAAAGCCCTAGTACTGACTCCTGAGGTTCACCATTGGTCACTCTTTCCTCCTTAAAGTGAACTCCATGCACAACCACCCTCTGCCTCCTATCCCATAACCAGTTTTGTATCCCAGTTACCACCTTATTGTCCACCCCCATGCTAACCAACTTGTTTACCAGCCTCCTATGTGGAACAGTGTCAAAGGCCTTGCTGAAGTCCAGGTAGGCCATGTCCAACACACCTCCCTGATCCAACACCTTGTTTACCCATTTGTTTGGCACGACCTTCCCTCTGTGAAGCCATGAGTGTTGTGTCCTGCAGTTCATTGGATTCCAGGTATTCCATGATCCTTTCCTTTAATAGTATTGCCATTAATTCCCATACCACCAAAGTCAGGCTGACAGGCCTATCATTTCTCCTTGATACCACTTTTGTGAAGTGGGATTATGCCCGGTCATCTCCAGTCCTCCAGGACCACACTGGTCTCCAGTGAGTTTTGATCAGAAACACTTAAAACTGCAACAAATTCAGGTAATACTATAGTAAAAGAATAGATTTGTGGGAATTTAGATGGGTTTCTATCAGTATGGGAGGACAAACCCTTGAAGGTGACACAGCACTTGCAGATCCCTGATTTTCTGGCATCTACGTTAAAGAAATTATTCAAATGGAAAGTGCAGAAAGGCCAATTTATGTCTTTAACCAAGAAGCAGCTACAGTATATGTGGCAGTGTTAAACACAACAGGTCCACATGAACTAGATTTTAAGTACTGTAGACTGAGAAATAAAGTCTTATTATCAATCAATTGATGAGTAAGATAATTCCTGTTAAAACGTGTGACATATTATGGTTAAGTTTTCATGGAAGAATAATTATTAGCAGAAATAATAAACACAAAATGCTAGAAGAAAGAACATGTCTTTATCCAGAATGTGGTACCAAAATTGAAACTATGGAGCACTTTTTGTTAGAATGCCATTTTGTAAAGAATGTATGGAGATTTTTAACCAATAGATGGCATCTTCCTGGCTGGAGAGACTCACCTATGCGTGCCTTGTTCAGTGGCCTTTCCAAATAATTTAAGAAAGTATAATAATGGCATATTGTCATTGGTTTTCACCTGTTTAAAGTTTTATTTGTGTCTGGCAAGATGCAGATTAGCACTTCAGCAACAATGTTTGACATATACAGTATTTCTATTGGAAAGTTAAATGAAAAAGACAGTAAGGGGTTACAGTGCCTTCAGAAAGTATTCAACCCCCTTGGATTTTGTCACATTTTGTTGTGTTACTACCAGAATTTTTAATGCATTGAAATTTGTTTCCCCCTTGATTCACATAGCATACTCAACAATTTAAAGGGGCAAAAATATTTTTATTGTGTAACAAAAATGTATGAAACATTAAAAACTGAAATATCTTGTTTACTTAAGTATTCACCCCCCGAGTCAATACTATGTAGAAACGCCTTTGGCAGCAATTACAGCTTTGAGTCTTCTTGGGTATGTCTGTATCAGCTTTACACATCTGGATTTGGGGATTTTCGCCCATTCTTCCTTGTAGATTTGCTCAAGCTCTGTCAAGTTGGATTGGGAGCGTTGGTGAACCACAATCTTTAAGTCTTTTCACAGATTCTCAATGGGATTCAAGTCTGGGCTTTGGCTGGGCCACTCAAGGACATTCACCTTCTTGTTCTGAAGCCACTCCAGTGTTGCTTTGGCTGTATGCTTGGGGTCGTTGTCCTGTTGGAACGTAAATCTTCACCCCAGTCCAAGGTCTATTGCAGACTGATGCAGGTTCTCCTCAAGGATGTGCCTGTATTTGGCTCCATTCATTGTTCCCTCTATCCTGACAAGTGCCCCAGTCCCTGCCGCTGAAAAGCATTCCCATAACATGATGCTACCACCACCATGCTTCATGGTAGGGATGGTGTTACACGGGTGTTGAGCTGTGTTAGGTTTGCACCAGGCATAGCGCTTTGCATTCAGGCCAAAGAGTTCAATTTTTGTTTCATCAGACCAGAGAATCTTTTGCCACATGGTCTCAGAGCCTGTCATGTGCCTTCTTGCAAACTCCAGACATGCTATTATGTGGCCTTTTCTCGGGAGTGGCTTCCTTCTAGCCACTCTCCCACAGAGGCTACATCTGTGAAGTGCTGCAGAAATTGTTGTCCTCTGGACAGGTTCTCCCATCTCAGCCATGGAACTCTGTAGTTCTGTCAGGGTGGTCATTGGGTTCTTGGTCACTTCCCTGACCAAGGTCCTTCTTGCCCGGTTGCTCAGTTTGGGAGGATGGCCTGCTCTAGGAAGAGTCTGGGTGGTTCTGTAATCTTTCCATTTCCTAATGATGGACTTGGCTGTGCTCCTGGGAACTTTCAACACCCTAGAAATGTTTTTATACCCCTCCCCAGATCTATGTCTCCTCACAATTCTATCACAGAGTTATACGGACAGCTCCTTGGTCTTCATGGTAGAGTTTCTGCTCTGACATGCACTGTCAACAGTGGGACCTTATATAGACAGGTGTATTTCCTCTGAAATCACGTCATCCATTTGAACTGACCACAGGTGGACTCCATTCAAGTTTTAGAGTGATCTCACAAGGAAATTGGATGCACCTGAGCTCAATTTGGAGTGTCATAGCAAAGGGGGTGAATACTTATCAAATCAAGACACTTCAGGTTTTTATTTTAAATTACATGTACAAAAAATTCCAGAAGTTTCATTCCACTTTGACATTATAGAGTAATTTGTGTAGATACGAGACAAAAAATTTCCATATAAATGTATTTTAATTTGAGTTTGCAACATCATGAAATGTGACAAAATCCAAGGGGGTGAATACTTTCTGAAGGCACTGTATGTGACAAGAAACTTATTACATCATACTCAAAAGGAAGTCCAAGAATGGTGGGAAGGTTTCTTTTTTATCAGCTAAAATATTTTTATTGATAAGGTTTACATAAAAACAGTAATCCTAGAGTGTTTTTAAGATAATTTACAAAGTTTTGTAGAAGCTGCCTTTGAGAAGATTGCTTATTCTTTTCCATAAGATGAGGTGTTATAATTTTATATTGATTTTATAATCTGCTGAATTTATATTTTGAAAGAAATTCCCCTACTTGTAGGACACATTAATGGTAGTTTTTAACTGGACCCTGCCAGACAGACTACCCCAAGAAGTAATAGGGACAGCTATAGAAGTTTTTTTACACAAAAAAGGGTCCATGCAGGAATTTTAAAATTGATATCCACTGTGTCTGATCAATCCAGTTTTGAAAATATTAATGGAAATATTGTGTATCAGCTTAGTGTCTATGGCCCAACATCTTATAATGCCATGTCAGTCCTATTCTGTTGTAGGCATTAGCATACAAAACAGTGCTATCACTTTGACAAAATAAATTGAACAAGAAGAGCAAGGGAAGACTGCAGGATATGTGTTATCTATTGATCAAGAAATCCTTTGACAGGGTGTAACATATTTACCTGTTCAAAATGTTGGAGAGATTGGCCAACCCACTGTCACAGTGGTAGGGCTTCCACTTGTGACACTGGCATCCTGGGTTTGGGAATGGACTTGGGAGCTGGAGGGCTGACTTGCGGGGAGAGGGGTTGAGTGTTTCAGTGATGGCTCTCCATCCTGAGGGGCAAGGGGGGAAATATCCAGTGCATCACTGATCTCCGGTGGAGGCCACTGATCTCTGGTGGAGGCTGGGGATCAGCCACAACTGGCGTTGGTTTCAAGGGCAGCATATTGAACATCACACTTTGTGCACTATACATCATTGCATGCTACACTTAGTGGGGGTCAGCATGCAAAAAAAAAGTTACTGACAGTCCCACCTATGATGCCCACCTCCCAGTCCCCATCACACCCAGTGCGACTCCCAGCCCCAACCAGAGCAAGTTTTCCATTGAGCAGCTCACCCCCATGGCCCCACCTGGGAGGGGGTAATTCTAGGGAGCCCTGCCAGCTGCAGTGAAGTGACTGGTACTCTGGACGTGCTTCCATTGAGGGGGCAAGCAAGTAAGGATCAGAGGTCCGTGGTTGTCCCAGTGGGTGGAAGAGTCTGAGGCAGTTAGTGCTGAACCTTTCGGGGGCTGTTGGCACAAAAACAAATTTTGGAGAGAGATGGTATTCCACCAGGATTCTGTGGCTGGACAAGGAAACTTTACAAAGTGGCCACTATTATACTAAATATGAATGATCACATGAGTACCATCATTTTGATTAAAAGAGGGGTTAAGCAAGGATGCCATCTTAACCCCCTACATTACTTTTTCAGTTTAGATCTAGTTATTCTGGATCTGCAGGGATACCTTCAGATTATAGGCCTGTGAAATCATGATGATACAGTATCTATTACTTTATCAGCTTACACATATGACATTTGTCTATATGCACAAGATAAGGACTGTGGGGTTAGACTGGCAAAACTGGTACTGGAATTCTCAGCCATCTTAGGCTCAAAAATTAACTTGGAAAAAGGCAGAGGATGCATGTTGAGCTAAAGCATTGAATAGCTACAGAACATTTAGGGAATTCCAGTATCAGATGCTCCAGTCCATGTCTTGGGGGTCACCTGTGGGCACAGGGATGTGGCAAGATGACTGTCATGAACAGTTGAAACTACATGAGGTAAATGTAAAATTGTCGAAAACATGGCAGTTGTGCGTAGGAGTGAATGCCAGAAACTGGGTCTGCAATTCAAATCTGAGCATTAATCTACTTATTTAGCTGTATTTTTTTTGTTTTTTGTTTTCAGGGCCAGGATTTAGTGGGACAAATCAGGGAATGGCACTGGTGAGAGTGGGACTAAGCAGCAGCAGGACCAGTCTGGATTGAGGAGCTGTAATTTAAAAGTCTGGGACACTACTGCTCAACACACATTTGTGTGTAGGAGCGAGCACCAGAAACCGGTGAATGGGATTGGTGAGGGTGGGACTAACTGGCAGCAGGACCAATCATGACTCACAGGAAGCCCTATCCTAGGTATACAATCCCAGCCACCTAACATGTCTGATTCATGTCCCAGAGCATGAGTGGAACAGAGCAGGATTGGAACAGGACTGGCATCTTAGGTGTCAGAAAGCATCCACAAGTGACAACAGGCATGCAGAGAACAATGAATAGTTCATATAAGTAGAAACTACCTGTTGTAGGGGAAAGGAGGAAACACCCTATCTAGGTTAAGCATGCATACGAACATACGAATGTGCCAGCAGAAACAGACCACCTGGTCTATCTAAGTCTGCTCGAGTGTGCAGCCAACACCCCTAGTTTGCAGTGACGGGGTAAAGGTAAAGTTAAATGGGGAAAACTAGAATCACCTGTGGTGTGGAAATAGAGGTAACACCCTGTCTAGGGTAAGGGTAAGAAGAGTATTAAGAAAGTAAAAAGGGAAATCATAAAACACCCTAGCTTCAATCAATCAATCAATCAATCAATTTTTATTTATAAAAGGCGCTTTTCTCCAATCCAAAGCGCCTGCACAATATCATAAAACAATAAATAAACAGACTTTAAAACTATTATAAATCATTAAAAGCTATACTAAAAAGGTGGGTCTTCAAGGCTCCTTTAAAACTCAGGACAGTCGGACTATTTCGCACCTGACGAGGTAGAGAATTCCACAGGGTTGGGGCCACAAAGCTAGATGACCTAGCCCCTGAAGATTTCAAACAGACCCTGGGAATCTCCAGCAATACCTCGATCAGTGGATCGGTAAGGAGGGACAGTAGGGGCAAAGGAGCTCTTTCAGGTAAGTTGGTCCCTGGTTATGTAGAGCTTTATAGGTCAGAAAGGCTCACCTTGAAGGTGATTCGCCAAAATACTGGCAGCCAGTGCAGTCCACAGAGCACAGGCATTATATGACTGGATCTAGAAGAACCAGTCAACAACCTGGCCACTGCATTCTGCACTAGCTGCAGACGGCGAAGCTCAACCCCCGATAGCCCTAGGTACAGGGAGTTGCAATAGTCAAGGCGGGAGGTAACAAAGGCATGGATCAATGTTGGAATATCTTCTGGAGGAACCAGGTGCTTCACCCTGGTGATAATCCTCAGATGGAAAAAGAAAGTTTTGACCACCGCTGACACCTGAGCTTTAAGCGTCAAGTGGTCATCAATTATTACACCCAAGATTCCGCACCTGATCTGAGGTTGTCAGTGGAGCGCCTGTAAGCCATAAGCCAGAGTGCGATCCAGCTGGTAAACCCGCCTCACAGCGACCTTTATCCACAACCAACATCTCAGTTTTCTCAGGGTTTAACCTCAACCAACTCCCATTCATCCAATCTTGGATTTCTGCAAGGCAGTTAATAAATACCGACAAGGCAGCATCCTGACCGGGCACAAAAGACATATACAGCTGGGTATCATCGGCATAGCAGTGAAAACTCAGTCCGTATCATCTTATAATCGCTCCCAAAGGCAGCATATACACCGCGAATAACATAGGCGCTAGAATAGAGCCCTGTGGTACCCCACAAGGCAGGAAGACTGATGCCGAGGAAAAAATTCCCGACGCCACCCTCTGAGTCCTACCTTAGAGGTAAGATCTAAACCACCTGAGGACCATACCAGATAATCCACAGATGGACCGCAGACACTCCAACAGCACCCCATGATCAACAGTGTCAAATGCTGCAGAGAGATCAAGAAGTACCAAGATAGAACGGGTCCTATGATCTCTCGCTATTAGGAGGTCATTTAGTACACGAACAAATGCTGTCGCGGTACTATGCCTTTTCCTAAATCCAGATTGGAAAGCATCGTAGATATTGTTGTTGGTCAGATGCTCATCCAATTGCAGTGCGACCACCTTCTCAATAACCTTACCCACAAAGGGTAGGTTAGAGACTGGTCTGTAATTTGCTAGACAGTCTGGGTCTAAGGAGGACTTCTTTAAATGAGGCCTAACTATAGCCTCTTTAAGGGGTTCAGGAAAGATCCCCCTCTCCAAAGACTTCCAGACTATCAAAGCCAGGACTAGGCCGATTTTATCCACACAATCCACTAAGAGACATGTGGGGCCAGGGTCCAAATCACAGCTGGTTGGTCGTAGCACTCAGATGACCATCACAATATCCTCGATTTTGGGGAGGCTGAAGTCAGACCATGCAAACTGGGTGTTTGACATCTCCAGCCGACCATCACTACCCCCATTGGAGAGGGAAGAGCGGACGTCCGATCTGATTTTGGCAACCTTATCTGCAAAGAAAAGAGCAAACTCCTCACATCGTTCTGTGGAAAAGGCCCTCCCGGGCTGAAGACAGACTGGATTGCACAGTCTGCCCACAGTCTGAAAGAGCTGGGCTGGTCTATTCTGTGCAGCCGCTATCTCCCTGGACAGGAACTCTTATGAGAGATTGCGGATTGATAGACCATATAATGGTCCATCAAACTAAGTCTGTCATCATCCAGACCGGACTTCTGCCAATGCCTCTCCAGCCTTCATCCTACCCTCCTCAACTCCCTCATGGTCTCATCAAACCACGGAGACCTGGGGTGAAGAGTGAGCGGATGAACACGAACAGGTGCAATAGAATCCAGGGCCCCTGTAACTGCCCTATTATAGGCCTGTACTAGGTCACCTAGATCCAAGCAATCTATCGGAAGGTCCGATAGGTCCAGTACCACCATCGGGTCATCTGGGGACACACTCCTCAATGGGTGGTACCGGACCATTTCCGAAGAGGCTGACCTAATAGGGGCGGCCTCAAAATTGAACCTAATGGAGTGATGGTCAGATCATTCGAGTGGTTCCACCACCAAATCAGATATCCCCATCCCCAGAAGGAACACCAGATCCAATGAGTGCCCACCAATATGGGTCGAGGAGGAAACTACCTGTGTGAAGCCCAGTGATAACATCAACTGGAGGAAGTCATGACCAAAACGTGAGAGTTCATCGTCGACCCAGGCATTGAAGTCTTCCAGAACCAACCATCTGGGGGACCCCAATGTTAGGTCGACAATGAAGTCTGCGACTTCCTGCAGGAAAACATTCCCGTCACCTGGTGGACGGTATACGAGAAGTATAGAAGCTTGGTTCAAAATACAAAGGGGTTAAGCAAAACAAAAAAGGAGAAAAACAGAAACACCTTATCAAGGGCAAGGGTACAAAGTTATTTCTAGTTTACATAATGAGTGTAGAAATGGTATGGGAATGTTGCGAGTGGCACAGTGAAGTGGTTGTGGAGTGAGAGACCTTCAAGATACTGAGACACTGCCCCATCTTCACACATCTCTCTGGGCTGAGGAAGAATGTTGCTAGACTCTGGGACAAGTTGGCTAGGATTCAAGGAACACCTTCCCCCACTCAGGGGCCACCGAGTTTATCACCTTTACCGCAAAGGATGCCAAGGAGGAGTGACACCTGAATTGTGATGGACAGAAGGAGGGTGGTAGTAGCATGTCAGAGGCACATTCCTCAGCTGGTGCCACTACAGAATTAATTCACCACACTGGCAGGATGGGACTGCCAGGACAAGT
Organism: Neoceratodus forsteri; assembly: GCA_016271365.2. Taxonomy (NCBI): domain Eukaryota; kingdom Metazoa; phylum Chordata; order Ceratodontiformes; family Ceratodontidae; genus Neoceratodus; species Neoceratodus forsteri. The sequence goes on along the minus strand of CM057456.1, from coordinate 406,101,360 downwards.
CACCCAGGGTAGTGGCCAGGAAGGATATGGGGGTCTTCTGTTGAGAAGGCCCCAAGGTGGGAGGTAGAGGACCCCAGTAGAGGAAAAGGCAACTTCTAGTGAGGGACTCAATTGTTAGGGAGGGTAAGATTTGGGAACAGGAAGTGAGGAAAAGAGGAAGGTGGGGTGCCTATCTGGTGTCTGAACTCAGAGGGATGGAAAGCAGAGCCTAAGAGTTGCAGGCGTGGTGGGAAGGAGGGAGAACTGAATGTCATTGTCATCCTGGTGACTAATGAACTCACTAGTAACAGGACTATGATTCTGCAGGGAAATTTTAGGGAACCATTGAGGGATCTTAAGCAGGTAGTGTGATCAGTTGCTTTTGCTGCGGTGCTTTCTGTCTATGACAGGGGGAGGATAGGGATCTCCGCACCCAGAACTTCAACTCATGGCTGAAGGAATGGTGGAGAAAAGAGGGGGTTTGGCTATACTGAGGACCAGGGACCATCCTAGAGGGATAAGGGCCTATGCAAGGTCGATGGCCTGTATCCATCTGGAAAGGGAATAGCAGTCCTTAGTGGATGGTTTAAATGTTACTTTTTTTTTATTTGTTTATACACCTCAGTCAGTCTCTCCTTCAGACCGCCAAGATTTTAACCCCCACCTGGCTACCTCCTCTCACCCTTCTGCCAGCCCATATCACAACCTCCCAAGGTAACCCAATGTATCCTGTCATCGGGTGAGCCCTCTCCCTGGGGAAAGAAAGAGCCTTATGGCCTACCTTACTGGCCCTGAGTGTGGCTGAGCTGGTTCTGGCTGATCAGGGGTTCTGTGGTGAGGGGTCCGGCATGACCATAATCTGATCGGCCGAGGAGCTCTTTTCCATTTTTCTTCCACCTCTTCCCGCTATGCTCTCGGCCTATAGCAGGCGACATCCTTGAGCGGGGTTAGTGCTGGGGGTGTGTTGAGGCTCACGTCCCCACATGCACTCAACCAATCCTGCTCTAAGGTGTCACGACAGATTCCCCCCCCCCCAGGAAGGGAAGCATCCAATGGCCGCTTGTGTGTGCCCCCTCCTTGCTGGCCTCCACTCCTGACACCCGGGCTTGGGTCACGAACCCGTGTCGCCAGTGCTCCGAGCAAACCCCTTCACTCAGCCCCACAGAGCTGGCTACAAATGTTATTTTGATGAACATTTAAACTAGTTTTGGGGAGTGGCAGAAGAAATCAGGAAGGCATAAACTGCACCCCACTACTAGATATTTCGTGATTCACATGGAGCCATGGCAAGTTAAGATTTTTAACATGTCATTAAATTGGCATTTTCGTTTGGTCCCAAATAAGGTAGTTTAGGTCTTAGTTCTGTTGAGCAGCAAATTATTTGAGAATATCCAATCCTTGAGTCCTACATCAGATTCAGGAGTCACATGGGTGTCAGTACTAGCTTTCAAGTGGTAATAAAGGACCATGTTGCTTGCATAAAGTAGTTCAGAATGCTAACATGTAATTAACTTCATCTGCTCTAATTGCTTCTCTACCATTGCCATCATAATGCTCTAATTTTTTCATTATTTATTTATTTATTTAATTATCTATTTATTTATTTGCTTGTTTGTTTACTTGCTTATATGTGATTTTATTTATTTTGTAATGGTGCCCTGAGCCTCCAGTAAAGGGCACCACATATAGATAAAGACTACTACTATTTATTTATTTATGTATTTATTTATTTATTTATTCACCTATTTATTTATTCATTAATTACCAGGTGAGTATGCTAGGAAAATTGATTATCTGTGTTCATGTATGACGTGGGACATGGTTGCATCACAATACAATAAGTTTAAGGAATGCAGACAGTGTGAAACTAAGAGGACATTGATACAACGAAAAACAGAACAATCTTTAAAGCAGTTACTATATATTTGAATTTACCAGGAAACATAGAAACATAGAAATTGTCAGCAGATAAGGACTGCTAGGCCCATCCAGTCTGCCCGTAGGCCATACACATTGTATGTGGCCACCGACCCTATGTGATCAATGGCTTTGCATCACTCTCTCCCCTCTCAATCTTCTCATGTGCCTGTCACAGGCATGCTTAAACCCCTCCACTGTGCTTGCCCCAATATCTCCTGTGGCAGACTATTCCAAACACTGACTACCCTTTCTGTGCAGAAAAACTTCCTCACATTACCTCTCAATCTGCCCCCTTCCAATTTCATATTGTGCCCCCTTGTTCTAGTACTTTTTCTACATTGGAAAAGGTCCCCCACCTATACCTTGTTTATGCCCTTGAGGTACTTCAAAGTTTCAATCATGTTCCCCTGCTCTCTCCTCTCCTTCAGTGAGTACATATTGAGGTCCCTTAGTATCTCCTCATATGTTTTGTGGTGCAAGCCCTGCACCATCTTTGTCACCCTCTCTGGATAGTTCTCCACCTTCTCTGGATAGTCTCCACCATATATATATATATATATATATATATATATATATATATATATCCTTGCACTGGTGTGGCCTCCAGAACTGCACACAGTACTCCAGGTGAGGCTTTACCAATGATTTATACAATGGCATCACCACCTATCAACTCCTGCTAGTGATAAGCCTGCCTATGCACCCCAGCATGCCACCAGCCCTCCCTGCCACCTTTGTGCACTGCTTTGATACCTTAAGGCCATGAGAGATGATAAACCCTAGGACTCTTTCCTCTTTGGTGACAGTCAGCTCCCCTCCCCAACCTGTAGCTCTCCCCAGGGTTCCCTCTACCCAGGTGCATTATTTTGCACTTCTTTGCATTGAACCTCAGTTGCCACATCTCCGATCATCTTTCAGGCTTCTTCAGGTCTCACTTCATTTTATGCACCCCTTCTGGAGTATCCACCCTGTAGCAGATTTTGGTGTCACCTGCAAACAGGCAGACCATTCCTTCCAGCCCTTATGCAATGTCACTAATGAAGACATTGAACAGGACTGGTCCTAGTTGTGGTAACCCACTCGTCACCCCCCTCTCCCCAGATTGTACCCCATTTACAACCACCCTATGTCTCCTGTCTGTTAACCAGTTCCTAACCCAGTTCACCACCTTGTCTCCCATACTCAGACTACCCATCTTGTTCATCAGCCTTCTATGTGGGATGGTGTTGAAGGCTTTGCTGAAATTTAAGTAGGTGACATCTACCGCCCCTCTCTGATTTACTTCCCTAGTCACCCAATCAAAAAAATCTAAGAGATTCACTTGACATGAGCTTCCTGCTGTGAATCTATGTTGCCCCAGATCCTGACCACTGCTGGATTTTAGATACACCACTATCCTTTCTTTCAGCAGTGTATCCATAATCTTTCCCACCACTGAGGTGAGGCTGACTGGCCTGTAATTCCCTGCCTCCTCCATACTGCTGCATTTGTGCAGTAGGACTACATGTCCCCTCCTCCAGTCCTATGGAACCACACCCGTGTTGAGTGACTCTGTGAACAGGGCTGCCAGAGGCACTGCTAGTTCTCTTCTCAGCTCCCTTAATATCCTCGGGTGGATGCCATCTGGCCCCATGGCTTTATCCACCTTCAGCTTTTTGAGTTATTCCAGAACTCTCTCCTCTGTGAATGGACTGGTATCTACTTCTCCCCCTCCCCATTGCCTCTGCAACCCAACTGTGGTCTTTGACACTCCTCCTCCTTAGTGAATACTGAGCAGAAGTATTTGTTCAGTATATCTGCCTTGTCCAGTTCCCCTCCTTACACTCTCCCTACTCCATTTTGAGCCTCACAATCCCTCCCGGTTTTTCTTCTTTCACTGATGTACAGTACCTATAAAATGCCTTATCCCATTTGTTTAAGACCATGCTAAACCCTCTTCTGTCTGCACCTTCGCCCTCCTAACAGCCTTCCCTGCTTCCCTTAAACATTCAAGGTACACCTCCCTGTCCTCCTCCCTTTGGCTCCCCTTATATTTCCTGAAACTCAGCCTTTTAGCCCTGACTTTGTCCCCCACCTCTTTTAGAGAACCATAGTGGTTTCCTTCTTCTTTTCCCTTTGGCCACTATCTTAATGCACTGGCTTGTTATCTCCACTATGGCTCCTTTCAGTTTCTCCCATTGTCCCTCCACCCCCTCTATTTCCTCTCCCTTTCTCAGGACTTCTTGTATACATCTACCCATTTCAGTGAAATACACCCTTCTGAAATATAATACTCTTGCCCTTGTGTGGCTTAATTGAATCCATGTCTCCATGTTGAATCACACCATGTAGTGGTCACTGGACCACAGCTGCCGTTCCACCTGTATTTGTTTGACTCTGTTACCATTGGTCAATACCAGGTCCAGAATTGACTTTTCCCTGGTTGGCTCATGCACAAGCCACCTGAGCCCAACCTCCTGCAGGGATTCTAGGATGGCTGTGCTTCTAGCTGAAGCAGCCACCTGGGTGACCCAATCCACATCCGGCATATTGAAATCCCCCAGTAGTAGGATTTTACCTTTAGCTGCCATGTCGTGCATGTTCTCCACTAGTTCCTTGTCTACTTCATCCCTCTGTGTCAGAGGTCTGTAGACCACCCCTGTGCATATTGCTGTTCCATTCACTGGCTCCAGGGTGACCCACATTACCTCAGCCTCCCCCTGTCTTTCCTGAACTTTTGTGACCTTTATACCATCTCTGATGTACAGGGCCACTTCCCCACCCTTTTTACCCTCCATGCCCCTCCTGTACAGTGTATAGCCTGGTACACTGATTTCCCAGCCATGATTAGCAGAGTACCATGTCTTTGTTATTGCTGATATGTCATGGTCTGCATCTGCCAACAAGGCTTCCAGGTCTGGAAACCTGATTCCTAGGCTACGGGCATTCATTAGCATGACCTTCCATGCTTTACAGTTTGCCCTCCATCTGCTCTTATTCTCCCTCTCCAATGTCTTCCCCCCACCCCGGTTTCCTTTCCTATGTGTTCTTGTCCCCCTGTATCACTCATTATATAATCTTTGCCTGCCTGCCCCTCCGTGCTTGCTTCAGCTGTTCCTGTAGTCAACTTATGTTCCTGCATGTTCCCATGTGGGGTGTTCCTAAGCCTCCTGACCCTCCTGGCTCTATCTGCTTGGCCAGTTTAAATGCTCACAACTGAAGCATTTAAACTTCTCACTAAGGACTAAGGTCCCCTTCGCTGACAGATGCAGGCCATCCTCCTTATATAAGCTTGTATCTGCTCAGGTCAGGCCCCAGTCCCATGTGAAGCCCAAACCATCCCTTCCACACCAGTCCTTCAACCAGGAGTTGAAGATATGGATGTGGAGTGTCCTAGCTTCCCCTCTGCCCTGGACAGGTAGCAACTCTGAGAATGAGACGGAGCATGCTATCTGTTTCAGGTTCCCCCCAGCTTCCTGAAATTCTCCTGGACTATGGCTAACTCCACCATTCTCCTGGCCAGGTCACTGGTCCCCAGGTGGACAATGACATTCAGCTGCTCCTTCCTAGCTATTGCCCTAGTGACTGATTGTATCTGCTTCCCTTCCCTCCATGCAGTGCTTCCTAGGCAGCACTTGACCTCCCTCTCTCCCCCCGCTAGGCATCCCTAACTCCAGTATCTGGAAAATAGAGTCCCCCACTAGTAGAATCTTCCCCCTCCACTGGGCTCCCCTGCCTCCCTTCCCTGGGGCTCCATCCTGGAGGACCCTCCAATCCTTCCTTGTCCCAGTCTCAGGTTCCTGAGTGGGGCTTTCCCATTCTTTTAAAACAGTGAAGGAATGACTAAGCGGGACCAGTTGAGAGTTGTGCTTTTGACCCCCCCTCACCCTCCCTGAGCCAGCATAGTCCAATCACTCCTCTTTCTGGACATCCTGTGAGGTACAGATTGTGGACATGGTGATCTCTGGGTGGAGGTGGATGCCACCCTCAGCTTGGCCAACTGCGCTCGGAGACAGGCAACCTCCTCCCTCAGCCCAGAGAGGTGCCTGCAGATAAGGTAGCATTGAGGCCTCCAGAACATCTCCCTGAAGACAGCTGTTCCACAACCACTGCACTGTAGCACTCCCATCATGTCTGTTTCCCTCCTTAATCTATTGCTTGCTTAAGATGGCTGTTAGTTATCTCCCAAATATTTGTTTTTTTCTTTTGTTTTTTGTTATGCTTTCCCTCTGCTCTACTTCCTGTAGGGATGCAGCATGTTGCAAGGCCCTATGGGACCCATCCTATAGATTTAGGCTGAGCCCTGGGGTGGGTGGGTTGTGGGTGGAGAGCTGGACTAACTCACATGCTGTGTCCAAAAACAATCAGCCAAGGAGTCCTGTGGCAGTGGCTCCTCACTTCACTCACCATGGTCCAGACACAGGCAGTTACAAACACAGTCACAAACTTACCAGCTAGAATCCCTCAATCTTGCCCAAACTAAATGGAGAAGCACACTGAAATGGCAGTTAAGAAATTACATCACATTCAAACTACACTAATCCCTGTAATATGATGCCAGCAATTAAGGTTCAGACACAGCCAATTACAAACACACAGTCAGAAATTTATCATCTATAATCCCTCAGTCCTGCCCAAACTAAATGAAGAATCACACTGAAATGGCAGTTAAGAAAATACCTCAAATTCAGTTACAAACACACAGTCACAAACTTGCCAACTAGACTCCCTCAATCCTGCCCAAACTAAAAGGACTTGTAGTGTATAATGCTATCCTAAAATGTTAATGCATGTTGAAGCTTCTGAGTTGTGCTGGAAATGAGTACCAAAACCTGGGGGCATAGTAGTAGAAAGCAACATAACCTTTTGCCACTCTGTTGCTGTGGACATGAAAATGTCACACTGTTGCTGCAGTTATGACTATGATGCCAGAAACATAGAATTATGATTTCAGGCATAGAAAAGCAGCTGTCACAGATAAAACCCAGGAGACAGTGATTCTATGTTCATGTTAACTTATATAGCTATAAAAATACAGGGAATGCTAAATACCGTACAGAACATGCCAAGAGTATAATATGAAATGAATCTACAAATTAATTTTTTTGTTTCTTCTCAGATGTCAGAGGCTTTTTAAAGACCTAATAACTTTGATCAGAGCTTCTTTAGATGGAATCCTGATTTACAAAAGCCACCACACTTTCTGTGTAATTAAATTTTCAAATATTCTGTCCAAATCATTCTACATGTATTTTTTATTTATTTATTTTGTCAAGGTTGTTAATAACCAAATACATAGGTCCTTGAGAAGACAGATGCCCATTTTCAAGAATGTTCTGGAGCAAAAACATGCCAACAAGTACAGTACATTCAACACATACAATACATAATTAGCACACAGAAAACAAACCCAACATAAAGATAAAAAGTCCTAGGTATGACATGTGCACCTTGATTAGACAGAGACTGAGAGCTAGTACAATTTCAAATATGTTTAAAAACAGCAACAGTACTACAGTTTTAAGTGCCAGGAGGAAGGGAAATCAATTATTTTCACAGTGAAAGTAGAAGGCACACTGCAATGACTTTCTCAAAGGATACAAGAAACACAGCCATATTAGACCTTTCAGCTATAGTCGGTGTCAGTATGTGTTGCCATATCAAGTAAAATAGGAGGTGCCTTGCCCTCAGTTACTACACACCTTATCCTACTAGTTCGCTTAACTTTCTACATATATATTAGCTTTAACTGATGAAATTGAGTAGCTCTTTCATTAATTTGATGACAGTAATCATATCACCTCCAGTCATTTTTACACTAATGAGATCAACCCCTGATTTGCTAGTGTGTCCTCATAGTTTAAATACACCATTTCTCCTATTATTGCTACTCTCCTCTATTATAGTTGTACCACGTGGTAACTATATCAATATGCTTCTTGATATTTGACATAGGTTGTGTTTGTATTAAAATTTAGACTAAAGCAACATATTGTATTAGGAAGTATATACTGCATATTATATAGAGGATAGTGTATGGGCAACAGTGAACAACAACAGTGTTGTTCACTTCAAGAGGTTGTCATGACAATCGTTGAATCCTCGAGAGTGAAGGTCGAGAGGTTTTTGGGTGTCATGACACCTCGAGAAGTGAACGGCACTATTGTTGTTCACTGTTGCCCATACACTGTCTTTTATAGTGTATGGGCAAAAGTAAAAAAAAAAAAAGCAATTTGTGGATTTTTTTGGGGTCATGCTGTGATGTCGGGGGAACCCCCCTCCCCCCGCCGAGCCCGTGTCATTCACAACACTCATCTTACTTCGGGTCCACATTTTAAATTGAATTATTGGGCTTTGTTATATACCAGCTAAGAATTGAACTAAAACGGCACTTACTTTTAAATTGGGACATCCTCAAGTGCCGACGCTGAAGTGCTGTGGCCGTTTTAACGATGAACAGAAGTGCAACTTGCACATGCGCAAACATGGGCAGAGCTGTTGTACCAGCGATGTGACATGCCAATGATGGTACAACAGCTAAATTACATCACATTGATGGTACAACAACATTAGTAAATAATGGATTTTTAGTGATTATAGCATTCTACCATACACTATAATGGTGCAGTAGCACTACTGCAGGTATGGTATAGGTCCATTATTGCTGAACCCTATTTTCAGCTGTTTATTACTCAGCTATCTTTCAACCATGGGATGCAATCACTGGCAAGCACACTTTCTGCATCACAGTCTCTTACCCTGTCAAACCTAATACATTTGGATTTAGCTGCTTTTGAGTTGTAGAGTTGCAAAAACACTTAAAATATGTTTCTTAAGATTTTGCTTTTCATTCCTTTAAAAAGCTAATGGAGCCAAAATAGGCAGACAGGAAAATAATGCAAGAATTAAGATGTAGTCTGTTGTAACTTTTTATTTCTGAAGTATTTTTCTTTTTCCCTTTGCTCATTAGAAAGTTTTTTATGTCATAATATTGTGCTAGATTTGTGGAACAGCTGTTAGCTTGGCAACTGCTATATCTATCTTTAAATCCCCATTGACATCATCAGCATTGCGATCTCATTGACAATGACATCACAAGTGACTGACCTGGCAGGTACTGAGTGGCAGTCCCTAAGCAGCAGTGATGTCACTGTTAGTGAGGTCAGAATGCTGATGATGTAATGGGGGCAATATGGCTAGATATGTCAACTGCCAGGCAAAGGGCTGTTCCACACATCACACCTACTAACACCAGGTAATAAATTTTCTAATTTAACAAAGGGAAAACCAAAAAGTGCATCAGATATAAAAGATAATGGTTGACTGCTTTTAAAATCTAATATTAGTGTTAGGCAGTACACTAGCTCTTTAATACAATGCTGAGATTTTAAACACAAAACCTTCAGGTTCTTTAGAACCTATCCAAAGGTGGTCCTTTTGGTGTTTTTGGTGTTTTCAAAATAAAAGTTGTACAAAAAGTAGTTGTAAATGAAATAAAGTGCTGCTGACCATGCATGTATTTAACAACAATTCACGCCTCTTGTTTTCCATAAGGGGTGGGATATTTAGAATGCCCCAGGCAGGGACACAAGCCTGGGTGCAGTGCAACTGGGATGTGCCAGGGAGTGTGCTGGGTGATATTTAATGGTGCTGTGCATGGCTCAGCACCATTGAATATGGCAACATGGCTGCCTGCATTGCTCATGGTGCAGTGGCACTGCACCAGTGCAAGTGGCAAGAGAGGAGCAGGGGGATGCACCAGCACAAGTGCGGTTGCACTAGGCACAGGAACTGCGAAATTCAGTGGTGGATATGCAAATGGGGCCATAATGCATGCAAGGTGCAACTGGAGCCATTAGCATGTCATTATGGCCCCATTTGCATGCAGATGCACCGATCCCCGGTGACTTGCACCTAGTGCCCTGCCAGGCTGTAGCCGTCCGGGACCGATGCCCCCTGCACATCACGGCAAAGTGCCCCAATTCCCGATCGCAAGGATCAGTATAAACAAATACATGTCCAATATTTTTTTTTTTTTTTTTAAATTCTGCTCTTTATTTCCACGCCCCACGTCTAACCTCAGCTTGGTCACGGAACTCCGGGATCCCCGGCCACCGGACATTGCCGACTCCCCAGTCATCCCTGGCTTACCCCCCAGAGAGTGGGGCCATGGTTCCGACCCCCGATATCGGACCGCGGAACTAATAACTGGTCGGGGAACGGCTCCTGGTGGCCAATCAGGGCATCCCGGAGAAAAGCGTCCTATAGACGCTGGGCGTGGCTTTTTATCCCCATTAGCCCACACCCTGAGGGAGGCGGGGACGTGCAATGATGCTAAGCATCTGCCCCACCTTGCTCCCCACCCCCCTGACGTAGGCACGGCCATGTGGGTGATCCCTAGCCTCCGCTAGGGGTCCCCTCAGCGCCGACTGCCACCCCAGCCCTCCCCCCGGAGAAGGAGAGCAGTCCATAGGACGCTCGATCCTTCTCCCCCGGCCAGCCCTCTGATGACCCGAGTCTGTTTCCAAACCCGGGTCGCCGGCGTCGCAAGCGGAAATCCAACCGCTGCGCTGACAGGCCGGCCACATGTCCAATATCCCTGGTGGTCCAGTGGACCACATCGAGCCTGATCGCGGGCATCAGTATAATAAAAACATTTTAAATTATCCATGGTGGTCCAGTGGTACTCTCCCTCCCACCCACCCACCAGACCTGCCACCCCACCCTCAGTCAGCAGCAGGCAGCAGCTCCCACCACGAGCCTCCCGCCACCTGCTGACCGACTGCACACAGTACTGCTGTGCCTATTGGTCCACAGCGTGGGCCAATGGGTGTGTAGATTGTATCAGACATTAGTCCAGATATGTGAATGGATCCATTCACATATCAGGATTGTGTAATACGATATGGTCTGCATGCCCATTGGCCCATGCTGTGGACCAATGGACATACAGCCGTACTGTACGCAGTCAGTCAGCGGGCGGCTGGGTGGCTTGAGGGTCTGAAGCTGCCACCCGCCGCTGAACAGGGGGGGAATGGGGTGGCGGGTCTGAGTGGGCAGGTGGGGAGGGAGGTACTGCTGGAGCACCAGGGACAGTTTTAAATGTTTTTATTATATTGATGCCTGTGTTCGGGGCTGGAAGCAGTCCACTAGACCACCAGGGATATGTCCTCTATTACAATGGCTGCGATCAGGTGGGGAGCGTGATGCCAACAGACCCTGGCTCCGGAGCTCAGGTGGCCATCCACAGCTGCGGCTGCCATGTTGCGCCCTGCAATAAGGCAGGTCACTTGTGGGTGGCCAGCCCTTGCTCCTTTATTTTCTGGCTCAACTTTGAGCACCAGTGTGCGGTGCAAGTAGGGGTTGCACGTGCATATGCTCAGCACATCCTGGGCTGAATATTGGAATGTGCTGAGTATTCATGGGCACGCCCCCTGCACTTGCGCTGCATACATTACTGATGCACCCCAGGGCATTGGGATCTGCGTGGCGCAACATCCCCTTTTGAATATCACACCGGGGCAGATCAGTGGGTTGCGCAACCCCTTTGAATATCCAGCCCAAGGTGTTTTCATGCACCAGCTGAAACTGTGGTCTCATGTCTTTTATGAGCCACTTAAGCATGTAATCAAGGTCAAACAAGGAAATAAAAATGTCTTTTGGAGCCCATCCCCACTGACACACGACTGCTACCCTCCACCTGTACCTATTTTCAACACTGGAAGCAGCCCCAGATGTCTTATTTATTTATTTATTTATTTATCGAATTGTTTCTCCAGGAAAGATACACTGAGCAACTTAATGCTCGTCTCACGGTACGTCCTGGGGGAATGGGGAGAGGGATGTACAGAGCGAGAGTTTAGATACATTCATAGCAGATGGTGAATTCATACATACAGCTACAGAACAGGTTCATGGCAGTTGAGTACATAATAGGCTGATGCAACAGTTACTGTACTGGCAGTTCATAGGAGTCCTACAAATACTTATAAATACTGTTCCACTCCCAGGAGCTAAACCCCAGTGGCACCCAATTACCCCTCCCCAACACAATTCTTTTTGTTTTTTTGAACTTGCATAATTTTTATTAGGAGTTTAAAAGAACTTCCATGAATTCAGTGTACAATGTACATTCCATTGAAGGATTACTATACATCCAGTGGTCATTATTTAAAAAGCACTTCAAACTCTCTGCAAGTGTACAACTTTCAATATGACTCCAAGGAGTATTTCCCCTTTGTCACTACCATAAATAAAGGTACAACTATCTCAGTAGCACTCAAACAGTATCATGGGGAAATACATTCCCATTACCCCTACCCTTTCAATCCTTCTTTGTACAAACTGTTTTAAACTATATAACAGTTACATAAGCTCTACTTGATTAACTATATTTATAATGATCCAATCTTAATTATTTGATTTCTCCATAAGTGCTCTAATCACATTCTGACAGAAACAATAAAGTCAAAACCAAAATAGAAAGAGCAAAGGAAGAAAAAAAAAAAAGGAAAACAAAGATTTTTTAAACTTTCAGGTCGACGTGGGTGCAAAGTGTTTCAAGGTAGCAGATATTGAGCTAGTATGGGAGTGCCCTCCAGATTCTCAATGTATTCATAAAATGGAAGCCATCTAACATTGAATTGATCTGTTTGTATTCTTAACTGGGCTGTTATGGCTTCCATCTCTTTAATTCTGTTAATATTGGCCCTCCACATTGAGACAGATAACTGGTCTGAACTTAACCAGTGTTGGGTAATCACTTTTAGTGCAGCTGCCACTAATATGTAGTATAAATATCTCTGGTTTTTGGTCCTCCCCTCACTAGGTAGAAGACCCAAGAACAAATGGGAGCTAGTTAGCACACAACTCCATTAAAAGATTCTCTGTAATGCCTGTGCCACCTGTTTCCAGTAATTATTTATCTGAGGGCAGTCCCAAAATATGTGGGCATAAGAACCGACTCCTCCGGATCTCCTACAACATTCCTGGGATTTACCCTTTGAATAATGTGCTGAGACCACTGGGGGAATAAAGTACCTGGTAACCACTCTCCACCTAAAATCCCTTCAACTTGGAGAGCTAGAAGTGCTGGGAATCCCTGCCCAAACTCTTGCCCATTCCTCTTCTGCAAGATGCACATCTAGTTCCTCCTCCCAATTTTGTTCAATTTGTTGAGTCAGTACTTTACCCACCTCATCCTGAAGTGACTTGTAAATAAAGGATATGTAGCCCCTCGAGTCTGTCCCCTTGCTTTTGAAGAAGGTGGTTCTCACTGAGACTGGAGGGTCTGCAAGAATCTCCCCCACTCCCGCGTTTGTTAAGATGTAATGTCGGCATTGTAGGTATCTATAAAAATCCTGTCTTGGAAGGTTATATTCACCCTGCATTTCCAAAAAGGATTTCAGTGTGTCCCTTAGAAAGAATTGGGTAAGGAACAACAATCCTTTCTCCTGCCACCTCCTGAAACAAGGGTCCCCTGAGGAGGCCGGAAATCCCGGCAGAGAGCAAAGGGGAATATACCTCCAGATCGGGGTCCCCACCCCCCAGTGTAGCCATACCTCTAGCCATATTTTAAGGGTATGTTTAGTCCATCTGTTATTGATTAGTTCAAGATCCAAGTGTGTGGCAACCCAGGGTAGCAACCTCAACGGTATGTTTTGATGTGCCCCTTGCTCCATCAGAGATCAACCCCCCTTCTAAAATGGATTTAATATGCTTAGGATAGGCACCACTTGAGCAGCTTTATAATAACTATATAAATCAGGGACTCCCCTGCCGCTCCTTGTCTTTGTCTCTGTGAGGAGATCCCACCACTTTCTAGGTTTCCTTTCTGCCCAAATGAATCTTGAAATTTTCTGTTTTAAATCTTTCCATTCCCTTCTAGAGAAAGCCAGGGGTATGTTAGTGAACAAAAAAAGGTATCTCGGGAGCACGTTCATCTTCACTGTATCTATCCTGTGAGTAAATGTAAGAGGTAGAGAGTGCCATCTGTTTATGTCTGCAAAAACAGCTTTCTGGAGTGTGCCATAATTAATTTGATATAGTCTTGATAATTTAATCAGAATCTGAATCCCCAAGTACCTTACCTTCTCTCTGACCCAGTTAAATGGAATCAGCTCACACAAACTCTGTGTAATTCTCCCCTTTATTGGTAGAATCTCAGATTTATCCCTATTGATTTTAAAGCCCAAGATCTTCCCAAACTGGATCAAAAGGGCCATCAATGGTGGGATCGACTTCCCAGGGTCCTGCATATATATCACTGTGTCATCTGCATAAAGTGACACTTTATTCTGGGCCTGAGCTATATTAATGCCCTGTATTTTGCTTTCCTCCCTTATGGCCTGGGCAAGGGGTTCCATGGCTAGTGTGAAAAGCAAGGGCGACAGGGGGCATCCCTGCCTAGTGCCCCTCCTAATCGGAAAGGCCTCTGATAAAGTCCCATTAACCCTGACCCTAGCCAAAGGGTTCTGATAGGCCAAAGTGGCTCACTGTAAAAAGGCACCTTCGAACCCCATCCTTGTGAGAACTGCTTTTAGGTATAACCAGTTTAGCTATCAAAGGCCTTTTCCGCGTCAAAAAAATAGCAATCTGGATGTTCTGGGAGGCATTCTTGTAGTCCAAGATATTTAGTAAATGCCTGATGTTATCAGACATATGTCTGTTTGGTATGAATCCGGTTTGATCCAGATGTATCAGATTTTCAATATGCTTTTGTAGTCGGTTAGCTAGGATTTTTGTAAGGATTTTATAATCTTGGTTTAACAGGGAGATGGGCTTGTATGATTCACAAAGCTCCGGGGATTTCCCCTGTTTTGGAATGGCCATGATCATAGCCTCACTCCAGGAACCTGGGGGTTCATTATTCTCTAGGATAGCATTCAGCACCATAGCCAGTTTGGGTGCTAGTGTTTTTTTTAATTTTTTATAGAACTCGGCTGGGTAGCCATCGGGACCCGGGGACTTACCTGAGGGAAGCTTATCTATAACTGCTGCTATCTCCTTCTCTGTGATGGGGGCGGACAGCTCCTGTTGCATTCCTAGGGACAGCTTGGGCAGTTTCAGGATCTGCAGAAAGGATTCTGCATTCTTTTGTACCTCTTCTGGATCTCTCCCTTCACTATATAGCTCCCTATAATAGTTTTTAAAAGCCTTGGCTATTTCTCTAGGTTTCTCTATCCAGGATGTATTCCCTTTTCCACCTTGGAAGGTTGACACTTATCTGCCTGCTTGTTCCTTTCTCAATCTCATGGCAAGGAGCTTTAAAGCCCTGCCCCACACCTCATAATATTTATGATTTGTGTAACGCAGCATCCACTCCGCCTTGTCCGCTTCTAACTTATTGAGTTCTTTCCTGCTTTCCATTAAGTCCCTCCAGATTTTCTCCTTACCTTTTGGATTACTTTTATGTTCCTGTTCTAACCCTCTTATCTCAGTTCGCAGTTCTTCTATCTTTTTGCTCCTCAATTTCTTCCTGGCTGAAGCTAGACTGATTAATTGTCCCCTTAGAATGGCCTTTATTGTGTCCCACCACACCATTGCTGTACTGTCCGAGATAGGGGAATCTGTCACAAGATTTTTTATATCCTCTGTGATTTGTCGTATGATATTTTTTATCATAAAGTAATGAGATATTCAGTCTCCAATTCATTGTCCTGGGTTCCCTTTCCCAAACAAAATCTACTGAGATTAGGGCATGGTTGGAGATAGTCATTGGGTAGATTTCAGAATTGGAGAATAGGTGGACATCTGTGGTATATGTTATAAAAAAATCTATACGAGAGTAAGATTTCTGGGGGACTGAGTAGAATGTATAATCCCTTTCTTTTTTGTGATATAGTCTCCAAATGTTCTCAAACCCCCCCCCCCCGGATTAATGTATTCAGACACTTCGTGGCCTGTCTAGAAGTCTCCAATTTTCCAGAGGATCGGTCTAAAACTGGGCACAATGTGGTACTGAATTCACCTCCAAGTATTAACTGACCCCTGGAAAGTGAGACCACCCTCTGAAAGACCTCCTGATAGAAGGTAGCTGCCCCACTATTGGGGGCATACACATTCACCACATGGATTAGGCTACCCTGAATTAACCCTGAGACTCTAATGCACCTACCCTGAAGTATAACCTCTACCTCCTGAATACAGAATGGGGAAATTTTTTTTAATTAATATCGCCACTCCTGCCTCTTTTGTCTCTTTGCCTGAGGTAAATAGCACTCTGCCCACCCACTGCTGTCTTAGTTTCATGTGCTTCACCTCAGAGAGGTGGGTTTCCTGGAGGAGTGCTATGTCACAGCCCATCCTATTAAGTTCTGTTAGGATTTTGGCTCTTTTAATGGGTAAATTAAACCCATTAACATTATAAGAAATAATCCTTAGGCTCATGGCCATAATCTGTCCCTGTAAGTTATCTTCTCATTCATACTGTCCACCAAGAATACCCATCCTGACCCTATAGGCTCGCCAAAACCAATCCAGATCCCTCTTTCCCCTTTGAACCCACGTCGACTTACTATAACCAGACACATTTAAAACTGATAAACTAGTAACACCAATCAATTAACAGAAAAAATCAGATCCAACCTGGATCCACAATAAAAAACCTTTTTTCTGAATCAAAGCAAATGTCTGTTAGATTGACTTCCTAGGAAAAGTAGCTCTGGTAGTCAAAAGCCACCCAGAGTTGCCACACATGTGACACAATCACAACCCCTATGATGTTTAGGGGCATTGTCGCCTTGGCCAGCTAAGTGACTTCTCGGGCTGACAATGGTTAGTCTAATAGACGTCACTCTGTATATCTGGAAAGAGCCACCCAAACCCCAACCACCCCACCATCCCTCCCTCTTATGCTTTACTATGTCCTCCAATAAAGATCCCCTCTGTAACTCACCTGTCATTTCCTCCCACCCCCGCCCCAAAAAGGAGGAGAGGAACAGAAAAAAAGAAGGAGAGAGTAGAAGAGAGGTCCCCAAAGCCACCTCCATAGGGGGAAGTCACTGCCCAAATCAGAGCCCCCATCAAACATTTATATTCTGTGTGGCCCTTTACCACCCTCTAGTGGCTCCAACATATCATTACCTATTCAGTGCCAGTACCTAATAGGGCTAACTATGTAAAAAAAAAATATAGAGGGAACCCCCCCCAACCCTCCAAGCCCAGTGTCCCCATGAGAGAAGGATGTATTCATGGACCAAGGACAAATAGTCTGTATGAAACCACTGTCCTTAGATCTCCTCGATCACTCCATATTAATGATCAACTTGTGGAACCATTGGTACATTCGCATAGATGTCCACCGATTCCCCTTCAAGCGCCAACATTCATTCTGCCGAACACTCTCCGTATGCTAGTAAACTCAGTCTTTTGAGGATGGTGAGGTTGTTCTCTCATCATTCTGGGTCCTGTTCGTCTTCTCAGCATGAAGCAGCAGCTTAACAACTCCCCACACTTGCCATCGTGATGGATCCCCAGCGACCTCGTTTCCTCGTCTAGATTTGCGAGATACTACTTTCCAGGCTCCCCCTCTTAATTTTTTCTCTAAGATCTCCTGTTCCAAATCTGGCACTGCAACTTGAAACTTTTTTAAGGTGGCACTCGCCTCGACCAGGGATGGGAAGGTCTTAATTCCTGATTCCAGTTGAATTCTCAGCCTCGCAGGGAAAAGCAACTGTGCCTTTACTTCTTTCTGCAGCCTAAGCTCCCTTATAACCCCTCTTACTTTTTGCCTTTCAGCTTGCATGGCCGAGGAAAAGTCCTGGTCAAAGAAAATTGTTGCTTCTTGATATTTTAAGTCTTTAAGCCTCCAGGCCTCATGAATGATCCATTCTTTAGTTTGAAAGTGTAACATTCGAACTATCAAGGAGTGGGGCCTTGCATTGGGATCCGTTGGTTTTGGGATTAGCGATCTATGGGCCTGGTCAACCTCTAAACTCAGGTCGGGAGGTGGAGAGAGCATTGCCCGCAGCACTTGCTGCACGAAGTCTGCTGTCGTTGGAAAGCCTTCCTCAGCCCCCTTGGGGATGCCATGAATTCTGAAGTTGTTCCTACAGGAACGGTTTTCTAAATCTTCTAATTTAGCTTGGGTTTCTTGGTCTCTCTGAAGTAAGAATAGCAGCAATCACTCTGTGGTTTCCTGCACCTCAGACAGGTCTCCGATTCTGGCTTCCAATGACGAAACTTTCCTATCTAGAGCTTTCACATCTTGTCTCAGGTCAGCCAGCGCTAAGTCAATTTTGTTTACTGTATTAGGATCTTTTTCAAGGTTTGATTACTTTCCGATGGTTCTGCATCATCCTGATCCCAGTCTGCCGACGATTCTGAGCGGTGTCTTCAATGTTGTGGTAATGCTGTTAGGCTCTCCTGCAGCCTGCTCAAGGTTGTTTGCTTCATTTTACTTGTCGAGAATGAAGGTAATCAGTTTCCTTTTCACTTCTGTGACTTCCCTGCCATGTATAGTGTCAGCCTCACTGTTAAAAAAGTTGTATTGAAGTGTTTTCCATGCTAAATTCTCAGGATTAGGGTGAGGTGGCCAGGGAGCCCTTAGAGTTAGCTACCCACCATGTCCGTGATGTCACCGGAAGTCCTCCCCAACACAATTCTGATACCACTCACCCAACTGTTGACCAAATCATTGAAACAGTATGTGGTCACTAAAAGCCCATCCTTTGTGGCATGCTGCTGCCCTAAACCCATTTCCAACAACAGAAGCCTACCCTGGTATCAGACTAATTTTAAATAGTATGTAGTCATCAAGAGCCCAAATGGTATGACATGCTGCCACCTCCCTGTCCCACTGTCAACAGCTGAAGCCCACCCAGCTGTCAGAAAAATATATATAAAATAATTAAAAAAATAAAATAGAAACTAATGGGAATTCATCTCACGAATCACACTGTCTCCCCAACCTGTTTCCAGCATCAGGTACCAACCCTCGTGTTGGACAGATGTTAAATTTAAAAAGAGCTGTAAGTGGGAGCCAATCCTCAGATGAGGGATAGCCAACTATCACCCTATTTTGACGCCAAGAGTACAACCCCCTTCCACACTGCTGGAGAACATATTCAAAAAGGTGGCACTGTAAGCCTGTTTCAAGTGGCACAATTATGCGTCAACCCCACTGCTCCCCCACACCCCTTGGTTACACCTAGACTTCATCAACAGTGCCACCAAAGTCTCCCCTTACTCCCAGTAGGCAGCAGTTAAAACCCTTTTCTTACCGATATAGTTAGCAGCCACCAGGTAAATGCAATGGTGATTCAACAAATGCATGTCCATTTGATAAATTTCAGGTTTGTGATTAAAAGTACATTTTCCAGAAGGTGGCCACCTGTGGAGGTGAGAAGAGGGTTTTACTAGCCACTATCTGGGAATTGGTGGTGTCTTAAGCAGCACCAGGAATGGAGTTTCAGTATTGTTTAAGGGTATGGGTGATGCACAGGAGTTGGGGAGTAGCTGTGCTCTGGGAATGGGCCACTGGTGGCATTGTTTTGGTTTACATCTTCTCCAACACTGGAAGGTGCTCCTAGGATAGAATAAGGGGTTGGAGAAGGGAATGCATTTAAATTCCAAGAACTATAGGCATAGTGTCAGGGTGAAGAAAGGGGTGCAACAGGACTGCTACAAATTGAAAATGGTGTAGGAGTTTGGTGGCTCCAAATGCAAAGGATTTTTGACATAGAGGCAGGGTGAAGGGGGAGTTGGATGCTACTAGAAACCTATTAATGCTTGAATTAGTGTAGAGGGAAGGGGTTCCACTAGATACCAGGTATGCTTGGCATTGGAGCAAGGTGTGGTAGGGGTATGCCATCAGATTCCAGGTATACTTAGAATTGGGTCAGGGTGAGGTAGGAGGGTTCTAAATGACACAAGATTATGTTTTTATTGCTGAAGAGTGTGGCAGGGGTTATCATCAGTGTTGTGCAAAATTGAGAAATTTTGTTAGGTAAAATATTTTGTGCAATTCATGCATTTCATGAAATATTTTGTGGGTGCACAATTTCACCTGAAAATTGTGAAATTTTGCCACAAAACTGTGAAATTCCACTATGAAATGTGAAATTTCACAATTTTCAGGAGAAATTACACAATTTGCAGGTGACATTTAGAAATTTTCTGGTGAAATTTTGAAATTTCAGATCACAATTTTGCAATTTTCATGCAAAATTTCACACCCATGTAATATTTTACAAAATGCATGAATTTCATGAAATATTTTGCAAGGCAGAATTGCTGATTTTGCTGCAAATTCACTGACATTTTTTTTTTTGCAACATCTCTAGTTATCACTGGTTGGCAAAATATTGAAGTATGGGTGGGAGTTCTACTGGATACAGTTGACTGCTTGGCACAAGAGTAGGTTAAGGGAGGAGTGCAACTGGCTAACTTGGGCTTCTAAGCTCAAATGCAGTGAGAGACAAGAGTGCAGCTGCACTCTTGGGACAGGGTGCCATTAGAAGTATTGGAGGCCATGGTTACTGCAAAGTAATATGCATCTGTAATTAAATATCCTTTTAAAATGCAAAAAAAAATCATTGTGAGGGATTATGTTTGGGCATCGGTTAGGGTTGAACCACAAAGACTAAAAAGAAGAGAAATATCATGTTAGGGTAAAACATCACCTAACTCTTGAGAATTGAGTGGTGTGGTGTTCCTCAGGGTTTCAGTGATTGCTTAATGCAGTGTTTGTGTCACCCTACTGTAGCTTTGGCACTGTCTTTCAGGGCACATACATTTCATTACACATTAATGAATTGAGAGGGATGCTAAAGTTAAGGTAACACAAACGCTGCATCAAGCAATTCTTGAAAACCCAGTAAACACCGTTTACCAGGATTTTATGACACAATTTATTAGATCTGTGTGAAATATTTCCCACATGTGAAATTCATGTAATAGCTATATTTCATATTGCTGAAATTATAGTTTTATTTTTAAATTCCATGACATGTTTGCTTTTGATTGCAAGCCAGTTGTCTGAATGCAGAATAAAAATAAAACATTGGGATTTCTCTGTTTTCTGTGACCTGCTGCATAATATGTTTTTTCATGCATTCTGTGATGGAAGTTTCTTGAATGTGGAAAAAAAAACCTGGAAATGAATGTCTGTGTGCTTTTCTCCACTAAGCGAGACATATTACAGAATGGCTACTCTTGACTGAATGCTGGTGTGTGAGACAGCTAAAAAGTTTGTTTTAATGCATGCTTAGCTGAGAGTTTGGACTTACATTTTGTCAGAAAGTGAGTGTGGTGGTACTGGTGTGTACTGGTAAAAATGGATGGTTACCTTTTGTGTTAATAAAGTTTTTGAATTTTTTTATCAGGAGTGTTAGACTTTTTAATTCTCATTTTTTAGGTATTAGTTTTTTAATTTTTCCAAACATTGAGAAATTCTAAATTTTCACTCACTGAGCTTTTGACATTTATTATAAAGCAGAAGGCACATCTTTTTAAGGGATCAAGTAAGGTGCCCTGAGCTTGTAGGGCTTTTACAGTTATTGCATTTACCCTATGAAGTGCATTACCAATTGCATTTACCCTATGAAGTGCATTACCAATCTTCATTCGCCAGGCTAATTCTGTGTCATTTCTTGAGTTTCTGTTAATAACATATATGATCTTTTAGACTTAGCTGAGACTGCTGAGTCAATGAACTCTGCAATGTCAAAACAGTCTGAAACCAAACAGAAACTAAGCAGGCTTTATTTTGGTAAATTATTTAATTCCTCAACAGTGACTTTTTCTGCCTTTTTTTCTTTTATACATATAAATAAATACATTTCTTTCCATATATTTAGCTTATTATGTCACTTAGTTTTTGTGGCTACTTAGTATATGACATTTATTGAGGTTGATAACATCTCAGATATTTCAGATACACTAACTAATGCACAATAATTTTTTTGAATGTATGGCACACTGACTCCTACTGCATTGTTTAGTCAGATTATGCATGGCTTATTATAAGAGATGCTTCTATTACACAAGCAACATTCATATAAAAAACTAGTCTTGAATATTATGAATGGATTTTACTGCTAGTAAATAGCTTTCTTTTTTTTCCTTTTTAGTTTGGTTTGACTGTTACATTGTATCCTTCTCTGAACAAGACATTAACTAGTATTTACATTATTGATGAATTGATGTTGTTGGAATGTTATTTTTTTTCTGATATTTTAATTTTCTGAAAATAATCAATGAAAGGTAAGTTCAAAAAATGTTTTCTTTGGCTCTTTTAACCAAATAATGATTCTATAGTTTCCTGTTGACTGCCATTATTGTTGTTATGTGTACATTCGTCTGACATTTTTAAAGTCAGTGTTTCAGTTATAGATTTTTGAATTTGATTTTATGAACAGTGCTTTAAGCCTTTGGGGAAGGGTGTTTTAAAAATAAATGGATTGGATGGAATGCAAATTGTTGTGGGCTGTCCTGTTGCAATTTCCAGCTGACCACTAAAGCCAACAGGCTAAAGGGCTTGTGGAGGCTCACTCATGCATAACACTATTTCTATAAAATGCCATTGGATGAGTCATTAACAGCACTTTATGGCATTTGAGAACAGCAACGCCAAGCATTACAACTAGCTGTGAATGAGGACATTGGGTCAGTAGTATCAGAAAATGTCATACTAATGGAACCTGACACTGGGCACAACTGTACATAAAATACAGAAAATAGAAACACAGTGAAAAGGCATATGCTACCCTTGCCCATTCCTAAAACCAATCCCTAGGGCACCAAGCTAATAACTTAGTTTTCCCCTGAGGGCTTTACTTTTAGCACTATCCTCTGAGTCCTCCCACCCAGCCATTTTTTTTACCCACCTAGTTATCTTATCTCTTGTCTCTGAACACCCTGTTTGTCTACCAACCTCCCTTGTGGGATGGAGTCAAATGCTTTACTGAAGTCTACGTACAGAACATCTACTGCCTAATCCCTTCCCATGACTTTTAATACTCAATTGAAGAATTCAGTCAGGTTCTTCTACCATGATCTCTACTTGTATATCCATGCTGACTGGAGTCTTGCATGCATTTGGCCTCCAGAAATCCTATCCTCTCCTTTATAATATATTCTAGTAGCTTCCCTACTAAAGCGATCAGACTGCCTGGTCTACAGTCGCTTGGTTCTTGTCCCCCAAGTTTGTGTAGGTGAACCAGTGTCACTATCCTCCAATCCTTTGTCACTTCCACTGTCTGTAGGGAGCAGTTAAAGAGATCTGCTAGTGGTCCATCCAGGACTTGCCCCATCTCCTTTAACACTCTTCGATGCATCCCATTTGGGCCCAATGAATTATTCACATTCAGTGCCTATAGGTCCTTCAGTGCTTTCTCCTCCATTATGAGCTCCATGTTGGCACATGCTAGTGCTCCAATTTGCCTTTATGTTGAAAACTGGCAGAGGGCCCATATCCTTTGCTGTGAACACCATATAGAAGTAAGTGCTCTGTAATATCAACTCACCATTCTCATCCTCCACCTGTCTCCCCTTCTTTAGCCTGATCACCCCTTCCTTGGTTTTGCACTGTTCTCATATATAGTGAAAGAATGCTTTGCAACCTTCCTTAGCCCCTTCACTAGGATCAGCTCTGCCTCCACCTTCACCAGTCAAACTACCTTGTTTGCCATCCTCAGCTTTCTTAATATGCCCCCTGTCCTTTTCTATGTGACTTATTGTGTACCTGATGAATTCCTTTCTTTTTTCACTCACTACCTCTGCTGCCCCTTTCTCTCCCCCCTTCTCTTCCATTATCATCTTTGTGCACAGCCCTGAAACCTTCAGTACTCCCTTTTTAATCAAAGCACAATTACTGGTTGCTCCTACCACTGTCATCACATTCCCCACTTCCCCCCCAACACTTACCTCATCCTCGCAAAATTGCCCTTCTGAAGTGCAGAACCTTAGCCTGGGAGTTCACCCTAGTGGCTTTTAGCTTGATCTCACCCCACATGGTTGTGTAATCACTGGAACCAGTTATTCCTTCACCCAGTCCTCCCCCAACATGTTCCTGTTTATCAGGGCTAGGTTCAGTATGGCTCCTTCTCTAGTAGGTTACATGTGACCCTGGCTCATAAATGCCTCTAATGTTTTTCTACTAGGGCATAGTTCTTTGTGCTCACTACTGTTGGGATATTCCAGTCTAAATCCAGCAAATTAAAATCCCCAAATATTAGTACCACTCTCAGTCCTGCTATCCTGTTGATCTCCGTGCTCTTTGACTGTTTCTTCTTTCTGCACTGGAGGCCTATACACCACTCCAACACAAATTACCTTCCCTAAATAATTACCTCT
Source organism: Neoceratodus forsteri (assembly GCA_016271365.2). Lineage (NCBI taxonomy): Eukaryota > Metazoa > Chordata > Ceratodontiformes > Ceratodontidae > Neoceratodus > Neoceratodus forsteri. The sequence continues at coordinate 406,077,186 of CM057456.1, read as the reverse complement.
ACACATATTGTTTCAGTCCCCTTGATCTGGCCAGTGTCCACAATTCCTGGAGCTGAAATTCTCTCCTTTATGAATACAGTATAGTAATACTCTGCCTCCCTTCCCATTTTCCCCATCCCTCCTGAACATTTAGTACCACAGTACCCTCAATTCCCACTCATGGTTCTGTGTTGTCCATGTTTCAATCAGTTACCATGTCCAGTTGTGGCATGATCATTATTGCAAATAGGTCACAGGTCTTACTACAAAGGCTCCAGGCATTAGCACATATCAGTAACAGCAAGACCTAGCTCAAGGCTCGGCAATGTTTAACAAAATAGAGACTTCGTAAGTAGTCTTTGCAGAGACTAGAAAGGAGAGGAGAGATATGACAGAGACCTTCAAGTTCCTAAAAAGAATTAATGTGAATAGTGGGGAACTATTTAACTAGAATACTAACTCATTGTCATGAAGACATAAGTGGAGACTGACAGGATGGTGGCTCAGGAGGGCCATGAATGAAGTACTGTTTTACAGAAAAGATTGTGGAGCTGTAGAATAGTCTGCCAACTGAGGTCATGGGTGTGAAAATCATTATTAGTTTCAACCAGGTTGGGACAGAGGACAGAATGAAGGGTATGGTGGTTGATCGGGGTGACAGAATCAGAGAGGAGAATGGTGGAGGATGGGAAGGGCTTGGACCCTGGAGGGACAGTAGATCACATGGCTTACTAGGGAACTTGGCAGACTGGATGCACCACTGGTCTTTTTATACCATTATTGGCTATGTTTCTGTGTTTCTTTACTCTTAATAAATTTATTAAATAGCATCCATGGCATTTAATAAAATAAGGAAAAAAAACTACAAGAGTGATGGCAGCAGCTGAGCTTCCAAACCACATACTCAGAGAGGCTTTAATTTTTCTTGTATTAGCACACATCACCCTCCATATCTGCTGCTTCCCCTGTGATGTTCGGTATCTTTCAGGTACAGTATGTGCCCTTGAGATCTTCAGTTTTTTTTTCTTCCTCTTACTCCTGCTGTGTTCCACTGACCCAGTGTGTCCTTCCCCTTTACCCCATCCAGATCCCTTTTGTGACTATTTTTCCTATTTGCTCTACTGCATCTTATTTATTTATTTATTCAAGCGTTTAACCAGGAAGGCATACTGAGCATGCTAAATGCTCGATTCCAGATGCGTCCTGGGGGAGGAGAAACATAGATAATAGTTGAAAGCATATATACAGGAGAAAAAATACATAGAATGAATTCTCTAAACATTTGGACCAAGTGACTAGGCATAGAGGTCAGAAAAACAGTAGAATATGCAGTAGTTTGACAGCGTAGTTGCGACAATGTGAACAGTAGGTTAAACATAATTTAGTTGCAGTATGTAAGTGCAGTCAAAATACAGTCACATCATACCGAGAGCAGAACAGCCTAGACACATGAGCAGGTAGGGGAGAAGTGAGCTTGAAATAAGGAGTTTAGGTGCCGAGGGGAGGAGTAGTGATGAATGTTTGCAGGGAGGGAGTTCCACAAAGTAAGTATGCGGTAGTTGAAAGCAGCCTGACCAGCAGTAGAGGACCTAAAAGGGACTGCGAGCGAATGAGAGTCCAAGTTTCAGAGAGAGTAGGCTGTGGTGGAGGGGTTTCTCAGGGCAGTGGTGAGGTAGGAGGGGACATGCAGGGACCAAAACTAGGCTGCAATTTTGGCACAGTGGGATTGCCTGCGATTATGAAGAGAGGGGAGGTCCATAGATTGGTAAAGGGCACAATGGTGTGTGGAGTAGGGGCAATTCAGTGCAAAGTGACAGAAGGAATGAAAAAGAGGGTCCAGCCTGGTTAGGGTCGACTTGGGGCCGGCACTGTAGACTACGTCACTGTAGTCAAAAATGGGTAGAATCATTTTCTGCACAATGGCCTTCTGAGCAGGTGTAGGGATGCAGTCATCTTCCTCTTCCTCACCCCTTCCCAGCCAGCTCAGAATGCCTGCCTTAATGCTGGAAGAGACCCTCCTGGTCCCCATCAGCTGTGTGGATGTGCCTATACTCACCTGTGTTTCTTGCCCCCTCACAAAGCTTAAAGTCATCTGTACATCTTGTACGAATCTAAGCCCCAGCACCCTTGTGCCTTCCAGTTGAGGGTCAGGTTATTCTTCCCAACAGCCTCCAACCCCACCAAGTGTAGCCCCAATCTCCTGGGAACTGAACTCTACTACACAGATCCTTTAGCCATGCATTACTCTGCCCTACTTTTAGCTGCTCCCTATGGTGGCAGCATGGCTGTGATAGGACTTCAGAGAAGGTCACAACTCCTGCCCTGTCCCTAAGAGTCCTGCCTATGGTATAGAAGCACTCATTCACCTCATCTGTACCTCTTGTGACCAGATAGTTTGTGCCTATGAGCATTATCACATCTGGCCTCTCACCATCCTTCCTGGGAAGTTCCCGAACTTTTCATTTGGGGGGTATTCACCATTACCTCTGGTAAACAGTGAGCCAGTCTTTCAATGTCTGGTGTGAAACTCACCATTCCATTTGTGCCCCTGATAATTTATTCCCCCATTATCATGGCCCTATTCCTTTCCCCTTTGGGGTTATCACCATTCTCTGACTCATGCATGGTAGCTGGAGCCCCCTCTCTAGGAGTGCTTGTCCCTGCTCCATCCTGGTTGGATTCCATGGGTAACTTCTCCAGCAATGGTCAATACTTGTTACAGATTGTTACAGATGGGTACATCTTGTTCCTCTGGTACTCCTTCCTGTCTCACCCTTCACCACCACCTGACTACTATCCATTTGCCCTTAGGGGATCTTTAGGCCCACTGTAGCAATACAGCTTGTAGCTCCCATTATTGTTCTCAGGCCCTGCCTCTAGTGTATTTCCACTCTTGCTGTATCAAGTTGAATGCCAAATAACTGCACCATCCTTCACCTGAGGTACTGGCTGTAGACCCAGGGCACCATTCTTGTTACTGCACCACACAGCTCCTGCCTTCTGCCCATCCCCCAGTAAGGTTCTACTTGCATTTTTCTAGAAGTATGGAAACACAGAAGATGACAGCAGAAAAAGACAGATGGTCCATCCAGTTTGCCTATATTACCCTTTCACAGCCTGTGACATATTTGGTCTGTGGGGTTTTCACTTACATTGTTTCCCCTTTTGTTCTCCATGTTTCCACCTTCTTCTTTCTGCTGACTAGTTACTATCCCCTTGACTCTATCCCAGCCATGTTTGAAGCCGTTTATGGTTTCATCATCAACCAACTCCCTGGCAAACCATCCCACAATGCAACCACTCTTTCTGTAAAATAATAGTTCTTTGCATCCTTATTAAACCTTCCACCCCATAACCTCCACTCATGATCTCATGTCTGAGGTTCTATGTTCCTCGTAAATAGCTCCTCACAGTTCTCCTTGTTAATTCATTTCTGAAACTTGAAGGTATCTATCATATCCTACCTCTCTCCTCTCGTTTCAAGTTCATACATATTCGGTGTCTTTAGTTGATCCTCATAGGATCTGCTCTCCTGGCCTTGAATCATCTTGATCACCCTGCATTGTACCTTTTGCAGACTGTGTCCCTGTCCTGTTTAGGTCGGGATTCTGGAACTGGGCACAATACTCCAGGTGCGGCCTCACCACTGACCTATACAGTATTTGCAGTACCTTCTGTCTTCTACTGTCAAACCCTTTCTTAATGAACCCTAGCATCCTGTTAGCCTTGCTGAATGTCTTGTTATATTGGTTGTTTTTTGGGAATCATTAAAGATGACTCCTTGGTCCTCTTCCTCTGATGTTGTGTCCAGTTTAACCCCCAACATTCAATACTCTGTAATGGGGTTATTGCTCCTTAATTACATAATTTTGCACTCTTTGGCATTGAATTTCAGTTGCCAGACTTTGGACCAATTTTACAGCCTTTGCAGGTCTCCTGGCAACTCCCTTATCCCCTGCACTTTGTCAACCCTACCACAGAGTTTAGGGTAATTTTTCAAACAGGCACATTCTGGCCTGGATTCCTTCTTCTATGTTACTAATGAACATGTTGAAGAGGTCTGGTGCCAGAACAGATCCCTGTGTACTCTGTTGGTGACCTCTTTTTCCGCCGCTCTGACCCTATTAACCACAACTCTCTCCTGCCTCCCCTCTAACCAACTCCCTACTCACTTTAATATTTCCTTAGCTGTTCCCAGATCTCTCCTTATCTTCAGCAGCCTTTGATGTAGCACTGATTCTAATACCTTGCTGATGTCAAAGTAGAGTAAATGTACTGCGTGCTTCTTATCAACTACCTTGGTTACCTAGCCAAAGAAAATGATCAGGTTGGTCTGACAAGATATTAAGCAGGGCTTGGCTTCTGGTTTTCCTGGCCCCTGGGATATCCCAGTCAAAGTCTGGCAGGTTGAGATAACGTACTATTACAACATCCTTTTTGTGCCCTTTCCCTTTTTGAGCATCCTATTCCTTATTACTCTCTTCTCCATGCCCCAGTGGCCTGTAAACCACCTCTAAGTAAGTCTTCCTGCCTGCCAACTCTATTAGCTGAACTCACAGAGACTCGATGTTCCCTTCCTTCCAATGGTAACATCCTCTACTGACTGGATCCTGTCTCTGAAGTAGAAGGCCACCCCTCCACCTCTACCCATCCCTCTATCATGCCTATATAAGGTGTACCCTGTAATCACAATATCCCCATCGCTGATCACACTGGCCCAAGCTTATGTAACAGTCACTAGATCAAGTCCAGAGTCTGTCATGAAAGCCTGCAGCTTACTAATCTTCTTATACAGACTCATGGCACTGTGGCATACCACCCTCCAAAATGTTCCCACACCCCAACTGGTTCTCACTTACTTTCCCCATGACCCTTCTCTAATACCCTAGGTATTTTGTGTTTCTCACTCTTTTGATTTCTATTGTCAATGTCCCTAGAATTCTGCAGCCATAGAATTTTTTGCAGAACTTGCAACCTACCACAGAATATCTGCAATGCCACATAATTCACTGTTCTTGGTAATTCTTTACTAATATTTCCAGTTTATCAGTAGCACCTGGTTCCCTTCCCCTCCTTTTCTATTCAAAACCCCTCTATGCTCAGCATGTGATGTTGTCAGTGCTATCATATCATACATTAGCTAATGACAGGGCTGCATTCTGCCACGGAAATGAATAGTCACTTATTTGCCATAGCTCCCACTCCCAGAAGAATTGGCACAGCACATCAGGTACCATGATATTTGCTCAACCTATACTATACCCTAATAACATTTTCAGTCTTAAGTTATTACACTAGGGCCAACTTAAAGAAATACTTGATAACAGCATAGACCTATTAACTCCATACCTTAGTTTGCACAGATTTATTTGAACCTTTAAGATATAGGGATGCCGTCTGAAGTGAATAACTGGTAAAATAAATTAACCTGTCTTTTTAAGAAAAATAAAGTAATTATGCCCAGAAAGGTAAAATATAATAATGTGTAGACCTGCTGAAAGAACAGATCTACTAAATGAATAATTGCACTGTACACATGTGTGCCAGGGTTATTGATGACATGTTATCACGAGTTGATAGAATTACCTAAAAGTTATGGAGAAATGTTGTATGCAGGGCCAGCCATTGGGCCAGTGTGTAGCATGTTGTGTTCCCATGCTGTTGACTTAGGTTTGGTGATGAGCTCTCTGGGAGCTGACTGGGCAGCACAAGGATGGGGGGACATCCCTGTAGCACACCACCACTTTGAGCCTGGGAAGGTATGGCACAGTATTCTGTCACACAGGTGACACCTTGTGACAGGCTGGGGAGCCTTCTCCCACAAGGGGCTCATGTGCATGTCATGGCCTGATGGGGTTAATGTAGTGTATTAGGAGAAGTGGGTTGGCATGAAAAATTTATTTTTCAATATATTCTCTATTCTGTTAATTCCACCTCCAGAGAGATGTGTATGAATGAGGATACAGTTTCACATTCACAGTCACAAAAAGGGAAATTTATTAAAAAAACCAAAAAAATACCTTACAGATTGCATATAGATATGTAAGTGATATACAGTGGGGACCTCACGAGTACTGTAAACAGTGTGAGTATATAGATAACTTATTTATCACATAAGGCCCCCCTCTGTGTTTTTAATTTATGCAATAGGATAGGACCTTTAGTAACAGATTTTTTTTAGCTTTTTTTAAAAATAAAATGATTTCTAAAAGTCTGTATTTTTTTTTTTTTGATCTAGTGTTAACGTGAGATCCCCAACCCAATTGCCATAGCCATTGCCATGGACATGAAGTTAGGATGACAAGTTGATGCCGTGATGTGGCAGTTCATTGGTGCCACAGAACCTCCACAGAAATTACAAGCCACCACTGCAGAAGTTCTGCAGCAAATGGTAATCCTGTCACAGAACTTGGTCCCAAAGTGCCGCAGAAATGTATGGGCCTTATCTATTGTGTCTTTTCTGTCTTGTGACCTGGACTTGTTCCTCCCTTCTGTTATTCCCTGTACACCTTGCCCACATATGGCACAAGTCCTGTCTAGGTTCCCACTCCACCCTCTTCAACAGTGGAATCCCCAGACACCCCACAGCTAGTTTAGCTATCTGCCAATGTAGACATCAAACTCCTGCCCTAACACACTAGTCCCTTTCTTGTCAGGTGAAGGCCATCAACTTTGTAGAGCCTTCTGTCCCAGAAGCCCTCCTATTCATCTATAAAGGGATGCCCCTCTTTCTGACAACACCATTTTAATCACCAATTGAACACCTTGATCTCTGTCTCTCATATGTGTTGTATATATATTTTGTTATTTTATCAATTAAGCTTTTTCTCATCCCCTGTATAGCCAATGGCATCCCCCAGACCCATAATTGACTTTCTTGTGGAACTTTCAGTTGTTCAGCACTTAGCCAGGACCATATTGTGGTGGGTGGCCTATCATGTCGGCCATGTGAGAGTCTGCAAGGGATACTGGCATGGCAAGACCAGGCATTTTCTTCCCTCCTCCTGGTTTTCTGTCCATGACACAAGCATGCATGTCTGTGGTGGCACACATGTGTATCAGGCATCTGTCAGCATCCCCATCTGTTTCTTTGCTCCCAACTGTGCTCCCACCTGGTCTCCACCAGCTGGCAGGCAAACAGTAACAGCAGTGATCCCCCTCCATGAAGAATGAGAGCAACCCCAGAATGCTCAAGCCCATTCTTCACTGGCAAGTCCCTGATGGCCAACGATCATTCCCAAACATGGGTTGCTGGCATCCCAAGTAGTAAAGCTCTCACTGCAGTGATGAGGTGGTTTGTATTCCATAGATTTTTAATGTACAGATATTACTAACCTTTTTACATTAGTTATACTAGGCCGTATCCCAGTTAATGATGTAGCTGCCTGCTATGTAATGGATGTTTACTCACCTGGTAAAGGTGATTAAAGAAGTACCTTTTTTACAGCACTCTGAACCTTAACCACTGGGTTCTTGTAGCTGTCTTCTCATAGGCTGATGCACAAAAATGCAAAGTTCAAAACCCAATCTGTCTCCTCCCTCCTTTGCTTACACATTCCTCAGTATGACTTCTTCCAGAGCTTTTCTGCACTGTAATGACAACTGTTATGCAACAACATGATAGACTATATGGAAGAAAAAAGAATGGAGGCTTAGAAACAGGAGAAATTGTTCCAAGGTTTAATGTTAGCATGCAATGCGAGAATTACACTCAATAGGATAGGTAGTTAAGAGAAGATGTACAGCAGATGAAGACATGTGAGCAAAACACACAATGGAGATTCTCCTGAAAGTGTTCCCTGATTAGTCGATAAGGTCATCTGCCATCTTCCTCCTCAGTGGGTGGGATACAGAGTGCCATAAAAAGGCTCTCCTATAATCACCTTTACAGGTGAGATCCAGAAGCAAATGATTTGATACCTTTTAATGGACCAACATAGATGTAACACAAGAACAAAGTGCTCTAGCTTTCGGACCAACCAGTCCTTCTTCAGAAGCTAATGAAGCTTTACAGGTGAGTAAACTTACATTATGTATTGCATCTTTTCACAGCACTTTGAGCCTTAACCAGAAGAGGAGGGATGAGGACTGAACACAGATTGCAAAACCCCTTGGCCAAATTCAGATTTTTTTGTACTTCCAATGTCCAGTCTATAGAACCTGGCAAGGTATGGGGTGAAGACCATGTAGCCACTTCACAGATCTCAGTTATGGATGCTGAGTTGCATTCCACCCAGGATGTAGTCACTGCCATGGCAGAATGGGCTTTGATCTGTGTAAGGACTGGTGTTCTAGCTGCCATGTCAGCCTCAGGAATGGCAGATCACAGCCACCTCACTAAGGTGGCTCTGAACACCAGTAAGCCTCATATGGGGCCTCAAGGAAGGATGAACATTCTGTCTGATTGTTGGAACTTGGCAGTTCTACTGAAATAAGTGCTGATGACCCATCCTGGATCCAGTAGGCAAAGAATAACCCTCTGGGGATCATCATTTCTTGGTTCAAAGGTAGGTAGGGATATCTCCTGTGTGAGATGAAATGGTAAAACCACCTTGGGAAGGAAGGAGGTTACAGTCCTGAGGACTACCCTGTCAGTATGAAATGCAAAGAAGGGATCTCTACAGGAAAGGGCTTGAAGTTAACTGGTCCTCCAGGCAGAGGATATAGCAACCAAGAATACAGTTTTTAGAGTGAATACTGGCAAGAGTAGTGATTCTACTGGTTCGAAGGGTGGTTCAGACATGGTATCCAGGACTAAGTTCAGATGCCATGGCACTGTTGTAGGCCTCAGTCAGGGTTTAATGTTGGGTAAGGCCTTGAGAAACATCTGAACTTGGAGGTGAGCCCCTTGTGTGTGTCCTCTTGTTTCTCCTCAGATTGCTTCGATGGCCATTGCCTAGAATTGGAAGGAAGTGGGAGAAAGACCCTTCTCCAGCCCTTCTTGTAGGAAATCTAGAATCTGGAGAATGGAACAGACCATGGCTTCTAGTTCCTTAGACTCACACCACCTGCAAAAGATAAACAAGTGTGTGCTGTAGGTGTTATTGGTAGAGCATCTGTGAGCCTTCAACAAGGTTTCTGCCACCATGTTCAAGACTCCAAAGTTCAACAGTCGAGTCCCCTGAACAGCCATGCCATCAGCTTGAGTGACTGTGCCTCTTCATGGTGAATCAGTCCCAGCAGTTGAAGGTCTGGTTTGGGTGATAGTGTCATTGGGCTGTTGATGAGCATCTTCTTGATTGAGGCATACCAAGTCCATCTTGGCCTGTCTGGGGCAATTAATACGATGGTGCTGCTAGTGTCCTGGATCTTCTGTAGTACCCATCCTACCATAGTGAGCTGTGGAAACACATAGGCCTTGTGGAAACAACATGGTGTGGACAGGGCATCCACTCCGGCTGCTCCCTGCTCTCTTTATGTGAAAAGGAATACTGGCAGTTATCTGTTTAGTGCAGATGACATAAAATCTATTTAGAATGGACCCCAGCTCTTCTGGATTGTGTGGAATACTCTGGGATTGAGTTGCCATTCCCCCAGTTGTAGGGATTGTCTGCTGAGCCAATCCGCTCTTGTGTTGAATGTTCTGGCTAAGTGTACCACTGTGAGATTGAGCAGGTGTATTTCCACATAGACCATTAGGCAGTCTGATTCTCAAGCCAGTGCCCTGTTACTCCTTCCCTGTTGATGTAGGCCATGGCCACTATGCTGTCTGTGGGCAGTCTTACAAGATGATTTGTGATCTTGGCCTGAAGTGTATTGCTCTGGTTTCTACGATGCTGATGGGGAGTCATGACTCCATCAGAGACCACTTCCCTTGAACTGATCGCTTGTCCATTAATACACCCCAGCTGAAAAGACTGGCATCCATCTCTAGTGTCTTGGAGATTTTCTTATCGACTGTAGCTCCCTGTTGCAGGTTGCATGGGTCTGTCCACCATTCTAAGGACATTTTCGCTGCCAAGGGAATGATCAGGCTTGTGCTCTAATTATGTGTAGTATAGTTCCAGTTGTCAAGTAGTCTTTACCACGGCCACATGTGGGCTCTCACCCAAGTTGTGTAGATCTATAAATGTGGCCATGAATCCCAGAAATTGAACAAACTGCCAGATCGTTGACCTTCTGCAATGCAGGACATGACTGCAGTGCAAAATAAAGTTTAGTATACACATCTCTGAGGGCCTTACTGTTCCCCTTTTGGTGTCAAAATTTTCCCACAAGTGTTCGAGTGTCATAGTGGGTGACAGGTGACTCCTCACCTTGTTGATGATCCATCCATGACTGGTGAGCAACATTTGTGCCCTTCTTGTTGCATTTTGGTCCTCTGTCTTTGTTCTGGCTCTGATTAACCAGTCATCTCAGTATTCGATCAAATGTACCCCTTCGGGCTCATAATGCAGCAGCTAGCAACACCATGACCTTTGTAAGCATAAGCACGGCTGATGCCAGTCCCAATGGGAGGCACTGGTATTGGACGTGATAGTCTAGGAGGCAGAATCTGAGGAACCAGTAGTGGTTTGACTGTACGGGAATGTGGAGTCAGGTGTCCTTGAGATCTATGGATGTTAGCAGATCACCTTTGCGGACTGCCATTATGGTTGAGCATAAAGTTTCCATGTTGAATTTCTGATATATTATAAATCTGTTCATGAATTTCAAATCCAGGATGGATCTTAGGTCTCCTGTTATTTTGGCACCAAGAAGAAGATAGAGTAGACACCGGACTCCTTCTCATTTGTTGGAGCCAGTGCTATGGCCTTGGTCTGAAGGAGTTGGTTTAGGATGGACCTGACCTTGAGGACTGTCTCCTTGTCTGTGGTGATGTGCAATTTTTTAAACCATTCCCTCCTTGGTGTAGCATTGAACTCGATTGCATATCCCTTTGATATGATCTCCTTGAACCATCTGTCTGAAACAGTTTTGTTCCAGGTATTAGCAAATTGTTGGAATCTCCTTCATACAGTTTCATCTTAGTTATGGACCTGTGTCTCTCCATGGGTGATATCTCTTGTGGCCTGAGTTGTTTCTGAGCCCTTGTTTGCCTGAGTAACATCCTGCACATCCCCTGTTATTCTGGTAATTAAGCTTGTGGTTGAAGTAGTTTTGTTTGAAGCCAAAAGTGCACCTGTCATTACCTTGCTGACTTTGAGAGTGTTTACTTCTGTGTGTATAGCTGCAGAACTGATTGCTTCAAAAGGAAGGCAATGATGACTGCCTCCCATGTGTGTCCTTGTTGTCCCCTTTTGGAATGCTAAACTGTAGGAATCCTAGTCTAAACAATTTGTCCTCTGTAGAGTTCAGCATCAGAACCCTACTGTTGGATTCCTGGTCTACCTGCCACAGCTGGAGTCAGATGTGTCTTCTGGTTCTATAGAGGTAACCACTGCCCTTGAGGCCATTTTGAAAGTGCTTACTATGGAGTCAGCCACATATTTTATGGCTTGTATGGCATAGTCCATTGTGGCCACTTGAGAGGTGGTTGTAGGGAGGTCTTGTAGAGTAGCCTTCAGCCATGTGAGGATAGCTGTCGAGGTGTAAATCGCAGCGGTGGAGGCTCACATTGACATCATGAGCATTTCTTGTGCTTTTTTGATGGTGTCTTCCACCTTTCTGTCTGTAGGTTCTTTTAATGCTGATGAGGTTTCTGACAGTAATACTGTTCTGTGGCTGAGTGAGGACACCTCTGGGTCAACTCTGAATAGTGTGGACCATGTTGTTTCTTTATTTTGTGGTAAGGGGTACCATCATTCAATGGTCCCCTTTTCTCTTGTTTTGTCAGGGTCAGAGGCCTCCCATTCTTTGGCCAGAACGTCTTCCAAGGCCTTACAGATGGGGAAGATAGTGCTGAATTTCTTTTGTTCCCTTACTAGAGGATCCAGTTTTTGGTCCTGCTGCAGGCAAGGTTCATCAAAGTGTAAGGTCTCGCAGGCAACTCTGATGATCTCCTGGATCAGGGTGAAGGGACATTATCTAGCTACCAGATCTTCTCTGGGCTTATCCTCTTCCTCAGAGTGGCCATCTTCCACTGAGTCAGAGGCATCAGTCTGATCTTCTGGATCTTGGGTGTCAGCCTTCCTCTGCTTTTTGTGGCATAGGTCAACTGTTGTCAAACTCTTGAGAGTGCTTGACATCCCCCAGCACCTCAGTTCTATCCAACATGTTCACCATCAGCTTCTAGGACACAGTGGAGGCACTGTCATCCATGGCATCATTCACAGTGGACCTAGATGCTTGGCTGTCTGTCTGGGGTTCCTCGTCCTCCATACACAGGGAGCATAGGTCTCCAGATGCTTTTGAAGGCAGAAAGTTTGGACACTTGTAGCACACCCTGTGTGTCTTACCCATCTTTGTTTTATGGACCAGGGGGACATAAGGGAACCTGGATGAAAGACATGGGTTAGATGGAGGGCATATGAGTGAAACAGGCAAAATTTATTTATTTTATTTTTTAATTTTTTGCTGGGCATGGCCTGGTGGAGGGCATACTGCTGCCAGTCTGACTTCAAAGGTACTTGTATAGCCTTAATTGGACCTAAGATAACTGAGGGAATGCCAGGGAAAACATGCAACAGTGGCCCTGATCAATAAATGCATGCTATGGCCACCATTTAATGGAACACACATAATAAGGGTGATGCTGGATGCTGTTGCAGGGGAAAGGTAGAGTAGAGGGGCCAGAGAGTGACCACTGAGGTGCATGATAGACCAACCTTAATATGGCCACCTTCAGTAGATGTATCTGCCATTTTTGGTTGGGAGAGGTATGCCACATATAAAATGGCTGTGCAAGTCTCACCTGTCATGCGAGTTCTGATGGTGTGAACTGAAAACAAAGGAATGTACACTTCCAACAACCAGCAGACTGTTGTCCAGATTCCCCTATGGCCCCCTCCTGAGGATACTTCACCTCCCCAGTGAGGCTCATTAACCCGTCTTTGGTTCCCTGAGGGAACAGAATACAGGAGGTTTAGGTTCCTGCCGAGTCCGGCCATGGATGGAGAGGCTGAGAACCCATGGACAATCCAGCTGAGCAAGGTAAGCTGGTGAGGGTGTTCTGGAGTTATATAACCGCTTGACCCTCTGACTGAGCAAAGTAAGCCAGAGGGGAGGGTTTTGAGTCAGAAGGGATGCCATGCAGAGTTGTTCTCGACCCCTCAGATAAGCAAGGTAAGCTGAAGGGGAGGCGATGGCCATGGGGCTCAGCATGTCTTAACAACCACTCAACTCAACAAAGTGAGCTGAGGGGGAGATAGAAAAGAGCAGTACTTGTCTTGGGGAGATCAGGGCTGAGTCAGGGAACTTTCCAATAAAAAAACAGGTTCATGCTTGTAATTCCCTATGCAAATCACCATTTTGATATGTAGGAGTCTAAGTTCCCTATTAGTACTCTGATGCCAACGGGACACTAATCTGCCATAATGCAGTTACAGACTGCATGCAGAAATGTTCAGATAATTAGTAGACAATGATCATAGTGATATATGAGATACAGCTCTTCAAACCTTACACAGTCCCAGAGGCTAGCCTGAGCACTTAAGGGGTTCATCCAGCACCACGGTTAATCTGTGGACCCTCCATCAAGCAGGATTTTTATCCTCAAAGGTCACAAATAATACAGAGGGTATTAATATGTTGCAATGCAAAATTAGAGGGCACCATATGACAGAATTTAACACCTTCTTACCTTATATAGCTAGGTGGCACAGAGTCAAGTCAAAACGTGACCAGTCTGGAGGAATGCACAAAAATAACTTCAACTGTGTAAGCAGAGGAGGGAGGAGACAGATCGGGTTTCAAAATTTGCATTTTTGTGCATCAGCCTATGAGGAGACAGCTGCAAGAATCCAGTGGTTAAACCTCAGAGTTCTGTGAAAAGGATAATTTTACTTCACAGTGCTCCAACAACAGACTATGTACCACTACCTAGAAGGTTAACAGTTAACCTAACTTAGAGTGTATGTCAGCAAATCAGAAGACTCCATTTCCTGGCATTGTTTTATAAGAAAATGTGTCAGACAGGGCAGCACATACAACTGATCCTGAAGGAAATTTCTTTATACAGTTGTGGCAGAAGATAAACCTGAATCCTCATATCCTCTTGGGAATGAGGAGCATGACCTTGCAGGATCTGCTCATGGAGAGGTAGGGAAGTCATATGTGTTACCAGACATACGAAAATGGATCAATGAACTGTCCTCATCATACCATTTTTAAAAAATCTCAAAAAAATTTGACTTGCATATTTATATGCAAGTGTCTTAATTCTATTCCTAAGTCTACTTGTATATTATAAGTTTTATACCTGCATAATTGCATATTATTTTCTTATAACATCATTGTTGCCTTGCAGCATCAAATCACCACTGAAAACAAGCAGTTGGCTCCATGTGTCTACCTGGTTAGCACAAGAATAAATAGATTAATAAAATAAAATAAATATCTAAATAAATAACAAACTACATAAATAAATAATTGCAGAAAATGGCTAGATGATTTTTATTATGAAATGGGTATGAAAAATACCATAATCTGATTGGTTAGTTTGGGACTTTTTTACCTTTGTCTACTGCAGCATGCCATGGGAAACAAAGATACAGCTGAGTTCTGTTCATTGGGAATAAAATGAATATTAATGCACTTTTAAAATGTTACTGATGCCAACTGTACTGTAGCCATGTTTTTATCATTTCATTGTGCTAAACTGTAATGTAAACCAATGTCACATTGGTAAGCTTTCTATACTGTTGCTTCTTTTTCTTATGAATAAATTACTCTTATGTCCCACAAACACAGTTACAGACCCTACTTTAAAATCCTCACAGAGTTCTTGTCTCTTCTTCCCATTTGGATTCTCCAGTCATGATGCCAGTTAGTGCAGCCTGCCCCACAAAAAGTATTGTAGCCTCCTGCCAATGATTCTGTTGTAGGTCAGCTCTACAAATAAACTAGATGCAACATGCCTTATAGTCAACTGTTCTTTACTCTTTCCTGCATGGAACCCTTAAACCCACCACAACAGAGTACTGGGTTACATTAGTAGATGGCTAAGTAGCCGATTTGGGGCTATACAAGGCCTTAGTTAGCTCACACTTAGAATACTACATACAATTCTGTCACAAGAGTGCTGAAACAACACTAGAGGCATTGAGAAGCTGTAGTACAGGGCTACCTAGAACATTAGTAGCAGAGGGTTAGATTAGACAAATTCAAAATTGTGTAGCCTAGGGAAGAGAATATTGAGAGGGGACATGATCATCATGTTCCAGGTATCAAATGAGGTAAAGGGTGGAGTATACACAGATGTCTGAGCTGGGGAGTGCTAATACAGTGAATGGACAATCACTTGAACTGAGAATAGGAAGGTTAAAGTGAAAGGCTGGAAAGCATTGTTGCACATACTGTATATAGTAGAGTGACATACAATCACACGTAGAATGCTACAACCATTCAGGCTGTTGAAGCTAGTACTGTGCAAACTTGCAAAGTAGGACTAGACAGATTCCTTATGAGGAATAATGTTGAAGGTTGAACAGCATGAGTTAGGACACCATTCTGGCTGATAAGTTTCAGTATATTGTATATCTATAACAATCCCCACAGTAAAATCTGCTGTATTTGTCTTTCCTTTAGGGGATCTGATTCCTGTCACTGACCTACAGGCCTCACTTGATAGTTCCCACAACACACATACACACACACACACACCATTAGGCATGAGATCACACATTTCAGATGGCTATGGAAGACAAATCACTTGCAGAACAGGGGAGCTCCAATCAAAGTCTCAACCATGAGGATGGTATCAGTTGCCATGGTAGACTGACTTGGACCCAGGAGACAGACCAATCCTAAATGAAATTGTGGAGAGACCGTCTTAACTTCAAAAAGGTAGATAAACCTTCAGAGAAGGATGAAGAGGGTGGAGAGAGTGCAGAAGATGCTTCATAGATGTCCAGACCAAATTCAGACTCTCCCAAGGAAAAGCAGTAGTTCATGTTCATGTTTAGATATGTTTTGGGCTGTTTTTTTGTTGTTAATATTGTTTTTAATGAAGTTATTTTTATATTTCACACGTCTTATTTGTGTTTCTTCACTGTGTTATTTAAGTGGTGCAGGGATGGGGTGAACACCTACAATTTATTTTTGTGGAAATGTGGAAACAGTTACACAATACACCATACCAAGAGACTGCTGCCATGGATAATCCATCAAAAAAGATAGTACCATTGTTTGAGATCCTTACTTTGTAGTCTAGATTGACCCTTGTGGTCTTGTCAAACAGCCAAGTGAGGAGCAGATAGGTCCCTAGGTTATGATACCAGATACAGGAAGAAACAAAAGAATCTTATATAAGCTGATTTTCATAGGTCAGAATCCTTTTGAAAATTATCTATTTTAAAAATGGAAAGAACAGAGTAAACAAAATAAACATTTTATTTGACATTAGCAGATTAACATGGGTGAGAACATTCTGAATTTTACCATTTTGAGATAGTGAATAGATGAGCAGAAAAATGAAAATAACACCAGAAGATTCACACAGGCCTGTAACCTTTTAAATGTACCCCTCATGAGACTGGAAAAAATGGGTAACAAAAATAAGTAGGCACAGTGGGCCAAAAGGTCCTTTTCTGCAAAAAACAAAATCTGTTTCTATGAAAATGTTCTTTGACAGTAACAGATTCACACAAGCAAGAAATCATGTAAATGCGACCATCCTGAGAGTGGGAAGAAATGAGTAAAATAAATGAAAATGTTCTCTGATATTGGCACATTTATACAGGTGATGTACCTATCCCAAGAAAGAAAAGAGAAGTTAAAGTCAATAAAAACAGTCTTTGACATTAACAGATGCACAAAGGCTAGACAACTTTTAAATCTATCCTTCATGAGAATAGGAAAAATAGGTAGAACAAATTACAAATTCTTCAACATCAAAAGAGTCAGACAGGTGAGAACCCTTTTAAATGTAACCATATTTGAAAATGAGAATACATGGGAAGAATAGTGAAACTATTTTTTTTACATCTGCTGACTCACGTAGGCAAAAAAAAACAACTTTGGATATAGATATGTACTGCTCCTGGAGAGGCATGGGAGTGAAGTCATTCCATGTTGGAGGGACTGGAGAGGCACTAGACATGGCACAATATACTGTGAAGAACTAAAACATAATGGTGTTGGAGGATGGAAGATTTGCTGTCAGAGGGACTGGCCACACTTTAAAATGTCAGTTCCAATGAAATTGTGCGGTAGGTGGTCATTTATTATGGGCAACAGGGCAATTCCACTGTAGTTACATGTTTGTTGCATGGCACTGGAGGACGTCATGCCATGTTGGTGGGAATGTGGAGGCACTGGAGGTCAAGCAATGTCCTGTTGGACTGATTGTTCTATAAAGACATTGGAGGATGAATATTACCTGGTCACAGATACTGGACAGACTATGGAGGATGTGTCATGCCATGTTGGAGGGAATGAAGAGGCGTTTGAGGTTAAACAATGTCCTGTTGGATGATTCTAATACAAAAAGTATAGAAGCAGAAATAACATGTCAGAGGGACTGGGCAGACACTGGAGCATTAGCCATATGATAATGGAGAAAGTCCAGAGGCTTTGAAGGTTGAGTGATGCCCTGTTGGAGGGATTGTAAAGGCAATAGGAGGTGAGACATGAACTGATGGCTGTGTTGCCCTAAGACAGCCTGCTGGATGAAAAGAGTGGATGTGAAGGAGGATGAATGCAACTATGTACATAAACAACACAGGAGAATAGTCCACACTTCCTTTTACAAAAAAAAGTAAAATAAAATAAAACAAAACTTAATGAAAGAAGGAACCAATGTCAACAGTTTTTAAATAAATAAGAACATACTAATGTGTAAAACTCTTTTTTTAAGGGCCCATCTGTCTGTTTCTATCATCAGCCTATTCCTCCACTCAATTTTCTTGAGTTATGGACTATAGTTTGATGAAAATGAATATTTGTTCAACTTCAGAAAAGCCATTCTCCCTTTCTCTCTTTCTCTCTAACCCCCCTCTCTCATACACACATACATGCCCTCTCTCACACTCTTTCTCTCTCTCTCTCTCTCTCACTATTCTTGGTTGACAATCCTGCTCTGTTGTCCTGGACAAATGCCTCAGGAGCACTAAATACCTACTTAGAAAACACAGTGGAAGGTGGGCAGGGCAGGACATATATGCTATATCCTTAGTGCTCAAGACATTCAACTTCTGCTTTCTTTCCAAACAGCCTTGGCTCATCCTTCAATGACACCTGAAATGTGAGCAGTTTGACAACACTTTCATCAACTGGCATCACAGCAATGGCATTTATGTTGACCGCAAGTTGCAGTCGACATAAATCCCTATTGTCTCCTGGTCAGTTTTTCTGTCGGGGGGCTTCACCCCCCCCCAACCCTCCCATACTAATCATAATCAACTCTGATTCAAATTGATTTTTAAGGGTGCAGGACCATGAGATAGTGTGCCCCTGTCTCAAGCACACCAACACAGCAATCTTTCAACGAACTGTTGATTTTATCGACAGTGACGTAGGTCGCTGTATTGGAGTCGTTGTCGGAAGGGTATACCCTTGGGATGCCCTGTGCTGAGATAACTGTACTCAGAACTGTTTACCTTTTACCCACTACGAAGTTCATAAAATGACTGAGGGTTTGCCATATTGGGCTTTGTTGTGTCCATCAACATGGCCTTGAATGTCATGTTGTTGACTGACTGCCTGGTGCAGAATGCATTCAGCTGCTAGTTCTATTTACTATACTGTACATGTAACTGTGGCTGTCTCACAATAGCAGGCACAATGCTAAGCTCAGTATCTTGGAGTGGTATTGACCTTTTCAATGATAGGCATCAGTATCTCTATCCGATGGTTCCATTAGTGCTACACATGTGTATGCTCCAATGACAAACGTGAGCACACATAATATTTTTACTTGTGGTCCAACATGCATGCCAAAAAAATGCATTGTTATGATTTGCAGATTGAGTCATCTTGTATCATTCTGCAACCAGTTGAACAGTTTCTTTGCTAGTTGTTCTTCCTCTATGTCATCAGTGTTCCTGAATTTCTGTATTATTTGGGTCATCCTCGAAAATTGTCTTTTTATATTCCTGGAGCTTAACCTGATAAACAAAATTTAAATAAATAAAACCTTTAAAATATTGCCTCATCTGGTCATGCAACTTGCAGTTCAGTGTGATAATGTGGCTTATTGATACTAAATTAGCACTAACCATTAGGTAATAGAAACATATTCAAAAGAGAGTAATATAGTGATCAGGTTTTCCCTCAGACTCAATTGACTGGCGGGCAGAGTCATATACAGTAACTCCAGCCTCTCTGTTGCATAATGGTGAAATCAACTGCTGCCATGCATGGCTCATATAGTGCTTGCATCACAAGCATGGTGGCATTCCATTGTGCAATCATTTCTTGCTTTAACTGAAGTTGAGCCAGACCATTATTTGCAGCTTGAGTAGCTGGTGCTGTGATTTAAATGCTCTACTAAACCTATACATATTTTATGAGCAGCGGCAAGTAGGTCTGTCATACTGATCTCCATATCTGTAAATTGTACCAAATTAGGAGTGGTATCCTCATTTTGCACTTTAAAATTGCTCTGTCCCATATCTTTTCCATATGGAAATGGTGCTGTCCAAATAGAGATGGTCCTGTATATTCAGAATTTAAGGTAGAAATCCATAAAATCTTGTGATGCTAAATCATTGTTAAATTTCACACAGACAAAGGCACTAGTTTCCTAAGGGGTCTCTGCCTTTATCTTCATGTTTTATGATGTGTCCCACATTTGGCAAGCCTGTGTCCTGCGTTTTCCCACATCTTCTTTAACAGTGTCACACATTTCAATAAAAAATTCAGTAACAAATGGTTGAAAGGTATGCTGTTCTTTTTCAAAAAAGTCCTGCACTGTTAAATTTACAGTATGCAAAACAGGAAACATAGATAAAAATGTCCATCCTTCAGTTCTGTCACCACCACTTTCATCCCACTGTCAGATGCAATGAACTAAGTGCCAGAGACTGAAGGGTGAGCCAGCCATCAATGTTTGCAGTCAACCCCTGTAGAATATCTGCTGCTGAATTCAACATTCCTGGATTACACATAGAGAAGGTTGTATGTTGCCAACTATTTTGTAGTGTAACAGTAGTCTTTTGTGTGTCCTCCTGAGAAACATGCCTGAAGGTTGCCCAGGAATTAGTTGCACAACATAATATATGTGGTGTGGCCACTAGTTCACATGTCTGTGGTTAAGTGTGTCTTGGGCACTGCACAGTGACTGAAGACTTGAAGATTGAATCATGGACTCATAAGTCAGGAACTGCAACTATTAAAAAGAATATGTGGCATGGCACTTGTCAGGTGTGTACAGCAGTCCTAGAAAACTGCTTAAAGTATTTCCTCTCAAAAAACGAATAAGATAACAAGTCTCGGCCAACATGTTTGCAATTTTTGCATTTCGATTATGTGTCACTGGATATTTGTGGCTTTAGTTAGTGTTATTCTCCCAAATGTCTGGCATTGTGGGTTGATAACAGTGGGACACAAGCTTAGCTGGCAATGATGATGCTGCTGTTGTTTTGGTAGTACTACTAGTACGATTTACAGTCTTGGTGTAGGAGACAGTGGCAGCAATCTGAGGCGTACTGCAGAAAAAGTGAGTTATGCTGTTACTAGTTCCACAATGAGAACCGCAAAGGAACTCACTGCACCTGACAGATTCACCCTCAAGTGGGACTCTTAAGTGTACTCGGTTCAGGAAACTCATCCTCATCCTCTTCCTCCTGCAGAACTGCTAGTTATTGTAACCCACTGCCAAGCTGGACTTGTATTTTTCTGATACATCTCCCACTTGATGAAATTGTTTCATGTCATATGGTTAATCAGCCCAGGAGTTCCCAAATGGGTAACTTTTTTATCCTGCTTTGGTCTTTTTTTGTCGTTGTTTGTTTGCAATAGTGCAACAGTGGCAAATAGCAACACTATAAAAAATGCCACATCAGTGATGTCTGCTGGTTTCCATTTCACCACTATTTTACATAGTGATGAGAGTCCTAATAGCTTCTTTTGCTTTTTTTTTTTACTTTTTATTAAAGGGGCACTGTCAGTTTTGCAAGTCATTTGACAAGTAACTCTAATCATTATGCCTCTGTTAGAAACATAGAAACATAGACTTTGACGGCAGATAAGGACCGCTTGGCCCATCTAGTCTGCCCATTTCCCTACCTACAGGATAGGCCGCAGATTCTAGTTAACCAACAGACTATTTCTACCTACCCCCACAAGAATTGCCTTATGTCTGTCCCATGCATTCTTGAATTCTCCCACAGTTTTAGACCCCACAACCTCCTCAGCAAGGCTGTTCCATGCATCCACTACCCTCTCTGTGAAATAATACTTCCTCACATTGCCCCTGAACCGCCCTCCTTCTATCTTTAAATTGTGTCCCCTTGTTCTTGCAAGTCTCTTTTTCTGAAAGATGCTACCCTCTTGGACTTTATTGATTCCACTGAGGTACTTAAAAGTTTCTATCATGTCCCCCTTCTCCCTTCTTTCCTCAAGGGTATACATATTAAGCTCCTTTAGTCTCTCCTCATACGGCTTCTCTTGCAGACCCTGCACCATTTTAGTTGCCCTCCTCTGGACTACCTCTCTTCTGTCTATGTCCTTGCGGAGATGGGGTCTCCAGAACTGGACACAGTACTCCAGATGGGGTCTCACCAACTGTCTGTACAGAGGGATAACAACTTCCTGTTTTCTGCTGCTGGTGCCTCTCCCTATACATCCCAGTATACCCCCAGCCCTCTCTACTGCCTTCTCACATTGCTTGCTAACCTTAAGGTCATCTGATATGATTATCCCCAGGTCCCTTTCCTTTTTTGTTGTTGTTACTACCTCCCCACCCATTGTGTATTCTTCCCCTGGGTTCTAGTTTCCCAGGTGCATTATTTTGCACTTCTTTGCATTGAATCCTAGCTGCCATGCTTCTGACCATTCCTCCAACCTTGCCAAGTCCCTTTTCATCCTTTCCACGCCTCCTTGTGTATCAACCTTGTTGCAGATCTTTGTGTCATCTGCAAAAAGGCATACTTTTCCTTCCAGTCCCTCTGCAATGTCACTGATGAAGACATTAAAAAGGACTGGACCCAATATTGAACCCTGCAGTACCCACTAGTAACCCCTCTTTCTTCAGAGTGGATTCCATTTACAATTACCTTCTGTGTCCTGTTGTGCAGCCAATGTTTTACCCAGGCTACCACCCTGGGGCCCACTCCCAGGCTGGTTAATCTGACTATTAATCTTTTGTGTGGGACTGTGTCAAATGACTTGCTAAAGTCTAAGTAGGCCATGTCCACAGCCCCTCCCTGGTCTACTACTTTGGTCACCCAGTCAAAGAAATCTATTAGATTCGTCTGACATGACCTTCCCACTGTGAACCCATGCTGCCTTGGGTCCTGTGCCCCACTGGCCTCTAGGTACTCAACTATTCTTTCCTTCAGAAGTGACTCCATCACTTTCCCTACCACAGAGGTCAAACTGACAGGTCTGTAGTTTCCTGCCTCTGTCTTGGTCCCACTTTTGTGAAGGGGAATCACAACCGCCTTCCTCCAGTCCTCGGGTACCACACCATCCTCTCATGATTTATTAAAAAGAGTAGCCAGTGGTTTCATTAGTTCCTCCCTTAATTCTTTTAGAATTCTGGGGTGAATTCCATCAGGACCCATTGCTTTGTCCACCTTCAGTTTTAGGAGTTCTTGCAGAACCCTTTCTTCTGTGAAAGGACTGGGATTGACCCCTCTATCAAGAGTGCTTCTGTTAATTGGATTAGGCACTTCCCCCTCCTCTTTTGTGAATTCTGAGCAGAAATATTCATTCAGTATCCCTGCTTTTTCACTGTCCCCCTCTGCCCACCCACCGTTCATTCTATTCAGCCTCACTATCCCTCTCTTTGTCTTTCTACGCTCGTTGATGTACCTATAAAAGGTTTTATCCCCCTTCTTAACTGAGTTGGCTATCTTTTCCTCAGTTTGGGCCTTTGCTATTCTGACTTCCCTCCCTGCTTCCTTCTGCCTTAACTGGTACAGCTCTCTGTCCTGCTCCTTCTGTGTTTCCTTATACTTCCAGAATGCTATCTTTTTCTTCCTGACTTTCACAGCCACCTCTTTTGAGAACCATAGTGGCTTTTTCTTTCATTTGATTTGTTTATTTGCTTCACACAAAGGCTTGTTGCCTCTGTGATGGCAGTTTTGATGATTCCCCATTGGTGCTCCACACCTCCTTCTAGCCTGTTTGCTAGTGCTTTTCTGAGGCACTCTCCCATCTTGCCAAAGTCAGCCCTCCTAAAGTCCAGTACCCTCACTTTTGTATGGCTTGACTCTGTAGCTGAGTTTAACGTGAACCACACTGTTTGATGGTCACTCGTCCCCAGATGGCAACCCACTTCTAGATCTGAGATCCTCTCACTGCCCCCGTTTGAGAGTATGAGGTCTAAGATTGCTCCCTCATGAGTGGGTTCTGAAACTAGCTGTCTAATGCCTGCCACCTGTAGAACATCAAGAATGGCCCTGTTCTTGGATGTGGCTGCAGCAAATGTGCTCCAGTTAACATCTGGCATATTCAGGTCTCCCATCAACAGTATCTCCTCTTTCTCTGCCATTCTAAGAATGCCTTCTATCATATCCTTGTCCATTCCCTCCCCCTGACATGGGGGTCTGTACACAACCCCTGTGCAGATTGTGGTGCCCTTTCCAGTCTCTAAGGTGACCCACAGTGCCTCCTCTCCTCCCTGTTTACTCTTTTGTTCAGTTGCTTTTATCCCTTCCTTTACATAGAGAGCTACTCCTCCCCCTCTTCTCCCCTGCCTGTCTCTCCTATAGGTTATGTACCCTGGTATGTTAACATCCCAGTCATGGTTCTCTGTGTACCATGTTTCTGTGACTGCTATGATATCCAGGCATCCCTCTTCCATCAAGGCCACCAGCTCAGGGAGCTTGTTGCCCAGACTACAGGCATTGACACTCATTACCCTCTATTTCCTGATGGCCTTGCTCCCTTTTGACCCATCCCCGTCCTTCTTGCCTTTGTCACTTTCTCCATTTACCCCTGCCCTTCTCCCTATCGACACCTCTATGTTGGTGTTTGCTGCACTTACTACCGTGATTATTTGGGGGGGCTAGGATTACCCTGCTCCTTTCCAGTGCCTCCCCCCCTTGGCTAGTTTAAAAGCTTGCCAGTGAAGCATTTAAACCTATCACCTAGGATCCTGGTTCCCCTCCGGACAGATGCAGCCCATCATGCCAGTATAGGCTTGCATCACTCCAGGTGGACCCCCAGTCCCCAATGAAGCCAAATCCCTGAGCTCCACACCAGTTTTTCAACCACTGATTGAATCCCATGGTGCAGAACACCCTAGCCTCTCCTATGCCATAGATGGGCAGCACCTCCGAGAAGGTTACCGTGCATGCTGCTTGACTAAGGCCCCTCCCCAATTCCACAAACTCTTCCTTCACTTCTCTAATCCCTTTCTTAACCAGGTCATTTGTCCCTAGGTGGACAATGACATCCAGCTCCCTTCCCTGTGCAGCTGCTCTGGCAATCCTGAGGATTCGCTCCCTGTCCCTCCAAGCCATGGCGCCAGGCAGGCACCTTACCTCCATCTCCCCTTCCTCCCCAGTTCTACCTTCCTAACAATGGGTCCCCACCAGGGTTGTTTCCTTCCCTGCAGGGTCCCCTGCCACCCTCCTGTGGGTCTCCTTTGTGGAGGTTCCAACATCCTCCTTGGTCTCCACTGGGTGCCTCCATAGAGGAACCACACTTTGCCAGAATGGCATAGGGTGTGGAGAGGTACAACTGGAGGGATGCACCTCTGTTCCACCACCCTCACCCTCCCTGAGCCCACTGTGGTCCAACGCTCCTCTTTCTTGGCAACCTCTGAGGCAACGGCAGTGGCACTGGTGGTCCCTGGATGGAAGAGGAGGTCCCACAAATGCTGGCCAACTCAGCCTGGAGATGAGCAACCTCCTCCCTCAGCCCAGAGAGGTGCCTGCAGATGGGACAACACTGAGTCCTCCAGAACATCTCCCGGAAGACTGCTGCTCCACACCCACTGCACTGCACCACTCCAATCATGTCTTATTTCTGGCCCCTTAACTGTTTGCAATCCTTACTCTTTCCTCTGT
Organism: Neoceratodus forsteri; assembly: GCA_016271365.2. NCBI lineage: Eukaryota > Metazoa > Chordata > Ceratodontiformes > Ceratodontidae > Neoceratodus > Neoceratodus forsteri. The sequence goes on along the minus strand of CM057456.1, from coordinate 406,051,987 downwards.
TTTTTTTTCTCTCTCTCCTTACTTTCTGCCTGTGTGCTCTTTAAGCTCCTGATTGTCCTGTTCTGAGACAAGAATATCCTATATTTCTCAGTAGACCATTTACTTGCTCAGAAGCAGACCTCCAGCAGCTAGAGGGGGCTGGAGAGCTACTCTTGCCCTTCTAGGATGGTGGGTCTTTGGTGGTTCTGTGATCACTCACTTCCTGCTATAACCCAGTGTATGTGGGTGGCCATTTTTAAGGAGATCTGGGGTGTGTATAACCAGGAATATTAAAGGGGCAACCAGTTTAATAAGTCAGGAATGGCAGTTCTGCAGAGGGTTAGCACCTGGACCCAAAAAAGTCAGATCAAAGAAAAGGACCATAACAAGTGAGAAAGGGATTCTTCTTGCTGGTTACACCGCCATCACTTGGATTGCAGGATCTGAGAAGTTCTGTGCCCCAAATGCAAAATGTGTAATGATATTAGGTGGGCTGTAATATCCCTGCATGACAAGTGAGCCCTATGTCAGCACAGGTAGCAAGTATGCTCAGAAATGGGGATATTTAGTTCAGTTGCCCATTTCTGTCTGCTACTATCACTAAGGTGCAAATCCCTGTCTGTGATTTGTAGAGCATGCCCTCCTCCCCCACCCTTGGAATGGGCACGCCATTTTTGTAAAGGGAAGCCATTTTGGAGAGCTGAGTACATGTTAAGCTGAGGGTCCAAAGTTGAGCACACTTGGAGGTATCTCCAAAGTCCTTATAGAGGAGGTCAAACTTAGCTCTGAGGTCTTCATATTTTGCAATGTAGAGATGATCTGGGTGGCAGATATGATGAACCTGCCAGATTCCCACCTTTCTCCAGTGAAGCCAGTGTACTTCAGTGAGTTCTATATGAATCATTGTGGTGTTTCATAATGGAGTATGGGATAAAGGGAGTGGAAGGAACCTGAGGATGGATGTACATTTTTTCCAATATTTAAGAGAGATGTCAAGTGCGGGATGCTCCTTGGTAAGGTTTGGTTTATTTAAGTAGATGGCTGTCAGTTGCAAGGGAGCCACCAGCACATGGCCTTCTATGTCTAGCCACAGGGAGGCCTATGACAGACTTGAAGAGAATCATTTGAGCACCTAAGAGCAAAGGAAAGACATATGATGATATTGAAAATGGAGCTGCCCCCACCCAGCATTTTCCAGTGTTTTTGCAGTTTCCCCTGATAGATTTGTGGGGAGGTTACCCTCCCAGAGGAATTCTCCATTGGCTGGTAAAGTTGGTCAAACCATCTGTCTGGTAATGATATGGGGAGGTGGGCTAAAAGATGAAGAACCTTTGGGGCCAACATCATCTTAACTTTAGTAGCTTTTCCCATAAAAGAGAGGGGGAGAGACTTCTAGCATGCAATGTCAGTATCGAGTGTATCTAGCAAAGCCTAAAGTTAGCCTGATATATATCTTCAAAGGAAGGGGTAATATAGATGCCCAAGTACGAGATGCCCCATTTTGTCCATTTAAAGGTGGTGTCATGAATGTGGTGTTGCAAGTAAAGAGAATTAAGGGGAGGATGTCTGACTGAGTGATTAACTTGGAAGCTTCACGCTGCAGAGCAGTTGGACAGGAGCTGCTGCAAGGGCATGAAAGCGTTATGTGTATCGGCCAGAAGAATAAGAATGCATCTGCATATGACAGGGATTTGTACTTAGTGGTGGAGATGTGAAGGCCAGTAATATGGTGGTGGGTCCTAAGTGCAATGGATAGGGACTCAATAACTTGTAAGAATAATAATAGGAAAAGTTGACAGCATTGGCATATCCCTCTGTGCAGTGGGACAGTGGAGGACAGCAGGCTATTTGTTAGGATTCTTGCAATGGGGCCTTTGTATGGAATTTGTACTACTATTAGGAAGTAGATACCAAATCCCACAACGTGCATGACTTTCAAATAGGGATGAGCATTTGATGGAGTCAAATACCTTTTCAAAATTGATGGCGAGAACAGCTACAAGGGTAGGGAGGGAATTTGCTATGTGGTGTAGGTTAATAAATGTACACAGATGGTCTGAGCTAAGGCATCCCTTGACAGAGCTGATTTGATAGGGGTGTATGAGGGAATGGAGGATCTGCTCCAGGTGACTGGCCAGAACTTTTATAAGTATCTTGGCATCAGCATTAATTATGGACATAGGTGGGCAGCTTCCTAAAGACAGTTGATGTTTTCCTTTCTTTAGGGATGATAGTAACTGTGGCTTCTCTAAATAGGGGCTTGAGAGACTGACTCGTCACAGAATAGGTGAGCACTCTGAGAAGTAGAGGGGAGAGAATAACATGTAATGCTTGATAAAAGTTAATACGAAAGTCACCCTCTCCTGTGGATTTATTTTTGTTCATCAAAAGGTTGGCATTACTGATCACCAGCTGGGAGACAGGATTCCCCAATTGTTGGCTCTTGGATGGAGAGAGATGAGGCAGGAATAAGGAATCTAGAAAAGCTGCCATTTGCTTAGGGGAGGGTTGGACCTGTGATGAGTAAAGGTGGATTTAGTAGTCCTTCATTATGTCATTGATCTGAGAGGGTTCAATACAAATTTTGTCAGTGGCATTTCAGATGCTCACAATATGACAGTCTGCCTGTTGCTTGAGGGATTTGTATGCCAGGACATTAGTCACCCTCTCCCCTTCCTTCCATTATTAATTGCCAGTACAGATTAGGGCCAGTTTTGCTTTCCAAGCATATAGGTGTTAAGTTTTATTTGCATTTGAATAATCTCGGAAGGGTCCATTCTTGGATTAGCTTTATACTGTGCCTGCAGGAGCTTAAGTTTTGCCTTCAGGGTTTTAGCCTCCTGTTCCATTAGTTTCCTTCTATAAGCTGCATAACCAATTACTTAGCCTCTTAGGTAAGCCTTGAGAGTGTCACAAGATGACATCCTGGACTACCCCATTATCATTGCTTTGGAGGAAGTCCTGAATTTCTTGTCAAACCCAGGGGCAAAAATTGGGTCTTTCAGTAGGAATGGGTCTAATCTCCAGGATGAGGATCGGGGGATGAAGGAGCCCCACAGAAGTGCTAGCAATATGGGAGGATGGTCAGAAATCACAATGTGGTGAGTACATACCCCTATGATGACCTGCATTATTTAGGGAGAAGTGAGCCAGAAATCTATCCAACTGAGTGATTGATGTAGAGAGGAGAAAAGGTATAATCTTTGGTATCAGGGTAGAAAAGGTGCCATATTTCAGACAGAGCATGTTCCCTTGCCTGGTCTTTGAGTGCAGAGGCAGCCTTTCCATTAGGTTCCTGGTTGATTTGGGATCTATCATGGAGGGGGTCAATGGTGAGGCTAAAATCTCCCCCAACTATGACTGGGGGTCTGAGGGCTGTTGAACTTATCTAGCTCTTCATTTACACTATAAGGAATTGTTGGGAGTCAGATTTGCCATATAAATGTTAAGCAGGGTTAGTGGTCCCTCAAGAGTGACCATCTATGCCATCAGCCACTTGCCCTCTGTGTCTTTTTGGGCAATGGCACAGTGCCATTTGAGGTCAGGTTTTTGGATGTGGTGTTCATTTTAAATGCACCTATGGAAGTGACTCTGCTCATAGGGGTAAGGAGTTCTTATTCCTATTTTGGATTGCAATGAGGGACTCTATGGCCTGATTGAGATCCAGAAAAAATCCTGGCTGTCTGTATTAGGGCCATACACATTGGCCAGCACAGCATGCCCCCCAGGGAAAGTGAACCTAGCTGTTATCGAGCGGCTGAGCTAGCTATCACTCTACCCACCCAGTATTTTTTGAGCCACAGTACAGTTCTTGCAGTGAGGTACGTCTCTTGGATAAGTACCATATCTGCCTGCAAGAAGTGTAAGTGCTTAAGGACCACAGAGTGCTTAATCAGATGGTTCAAGTCCTTTACGTTCTATGATATAAGTTTAACCCCTGTCCTTGGATTCTGCATCCCGATCCCTAAAGCCAATTGGCATGTAGGTACTCACCACAGGGGTCCAGCTGAGAAAGACAGGAGAATTCAGACAGATTACTTGGGATATAGGAAGAAAGATCAATTGAGGGGAAAACAAGGTAGGCTAGCCAGTGAGAGGTATGGCATGATTGATCTATTGAAAAAAACAAGAACAGTTGAATTAAGTACACAGATTAACAAAAAGTGCAACTATATATAACACTGAACCACGGTTTCAAAGATACGCCCACTAAGAGGTGAGCCATGCTATATGTTAATAAACCTATTGACTACTAAGTAATATAAATCTATAGATGATTAAAAAAGCACAAAGCTAAAGGTGAAATGTAGCATGCGTGAGGGTACCAGTCCTCTGCAGTTGAGGAGAGGAGCACTCAGCCGTGCTAAACAATCACCTATGCGGGGAAGTAAGGAGTTTAACCAACTAGCAACACGTAACTCCATCCCCAGCTGTAACAACTCAATCTATATCTAATTTCTGCACCTAAAGAGGTGAGACAACCAGAAGGGGGGGGGGAGAAAAGGGGGGAAGGGGGGAATGAGCAGAGGGGAAAAGAGGGAGAGGGGAACTCAAGGGAGAAGGGAAAGTATCTCGTTGCCTTAAATCCTTTAGGAGGCTCAAAGACCTGGCCTATGGTTCTGGCCTTCCCCCTTGAGTTGCAGGTTCAGAAGCAAAACACAGTGCCCTCTATAGTCTCTCAGGGTTAAACAATAAGGAAGGGGGTGATGTCCAATGGAGCTATAGGGAGTTTGGTGCTATGGAGACCTAACCCAAGCAAGGCAGTTTTGCCCACCCAAAAAAGAAACATAGAAACATAAAAGTTGATGGCAGATAAGGACTACAAGGCCCATCTAGTCTGCCAGGGGGGCATATGTGAATGGAGGGGCTGCCACCTGAAGGTGGTGCAGCCCTTGTACGTTGCACAGAGCCAGATAAGTTCCTCCATATTTGTGGGATGTGTTCCCTCTGGTATCATACACAGGGGACCATACATGTAGATCCTAGTGTGTTGTCAGTGGGTAGAGGGTCCCACCCATTGCAGACACCATCCTAGGTGTGCGTAGATAGCACCATTGCAACAGAGAAAGAGCAGGAAAAAAGAACAAGAAAAAATACAGACATAATGAGTTCAGTCCTTAGGGGCCAGGTCCCCAGTGGCAGTGGGGCAGATTGTTGAACACGGTGACCCTTGGGAGAGCACTTCAGCAGTCAGTAACCCGGGTTTGATTGGAATATTCATGAGATCTTGACAATCATCAATGTCCAGTGAGAAATCTGCCCAGGAGGGTATGTCAGCAACTTCCATGAGGAGGTCATCCGGGATATCAGCAGCTTCTAATTGGTTTGCAGTGGGGTGCTCATCTTTGGTTTGTTTGGCAGGTTGAGCTGTTCCTGGACCCTCAGAGGGTGAATCCTGATTGCTAGAGGAGCGCTGTCATATGTGGGTCACTTGGCTTGAGCCCCGCTGTGGCAGAGGAGAGGAGAAAATACCTGCTGACCGAGACTGGGCATTTAGATTATTATTTACAGGTCCCAGGGGATTCGTAAGATGTGGGGTCCTGGGGGAAGAAGCTGGTTGTGGAACCTTTTGGCCATTATTGTGGTCCTCCCTGAAGCTGCTGCCATAAGGATGGTATCCCTTCTGTGTGCACATTGTCCTGGGATCCATAGCCTTTTGGGAGAAGTAGTTCTGAGAGACAGCTGAGGCCAGTATTTGGAGGCCCATGCTTTTATCTCCCGAGGTGTCTCAGCTATTATGTCCCTGCCTTCATGGGATACATACAGGTAGGCCAGGTTCCGAAAGCCATATTGAATCCTTGTGTTGCCAGATGTTTTTTAATAGGGATGAAAGCTTTCCTGCAAGCCACCACTTTGGCGGTGAAGTCTCTAAAGAAAGACACCTTGGCCCCTTGCCACGATATTTCACCCCTGTCTCGGGCTGCCCTTAACACTTTTTCTTTAGTGGAGTGCCTTAACAGGTATGCAATAATGGGTTGAGGAGATGTGTTGGTGAACTGGGAGCCACTGGGGATCTGATGTGCCCTTTCCACTTCGATTGGACCTTGCCAACTGTCCCCTAACATTTTGGGGATCTCCTCATTTAGAAAACGCTCAGTGTTCTGAGCCTCCGAACCCTTGGCAACACCGAGGATTCTGATGTTGTTGCGTCGCCTATGATTTTCTTGGTCCTCAGCCCTTTGCCAGAGTGTGGCCAGTTTGTCATCGTGCTCTTATAGCCACTGTAGGATTCTGGCCTGGCTAGATTCCAGGTCCTCCGTTCTTTGCTTGGTGACATTCATCCTGTCATTTAGTGCTCTCACCTTGGCAACTGTGCCTGATAAAGTCACTGATATGGAATCCACACTCTTGAGCAGCATCTCTAGCATGGTTGTAATCTATTGAAGAGATCCGCCTACATCCACCGGTCGGAGGGGGGCTCCATAGAGTTTATAACTGGGCCATCTGGAGGGTGATTATAGAAGGCCATACCATGACTGAGGCAGGGCTGCTTCCTGGTATCTGTAGCTAGGCTTAGGTAGTTTAACACCATGGGCATTGAGATGACTATGACTAGCAGAAAGGGGGAATCAGCAGCTGCATAGACACTACCAGAAACCCACTAGGAAAGGTAGGGGTTTTGAGGCCTGCTCAGGTCCAGTCAGGGTTGCGTAGTAACTGGCACCAAAGGACAATTTACCAGATCACTTGCCACAATAAACCCATGCCAAACAAATGAGAAAGGGCTAGGAAGGCATATTCCTGCCTTTGGGAAGCAATCTGTCTCTGGATGTCGGCATACTGATTTGGATTGCAATAGCCAGGGACCGAGTTCAAGGCTTAAGTGGCTATCTTCCTCAGCATCCAAGCCACCCCCCACCGTATAATCTTTTGATATTAAGAATGGGAGGCTGCAAGTAAAAGTTTGTTCAGCAAATGGATCATATCTTTGACCTTGTGGCCCATTTTTGTTTTTGCCTGTTTTTTTTTTTCATATTGGTTTATCCACAAGAATATGGGTCAAATTAGTAATAATTAAAGTGAAATAAAATCTTGTTAAATATGTGTTTATTGATGTGTTTGTGTATCTTTCTGGTGGTGCAACATGTATTGTTTAAGCAATAAGCCATGAGGGTGTGTGGGTTATCGGGGGATTTACTATGCCTGGAGTGGTTTGCCCACGAGGCGCAGCCAAGTGGGTAAATCCATGCCAGCCGTGGTAAATCCCCCAATAACCCACATCCCCCGAGTGGCTTATTGAGATTATACCAAGTACTGCTTTTTTATTATTTAAAAAAAACAGTACTTGGTATAATGCTTAAATAAGTGACTCAGTAGTACAGCAGTCAGTGTTTTTGTTTTGTTTCCCCTGATGTACGGAGCTGCTATTTTACAGTCTCCGCTTACTGGGGAAACAAGATGGCAGTCGGAGTTCCGTGATTTCGCCGTCGGATTGCTTTTTTTACAAGATGCGGCTGGCTGGCACCTTTTGCGGTGATTATCAGAGGATTTACAATGGAGGTAAGGTGCCAGCCTGCCGTTCTCATTGGTCGGTGTCCAAGGTCTATGGTACAGTAGATATGTTTTGTCACCTTAGGACAGCAATAGAGCTGTGCAGAATGTTCAAATTCTGACAGAATGGAATTCTGCGGAATTTCAGAAAATGTTTTGGGATTTTGTCGGCAGCTGAGTTCTGACATTTTGCATAGGAAATGTTTTTTACATAAACCATGGATTCTTCTTCCACAGTCCAAGCAAAAATATTGTGCAGTTAAATGATCCACAGAAAATCATTCAGCTGTTTACATACAAATGCTTTTCACAATTCCACAGAATTCAAAAAGAAATTCCAAAAAGCATTATTGAAGCAGGATTACCATAAATTCCTATGGCTGAAGTCTACATTCAGCATAGCCCTAACCAATTGTCAAACTTTAATTTAATATTCCCCCAAGGGTTCCTGTAGCTGTTTTAGAAACATTTTTCAGAAAACTATTAGCAGATCATCTGGTCCTAGTGTCTTGCTTTGACTTCTGCAAGCCCTTAACAGCCACTTTCAATTCCTCCCCCCTCAGAGGGTCATTCAATTTCCCTTGTAATGTGGGTGAAATCTGTGGCACAGGAAACTTCCCAGAAAAGGCTTCTGGTTGTTCTGTCCGAGGAGGGCAATGCGAGGTATATTTTATTTATTTATTTATCACTTTGTAAACTGGGTTAGCACATTGGGCCGAGGCCCATTTTCAAGAACGATATGGAGCCACTACACATGTGGCTTGAATGATACAATAATACAATAAATACATACAACAGGCAAACAAGTAGTACAGTACATACACAACACGAGCACATACAGGTTAGTTAACATTAGTAACATTTACAAATAGTTTGTTGCTACAAAAAAAATTTTAACTTAGTTTTAAACTTTGCATGATTGTTAGTGTCTAGACAATATTGAGGCATGGTGTTCCACAACTTGTGTGCCTCTTCTGAGAAAGCCTGCTCACCCATACAGGTTGAGATCTTGAGTATGATTAAGTGGTAGTCGATGAAGACCTTAATTTTAGAAGTTTTTGATAATAATCTCTGAAACTCTTACATGTATCAATTGGTTCACCATGTTCCTCCCCTCAGGATTCAATATGTTGGCTATCTGAGGGGCATAAGCCTTTTCCCTTAGCTGTCAAACTAGCTACTTTCCACTTTTATCTCCCTCAAAATATAAATATGCCATAGTCAATAAAATGTGTCTTTTTATTGCATGCTGATGATCATGTTGAATTCAGTTTTAATATTTTGTATAATGGAATACAATTGTGTGGAGAGCCTAACAATACAGGCCTGTTCACTCACCTTAATTTTAATTTGCAATTGTATTAATTTGTTGAGAGACAATTTCTTTTAATGACACAAGTAGGAAATTTCTCCCTTTAGACATGACTTCTAAGCATCCCAACTAGTGGATTATGAGGTTTAACCTGGTTTATTACAGATTAGCAAATTAGTTATATCCTGTGTAGTGTGTAGACTGAAGCTCCCTGGACTTTGATAAAATGTGGTCAAGTCACCATATTTCTGGAGCAATCTATGTGTACCACAAACCTCCACCATGATCAGTGCATGGTCATAAGATTTATTCATGTGACCAATCCCTTCTCTAGTAGCAATTCAGTTGCCAATAAAATTACATGTATGTGGGCAAAGGATCTATTTACTTGAGGAAAAAAGTATACTCTCTGTCAGAGATGAATTGGTGGCACCAAGCACCAACCACCAGACCATAGTCCCTTGCAAGCACCCGAAGTGCCTTGGAGAATTTAAAGTGTAACAGTGGGTTTCACTGACCTGTCCTGCACTCGATCCAAACCCAATTCTTTTGCTTGCTGATGCTAGGATGTGCCAGAAAAAGGTTCTTCAAATTGTATTTGTATTTATTTAGCATTTATGTAGATATGTCAGAAAAGACCTAGGTACCTGTCTATGGCCACTAACAAATAAAAAAGCTGATGTACCTTCCCTCTGGGCATGACAGACTGGCTACTGGGAGATGAATAACTAACATGGGTCCTGCTAGAACAGAAATGCAAAATATACCATATGGAGATTTCATAAGGCTCTTATGACACACATTGCACTTCTTGTGGATTGAAAAGGGTGTCCAAAAAGTCATAGGGGGATTTTATAAGCCCTCCTGTGGTTTTGCACCATGACTCTGGCACATTCTGTGATCTGCACTTGAGCGTCAAACCTCCTAAAAGGCAGGCCCGTATGCTGGGGTGGTTTTTGGGGGGTCAGATGTACCCCCGCCCTACAAGATATATCGAGTTCTTCTTGACCAGCCTTAATGATATTTTTAAAAACTCAGAAGGTATCAGCCATTGGCAGTTACATGGATGGAGCATCAGCTTGCTAGGGTGTCAGATGCATATTACAGCATGGACATTGGGCTTACTTACCTGCTGCCACTGGCTGTAGATCATGCTCTGTGACATTGCTGAGTCAAGAGGAATAACTTGTCTTTGAGAGACAGTCTGCCTACTTCTGCAGTGACATTGTCAGGTTGAGGAGAGAAGAAGAATAACTTCTTTGAGAGACAGTCTGCAGAACAAATTGTTTTGTAACAGACTCAGGAGAGTCCAAGGTAAGTAAAATAATCACTCAGACTTTATGAATACACAGACATTCATATAATGCAAGATCCAGAAATGACAAGTAAAATTTACAAATAAAATGTGTAATAGCTGAATACAGTATTTTTTAGAACTTATATGCAGATGTGGCTACCTGCACTAAAACATAATTATTGCTTCTTCCTGTAATGATTTGTATAATTGTACCCTGGGGTATAATGCAGCTGAATTCAAGTCACTGAGCTACTCCACCTATCCTGGTAAACCAAATGAATAAATCCACAATTAAAGCTATCACTGCTATAGAACTGTTGAAAGCTCCATGTGGTTGCTAATAAGCTAGAAGAAAGACAGCTGAATGACTGTATCTTTTTCTCCCATTTGGACTGAAATCATCTTCAGTAAGTCCCTTATACTGTAATAGTTTTATAATTGTATATCTATCTATGATTCAAATGTAATTATACTAATCAGTGCCCCTTATTTGGGCACTGTTGAGTAAGTCAAGTATCCCCAATTTATAAAGCAACTTTTAGAGTTCTATTACTGAGTACAAGGCAGGTGACTGATTATTATGTTTGCTTGCACGCATGTGCAAGAAACTTAGTGCCAGCATCCGAGTTTTCGGAGGTGTGGCACCCTGTCTTCCAATTCAGTCAGTGTGTTTTCAGGCACGGCCACAGTTCACCAATGAATGCTGCAGCTGTCTTTGACAACAGTTGAAAATGCAGTGCCCTACAGTTCAAAAGGAGAGCTACGCTTCAGTGAGCAGCGATAAGATATCGCATGTTCATGCGCTCCTCACACACACACACACATGCATATTGCGTGCTCATGCTTCCCCCACGCACACACAGTGGCGGCCATCAACGGGTGCCCAATCCCCCGCCGGCTCTGCTGCACTCCCCCAACAGAGTTCCAGGTGCCACGCTGGGAGCCCACTCCAGCATGGCAACAGTCTGTGTGGCTGACGGGGGTGCCCAATCCCCCGTTGGCACCACTGTCCACCCCAAGAGACTACCAGGTGCTACACTGGGAGCCCACCCCAGCGTGGCACAAGTCCCGTGTAGTCTAAGGGGAAAAAAAGAAAAAACCTGAAAGAAAAAACCTTCCCTCGCTGACTGTCCTGACCCCATCCCGCCATCTGCTCCCACCCTCTGCACACCTTGCCTCCCCACACCCCCACCTCACCCCATACTTACCTACGGAGTCCGGTGCGATGATTTTCGGTGGACCGGGAACACGTCTGCACTCTTCAAAGCCGACCGCGAAGTGAAGAAATGCCAGTAATCTGTATAATGGAATAAATAGGTTTTTTTTCAACTTTCATGCATATCTCAGGCATTTTGGGGAAATTTTTCACCAAATTTTCAACATGGGGTTTTTGGGAACCCACCTCATGAATTCTGTCACTGTCATTTTGTTAATAGGGCCCAAAAGATGATTTCGCGGTCACTGTGTGGAACCACCTTTCCGGACCGAGTTACATAATGACAGTGTTACAGTTCATGAGGTAAGCCCCCAAAAACCCTATGTTGAAAATTTGGTGAAAAAATTCCCAAAAATGATTGTTTTACAAGCATGTGTTGTGCTGTTCCTACGCACGCTCGTAAGTTCACGAATTTTCAATATGTTCACTCCGTATTTTCAACTTTGCCATTTTACCACACCTCCTTATGAGCAGTACAGCTGTCATTTCTCACATCTAACCCAAAATGTGTTTCCGCGCATGTAGCGCACAATGGCGCAGTCAGTGTGCGAAATCAATGTTCGGGACAGATTAAGAAAATTACAGTGACATAGCTCATGAGTAGAGGTGTTAAAATGGCTAAGTGAAAAATTTGGTGAAAAAAGTCCATAAAATGACTGTGTTACGAGTGACCATTGTGCAGTTTCCATGCACCCCTCATAAATTCATGGATTTCTAATATTTTCAGTCCAGATTTTCACCACTGGCATTTTTCCACACTTCCTTATGAACAGTACAGCTGTCATTTTTCACACCATGGCCGAAATGAGTTTTCGCACTTCCAGCACAGAAATGCGTGGTCACTGTGGGAAATCACTGTTCGGGACAGATTAAAAAAATCACAGTGACACTGTTCATGAGCAGAGGTTCCAAAACCCCTGTGTTGACAATCTGCTGTAAAAAATCCCCAAACTAATTGCATTACGGGTGTGCATTGCACATTTTCTACGCATGCTCTTGACTTCAGCAGTTTTTTTAATATTTTTACTGCAGATTTTCAACACTGCCATTTTTTGCACCTCCCCATGAACAGTACAGCTGTCATTTTTCACATCCTGTTCAAAATGTGTTTTCGCACCTGTGGTGCCAAATGGCGTAGTCGCTGTGCAAAATCAGCTTTCGTCTAATGAACTGATATTGCCACTGTTCATAAGGTGGGGGTCACAAAAAACCCATGTTGAAAATTTGGAGTGAAAATGCCAACGAACGCCTGCGGCGTTAGGGTTTCCGACCATAATGCCCCACCCTGTAGAGATTGACAGGCATCAGGGGTGTGACTTGGGATTCTCGCCTGTAATGATAATACCATTCCACACCCTGCAGCCAGTGAGAGACGTCGAGGTGTGCCTTGGACTCTTCAGCCCCAAAGTTCACCCCATTCTCCTATACAGGACCCATCTCATTGTATTTCCTGATGGAATGGGGTGAGCATAAGGGCCAAAGACCCCAAGGCACACTAACAGTGTCTGCAGGGTAGGGTGTGGTGAAATGGTGTGGCCATTATGCCTGATGACCCAAAAGGCACATCCCAATGCCTGTCAGTCTCTGCAGGGTGGTGGTGGGGTTGGCTTCAGTTCAATATTTCACTGCCATTCCTGTTATGCAGCTCTCTAACTCCTACACTACCAATGCCAATGCCAGCAAGCAAACATTTGGCATTGACAAATGCTTGTTTCTTTTATTGATCATAGGCAGGACTTCTTTGCCATTTTACTTATGTCTGACCCATCTGTTGGACAGGCTCAACATAAACCCTTACAAAATACAAAACGACAGCTTTCCACTTAGCTCAAATTTTATTCGCAGTATCCCATGTACAACAAATGTGCTGTGGTTTTAAATGCTACTATACCAGAGGGCAAGTTTAAATAATCAAAGATTTTAAAACAAGATTTGCTTGGTAAGATTTTTTTTTTATGTCCCTGCCATGATATGGCCATCACTTTTAAACCAGACTAGCATCTTTCTGAAGTTACTAACCAGTGGCTAGTGAGTTAACATTCTGACATTGAGCTCTGGACATTGTCATGTTCTAGTCACATGATTCCTTCTTTGATAATCAAATTCTGATTCAAATCAAAGGCAATATCAGCAATATGAAGTGAGAAATCTTCAAATATATTTAGTAAGCAAACCCATAGATTACATGTGACTGCCACTCCCCTGTCTTGCTGTGGTTCCAGTAACATAGAAACATAGAAACACAGAATTTGATGGCAGATAAGGACCGCTTGGCCCACCCAGTCTGCCCATTTCCCTACCTGATGGATAAGCTGCAGATCCTAGTTAACCAGCAGCCTACTTCTTCCTACCCCCAACCCCTAGAATTGCCTTATGACTGTCCCATGCATGCTTGAATTCCACCACTGTTTTTGACTCCACAACCTCCTCTGGAAGGCTGTTCCATGCATCCACAACCCTCTCTGTGAAAAAATACTTCCTTAAATTACCTCTGAGCTGCCCCCTTCTATCTTCAAATTGTGCCCCCTTGTTCTTGCACACCTCTTTTTTTGAAAGATGCTACCCTCTTGGACTTTGTTGATTCCCTTGAGGTACTTGAAAGTTTCTATCATGTCCCCCCTCTCCCTCCTTTCCTCGAGGCTATACATATTAAGCTCCTTAAGTCTCACTTCATATGTCTTCCGGTGCAGACCCTGCACCATTTTAGTTGCACTCCTCTGGACAGCCTCCATCCTGTCTATGTCTTTGCAGAGATTGGGTCTCCAGAACTGCACACAGTACTCCAGATGGGGTCTCACTAGCTGTCTGTACAGAGGGATAATAACTTCCTGTTTTCTACTGGTGATGCCTCTTCCTATGCATCCCAGTATCCCCCCAGCCCTCTTTGCTGCCCTCTCACATTGCTTGCCCACCTTTAGGTCATCTGATATGACTACCCCAGGTCCCTTTCCATTTTGTTGTTGTTAGTATCTCACCCCCATTGTGTACTCTTCCCTGGGTTTTGTTTCCCAGGTGCATTACCTTGCACTTCTTAGCATTGAATCTAAGCTGCCATACATTTGACCATTCCTCTAACCTTGCCAAGTCCCTTCTCATCCTTTCCACCCCACCCTGTGCATCAACTCTGTTGCAGATCTTTGTGTCCTCTGCAAAGAGACATATTTTCCTTCCAGTCCCTCTGCAATGTCACTTATAAAGACATTGAAGAGGACTGTCTAATACTGAACCTCTGGTACCCCACTACTAACCCCTTTTTCAGAGTGGACTCCATTTACTATTACTCTCTGTGTCCTATTCTCCTGCCAATTCTTTACCCAGGCTGTCATCTTGGGACCCACTCCCAGGCTGGCTAACTTGTATATTAATCTTTTGTGTGGGACTGTGTCAAATGCCTTGCTAAAGTCTAGGTAGGCCATGTCCACAGCCCCTCCCTGATCAACTACTTTGGTCACCCAGTCAAAGAAATCTATCAGATTAGTCTAGCATGACCTTCCCGCTGTGAATCTATGCTGCCTTGGGTCCTGTGCCCCTCTGGCCTCTAGATATTTAACAATTCTTTCCTTCAGAAGTGATTCCATCATTTTCCCTACCACTAAGGTTAAACTAACAGGTCTGTAGTTTCCTGCTTCTGCCTTGCTCCCACTTTTGTGAAGGGGAATCACATCTGCCCTCCTCCAGTCCTCGGGTACCACCCCATCCTCCCATGATTTGTTAAAGAGGGTAGTCAGTGGTGTCACTAGTTCTACCTTAGTTCTTTTAGAATTCTGGGATGAATCCATCAGGCCCCATTGCTTTGTCCACCTTCAGTTTTAAGAGTTCTTTCAGAACCCTTTCTTCTGTAAATGGGCTGGTATCAACTTCTGTATCCAGAGTGTTTCTACTGTTTGTTTTAGGTACCTCCCCCTCTTCCTTTGTAAATACTGAGCAAAAATATTTGTTTAGTATCTCTGCCTTTTCACAGACACCCTCTGCCCTCCCTCCCCTTTATTAAGCCTCACTATCCCTCCCTTGGTCTTCCTTCGCTCCCTGATGCACCTATAAAAGGTTTTATCCCCCTTCTTAACTGAGTTGGCTATCTTTTCCTCAGTTTGGTACTTGGTACTGTGTGGATAGCTGGTTTATAACTTCAGGGATCTAAAGTATATTTCACATTAAACCCACACTAATGAGTTGGTTTGCACTGATTTTACACTTTTAATACAATAGTCACATTTTGACTGCCATAGAGTTTAATAATTGCGTGCATAAAGCAAAGCGCACTTAGAAAATGGGCTTTTTATTTGCTGGACTCTAATTGGCTGGTACCCCTGTGGGAGGGGGGTACATTAACTTTCACTAGACACCCAGAAAATAAAAAGTGCCAGCCCAGCTGCCCCTTCACTCACTCAAGCATCCTTGTGCCCACCTGCCTTCCTCAATGGCCAAAAAATGAGGCTCTGAATTTTAAATTGGGGCCATCATTTTATGTCTGTTAGTGAGTGAGCATTTCTCTGACCTCTGACTCCTTTCTCTGAAACTGTCACCACAGCACAATGACAGTCATAGCAGTTCCCGGATATAACAAGAAGATGAAGAGAACTGTTAATGTGAAAGAAAAAGTCTTGTTGCACCACACTGATCACTGACCACCGCTTCTGGTACTGCTGGTAGCTGTGAACTACGCCTTGCATACCCTGCTCTGCCAACGGAACATGGTATAAACATAAAAGTGTTATGTTCATTAAAAAACAGAAAGAAAGAAAGAAACATACTCCTTTTATTTGCAATCAGAAGAGAGAATAATGGAGGGTTTCTGTCAGCTGTGCTCCTTTCAAATGGCACCATTCTCCTGACCGTGCTCTTGTGCCTTCTCCTCCAGACACCACCTGCTGTTTGAAGCTCCTTAGCAAGCATTGCCCGCCCTGTTACCCACTCGGTTTTTCTCTCAGAACTTCTCTCTGATAAAACTTTTGCTTTTTTTTTTTCATTAATCTTTTTTGTGATGTTTCTCTCATACCTTGACTCAGTGGCAGTGCAGTGGGCAGGCGTAACCTGCAGTAATCCAGCAGTACAGGAATGAAGCTTCAGGTGAGTTCAGAGATGCAGGCTGACAACCAGTCCATTTTGCCATATTTCCCCATATCTCCAAAGACAGAGAAAGAACCAAGTAAAAAAAAAGAAAAACAAAGGGGAACACAAGGAAACCTGATGTGAAGCAAGCATAACAAGGAAACAAGCTTTCAAGCAGGTATGAAGGTGCAGAAAAAAGATATTGAAGATAAAAGCACCCCCTACTAGCAGCTGTACCAGTGCATGAACTACTTTACAACAACACATTTTCTATTCATTTATGAGCACATTTGAGACATTTTAAATTATTTTATAAAACAAGTGTTACAAATAGCCCATTTTCTAAGTGCAATAATACCCTCCAGGGTGGGTAGTATGGGCAAAAACCGACCTTCCAGGGGCTATAAGGCCCTCTTCTTGCAGTGGCAGACCTCATTATGCCCCTGGGTAGTCTGGTATTGTACAATACTGCCCACCCTGTCGAGTATCGTTGCTTGCTTGTAGTCTAGAGCAAGAGTTGTTATTAGTTGTTATTAGTATAGTTCAGTGATGGATTTCTGTCTTTTGCCCAGTGTTGTGAACTGATTGCTGAGTCCCTCATCGGTACCTTGTGAAAAAGGTGTTGGCCATACAGAGAATGTAAAGACAGGCTTTAAAGAACAAATTTTATATTCTCAGATGCTAAATCTCACATAAACTTTGTGCAAGTAAACACAAGTAAACACAATAACCCCCACTGTTTATATTTTTTACATAAGCCTAAAATCATCACAATCAGAGCCATCACAAATTCTGGTTTGAGTCATTTTAGACTTTTTTTGGTTTTTACAGATCCCACAGGCCTGGATTATAGATCATGGGTGACCAGAGCAAAAACAACGTGACTGCAAGAAAGCAGCCAAGACTTGTAAGACTTTCAATAGCTTCCTGCAGCCCAAACAAACAAGGACAGAGAGTTATCAAGACTCTTCTGCATGTAACACTTCCAACAATGCCCAGGATGATAACCTTAGAGGAAGATCAAGGCACTGATGACTGCCAGACTTCATCCACCTCACAGAAAGCAGTTGATATGTTTGAAAGTTTGAACCCATCCACACAGAACCCATAACAATCTGCAGTACAACATGTTTCAATACTGGCAAGGAAATAGAAGTGTTCCAAACTTCCATCAATGACATAGGCAACGTAGTGAAGGCTGCCATGTATGCTTCTGAAGCACCACAGCAAGCCAGTAGACAGGTACGTTTTCCCTAAAAAATATATGGCAGGGTGCTGCCACATTTTCCAGTGCAGTTGGTTAAAGAAACACCCCTGGGTGGTTGATAGTGAAGGCTCGACTGGAGCCTATTGTAATGCTTGTGTCTTGTTCTGTAAGAACTGTACCGCAAAGGACAGTTTGTGAATTACGCATTCACAACATACAGAAAAAGTCTGAAAAGTGTTACGATCATGAAACTGCTCAGTGTCATCAAGAAACCATGCATTTAGCAGATGCATTTTCTTTCAACTTTGAAAACCCACAAGCAACTCTGCCAACTCTTCTGGACATTAGAAGACTGCCAAACATTAAACGGAACAATAAAATACTCAAGTTAGTTGTGAAGGCACTTTTCTTCTGTGGTAGGCAATGCATTACATTGTATGGAGACTCTGAAAACATTAACACACCAGGCAACCAGGGCTGCCCCAGTTGTGCAGAGGGCTGAGGCACCTTGTGCCTTACTTCTTACCATTCCAGTGACCTGGGGTTGGGAGTGAGCTCAAGTTGCTGGGGGTTGGCCGGGGAGGGAGAGGATTGAGCATCTGACAACAGCTCTCCTCTTCTGGGGTTAGGCAGATTGTGGCTCCTGGCCACTAGTGACTCTAAGTGGAGACTGAGAGTGCAACAGCTGTCATCATGCTGGTCAGAGGAGATGCTATTGTGGAAGTCCATGTGTTGGGATGGGAGCGCACCTATTGCACACTGGATGTCTTTGAGCATCTGCACCTCTGAAGGGAGGGTTTGTGTTTGTCCTCATGCAGAAACAAGGAAAAGCCCCTGATCCATGAGGAGATGATAACATGCCAGCCCCACACCCACCATCAGACTCCACCCTCCCTGGTACCAATATCCTCTTGCCTGCACCCTGCCTACACATAGCTAGATTTCAAGAAGCACCCAGGTAAGTGGTGGGTGGCCCTGCCCAGGGTGGCACAAGCCAGGGGATATCTGATGGGCATCAGGTGTCAGGTCAGAGTTCTGGAGGGGGCATGTGGTTGGGGGGTCTCAGTCTTGGCTGGACAAGCTGTGTCATCCAAGGGATGGCCCTGGACTAGAGATACAAAGAAGTAAAAAAAACAAAACAGGCAACCCAGCTATCTTCTTAAGTTTACTGAAACTGCTTGTGAAACACAATGAAACACTGTCCAAGTACCCGCATGTCCCAGAAAAGAAATCTGTTACATACATGTCATCAATGACTCAGAATGACCTGCTGGAGGACATGGCTAAACATATATAATCCTGCATAACATTGTGGAAGAGATAACATTTTTTAGGGCAGACTAGGTGGGCCTGGAGGTCCTTTTCTGCCGACAATTTCTATGTTACACATGCACAGTACTGTACTTCAGCATCCTGGCTGATGAAGTGACATCACATAATGTGGAACAGCTGGCCCTTTGTGTGCAGTTTGTAAATGTGGGCAGCAACATCAGGGAGGAGTTCCTCAAGTTCATGAAACTCACCCACATTACAGACAGGCATCTGGCATAAGAGATAATTCAGTCACTAGAGGAACTTGACCTTCCTGTGAAGAACATCTGTGGGTAAGTGTATGATGGAACTGGTATTATATCATCTAAACATGTTGGGCTGCAGGTATTCATCTGGGTGTGTGCGCCTCTGGTGACGTACATACACATGCTGCAGTGGACACTGTTTCAATCTAGTCATCAGCCACTCTTGTACCCTATCAGAAGTATGCAATGTGCTTGACAAACAAAAATACATTGCTGTCAGTTCTTACAATTAAGCCCCAAAGAGGAATGGTCTCCTGCAGCTCATTGTGAGGAACAGATTGACAGAACTGACTAAGCAGAAACTCCTTATTAACATGTGCAAAACCCACTGGGCTGAACCCCACAGTACATGCCAACATTTCTACCAGGCCTTTACCTTCATGGTACAGACACTGGAAATGATTGCTCTTGGACAACACTTGGAGGATCATGAGGATCTCTACAAAGACTGACACACAACAAGTTGCAGAGAAGCCCAACAGATCCTCTCCCAGCATCATTGCATTTAACTTCATCATAGTCTTCATGATGGTGTATCACTACGTGTCACATTTGTCTGATGTCATCATACAGCTACAAAGCACAACGTTAGACATCATCCAGGCTTATGCCATGATTGACAGCATAAAAGAAGCATACCAGATGGAATATAAGAATGTTGATGAAGGGTTTCAATAGGTCTACAATCAAGCTGGGTTCCACCAAGCTGCATCGACAACAAAGTTGTCAAAATGCGGCTCAGCAATGGAAAAAATGTTGACTGGCAAATTTTTGCTTGCCCGACATTGAGTGTTTTGCATCTCCCCTGCATCCCCCTTCCTTAATATAACAAACTCCAAGTTGGAGTTTGTTCTGGGGGGGGGGGGCACTCAAAGTCGGCAAAATTTTGCCATTGAGTCCAGTACAGTGACAAACTCGAGGTTGTCACTGTACTGGATTTCGATGTTGAAATTTTGCTGAAGTAATGTGATACAATCAAGCTGTGAGACTGGCTGAAAATGTGTGAAGCAGCTAATGCATATCACACCTGACCAATAGACAACATCATCATAGCAATATACCAGTTGGGTCCATTTTTGATTATTACAAGAAGAGACCTGCCATCCCATTTCTTGACCATATCAGACTGAGCCATGATGATCAGTTTTCCTCACTTGCAATCACAGCATCTTCTCTCCTTGGTTTTTGCCTACCATGATCTGCTCACAGGAAGTTGACATGAATGGCATACTTGAAATCTACAGCCGGGACCTGCGATCCTCTGAGCTAGCTCCACAAGAAGTAATTCACTAGATGTTTTGGTATGAGAAGATGCCATAATATGAATGATCTACAACACCAGCAGCTGCAATCAAAGAGTGTGACCCTGTCCAATTTCCAAATATAAGGGTCCTTCTGAAGCTTGCATGTACGCTGCCAGTCACATCTTGTGAATGTGAGTGAAGTGCCAGCACATTAAGGCATCTTCATACCTACACACAGGCATGTATACGCTAGGAATGACTGTCATCCCTCACTCTCCTACACATACATTATGATAAAGAAGTTTACCTGAATGATACAATTAATATATATGCACGCTCACATCCACAGTGCATGAGACTGAATTCCCTTATCAAACCATAGTTACTTATCATGTTATGGTTTCCTCAAGAATAAATCACTATCACAATGGGGCAGAAATGAGGCCCTCAAAATGATGATCATGCCTTTATTAATGTAAATTTTTCAAGGAACACAAGGGGAAACATTGATTCTATGGCTAGAACAAATTAAGTGTAAATTTAAAAAATTCCTCTGGAGAGGTGGCTCCCCAAGTATTGCATGGGAAAAATTTACTAGAATTTGGTCAGAAGGCAATTTGGGCTGTCCTGACCCATTGAAATATTATTGGTCTGTCAAAATTCAGCTAATTTTAAATTAGGCAATTCCTGAAAAATATGGAAGAATCAATGGTCAAAATCATCTCTTAATTATCCAACAGTTACTAAATTTGGAAAATAATAAGTTAAAAATACAAGACCTCCTAACCCAGCCCAAAATAATTTACTCAAATCAAATATTCCATTATTAATGAGTATTATAATAACCAAATGGAATAGAATCCATTTTTAGTAATAATATCATGTTACTATCCAATATCACAGAACATAATAAAATGAAGAATGGGATATTATTCGGCTTTCTATTTAAATTGGATCTTAATAAACTGAATTTGAATATATGGCTAGATACCCAAATAGATCATGAATTTGTGACCTGGGAAGACTTCGATAAGAAAGAAAAAGAACAACAAATAAGCTATTCAAGAATGAAAGGTCTGTTGTTAAAAACAACATACAAAAATCATATTGCATCAAAAAAGTAATAAATCAGAATATTCATTTTTTGGATATTAATGAGATTTTGCAAATGTATCAATCAGGTAAAGGAAGCATAATTGCACTGTGCTATAGGAACCTGAGTAAAACTTTAGGAAAAAAATCTGACAAGATCACCCTGAAAACTAATAAAAATGGGAATGATCATAACTGGTTACAAATTAGAATAAAAGCTAACAAACTACATTTACTCTAAAACTAAATCAATTCAATACAAAATAATAGACCAGGCATATATTACACCCCATAAATTAAGTTTCTTTGGTCCTAAAAATAAAGACATATGTTGGCACAACTGCAACAAAAAAGAAACAATAGATCATTTCCATTCAATGCTAGCTTAACAGAATGGAACTTGCATAAATGGTGTAACAATATGAAAGAGTGTTTATTAATGGAAAGATTAACAGAACATACAGAAAGCCATGATGATCTTGTTGACATTACTTGGAGAAACATATTAAATCTACTACCTCCTTTATTACAGATTTGATCATTGTTATCATATGAACAGCAGGTTTTTGTAAGATTTTTGACATCTACTGTAAGTTTTTATTACAGCATAACTTATTGTAAGTTATATGTCAAATTAAGTCTTCTTTTCTATGTGAATTTTAGATGATGAAAACAATAAAGAATATGTTTTTAAAAAATGTTATGGTTTCCTCAAGATTAGAAGAATCTTTTTGTTCAAACATTTTTTTGAGAGTGGTTACCTGCAAGTATTCATATGATGTAATGCAAAGTGCTAGTTCACACAGCTGTAAATATATAATATTACAGCCTTATTACTTATCTAGTTGAACTCTTTTTTAATCAAGCGTGCCTCAAAACCCCTCCTGCTTTCATTCATATCAGCACGTCAGCACGTTGTGCTGCCTGTAGTTCCATCTTGGCCAAAAATGAACCCCGCCCCCTCCCCATTTTCTGACCAGCATAGGGGTCTGCTAAAAGGTGATCAAACAGCTGGGTACAATTGCTTCACAGTGTAACACTTTTCAGCCTGATTGCATCAAAAATGTAATACATGGGTCTCTCTTTTTTTAGTGCAAGTTGCTGTAAAGTAGGGACACCACCAACAATACTGTATATCAACACATTATGAAAATAATATCCAAATGTTTTGGCATTTGGGGCATGATGCAGGCTGCATTTGAAATGTGAAACTGTGCTTGTATCAGGGCTTTTGAAAATACTGCTCACTGTGTCCAAATAGGATCTGAAATGCCACTTACATGAGAAAGCTCTGTCACTGTGTCTGATTACTAATTATACCACATGTGTAAAAAATGTCCACACTGCCGGCCTACCAGCACAGTGGCAGGGCTTCCTCCTGTGATGCTAATGTCCCATATTCAGGAACAGACCTGAGGAGTTGGAGGGCTGGCCTGGGGGAGGAGGACTGAGATTCCCATGGACTTCTCTCCTCCTCCTCCAGGGGGGGAGGATGGCTTTGTGATCAGTGCTTGACCATCCCCTAGCAGAGGCCAGGGGGAACAGCAACTGAAGCTGTGCTGTTCGGGACACATGCCAGATGTTAGCACTTCAGCACCTTATGTCATAGCACACCACACCTCCTGGGGGACAAAAGCACCAAAAATGCCAGCCCCACTGATGACACCTAGCTTCCTGGTCCCGCTGTGCCCACCACGACCCTTGGCTGGTGACTGAGCTCAGTCCTCAGTCGGGAATGGCCAGACCCACAGACTCACCCTGAGTGGTAAGCCAGGGAGGAACACCAGCAGTAGCCAGCCTGCCAGAAACCTTGATGTCAGTCTCTGCTGGGGGTGCTCCTACTAGGCAGCCCCACCCTGGGGAGCAAGCCCAGGAAGATTACCAGCTGGAGATAAGTGCTGGGGGGGGGGAGGTGAGCAGGGACTAAGGAAGTTGGAGGCTGAGCTACAGGGGCAGAGGTACCAAAAAGAATAGAAAAAAATGCACACAGTTCAATTATTTTTGCATTTTATACCAAATTGCTGTATTTTGTGTCAAAATATTGCAGCAACTGTGATAACAGTTTTGAGCAACTGTTTTTGATTTTTCCCACAATTGTGTCAGATAACATGAAAAAAAGAATGCACTTGCTTAATGTGATGGAACTGCAACAAAAATGGACAGTGCTTTGTCGTGACTGAGTAGAAGTACATAAAAAGAGTCAACAAATGAAACAGCACTGTAACCTTTGATTTGTTCTACAGAAACTAACCATACTAGGACAGGGACTATTTGCAAATAAGGTCACAGATTGCTGAAGTCTGTAAAGACATGTCCAGCAAATACTGTTGTGTGCAATGTTCCACAGGGTCTATCCTAGGCCCTCCATAATTTAATATTTTCATCAATAACATGCCTAAAATCTGCCTGACTGCCAATGCATTGTTCTATGCAGATGATGCAGTCACTTACATACATGAGGACATCAACACTATAAACAAAGTCCTTAGGCACAACTTTCATTCCTTGCAAAGATGGTTCATAAACACAAAACGGATCCTTAATATCCCTAAAACAAAAGCCACGTTACTCAGTTCTGCCTCAAAGGTTAAAAGATTTTCTCAAGATTTCAACATCTCAGCCATAGAAGGTATCTAACCAGAAGAAGTTAAAAAATTCAAATAACTAAGTGTTACCATTGACCCCTTTCTCACCTTTGATATTCATATAGAGCACTACGCATAAAGCGGGTGGGGCTACATGGAAAAGTCGCATACTACGCCCACGCCCCTGTGACTTGCAGACAGGTGCACCCATACCAGCATTCACCAATGCTAGCCACCTGACAGTGACTCCTGCCCCTGGCACAGGACTCCACAGAGTGGCTGGGGGTGGCGTTGTGGACCCAGGCAGGCATCCAATGCCCATCCCAGGTGCAAGAGTGGATCCTTCATGCTGTGATGCATGGGTCTGGGGTACTGTATGCCTACTTCAGGCACCCAGACCAGCATGGCATGGCCCCTATGGCTGGTTGGTGCACTGACCCTGCCCTCGGCACATGGTGCCATCCCAGTGCACTGCAAGACCCTGTTGTCAGGACCCACCTCTGGCCCACATACCCACAATGGCAACATTGCCTCAACCACAGTGTAGCTGTACCCCCATACTGCTGAGACCCCATAGGCTGGCATGTGATATGGTCCCCCCAGGCAACATCCTGCTGCCACCACCAATTAGATGTGTTAGACACTCACCCATCCCACTGCCCCTACCCTCATCGGCTGCCTAGTGGGCAGGGGCAGCACCATGGAGAGCACTCTCATGGTCCCCCAGTGTCTGGCAGATGGAGACCCTGGGGTGTTCAGAGGGTTATGGCAGGGTCTACCCTGGTGTGCCCTGCACCACCCTCCACATTCATATGGCCAGCACTACATGGTTTAGTGCATACCGCATAGTGCTGGCACACCCCCAGAATGCCCTCATTGTGGTGCTGTCTATTGACATGGGGGATCAGATGCAGTGGGTCTGTGTGCCACTTGTTTGTGCATCCCACGGGGGGAGCACACTGGATGCAGGGTGGTTATGTATCCCAGATACATGTGCATAGCCACTCCACACCATTTGTGCATAGCACCCATGATATGTACTGTCATGCTTTCGTGACATCACAGCTTGACTACTGCAATGCCCTATATCTGGGGCTATCAGGGTGGATCTTGGCCACCTGCAGCTAGTGAAGAATGTTGCAGCCAGGTTATTGACTGGGTTTTCAAGTTCCTGTCATATTAAACCTGTGCTTCTCACTCTCTGCACTGGCTTCCAATTAGGTTTGTGGCTCACCTTCAATGTCAGTTTGCTGACCTACAAAGCTCTGCATGGTCAGGGGCCTGGTTACCTATGAGACCGCCTGTGACTGTACCACCCTACCCATTCCCTCCATTCAGTGGGTGAGGGATATTTGGATATTCCCAAGGTATGCTTAAAATCATATGGTACTCGTGCTTGTTCTTCTGCAGCACCAACCCTGTGGAACTCCCTCCCTCACCCTCTGAGAGACAGTTCCATGGTAGAGACCTTTAAAAGGGAGCTGAAAATATTTTTGTTTAATCAAGCATTTTCTTCAAGTCACATTTAGTTGTTAATAATAAGTTAATCTTATTTATAGTATGTTATGCATTATACAACCTATTTTAACTGTTTTAGATGTGTTTGCTTACTTGTAAAGTGCCCTGGGTCAAAATGAATGGAGCACTATACCAAATAAAGTTGACATTGATTGATTTATTGATCTGTGTGCCAAAAACTATGATTACTTTACTGAATTTCAAAGTATTTGGCATCTGACACAAGGATAAGAATCACCCAAAGCAGCATTCTCCCGCTGATCAAATATGGTTCTATTGTAACAGAGACGGTCCCCTTACTGTATGGGCCAAAAAAGGGCCTTAACCCACAAGGCTGCAACATTTTCATCCTCCCAGGGCCCAAAAAAAAACATTACTGTGCCAGCTTTGAACATCTCGGATGGTTACAACCTGAGCTCAAAGCCCAGTTGACCTTAGCCAACTTTGTGATTAATATTCTGCACAGAAGTGCACCTCAGTGCCTTTCCAATCTTTTCATGTTTGTGGACAACCCCTCTTCCTGATCCTCTACAATGAACTTATTTGAAGTGCTTTTATTGCACAGAAGTATGGGTCAGAATGAATTCGGCTACAGAGCATTGCCTTTTTTGGTACACCTTTACATCCTCAGGTAGCACAGTTTCAATCCTTAAAGCTTTCACTGCTAAACTGAAAGAGCATCATCAACAGTCCACTGTTTGCATCTGCTTTGCATAACTCACTAATCATTGGGGGGTTTGGTCTAGCCACCGTGAAAATGGCAGCCTAAATCTTGAGCTCCTCCGTATGTGGTGACAATCTATGACTGACTAGCCTAATCCCGGGATGTAGGATCGAACCTGATACTTAAACATGATTGGGTAACCGTCCCTAACCATCCTTCATGACTAGTTTGTGGTTTCACTTGGTGCACTAATGCTGTGACAGGCGCCGGTACTCGCAAGTCACTCAGTTAGCTAGACCACAGAGGCCACGGTATTAAATTGCTGAGCCCTGCAAGAAAATCACCTACATCAGGTTTCCACTGTGTTAGTTTTGGCATCTAATACACTGTCTGAGATGGATCAAAGGGGACTTTTGGATGCACCTTCAGATGCGGCTCTACAAACCCTATCAGTGGGGGGACTCATTGAGCAACATTACTCAAATGTTAGAAACTGTATTGTCTCCGGTGGATGATATTAACGTTACCCTCACAGGTACCACGGCCAATGTGCATCAGCTCCAGGACCACCTCAATGTGGCAGAACAATGGGTAGGAACCCTAGAGCAACAAAAAATCACTTTTCAATGGAGGATGCAGGTGCAGGATGAAAAAATCTAAACATTACTTACCAGAGTGGAGGACAAAGATAACAGAGGGCGCCGGAACAATCTCAGACCAATTGGGATTCCAGAGGGAGCCGAAGGCAGCTCCATGGAGAGGTTCCTTAATGAACAACTCCCTATGATGCTAGGGGAACAATGGAGAGGGCCAGTGGAAGTGGAAAGCCCATCATATAACAGGATGGAGGGATAGGACCACACAATCCCTGAGACCTATAGTGTCTTATCTGCTTAGATGCTCAACAAAAGAATGTATAGTGAGGGCCACTCATGACATGGGGGAAATCAGATGGCAGGGGGCGTTAATCTCGATTTATAGAGACTTTGCACAAGAAACTGCTAGTAAAAGGCGTGCCTATGGACCCCTGAAAAAATTTCTGGCTGCTCACAATTTTCAGTATCGGTTCAGAGGACTCACCAAACTTCTAGTGTCTAAGGAAGGGAAGGAAATCCTTGCAGATTCTTCTAGTGAAGTGGAGCGCTGGATATCTAGGCTTTGGCCTAACCTTCATCTTCAGCCTACATCTCCCAGAAGGCTCTAGGACCCATATGGTTCAGCGACCTCATCTAGGAACCTTAACCCTGGCAGACAGTCCTCGGGGGGCTGATTTACAAAGGGACCAGGTCCATCCTTTAGTGATTCCCCCAGGCCAAAGAACTTAGCTCGCACAGTGCCACTGGCCTCATCTAGCCCTGTCAACCCCTCTAAACAAGCACTTCTGCTTCCCAGATCTACTGGCACTATCTCCCGCCAGCAGTAGTGACCAAGAAGTGAACTACAGCCATCTTCAGATCTGCAAGAGGTAGCACCCCCAGTTAAAATATCGAGAGATGAAACTCCTTCAACTCCAATAGACTGCCACCCTCCACATATGGAATTATCATTCATAGCCTCTGACTGCGCCATGGACTGGGCAGACATTCCTGACTCTTCTCTAGTAGAAGCAGTAGATCTTTCTGGAACACTTAGACCTGGGGAAAGTCATATGCGGTGGCTGTCCTAACACCGCTCTCGAATTCCATGACAACTACAGTGGATCCCTAGAACAAAGCTGACCACTAGCTGTAACCCAAACTCTATCACCTGCACTGTCATTGACCATTATATAGACAGTCTGCCTACACTGACTTCCTCTAGTGGGCTTCATGGGTTTGCACTACTACAGTAATAAGGTGCGCATCTGTTGTTTTGGGTTTATAATTGCATTATTAGTAATACCTAGTAGGGATTACTTCTACCATTCCTCCCCAGAGCAATCGAATAATGCCACCTGAATCCGACCCCCCAAATTATACCGCAGCCATAGATATGTTGGGGCAGAAGCATAGCCCTAGGGTGGTTACTCACATTTCTCTTCCCTCCATTACTCCCCCCCCCCTTCCTGGGGTCGTGCCTCACACCCGAGGCTTGTTACCAAAGGAGGAGAAGTGAGTTTCTCTTGGTTGCCTTCTTCCTCCCTAAGTTTAAGTGCCGCAGCTAGCATATCTGAGGGTACTCCCTTTTGTTTAGTACCTTCTTTCGCTTAAGCTTCAATCACTCTTTGTTTAGATACGCTTGTTAGAATTATCTTGATTCTGTTTAAGTAACTACCGTTAAATTCTTGAGTGTATTGTGACTATTACTGTCAGTGTACCTGTTTACAAACTCTTTTCTTATTTGTATAGATTTCATTGTAGTATTCTCTGTCCTGGTACACCCCTGAGTGGTTTCCCTCGAGCAGTGCAGTCCTAACTTCCTGGTACTTGTTAACATCCCACAGTGGCCACATAGCAGGTTTGCTGTTTTCTGGACCTCAGTTCTTTGGGGACTTCCTATCCTCATGTCCTCAGCTGGATAAGTCCTCTGACATTTAACCTGTGCAAGAATATGACTTACCCCCCAAGCCCAAGGACTATGTCTTGTATTGTGGAACGTTAAAGGGCTTAACCACCCTATCAAGCACACTAAGATTATCCAATAGCTTCATTCTCTTCATACAGACATAGCCCTACTACAAGAAACACACCTTCTCAGCAAAGTCTGTGCCCTGGCTCAAAAAATCCTGGGTTGGGGCAGTTCATACCAGTTCTGCTAGCTCTAAATCTAAGGGTTTTGCTATTCTTATTCAGAGATCTAGCACCTGGGCAGTTGAGGAATCTAAGTCTGATTCACAGGGTCAATGGGTTTTGGTTCAACTGAACTCCCCAAGTGTGAGAATGATCTTGGGTAATATATATGGCCCTAATACAGACCAAGCAGAATTCTTTCCCAGCCTTAGCCAAGCTATCTCTATTTTACAAGGGGATACCACTATTACAACCATAATATTGGGAGGGGACTTTAATTTAGTATCTGACATCTTTTTGGATAAATCCAAACCTACCCCCCAGATACACCCTAAAACCCATGCCACCTTACTGGAATTGCAAAATGATTGGGATATTATAGATGTATGGAGACAAGACAACCCGTCAGGATGAGATTATTCCTACTTCTCTCCTGCCCATGGAGTATACAGTCACATTGACTACTGGTTGGCTAATATGGCTGCCTCTAGCGGTGTAATAAATAACTCCATAGGTAGCATCCATATATCAGATCATGCACCTGAATTGACTACCTATATCCCTTTGGGACATCGACCTTCCGGTACAAGATGGAGGTGTAACCTCTTTCTAGTCAAGGACCCAGAATTTAAGCGTGTCATGCAGAAGACCACTCAGGAATATTTTGCCCTTAACTCAGAATGTGGAGTATCTGCAGGTATAGTATGGGAGGCCTTTAAAGCTAACCCCCAAGGCCATATTATTGCCTTTGCCACTCACCAGAATAAAGCCTGGAAAACATCTCTGGATAGATTACAGTCAGAGTTTTCTGGATTAGAGACTCGCTTTAAAGCCTCCCCTACTGCACCCAGAGATGCCTCCCTGTCCCAGAGAATAGTAGGGCTTAAATACCAAATTAATACCATGTTGCATCATAAAGGAGAATGGCATCTACTTCGATCGAAACATGTGCATTGGGAGGGTGGGAATAAAGGAGGCAAGCTTCTAGCCTATCAGCTATGCAAGCAGCAGGCATCTGCTAGAATTCATGCACTTCATAAGCCCTTGGGTTTAATTACCATGGACCCAGCAGGTATTAATGAGACTATGAGCCTCTTCTATCACTCCCTATATAAATCCCAATCCTCCCTGACACCAACCTTGTTGTCCCAAAATCTAAAGCAGTTTTGCCAACCATTTAACACTCCTACTTTGCTGCTGATTAAATTGCCCTCTTAGAGGCTCCCATCACTGTACTCTAGATAAGGAAGGCTCTATCCCAGATGGCCAAGGGTAAAGCCCCAGGACCAGATGGAATGATCATCAAATTGTATCAAACCTCAGAGCAGGAGATTGCCCACCTACTGCTACTAGCTTTACAAGAAACTCATTCCTCAGGATCCCTCCCTATTACAATGAAAGAAGCTCTCATCACCCTGTTGCCTAAAAAATCTAATGACCCCCTTAATTGTGTGAATTTCCACCCTATATCCCTATTACCAGTAGATACCAAAATTCTGGCCAAGATACTGGCTTCTAGAATGCATAATGTCCTTACTTCTCTGATCCAGCCTTCACAGGTAGGGTTTATGCCTGGGAAGGTGAGATCAGATAATACCAGGTTGTTGCTTAACCTGAAGTGGGTGGCGGCCAGGGCCAAGATCCCTATGACTGCTCTAGCTGTTGATTTTGCTAAGGCATTTGATTCCATTGAATGGAACTACCAACATGAAGTCCTTCTTCTTTATGGTTTTGGGCTTCAGTTTCGTGGTTGGGTCTCAGCACTATATAACTCTCAAATAGCTAGAGTTTTGATGAATTCAGATATTTCTCCCCCTTTCCCACTGTATAGAGACACTTGCCAAGGCTGTCCCCTATCCCCTCTCCTGTTCTTGGTTGCTTTAGACCCATTGATCAGGGCACTTGCCAATGCTGATGGTCTTACCAGCATTCCAACTCAGGGTAAGTCATATGTAGTGGCGGCATGCGCAGATGACCTCTTACTTACCTTGTCTTACCCCCAACAGTCCCTCCCAGTAGCTCTCACCACCCTTCAGGACTTTGCTCTCCTCTCCTCTCTGGGCTGCAAGTCAACCAATGGAAAACTATGTTAGACCCACTTAACTCACTTTGCACTCAGGATTGTCTCCAGGGTACAGATTTGAGCTGGGCACCACAAGGCTTTACTTATCTGGAGATCTTTATTCCTACAAACTGGGTGGATTTTGAGCCCTCAAATTTCAACCCTCTCCTGAAGCAATTAGGTACAGAAATGGAGCGTTGGTATAAACTACACTTGTCCCTTTCTGGCAAAGTGGCAGCTATACGTATACTCCGTCTCTCCAGAGTTAAATACCTGTTCAATAATTTGCCGATACACCTCTCTCCTAAGTTATTCTCCTCTCTAGAGAAGTTGGTATCCTCTTTTCTGTGGGAAGGGAAGACCCATAGATGGGAAAAGCATACACTTAGAGCTCATTGGACCAAGGGAGGCCTGGGGGTTCCCTAGTTTCAAGATTACCACCTGGCAAGTGTGGCCGCAGAAGCCACAAAATGGTTTATGCCTATGGCTACATCCCAGCCACTTTAGGTTAGTATTAAGGCTAGTATGCTGGCTCCCACTCCACTCGGTTCTCTGCTAGGACCCGGGGGCCCGACCAATAAGGGAATGTCTCCTGTTATTTCAGAATCCCGCTATGCCTGGCACCGGTGTATGGTTCTATCCCATACCCCTCAAGAAGCTTGGTACCCTCCTTTGAAATATGCCGAGTTATGGCAGAATAATCTTATCACTATTGATGGGAAACCTGTTAATTGGCCAGATTGGAAGGCCCAAGGAATAAGATATGTACAAGATCTGATGCTGCCTGACTTAGACATTATGCTATCCTTTACTCAGTTAAAACAACATTTTCATCTTCCCAATACAGACTTTTGGCGTTTCCTCCAAATACGTAATATTATTAATGACCATTCAAATCGATATAAATCAGATACTAAATGGGCATGGCTTGCCTCTCTGCACAAATCCCGTTCTTCTAAGGGCTGAATAGGTACATTTTATACAACCTGGCAAGATGCTCAGGCTGATCCCATGGAATACTGTAAGGTTAAATGGAAAATTGACCTAGGCATGACTATCTCAAACGATTCCTGGTCCCGATGGTTTGTGAATGCACATATTGGGTATAGAGACTCTAAGAGATGTTTTTTACAGCTCAAAATTCTTTTATGCTGGCACAGAACCCCAGCCTTCTTGCACTCAATAGGACTTTTACCTCATTCCAATTGTTGGAGATGCCAACAACCAGATGCCCATCTCCCTCATATAATGTGGATTTTCTCTCAAATAGTCCTCTTTTGGTCCAGTGTTGTTCACGAATGATCAAGAGTCCTCAACATTAAAGAAATACCCTTAGACAATTCACTGCTTTTAGGGGACCCAGATAGGTTGAATCCTCTACCTAGAGCACATAGAGAATGGATTATGTTAGCGTTACTAGAAGCTAAGAGGCTTGTGCTAATGCACTGGAGACAGACAACTAGTCCAACTATAGATATGTGACTTGCAGCTATGGCTCGCCTGGTTCTCTTGGAGAGGTTGTCATATTCCCACTGAGGCCTGCTAACCTACTTATATAAAAGATGGGGTGCTTACCTTAACTCCCCACTGTGTAACCCCGGAACCCCCCGCTAACATATGCTATAGTCTCCAGTATCTGCACTAGACTGCTGTTTATAGGAAGTTATAAATAGTACTACCACAATGTTCTTGCTACTTAATACACTCCATCCTGTGTCTAATGGTTCTTTAATGTGGTTTATATGACATTATGGACTGTACGATTTCTTGCCCTCCATCAATGTTTTGACTTTACATGGGAATGTACTGTAAAGCCATATGATACCTGAAGTGTACCAAAAAAGTGAAAATCTCCAATAAAATCTTCTATGATACAAAAACTAACTCACTAATCTTTGCTGGTGTAGTGTAAATGTTTGAATGTTTACACTCTTGCACCATGACACTTTATTGTATATATTTGTAGCATGTTCATTTGTCTTGATCTATACTCTTTAGTACCTGTGTCATGCCTGAAAAATGCACCTTGGCACCAGTGCACCTACCAAGTTATCAAAACATATAAATAAAAATAAATTAAAAATCTAGGGGAAAAAATCCCAGAGACAGATGAACTGGATGGCTTTAATAAACAAAAAAAGTCCTCCAGTAGACTCAAATGAGTCTTCACACACAAAATACAAGAAGAACCTTAACTAAGGCAAGCTGAGCAAGCAATACTGAACAAACAGACTTACAGAAAAAAAATGTAGAAAACTTTCTTCGGGCACCAGGCTAGAAAGCAGATCACATGCAGGATGACTTTTTATCATTTTTAAAGTACTTATCGGGCAACCTGAAATATTGAGCCACAACAACTGGTAGAACATTGAGGCAGCTCAAGAATCGGGATTAAAAAAAGTCTAATTAGAATGGAAAAAGTGTGCATGATTTAAACAACTGTAAAAAATGACTTTTATTTTGGTAGCAAATGGAAATCTCATTGCTTTGAGTTACTGAAATGGTAGACAAAAAACAATAAATATTACAAAGGAATTGTTTAATGAGTAGCTCAAGAGCTAGATAGATTGCCTTTGATTGACACACTCAAACTAAGCAATTTGCCACAGAATGTAAGGGCAGGCAGAGTTCTGTGGTGATGTCACAACTTTGTGAGTGTGCCACTCATTCTTGTTGAACAACATAATTATCTACATATATGACTAACCCAGTGACTACATGGAATAACACAGAAACAAACTTTATACTTGTTGGTTCACCACATAAACTGTTACAGTCCCTAAAATTTTGTATTTGGCCAAATTAAACAACATTCTCACAGCAAGTGTTCCAGCTTATGTATACTGACATTTATGATAGCAAAAAATTCAGTGTACCCCTCTAAATGCTTTAGTAGGTTACAGTTTGAATTTGTAAATAACTAAGGAGTGGTGTGACTTCAACCTTTTAACCACCACCCCCATGAGCCACAAGAAAACATCATTTGGAATTTATAAATGCAGAAAAATGTTGCTGGAGGGGTGTATATGCCAGCGTTTCAGCTCTGCATGGATTCCTGTATTTTACAGGAAAATGGAGCTTTCTACAGTAAAATTTTCCCCATAGACTTGCATTGGTTATACAGAAAAACAGAGCAATTTGGCTTCCATGGGAAATAATGTAATCTTCAAGAAAGCACCCCTGGAGTTACAGAGAAAATGCCAAATCAATCTGGGAGCACTGCTTTGCAGAGAATGATAATAAAATAGAAGGACCTCAGCTCATATTAGCAAGATTAAAAAAAAAAAAATGAAACTTAGTAGGCCAGATATTCAAAGGGGTGGCGCCTGGCACAGGTGAATTGCACCAGTGCATCCCCAGAAATGCACCCCAGGGAATTATTCAAAAGAGGGAATTGCACAGCACAATTCCTGATGCACCGGGGTGCAAAGATAATGTATGCAGCACATCTCCAGGAGGTGTGCCCATGCATATGTGGCACATCCCGATATTCAGCCCGGGATGTGCGATGCATATGCTAGCACAACCCTGAGATGTGCTGCATACCAGCGCACAAAGATGAGCCTGAAAGATAAGTCTCAAATGGTAGCCACCCACAGGTGTGCTGCCGTACTGCAAGTTGCAGCACAGCAGTTGCCAGCCGTGGGTGGCTCCCCCACCCCGAACACTGTACACAAGCACCCAATAATGCCCCTGGTTGTCCAGTGGTACCCCCCCCCGCCTGTAATCCTGATCACTCAAAAGATATGAATATTATATCCCTGGTAGTCTAGTGGTACCACCCCAACCCTCTGATCACCCTAAATACCATATCCTTCTGTCCCTTGTAGTCTAGTGGAGCCCCCCGCCCCTCCTGTCCCTTTGATCACCCAAATTATATATAATTCTGTACCTGGTAGTTTAGTGCTACCCCTCCCCATCCCAGAACACCGATTGCCCATAAATGCAGACATCAGGTCCCTGGTAGTCTAGTGGTAACCCCCAACCCACCCATAACACCAATCACCTGTAAACTCAATGGAAATAAATCTCTGGTGGTCCAGTGGCACTCCCACACCCCCACCCACACAGGACTCCCTGCCCACCCAGCTCCCAGTATTTGTGAATGACTATTACAGTATGCACTGTAAGCTGTCATTTGGTGGGTCACCGCAGATGTATGCGGGTGGGTTTGCTGCTGCCTGCTGAAGACAACGGGGAGCTGGGTAGGCATGGGGTCCTGTGTGGGGGGGTGCCACTGGACTACCAAGGATTTATTTCCATCAAGTTTATGGGCAATCAGGGTTACAGGGGGTTGGGTTACCACTAGACTACCAGGGAACTAATGTCCGCATTTACGGGTGATCAGTGTTCTGGGATGGGGAGAGGGGTACCACTAGACTACCAGAGATTTAGTAATATATTATTTTCAATGACTGGAGTTATGGGAGCAGTGAGGGGTACCACTAGACTACCACAGATTATACAGTGCTGTATGTCAGGTGATTGGGACTATGGGGAGGGAGGGGGTATCACTAGACTACCAGCAATTTGACAGGCTTTCCTGTCAGGTGAACGGAGGTATGTGATGGGGAGGGGGTACCACTAGGCATCCTCTGACAGCACTGCATGCTGTGCAGGGTGCCAGGCACATTTCACTGGCCAGCCCTGCACAACTCATACAGATGGGACCATAAAGACATGCAAATGGCCCCATTTGCACCTTGCATGTATTGTGACCCCATTTGCATACTGCTGGCTGAATATCAGGAATTTGCACACCACGTAACTCTGTTGCACTAGTGCAGTTCCCATTCCTGGTATTCAGTCCTGTCTGGGGGGGATGTGCCAGTGCACTGTATTTGCGCAGTGTGTGTTGGCTGATATATTCAGAGGAGATGTGCCATGGCTCATATCTTTTGAATATATCCCTTAGTTGCACCAGTGCAACTCTGTTGCGCTGCACCACCACGTGTGCCATTGCCAGGTGCCATTCTGAATATCGGGGCCAAAATGTTTTAGGTTAGGGCCTGAACAAATTGGGTCACCATTGCACAGTGGTTAAGCTTCTTCAAATCTCAGCTAATGTTTAATTAAAGAGCA
Organism: Neoceratodus forsteri; assembly: GCA_016271365.2. NCBI lineage: Eukaryota > Metazoa > Chordata > Ceratodontiformes > Ceratodontidae > Neoceratodus > Neoceratodus forsteri. The sequence goes on along the minus strand of CM057456.1, from coordinate 406,015,904 downwards.
GCTGACATCTTCAGGACAACTTTAACAAACCATAATATTTAGACACAGTTCAGCATATGTTTCCCCTAAGGTACTGTTATATAAATGCTTTACTGTTTGGGGTTGCGGGAATGCATTCAGCTGAGGCACATCATCGGGAGGTGGGCTCTCCCTGCATTTAAAAGTTTGCGCTGCTCGCTTGCTATCAAGAGCCATGCTTTAGCTGCACCCTGCAAAGAGCTGAGTTTGAGGATATTTATGTGTTCTGCCTCCCTAGCCTGAAGATCGTTTTTCACCCCCTAAGGTACTGTTATATGAACACTTTGCTGTTTGGGGCTGTAGGAGTGCATTCAGCTGAGGCACATCATCAGGAGGTGGGCTTTCCATACATTTAAAAATTTGGGGCTGCTCACTATCGTGAGCAGTTGTGAGTGGCATGAGCGCTACTCATCAGAAGAAATCAATCCTGGTGTTTGGTTCTTCTTGTTTAGAGGACTCTGCTGCTCTGAACATTCAAAGTAATTAGCTCCTGTTTTGTTCTAGGTCCAGGTTTTGAGAAAGTGTGTTGTTCATTCTTGAAACATGTGTTTTAAAATGCTGTTGATTTATTTAGTATTAGTGTTTCATTATTATACCCAATTTTAACTGGTGTTTCTTTTGAAAGTAAAGATAGTCTTCAGCTTTATTATTCTTGTCCATATTGCACAAGGCAAGAAAATGGCTGAATTTAGGAGGGTTTTTCAGATTTTGGTTCTTTATCATGGTTAATTGATGGCCCTTTATTTGGGAGTTTGCTCTGCCCTCAATTTACAATTATGTCAGCCAGTGTGCAAATTGGTTAAGGCCTTAACTAAAAGGGAAAGACAATTTGACAGCAGGACAAATTACAAACGGTTATTAATGTTGTTATTACTCATGTCATGAACTGTGCATCCTCAACCTGGGCCTAATCTTTTTCAAGGGGATGAACCTGATTTTAATTCAGTGAGTTCTCATCCGGGTTTAGCTTCCCCCTACACTTAAGATTATACATTTAAATGTTCAGAGTTTGCCCTCTAAATGGACACAATTTGTAGCATGGTCCCAGTTCCACCTATTTGATGTTATCACACTCTCTGAAACATGGTTGCATGATGGTATATTGGATTCTGAGATTTATCTTCCAAGTTACAATTTAATCAGACAGAATATAGTAGAAAAAAGGGAGAGTGGAGTTTTATTGTATATTCATAGTAAACTTGATTATACTGTTTTGGACCACCCATTGGGAAACTCAGGATGTGATATAATTTCTATAGATTTGATTTTAGGACAAAGTAAACATCTGATTCTTAGTACAGTTTATTTTTCCCTGGGTAAAATATCCCAGGGCCTCTAATTGTTAATCTCATTTCATAGGGTCTTGCCCATTAACTGAGACTGGATTACCGTGGGCGATTTTAATTGTAGTTGGGATAAAAGTTTGAAAAATGAAGGTAGATAAATACTGGTTGACCTGGATGTTAAGAAATTAACAGAGGAAGTTACAAGGCCCAATTATAAATCAGGTGGAGGGATTGTTCTTGACTGGATTATGGTCACTCATGTAGACAGAATAATTAATTGGGAGGTTATGCCTGATATCATGGGTGACCATCATCCTATCAAATGTGAAGGGTCTGTTAGGGTGCCTAGAGGGCCTCCCAGATATGTTGAATGTAGGAACCTGGTTAAGTTAACCCCTCAGAAAATAGGAGACTTGTTTAAGGAAATAGATTGGTCTCCTTTATTTTCTTGTGCCAGTATTGATGCAATATTGGATTTTTTCTGTATTGCTTATAGTACTATTGCTAATAAGGCTGTGCCTTTGAAGAAAATAAGAATCAGATCTCTGAAACAAGAATGGGTGACAAGGGATCTCAATCATTTAATGAGAAAATGAAAAAAATGTTGGAAGCAATTGGGGCAACACAAAATTCTGTTCTTCTCTGAGAGTATAAAACACTCAGAAACAAATGTAAATCTGAAATTAGGAAAGCTAGGGTTGTTTTGTGTCTAAATGAACAAAGGAATTCTAGGGGCAATTCCAAAAAAAACTGGGACCTTTTGAATAAAATGATGGGAAGACAGAAAAAAGATTTTGTCCCTACTATTCTTCAGGATGGACAAAGTATTAGTGATCCCTCCCTGGTTTCTGATGTCGTTAATAGACATTTAGGGAATCGAGGCCCTTACAGAACCCCCATAGTTTCTGATAGTGGTATTAAGCCTGAGGATGTTTGTAATGATAGTAGTCCAAAGTTTTACTTTAAACATGTTACTCCTTCTCTTGTAAAAAAATATATTTTGGAAAATAAACCAAAACCCTTTCAGGGTCATGATGGAGTAGATTATAGGATTATTAAATTAGGTATTAATTGTTTTGCTTATCCTTTATCCCATATTTTTTATTTTTATTTGCGTTATAATGTGTTTCCGTCTAGTTGGAAATTAGCAACCAAAAAAACCATCTTGAAGAGAGGAAGCTCTGCCATTGTTTCAAATTATCGACCAATATCTCTTTTGTCACCAATTTCAAAAATTATCAAAAAAATTGTTATGGATCAAACCCTGGCTTTTCTTGGGACATATTCCCTATTTCAAGTAACCAACATGGTTTTAAGCCAGGCCACAATACTGAAACAGCCTTGGTTGGGTTCACAAGCAGTGTACATGGTGCACTCGATAGAGGCACACATGTGCGGCTTTGTTTGTGGACCTCACCAAGGCTTTTGACTTAGTTAAATTCCATCTTCTCCCAGGTGTTCTCCAGGGATAACAATTTTCTGGTGAGGTTGCTGGGTGGTAACAAAGCTACTTATTTAATAGATATCATAGAACAATCATTGGTTCAACTACTTCTCAGATTCTCCCTTTAGTTTGTGGTGTTCCCCAGGGTTCAATCCTGGGGCCACTTATTTTTTCCATTTTTATGAACTCTGCCCCTAGTATCTGTACTGAGATGATTCTTTATGCAGATGATACCACTGTATTTTGTTCTAGTCCAAGCCCTGAGACTGCTTTTTCCAGTCTTTAGACTGATTTTGGGCATCTGCAGGATTGGTTACTAATGAACCATTTGGTACTTAATTCTAAAAAAACAAAGGTAATGTTTTTTCCCGTAATAAGAAAGTAACCTTTGATCTTCCTCTCATTATTGATAATAGGGGTACTGTAATTGAACTTGTCTCAGTTTTTAAATATTTAGGAATAATCTTAGATAGTCAGCTTACCTTTAAACCACACATTCGAAATCTTAGGAAAATTTTGCATCAAAGGTTGGGTTCTTGGATCAAGCCATTTTTGACCCTTGAATCTAGAAAACTTTTGGTTCATAGTTTTTTGTTCCCAGTGTTAGATTATGGTATTTTGATATATACCTCCTCCTGTAGTAGTGTCTTAAATTGTCTTCAAGTTATATATCATTCCGTCCTGAGATTTTGGCTAAATATGCCTTATTGATCTCATCATTCTGATCTATATGAAAAATCCTATTCATTATCTTTTGATAATCGAGTTCATTTTAAAATGGGTATTTTCTTATATAAAGTAAAAATAGGACTTCTTCCTCCGTCTGTTTCCTTAATGTTTCCTAGGGCATTAAATGCTCTATCTACCAGGTCCCAGTATAAATTCATTTTTAAAATACAGTACCCTTATTTAAGAAGACTGTTGGGCAAAGATCCTTATTATTCAGAGCGCCAACTTTCTTCAATAAGATACCTACTGAAATTGTTGAAAGCAGTTCTATACAGTGTTATAAAAAAGTTTAAAGCAGTGGCTTTTTTCTCAAGTATGAATGTATTTGTTTCATCTATGTGTTGTATACCATTTGCGCTTTATGTGGATAGAGTGGTTTGCTCTGAAATAGTGTGTCAATAATTTGTATTGTATTTTAGATATGACTTGTCACCTGTGAAAATGGGCAGTTTTGCTTATCTGGTCTACAAGTATAAAAAATTAAAATGAAAAAAAAAATAGTTATATATTCCTCCTCCCCATTATTTATTACATACTGAGATCATTTGCATTAAAACAAATTCTTTGTTTCTGAAGAGTTCATCTATCCCTGTTGCTTTCTCTCTACCTAAGGTCATAATGCACTGCTTGTGACATCACAGTTACTCTCACAGTAACACATTGTGATGTCACAACAGAGAATTATGAGTTGAAGTAGGGAGTCAGCTATAGAGGCAGATGAACTCTAAGGGAAATATAAGAGATAAAGACTATGTATTCATGTAAATTTACTCATTAATAAATAATGGGGAAGAGAAACATTATTTTTATTTATGAACTACTAGGATTACAATACCTTTGAACCAGAGGTTCTTTTAAAAAAGTTCTGCATCAAGTACAAACAGAGATTAGGAGGAACATGCAAAAACAGGTAACATAGATGAAGATAGAAGATAATATGAGTTAAACAATACATTAAAAGTACAATTATAGCAACTATTTACAGTTTATAATTAGGAATACATATGTTCAGGGTATTTACAAATGGAAATAAGGCATAATTGCATATGTGGTACAAGTAGAAGAGGGAAAAGGAAAGAGAGAAAAGAAAGGCAGAAGTCAAGGATATGTGGGTGGTACAGTAAGAAGTAGAAGGGTGGGGCTGGCAGTAGGGCTATGGTGTAAGGCAGGGATGAAGGGGTGGGGGATAGGAAAAGAGGGAGTAGGACTGGTTGGAGAGGGAGGTGTGTAGGAAAAGAGAAGGGCTGGAGTGGAGGGAAAGATGAGGAAGAAGAGTGAGAGGAGGGATGATGCAGTCAAAGGTGACATAGTCAATACAGAGTTCAGGCTGAGGGGGTGCATGCTGAGGTCAGAGAAAAAGAGGGGGAGAGAGCTCAGGAAAGAGGCTCAGATCTAGGACTCTAGGAGCCAAGCTTGGGGTTATAAAAGGGCACAGAGGGGTTAATTTGTTACAGGAGGCAGTCACAACTATTGAGAGAATTCCAGTGCTGATGAATGCTACTTTTAAAGGTACCAAGAGTTGGGTGCCTGTTGATCTCAGGGGGAGATTATTGTTGAAATATATAGAATATACTCTATATGGAATGCAAGCTGAATTGTACCTAATTATTGTTTTTCAAAGATTTCTCTGAGGTGTCAGTAGCTCTTTAAGCAATATTAGAAAACAAGATGCAGTGTATCATGAGATATTTTCATGGCTTGAGTGCTTTCTGAGGCATGAGAAAATGCTGAGTGCCTTCAACGACCTACAAAGTTTTGATATCTCATTATGTTATACACACAGGAGTGTAATATTGTGATTATAAAATTGTGCCAAAGTGTAAAGAAATGGCTGGTCTTGGTAATCATTTTTTTCCTTGTCATTCTATTTATGTTTCTTCATCAGCCAGGCTCTGGTCCTTGTCAGTACCCATTGGTTCACAACCCTGTTATCCTGCCTCCTCCCAGGACATGGGTTAATTCTCTCCTTGTGTTCCCCTCATGGCTTGGCCATTATGATGGGGTCCTTTCAGGCTGGGGGACCCTTAGGAGAGACAATCCAACTGCTGACAGGAGAGCTTAGGATGGCAGATTTGGGGTCTTTGGGAACATTAGGGCCATCATTCCAGATGGCTGAGGTATTACCAATTTAAGTTGTGGTCCTCTATGAAAACATCTTGTGTATTCTTTGTCATTGGCGAGGTAGTTGGATTCCCTCCTTTAAAGAATGGTGGGACGAATTCCTGAATGCACTAAATGCTGAGAGGTCAGTACTAAATTTCCATAAAGCTTCAGGTAAATTTCTAAAGTGCTGGGGTAGTTTTTTCCAATCCCTGAAAGACAGATACGGGTATTAGATTGTGTGATTATTTTCCTTATTCCCCTTCCTTTTAAATTTAGCCTTATTACCCATATTTGTTATTGCATTTTTCCACCTCCTTTACCCCACAGAGATAGGTTTACTGTTGAATTTCCCTTCTCCCGCCTATACCCAGTTGCTAGCTAATGTATTAATTTCAATTGTGATCTAGTTCCTTTACCTCTGTTGTATTAAATGTTTTGGATAGCTGCCAGGGGGGGTTGTGGGGAAGGTTTTTTCTTTTTTGGGAGTATTGTCTGGATTTGTTTTACTGTTATGTTTTTTGTCTATATTGTATATGTTTTATTAATAAAATAAAGTTATTTGCAAAAAAAAAACATCTTGTGTGAGGATATCAAGTTGGATGGATGTGTGTACACCAAACAATGTCAGAGAGGTTCACTCCTAACTGCAGTCCACACCGCACCTCCCCCTGTGCTCACCCAGGGGACAGTGTCAGGAAACTGGCCCCCATGAACATGAAGGAAAGGAACTTCTGCTCACTGACTTGACTTTCCTCCCTCCCTCTATCCAGCACCTGATGATCCAAGCTCACTCCCCAGCCAGGGTTGCTGATGTCATGAGTGGTAGCACTTCCATGGTATTGACAGGTTGGCCCTTTAATCAGTTTTTAACCATGATGATATACAGAGCCATCATCATGATCCAAAGACAGCTTCAACTGATCATCTTCCAGGATTTCTTCTATACATTTTGTAACAACAAAGAACTCCTCTTTAAAGCATGATCAGAAGAATGTATGCAAGTTATATAAAGAGCTTTGATTTTTTTTTGGTGGGGGACAGAATTGGGGGAGGGGCACAAAATATTTTCTTTGTTGATTGATTTCAGCCACCCAGCAAGAGCATCCCTAAACAAATGTGACTAAATTTTTTAAAGCAGCCAGGGTTGAGCAGGTTACAGCTTGATTTTTTTTTGTTAACTCAGATGTACATATTCAGATCTTGTTGTTCACATATTCAAAGCTGTTAACATAATACTGAATAACCTTTTAGGACTTAGCATGCTTTATCATGACTGAAAATAGGCTATGGAACCCCATCACCTTAAGTAATTTCTAAAGTATAATGCAGTCAACAGAATGCTGCCTCCGCAGTTTTATGCAAAATGCAACAGGTTGCACCAGAATATGTAGCTGTGTTCTTCGGCTGATTGAAACCAACAGCATTACCTTCTTTACCATGAATTGGGTTGACTTTCTCCAGACATACTGGCCCAGATATTCAGAGCAGTTGCACATGGCACAACTGAGTTGCGCAGGTTCAAGTGCAGAATTGCGCTAAGGAGCCATATTCAGTAGGAGCCATTGTGCAGCACAAAATCCATTATGCCAATACACATCTATAATGTATGCAGGTGCAAGTGCAGGGGGCAGTCCCATGAATATCCAGCGCAGTGGTATATTCAACCGTGAAACCATGGCGGAAGTGTAGAGCAAATCGAAGTTGCTCTGACCAGACTTGTTCCTAGTAAAACAGGGCGCAAACACACAGACAGCAGTTGTGCCAAGAGTGGGAGTGAGAGGAAGAGATACAGAGAGACAGACAGACACATGACCAGACACAGAGGGAGAGGGACAGAGAGATGGCATGAGAGTGGGAGAGGGAGAGAAGAGCAAAGAGAGAGACACACACACACACACACACACACACACACACACACACATAGCCTGTGTACCAGGGCGACACAAAGCCAGCAGCCAACCACCCAGGAGGACAGTGGACAGCAGGAGACATGGAGCACTGCCCATCCTGATGGGGGCAGTAATGAGGGGTGTGAGGTAGCAGGAGGAACAGCTACATGGCCAATGAAAGGTCTGGCGGTGGCATGCCTGACGCAGGTGGTACCATGCCTGCAGCACTGTTTGGAACCAGAGAAACACTGAGATCATGGACCAGTACTACCTGAACAGGGCCATGCTGAGGCAGCCCTGTGATCAGTGCAGTGTGGAGCTGCAGGCACCGACCGGATGGAGCCATGCCATGTCCGTGGAGATGATAGTGAACGCTGTCATGTGCCTGCTCACCATGGGCACCAGCAAAGGACAAACAGGGGACACCATGGGCATCACCAAGGCAGCCACAGCCCACCTCCCCACACAGGTGCCCACTGATGTGCTGCCACATGCTGTGGAATGTAGCCATCTCCCCAGCACACAGGCGGAGTGTACAGCACCAATGTAGGACAACCACAGGATGGCATGCATGCCTGGCATGAGTGGGGCCAGTGCCTGCACCCACATGGGCATCCACATGCCCCCTGGCCCTGTGGGACTGGTGCATATCAACAGGAAGGGGCACCCAAGCATCACCTGCCAGGTGGTGTGCAATGCCACTGGGCACACACCAAAGACTGTGCCACACACCCTGGGAGTGCACAAGGTTCCTTCAACTGGCACAACCCTGTGCTGTGCCATGGATATGAACATTGGGATGACCCCACAGGCCACCTAGTTGGTGTGTGTGGCATGAGCAAAGTGTGATGGGCAGCGCTGTCCTGGGGTTGGGGTAGGCAGGGTGTGCATGGTGGTGTGGGTGCTAGGGACAGGCAAAGGGCACAGCACAGCATAGCAGAGGGCTAACCATGTCATGCTCCACACAGGTGACAGTGCATACCCGCTGAGGCCCTGGCAGCATCACCCTAGTCCATCCCACCCTGCAGTGCAGTCTGCCCGCAGTGTGCTGCTGCGGCATCCACCACACCTATCAAGGTTGCAATACCTGTACATGGCCTGTGCTGTTTGTGGAACTTTTGTGGTGCAACGCATGCAAATGAGGTTGTGCGCAATGGTAATGATATGCTAATGCACCCCACTGTGCCACGCATTGGTTGATGAGCTCATTTGCATGCAGCGTCTGAATATTGAGATATTGTGCCATGTGCAATGGTATTGCACTGCAGCAAGCGGCAGCACAATGCCCACACATACACAGTACTCGGGCCTGCAGTGCACATGTGCACTGCACTGACACGGTGTCAGTCATGCAAGATGCGTGAACAGTGTGATGTATTGACACAGCGCAAGCTGCGCAGGGCCAGCAACGTGCACTTCACACATGATGGCATGTTCCCTATCATGCACATGCACATTAGGGGTGGACATGGTTCTTTGAGCCATTGCACTGGGCACCTGCCTTATCCCTTGCTATAGGTGTCCAGTGTCCAGTGTGGACACTGCCACACCAGATACTGAGCCAGCTCATGCTGCAGACCTTGCTCATGGTCTTGGGTACACTTGAGATGGTGGCAGCCATGCAGGACATGCTGGTGGTGGAGAGGAGTGAGGGATGGCATGCCAGGGTGGCCAGCCAGGGCCATCACTTTGGTTACCCCTGCATCCCCTGTTACCCCTTTGGGCCTTTCCCTACAGATCCCCCCTCCCACTGAACAGTCCCTGTTCTCTGTCCCCTTCCCTTGCTGTCCCTACCCTTTCCCTGCCCCTGCTGTTTTTTCTACATAGTCATTCCATACATATATATTTTCTGGAATACCCACCTGTACCCATGTCTGCTTTGCAGGTGGCATGAGGCACCATGCTGCAGTGGCCCAGTGTCCGTCCGTGTTGTGTGCATGTGAGGGGGTGCATGTTGTGCTTCCGTGGTTCCTGCTGTGTGCTGTGGTCTGTCCCACTGTGGTGGTGTCCATCCCTTTGGTTGGTGGTTGTGCATTGGGGTGCCCATGGGGTGGCGGTCAGGGGTGTGTGTGTGGTGGGTGTGTGCATGGTGATGGCTCATGGCCATGGTCATTGGTCAGGTACTGTCCACACACTGTGTTGGGGTCCTCTGCCTGGTGTTGTGCAACTCTGCCATATTCAGCTGCATTGCACTGGTGCAGTTCGGCCTGTGCAACCTCTGAATATGGTTTCAGTTGCACCAGGGTGCATCAGATTTGCACTGCAATGGACTTGAGCTAGGCTTTGGCGCATTTCTGAATATCTGGGCCACTGTCTATAGAAAATATACTTGGTAAAAGCCTATCAAAAAAATAAATGTTTACAAATGAACCATCTAACTTGCATCCAACCTATACATTTTCATAAAATAAGTATCCTCTATGGGCTCATAAAATCGCTAAGTCACATAGTACTCAGAGATAAAACTAATAAGGGTGAGAAGTTGTTTTCTGACATTGTTTCAAAGTCCTAGTATTCATTAACCTCCATGGGGACACTAAAAACAAATCTTAAGCTATATCTGTCTGATTTAAACATATGCACGTTTTTTGTACATACTTTCCTAGTGCTTGCCTGCTGTTCCTGAGAACTGTTATTATATTGTATATAAACGTCAATGAATGTTGCATGTTGCTACCGTCTGTCTCCCAAGTTACCCATTTAATGGGCATTGTCCCATTGGTCATTTCTGGCAATGAAAATCTAAATAAAAACTAAAATCATTGTACTCAGACACACTGGATTGTCCACATAAACTGTAGAATTAAATATTGATAACTCTTAAATTACAAGGCGATTTAGTAAGCAGAGGATTCTGGTGGCAAGCAAGCTACCCAAGCTTCCCTCCTGTGGTACAGTATATACTTTCAATGGACCACCCTCAAATTGAGTAATATCCCTGTGATTTATCTTTGACTATAATGTATACTGTATACTGCACCTGTTTCATTTCCCATAGTGTGTTATGTGGTTTGGTGAGCATTGTTAAAGTGATTTTCTTTAATCAATTGGGGGATATGCTGTAGTGTGATTGGCTGCACCTGTCCAAATGGAGTGTTTTTATGTCACAAAACTAGCATTTCTTTATGAATTAAATCATATCTAATCATTAAATCCCTACACCTAGCACTTGGACCAACTAAAGTTTTTTTTTTTTTTTGTACTTTCAAGTGCTTTGACAGGGTTTCTGGGCTGTTCTGTAATAACCCACATCACACCCAATGTTCTTAAAGACACTCAGACTTGCTTCTTTCCTAACAACTAACTGGGTGGTGTGGGTTATTGCAGCACAATCAACATACTTGTGTGTATTACTGCTTACCAGTCCATCGGTTGGTACCAACATATACAGAGTGTCTCTAAGACTATCTGCTTGGAGATCATTAGAGGTTCTTGTACCAGCATCAGAAAGAAAAAGAAAATCTGAACGGTATAAAGTTCGATATTACTTTACAATCTGTGGCAGAACTAGTGAAGCAATCCTTTTCCCTTGTGCAGCCCACAGTATTATATTTAAGGAATATTCTAGGTAGAATTGTCATTGCTTGATGGGGTAGGAGGACAACAATTTTTGTCGGTATTGAGTGTTAGGAGGTGATTACATTTGCCTTGTTGAGCCTTGTAAAAACCTGACTTAATCATGTAAACTTCTGTGTAAGCAAAATAGAAAAAAAAAACTTCAAAGGGTCAAAAAGCCTTCGGGGATTTGTGCAGAGACGCCAGTAATAGATCCTAATCTGCCCGTTGAATTCTGTCTATATTTGTCCAAGAAACTGGTACCAGAAAACTCTCCAAGGCAGAGATAGTGGGTTAATTCAGCCTTTATCCCCTTAGAGAGTATTGGCTTTGTGAAGCTCTAGGCAGCTCTTCGACGGAAGGAGATCCGTGCTTGCCCAAAAAGCTCTAAAATGAAGTACAGCAGTAATTTGAGATAATGACTTTGTAACAGGCTTGGGCAGACCGTGGACAGAAGAAGTGATAGATGTTATCACCCAGGCATGCCTCTTAAAATACAGTTTTCTTCCCGTTCCTTATTCCCGGCTAGTCAAAGCTACATTAACATTCCTTCTAGTGCTGCTAAACAGAATTTTAATTAGTCCCGATACTCCAGTGCAAGGGGGTTATTCATTGCACTCTCAACTAATGGTTGCTGTCGGGGTATTTTTTCATCTTTGGGTTCTTTTGGGGATATCGTGTTCTGCTGCAGTGAAGGAGAGAAATATAATGTGTAGTACAGAAAGAAAAAAACAACTTGCAGATCAGAAATCTGGAGGGTGAGCCTGAGTATAGTGGAGTAATGGCCAGGCGCTCTTACTAACGAGATTGGAACAACAGATATTTGTTTCAAATCTGTGTTTATCAGCTGTACTTGAACATGAACTTTTTTATACTCAGATACAAAACTAACATTTAACCAGACTCTGTATTATAGCCTTCATAACAAATTCTGATTATTTTTCCTAATACAGTTTGTTAAATGGTTGACCTCTTATGATATGCAGGTGATAACGTTTCTGAGGTCATGTGTAGTGCCCTTATATTGTAGTGAGAAAGGAAATAATGTGAACTACTGGGAACTGAACACAGGTCCCTGAATACCGTCCCGGTGCTCTAACCACCGAGCTACAGGCTAACATGATTGAACATGGGATTCCCGGAGGCACTTCCTTTCTATGCTGTTGCACATCTTGCAACTAGGCATAATCTAGATGACAACTAGATTTTTTGGTGCAGTATTAGTCCCTACAATTTGTGATTTAAATTGTTTAGCAGTGGCTAATACTGAAAAAAAAAACAACTAGTTGCACTCCTACTGCGGAAGATGATTTGTCCTCGTGAAAAAATAACATTAATCTGATAGTCTTGTTAAATTGTCACTATTTAAGAAATGTATTGCTAGATTAATAACATTGAAAATAAAGAGACACATAATTTCAGTAACACATAGTTTACACATTAATGGCTAGCACTTTTTTTTTTTTTTTTTTTGTATTCTCTGTCATTCTCCAAAATGTGTTCTTTCATTCAGAAGGGCATTATGATAAAGAAATATGAACAGAATGCAGCAGTGAAAGTAACTAATTTATTTCAAGAGACATGCCAATAAAGAACAGTATAGAAAATAAGTATAATGACAGTGAAATCAGCTAGCCAGATTTTGTTTTAATCCTCACAAGAAAATGTCAAAACGTTTAAGGTGAACCATTCTACACGTTGTGTAACTGTTATTTTACCGAAATATACATCCCAAATAAAATATATTGTTACAGTGAATATCCCGAATATATGTACTCTCATATTCGTGCTAGACGTTGACATCAGCAACATTGTTATGGCTATACAGAGTCTAATTCTCTATTCCTTACAAATGAAACGGTAAAACGGAGTGTTCCAGTCCATGATTTCATCCTTATTTTGTTCTCTCTCATACCAAATAATAATACGGTTCTAGAATTATGAAAAGTAATATGCGCTGATGCTAAAATATCAGAATCCATTTTACTGCCCTGTCAAATTTAAGTTTTATTTTCCGGCCCTGAACCATGTGGCTAATATCCTGCTGACGAAAAATTCCAAAACAAAGTTCGAAACTGCAGCACCCTGCTTCTCTGTGAAAGGAGCTATGTGATCCAGCCTCTTTCCCCCTTTGTGTTAGTAAATGTAAAGTGCAAATGAAACCTTACTTTCAAATCAATGCAGGGGAAGTGGATGTGATGTAATGTTAAAGTTATATCAACGACAGACAGCACAGTCCATTATTTAGCAATAAAGCCCAGAGAGTGCCTGCATAGCCAATGCTTTAGATACAGAGTACGTATAGTGGCTCCGTATCCTTTTAATTATGTTACAGCAAGTGTGTGTATATGGGTATAATTTAGAATTTGAAGCAACCCCTTTACAGCTAGTCCTGTCCCAGATTCACTGATTTGGTTGCTGTAGAAAAGAAAAAAAAAAAAACGTTACCACCTACATCACACACGGTATAGAGACATTTGTTTCCAATACGTGCCACTTTAATTGGCTATCTTTTATAAATATGTAAACATAATGATGACTATTTGCTTAAAAAACAACAACAATTGATTATGATTGGAACTCTGTAGACATTTATAAGAAACCAAGCTGGCATTTAGAAACAGTAGGAAGTCAGGTTATGTATTCTTGAGATATCTTTGCTGACAAGGTGAACCCCATGTACTCCTAAAATGCCTTTATAAGCAGAAATCAGAACAACCAGTGAGCATACATTATTCTTGTGTTTGTTGTGCATAGAAAAGTTAAAGATACTAATAAATTCATACAATTAAGTACATTATTTGCATAATTACACTAAAACAGTGGATTGTAGTTTCTATTTAAATATTTACAGGAAAATTCGCCTTAACAGTAGAAGAGTAACATGGATTGAAAGCCATATTTTGGTTTCATAAAGGGCTGCTAAAGAAATTAGGAGACACCGATTCAAATCTAACCAGCGGAAGTTATATGGTGCGTGAACTTCTGCAAGTTAATAGCGTTTCAATCCACAGCTGTAACAGGGTGCAACAAGGATCCCACTGAAAACGAAATCTTGCATATCAGCTTGGCTATATGGGAATGTTGTTAAAAAAATTAAGAGACGTCTGCATAACAACTGTTTCGCCTTTTTGGTGGGGGGTGGGGTGGGGGGCAGTGTTGAATATTAACGGTCTGGTCTACACGTGCAACATTCAGTTTCAGCAACTGTTTCCAGTTAATTACTCTTCATGATGAAAAGCCTTATTCTCAGCCTTAATAATTAAGATGTCTTGGAGCCGGTTTACTAGAAAGGTTTAATTATTGATGCGAGAGCAGGCACATTCCCGTCTGCTCAACCACTCTTCAGTTATAACACTTCTATACGCATGGCAAGGGGGCAGTTATTTAATGTTTTTGCAGTGAAAACTGAACACTTGTCATTTTATTTATACAGCACTTAGCATTATCACTGGGATAGCCTTGCATAGTCCCATCACAGGTTAACGCCTACAATTGCCCGATCCACGTTTCACCTTAAGCAATGGAAGCAAACGTTGCAGACACACCCTGTGTCTGTGCTGGCAGCTCAGTCCCACGTCTCAAAACCACTGAATGGCTGGGACCTAGGGGGCACGGATGAGCGCCCTCGTTTCAGATCTGTAAGTAAGCAAATAAACTGTCAGTTGGTTCTGTTGCCCCCTTCCTTTATCTTGCACGAAAAAAGTATTGGTTGCAAGAGGCAGGGGAGCTGCCTGCTGGCACCTTCATGACACCCCGCCCAGCTGCTGCTGCTGTTCCTGCCACTTAAAGTGGTTAAAGCAGCCCTCTCTCTTTGATCTGGCTCCTTCCAGCTGGCATCGATTTGTTGGCCATTCTCCCCTTCCCTTCCTGAATTAGTACTTATGGACTGGAAATGAAGGCTGCGGATTCGCTTTTTTTTTTTTGCTTTTTTGTTGTTTTTTTTTTTTGCGGGGGGCGCTACTTTCTGCATACAAAGGTGGAGGGCAACTAAAACAGAGAGTTATTACCCTCCTCAGTTATAAACGCACACGATGACCAATGCACCGCAGAGTAAAAAACGAACAACTGATGGCTACAAGTTTTAACTAAACTTGAAAACTGCCCCCCCATACCTCTCAACCAGTCCCCTAATACTTCTCAACCAGTCTACATCGAAACATGTAGTGTTAGTAATACAAATACATGGCAAATTGCCAGAAAGTTCCGTAATGTTAACAATATTCTCTCAACAGAATTAGTAAGCATCATATTTTAGAACCAAAGCATGAGTGTGTAAACTTGATTTAAGATACTGTACCACTGATTTCAATGTTCGTAGATAGCTCTACTATCATGCAGAACATCAGCATCTTTGTGGAATAAAGGTATGTATGTATAAAATGGATAGCGCTATACCCCTAATGCATACCCCCTTGAGAGTCATGTGTCTTGCTGCACCTTGTGTTGGATTGGTTGTGGGTATTCTAATTGATATATCGCCTTATACGTGTATCTGTTGCTCTCGTGTGTTAACGCTTCACAGCAGCAATGATATGTGTATATTAAATATGTGGTTTAAATGTGATACTACTCTGTTGTTTGCTCGTTACAGTACAGTGTCCTTAGAATCATAATATTTTAATTTAGAAATAATAGTTTTCATGGGACTAAGCTGTAAAAAAGATGAACAGCAGACAGTCGTGTAAAGCAGTCTACTTTTTGTTAAAGCATGAGTGGGAAGGGTTTGAGACAGGGAGTTACTGGCACGCATATTGTGCTACATACTAACTAAAGTTCCAAATAAAGAATGCTTGCTCTTTAGGCCACCTCATTGCTAGTTCATTATGGTGGCATTTTTGGTTGCATTATATTCTTGATCCCTTTGTTTTAACTGCCCCTCTTCACATAATTGTAAGCCTGGAGATGCCGAGGATTTCTTACCAAACTAAACTAGTCTTTACTTTAATAAAGGCTTTCTGAAATGTAACTATTTTAAAAAGCGTTTACAGTATTCCCTTATTGGCATAGTCTAGCAATATACTGTTAGGTATTTTTTAAAGTGTTATTAGTTCGAGTCAATCATTAGCGTTATTATTGCTGCTTGTCTGTAGGTAATATGTATGTGCTGTTATCTGTATTTCTAACTATATATGAGGTTGATTATAATTTTTTAAAATAAATCAATTTAAATATTCCTGTTTGGGGCATAGCACAGCTCTTGTTTCTATTCTGTGAATTTGCAGGTATCAAATAATGCTACACACAAAATGTGCGATTTCATAAACTAAATTGTTAACAATTTGCTCTATTCAGAGGTCACTTGGATTCTCAAAAATATATTGTATTTTATTGGTGTCGTGAAGTAGCAGTATAATCTATAAAAAAAAGTTCATTTTTTTCATTGCTACTCCTTTCTTACTCTCACAGGCCCACACTACTTTGAAGACTGAAATTGTGTTCTTAATTTCTTTCTAGGCAGCCCTGCAAGAAAAAAAATATTCCCTTTAAAAATAATAGAATATACATGCACAGTGATACGATCAATGTGTATGTAACAATGCATTAAATGTACTTGTTTTTAGAAGCAGTGAAACTGCACTAAGACAACATGACATTATGCTGTTTTACACTGCATGTTGTAACTCTGAGAACATACGGTACAGACAGCAGTAGCAACAACACACAAGTGCCACACTTCATCTTAAAAAATTAATATTTTGTTATCAATGCATATAAGCAGCGACAAGATACAAAGTCAGTGTTATATTTCCAACGATCTTTAGCTTCAAAAATATATCTTGTTGGCAAACACGACCGCAGCAATTTAAGTGTTTGTATTTCGTTTGAGTTACATATTTTAGTATTACAAAAATAAATATGTGCAGATCACTGGGTTCCTGCAGCTGTGGGACTGTGTTAGAAATTAGTCTGGAGCTGGACATTCGCAGCTGTCCAAGCTTAGCGAGTGGAGAAGGAGGCCGGGCTGCGTTTCTAAATAGTTTATTAGTATTTTTTTTCTTTATAATTATCTAGTCGCAGTTTCTTTCAAACTATATTCATAACAATAACATAGTGAATTTGTTTTCTGGATAATAATTCCATCTCTTGTATATTGCAGTGGGTTGTGATGACGTAATTTTGGATCAGTTGCCGGGAAGAGCGTTCACTGCCTTTTTGTGTTTTAGGAGATACTAAGGCGATTTCGGCTCATATGGTGCCTCTGTTTTTTATGAAGACTGATAACTGGCAGAAAGAACCAGGAAGCGCTACTGTCTGCCTGAGTGTTCCTAGCAGATTTGTAAAACGTTCTCTGCAGCCAACGAACAGGTGAAACAGGTGTTATGAACCCATTTGTATATATGCTCTACTTAGATATAAAAAGAAGCTATAAGCATACAGTTTGCAGCCTTTTATTTTCACGCATTGTACACTTTCATGCAAAGAGCTGCTTTTATTAAAAAAAAATGCTGCAGACCCCCTTTCCGAAGGTGCATTAAGGCCTTCTGCTAAGCTCAGACACTGCATCATTGGGGATAATCACTATATGATATCAGATTAGTCCCTGCCACACCATCCTCTAGTCCAGGAGAGACATCCGGATAACTTTGTAGAAAGAATCAAGATAATACTGCCATAGTTTGAATCTTCAGAGTTCCTGGTTATAAACGAAGTATCTGCAAGATGATTGTTACCAATAGACTTGTGGTAATACCAGAAAAACAGATCAATACCGTTGACCCCATTTAGATGTTACAATTTACAGGAAAATGGAGGGATATCATCCAGGGGTTGTAGGGAAATTTTAGTCTAATCTGGAACCTGTTTCTTACTGTTTTATATAAAACAAAGTCCTACATGCCTTGCACCACATTAGTACCAGTAATTTAACTTAGAACATGGAGTATTGTACCTGTGAGAGAGATCAGAAAAGAAGCGATGGTCAGAAGCACAAGAATAGTTGTCACAACATTAGATAGATAGATAGATAGATAGATAGATAGATAGATAGATAGATAGATAGATAGATAGACGTTTGCCCCATAGCAATGGTGAGCAGTCATTTCTCTGTGTGCCCTTTCCCTGTATAGGGAACTGCCGTAAAAACGAACAGTAACCATTCAAATGTATTACATAACATAAAAATTAGATGAATATAGTGTACAAACAATTAACATTTATTGCACTTTACCCTTCTAGCTCATGCCTAATTAATTTGTCTCATGTCTTTCTCTCATTGGTATATTGCCTGTACACCACACCTACCACATCTTTGTGTGTGTGTGTGTGTGTGTGTGTGTGTGCGCGCGTGCGTGCTTGATATATATATATATATATATATATATATATATATATATCAAGTAAACTCAGTAAAATGCCTTGCATTCTCCCTCATGGACAGCAGACCTGCACTTCTTTTCATTTTTCATTCCCCTCAAAGACAATTCTGGCCATTTTATAAGACACATACTCTACTACAGGGCGTGGAGTGGTGCTCTGATATAGGAAGGCCTTGGGTATTGACCGCAGTTTGCCAACCGCCTCCCGTAACATGAACCAAGGCCTGCTTGTATCAGAGCACGCTCTGTAGTGGATATGTTGCACTTGGCCTGATTGTATAAAAATATGTATTTCCTGAGTACTCCAATCCTGTTTATTCTGGATTGTCATAGACATGAATGCCTAATTAGGCTTAGAGGTATGAGTGAAATTCAATTAGATGATCCCATCAGGGCAGGTGTAATATGTTTTTATACAATACAAAGAGATATTGCTAATATAAATACACAGCTACTTTTGACTGGGTAAATGGTTGAGTACATAAAGTACTGTATATGACAGTACATATAAGACACAGAGTGCATATAGTACATACCAGTCATAGATAACATACAGTACAGGCATGGAAATAAAAAAAAATATATTGGTTTTATTGATGTACGTGATAAATGTTGATTTGCATGTACAGTGTGTTTATCTGCAGGTCCAGATAATGTGATTTATTTCCTTCTGTTTATTACCAGCCATGCGTGTATGCCTGCCTTAGAGCCTGAGTATGTATGTGTGTGTAACATACATATATATATGTGTGTATGTATGTATATATATATATATATATATATATATATATATATATATACACACATGCATGGGGGTGGGGTACACTAATTTTGGCTGGATGTCAGTCTGGTGTATTATTTATGCTCTTTAAGGGTACATTTATCACCCACCCTATCCTCTGTCTGGGTTTCTCGCAGTTGAACAAATGCTGTATTCAATCTTCCAATGTCTGCGGTGCAGCAAGGATCGGCTCTTTTATGGAGCCTCGATCTGGTCAAATCACCTCAATATAGGGCATTTGCAATTTAAGCTCCGTCACCATACACAAAAGTCCCAAGAATATTACATCATGTGTGGGGACATTACATATGTATGATGCGATGTAAAATAAATCAAGGAAGTAAATATGAGGGAATGGGAAACGTTACCCTGGGGCTTGGCGGGCGGGGTTGTTGGCCGACCAGAACACAGCCCCCAGCATCTCTCGGCCTACTTCACACATTCCACCCATCCCCTGGGAGCCCATCAGAGGGAAAATACTTCTTTTCAGAAACGACTCAAGCGCACCACAGCCTTGGCCCACCACAAGTTATTGTTAGTCTTTCCAGTGAAGTCGGCAGCTATAAGAAACTGTGCTGAGCTCTGGATTAAAAACAAGCAAAACAATTGAGATGGGTAGATGTCCCCATGGAACGAGTTAGCATTCGTAACAAACACTGGTTAAATAAGTTCCCCTGTTTCCACTTCTTGGAATGTTTCTGGCCAGTCTGACCTGTGCAACATCCGAATTAATCATCCTTCAGTCTTCAAAGCCATTTATATCTTCTTCAGCCTATATATCTGGCTTGAAAGAAACACACACAGAACGATATTGCTAAAGTTGAAGGACATCTTTAACAATAAAAACATTTTCTAGAATATTTTGAGCACTTAGTATGTTAATCTAGAGTGGTTCAAACAAAGTAACATTATATATAAAAAATAAAATAAAAAATAAAACCTCCAATGTGCCCTTTAAAATAATTTCGGTTGTCGTTTCACCCCATTCCCCCTTCCTAAAAATTCCATATTTAAAATTTAGAAGAAGGGAGTCAATTATTTAAATCTTCTGTAATTCTTTAAACTTTCGAACATCAAATGGTTGCCATTATATATTTTGTTTCTAATCTTTGCTATGTTATTTTTTACCTGTGCAACAAAAATATCGGCCTTACAGAATTCCCTAAAACCACAAAACCAGAAGTGTTGGCCTGCATGAACTGACTGCATTGCATAGCCTCTAAAAGTTGAATGTTTGTGTAGCACTCAGTCTGAATTACTTTCATCATTATTCTAAGTCACAGAATATCCATTCCATTTACATCCAAGCTTACAATTCTTTCTTAAGGCTGTGCATCGAAGTTAAGCAGAAGCGATAGCTGAGCCATTAAATTATAAATAGATGTTAAGTACTTTTTAAGATTATAACTGATGAATGCAGTGACAGTAACAGATGAGGCTTATTCTTCAAACTGAAACTACATCATCAATTCAGAGAAAAAAAAACTTCATTAAACAAAGCTTGTACAAACACTTCTATGTCACCATGGTTTGTGTTTTTTTATTATTTTAACCCTTGTATATTAACAATATACATTTAAAATACAGTTCACGATCTTTTTATACCAGTTTTAAAATTCTGGTATACTTTAAACCTGAGCAGCCAAGATAGGAAATAGTTGGATAAACATGAACATATTTTATACATGTGCAAAAGAAAAAAAAATAGTGTAAATACAATTTTCTGAAAGTCCTGAAGTTGATATAACATTAAAATAACTTCTCATCCAGTCCGAGTTACTGTTAAGATCGCTTTCCAAAAAACATTCCAAAGGACACTTGAGCAAAAGGCCACTAATTTTCACTAAACAAAAAGCCACTGGAGATAGATCCGTTTGTCAGTATCAACTGGCCCAGCAATTTCCCATCTTCAGACACATGGGCCTATCATAGCTGGCAGATGTTTAGACAATATTTTATGAATTGTTCAATATCAGCCAATAATGAACCCCAACTGACCATTCTAAAGCAGCTAAATGCATCCAGCATCTCACCCACTGGGATATAATAATGCTCTCACGCTGGAACATTATTAATCATGGAATAAAATAGATGAGCCCCTTGAAAAATAAATGTATGATTGATTAAAGGGCAATCAAAGAAGCTATTATTCTTGCTTTGTATAGCAGTACAGTCTATACACATTTCTGAGAGTAACTTCATGCTCTAAATGCTTGTCTTTTAATTATATTTAAGATGAATTGCCTTATAAATGGTAAGAATAAACACAGCATGACTCTAATTTAAACTGGACGTTTTTGTTATTGATGTTGAGTGTGTCATATGTTGCTAAATGTACTTTGTTAAATACTGTAATATTTTTTTTTTCAGTTGGCATGATTTTACTTTAGTGAATACATGTGGTGTATTTTCTTCATCCAAATATTAATGTGTTGGATATTTTATTTTTTTTTTTACTTAAGAGAAAGCACACATTTTTTTTAATTGTATATAAGAAGCAGCCTGCTGAGTTGTTCAAAATGATCTTATACTAATTATCCATAACCACGATTTTGAGACTACAGACATTGAGAAACTCAGACACAGGGGTGATACCCTTAATCAAGTGACTTTTGATAAAACAAATGTTATACCCTCTCATTTACAGGACAGCTCTACATGTTTAGTCAAAATATGCAGCTGACTCATTTAACTGACTTGGGAGAAAACCTCAGAACTGCATGCAAATGAAAAAAAATACACTTTTGTTGCAGACTGATCTGTCTTTTATTTGCAAGTGGATATAAATTAGTAAAGAATTCTTATTAACAACCAACAAAGATTGTATAACCATCAACGTTTCAAATAAAAACCAGGCAGATTTTATTTACAAAAAAGTTTAGATTCCATTGCAATACAACTTGCATAAATTACTAGAAGCTTTAGGTTATCCTTACAAAAATAAATATCAAATGTTTCTTTTCCACTTTTCTGGTACTCAAGTTCTTCAATCACATTTGTGTTTTTGTCTACTGTATACACCTTTTACAAATAAGTTTTACAATATTTTTATCACACATATATACCGTGGCAATGAAGTGATCAAGTCAAGAAATCCTGAGAAGACAGATTGTTTGCCAAACTCACTTATACATTGGGGAAACTATACTAGATCAACAAACGCACATATGTTGAAAAAAGAGTATAATCCTTTAAATTATTGGTCGACAGAGTTAATGGTAGTGTTCTGTAGGTCTTCTTTTCTACAGTGGCACAAGATGTGATCCAGAATTACAGCTCTGTTATATGTATTAGCTCTGGGGAAGAAGATGGCTTGCTGAAATTTTTCAAAGCAATTGTGACACCTACCTGTAGGCCAAGGAAAAAACCAAATCATGACACATCCTCCAGTAATATACACAGCAAGATATGCCTTTATCTTTAAATTAGCTAGAAGTACTGCTTGCTACATTGTGTTGCCTTTTGCATGCGAATTTAAGCAAACAAACGTACAATTTATAGTAAACCATCTTACTCGAGGTGCAGGCTGTCAGCCTATGAAATATATACCTTACAAAAAAAAAAATCTGTCTTTCAATATATGCATGCAGATGCATATACACAATACTGTAAAACAAGTGGTAAAATGTATGCTGTGTACTCATATAAACAAAACTTATTAAATGCATTAATATTTAGAACGAAACAGGATATATTGGGGAAATACCCAAAATTATCCCCAGCGTCTCCCTATGCCATGGCTTAATTTTTAAATAACAAAAGGTTACAATTATGGATTGGTTACCACTAATCTATTAAATGGTAAAACACCACAGCAAAGAGACTAAACACATACACAATGCAATGATCTATTTTATTATGAAGCGGAAAGGGAGGCTTAAACAATTTCCCTCAGCACTAGTCACCTATATGCCTGCACTTATTAAGAGGCGTAACTTTCTAGAAGACATTTGTTTAAAGCAGCGCTGCAACAGAAAATATGAAGTCCTTATTCTAGAAAGGCAATGTTTGAATGCAAATTCGGAGAGCAATTAGAAAGGGCCCAGGCGAGGCAGAACATTGGCCAAAACCTTTACCTGCAATCCCAAATCCCAAGTAATGAGGGAAGAAATTAAGGCACGGTAATTTTACTGCCGCTGCACAATCTGTTTTGGCTCTAATCCCTCCCAGTTGATTATACTGTAACAGAAACGGGTCCTCACTTACTTGCATTGCTGTCTGATTGCACTTCTATAGGTATGGCTGCACTCCTACTGCGCAGACTTCGGTGGGATCTGTCAAAATAGAACCGTCATTTAGTCACAGCACAGCCCAGCTAACTCGATTATATCCCCACTTATACACTCGAACGGCATGCCAGGCAAAAGCTATTACGAACAGGCTCGCGCAGCAGGCAGCAAATATAAGAGACTTATAAACTCATCCTGATCATGCACGTTGCAAGAGAAAAATCGTTTTTAGCTAGATCATATATCCCTTATTTGTGACTGAATGGCAAGGGGTGCAAAAAAAAAACTGCTTTAATGCATGTATTTAACATTCTCTTATGCTGGATAAAACCAACGGGATTGATTTATCCTTCATTACCCTTGTACTAATTTAAGTATTAAAACAGGTAAAATTGCGCTTAATATGCGCCAACCCGTTGTTTATTATATTGGTAAACACTGAAGTTCGGGCCATTTAAATACTGTAGTTTTCTATAATCTGCTAACAACTTTTGATTGTCTGTACCCTGGCTAGTATAATTTATTTTTCTAAACATTTATTTATAGCACTTCAGCGAACTCTGAAATTAGAAGTCATTTTACTAGTCTTCCTGCTCTTCATGAAATATAGTAAACATCCTATTTCATATCTAGTATGTATGTATCTTGTCTGTCTGTCTGTCTATCTGTCTCTCTCTCTATCTATCGAGTTTCTTCTGCCTCATTGAACCTAAAGACTTCCCTAAAGCAATTATTTCTCAGTACAATCACTTTCGGTAAAGTCGAACGTTTCACATTTTGCTCTTTATTTCTTAACACTGCATGTTCGACTTTTTGGGACCACATGACTACCTGTTAACAATTTTTGCCCCAGGATAGCCTAGGGACATGCAACGGGCCTCGATCCTACCTTTTTTGGATCCATAGGTGGTAGTGCAGGGCCTGAAGTGTTGTTGTTCCAGCTGGCTGGCGCTCAGGCCTTTGAGACTCGAGTCAGTACTCGACCTGTGGAGATGCGACACGGCAGCACTGAGTACAGTGTGGGAACTGAGGCCCTCTGTCCCTGCGGTCACTGCTGCAGACGAGTTATAAGATCTCAGGATGCCCTGCGCCTGATGCAGCGCATTCAAGTTCCCATAGCTGGTGTAGTTGGTGTAAAAGGGTGAGGTGTAATAGATGGGCCTGGCCAGGAAGGAGGAGGCTGTTGCTGCTGCAGGGTATGGCGAGCTGCTGCTGGAGGTCGGGGATGGAGTAGTGCAGGACGAGGAGGAAGATGAAGAAGATAACACTGTGGCCCCCGCACAGCTCTGGCCCTGCAGGTGCTGCTGTTTGAGGTCGGAGGTGGCGATTTCGGCCAGGGACCAAAGCTTAGGCTTAATGATTTGTGTCTGTGAGGGCAGGGAACCCCTGCTCTCCAAAGTCGTTTTAATTCTGGAGTCCCCGGACGTGTCGTCCTGTTGGTGGTTGTGTAGGGGAGCTTCCATTCCAGTCGGAGGAGAAGAAGTAACAGGTTTGGGGTGAAGTTCTCGGTCTCTTTCTTCATGGTCGGCATCATCCTCATCGTCCCCACATCTGTCTCTGGTTTCCGAGCCAGATTCGCACAGACTGTCCTCGGGCCGACAACTCAGCTTTTCCCCGTCAGATTCAGCAGAGCAGGAATGGTCTGTAAGCGTATCAACATGCAAACTAATACCTATAGTAATAATAATGATAATAAAAATCTCCGTCAGTCAGGGACACAAAAAAAGAATATGCCTTTTATCACTGCAGCTCGAGGGACGCATTAATACAATGAGGTACGGTAAAAAAAAAAAAACCTAGGGTGATTACGAATTGCGTTTCCTTCTACAAGCATTAATATTTCATCTCAGAAAAAATCGTACTGTAAAAAAAAAACACATTATGGGGGACTAAATGAACCAGTATTATAAAGTAATAATATTATATTGTGCCATTATACGTCTCCCACAGCCCATTTAAGGAAAGCATCTCTGCATTATTAAACACAGTATTATAAGTTACGAATAAGAATTAAAACAGCCAATAACAGGATGAAAAAAAGTTTAAATTATCATAGGCCGACATCTTTGTATTTCTGATTGTCAACCAGTTTAAGACAGAATACATTATGATGATGCCTCCAGTACATTTCTTCAGGTCGACGTCTTTGCACTTCTGGGTGTCAAACCCTTGTAGATAAAGACTAAATTAAACACATTTATATGTATAAATATACACAAGGAAAGCTAACCTTCATCGTCTGCAGAAGTTTCGTTGCTTTCTTGATTCTTTTCTGAACTTTCATCTTTACTTCTGTCCCCATCCACTTCATCCTCGTCCTCGTCTTCGCTCTTATTCCGGGGGGCCCATGTCATCTTATTCTCTTTCTTAAGTCTCCTCCTGGCGTTTGCAAACCAAGTTGAGACCTGGGTCAGAGTCATCTTGGTAATGATGGCCAGCATGATCTTCTCTCCCTTTGTGGGGTAAGGGTTCTTGCGGTGCTCCTGCAGCCATGCTTTGAGGGTCGCCGTGGCATCTCGGGTGGCATTCTTCCTATAAGCCGGATCATTGAGCTGGTAAGAATATGCAGGGCTTCCATAAGGGTGGTAGCTGATGGCCCCTGCCATGCCTGTAGTGTGAGCATCGTAAGGCGAACCCTTGAAGAAAATAAATAAAATATATATTTATTATCATTGGGATTTAACTAGTATCATTATTACAGTTATTAATAATAACAATGTTAACCCCCATTGTTATAAGAGAATTATAATAAACCCATTGCCATAATACGGTGTAATAACTATTAACTATACGCCAGATATTGCATAGCAACAGCTAAGGAAACTAAACAGGTCTAATATAGAACTCTATCCTTCCCTAATTTTTATATTGTTTGAGGACATTAAGTAGTCGTGTTTTATATAAAGTATCGTTAAAAGTATTTCTCCATACCAGTGACAGCAACAACTCTTCGATGCAGAAACACATAAAATGTATTGATACAGCAGCTTCAAAATTAAAACGCTCGGTTTTACAGTTTTGTAAATCATTTGTAGGCGTTTTGTTTATCTCAAAGGCGAGCGGTAGTGTTAATCCAGAATTTTTGAACGGAATCACAATACATTTGTAAGCAATTAGTACAATATTAATATTTGTAGGTGCCAATTAATGGAATTCCGGAAGGATTATCCTTGACAAAAAACAATGACCGCTCTGTACCTCATTCCGGGGTCAAAGGAGCGGGACGAGGACTGAGTGACAACTCTATCTTTCGCCACAGTAAGGCTCCCAAAAGTGCCCCAGTTAGTTGGTCAGTAAAGGGGCAAACGAACAGAACCCACTCCGTCCTCCCCGTCCCCCTCACTTCAGCCCAATTACCCTTTCTCTTTCGCAGGACGTAGCTGTCCCCTCCGTTGACTGTACCGTCCCCACCACCACACATTGACACCAACCCAGTATTGTCCCCAGTCTCCCAGTTAGACCAGTTATTGTCCGGGAGTTAGTTACCATGTAGGAAGGGAATCCGCTGGTGGCCGGGTCGCTCGAATAGTGCAGTGGGCTCCCAAAGCTAGCGGCGGCGCTGGACGACGTAAAGGCTGCCGAGCCAGGGTAAGGACTGAAGGCGGAGCCGCCGCTCCCCGAGCCCGCCGTCCTGCTACCCACCAGCTCTTCGCTCCTCGAGGCGGCATAGGCGGCGGCCGGGCACTGGTAGAGGGCCAGCGAGCCGGGGTGCTGGTACAGGTAACCCTGAGGGTAGGACATGGCGCCGCCGCCGCCAGGCAGCCCACCCCCCCAAAGCCGAGACAGCGCCGCTGCGGGAGAAGCGAGTGGTACTGACGGACGGACAGAAAGGCGACAGCAGCCCTTGACCTGCAAAAAGCGGGCGACGGGGCAGGCGAGCCTCTACACTGAAGGCTGCATCGGGGCGGAGGAGCTGCAGGGAGGCGTGCTCGCGGGCGAGCGTCAGTGTTACAAGGAGCGGAGTTAGCTGCCTCCCCCGCCGGCGACTATGGGGCTTCGCTCGGGACTCGGCGGCACTGAGGAGCGGAGCCGAGCGGCGCGCCACTTTCTGAGCAGTAGTGCACCGCGCGCCTGTCCGTCACCGCAGCTAATCTGCATATCGCGGCCCCGCCTACCCCGGGCCATTGCCGCCGGGGCCACCGGCCACGCAGCTTCAGCAGCTGCAACCACGCTACAGCAACCGGAGCCAGGGACAGAAGCAGAAGGGCTCTTTCGGGTGACTTTGACTTATATATAGCCCTTCCTCTTAAAAAAAAGTTTCAGACTATCCAGCTCCGCTTCCGGATTTCAACCAGCATAAAGCAGAGTATTTCTTATTTTCTTAAACTGTTCTCATTGCTCAACTGTGGAGTCTGACATCTGTCCTACATTCATAATCACCCCCTGCTGGCTAGTGGCCACTGGAAACGCACTTGCATGATGACCCAGCGTTGGGCTTTTCTCTCGGCGGAACGAAGCTGTTAAAGTGCAAAGTTAGGGGTTAACATTAAACACCTCACTAAACCCTAACTAGAATGGCGGTATGTAAACACCTCAGTGACATGAAATGTTTTATTTATTATGCGATTGTGCTAAATTTAAGACTAGAGACCCTTTTAAAGCTACGCCTTTGTTGCAGCAATATTCATGTAAACAGAACACCGTGCATTATATGCCAGCGATATTATGCTGCAGGTATACTTTGATTTTTTTCAAGAAATGGACCCCCGGGATGTGCATTTTTATGGAAGTCGATGTACTTTATTAAATTAGGAAATTGATTAGCTTTTCTTTATTATATAACACTCTCGAAGTACAGTTTACTTCCACGTTTAAATCCCGTTAGCACCTGACTTATGTATTGTAGCATTCGAGTCGCTGCTTTAGACAGTAAACAAGTCCCGCAATCTAGCCGGACAAATGAGACCTAAAATATATAAACAGGAGGAGTGGAGTCCACCAGGAAGTGGCAAGAGAAACGAGCCCAACCAGTGAAAAACTGCTGGTTTGCTCGGGGGCAGATCATAACGAACTTAACACCCAGCGAGCTACTAAGCTGACTGTATTGCATTCCCAGACGGTGTTCCTTAAAGGGTCAAACGAGGGGGCAACAAGGATTTCTAAAGATATTCGAGGCGGGGATAGGACGACGCCTCGGGTTGCGATATTTAAGAATGCGTTCAGTCACAGGGAAGAAAACAAAGCAAATTATGTTCTGCATTATTGTGAGCGCTGCTGATTAACTGCAGACACGATTTTGAAACCTAACATTTCTTTCCACTGGTGTAGTTTCCCTGCTGTGTTTACAATGAATGGAGCACCCTCCCTAAAACAAGACGGCTGTGGCAGGAAGCGACCAGGAAACTGTGAGGAACGGCCGGTAGGAGGTGCAATCATAAAGAGATGGGTAGCGAACAACTAGCTCCCGTGAAGCAGGCTTGCCTCTCGCAGCAACAGCAGCATAGTCTCGCTTTGTACAGGTGAAAGATTGCCGTAAAGGGAATCGGAAGCGATCGGCTCAGTGCGCCGATTTCCAGAGCACAAGCATATAAAGGGTCATGCAGAGAGGAAGTGGGGGAAGCAGAGAGCACAGTGCGTGCAGTATTACACGCAGCTGGGCTACTTAAATGGCAAGAACATGAAGCAGATTTTAAGGCAGTTTTGATTAGATGGCCATACTTCTCAAACTCTCAGCATTAAAATGCATAACAATGGTCTTCAAAATTCAGAGCAAAGCGCCACACTATGTAGAACTTTCTTTTTTTTAAAGAATAGCGTGTCTGAGAATAGTATGCCCCATATGTTTAGAGTAAACAAATGTTGCTATTAAGTTACTTCAATCTTTTAATAGGTTGTGTGACCAGAAACAGTTACAAAATTATGAGGATCATCAGTAAACCTTCACAGAACAAGAGGGGATTTGAGTATAAAAAAATCTAGGGCTATGCGAGATTCAGAGCAGTTGAAAGGTGTGTAGATGGCCCCTTTAAAGTCTGACTACTTTGCATATAGGTGCTGGTCATTTAGTTGTTAAGCTTTATCAGCCTGAGAATTTTTCACAGCGCATCACTATAATGCTTAAATATACATGGAGTGTGTGTGTGTGTGTGGGGGGCACATGTCCCAACTGCTATTTACTAAGTAAGCCAAAAAAAAAAAAAAAGATGCGATTTATTTTCGTTGTCCCTGGCAGTAAGGCAGTAAACACCAGGGCAGAGGTCGCACTCTCCAGCTTTGCATTACCTGTATTAACGCATGAATCTATTAGCACTGAGTAAATATTCAAGTAATACAATGAATCTTCTTATTTATCAACACAAAGCATTGCCAGCAGATATTGTATTTTTTTTTTTTTTGGAGTAAAGGGAAATAAAGTATACCCTTGCATATAATTTCTCAGCAACATACTAGCATTTCCCTTTGCAGAGCCTGACGTAAGTACTGTACAATACACACTTTTTACAGCACAACTAATTTAGACTTCACTGTACAGTATATATAGGATAGTGCATGAGCACCAGCTAACAACAGGGCTATTATTTCACCGAGTTGGTACTATGAGGACAGATTAGGTAATCAGTCGTCATTGTACCAAGGAGGTGAAAGAACAGCCCTGCCCTTAAATGGTACGCATGCACTGTTCTGTATAGTGTATAGTGGAACATCGTTGCCTCAAAAAAAAAAACAAAAAAAAAAAAAAACGACATCTTTCTTTCTCAAATAAGACTAACTGTCAGATTGCTGCTGGAGGACACCATGTGTGACGTCCGCACTGCAGCAGAAGGAAAAGTCATGCTGCTGTCCTGCGGACGTCACTTTTTGGTTCTGCTGCACTAGGGATGTCACTAGTGCAGCAGAACAACATTTTGAGAGCGCTAGATTTCAATAAACAAGGAGGTTCCACTATATATTATAAACAAGATAGCGGATGTGTAATCATACGACTATATACATATGTTTTCATTTGCCGCATTTTCCAGTGTGAGATTGGGGAAACTGACTGCAAATGGAGAGGTTAATCCCGGAAGGGAAAGGCAAAAAAAAAAAAAAAAAAAAAAAAAACAACACTGGAAAGTTTTCAGGGGACGTTTTGAAATAAGGAAGGGTATTGGCAGTCGTGTTGGAGGCAAACCGAGTTACATTCAGTATTAGTCCGGATAACATGGAGGAAAAAAGCTACCTGTCTTCTTCTTTATACCTAACCGGGGTACCCTACATCACATGCGGCCAATTTTCCATCAGTTCTTGACGTGCTGGTGTACCTGATATTTGATGGGCGGACAGCTGCTGATCTAGCTTTTGCTATCAGTTTTCACTGCCCCAGACTGAAGCAAGGCATAAGGAGACCCGTTCAAATCAATCGTAATTTAGACGTGTCCTAGGTTTGTTATTGAAATAATTAAGTGGTTACGAAGCGGCTATTGCCGAACACTTGGCAGCACCAGTATTAGGCAATACACAATACAAAGTTACCATGTGTTTTCTTTCTAACAGCTGATGCATTATATTCGATATTTTATTGCAGGACAGCATGCACATATGTCCACTTTTATGTTTTGTTCTAAGGAGACACAAGCTGTAACAATTTTAAAGTAATCATATTAACAATGTAACACTTCTAACATTAAGAATATTAACTCCTTGTCAAAAAGGAATTTTTATGTTTCTTATGTCACTAATATATCTGACTGTATTGTATACCATGGTGTGTGGCATTTTAATGTAGCACGTTTTTACATTAAGCAACTATTGCACTTGTCATGGGACACCATTAAAAAAAGACTACAGCTCAAAGGTGATTTTCCTCAATGAGCCCATTTCTATTCAGTATTGTCTTCATTATGCACTGGCCAGCATACTTACAGAAATGCACTATCTCCAAAAGTTTTCTAAAATGTGGCCTTAACGCAGAATTATTGTATGCTTAGTGTCGGCATTGTTAGTGCTGAATGTGAACATGGTTTTAATCAACTTTACACAGGGTGAAGTAAAAAAAAAAATACAACAATCTTAATCTAGATTCATTTATTAAAATTCGAAGACGTGGACAAAATCAGCACACGATGGTTCCTCTGATAGGTTTCTATAGTACAGCACCGGTAAACATATGTATTTTTAGTTATGCAACATGCAGGTTCGTCTTTAAATCTGTTGACTCTACATTAGGGGTATTTACAAGTGAAAATAGTTATACACTACTCTTGCAACATGGCAGCACACCAGCGAATGTTCTCCTTAAATTTTAGATACGAATGGAAGTAAATGTTTCCTTTTTAAACTCAAATAATAGGGAGATCTTTACATAAACGCGCGCGCGCACCCACGCACACATACCAACATTATTTTAAAAAGTCAAATGAACTCTTCAGTTTCAAGTGTCAGAAGCATTTTTATATGAAACAAGTTACTGTATCAAAAGACAAAAGCAAATCATATTAAATAGAACAATGTAAGGCATTTTCAAATGGAAACGCACACTTGTAATGATGGGTATTGCGACTTCTGCAAAAGAATCGTAGTGTAGGCGAGGGCGGTTAGTCTATGCCTTTGTGGCTGTAGTACCTGTGTAATCGTGTTGTATGACTATTTTATTAAATTGATTTTTTTAATTATTGACTAATTTATTGTACTTCTCTGTATGCTGCTCATCCCTTTACTATTACCAAGCCCATAACTACTTTTTTTTTTTTTACACAGTACACCTTCTCGTGGACATATTAGCAGTGATAATTTGGGTGGATGCATGGATAGGTGGATAGATAGACAGACAGACAGACAGATATATGAAATAGTCACTGACATTAAGCAGTTCTTTGGTCAACACATTTTTTTTTGTTCCATTTGGTCCTGAGTGTGGTAAAAAAGAAAACCTGATGAAGATAATTATTTGATTTCTGATTCGTTTGATTTATGTATTGCGTATGTTCTGCTTTGTTATATTTTACAGGTATGATCATCTCGCCCATTTGAAATGCATCTGCAAGTGCTAGAAGACTGTAGAGAAGCCTCGGTATATACGTGAACCAGAATCCCTTGCTTGCTCTGCGAACTGAGCGTGGGAGGGGGCGCTGCAAACGAGAAATGTTTTCCAGCTCTCTCTTGACTTAACCCTTACTGTACTGCGGGAGGTTATATTCATCCTAAATCTATATGTCTTCAAACATACTCAGCATGCATCAGCACTCAGAAGTCAGTCTGTTTTTGTTCTTGCTGTTTTTTGAGAGTCATTGGACACAAGCCTGCAATACTGGGCGTAATACACATTACAAGGAATAAATAGATTCGTGGGATTTGGAATATATTGCGTCGACACTGTTTATGCACATGCATACCTTGCAATGATACTAAAGTGTAGTGCCTCGAATATATATATTACAGTGCCTATAGCTATATACGTTATGCATAGGACAAGTCTGCCATGGGAATTCGTGGCCGTTTAAACATACATTTTACTTGCAAATTAGAAATATACTCATGCAAATAACTAAAGGGTAAAAAAAAAAAGTATGCACAAATAATAATAGCCATGTCCTACATGTCTACGAGAGAGAGAGAGAGAGAGAGATAGAGAGAGAGAGGGAGGGAGAGAGGGAGAGAGAGAGATCCATCCTTTTATCTAACATACTTTCTATGAACAACTATTGCCGGCTTGTATCCTTCTTCCAAGTGAAGTTCCCAAATGGGACGTGTTACCAATTTGAAACACACAGATATAGTTGTGCAGAACCGCTGACCCTGTGTACTGAATGATGTGCTCCTGTATAATTAGTGTAATATGTAGCAGGTGATGTAGTACAAAAAAACACTTTCACATATGGTTTGAAAGCCTTTGGGCAATTCTGCCTTGGGGACACATAACACACGTTTCACAAAATTGTTTTTTTCATAATCGCTAAATAATACACAATTGAAACGCGCCATCAACAAGTTGCATATTGTGAAGTTTGTTTTCAAAACAAGTTCCTTAACTACCCGTTTGGAGCTATAACAGTAACTTCTGTAACCCGACAGTATTGCTTAGTGCTGAACTGGTATGATTTGCATATTCAAAGAGTGAAGACCTGCATGGAACAGACCTTTGGTGACGTTTTTTTCTTTGGGAGGAAAGAACTGGCTGCCAAACTTTTTTCTAAAATCTGGCAGTGGTGTAGTGATTTGTGCTAAGGTTAAGTATCAGGATGACCCTGTGAGAGCTAGATGCAGCAGGCTCATGTGATGGGTCTCAGCCAATCACAGTTCTTAATTTTAGGTTCCTATTTTATAGTATAGGTTTATGAACAGTTCCTGTGTCTCTTCTAAGAGTGGGTTATGTAGTTGCTTGGACCATCTTCTCAGTTCCAGCACACCAATGAGCTGAGAAGAAACTCTTATTACTATAAGAGACTTAGGAAAAGTATATATTAACATATAATTTATCATAATGGGCTGGTGGAGGCAGAGACAGTGGAGGGGTTCAAGAGGGGGTGGGACAGGTACAGGGGAAGGGTTCTGGAAGCAAAATCCAGTGCAGTGAGAATAACAGAACCTGGGAAGGGAGAAGCCAGAGAAGGCAAGGGGGACAGCAAGGTCAGCTCCCAGGGTGGGGGCTGACCAAACGAGCAGACACAAAATACCCTTAGGCCTACTCTGCTGGCATTTTAGTATGTTAGTATAATAGAGAGTTCTTTTTTTTAATGGAACTTGAATTTAAAATTGAAAGATTTTCCTTTGTAGACAGTTAGATAAACCCCTCTGTGGGAAATGGACTATCCTAACTGAACATACAGCAGAGCTTCAGAATTTTAAAAGTGTTTGCATGAAACACCCTCACACTTGTTTACGTGTGTACTAAGGGGTTATTCTTCTTGAATAAGAATTATCTTATGGGAAGCCATTCAATTCAGAATTACAGTTTTCAGAATATAATGCATAGTGAAATGTCTATGACTAGAAACAGAATGTTTACAGCATAATATTAAGAGAATGAAAAACAAGAACATGAATATATTACACACCAAAATAGATATGATACCTTCTGAAATGGGTATGGCATATACCAAAATGGGTATGACACATACCAAACTGCATATGACATACACCAAGGTGGAGAAAACATTTATTAAAATAAGTATGACATTTACCAAAATGGCTAAGACACATACTGAAACGGTTAAGATGCAAACAAAAATAGATATGACACATATTGACATGTGCACAACACAAACTGAAATGGATGCTATACTAAAATGAGTATGATGCATTAAGAAATAATTATGACACATATTGAAATGGACATGGCCTATACTAAAATGGTTATGACACATAGCAAAATGGGTATGACATACTGAAATGGGTATGAAATAAACTAAAATGGCTATGATACACTCTGAAAATTGGTATGCCACATCCTAAAATAATTATGACACATAGCTAAATGGATGTAACCCAAACTGAAATGGATGTGACACATGTTGAAATGGTGACAAAAACTGAAATGAATATAACACATACTGAAATAATCATGACACAAACCAGAATGGGTATGACACATACTGAAATGGCTATGACAGATACCAGAATGGGTATGACATGCACCAAAATGGATATGATATGTTCCAAAATAGATGTGACACACATTGAAATTGGCATGACACACACCAAAATGGGTATGACACACACCAAAATGTGTATGGCACATACCGAAATGGGCATTTCACACACCAAAGTGTTTATGATACACACCAAAATGGGTATGGCACATACCGAAATAACATGCAAGTATAGACTAAATAGAGTGCAATATGTGCCAAAATGACCATGCAACAAACTAAAATGATTATAAGACGCAGCAAGATGATTATAACACATACTGAACTGAGTATAACCCATACTGAACTGAGTGTAACACACAGTGAGAAGCACATGATTTGGGTAACAAGTCACAATGCAGCATCACTTCCTGAAATGCCGTAGAACTCCAGCAGTTCTTGTTTGACTTCAGTGCAGGTAAGCTCTCCATAAAATCTGTGATTCAGGATTACATACTATTTATATTATTAAACTGGTATTTTGCTACTGTCCCTGTTTTTTTTTTTTTTTTTTTCAAGAGGACCTTTGTTTTCAAATGTTTTCTCTGGCTTCCAATGAAAAATACAGTCTTGTTTCCTGTGTTACATAACAGATAAAGGCATCCTTTACTTCTGATGCTTTGTGATGTTGTACAGCATGTTATTCTGCATTATATATATCTGGCTTCACTAATTGTCATTTTTGAGAAAAATAATAGAACATTGATAATGGGTCTGTTTCTTCCATAATGGCATGTGTTACAAACAACTAGTTTATATTGTAGAAAAGAAGAGAGTCCTACCCTTCCAATGGTATGCAATATATGTGTCTAGCCACTACAGCTACAGAGTAAACAGCAAAGGAATTTGGTTTACTTCTCAAATAAACAACAACAAAATACTGACATTAGTTTTAAAAAAGGCAGCAAAGAAAAACTCTAACATTCATTAAGCTGGTGAAATTCAGTTAAAACACACAGGCATGAGCTAAAGCTGGAGCAACAGATTGTTTTAGTCATGCTCCTCTTGTATAAGGCAAATGAAATATAATGCAAAATAAATGCTGTACAACTTCACAAAGCATCAGAAGTACAGGATGTCTTTATCTGTTATTATGTATAACTGTACACAAGGAAAAAATAAAAGTATTTTTAGGAGGCAGCCAGGGAAACATTTGAAAATAAAGGTCCTCTTTAAAAAACATGGACAGTAGCAAATATCCGTTTGATAATATACATAGTACATATTCCAGGGTTACAGAATTTAAAGGGGAATTGTTATCCTCAGGATTTCTTAATTTCTGAAAGCCCATAAAAGCTAATCTGAGTGATCCATTGTGTTGATCTGTGAGTCTTTGCAGTCCAGCGTTATCCATATGTAAATCAGCCTGTAATTAAGGGCTGGGGGCAGCCATGTGTTTTAGGCTCCTGAGAGGCAATGATGTCACAGAGGGCCTTGGCCCTGCTTTGACTGTAGATAATCCAACCGGTTAAATAGGAAATCGTCTGTTTTATTAAGTGTGTTTTAAGGTGTTATTATAACACTTTTGGCATTTATAATAATTGTTTTGTATGTGCATTGAAACTAGTGAGTCATCACCTTTATATTTCAAACTGTTAGTAAAAATAATCCATCTTCAGGATTGCTTAACCTCTAGGCTATACTGCCAGCTGAGCATCAAATACTACACATCTCAAGGCTGGCTCTGTGGTACCAACAGGTATTGGGGTACCATATCAGGATTTCTAAATCCTGACTGTGTTCATGTCAGTACAGATTTCTGGGGCTGCCATAGCACCATCTTCTGCCTTTTTCTGTTTCCTTTCTTAAAGCCTTTTGTCTTACAATTTTGGATGTGAACTCAGGTATATGAGATGCAAATGTAGCTATGGATCTACTGGCCTTGCATCAAGGGGCAACTAAGAAATGTGAAGTTTTTGATTATCAGCTGGCAGTACAGTCTTGAGGTTAATGCAAAGAGCTGTGAACAAGCTTTATTCATCCAGCAGAATGGGTCTTGATTCCAACATTTTCTGCTTGTATACTGTGTGACCAGAGTAAGTCACTTAAACTCCATGTGCTCCCAAAACACACCCAGGAACAAACAATAGCTCAGCGTGCCTTTCCTGGACAAAGACAGTAAAAACAATCTGAGCATGTGGTATGATTCTGAAAATCTTATGCTCTTTCTATCCAGATTTGACTTGAAAAGAAAAAAGAGAACACAATTACTTGTTTATTAATTGCAAAAATGCACAGATGGACACCATTGATAAAAGATGCATAACCCGAAATGCATTATTAAAAGAGCATTTTACTTATTTTGATGAAGTTAAAAGCATAACAGTTTCTTACCAAAATACTTTGCATAAAATAGGATGTTCTACCCTAACAATGGCAGAATTTTATTGGATTCTTTTTTATCATACAATGGCAAGGAAAAATGTAGCTTCCTGATTGGTCAGCCTGACACTGGAGCTGTGATGTTATCCTGGCAAAACACCACAGCTCTAGTGCCAGCATAGTAATGACCGCACTGAAAGAAAAAAAAAAAACATCACTCCACTGTCTATGAGCACCTTCAGCACTTCCTGCTTAGCAGCTCTTTTAAGTGATAAATATCATCACTCCCCACCCTGCTTGAAATCAGTATCAATTTTAAAAAAAAGAACTGTTCAAGCCTGTCAGGTCACTGTTCACACTACCTCCTTCTCTGTACAGACTACTGACTGCCAAATTTAAAACAAAAATAACACTACGAAGAATGACTTCATGATCATCCATTACTTCCCACTGCCACACTCAGCCAGCATCTGCTTCAGTACAAAAGTCTGTTTCTCATTTTTGCGGAAACAGCAGCTTGTACTTCCATTTTGTCACAGTCTTCTGACTCCTGGTACAACATTAAGTAAATATAAGAAACCATGACACCTCTTAAAATTTAAAAAAATACCTCCAGAAACATCTGCTTTCTACTCACTGATCAGCTTATACATGGTCCGGAGAGCACATAAATTCACTCTTAAACTTTATGGTCCCACAACAAAACCAACCAAGATTGCAGTTACTTCAGTCTCCAGGAAACCATGATTAAAAGAGACACGGTGGGAAGGGTATGGTGATAACAATATCTCACAGGCAGGGATAGCACAGGGAGGACTTACTATGCAGATTGTAGAGTCACAGTGACAGCAGCTCCACCTACTGGCAGTCAATCAGCACTACTTTTTTTTAAAGTATACTTTCCCATTAAAAAAAAAAAAGGCAACAATATACTTTCAAATGTACTTTTTTTACATTTTTTTTTTTTACTCTGGAGCCATTGTATAATAGGAATAATGCACTCCAGGGTGTGTGTCGTGCTGGAATAACATCACTTCTGGGGTGATTAGTTGCTTTTGGCCTGCAGCCTCATGCCTAATCACTGCAGGTGTGACGTTATCCCAGCATGGCACACACCCTGTCATACATTATTTCTTTACTAACAGTTTGAAATATAAAGGTAATAACTCACTAGTTTCAATGCACATGCAAAACAATTATTATAAATGTAGAAAGTGTTGTGATAACACCTTAAAACACATTTAATAAAAAATACAATTTCCTATTTAACCTGTTGGATTATCTGCAGTCAAAGCAGGGCCTAGTCCCCTTTGTGACATCATTGCCTCTCAGGAGCCTAAAACACATGGCTGCCCCCAGCCCTTAACTACAGGTTGATTTACATACAAATAACTCAGGACTGCAAAGACAGATAAACACAATAGTCACTCAAATTAGCTTTTTATGGGATTTCAGATATTAAGAAATCCCAACGATGACAGTTCCCTTTTAAAGGGGAACTGTCAGTTTCCCCAGAAGAAGATGGCAGAACTTATAGGTCCCACTGAGTTAAAATGCACTGTGTTGAAATATTTTTAATAATGTACAAGGCTGCAGTCTTACCATCTATCTAGTTGATCCTGCTACCCTCCACCAATCATTACTGTCCCACAGTCACCTGCAGCCAGCCCTCTGATGATGTGCCTGATGAGCTATTCTGTAGGAGATTCCTATGTGCCACTCTAGTGATTGACAAGAATAACACATATATAGTACATGTTTGCACTTCAAATGCTGGTATCGACCAACTGAGGAAAGCAGTTTCCTTGGTAGATCAGTACCAGCATTAGAAACACAAACATGTCCTGTATATGTGTTATTCTTGTCAAGCACTACAGTGGCACAAAGGAGTCTCTCGTAGGATTACCACCTGTCTCTATTTTCGCAGGACAGTCCTGATTAGGGCAGCTGTGTCCTGCAGAAAAACATGAAAAATACTATATGTCCTGACATTATAGCAGAAAAAAATACTTTCTGATTTTCCTCTAAATGTTGCAAAAAACTATAATACCTTAACTAAAATACCTTAAAATAATAAGAAACACTAGAAACAACTAAAAAACTACAACACTTAGTCTTAATTCTGATTATTTGGAGAAAAAAGTATGTTGCAATTTTCAAGATTACATATTGTCCTGCGAAAAATCACATTTCAGTAGAAAATGTCCCACTTTGGGCTTCTTAAAAGGTGGTAACCCTAGTCTCTCGTGGTTTAGCCTGTCAGGTGTGTCATCAGAGGGCTGGCCATGGGGGACTGGGACTGTAATGGCAGGTATAGGGTTGCAGAATAAACTAGATAAACTTTAAGACTGCAACCTTGTACATTATTAAAAATATTTCACCACCGTGCATTTCAGATCAACAGGACCTATAGTTCCTGTTGTGTTCTTCTCGGGAAGCGGATAGCTTCCCTTTAAATTCTGTGACTCAGGGATATACACTATGCATATTATTAAATTGGTATTTTTCTACTGCTTTGTTTTTTGTAGAGGACCTTTGTTTTTAAAAGTTTTCTCTTGCTCCCAACAAAAGAATACTGTTTTATTTGTTCCCTGTGTAAGATTATACATAATACTAGATATGTCATCCCGTACTTCTCTTTCCAATACCTTACAAAGTTATACAATATGTTATTTTGCTTTCATTTTATTTTCACTGTACAAGAAGAGTGCATCCAAAAGAAAACCTGTTGCTCCAGCTTTATTGCACTCCTGTGTTTTAATTGAATTTCACCATCTTCTCGAAGTTAGGATTTTTCTTTGCTGCCTTTTTAAAACTAAGGTCAGTAAGTGCCCACTTTTAATGTAAGCAATACAGCACATTCTTTTGCCATTTACTCTGTAACTGTAAGGATTAGAAACACATATTATATACTGTTGGAAAGCTGAATCTCCTCTTTCCAACAATATAAACTATTTTTCTAGCACACACCATTATGGAAGAAACAGACCCATTATCAAAGTTTTATTTTTTCTCAAAAATGGCATTTAGAGAAGTCAGTTATCCAACAGTTATTGATTTCCCTTCCATACCTAGGCTTGATATTAAATGGTTAGTGCACCTAATAACAGGGTTAGTGAGTGCACTAACATGAGTTTGTGAGCACTCCTGGCCAGCTTATATTCAAAAGCCCTGGGAGTGCCCTTCAAACCCAGAAGCACTAAAGCACTAACATACCACTTTGCCTATACAAATCAGAGGTCCCCTCATGTATACTGGTGCAACTGCATCTTCAAACATTTGTGGCAGTGATAAACAGCCTCCAAGTGGTGTTTTTACTGCTGCTGCAAACCACCTCTTAACTGGGTGCTAAACCAGCACCTCCACCATCCCAAAGGCAGGGTGGCTGTATTGTAGCAGTCTGCCCCAAGCAACTGTTTCAGCATAGAAAAGGTGCCCTGGTGTCTAGTGGTACCCCCTACCCCCTGAGCACCTCTGTCAACAGAATATTCTTACCCTCTTGTCTAGAGGTACCCCTGATCACCTGTGTTATGCTTTATAATAACACTATGTTATGCTTTATAATTATACCCTGGTGGTCTAATGTGTCTCCTCCCCTGCTGTTCACCTGTTTCATTAAAAAGGAGATGTCCTGGTGTCCAGTGATTCCCCCATCCCAAGATTACATGTTTACACACTTCTGATGAAGCAGTGGTGGTCAAGTGTCAGCCCACCTGACTCGCCCACTCACATACTTCCTCAAAGCACACCCCTTCACCTGGGAGACAGGTGATCATCCAAGCTTGATACAGTGACCAGCACAGACCTCCTCTCACCTCCTCAGCCAGTCACTGCATAAGCTGTCAGTGAGCATACATAGACCACCAGGTTATAGTTATAAAGCATAACATGGGTGATCAGAATGTACCATTATGCAATAGGGCAGGAATGCGTTCTTGAAATGGGTGCTCTGGGGTGGGGGTACCAATAGACACCAGGGTACTTTTACTGTGTAGAAACAAGCACTGAGGGCAGGGTGGGCAGCTGCACAACAGCCACCCTGTCTTTGGGGGATGGGTGGGAGCACTGACTAAGCCCAGTTAAGATGTGGTTTT
The DNA here is from genome assembly GCA_016271365.2 of Neoceratodus forsteri. NCBI lineage: Eukaryota > Metazoa > Chordata > Ceratodontiformes > Ceratodontidae > Neoceratodus > Neoceratodus forsteri. The sequence goes on along the minus strand of CM057456.1, from coordinate 405,974,589 downwards.
CAGCAGTGATGAACAGCACCACATGGGGGGGTTACTGCTTCCACAAAAATTGACAATACCAATGTACCGGTATTCATTAGGGGACACCCTCATTTGCATAGGCCCAGTGGTATGTTAGTGTATTGGCACTCCTGAGTTTGCTGGGCTCTCCCGGGGGCTCTGAATATAGGCATGGGGTCATAATGTCTCAATACATTATGCTGCATGCAAAGATCATGCTGCCAATACAGTGCAATTTATGCATGTGGTATAACTTCTTTTTTGTGGGGGTCTCTGCACCCGCACCCCCAACCCCCCCAAAATAATTATCAACTCCGGGGGGGGGGGTCTCACAGAAATTGCTGTAAGTCGGAGGAAAAAAATTAAATGTCCTTGGACCGGGAATCAAACCTGGTTCCAGACACAGCGCCAGGGTTCCTTGCTGTAATGGCTCAGTCCATTGAGCCACAGCAGCTGCTCAGCAAGACCTTGTCCCAACAAAGGTCTTATCCTCTGCCTGGGACAGCAAGAGTGTGCAATACTGCATACAGCAGCATTCGCAGTATTGCACCACTCACACTTCCCTACAGCGCTATTTCGGGTTAGCGCTAATGTTGCATGCTTAATAGTGTGAGACACATTGACCCAGTTGGCTGAAGTCAGGTGGACTGGGAGCGCTCCCACAAAACCATGTTAGCCCACCCACTAACTCTGTTAGTGATTATTGGGCTCTAGCTATCTGGGAGGAAATGCTGCAAGGAAACAAATAACTGCTGAATAACTGGCTTCACTAATTGCCATTTTTGAGAAATAAATTGATAATTTATAATGGGTCTGTTTCTCCCATAATGCCATATGCTAGAAACAAATATTTTATATTGTTGGAAAGAGGTGATTCTCAGATTTCTAGTGGTATACAATAAGTGTTTCTAGCCATTAGTTACAGATTAACTGGCAAAATAATTTGGTTTACTGCTCACATTAAAAGTGGCAAAATACTGACATAAGTTATAGAAAGGCAGCAAAGAAAAGCTGATGAAATTCAGTTAAAACACACAGGGAAAAGCAAAAGCTGGAGCAACAGATTATTTTTGGTCATGCTCCTCTTGTACACGGCAAATAAAACATAATGCAAATTAAAATGCTGTACAGCTTCACAAAGCATAAGAAGTACAGGATGCCTTTTTCTGTCATTATGCATAGCCTTACACAGGGAACAAATAAAACAGTATTTTTTGTTGGATGCCAGAGAGCTTTTGAAAACAAAGGTCATCTTTACACAAAAAATACAAAACAAAAACAGAACAGGCACAGTAGCAAAATACCAGTTTAATAATATACATAGTACATATTCCTTAGTCAAATAATTTAATGAGATCTTACCTTCACTGAAGCTGAACAAGAACAGCTGGAGTCCCACAACATTTCAGGAAGTGAGGCTACATTGTGATTTTTATGTTGCTTGTACGCATGTGCAAGAAACATAGTGCCATCATCGGAGATTTCGGAGGTGTGTCACCTCCTCCTCCAATTCAGGCAGTGTGCTGGCAGGCGCTGCCCCTGTAAGCGAATGCATTTTGGAGCTGTCTATGACACGCTCCAAAATGCAGTGGCATACAGTTGAAAGGGGGAGCTACGCTTGAGTGAGCAGCGATAAAAAGCTGCTCACGCGCAGCTCCCCCCCACCCGCAGGCATGCTCACCCCGCATGTACTGTATAGCCGACGGGGTGCCCAATCCCCGCGGCTGAGCTGCGTAGTCTCCCCAGTAGTTGGTGCCACGCTGGGAGCCCACCCCAGCGTGGCAATCAGTCCTTTGCCGACAGGTGCCCAATCCCCGTCAGCTGAACACCCCCAGCATCCTGTGCCATGCTGGGAGCCCACCCAGCATGGCAAACGGTCCCAACGTTTTTTTTTTACCTGTAAGACAAAAATGGTCCAGCAGTCGTCTCTGATGACCCTCCTCCCACAACCTGCACCCACCCACCTGCGCTTAGCCTCCCCACCCCCACCCATACTTCACTGATCCGGCATGACGATCTTCGGTGGACTGGAACACGCTCTGCACTCTTCAAAGCCGACTTTAACTGAGGAAATGCCAGTAAGCTGTATAATGGGCTAGATAGGGGTTTCAACTGTGCATATCTCAGCCATTTTTGGGAATTTTGCACCAAGTTTTCAACATGGGGTTTTGGGACCCCTTCTCGTGAACGATGTCACTGTCATGGTGTTATTCAGGCCCGCGGTGATTTCCACGCAGTGACTGTGCAGTGACTGCAAAATCACCCTTTGGGTCTGAATACCGCCATGACAGTGACATCATTCATGAGAAGGGGGCCCAAAACCCCCATGTTGAAAATTTGGTGCCAAAATTCCAAAAAATGACTGTTTTACAAGCTTGCATTGCGCAGTTCCTACGCAGGCTCGTAAGTTTGCGTAATTTCAATATTTTCATTCCAGATTTTCAACATTGCCATTTTACCACACCTTCTTATGAGTAGTACAGCTGTCATTTTTCACATCTCACCCAAAATGTGTTTCTGCCCATGTAGCACAGAATGGCGCAGTCGGTGTGTGAAATCAATGTACTGGACAAATTAAGAAAATCACAGTGACACTGTTCATGAGCAGAGGTCTTAAATGGCTATATAGAAAATTTGGTGAAAAATTCCTAAAATGACTGTTTATGGCGTGCGTTAGCAGTTCTTTGCAGCTCGTGGAGTTAAAATTTTCAATATTTCCCTCCAGATTTTCAACATTGCCATTTTACCACACCTCCTTATGAGCAGTACAGCTGTCATTTTTCACATCCTGCCCAAAACGTGTTTCCGCCCATGTAGCGCACAATGGCGCAGTCGGTGTGCAAACTCAATGTATGGGACACAGTAACAAAATCACAGTGACACTGTTCATGACCAGAGGTCTTAAAATGGCTATGTTGAAAATTTGGTGAAAAAAATCCTAAAAATGACTGTTTTACGAGCGTGCATTGCGCAGTTCCTACGCACGCTCGTAAGTTCGCAAATTTTCAATATTTACACTCCAATGACTTCCAAATACCTAAACAGCAAATAGAAGCAAGCAACATTCTGCATTGACAAATGCTTGTTTACTCAAGTTACGTGCTATTCACTGGGTGTTACACTCAGTTCAATATGTGTTATACTCAGTTCAGTATGTGTTGTACTCATCTTGGTGTGTCTTACAATAATTCCAGTTTGTTACATGGTATTTTGGCACACATGTCACTCTATTTAGCCTATGCCTTGCAAATGTTGCTATATATATATACATAATTCAATTTGCCATATACTCATTACACTATGTTAGTCTTATTTTGGAGGGTGTTCTACCTATAATCTATCTATTTCAGTATGTTCCAAATTCATATTAGTATGTGTCATACCCATTTTGTTATGTATCATATCAATTTCAGTACAGGTCATGTCAATTTCAACATGTGTCATAATTACTTCAGTATGTGTCATACGCATTTCAGTTCATGTCATAGCCATTTTAGTATATGTCATAATTATTTCAGTATGTGTCATACCCATTTAGTGTGGGTCATATCCATTTTGGTATGTGCCATACATACTTTGGCATGTGTCATAATTATTTCGGTATGTACCATACCCATTTTGGTGTGTGTCATACCCATTTTGGTGTGTGTTATACCCATTTTGATGTGTGTCATGCCAATTTCCATGTGTGTCACATCTATTTTGGAACATGTCATATCCATTTTGGTATATGTCATACCCATTTTGGTATATGCCATAGCCCTTTCTGCATTTGTCATACCCATTTGGTTTGTGTTTTATTTATTTCAGTATACATCATAGTCATTTCAGTTTTTGTCACACCATTTCTCAATGTGTCATATCCATTTCAGTATGAGTCATATCCATTTAGCTATGTGTCATTATTTTAGTATGTGTCATACCAATTTCAGAGTGTGTCATTGCCATTTCAGTTTATGTCATACCCATTTCAATATGTCATACCCATTTTGCTATGTGTCATAAACATTTCAGTATGGGCCATATCCATTTCAATATGTGTCATAATTACTGTATTTCTTTATGTATCATACCCATTTTGGTATAACATATCCATTTCAATTTGTGTCATATATATATATATATATTGTTTCAATCTGCCATAGACCACTCTCTTCTCTCCACCCCTTCTTTCAGAAATAACCTTCCTCTTGTACGCTACTTCCCCGCCTTTATATATAACTTTTCTCTCATGTTCTATTTCTTTCACCACTCACTTGTGTTCCCTTCCCCCTCCACTCTCTCGTCTCCTCCCTCTCTCATTTCATCCACAGATTTTAGCACTTATTGTACCTTGCTGTGTGTAACCTTTATTTGCAATGCCTGTTTCACTTTCTGTTTTGACAAAAGTTGTGTATTTTGACCTAAATGTTATTCCTGTTTTGCCTCATGCTGGAATTTTGTCTCTATCTTTCCAGTATGATTTACTCTCTGAGTCAATTGTTTAGTGTTATGTTGCTTTTCTATACCTATCTCATGTGCTGCGTCATATGTATGTGCAATTGTATTTTATATTGTCTCTCTCCTGGGTCGTGCCTGAAAATAGGCATTTCTATGCCTAGTGCACTCACCTGGTTACCAAAAGCAAATAAATAAATAAATATGTGTCTTACCCATTTCAGTATGTGTCCTAGCCTTTTTGGTAAATGTCTTACTTATTTTATTAAGTGTTATTTCTATCTTTGAGTATGTCTTATCCATTTTGGCAAATGTCATACCCATTTTAGAAGGTATTGTACCTATTTCAGTGTGTGATATACTGATTTGAATGTTTGTCATTCTCGTAATATTATGCTGTAAACATTTTGGGCCAGATTTTCAAAGATCCACTAGATCGCTGCAAATTGCAGTGATCTAGGGGCTTCACCACATCATGGCTGCATCACAGACCCTGTGCCATATTTACAAAGAGTAGGGTCCCTGCACTAGAAATCCAGGATTTGCCGCACCCATAGGTGTGCACCAAAGCTCCCACTTGCATACTGTGTGATCCTGAACAAGTCACTTAATTTCCTTGTGCTCCCAGGTCGCACCTGTAAACAAGTTTCAGCTTAGTGTGTCTTTCCTGGTTAAAAAAAATAAAAGCAAGTGGTGCACCTGTGGGTCATGCCTCAGGGATCTGCTTGCCCCCTGTTAGCGCAACAGAAGAGGTGCCAGGATGGCCGGGGTTGGGAAGCACACACACATGGCTTGCAAGGGGGGTTTGGGGTGGCATGGGCACAGGATGGGGCTGTGGCATTTGGAGAAATGGCGGGAGAGCATGTCATTGTGAATGCACCTGGCAGGGGTTATGATTATGGCACAATACTGGCATAGACTCCACACAGAGAATGGGGGGTATAGTGACACACAATGTCAGGGCTCCATGTGGGTATGGCCCTGGGAACTGCTGCCACGGCTGTGCCCATGTGGGACCCTGGCACTGGGTGTCACTGTACCTCCCCATTCTCTGTGTGGAGTCCATGCCAGTATTGTGCCATAAGCAGAACCCCCATCGGGTGCAACCACAATGATATGCTTGCCCACCCATTCTCCAAATGCCACAGTACCATCTTGTGGCCATTCTGCTCCCATACATGCCCATTAGTGCCCCCTACTCACACATCGCCCCAGCGTCTGCAGTGGTGCAAGGGGCTTAGACCAGGTTTTCAATGGTCTATCTCCAGCCACTTGCTGTGGCCACTGTGGGGCTTCTTGAATACCATACAAGGGGATGTTGCAGCCCCACCATGGTGCAGGAAATATTGCAGCATGTTGCATCCTCATTTTGACTGCAATGGTGGTACAGACCCCCACGGGTGCAGTGGCTCTCAATTCAGATGCAGTCTGCATTTCTGAATTGGGAATGTCACAAAGTATGATGTAAGGTGCAAGTTGCATCACATCTGTTTGAAGCAGCCACCTTGCATGAGATGTAGGGCTTTGAAAATCCAGCCCTTTGTTGCTAGTCATAGACATTTCACTATGCATTATATTCTGAAAACTGTAATTTTGAATTGAATGGCTTCCCATATTATCTCTCTTGCTGTTTGGATCAGAGGACCACAAAGTGCAGCTAAGCAGTTCTGTTAACTCCAAACAACATGAAGAGAAATTATATTTTTCATAAGCAACACCTCAGCACACATATACAGCTCCATGTCAAGTTTTCGAGAGGAATCTCAGTGCAGCACAAACAGTGCAGACAAAGTTGAGAAACTCAAATCCATGCAACCAAATACTGGCATGGATTTTGTTGAAAGAAAGATTTACTATTACAACACCACACTGCCATGGACCACCGCTCTGGTGAAAGTTTGTAACTTACTTGTTTTTCTTTCACTGGCTGTATTTGGATGTGCAGTTTTGATTTTCGTGGCGTTGTCTGTGCTGTTTCTGACCTTGCCGGCTTCCCTCTCGAGGCCTTGACATGCTACCCACCTATACATATATTCTTGACAAAAAACTTTGTTAATGCATCAGTTAGGGTTCCAGCAACAAAAGTTTGAAAATGTGCTGTTAGGGTTTCCAACCCTAACACCCAACCCCCATCATGCACACAGCGACAGGCGTGGGGGTACCTTGGGGATGTCAACCCTAATGCTCACCCCATTCTCCTATACTGTAACCACATCAGCTTACTTACAAATGGAATGGGGTGAGCATTAGGGCTGCAACCACAAGGCACACACCCCATGCCTGTTGCTGCATGCATGGTGGGTAGGTGTTAGGTTGAAACCCTAACAGCACATTTACAAATCTTTGTTGTTGGAACCCTAACTGATGCATTAACAAAGTTTTTTGACAATTATATATACACATATTATTACATATATATATATATATATATGTCTATATATATATATATATATATATTATACTGAAACAGAAGTGGCAGTATAGTTAGGGTTGCACAGCCACTTCTATGTTAAAACCCCATATTTTGCACTTAAATAACTTTGCCACCATATTATTGATTTGCATGAAATGATGAATGCACAGTCTGGTACAACAGATCTCTGGATCTAGCAAGTTGCGTTATAGTCAGATAAGCGGTTGCAGAACTGCAGAGTGGCCAAAGATGCAAAGAAACTGGGTTTTTGTTCATTTCTTTGCTCATTGCTACAGCCCACACAATTTGTCCATTTGGTCTGACATCTTCAAGGAAGATGCAGCCTGGGTCACTGATGTGCCTTCTGAAGATTTGGTGAAAAAATATTAAACCATTCAAAAGTTATTCAAAACACAAATTTCCCATTATAGTCAATAGGAAAAAATATATGTGTCTCTCAAAAGCTGCCACCACTACAATTTACTGTTGCAAATGGCCCTTTTATAATCATGCAGTGGCCATCTTTTTTTCAGTTAGCAAGAGAGAAAAATATCTGGAGTTTAAATTTGGGACCCCCTAGGTAAACACTGACTATTGTGTTTACCTAGTCGGGTCCTGAGGATGACAGCCTATCTTTTTTGGGGGGGGACCCTCCACCCAGAAATGCCATTTTAAAAATTGGAGCCCTGGTACTGTTGCAAATTGTGACAGAAATGGCTGCAACAGTTTTGCATATCACAAAAGTGTTGTGGTATTTTTGTGAAACTGTCACATTTTGCAACAGTACTTTGCCCAAAAACAGCAAATCTTTGCCATCCCCTGTAGCAAAATGGTTGGGACTTTTGGTCTGAAATTTGCAGGGAGGGAAGCCCTGGTCCCCCCAGATGTGTCTTTTGGTGGCTTGGGCCCAAAACATTTGACAGGCCCATAGTTACAGGGCTCTGAAGTTAAGAAATTTCCCATAGGCTAACATTGCGGCACGTGCAGCGACTTTCAGCCCCCGTATCTCAGAAACAGTGCAAGATATGGATTTTTTGCTAACCATAGTTAGGTGGACTAAGCCAAAAAACAAGCTTGGAAGTCACAGATTACACCTGCAGTGGGATTGTTTTCCTATTTGCTACAGTTACGGAGATATTGGCAAATTACTGTTCCAAGGGTTCCAAGAGTGTCTTTTCAGCTCTTTTTGGTGCCCGTATCTTGGAAATGATGCAAGATACAGATTTAGATAATTTATCTGTCATGGAGGTTACGCTGTCATGATTACAACGGCACTTGGATTTTTTTCATAGCTGCTACGGTTGCTGAGATACTGGCAAATTAGTGTTACAAGTGTTCTTTGCCCTACAGGGCTGCTGTATAGCACTGTAATTATGTGTAGCTGGGAGCGTAGGTTCTGGAGTGCTTGTGCTCCCACATACACATACCATTACACAAAAAATGGGCAATGTGAAGGGAGCACAAGGCCTGGAGGGCCCATACTCCCACTAACACATATCAGTTACTAGTTACATTACACTTTCTCAAAAATAAGAGAAATTCATTAAAAAAAACTCCATTAATGCATCAGTTAGGGTTGATAGCACAACAACAAAAGTATGGAAATGCGATGTTAGGGTTACACCCCTACCACCCCACCCCCACCCTCCACTCACCCCAACAGACGTTGGGATGTGCCATGGGTTTGGTATGCCTAACTCTCACCCCATTCTAATATGCTGTGTCATGTCAGCTTGTTTACACATGGAATTGAGGGAAAGTTAGGCCTGATGACCCCATGGCATATCCCAGTGTCTGTTGGTGAGTGGAAGGTGGGGGGCTGGGGGTGGGGTGGTAGGGGTGTAACCCTAACATCACATTTCCATATTTTGTCACTGTGCTTTTGTGGAGGGGTTGTAAGATAACAGATGGACCAGACACTGAACTTCAAGTTCAACACAATCTCTGTGTGATGTTTATTCAAAATATTCGACTTTATTCGGCTTTTGATTAGATTCCTATTTTGCTGTCTTTTATTGTGTTTATATTTATATCCTTATTTATTATTGATGTTTGTTTTTATATATTTGCGCTTTGGTATTTGAAAAGCGCAATATAAATAAATTATGATTTGATGATTTGATTTGAAAATGCAGCAGATAACCTTCAGCAATGGCATATCCCTTCTTCAGTACATCAGTTTGTAGCAACAGGCTATGCAAGTCTTTCCCCTTCACTTAGCCAGCTCCTACTGACTCACTGATCTCTGATCTCACTTTGCAGTTGAGATTCAGCCTCCCTTATGTGGGCCTTGTTTGCTTGGGTGATGGGGGCTCAAATAAAACAAACAAAACAAACTAAAGACCCCACCTGAAGAGGGAAGCAGTTATTGCAGACTGCTTACCACCTTCCTGTCCCAGGAAGGGATGGAGCTTCCACCGATCCATCCCAGAAGCTCCATCTCAGGGTCCCTGTTAATGATTCTATCATAAACATAGTGAATATCATCATTCTTTTTCCCTGAGGCATTAACACTAACATACTAACATACTAATTGCCAGCAGATTTGGCCTTATGGTCTATTGAGTCTGCTCGAACCTCAGATCCCCCTGTTGGGAACCAAGGCCCTCCCCCCCTTGTGTTCCAATGCCTCTTTCTGTATCTGTCCTACCCTCTCTTGAAGCCCTCCACATTGGAAATCTGGCCCAGCTCACCAGGCAGTGCATTCCAAGGATCCACTACCCTCTCTGTGAAAAACCTCCTCTTTCCCACCTGATCCTTCCTCCTTCCAACTTCAAACCATGCCCTCTGGTGATACCTCCCTCCTTTAGTCAAAAGATCCCCTCCGTGTTAACCATATCTATTCCCTTGAGGTACTTGAAGACCTCGATCATGTCCCTCCTGTCTCTCCTCTCCTCCAAAGTATACAGGCTGAGTTCCTCAAGTCTGTCCTCATACGTCATCTCCCCCAGTCCTCGACTCATCCTGGTAGCCCTACTCTGTACCCTTTCCAGGAGCTGTATGTCCCTCTTTAAGTGCGGTCTCCAGTACTGTACACAGTACTTGAGGTGTGACCTCACCAGCCCATTGTACAGCGGCAGAATCACTTCCCTGCTCCTAGAGGTGATCCCCCTTATAATGCATCCCAACATCCTGTTTGCTTTGCTAGCCACTCTCCTGCACTGCTCAGAGTTATTCATACACTCATCCACCATGACCCTTAGGTCTTTTTCCCAAGATGCGGCCTCCAGCACCACCTCTCCAGGGTGTACCTGTGTTTGGGGTTTCCCCACCCAAGATGTAACACCTTGCGCTTGGTTGTATTGAAATTTAACTTCCCTATGTTAGCCCAACTTTCCAGGGTGTCCAGGTCCCCTTGCAGGGCCGACCTCCCCTCTTCCCCCTCAACTACTACTCCCACCTTGGAATCATCAGTGAAGAGGCTCATCTCACACCCTATACCCACCCTAATGTCAGATATGTATGCATTAAATAGGATCGGCCCCAGGACTGAGCCCTGCAGAACTCTGCTACCGACCTCTCTAGGGTTCGAGAGCTCCCCACCAATCACCACTCTCTGTGTGCATCCAGCTAGCCAGTATTCTATCCAATGGCACACTCAAAACCCCATCAGTTTCTCCACCAGCCCATTGTGGGGGACTGAGTCAAATGCCTTGCTGAAGTCCAAGAATATTACATCCACAGGCTTCCCCCTGTCCAGTTCCGATATTACCCATTCATAGAACTCCACAAGTTAGGTTTGACATGATCTGCCTGGCACAAACTCATGTTGTCTACTGTCCAGCCCTCCCTCCCTCCTCCTCCAGGAACACCCCCAGTCATTCCTTTAGTATACTCTCCATTACTTTTCCCACTACTGAGGTCAAACTGATGGGTCTATAGTTACCTGGTACTTCCCTTGACACCACCCCTTTATGGACTGGCACCACATGCGCCTCATGCCAATCCCTAGGTACCATGCCTGTCTCAAGCAACCTGTTGAAGAGCCACATTTCTCAACAGAGACTAACGGTATCTTCCCTGCAGTATCTACTTTTAGGGAAAGTCTGTTAAATTTTACTGACTGAAAATCTAGATGACTGTAAAGTCCAGTACTTTTAATTTTTTTATTTATTTAAACATTTGATGACCGTGAAAGGCACACTGAGCCAGGGCTCGTTTCCAGGTGTGATCTGGGGGGGGGGGGGTATAAGGAGATACAGGTTTAAGAAAGGCAGAACATCACACGGGTTGAAATAACAATATAGGCAAAGTACACAAAATAAATACAACATGTACCAAGAATACAAATATGTACAATAAGTACCAATATGTATACACATTATATACAATAAGTATCAAAATTCAGAATAGCACTGTGTTCAGCAGCTGTTATATATACAATGAGGAGACACACAGAAAAAATTGTATACACAAGAGTGTCAAGAGCTGTGCTCGACATGAATGGCACTGACATGATTAGTTTATGTGATTTTAGAGAACAGATGATGACTCATCGTGGAAGATACAGGAGATACAGTCAGTCCTAGGGAGTGTAGTGGGAACAGGTTGGGTGAGGAAGAGGTGGAGTGATGTTTTGACAGAGGGATGAGAGGAGGAGTTACGCAGGAGAGGTGGCTGAGAGTTCCATAGATAGGGGAGGTGATAGTGGAAGGTGAATTTGCCCATGTTAGAAGAGGAGCTATGGAGAGAGAAGCAGTGAGAGTCCCTGGAGCGCAGGGGGTATGATGAAGGTGGGGCAGGAGAGAGGAGGGAAGAGATATAGGAGGGGAGTACATTGAACCAATACTTGGAAATAAAGGATAGGGAATGAATAAAATGTCTATGAGTGAGTGGGGGGAGGTTTAAGGCCGACATAAGGGAGCAGTGGTGAGTTCGGTAAGGAGAGTTTGAGGCAAAATGACTGAATGCGTAATAGAGTGAGTCCAGCCGAGATAGAGCAGAGGAGTTGGCAGTGCCATAGACAACATCGGCATAATCAATGACAGGTAGGATCATTTTGGTTAGAAGTTCCCAGCAGATGTGGAGAGGGAGGGAGTCTTTATTATGATATAGAACACTGAGCTTGGGACAGAGTTTGGAGGTTAGGTAGTCGATATGTGTGGTGAAACTTAACTGAGGATCAAGCCAGACCCCTAGGAATTTGTACGGGTGGACAGTCTTTAAGGGGGAGCCATCAAGGGAGATGATTGGGGAGATGTTTGATGCCTTGGCTAGCCTTTGTGTGTTCTCAAAGATCATTGAGACAGTTTTGGTGGTGTTCAGCTTTAGTTGTTTTGCCTGAAACCATGACTGAACAGAACTGAAATCATGCGGTAGCACCAAATGTATAGTGGCAGGGTCAGGGCTGGATGTATATAAAATGGTGTCATTCACATACATGTACAGCAGTAATGTAGAACAGGCAGATGGGAGTTTGTTGATAAAGATGGAAAAGAGGATGGGGCAGAGAATAGAACCTTGGGGAACATCAGACGAGATAGGGAGAAGGGAGTAGGTGAAATTGGCAATTTTGACTGACTGGAATCTGTCAGTGAAGTAGGATTTAAACCACTGAATGGTGAGCAGGACAAGCCCGGCATCCACAAGGGTGTCCAGTAGGAGAGGGTGGGATACTGAGTCAAATGCCTTGGCCAGGTCGATGAAGACTGCTACAGTGAGATGTTTTTCATCAGCTGCAGGTTGGATATGGCCTGTGACCCGGAGGAGGGAGGAAGGGAGGATAAGGTGGAATGGTTCTTCCTAAAGCCAGATTGTTACTGGGATAGGAAATCTGTAGTATGAAGGAAATTAGTCAGTTTGGCTTGCACCCACCATTCCAAGAGTTTGGATAAAGCAGGGAGGAGGGAGACTGGACAGTAGTTTCCAGGTGATGTGGGGTCACCTCCTTTGTGGAGAAGTACAATGCATGCTAATTTCCATGCCTTCAGGACAACTCCGGTGGAGAAGGACAAGTTTACAATATGCACAAGAGGAAAAGCAATGGCAGGGGCAGAGAGGCGTAGGATGCTGGGATGTAGGACATCTGGGCTGGATTTGTTTGTGTTAAGGGATAGCAAGGCACACGGTACCTCATTTGTTGAGGCAGGGGCAGAGAAGAGGTTTACTCCTGGCTTAAGCTTAGAGGAGGAAAGAGGTGTAGAAAGTGACATAGGTGAGGTGGGAGTAGGCGTGGCACAGGTGATGAAGAAGGAATTTAGGGTATCTGCCACCTGGGTGGGCTCCTGGAGTTTGATGTTATTATGTATTAGGGTGGGGGTGCCAGACTGCTGGGGTGGGCTGATGATAGAGTGAACAATGTTCTAAAATGAGGCTGAGTGGGCAGTGCTTAGACGGTTTTTAAAAAAGTTCACCTTAGCTTGCCGGATAGCTTTTACACAGGCATTTCTTGCCGAGTTATAAAATTGCCTTGAGTGAGGGGATTGACTGGACTTGAAAGCAGACCAAGCTTTGTCACGGGCCTTGCACATAGCTATTACTGGGGCAGAGATCCAGGGATGATGCCTATTCTTGACCCTGGATCTTTTGGTAGGGGCATGATGGTCCCAGACACCCTTGAGGACAGCAGTGAAATGTGCCAAGGTGTCATCAACCGAAGAGGAAGAGTAGATAGGTGTCCAGTTAGCATTATGTAGGTCAAATAGAAGGGAATTTATGTTGATGCAAGAGAGAGGGCGGATTTCGATATAGTTAGGGGCAGATTTGGGGAGTTGTACTTTTCTTATGCAGTATGTGATGTAGTGATCACCCAGTGCAGGATCAAGGATGCCTGTCTGGGACATACGGTGAGGGTGGGAGGAAAGGACCCAGTCTAAGAGGGAGTGGTTTGCAGAGCGGGTATTGTATTTAGTGGGTTCAGAAATTAGTTGAGAAAGATTTAGTGACTCTATTTTGGAGATTGTTGCCAGCCAGTCAAGGTTCTAGTCCCCAGTAGGATTAATTTGCCCGGCTGTGCGAGATGGGGAATGGCCGAGATGCAGGAAATTAAAGCCTCCTGGTTTAGTCGAGGAGACACATAAACAACTGCAATGAACATAGAGAGGGTATGAAGTAGGCAGAGGTCCTTGCAGGACCTTTGGCAGACCTATATAATGCCTCACTACATTTGGGGTGTGTACCTCAGGACTGGAGGATGGCTCATGTGGTGCGCCTCCATAAGAGTGACCCCATGGATGAACCGGGAAACTACAGACCAGTAAGCCTCACATCCATCATGGGTAAGCTAATGGAGACTATCCTGAATGAGAGGCTGGTGGCCCTCCTAGAGGCCAAAGGACTACAGGACAGCAGACAGCATGGCTTCATATGGGGCAGATCCTGTCAAACCAACCTGGTGGAGTTCTATGACTGGGTAACTAGGCAACTGGACAGGGGCCATGCAGTGGATGTCCTGTATCCGGACTTCAATAAGGCATTTGACTCAGTGCCACATGGAAGGGTGGGAAGTAAGTTAGTAGGTACAGGGGCGGGTGCAAAGCTGGTGAGATGGGTAGGAAACTGGCTTCAGGGAAGGCAACAGAGGGTGGTGGTGGGTGGGAAGCTCTCACACCCAAGGGTAGCGACGAGCGGTGTTCCACAGGGCTCAGTGTTGGGACCAGTGTTGTTTGGGATATTCATTGCAGACATATCATGGGACATCAAGAGCAAGATCCATCTGTTTGCTGATGATACAAAGGTAGGAGAGGTGGTGGATGACCTAGGGGGATGGCACAGGTTGCAGGATGATCTGGCAAAGCTTGAAACCTGGTCAGACACCTGGCAACTGGGGTTTAATGCCAACAAGTGCAAGGTGCTGCATTTTGGGATGAAGAACCCAAGGAGGAGTTACCAGCTGGGGGGAGTGCAGCTAGCCCAGACAGAGGAGGAGAAGGATCTGGGAGTGCTCATTACAGGGTCAATGAACAACTCGGCACAATGTAGGAAGGTAGCTGCAAAGGCCAACAAAATGCTGGGTTGTATTGCAAGGAGTATATCCTCTAGGAGGGAGGAGGTGATTCTGCCACTGTATAGGTCATTAGTTAGACCACACCTGAAGTACTGCGTGCAGTACTGGTGCCCGTATCTGAAGAGAGACATTATGTTACTGGAGGGGGTGCAGCACAGGGTGACAAAGATGATCAAGGGGCTGGTGGACTTATCATACGAGAGAAGGTTGAGGGAGTTGAACATATACTCACTGGAGGAGAGGAGGGACATGGGGAACATAATGGAAACCTTTAAATACATGAAAGGAATGAACAAGACAGGAGGTACAGAGGGGCTGTTCAAAGTAAGGGAAGGGAGGGACACCAGGGGCCATGATGTGAGACTGCAGGGAGGGAGGAAGGTTCAGGAGGGAGATGAGGAGACACTTTTTTACAGAGAAGGTGGTGGCTGGGTGGAATGCGTTACCTGCAGAAGTGGCATCCAGTAGAACTGTGGACTGCTTCAAAACGGGATGGGACAGGACAAGGGGGAGGGTTAATGAAGGGGAAGGGTGGAAGGGAGGGGCAGCTGCAGAATAAGGGGTGCTAGCTGCACATTCGATCAGACTTGATAGACCTCTAGGCCTTTATCTGCTGGCAAATTTTGTATGTTCATATTCGTATGTTCATAAATAGGTAGAATTTAACCTGGAGTTGTTCGTGGGTATTAAGGCATGATTCTTGATGACAGACTGAGAATGACAGGCCTTGTCTGATGACCATGGCTATGCTGCCTGCTCTTTTGCTGCAATCCCGCCTTATTATTTCATATCCCAGAATATGAATAGATGTGCTGGGTGTCTTGGCCGAGAGCCAGGTTATGGTAAGGCATAGCATGTCTGGGGAATTGTTGTTTAACCAGCAGTTTAGAGTGTCCAGTTTAAGGAGGAGGCTCCTAATGTTCATGTACATTATTTTCAGACCCTTGGAAAAGGGTTGGTCCTTGGGGAGCTAAGGGGACTCTGTGTTTGCCTCAATATCTCCGGCCATTAGTAGGAGGAAGAAATGCATGGAGTAAGTGGCAGGCAACTTACGACCTCTGATGGTGTTTAGGGTACAGTATGAGTGCCTGGAGCAATGGATTAAGGTGAGGCTACTACATGAGTGGGTAGGAAGGAGGCTTGTTGAGATTAAATGATTGGATGGTGATTGGGAGGGAAAGGGAGAAAGTAGGGAAAGGTAGGGGGGACATGTCAGAGTAGGTGTGCAGTGCATCGGGGAGGGAGCGGGGGAGCAAGCGACCCTGTAGTGGGCTGGAAGTGAGGAGAGGTGATGATAGGTCGGTGATGGTTCCCAGGAAAAGGAGGAATGATGCATGGTTCATGTTGTTTAGTGCCTGGGTTGGGGCACGAAGCTGGAGCAGGATCACTGGTCTAGGATAGTATGAAGATTATGTAGTTAGTGCTCTTTTAAGGAACAGCCCAGTCAGGCTGCCAATCGTATGGCAGAACGATAGAGAAGTGTGGAGAGATGAGAGAGCTAGAAGGAGGAGTTACACTAGATAAGGAATGTGCTCAGCAAGAAGCAGTGTTGATCTCACTTTTAGACTTGAGGAGCTGACTGGCAGTAGCATATAGGAGTGAGCTAATAAGCTGGGGTGGGGTTTACGTGTATTTAAACAGTGCCGGGGGGTGGGGGTGGATAGGTGGGCCAAAAAATCAAGCCTCTTGGGCTCCCTTTCTGGAGGTAATCAGTCCCTGAGGGAGAGTCCTTATGTGGGCTTCTGCGAGCGCTGGTGGCTTCAGACCCAGACTGCAGATGGCACTCTGGCAGGTTGGGTTCTTCAGAGAATCACGGCTGTGGCACTCAGACCACCTGAAAAGAGAAGGACAGGAGGAAGTTAAATAAGAGAGGCAGGGGGGTGGCGGCTGTTCATGGAGCCAAAAAGAAATGCAAAATGGCTTAAACGAGGGTGGGGGGGTTGTTGCAGGCCAAAATGTTAGGCAAGGTGCCACAAGGTCTGAAAGAGCAAGAGCAGGGCTAATTAAAACACAATACCAAAGTAAAAAGGTGAAAAAGAGGAGTGTGAGTTTAAGACCTGAGCTGAGATCGGCTGCTGGGTCTTAAGAGGAAACACTTCACAGGCACTTAGATTAAATCAGCAAAACTTGAACTGTAAAATACTAGCAAGACAGTATTAACAGAAATCAAAATCCAGTAAAATATAATTCAAGCTTTAACAGTGCAGAGCTATACCGAGCCAATTGGAGTGCTCCTGGGGCTAACTGCAGCCAATGGGTCACAGCAGGAATTGACACTGGGCTTGAGCCCATAAACAATTGTCCTCATGTAAAAAAGAAAATCAAGCTCCTAGGGCTCCTTTCCTTGAGGTAGTCAGTCCCTGTGGGAAAAGTCCATACCTGGGCTTCTGTGAGGGGCTGGTGGCTTCAGACCCAGACCATGGATGGCAGTCTGTCAGGTCAGGTTCATCAAAGAACCACTGCTGTGGCACTTGGACCACCTGGGCTTCTGTGAGGGGCTGGTGGCTTCAGACCTGGACTGCAGATGGCAGTCTGGCAGGTCAGTTTCATCAGAGAACCATGGCTGTGGCACTCGGACCACCTCAGACCTATAGAAAGACTTTCTCTGGGGTGAGTAATTGCCTGCCCCAACCCCACCAGACATGTCAGTTTTAAGCAGGGGACAGTTCTAGGTTCAACCCCTCCACATAAACCCACTATGTCTCTTGATTCATTCATTTCACTTGCTACTGATACAGACACCCGAGGGTAGACACTCTAGGTGTTATCTCAACACAGGTTCCAATCCTTTTTAAACATTTGTGCTTATTTCAGCTGTTACCATCTGTTACCTTGTGACCTGTGTGGGAGTTTTCCTTTTTACAAGGGTGCCATTTTTTTCTTTAATGACCTTTACCCTTTTGGAACACTCATTCCACATCCCGAGTACTAGTTACTCTGCTGTCCCCAGCAGATACCTCTATTTAGTTGCACATAAGACAGGTCTTAAGATAGGCTATCACCTGCCTGAACATTCCTGGCCAGTTATAATATGGGGTTAATCGAGCTAAGACCCCACCATGGATCTAATGCCCACAGGGACTAAAGTGTGCAGCCTCCATCACTTGTTGCCTGTAGGCCTCAGGCACCACCACCACCTGGGCATCCACACCTTTTGTACGAGGGTTGGGCCTCATGTGGTACAGAACACCCTTCTTTAGTTTGTATCATCAACATTGTTTAGCCCCCACACCACCATCAATCTACATACCCTCCTTGACCTTAAAATACTGTAACATTCTGGCAACATTAACATCTTTATCCTGCAGTATACCCCAGTCAGTACGGTTAATAAATTAAGCTGTATCAACACAAGAAAAAGTCCCTTCAGCCTCATAGGCTTCTTCTCGCTTGCCTGGAGTCTTCAATCCCAGCACAATATCACTAGGCACAGTCTTACCTGGGGGCTCACATTCAAGTTCCATACCTGCATCTCCAACCTCCAACAAGTAACATCCTGGGAACACAGGCAACAAAGGAATATCCTGCTCAGTCAGGGGGTCCTCCTCCAGCTGAGACCACATAAAATCCTCCTCCAATTCTTTATCCAAACTTTCTGGCAGGGACTTCTCAAACACCTGGCACTGGTGTTCCGCCTTTCAGTATAGTCAGTCTACCTCCAGCCATTGCCCAGTCATCCCCAGTATTAGCCTCATCAGGTTTTCCACCATCGGGGTGTTGTCTTGCATCTCTGGTCTGCCTCGACTCCAAGGTAGCTCCTTGTTCCCTTTGCATCTCTTTGTCTTCTTCAGGCTAGGCCTTCCAACAAGCTCCCAGGTCCAGTCTAGGCAGTAGTTTCTCTTCCTGTCTGTTGGCCATGGTTCTGGTCAGAACTCCACAGACTTACTTCTATGGCTTCTCCTCTGGCAACTCCTGGTGCATCAGTCCACCTGAGATATCTAGGTGATATCCACCAGAAAATATCCCTCTTAGGCCAGTCCAGATGCTTCCAGAAAGTTATCCCACTGCTGACACCAAGTTTGTGGAGGAGTTGTGGAATAACAGATGGACCAACCACTGAACTTCAAGTTCAACACACAATCTCTGTGTGATATTTATTCAAAATGCAGAAGATAACCTTCAGCAATGGCATATCCCTTCTTCAGTACATCAGTTTGTAGCAACAGACTATGCAAGTCTTTCCTCTACACTTTGTCAGCACCTACTGACTCATTGATCTCTGATCTCACTTTGCAGTTGAGATTCAGCCTCACCATGCGGGCCTTGTTTGCTTGGGTGGTCAGGGTTCAAATAGAATAAAAAAACAAAACAAAACAAGCTAAAGACAAAGAACCTCAGTGCAGAAGCACTGAAACAAGGGTTACCCCAATGTGCATTGGCAATAGGCCAGGTTTCAAAGAAACACAACATCACACATACGTCCATAATACAAAGCATCATGGGATATATGCAAATTGTCAAAAAATTCCAGACTGGCTCAGTTTACAGCAATTTACATGCATTTTAAATAGCACAACTAACTTAATTTTTATAATACAGTCCCCTAGTAACTTTTTACCCTTATCAAAAACACCTAGTGCCATAGTATTTTCAACACTTACAGGTTTCATACGCATAAGTTATATACATCAAGGTATTTTATGACATAGTGCCATTGCATACTAAATCCAACAATGAGGAACACAGCCTGTTGTTTTACATCAACTCGGAGGTCACAACAATAACCTCCCTATACAAGGACCTGAGAGGGAAAAGGAAAATTAAAGAGGACACTATAGCATAGTCATGAAAGGGAAGGGAGTGCCCATAGGTGGCCAACCTTATGGACTAGAAATTGTAAAGAATAGATTAGGCTAAGGAATAGAAGAACTGTTGTAACAAATTTAAGAAAAGGTCAGTCCTCAAGCGGCAGGAGCTCCCTGTCACAGCTATCAACCCTTACTGATGCATTATATGCACTATATATGTGTGTAACATTCTGATAAACTGGTAAATCCTGAATGATGTGGGCATTTAAAAAGCCCAAGAGTTATTTGTTTCTTTTTCACAGTGACAGTTTGGACTTGGTGGGAAGTGGGCAAGGATCAGCCCCACCAATCAGTGCAACAGCAGAAGACAACAGAGGAGTGGTGGAGGAGCAGGGCTAAAGAGGCTAAGAAAGAAGAGCCAATCCCTGTATGGTCACCCTCCATGCACTGTAGCAGACACTCAAAGAGCTACCTTATGTGACCAGGAAGTAGCCATGCCCTACATTAGGAGTAGGACATCCCTCACTTGACCGGGACTACAGTGAATTCACTGTTGGACCAGGGTGTGTTTTTTCCCCAAGCCCGACTTCAGATCCTCTTTTCCATCTTTGTTTTTCATCCTTTCAAATACTCACAATTAACTAAAGCTCTAGCTTTGATCTTTGGCTCTCCTCCTTATGACACCTCTGGTGGAGATATTCTACCCCAATTGTTACTGCTGGCCAAGCAACCTCACCCGGTGGCAGGCCTGCACTCCTTCCTTCAGATAGCTGATCCTTCAGCTCTGGACAGTACTTATTTTTATTGGCAACAAACTCTTGGTTGGCAACCAGATAACTCTCAATGGATTACCATCTCACAGAATCTCTATAAATTTGTAAAGAGGAAAAATCTCCTCTCTGTCTCTGTTGTGGTCTCAACACAGGCCATCTCTCTCATATGTTATGGGAATGTTCTAAGGTGGTACCCTTCTGGGAGAGAATCAAGGTCTCACTAAACCCTCTTCTTGGTCTGGACAATGCCTTTACCCCTGAAATTTGTGTGATTGGTGACTATCCTTCCACCTTGATTGGGTACCATAAAGCTCACTTTGCATTGATAGCTGCAGTGGTGAAAGTTGTGATATTGAGACATTGGAGAGATGAATCCATGCCCCCATTTCAGGAATGGTTTAATGAGCTGCTGCAGGCCCTTGCAGTGTAAAAACAAACTGCCATCCTCCACCGAGGCCTTCACCGATACCAACATTGTTGGGAGACTTTACACACTTTTCCATCTATACGTGGAGCCCGTAATAATGCCCCCGAAGATTATTCCATGTGATTTCCTTTTGTTTTCTTTTTCCTTTTGTATTTAAGGAAAATACTACTTCATGTTCTCTGGGAAATTGGGGAGGGAGGAGGCGGTGTTGTTGATTACTTGTGGTTTCTTTGTCCAGACGTGATGTTCCAGCTTTCTGTCTGGATCATTGGGAGGGGAGGCGGGGTGTGGGGGTGGGGTTTGAAGTATCTCATTGTAACTTGCCTGACCTTATTGTTCCTGTTCACTCTTGATCTTGATTTACATACAAACATACGAAAATGTCAGCAGATACAGGCCTTACGGTCTATCGAGTCTGCTTGATTGTGCAGCTAGCCCCTCACCTTGCTGCTGCCCCACCCACCCCTCCTCTCTTCGCAATTACCCCTCTTGCTCTGTCTCACCCCCTCTTAAAGCTGTCTACCATGCTACAGGCTATTACCTCCTCAGGCAGAATATTCCACCTAACCACCACCCTCTCTGTGAAATATTGTCTCCTGACCTCCCTCCTGAATCTTCCCCCCTCCAGTCTCAGCTGGTACCCCCTCATGACCCTCCCCTTCTGATCTGGAAAATCCCTTCTGTACTAGTCTTGTTATCCCCGTTAGGTATTTAAAGGTTTTGACCATGTCCCCCTATCCCTCCTCCACCAGTGAATACATATTCAGCTCGCCCAGCCTCTCCTCATTGCAGTATCCCTCTAATCCCTGGATCATCTTTGTCACCCTATGCTGTACACCCTCCAACAATCTGATGTCCTTCTTCATGAATGGGTGCCAGAACTGTATGCAGTATTCCAGGTGTGGCCTGACCAGCGACCTGTAGAGGGGCAGGATCACCTCCCTTTTTCTAGAGGAGAGTCCCCTCACTATGCATCCCAGCATCCTGTTGGCTTTTGCTGTCACCTTCCTGCACTGAGCTGAGTTGTTCATACTCCCCGTTATAAGCATGCCTAGATCCTTCGGTGCATTCCAGCTGTAGCCCCCTAGCTGATAGCTCCTCCCCGGTTCTTAGCATCAAAGTGCTATAACTTGCACTTTTTGGCATTAAACTCCAACTGCCATGCCTCTGACCACTCCTGTAGTTTGGTCAGGTCCTTCTGCAGCCCCCTCCACCCTTCAATGTCATCCACCACAGCTCTCGGCCTTGTGTCATCTGTGAAGAGACTGATCTTACTCTGGACCTTGTCTGAGATATCAGCTATGAAAATCCTGAACAACACCATTCCCAATATTGATCTCTGTGGCACCATGCTTGTCACATCCCTCGGTGATGAGAGTTCCCCCCCCCACCACCACCCTTTGCTGCCTTCCCTTCAGCCAATTGGTGATCCAATTTACCATCTTTGTTCCTATCTCTATGTATTCCAGTTTTCCCCCCAGCCTCCCATGTGGCATGGAATCAAAGGCCTTGCTGAAATCCAAATACAGGATATCCACTGCATGGCCTTTCTCCAGTTCCCTTGTCACCCAGTCATAGTACTCAATCAGGTTCATCTGGCAGGATCTTCCTGAGACAAACCCATACTGCTGACCATCCTGGAGACCATTGTTCTCCAAAAAGGTCAACAGCCTCTCTTTTAGGATCATCTCCATGAGTTTTCCCACAATTGATGTGAGGCTCACTGGTCGATAGTTGCCTGGTTCATTCTTAGGTACACGTTTGTGAATGGGTACCACATGAGCCATCCTCCAGTCCAGTGGTACATATCCTCTGTCCAAAGAGGTATTGAAAAGGTACACCAAAGGTCCTGCCAGGATCTCAGCTAGTTCCTTAAGTACCCTAGGGTGAATGTCATCTGGACCCAGTGCTTTATCCCCCCTCAGTGCCCTTAATCCTTTCAGTACCCTATCCTCTGTAATCCTTGTACCAGTCACCTCCTCCCCCCACCCACTCCTCCTCTTCCAGGTGGTGCCTGCCCTTCCTTCTCTTTCATGAACACAGAGCAGAAGTAATCATTTAGTGCTTCTGCCTGATCCTTCCCCTTCTCCTCCCAGCCCCTGTCCTTCCTTATCCTCACTGTCTGATCTTTGTTTTTCCATTTTTCACTGATGTATCTGATGAAGTCCTTTTCTCCATTCTTAATGCCATGCACCAGTCACTGGTTGATTGAATCACCTAAAAGTTATTGAGAAATGTTGTGTACAGGGCCTGCTATTGGGCCACAGGGTGGCATGTTGTGTTCCCATGATGGCAACTCACTAGGTTCAGAGATGGACTCTGGCAGCTGGCTGGGCAGCACAATGATTGAGGGAACACATCACTGCTCTGAGCCTGGAAAGGTATGGTGCAGTGTTCTGTCACATGGGAGACACATTGTGATGGGCTGGAGAGCTTTATCTCACAATGGGTTCACATGCAAGTCAAGGATGAATGGTGTGATGTAATGTGTCAGGGGAAGCAGGTTGGCATGATAAATGAGTTTTGCAGTATCTTCTCTATTCTGTTTATTCCATTTCCAAAGGGACCTGTGTTCATGGAAATTTAAAAAAATGAATATATATACACATACAGTATCTCTCTCTCTCTTTCACTATCTATATATGTGTATATACATTATATATATATATATATATATATATATATATATATAACACACACACACACACATTTGTTTGTATATTACAGATTGCATATAAATATATAAGTGTTGCACAGTGCGAGGGGGGGGGGAACTCATGAGTGGCACAGACAGCATGAGTATAGAAATACCTTATTTATTACATAAGGTCCACTCTGAATATTTCATTTGTGCAATAGGCTAAGACCTTAAGGGATAGATATTTTTTTTTGCCTTTTTAGGCATAAAATTATTTATATAAGTCTGTTATTGTTTGAACTAGTGTTACTGTGCTTTCCCCCATCCTGATTGCTATAACCATTGACATGGACATAAAGTCAGGATGACAAGCTGACACTGTGATGTGGTAGTTCATTAGTGCAGCAGAACTTCCACAGAAATTAGAAACCACCGCCACAGAAGTTCTGTGGCAAATGGTAATCTTGCCGCAGAATTTGGTCCCAATGTGCTGCAGGAAAGTAGGGGCCTTGATCATAGTATTCCTCAAAACTAGCAGCCAACAAGACCCTAAACAGCATGGTTTCACAGCAGGTAGGTCATGCCAGACAAATGTGCTTAGGTTTTCTGACTATGCTACAAAAATAGTGGATGACAATGGGGCAGTAGATGTGATCTCCCTAGACTTTATTAAAGCCTTCGACTTGGTTGCACAAACAAGGCAGGTAAAGAAGCTTGACCACACAGGGGTTGGTTCAGAAGTAGTCAAATGGGTGCAAAACTGGTTACAAGACAGAACCCAGAGGGTACAGGTTAATGGAACGCAATCAACGGAAGGCAGGATGACCAACGGGGTGCTCAGCAGGGCTCAGTGCTGGGGCATCTGCTCTTCAATGTTTTTATAGCAGACATCATTAGCAGACTGGAAAGGAAGGTATGTCTGCTTGCAGATGACACCAAGATATGTAACAGGGTGGACACCTCAGAAGGAGTGAGCAAGATGGAAGCTGACCTCAAGAAACTAGAAGAATGGTCTGGAGTGTGGCAGCTGAGATTTAACGCAAAAAAATGCAAGGTCATGCACAAAGAAAAAAAAAATCCAAGAAAGGAGTATTACCGAGATGGAGAAAGACTGGTGGCCTCAAACCAAGAGCGAGATCTGGGAATTATAATTTTAGACACCTTAAAGGTTAGTAAGCAGTGTGAGAAGGCAACATTGAAGGCCAGCAGAATGCTGGGCTGCACTGGGAGAGGAATCATAAGCAGGAAGAGAGAGGTGGTACTACCACTGTATAGATTGTGCTGGTCAGGCCTCACCTTGAATATGGATTCCAATTCTGGAGGCCTCACCTCAGGAAGGACATTGACTGGGTGGAAACAGTACATAGAAAGGCAACAGAAATGATTCGGGGTCTGCAGTACATGTCCTACAAGGAAAGACTTAGGGAACTGAATATGTACTCCATGGAGCAGAGAAGAAAGAGAGGGACATGACTGAAACATTCAATTATGTAAAAGGCATTAACAAGGTACAGTCACAGTCACTTTTTCACTTCAAGAAGGGCTCCAGGACCAGGGGACATGACCTCAGGCTGTAAGGAGGGAGGTTCTCTACCAACACCAGGAAGTTTTTCTTCACAGAAATAGTGGTGGATGCCTGGAACAGCCTTCCCCAAGAGGTTGTGGGGGTCACCACTGTGGGGGATTCAGGAATGCATGGGAGCCCTGACTACAAAAAGCAACTAGAGTGTCAAAATAGATCTAAAACAAATGGGCAGACTAGATGGACCTAGTGGTCTCCTTCTGCTATCAACTGCTATGTTTCTAGGTATCTAACTAGGTCTAGATTCCAAACCAATCAGGTTGGCTCCCAGACCAACTGCACCAGGAAGCTGTCCTGGAATGCCTCTAATATGACCTGCTCCTTTGCACTTGTGGTGGTTTGGGTGTTCACTCCATCCCCGTTAGGTTGAAGTCTCCCACCACCACAGTGTTCCCT
The DNA here is from genome assembly GCA_016271365.2 of Neoceratodus forsteri. Lineage (NCBI taxonomy): Eukaryota > Metazoa > Chordata > Ceratodontiformes > Ceratodontidae > Neoceratodus > Neoceratodus forsteri. Next base: position 405,949,230 of record CM057456.1, on the reverse strand, counting down.
TTCCTACAGCCCATTCTGATATGCTCAGCTAACTCCTTATACAGGTCACCCCGTTTGGCTGGCGGCCTGTATACCACCACCATCCTCAATGTCAAACTTTTTAAGTCTTGGAACTGAATCCATAGGGCCTCTTTTCTGCCTTCCTCCACCTCCTCCTTATGCACCTTATCCCCTTCCATACATATATTGCCATGCCCCCCCGTTCCCTTAGCACTGTCCTTGCTGAACATCTTATAACCTGGGACCATCAAATCCCATTCTTTGTACTGGGTGGAATCACATTTCTGTGATGGCCACAATGTCCACTCTCCCTGTTGCCAAGAGAGACTGTAATTCTAATGATTTATTACCAAGGCATCTCTCATTCAGTGAGACTGCCCTGCAACCGGCCTCTGACCCCTCCCCTCTCTGAGATACCCTCCTCTTAATCACCCCACCTCCTTGCCCTTGTGCCACTGCTCCAAGTACCTCCCTGCTATCCTGGGGGAATTTATAGTTATGTTCTTGTTATGGTATGTTTGAAACTTAATAAACTTTAAATAATAAAAAAAAGGAATAGGCCATCAAGCAGCACCCCGCACAAAAGACCAACATGATAAGGACATCAGAGTCTGCCCACAGGAGTCAGCCCAATGAGGAAGCTGGCAGCCAGGCACTCTGATCCTCAGAAGGGAGGCAGGGGACCAGTAGAAGAACAAACAAGGTGACTGGGCAAAGCAGGAGGAGGCAGGGAGGTAAGTGCCCTGTTATACTCTTACCGTAGCTCGCATACCACAAGGGTATGAGATGTGATAGGGTCAAGCAAGGAAACTGGGTATAGGTGAAACACCCCATCTAGGGTAGGGGTAAATAGGAGTTTATAGTAACCTAAACAGTTTGGGAATAGGTGTAACACCGTATCTAGAGTAGAGATAGAAAATGGTTTAAAGTCAGCAAAAGTGGGGGATAGGTGAAACACCCTATCTATGGTAACATAAGGAACATTGTAACATAGGAAACTGATGGCAGAAAAGGACCTCCAGGCCCACCCAGTCTGCCCATTTGCCTAGCATCCCCTAGGACTGCCCCTGATTCCCCCTCATTTCAACAGCCCTCTGTGTCTATCCCATGCCCTCTTGAACCTCCACACTGTATTCTCATCCACCACTTCCCTAGGCAGCCCATTCCAGGTGTCCACCATCCTCTCAGTAAAGAAGTTCTTTCTGATGTTGCCCCTAAACCTGACCCACTCTAGTTGGAGATGATGGCCCTTTATTCTGGGACACCTCTTCAATTGGAAGGGGTTCTCAGCAGTCACCTTGTTTATCCCTTTTAGATACTTGAAGGTCTCCATCATGTCCCCTGTCTCCCTCCTCAACTCCAAAGGGTACATGTCCAGGGCTCACAGTCTCTCCTCATATGGCAGGTGACTAAGCCCCTTCAACATCTTGGTTACCTCCACTGTACCCGCTCCACCCTCTCCACATCCTTCTTTTGGTAAGGCCTCCAGAACAGGACTTCATATTCCAGATGAGGCCTGACCAGCTGGGTGTACAGGGGAATCAGGAACTCTTTCTTCCTGCTGGTGACCCCCTCCCAATACAACCCAACACTCTGCTGGCTTTTACCACCACCCTGCATCACTGCCTAGCCACCTTCTAGTCCTGAGAGATGATGATGCCCAGGTCCCTCTCCTCCATGGTAACTGCTAGCAATTTGCCCCCCCAGTCTGTATTCCATTCTCCAATTTCTTCTGCCCAGGCGCATGACTTTGCATTTTGCCATATTGAGGGATAATTTCCACTTCATGGCCCAGTCCTCCAACTTCCTTAGGTCCCTCTGCATCCTTCCCACTCCATCCTGTATTGTCCACTCTATTATAGATTTTGACATCATCCACAAACAGGGTCACTCTACCCTCCAACTCCTCCACTATGTCACTTATACAGATGTTGAACAGCAGGGGTCCCAGCGTTGACCCCTGGGGCACGTAGCTTGTGACCCCTGACTCACCCGAGGAGACACCGTTTGATAACACCCCTCTGCATTCTGCCCACCAACCAGTTTTGAACCCACCTTATAACCACCTTCCCTAGCCTTAGACATTCCATTTTGTGCACCAGCCTTCCATGTGGTAATATATCAAAGGACCTCCTGTAATCCAGGTAGGCTATGTCCACTGACCCCCCCCCCCACGATCTACTGCCCTAGTGACCCAATCAAAAACCTACCAGATTTTTTCTGACAAGATATGCCCTTGGTAAATCCGTGTTGCCTTGGGTCAAGCAGGCCGCTTGCCTCCAGGTAGTCAGTGATTCTGTCCTTGAGCAGTTTTTCCATGAGCTTTCTGACCACCAATGTCAGACTCACTGGCCTGTAATTGCTCAAGACCTGCCTCCCCCCTCCCTTGTGCAGGGGCAGCACATCCATGCACTTCCAGTCCTTCGGGACTACCCCCGTGTACAAGGACTCATTGAACAGATAGGTCAAGGGGGACCATCAACACCTCACCCAGCTCTCTCAACATCCTTGGGTGACTCCCATCCAGCCCCATGGCCTTGTCCACCCTCAGGCCCTTTAGCACTTTCAAAATCTCCTCTTCCCAAAATGGCAACACTTCCACCCCTACCCCTCCTCTCCCCCTAGTTCAATAGCACCTCCCCCCTTCCTCATCCCTCGTGATTACTGCGCTGAAGTACTTGTTCAGTAATTCTGCCTTCTCCTGGTCCCCTCTACCTCTTCCCCATCTCAGCTAGCAGATCAGGTATTCCAGTCCTGCCTTTCCTCCACTCACTAATATACCTAAAAAAGGTCTTGTCCCCCTTCCTGACTCCCTTGGCTATACTCTCCTCTGTTTTTGCTTTAGCCCTTCTGACCACCCTCCTGGCTTCCCTTTGCTTATCCAGGTAAACCACACAGTCCAGCTCACTCTGTGTACTTTTGTACTGCCTGAATGCTTGCCTCTTAGTTCTGATGCTATCCCCCACTTCCCTACTGAACCACAGTGACCTCATTCTCCTTCTCCACCTGCTCTTGCTTACCTTCTCTGAACAGTGTTCTGTGGCCCCCACGATTGCCCCTTTAATCGTGGCCCAAATACTCTTCCACCTCCCATGTTCCCCCACCCCAATGCCTGTCGAGTATACTCCCTCATCTTTCCAAAATCAGCCCGTCCAAAATCCAGCACCCTCACCTTAGTCCGGTGGTGAGAGGCTGATGTGCGTATCATGAACCACACTGTGTTATGGTCACTACACCCTAGGTTATTCCCTACCATTACCTCACCCACCCTGTCCCCATTCATATGCACCAGATCCAGCACCATTCCCTCCCTGGTTGGCTCTTTGACCAGCTGGCTCAGGTGGGCTAACAGAGAAATGGATTTAGAAAAAGTAATAGTTTGGGAAAAAGCGAAGCACTCTATCTTCAATAGGGGAGGAGAGAAAAAAAGAAAAAAAAGAGGGGGGTTAAGTTATCTAATATACAGGGTAATGGAATAAAAGGAATTCAAAGGGCTAAAGCTACAGAGAGAGTAGGATGTATAGGATGATGGCAGTGGTTCAGTGCAGCAGTTCTGGGGTGGCAGTCTTCAGGGAGACCATCTGGTGGCTACATTGCTGCCCCATCTGTGTGCACCTCTCTGGGCTGAGGGAGGAGGTTGCTAGACTGAAGGCCGAGTTGGCTTGGGTTCAGAGGACATACTTCCCCATCCGGGGACCACCTAGTCCATCACTGCTACCTCAAAGGATGCCAAGAAGAATGAGTGGCTGGACAATAGTGGGCTTGGGGAGGGTAAGGGTGGTCAAGCACAGAAACATCCCTCAACTTGTACCACTACAAAACTCCTATGCTACACTGGCTGGGCAAGAATGACCAACAGAGGCACCTGAAGTAGTGACCAATGTGGAAGTGGGGGTCCTCCATAGTGGAAATCCCAAGGGGGGGTGACAGAGGACCCCAGAAGAGGAGGAAGCGTATCCTGGTGGGGGACTGCATAGAGAGGTGGATACAGCTGGGTCAGGTAGGGACAAGGCAAGGGAGGTTAAAGCCTTCCTGGTGCCACAACTCAAAGGGATAGAAAGAGAATCCAAAGGATCACTGCAGCAGCAGGAAGGGAAGGAGAGGTGGATATCATTGTCCATCTGGGGACTAATGACCTAGCTAGGAATGAGCTAGCACTAGTTCAGGAGGAGTTCAGGGAATTGGGATGGGGGTCTTAGCCAAGTAACACAATCTGTGACCTTTCCAGAGGTGCTACCTGTCTACAACGATGGGGGGACACGATTCTCCACACCACGAACTTCAATGCTTGGTTGAAGAAATGGTGCTGAGAGGAGGGATTTGAATTCATTGGGGACTGAGGCCCCACCTGGAAGGATAAAGGTCTATACAGGGGTGATGGCCTGCATCAATCCAGAAGGGGCACTGGGGTTTTCAGTGAATGGTTTAAATGCTACATTGGTGAGCATTTAAACAAGCTAAGGGGGCAGCGGAATGAGGCAGGGAGACTTAAACTGCCCCCCCCAACAGGCTTACAAGAACAGTAGTGGGAATCTGGAAGCAGAAAAATCCCAAAAGCTCCCAATTAACATAAGAATCCAGGGGTAGAAGGAAAGGGAGATAGAAAAAAAAATAGTACCGGAAATAAGGGAGGGCAAATGGGAAAAGGGGGGAAGGGCAGTACAATCTGGAGAGCCATGTAAGTAAATGCTTGCAGTTTGGGCAATATGATTACAGACCTAGAGGCCACCATGGTAGAAGTGGACCCAGATACAGTCGCACTTACCAAGTCCTGGTGCTATGAAAACCAGGACTGGGATGTAGTCATACCAGTTTATACTCTATTAAGAAGGGACAGGGTAGGTGAAAAGGGGGAAGAGTGGCTCTTTATGTGAGGGAAAACATAAAAGCTATGGAAATATGGGGGGCAGGGAGGAGTAGAGGTTCTGTGAGGTCACTATTTGCACAGGAGTGATCTACAGATCTCCAGCACAGGGTGGAGGGGTGGATAAGGATATGCTGGAAACAATGCAAAGGATGGCAAATAAGGGGGAGGTATAGCTGGTGGTGGACTTCAGTCTACTGGATGTGGATGGAAGTCTCCCATCTGTGGCAATAGTTAGAAGTAGGGACATTCTGGACTCCCTGCAGGGGGTGTTCCTCAGGCATCTAGTTAAGGAACTCACTCTTGGTAGGGGGGCAATACTGGACCTGGTACTGACAAATAGGGACATTGTTGCTGATGTCATAGTGGGTAGCCACCTGGTGACCAGTGATTATCATACAGTGTGGTTTGATATAAGAACTGGGCCAGTACTGAGCTCCACTAAAACAAGGGCCCTGGCCTTCAGGAGGGACAATTTTATGAAAATGGGAGAATGCCTCAGGGATACCTTAGCAGGGATAGGGACACTGGGTGGAGTCGAGGAACAGTAATGAAAATAAAGGAGGACATTGAGAAGGCAACAAACCTCTGTGTCAGGCAGGTTAATAGGGGCAATAGAAAAATGAGACCACTATGGTTCTCTAAAGAAGTAGGGGAAAAAGGGCAAAAAAGCTAACATTTAGAAGTATTACATGACACATAAGGAGGAAGACAGGGAGAGATAACAGAAGAAACAAAGGGAGGCAGGGAAAGCAGTTAGGAGTGCAAAGGCACATGCAAAGAATAGTGCCAAATCAGTAAAAAAAGGGAATATGATATTCTTTAGATATAAAAGCAAGGAGGGATAGTAAGGCTAAAAGGGGAAGGCAGAGATTGTGTGGAAGAGGGCCAAAAAAAAAGCAGACATATTGAACAAATACTTTTGTTCAGTATTTACAGAGCAAGGGGTATGTGATAAGCCACATTATGATATAAGGGGCAAGGGCATCAAAGGAAGGGAGGTGAACACTAGTCCTTTTACAGAGGAGGGAGTCCTCAAGGAACTAGCACAGCTAAAAGTGGACAAGGCAATGGGGCCTGACTAGGTACACCCTAGGATACTGCGGGAGCTCAAGGAGGTGATGGCTGCACCTCTGACTGCCCTGTTCATCCTATCACTAGATATGGGGGAAGTCCCAGGGGACTAGAAGAGGGCAGATGTGGTCCCACTTCACAAAAGTGGTAATAGGGAGGAGGCAGGAAATTACAGACCTATCAGTCTGATTTCAGTGGTTAATAAAGTAAAGGAATCACTACTGAAGGAAAGGATTCGGGAATACCTTGTGACCAGTGGATTTCAGGATCCAAGGCAGCATGATTTCACAGTGGGGAGATCTTGACAGACAATCCTGATTGAATTCTTTGACTGGGTGACCAGAGAAGTGGATCAGGGTGGAGCAGTGGATGTGGCCTACCTGAATTTCAGTAAAGCCTTTGACTCTGTCCCACACAGATGGGTGAGCAACCTGGGCAGCCTAGGAGTAGATCCAAAGGCAGTAAAATGGGTACAAAGTTGGCTAAGCAACAGGAATCAGAGGGTGGTAGTAAATGGTGTTCACTCTGATGAAGGCAAAATGACCAGCGGGGTGTCACAGTGGTCAGTACTAGGCCTGGTCCTCTTAAGTGTCTTTATGGACTTTAGAAGGGCTGACTTTGGCAAAATGGGTGAACACCTGAAGAATGCACTAGCAAATGGCCAAATAGGAGGGGTGGAAGAACAATGGAGAAAAATCAAAACTGCCATCATAGAGGCAACGAGTCTTTGTGTAAAACAAATAAAGAAAACAAAGCGGAGTAAAAAACCACTATGGTTCTCAAAAGAGGTGGCAGGGAAGGTTAAGGAGAAAAAGGCTGCATTCAAAAAGTATAAGGAATCACAGAGTGAGCACGACAGGGAACTGTATCAATTAAAGCAGAAAGAAGTAGGAAAGGCAGTCAGAATAGCAAAGGCACAAACCGAGGAAAAAATAGCCAACTCAGTCAAAAAGGGGGAAAAAGCCTTTTATAGGTACATTAGGGAGCATAGAAAGGTTAAGGGAGGGATAGTGAAGATTAATAAAGGAGATGGGAGGTGGGCAGAGGAGACAGTGAAAAGGCAGAGATACTGAATGAATACTTTTGCTCAGTATTCACAAAAGAAGATGAGGAGCAGTTACCTAAACCAGACAATAGAAGCACTCTGGGTAGGGAGTTGATACCAGTCAATTCACAGAAGAAAGAGTCCTGAAAGAACTCCTAAAACTCAAGGTGGACAAAGCAATGGGGCCTGATGGGATTCACCCCAGAATCCTAAAAGAACTAAGGGGGGACCTAGTGACACCACTGACCACACTTTTTAACAAATCATGGCAGGATGGGGTGGTACCTGAGGACTGGAGGAGGGCAGATGTGATTCCCCTTTACAAAAGTGAGAGCAAGGCAGAAGCAGGAAACTACAGACCTGTAAGTTTGACCTCAGTGGTAGGGAAAATGATGGAATCACTTCTGAAAGAAAGAATTGTTGAGCACCTAGAGGCCAGCGGGGCACAGGACCCAAAGCAACATGGATTTACAGCAGGAAGGTCATGTCAGACTAATCTAATTGATTTCTTTGACTGGGTGACCAAAGTAATAGACCAGGAGGGGCTGTGGATATGGCCTACCTAGACTTTAGCAAGGCATTTGACACAGTCCCACACAAAAGATTAATAATCAAGTTAGCCAGCCTGGGAGTGGGTCCCAGGGTGGTAGCCTGGGTAGTGAACTGGCTGCACAACAGGACACAGAAGGTATTAGTGAATGGAACACATTCCGAAGAAAGGGGGGTTACTAGTGGAGTACCTCAGGGCTCAGTACTGGGTCCAATCCTCTCTAACATCTTTATAAGTGACATTGCAGAGGGTCTGGAGGGAAAGGTATGCCTCTTTGCAGATGACACAAAGATCTGTAACAGAGTTGATACACAAGAGGGGGTAGAAAAGATGAGAAGGGACTTGGCAAGGTTGGAGGAATGGTCAGACATATGGCAACTTAGATTCAATGCAAAGAAGTGCAAAGTAATGCACCTGGGAAACAAAACCCAGGAGAAGAGTACACAATAGCAGGGAGGTACTAACAACAACAAAATGGAAAGGGACCTGGGAGTAGTCATATAAGATGACCTAAAGGTGGGTAAGCAATGTGAGAAGTCAGTAAGGAGCCAGGGGATACTGGGATGGCAGGAAGGGGCATCACAAGGAGAAAAGGGAAGTGATTATCCTCTATACTGACAGTTGGTGAGACCCCATCTGGAGTACTGTGTGCAGTTTGGAGACCTCATCTACACAAGGACATAGACAGGATGGAAGCAGTCCAGAGAAGGGCAACTCAAAATGGTGCAGGGTCTACATCAGAAACCATATGAAGAGAGACTGAGAGAGCTTAATATGTATACCCTTGATGAAAGGAGGGACAGGGGGACATGATAGAAACGTTCAAGTACCTCAAGGGAATCAACAAAGTCCAGGAGGGTAGCATCTTTCAGAAAAAGATGTGTAAGAACAAGGGGGCACAGTTTAAAGATAGAGGGGGGACGGCTCAGGGGTAATGTGAGGAAATTCTTTTTCATGGAGAGAGTGGTGGATACATGGAACAGCCTTCCTGAGGAGGTCGTTGGGTCTAAAACAGTGGGGAAATTCAAACATGCTTGGGACAGACACAAAGCAATTATAGTGGGGGATTGCAGGAAGCATGCTGTTGGTTAACTAGAATCTGCAGCTTATCCAGTAGGTAGGGAAATGGGCAGACTGGGTGGGCCAAGTGGTCCTTTTCTGCCATCAAAGCCTATGTTTCTATGTTTCTATGTTTATTTGTGACATTGTAGAAGGGCTGAAAGGGAAAGTATGCCTGTTCACAGATGACACAAAAATCTGCAACAGAGTGGACACACCAGTGGGGGGATGAGGGACAATCTGAAAAAGCTGGAAGACTTGCCTGGAGTTTGGAAACTGTGTTCCAATACAAAAAAAGTGCAAAATCATGCACTTGGAGCACAGAAACCCGGGGCAACATACCAATTGCATGGGGAGGTATTGGCATGCACAAATAGGCAAGGGATCTGGGTGTAATAATTTTTGAAAACTTGAAGGTAGCAAAGCAGTTTGATGAGGCAGTGGGAAAAGCTATCAGGATGCTCGGGTGCATAGATAGAGGCATCACCAGCAGAAAGAGGGCGGTAGTGTTACCTCTGTATAGATTGATGGTAAGGCCCCACCTTGAGTACTGTGTCCAGATCTGGATGCCTCATCTCTGGGAGGACATAGATTGGGTGGAGGCAGTACAAAAGAAGGCAACCAAAACAGTGCAGGGCCTTCATCAAAAGCCATATAAGGATATCCTCAAGGAATTAAATATGCACTGATATGTACTGTACTCTCTAGAGGAAAGGAGGGAAAGGGGGGACATGGTAGAAACATTCAAATACCTCAAAGGTATTAATAAGATACCTGAAGGTAACATTTTACATAGAAAAAGATGCTTGAGAACACAGTGTCATGCTATTAAGCTGGGGGGGGGACTCAGGGGAGATATGAGGAAACACTTCTTCACTGAAATGGTGGTGGACACTTGGAACAGCCTCCCAGCTGAGGTGGTGGGTGCTGAAATGGTAATAGGAATGCATGGGATAGACACAAGGGAATCTTAGAAAATAAGGCAGGGGGACGGGAGACTAGAGATCAAGTGGGGTCTGCAGTGGCACAGTAGGTAGGGAAAATAAGGCAGATTGGGTGGATGAAGAGGTCCTTCTCTGCTGACAACTTCTATTTGCAATTTAATTAGCTTTATTGCAAAGTTTGTAAAATAGAGAAACAACATACATAACATGAACAAAATAAACTGAACAGAAGAACAAGGAAAATCACAACAGTATCACATAGACAGTCCCCACCCCCCACCCCAGCTACCAGCAACCTCCCTCTCCCTTCCCTGTGCTCACCCATCTGACCCAACCAACAGTAAAGAATATAGAATGGAAACTCTCACTAAGCCAAGATATATAAGACCTATAAAAGCCCTTACTCTTCGCTTGGGGGAACAATAGGCTAACTATCTCCACATTTAACAGAATAAAATGGTTACCAGCAGTCCTGGAACTTGGGCCATGTAAAGTTTGAATGTGCTACCGAACTCTCAGCATTCAGGACCTGCAAAAAGTCCTGGAATCAGTCTGATTATGAAGGAACACAGTCTCCTTTCCAGTGTTGTAAGATTAAAAGCTACTGACCAGGGTAATCATGGCTATGTGGGATTTAATTTTGTTGGTGGGAATGGCTGAGTAATCATCAAGCAAACAGACCTCCACTGTAAAAAATCATGAATAATTAAAATAAGAAGAAATTCCTCTCCAGACTAATTGCCAGAATGCACTAATCATAGGGCAAGACCATAATTTATGACATAGGGTACCTTCCTCCAGACTGTAGGCCTTGCATAACAGCAACTGGATTTTGACCATTTTATTTAATTTATAGGGAGGGTAATATAAATTATGAAGTATATTAAATTGTAGAAGTTTCAGTTGATCCTGTTTAACATAAAGATAGAGATTCAGCCAGATCAATTGCCAATATGCACCCGACACTGGCACTTCCAAGAGATTCCTCCAATAAAATGACATTGGAGAATATATATTCCAGGACTGCCTGCTAATCTCCCTACATAGGTTAGATATGGATTTTTCTTTAGAAGCTAATGTACCCTTTTTTTCAAAAATAAGACAAACAGAATTGTCCACTAGTTGAGATTTTAAGAAATGTGTTATACAATGCCTGATTTGACAAACCTTAAAGTAATCACAGAGCTATATAAAAACGTATACATAAACTCTGCTACAGATAGCAATTTCCCATTGTTGACAAGCTTGTCAAGAGGTTTAATAGATAGGTTCAGCCATCTTACTGGCAACAGTGGGTGGCCTGAGATACACAAATTCAAATTTGTATAAAGGGGTTGACTAGTAGATCTAGTGTGTAATAATTAAAATTTTTTGCATAATTGCATGTGAGCATTCACATCCCAACCCATAGGAGTCTCCTTGAGACCTTTAGGTAGTTTACTTTTCTGACTATATAATAGGGAAGTCAATGAGGCCCCATGCACATCTGTCAATGCAGCCTCAATGGTATACCAGCTTGAGGAAGATCTATTTATAGCACTAGGTTTCAATCATTTAAAATAACGTGCCCCGTGAATGGTCAAATAATAGTATTATAGGTCTGGAAGTTGCAGGTCTCCAAAGTTTCGTGGTCTGCACAGTTTCTCATAAGTCTGCTGTGGAGTTTTCCCATGCCATAAAAAGTTAGAACACAGAGTGTGAAGTCTTTTAAACCATCTTTTGGGAAGAAATATGTTTAACATACTTGACAGATAGAACAATCTGGACAGAACCATCATTTTTATCACATTAGCCCTTCCCTACAGTGACAAAGGCAAGTGCTGCCAGTTGTTAAGATAATCCTCAAATTGTTTGATTAAGGGATCCAAATTCAAAGATCTCAACTGAGTTAAATCTCTAGTAATTTTGATCCCTAAGTATGAGAGTGAATGGTGTTCCCACTTCGCCCCGATATTCATAATATCAGCTTTTGTACACAATGATGAAAGTAGGTATACTACTTTTTTTTGTGTTTATTTAACTGGTAGGCTGAAAAGGTACCAGACTCTGCTATAATCTGCAGGGCAGCTTGAAATGATGATTCCCAGTATAATAGGTGAAGTAATATATTCTCCGCAAATGAAGATAACATATATTCAATTCCCGCCACTCAAAAACCCTCAACCTCTTCTGCTAGATTAATTCTGTGGGTCAATGGCTCAATGTACAAACTCAACAAAAAGGGAGACAAGGGACAACCCTGTTGTGTACCACTGGCCAGTCAGAACAGATCTGACAACTCATTGTTGCATAGTATTTGAATGGATGGGAATCAATACGAGGCCTGAATTCTATCTACAAATTCAGGGGAAACCTATAACGTCTTAGAGTCTCGAATAGATATGGCCATGTCACCCAATCAAAAGGTTTTTCTGCAGCCAGGGATACCAATATGGCTTTAGTGCCAGGATCCCTAGATGCAGACAGAAGATGAAACAACTTATTGAAGTGATCGCTGGCATTTCTACCAGCCACAAAACCAGCCTGCTCTGGACCTAACAAGAAAGTCCACACCTGAGCCAGTCGTGCAGCCAATACCCTTTAACGTCAGTGTTTAAAAGTGAAATAGGATGACAATAATTCACTTAGGTGAGATCTTTCCTTGACTTTGGCAAAAATACTATTCTGGCCTTAAATATGCTCCTCTTGACCATGGGGGATGAGCAAGAAAAGTTACAGAAACTAGTTAAAAGGGGAGTAAACTCCTCCTTAAAAGTTTTGTAATAAAGAGTCAGATATCCTTCCATTCCAGGATCTTTGTCTACAGGGAGAGAATCTACTGCCTGGCCACCCTCCTCCTCAGTGGTTGGGCACAGCAGCAGACTGTGTTGATCCTCTGACAATCTTGGAAGATCAGCCACTTTCATGAGCATCTCCATGGCTGATACATGGAGAGGAGACAAGTCAGGAGAGGGATATAGATTTTGATAAAAGGCCTTAAACAGTTCAGCCATCTCTTTTACATTACTAATCACCTTATTGGTGTTTAGTTCTTTAAGTGCAGTGATCCACCTGGATTCTTTTTGTTGCTTCAGCCGGTGGGCAAGAAGCCATCTTACCTTGTCTCCCTGACCCAAATAAGTAGCTTTAAGCCGTGCAGCAGCTTTGTCTACTTTTTCCATAATATGGGCCGAATATTGTGCCCAAAGATGTGCCAGTTTAATCCTGTCCTCCCCAGGAGAAATAGAGGTTAGTCTCTCTTCCAAATAATGAATCTCCTTGAACCAATCCTCCTACTGGGCCTGCTGCTTCTTTTTTCCTTTTAGTTGCCAGCCATGTAAACTCCTATCTTCAGAAAGCCTTTAATGCAACCAATAGAGTGTCACCCACTGAGACCATGTCACGGTTCAGCTGAATAGACTCCCTCATAAACCCCATAAAGTGAGCAACTACAGTGGCGTCCTTCAACAGTAATGTGTTGAGTGACCAAGGGTGTGGTTGCAAGGCAACAGAGGGGAATTCCATGCCCAGTTCAACAGGACAGTGGTCAGAAAGAACTCTTGGGTGGATTTTGGAGTACAACAAAAAGGGTAGCAGCTGCCTACTAATCAGAAAATAAAGCAGCCTTCAGAATACCTCATGGGCAGTGGAAAAAAGGTGTACTCTCTAGCAGAAGGGTTGTTCAGCCATCATGGATCAACCAGCTCAAATTGTTCAACAAATTCCCGCAGGGACCTCTGTGCTGGTGACAGTCCAGATCTGGTTCTGTAAGACATATTGAGATCATTAGCAAAAACTAAATTCCAGTCACCTCTCGTAATTATGGGGATATGAATGAAGGGTGCCAGTGCAGAGGCCAACTGCAGGAAAAAGGAAAGAGAATCAATATTAGGTCCATAAATGACCTCCAGAGCTATAACAAAGTGCCCCACCAATTCTTGTACAAACAGAAATCTACCTTCCGTATCCTTTATTTCCTGAATAGACATAAACAGGAAAGATTTCACTACCAGAATGCCCACACATCTACGCCTGGAACTCTTGCTGGTCCGAAGGCCTGATCAACTGACAATTTACACAATTGTGAGGCTTGTGATTCCAAAATATGTGTTTCCTGCAATAACACTAATTCTGGGAATAACTTATTAAGGTGCCTTAGGATTACATATTTTTTAAGGCTGTCTTGCCCCCCCTTTAATATTCCAGCTTATCACCTTTACACCATTGGCCATATAAGTAAACTAAGAATGAAAATGTCCCTTGTGGTTGGGCAAAGATAAAGTGAGTGCCACCTCCCCTCCCACTGCCCTCCAAAATAGAACTTCTAAAAAATTCTAAAAAACATGTCAATTTATCTAACCAATAACTTACTCCCATAACACTTAATAACTACTCCTAACACGTACCTAGTGCTCACTCCTAATCTGACAGCTTGTGATGGGTATCGAGGGAGCTCTGTCAAGCCAACCCACTAACAAAGTGAGAGTCAATGTGCTGAAAAACCTCCTCACATGAATTCTCGTATTGTCCCTGCTCCAGACCCCTTAACCAATAAACCGAGATCCAGGCAAGAGGAACAATAATTATGGCATGCAGACCACTGATAAATACTGGATAGTAGAGATAAAGTAGGCTATTCCCCCCTTACCAAGAATACAACATTAATAAAGTGCTCCCACAAAAGGGGAGGGGGCGGGGCGCCTGCATATAATGAGACTGAATAACAGTACCTTCAGAAAACCACAGCAATCACCTACTGCTATGAATCATACTGTCTCTAAGGGAAAGGATATCTGAACTTCAAGGAGAGATCATAGGCTGTCCCTTATAATAAACCACCCAGGGCCCGTGGTTTGGTTCAACGTAATGTTACAATTAAGAGAACTGAAATCTACAGCTGGGAGGCCACAAGTTGTAGCTGGCTTAACCAGTAAAATAACTGAAATAAAATAAATGAAGGGATCATACTTTGCAAGCTACAGTAAGCGCTCTCAACAACCAAGGGTAGCACATCAAAGTATTGATACAAAGCAATATTTGATGGGGAATAGCCTAGTCTCTGATTTTAGGTAAGTGGGTCCGCATGCGATTTCCATGAGGGGAAACATTCATCAGTATCAAGCAATCATCGGTTCCCTATTTTACAAATAAATGGGGAGTTAATAGAGGAGATACACCCCAGAAAATCACAAACACATATACAGAGGTAAATCACATTTAACTTGTAGCATTTAAGTCCTTGCAACACTAGATGGCAGCCCAAGTCATCTCTGGTTTATTCTTCAGTCAAGAGTACATAGTTTAAAGAATCATTTAGTTACCTCTGGGAACCCCTGTAAGAAAAACACATAAACATAACAAATTCTGCAAAAAGTCCCCTGTTTCAAACCCCAGAACTGGTATGGATAAAAGTAGGATAAAGCACACAGATTTCTCACTAATATCAACAAATAAAATAAAGGCCCATGCAATAAATCTCAGCAGTGACCAGTCCCGGGCTGCAGACCTGCGGAAACACTCACCTGTATTCTAAAATAAATAGTTTTTTCTAAACCAGTGATACTAGTACAGGGTAACAAAGTAGGTCTTTTTATAGAATAAATTCTTCTTTGTCACATTCAAAATATTCAGCAGAATCCTCCGGTAGTCTCTGACACTGTCAGAAATTCAGTCAAGAACACAGATGCAAACATCCACAAAATTAGTTAGCCAAAAATCAGGAAAAATCTTTTTTAAGTCTCTTCCTTGATAAGCAAGAACAAAGCCACCTGGGAACAGAAGTAGGAGGTTGTTCAGGAAAGAGGTTTGGTTTTATCTTCTGTTTTAACTGAAATATTTGAATAGTTTTGTACTTGAAATTAGTTCTGTATGTTAAAAATTACTACTTTGAGTTAGAACTGTTACTTGGGCTGTGCTATTGTAACTATTGGGACTTGTGTGCTGGGTGTGGGAACACTAGTTTGGCAGTGATAATTAGAGTGAAATTTAAATGTGATGTTTGCCTGGTGGTGGTAGAGCCTCCCACCCACCCTGTTTTGTAGGCTTTCTTAAATACTGAAAAGCCACTGGGGTTGGGATTGAAGAGTTATGCACTTCTGTTTGTGACTGAAATTTGAAGCAACAGAAACTGGTGGGCCTGTGACGTCATGCGGTACCTGATGTCTGCATACACACACTGTTAGTGGGACTGGACACACACTGGACTGTATGTGTTTGTGAGACTTGGGAACTTTATTGGTGGGGTTGAAATTGGGTTAATAAATAACTGCAGTTAGTACAGAGAGAGACTGTATTCCAGGGGGAAGGGACTGAGAAAAGGGGTGTGTGGCATTATGAACAGAGAGGAACAAACAGGGTGGCCACATTCCACCATGGCAGGCATCTTTGGAATGGTTGTAGGCTGCACAGGCTGTGAGATGGCAATAATTCTCAATTGGGCCTGGAGAGAGGGAGGGAGGCTGCCCAGTCTGTAGACAGCTATCTTGTATTAGGAGTGAAGTATATTGGTTAAGGAGTAAGCTGGGGAGTTGGGGGGTGTCTAAGGATAAGGGGTGTGGAAACGGGTGGCAGAAGGGTGGGGCCGATGGGAGGCTGGGGCAACACTCAGAAATTACAGGACATTATGTTACAGCAAGCAGGAGGGGGGATATTAGGGACAGAGGACCCTTTGATAGGGATGTTGATTCTAAGGGGAAAACGTATGGGGTAAACATTACGAATATAAAGAGCGTGGAGGTGGAAGAGTCAGAAGGTGCTGTTGTGGGGAAGCCTAGAAGAGCAGACAGTGAGAAGGGAGGGGCTGTTGTGGGGAAGCCCAAAAGAGCAGACTGTGGGAAGGGAGCTCCTAAGGAGAACAGGGCAAGAAGGGAGGGGAAGTTTAGAGGGGCAATCGGGGGAAACTCAGGTTACTTGATGGAGGCTGGCATAGAGTGTTACAATACATTTGAGCTACTAAGCAACCTAGAGGGGTAGGAAGGGGTTGGTGGAAATGAGGAAACTGTTACAGAGGCTTGGGGGAGGGAGTCGGATACCCATAGGGTATCACAGACCAGCAATGGAAAGGATAGAAATAGTCCCAGAGGGAGAAGGGGAAACATAAATGTTAAGCAGATGGGGGAGATGCAACATATTGCAGACATGAGGGAGGAGAGTATGACTGGAGAGAAACTGGGTGACAAGGAGGAGGGGAGGGGCCCCCCTTCAGCAGGGGAGTCTGTACCAAGGATGGGCCCTAGGTAAAGGGGACCCACAGAGGGCCTCTGGAGGTAGGGGTACTATTACATGGAGGGAGGATGGTGGTGTGGGGGAAGGGGAAATTATCAGGGCCAGGATAAATGGTTTGGATAAGAAAGGGTTAAAAGGGACACCTATTCAGGGGGGTCTGAGTTAAGTGGGCAAAATAACAAGGGAGGCAGAAGGGAGGGTGACAAGGGATCTCTAATAAGGCAGAAAGACTTCCATGGAATTGAGATCATGAATAAAGGGGGGGTTGGGGGTTGAGAGCGCATAGTGGAGGTAGCCATAAGGATGATGGTGGTGTTAGGGTACTGTTATTGGGAGACTCGATGAGTAGAGGTATCCAGTGGGAGGGACGGGGGGTGGATGCCCTAGCCAGGTGAAGGTAGTGAGTATCTCTGGGCTGATAGTTCACAGAGCAAAGTTCATGGTGTACCAACTGGTTAGGGATTGTGGAGGGAAACCGGATTTCCTGGTGCATTTGGGAACTAACGATCTAGAGGGAAATAGCATTTTGGAAATCCAAGCAAGGCTCCAAGAACTTGCCAGAGTCTATCAGGATAATGGATGCAACATTTCCTTTTCTGAGATATTGTCAGTACCAAAGGCCTCAGTGGAGAAAAAAAATGAAGATCACAGAGGTTAATGATTGCCTCAGGAAGTGGAGTGAAGAGAGTGGGTTGGGGGTGTTAGGGAACTGGAAAGAAGTTTGGGAGGATAAGGGACTGTATGCCAAGGACAGGCTTCATCTTGCCCCGTTATGGAAAGAAGTTCTTAAACAGAGGGTGGCTGACTACATTCAAGGAAGGTGGGGTTTAAACTTGTGGGGGAGGGATAAGGGAGGGCTGACCAGCAGCCCTCCTCCAGATGAGGGGAGTAGCCTTCAACCCTAAGGGCGGAGGGGAAACAGACTGGGGAGTAGGTTTCAGGAGGAGCAGAGGAGGATGGAAGTATAAGGAACCTGGGTGGGGTTTGGAAAAGGGATCAGGATAAGGGGTGGGGTGGTGTTAGTAAATGACAGGAGCTTGGAAACAAGTTACAGAGTTTTGGGCCATGCTGTTCGGGGACTGATGTGGTAGCGGGTCCGAAACGGGGCCAACAAAACCATGACTGGGACCTAAACGTGCAGGGGTACACTATGCTGAGGAAGGATAGAAAGGAGGGCAGAGGGGGTGGATTGGCTATGTTCATTAGATATGACATAGAAATTACTAGGGTAGAAGAGACAGATGGAAATGTGGAGGCCTTATGGGTCACCTTACGAACCCCGGCAGGAGGTAAGGTCAAGCTGGGTGTGGTATATAGGCCCCCCAGGATGGGTGATGTTCTGGAGGATGGTTTGCTGGACAACATCATTGCCCAGTGTGGACCAAAAGGGGAAGGAGTGGTGTTGATGAGGGACCTTAATATGCCAGGTACAAACTGGGGAACCATGTCTTCTAAGGTGGCAAAGGAGCAGAGGCTGCTGGACAGCTTCCAGGATGTATTCTTAACACAGCATGTGATGGAGCCCACAAGGGAAGGGCATGTGCTGGACATGTTTCTGGCAGATGGGGATCTGGTAAGGGACCTGGTTGTAGAGGATCCCCTGACTGGCAGTGACCATAATACTGTCTGGTTTCAAATAAGCATGGGGAGAGGGGGTGAGATCTAGGACACTGGCAGTGGACTTCAGGGGGACAGACTTTGTGGGCATGGGAATATTCTCAAGGATCACTTGAAGGGGATTACATCAATGACAAATGTGGAAAAGAGATGGGAGGTCATAAAATGGGGACTTCATGAGGCAGTCAGAACCTGTGCTAAGGTGAAACGTAAGGGAGCAGGGTCACATAAACCATGCTGGTGGTCCAGTGAGGTTCAGGTAGCGGTCAGAGAAAAGAAGGAGGCCTACAAAAAACATAAATCAACAAGAGGGGATAGGGAAAAGGAAATGTACCATCTTGCATCTAGAAAAGTCACCCGGATGGTGAGGGGGCAAAGTCCAGTAAAGAGCAACTGCTGGCACAAGGGATACATGGAGGGGAAAAGAGGTTCTTCCAGTACATTGAGGAGCGGAGAAAAACTAAGGGACATCTCAGCAGATTGAGATCAGAAGAAGGGTGGGTGGAAGAGGCGAGAGACCAGGCAGAGGTATTAAACAAGTACTTTGCCTCTGTGTTCACTAGGGAGAGGGATAGGATATCTACAGATCAAATCAAGATGGGGATAGAAGCGGTAGTGAGAGGGATCAGGGGAGCAACAGAAATGGAGCAAGACGGAGGGAGAGGTACCCCAGGG
The DNA here is from genome assembly GCA_016271365.2 of Neoceratodus forsteri. Classification (NCBI taxonomy): domain Eukaryota; kingdom Metazoa; phylum Chordata; order Ceratodontiformes; family Ceratodontidae; genus Neoceratodus; species Neoceratodus forsteri. Next base: position 405,930,199 of record CM057456.1, on the reverse strand, counting down.
GTGTCACATCAGGTTAAGGATAAAAAGACCAGTAAGATGGAGGGGACAGATGATGCTATCTCCACTGAAAGGGTGTGGATAGCCCTCAAGGCCATAAAGAAAGATAAATCTCCTGGGCCAGATGGCATTCATCCGAGGGTACTGTGGGAATTGGTGGACCTTCTGGCTGCACCCCTGGTGGAGCTCTTCAACAGGTTGCTTGAGACAGGAATGGTACCTAGGAATTGGCGAGAGGCATATGTGGTGCCAATCCATAAAGGGGGGGTTGAGGGAAGTACCAGGCAACTATAGACCCATCAGTTTGACCTTGGTGGTGGGAAAATTAATGGAGAGTATACTAAAGGAATGATTGGGGTGTACTTGGAGGAGGTGGGAGGTCTGGATAGTCGGCAACATGGGTTTGTGCCAGGTAGATCATGTCAAACCAATCTTGTGGAGTTTTACTAATGGATAACATCAGAACTGGACAGGGGAAAACCTGTGGATGTATTATTCTTGGACTTCAGCAAGGCATTTGACTCTGTCCCTCACAATGGTCGGGTGGAGAAACTGATGGGGTTGGAAGTAGGCCCTTTGATGGTCAGATGGATTGAAAACTGACTAGCTGGATGCACCCAGAGAGTAGTGGTCGGTGGGGAGCTCTCGAACCCTAGAGAGGTTGGTAGTGGGGTACCGCAGGGCTCAGTCCCAGGTCCAATCCTGTTTAATGCATACATATCCGACATTAGGGAGGGTATAGGGTGTGAAATGAGTCTCTTCACTGATGGCTCCAAGATGGGAGCAGTAGTTGAGGGGGAAGAGGGGAGGTTGGCCCTGCAAGGGGACGTGGACACCCTGGAAAGCTGGGCTCACACATGGAAATTAAATTTCAATATCACCTAGTGCAAGGTGTTACATCTTGGGCAGGGAAACCCTAAACACAGGTACACCCTGGGAGAGGAGGCGCTGGATGCCTCAACAGGGGAAAAAGACCTAGGGGTCATGGTGGATGCATGTATGAATAACTCTGAGCAGGACAGGAGAGCAGCTAGCAAGGCAAACAGGATGTTGGGATGCATCTTAAGGGGGATCACCTCTAGGAGCAGGGAAGTAATTCTGCCGCTGTACAATGGACTGGTTTGACCACACCTTGAGTACTGTGTACAGTACTGGAGACCACACTTGAAGAGGGACATACAGCTCCTGGAGAGGGTACAGAGGAGGGCAATTAAGATGATACTAGGACCAGGGGATTTGACATATGAGGACAGACTTGAGGAGTTCTGCCTGTTTTCATTGGAGGAGAGGAGAGACAGGAGGGACATGATTGAGGTCTTTAAGTACCTCAAGAGAACAAATAGGGTAAACATGGAGGGGATCTTTAGACTAAAACAGGGAGGTATCACCAGAGGGCATGATTTGAAGTTGGAAGGTGGAAGAGTGAGGGGGGAAAAGAGGAGGAGGTTTTTCACTGAGAGGGTGGTGGACCCTTGGAATGTGTTGCCTGGTGAGCTGGTTCAGAGATCCACAGTGGAGAGCTTCAAGAGAGGGTGGGACAGACACAGAAAGCAGATGTATCAGATGATGGCCTGGCCCAGGGGGGTGGGGATGGATGATAGGGGTTTCTGGAACACAAGGGGGGGGGGGAAGGCCTCGGCACCCAACTAGGGATCTGAGGTTCAAGCAGACTCGATAGACTGTAAGGCCTAATCTGCTGGCAATTAGTATGATAGTACTGAGCTCTAAATAAATTTGGCCTAAAAAAGATCCTCTGGAACTTGAATAGTTGGGGAAGCCAGGGAGATGCTTCTGCACGGCTGTTTAGCCTCCAGTTCCTGGGACGGTTCTTCCCCCATATCGGACAGCTGCTGATGAGAGTCCTTTTGTTCATTGAGTAAATCCATCTTGGAATCATCCATACCAGTCTTGAACATGAAATCAGGCTGGAGCTGCTAGGTAGAGTAGATATAAATAGATAGAGGTTGTTTTTTTTATTGAAAAATGAAGGTTTAGACAGAGCTCTTCTCTTTTGCTCCTACCTCAACCCATGCATCACGTGACCTCTGCTGACAACGTCTATGTTTCTATGTTTCCATGTTAATAAAGCAGTACAGATGAAGCCGCTTAATAGGGATGCCATGGTGGGGGGGGCTTTTTTCCCCAGGTTAAGCTGCTGTCAACTTTAATAGAAGACACTTAAAATGCTGATTTCTCATCTGTTTCATGTTCTGGTGTGATTGTTGCTAACCCTCCCTCTGCTTTGCCTTAAGTTGCTTTAAGTTACCTTTCTGTTCACATGACAATTCTTTTTTTATTTTCATTTGAAACTGAATTGTGCTAGTGCATGGGAGAGAGAGAGATTTAACAGTAGCCCATAGTTCAGCTCTACTCTGGTACCCAGCTCACTTTTTAAAACCCTTAAATTACTTAAATCTAAAGCTACCTGAATGTGAGGAGAGACATCTACACCTGCTGGAGCTGTTCCAAAGTTGTCCTGGTAAGTTCAGTCAGATCAGTTTCAGCAGGCATTACGGTGCAGTTTTCAGGCAGGGCTGTGTGCTGATTAGTGCTTGTGTGATACCGAACCCCCAAACTAAACAGCTAAATAAGAAAAGGCTGTATCACTGAACATTTCTGGCTGGCAGGCAGTGCGGTTTTTGGGAAAGGCCAGACCAGGGTCACAGTGAGTGAATAGGATCCAGGAAATGGTAGGCTGGAGGTGTCAGTGATAAGCATTAACACATAATCATTGACTCATTTAATGCAGTGGAGGACTGCAGTAGTGGAAGATTCTTTCCAGATAACCATTATCTTAGGGCAGCCCAGCAATGGCATTCAGCAGGGGTTCAGTCATCTGAATGAAGGTCCTTCTTGCTACATGTCGAGCAGTGTACCTGCAGCATCATGTCGATGAATAGGGACAGAAAAACAGTGTAGGGATAAGGACAAGTAGAGGGGGTTCAATTGAAGGTTCACTGGGAAAAGGGAATTCAGCCCTGGAAACCATGGAAGCTCTCTCAAATGTCAGATCAGAGCTCTGGGAGGTGAGCAACATTTAAAGAGTGTATCCAAATGCTTGTATATACCCCCAATGGGTGGGGCTTACCAATACTTACCCCCTGGCTACCAGTTTCTGCTAGTCTCTGTCCTGGTCAGCTGCTTCTAATGCTCCTGCCAGCCCCATGTTTGTTTTCCTGGCAGGGTAATAGAAGAGAAAGAGTTGAAAGGTAAACTCACCAGCTCAGCAATAAAGCAGCTCCGCATGTGCCACGCAGCTCAATGTGCACATGTTTGAGCCAGCTCCTGCTCGAATGTGAAAGCTACAGCAGTCTGCTCGCATACTAAAAAAGCACTACAGCGTTAAGTATTACAGCCATTCTGGCAGCTCTGAAATGGTCCCCTTCATGTGCGCCGCCCTGCCCCTGGACTCCAACAACATAAGTGGGGGTTTGGAGGCAAACAAGTGGGGAGCATCAAGGAACTCTCCAGAAAGTACTTTTAAGCACTGTAACTTTAAAAGCATCTGAGCATAATATGTAAATGTAAAGCCCTGCCTGTGGCTTAGGTGGGAGCACTGTGGCATTCACGACAGGCAGGGGGAGATTCTGCCATGCCCCACTCCTCAATCAGAAAAGAGGTAGAGTGACAGGTACCAAATGGTGGGGACAGTAAAAGTTAAAACCATACTGTCATCCTGCAAGAAGACTAAAGCTGAGACATTGTTTAAGCTGTTTTGCAGCCACCATATTTGTAACATTTGACCTTGACCTGCTCTGCAGCCCATCAAAAGCCAGGAATACAAAAGACTAGAGCTATGGCTTCTGGGAAAAGGTGAGGACTGTGATCTTGGCAACTTTTCTCTGAACCTATCAGGCATCGACTGCATGTTCTGAATACTAATCTGCCTGATTGACATCCTGATTAGCAAACTGGGATCCTGATCTGATCCCTGAGACCGGGGGGGTGGGTAGATCCAGCTAGGAGAGGTGTTTGTCTGGGATCCTCCAGAGTGAGAGAAGGCTCTGTGTGTGATCTTCCAAGAGTTTGGTGGCCTACCTGGGGCTTCCACAGCCAAAAGCCCAGGGAAATCCTGATGAGTTTCCAATAACTGGAAAGTCAGAGAGGTGTCAACTGCTTTGGAATTTCAGACTAAGCATTCAAAAGCCTGAAGCTGAGAACTAATTCATGCTACAACCTGGTGAGGAAATCAAGAGTCTGTTCTTGTTTAGTTGTGCCACAGCTGCCTGTCTGCAGTGTGGCTGAAGCCATCTACAGTCTTCAATTCTGAGTCCAGCAAAAAGAGTCACAGCCAGCAAAGGACGGTCTGGGAATCGGCCAGGTAATGTCATAGTCTGACATTACCCATCAACTCTCCCTGAGGATTGGATGTCTGGAAGGGTGGCGTGAAGCGCGTGGCCTGGGTTCTCAGTACATGTCCGTTCCAGCACCCATGAAGAAGGTGACAAGCTGCCAGAGTCTGCCACACTGCAGGAAAGTGACAAGCTGCCATAACCCTTCTACAGTCAAGCCAGCTAAAACCCTGTTTCTACTGTGTGAGGCACTCCTCAGCTAAAAGAGCTCCTGTTGTTGCTCAGCCCCCCATGTGAAATTGTGCTTCAGAACCATGAGTAAATTTGGGGCCTACCATGACATGGGGATTGTTACAAACAGTTGCCAGTTAAGTTCCATGGCTAGCTGAAAGTGCTCCATTGCCGGCCACCCAGCTGTACCGTTCTGGCCTGCAACTGCACTATCAAGGTACCCAGACAGACTTTGGGGTTAACTGGTAACATTTGGGAGGTGAGCCATTTTGTTTACTGTGTTGTTACTGGGGGGGGGGGGGGCACTGCTGTTATTATTGTTATTGCTCTTTCATAAAACAGTTATTTTATTGCTGCATCCCATTCCCCTTACCCATTACAATAAATTGTTTAATTGTTATTATTAAAACCTCTCTCATGAACATATTAATAGCTAAAGTCATTAATTACATTCACAGTTATGTATTGCATCTGTTGCTGGTTTTCCATGTGTGGAGTGACTGCAAGGGGAGATGGGTAGTAACGGCATCCTGGGGATTGTACCAGACAGATGGCTGGCCAACTATATTTTAACTCAGGGTGTAGGCACTTTGCTAAATCATTTCTAATGGGAAAGAACCCCCTTTTCCATTCAAAATAGAGCCCACGTCCCTCAACCTTGCTTGAGCCTGCAAGGGAGGGATGGTAACCAAAAGTTATGTGGTGACTGGGTTAAATCTTGGAGGCACTGCTGGGATCTTCTGTTCACCAGTCAAGCCCCACATGAAGGCCATTGCTCACAAGGACAGTGTTCTAACACCCAATCCCCAAATCTCTGTTGAAGCCATGGCTTCCTATGGACTGAGTGACTGGTATGAGAGTGAAGACTTTGACTCTTAAAAGCCATCCAGCTCCTGGGAGTCCCCCCCCCCAGGACAGGCAGAGAGAAATTAGAAGAAGCCCTGTTGATAATCAAATGCCTTGACCCAGCTGCTGTGAGGTCAGATGAGGGACTCCGCTACTAATACTTTAACTGTGTTAATTGAATGTTGAAATGTTGATGCTACTACAGTGCATGATTTATTGAATCTAGAAGGTTCCAGTCTGGCATGGACTATAGTGATATAGGCTAGTGTGACTCCCAAAATGGAGACCTCACCTGAACCCAAGGGATTTGAGGAGAAGCTCACCAAGTGGTTGCCAGCCGAAGGAGTCAGCTAAGGAAGCTTGGAAAGTACTTGATGTCCCTGGAGGTGCCCCTCCTCAGAGTGAGGGGAGCTGAACCGGTTATGGACCACCTCCCTCAGACTTTTATCGTGGATGAAGAATGTTTTCAGGAGTAAAGCCCACCTCAGCTGGAGAAGACAACTATGAGATGTGGATCAACTATGCTGTGCTCATGTTGCAGGAGTGGCAATGCAGTGAAGCAGAGAAGCAGAAGAGATTGACTGAGAGCTTGAAATGGCCTGCACTGGATGCCACCTGGTCTTTGTGAGAGACTGATCCAAAAGCCAGTGCTGATGACTATCTTGTTGCTTTGGATACTGTCCTTGGCAGGACTGAGTCTAGCGATGACCTGAAATGGAAGTTCAAGACCCCTTGGCAACACTAGGGAGAGTCTCTCTCCACATACTTGCAATACCCTGAGAGAGCATTGCAGAAAGTGTACTATAAAGGGGGAATATAGTCCAAGGATTTAAATAAGGCAAGATTGGAACAGGTGTTGAAGGCTGCCAGGTATTCTGAACAGTTGTTGCTAAAGTTGTGTTTTTAAAAGAGAGAGTGGATAACCCATCCTCCTACCAGGTTCTATTGTGGGAGGTGAGAGAGGCCAAGAAACAGGATGAGCAGTGGGGACCCCAACCCATTTCTACTGTGGCCGTGCAAGTATCAGACAGACGAGTCTGTGTGAGTCCATGGGATGTGGCAGGGTTACAAAATCTGCTTAGAGAACTGAAGAATATGATGATCAACCCTGTCATGGTAAATTAGGCCACCAGGAGAGCAGAACCCTTAGCCCCCAGCATGTCTGCCTCAAGTACTGGGGGGAAATTGTCCAACTCTGTGTTGCCAGAGGATATGCAAGTGCAACTGACTGAGTTAAAACAGAATGCTATTGGAATCTTGAATCTGCCAGACTTTTCAATCATTTGGAGCTCTGCCACGGGAAGGAATCAACCCAGGGACTCTCCCAGTCGGGATCCCTCTACAGCAATGACACAGGGATGCTTTGTACTGCTATTGCTGTGGTCAGGATGTACCTGTTAAATGCCAGTTTCAATCTGAGAGTAACTTGCAGAAGGTCATTGACAGGTTAACCAGAGAGAAAGCAGCTCAGACCTCTGCCCAGCCTTTATACTTCAGTGGGGCCCAGAAATGGAGCGCACTAGGGTTCCAACTATGCCCAGCTCCACCCCATTTGTAGCAAAGTCTTCAGTCATAGTACGTGAAACTGCACCATTTGACCTTGATAAACTTGTTGTACCATCCACTGAAACTACAGTCACTATTGAAGGAGTGCCTGCTCGAGCTGTCCTGGACAGTGGTTCCCTTGAGATAATTATTTTCAACAAACTCTGGCCAGAGCTGATAGGGCTTCAGATGAGGAATTTGGAGTAAAAATATTAAAAATTACCAAAGTTATGAGCCTATGTTCACAAAATGCAATGTAGGCTCATAAATTTCTTGTTTTATAATATTTTTACACCAAATTGTCAACATAGCCTTGTTATGATTGATTAATCGATAAAATTTTATTTTTATACAGGAACAAATGATAGGGATAAAATCCCTGTTTTCAATAGTGCCCTGTACAATATACTCAATATACAAACATTTACATAAAACAATATAAAACAATATTGCACACAGTTAAGTTGATTCCATTTTTCTCAAGTGTAGCAATTACATGGGGTTCCTAAAGCTTTCCATAGTGCGGCTTGAAACTCAATTACAGAATTTTTATGTTGGCTTGCACTTGTGCACCAGCCAACATATTGCATTAGTAGCTGATCTGGAGGTGCGGTCACTGTTGGATGAATGAAGGGCATGCATCGGTAGATGCATCTCTCATTCCCCAATAAGCCAGCATGTAGGTGCCACACCAGGAATACATAATGTGGTGAGCACATCTAAGGAAAGGTCCATAGCAATGAGAGCAAAGCTCGTCATACGCAGTGGCACCTCCCGACGTGCCTTCCCTAGTAAAGCATTAGAGTAAACATGGCGGCACACTGCTTGCCACAATGCTGACTTCAGTGGTGCCCAATCCACCTGTCAGCATGCCCTGACCCAGTTTATGTGCCAACGAGGGAGCCCACTCCCCCTCAGCATAATGCACCCCTCCATTTGTTATGTGCTGATGGGGTGCCCAATCCCCCAAAGGCTAGCCCCCCAAACAGTCAGATGGCATGCTGGGAGCCCACCCCAGCATGCCAAATGCCCCTGTAAAAAAAAGTCCTGCAATTTTTTTTTAAGCTGTAAAAAAACACATAACCCCAATGTGCACCCTGATACCAGTTGGGGGTGTGGGCAGGGGGGTCCAAAGGGGTATTTCAACCCTAACACCGAATTTCCTTGCTTTGGTCTCTGTTAAACAACCCTAACTAATGCATTAAATGGAGTTTTTTGGCTCTAATTTCCCTTCTTTTTGAGAAGGATAATGAGAAGTAGTGAATGTAATGTGGCGGCGAGGACCCAGCGCTCCCGCCACGTGATGTCTTGTCACATGGTAACATGGTGCACGCAAATGCAAATGGTAATGCGCATGGTGATGCAAAGTGAAACAGAAAGATAAACAGTACTGTAGACACAAATGGTTAAAATAACACAAACCCAAGCGCAAATGAAAACATGAAGGGTAACGCACATGGTGCCATAGATGGGAAGGGTAACAGTAATATAAGCACATAGGCTGGTTTTCCCCAAAAGCTGCATAGAGTAAGACAGTGAGTACAAAGAATTTATGCTTAATAATGGGTCTCAGAGCAAAATGAGGAGTTGGAATACTAAATTGCTTATATCTCAGGAACCGTACAATGTAGGAAAAAAATGTAAAAGTCATATGATTTATGACTTTCCTGGCTAGTTTTATATCTAGCCCTCATTTTTCTGATGAAAAGTCCGTGTCTCACACCATTTCCGAGATACGGGCCCTGAAAGACACGGCGAACGCCGTAATGTTATCCTTTGGGAAAAAAGAGAAGTTTGGAGTGCCATAACTTTGTCTCCCTGTAATATTTTTTACCAAACCAGTAAAAGGCATGTCTGTGGAATGTTGGCTTACTTCTCTCCAAATTTCATCCCAAAAGACCAAACCGTTATTTTGAAGCAGTGCGGCAAAGGATTCCTGTAATGTGGCAGGCATCGTAATGTTATCCTATGGGAAAAAGTGTCAAGGTTGGAGTGCCGTAACATTCCCACCCTGTAATATTTTTTCACCAAAATACTGAAAGGCACATCTGTGAGATGTTAGCTGCGTTCCTGCCATATTTCAGCCAAAAAGACCAAACTGTTCTTTTGCAGCAGGGTGGCAAAGAATTGCTGTCATTTTCCCACAGCCTGGAAGAGTACTGTCAAACTTTGCAAAAGCTTTCGCAAATTCATTCAACAGTGTCGTAAGTGTGAAAGTACTTTGCGAAAGTACTTTTTCCAGATATTTGAAAAACATATTATTTCTGGGGTGTTTTACCCAAAATAAAGACATGCCTAGCATCCTCAGGGTCTGACTAGGTGAATACAAAAGAATTAGGTTGCCTAGAGGGCCCCAAATTTAAATACCAAGCATTTTCTGATGACCAACTGAAAACAAAATGGCAGATTTGCGACAGTAAAAGGGCCATTTGCGAAAGTAAAAACTGCATTTGCGACACTGTCGAACTTTTTAACTTTTCCCATTGACTTATAATGGGAAATTGTTTTTTGAATAACTTTTGAACTGTTTAATATTTTTTCACAAAATCTTCAAAAGGCACATCGGGGACCCTGGCCACATGTTCTCTGAAGATTTTGGACCAGTTGACAAACCGTACGACCTGTAGAGACAAGCAAATAATTCCAAAAAAGCGTAAATGTGCTTGCAGATCATGCTTAATAACTCCACAGCCATATATCCGAACAGTACAAAAGTTGGCAGATCCTAAGATGTATGATTCTTGACTGTGTATTTCAAATTTCAGGCAAATCCATTGAATGATTGCAAAGTTATTAAGGTGCAAACTTTTAGGTTTAACACATAAATGGCTCCTCAACCCTAACTATGGTAGCACTACCGTCTACCATAATATATATATACATATATATATATATATATATATATATATATATATATATATATGTATTATATTATGGTAGCACGGTAGTGCTACCATAGTTAGGGTTGAGGAGCCATTTCTATGTTAAACCCCAAAATTTTGCACCTTAATAACTTTGCAACTGTTTGACAGATTTGGCTGAAATTTGGAATACATGATCAAGAATCATAGGCCTTGGCATCTGCCAAGTTTTGTATCAGTCGGATACACAGCTGCGGAGTTATTAAGCATGATTTGCGCGCATGTTTACGCTTTTTCTGGAATTCTATGGTCACGCGTACAGGTCGCACGGTTTGCGTGACCGGCCCGAAATCTTCAGGGAACGTGCGGCCAGGGTCCTTGATGTGCCTTTTGAAGATTTGGTGAAAAATATTAAACAGTTCAAAAGTTATTCAAAAAACAATTTCCCATTATAAGTCAATGGGAAAAGTTAACAAAAAGTTCAACACTTTCGCAAATGCATTTTTACTTTCGCAAATGGACCTGTTACTTTCGCAAATCGGCCATTTTGTTTTCAGTTGGTGATTAGAAAAATGCTTGGCATTTAAATTTGGGACCTCTAGCAACCTAATTCTTTTGTATTCACCTAGTCGGACCCTGAAGATGCTAGCCATGTCTTTATTTTGGGTAAACACCCCAGAAATATGTTTTTCAGATTTCTGAAAAGTACTTTCGAAAAGTACTTTCGCAGTCATTTAAAGTGTTTGAAATGTTTGCTAAAGCTTCAAATTGCCACAGTAATTTTCTAGTCTGTGGAAAATTACAGCAATTCTTCAGCAGCACTGCAAAAGAACGGTTGGGAGTTTTGGGCTGAAATTTGGAAGGAACACAGCCGACATCTCACAGATGTGCCTTTCAGTGTTGTATTGAAAAAATATTACATGGCAGCAAAGTTATGGCACTCCAAAGTTGACAGTTTTTCTCATAGGATAACATTACGGTGCCCAATGCATTACAGGAATCCTTTGGCACCCTGCTGCAAAATAACGGTTTGGTCTTTTTTCCTGAAATTTGGAGGGAAGACAGCCAACAGCCCACAGATGTGCCTTTCAGTGGTTTGGTGAAAAAATATTACAGGGAGGCAAAGTTATGGTGCTCCGAACTTCTCTTTTTTCCCCATAGGATAACATTACGGCATTCTCCGCGCCTTTCAGGGCCCGTATCTCGGAAACGGTGCGAGATACAGACTTTTCGTCAGAAAAATTCTTAGCCCCCTACTGGAAGCTAAGTACAAAACTAGCCAGGACAGTCATAAATCATACGACTTTTAAATTTTTTTTCTACGTCGTACGGTTCCTGAGATATAATCTATTTAGTATTCCAAGTCCTCATTTTCTGCTCCGATACCCATTATTATGCATACATTCTTTGTATTCACTGTCTTTCTCTATTCAGCTTTTGGGGAAAACCAGCCTGTGCGCTTACATTACTGTTACCATTGCCCTTTCCGCTTGCAGTTAGTTGCTTGTTGACTTGGTCCTCCCCCATACTTGCATATGTGTGTGTGTGTGTGTGTGTGTGTGTGTGTGTGTGTGTGTGGTGCTGGGGGGGTGAATTCGGAGTTAGGGTTTTCAACCCTAACAGCGAATTTCCTCACTTTTTTGCTGTGGAACAACCCTAACTAATGCATTAAACTGAGTTTTTTTGCCTCTAATTATGGTAGCACGGTAGTGCTACCATAGTTAGGGTTGAGGAGCCATTTCTATGTTAAACCCCAAAACTTTGCACCTTAATAACTTTGCAACTGTTTTATGGATTTGCCTGAAATTTGAATTTTGATCAAGAACCATAGGCCTTGGGATCTGCCAAGTTTTGTACTGGTTGGATATACGGCTGCGGAGTTATTAAGTGTGATCTGTGCGCGCGTTTACGCTTTTCTGGAATTCTGTGGTCGCACCTACAGGTCATACAGTTTATGTGACCAGCCCAAAATCTTCAGGGAACTTGCAGCCAGGGTCCCCGATGTGCCTTTTGAAGATTTCGTGAAAAAATATTAAACGGTTCAAAAGTTATTCAAAAAACAGTTTTCCATTATAAGTCAATGGGAAAAGTTAACAAAAAGTTCAACACTTTCGCAAATGCATTTTTACTTTCGCAAATGGGCCTGTTACTTTCGCAAATCGGCCATTTTGTTTTCAGTTGGTGATCAGAAAAATGGTTGGCATTTAAAGTTGGGACCCTCTAGCAACCTAATTTTTTGTATTCACCTAGTCGGGCCCTGAGGATGCTTGCCATGTCTTTATTTTGTGGTAAAACACCCCAGAAATATGTTTTTCAAATTTCTGGAAAAAGTACTTTTGCAAATTACTTTCATGCTCATGAAAGTGTCGCAAATTTTTGCGAAAGCTTTCGCAAATTGCGACAGTAATTTTCTAGTCTGTGGGAAAATGACAGCAATTCTTTGACACTGCACTGCAAAATAACCGTTGGGAGTTTTGGGCTGAAATTTGGAAGGAACGCAGCCGACATCTCACAGATGTGACTTTCAGTGTTGTATTGAAAAAATATTACATGGAGGCAAAGTTATGGCACTCCAAAGTTGACAGTTTTTCCCATAGGATAACATTATGGCACCCAAAGCATTACAGGAATCCTTTGGCACCCTGCTGCAAAATAACGGGTTGGTCTTTTTTCCTGAAATTTGGAGGGAAGACAGCCAACAGTACACAGATGTGCCTTTCAGTAGTTTGGTGAAAAAATATCACATGGCGGCAAAGTTACGGCACTCCAAAATTGACGTTTTTTCCCATAGGATAACATTACGCGCCGACACTTAACAGAAATCATTTGGAGCCCCTGCTGCAAAATAACGGTTTGGTCTTTTTTCCTGAAATTTGGAGGGAAGACAGCCAACAGCCCACAGATGTGCCTTTCAGTAGTTTGGTGAAAAAACATTACAGGGAGGCAAAGTTATGGTGCTCCAAACTTTTCCTTTTTTCCCATAGGATAACATTACGGCGTTCGCCGCGCCTTTCAGGGCCCGTATCTCGGAAACAGTGCGAGACACGGACTTTTCGTTGGAAAATTTCTTTGGGGCTAATATTCAAATTAGCCAGGACAGTTGTAAATAATATGACTTTTAAATTTTTTTTCTACGTTATACGGTTCCTGAGATATAATGTATTTAGTATTCCAAGATCTCATTTTCTGCGTCGATACTCATTATTTTGCATACATTATTTGTACTCACTGTCTTTCTCAATGCAGGTTTTGGGGAAAACCAGCCTGTGCGCTACATTACTGTTACTGTTGCCCTTTCTGCTTGTGGATCCGCACGCTTCACTTACCATTGACGTCTCGCGCCACCATGTGCGTATCCTTTATGCTTCATTTGCGCTTGCTTTTGTTATTTTTGCCATTTCTGTCTACAGTACTGTTTATCTTACTGTTTCACTTTACATCACCATGCCCATTGACATTTCTGTTTGCAGGCACCATGTTACTATGTGACAACACATCACGTGGCAGACCATTCCCGTCTACGCCACCATGTGCGTTACCCTTTCTGTTCTCATTCGTGCTTGTGTTACCATGTGCGCCACTGTTAGCATTTCTGTTTGCGTTGCTGTCCCTGTTAGTATGCCACAACACATCATGTGGCGGGAGCGCGGGGCCCTTGCTCCCACCAACGCATTATGCAGTGGGAGCGCGGGGCCCTTCTCAGATATCATTCTCAAAGAAGGAAATTAGGCAAAAACTCAGTTTAATGCATTAGTTAGGGTTGTTCACAGCGACCAAAGTGAGGAAATTTGCTGTTGGGTTGGAAAACCCCCTTGGACCCCCCCCACTAACCGGCATTAGGGTGCGCATTGGGATCGTGGGTCTAACTCTCACCCATTCTTCTATACTTCTGCTGCTTTACACATGTCATGGGGTGAGAGTTAGGCTGACATCCCAATGCGCACCCCAATGCCAGTTAGGGGTGAGAGGGGTCCAAAGGTTTTCAACCCCAAGCGAATTCTCACTTTGTCGTTGTGGAACAACCCTAACTAATGCATTAAACAGAGTTTTTTGCCTCTAATATATATATATATATATATATATATAGTTAAGGTTGCATAGCCATTGCTATGTTAAACCTCAAATTTTGCACTTTAATAACTTTTGAATTGCTTGTCTGGTTTGCCTGAAATTTGGAATATAGAAAGATCTACCATAGATCTCTAGATCTAGACATTTTTATGTCAGGCGAATATAAGTTATGGAATAGCAGCATGCCCAAAAAGTGAAAAATCCCCAAAGTTGTGATTTCTTTGTCCACCCATGATTCACTGAAGCATGCATTTGAGTGGGTTCAAACTGAGTTGTCTGCATGGGTCCTGGGCTGCACTGGTGCCTTTTGAAGATTTGGTGAAAAAAAATATAGCTCTGTTCAAAAGTTATTGCATTTTTTTCTGTCCAATTATAGCCTATGGGAAAATGTATATGTGCACTGTGAAAACAATCGCGATCACATTTTTTCCACTGAGCTTGTCAAAAATGTTGTCGTGCTGCCACCATCTTGTTTTCAGTTAGTGAGAGAGACATAACATTATAACTCAAAAAATACTGCACTTTTGAACACACCAACCATTGGGTTTACCTAATCAGGCCCCGAGGAACATGTCCCTGGCATTAGTTTGTGGACAGCTGGTCCAAAAATATGTTTTTTTTTTTCCATTTTTTGATTGCTACAACATTTTTTTGTGTCATGCAAACAATTGCAAAAACTTTACATATGATTGCTATAACATTTGTTTAATCGTGATGACATTCCAATTATAGAGAGAGGAGACTTTTGCTATGTGTTGCTTTTTCTTGTCACTTGATTGTGGTAAGGAGGATTGTGCTATTGGCCTGAAATTTTCAGAATAGGAAGCCCTGGTGCAACAGATGTGTCTTTCAGTGGTTGGGTGTGGAAAAATTCAAAAGGCCCATAGTTATTCCATTCCAAAGTTCAGAAATTTCCCCATAGGATAACACTGTGGCAATTCAAGATACGGACTTTTTGTTGCAAAATTTCTTAGTCCCCCTTAAAGGGGGAATAACTTCAGAAGTAGGTTGGAAAGTCATGAAACCCATGAAATATGAATTTTTTTGCTAGCTTGTTCAGTTCCTGAGATATTTGCTAATTAGTGTTCCAATTGCTCATTTTTATGGCTCTAGGCCAGTATTATGCCCTCGGAGTTAGCACTTACATTGGTTTTCAGTGCCCATATCTCAGAAATGATTCCAGATATGGGTTCAATCAGTTTGTGCTGTAAAACCTACTCACTCTCATGATTACAGCCACACTTGAATTGTTTTTCTAGCTGCAATGGTTCCCAAGATATGGGCAAATTACTGCTACAAGGCCTTCTTGGTTTATAGGGCTGCTGTATGACTCCATGCTTATCTGTAAGTGGGAGTGCAGGGCCCATAGGGCCTGTACTCCCACAAACATATATCATTATGCACAACTGCTCAGCTTGGTGGTAGTGCAGGGCCACACATTCCATTTACTACTTACATTACACTTTTAAAAAAAGAAAGGAAATTCTTTGCAAAAACTTTGCTAATGCATCAGTTAGGGTTGTTTCCACACCAACAAAAGTGTGGAAATTCCACGTTAGAGTTACCACTCCACCACCCCACCCCCACTCCCCCTCTTCAAAACCCTAACTCTGTATTCCCCCCAAGCCCACCACCCCACCACACACACACACACACACACATGCAAGACACATGCAACATTGTACAACACCATACCACTCCGACACATCTGTTAGCACAATAATCAAAACACTGTACTACTTTCACGTAACACAATGTAATAGAAAAACAAATACAGTATAAGCGACTCTATACTGATAGCACACTGTGATGATACATTACTGCTGGCATAGCTTCCTAATACAATTACACTTAGTCTGTACATATTTTCTAAATATTGATTTGTATGTGTCATATTCCAACACTTGGGTCACTGCAACTATTGTCACTACCATATAGGCATGTGGTAACAGCACAGATACATCTGACACGTACATAGTACTTTGGAGATACTGCTCTGGTAGCAAACTACCACCAACATATGTTGTTATGCTGCTGTGTTACCTGAAAACACTGATTAACAGTATCTTATGGTTACCACTGCATGTTGCAACTGTTGCTTTTACATATTTCTTGCAAACTATGCTACAAGACATTATGTTTATTACCACCACTGTTTGTTATTAGGACTCACTCACTGTATCAGAAAACAAAATGCAAACATACAATGACTGTTGCTAGGCTCACAGAAACTGTCATTTCTAATACACTAAGTGTGGATAACATCCACATGTCTGTGTACTCCCAAGCCACTATGACAGCTGCAGAACTCACTTGGTGGACTGTGATGATGCCTGTGTCTTCTGGAACTTTTACAGGCTTGTCTGTCACTTCTGTTACCTGATCCTGCTCGTCCCTGTTTGTTTGTCTTGCTTTGGCCCTTGCATTGCTTGCATAATGTGTGTGTGTGTGTGTGTGTGTGTGTGTGTGTGTGGAGGGGTTGGGGTTGGAGGTTTGGGGGGAATGCAGAGTTAGAGTTTTGAGGAGGGGGCATGGGGGTGGGGTGGTAACCGTAAAGTGGAATTTACACACTTTTGTCAGTGTGGAAACAACCCTAACTGATGCATTAACAAAGTTTTTGCAAAGAATATATATATATCTGTGTATATATATATATTTATACAATGTATGTTTTGAGATAAATGCAGGGATAAAAAGTAATATCTTGGCCAGGCCTTAGAGATATCAGTGATATCTTCACATGTGAAGATATCACTGATATCTCCACATTCCTATACATCACCGTTATGAAACTGAAAGTTTTCTGTTTCAATTCATGCAACAAATCAACACTTCTGTTTTGTAACTATCACTCCACACCTGCAACTTCTCCCACCACCATATGACTGTAGCCTTCCATAATTGAATATGATCCTGCCATCATTTTCAAACATTTTATTTCAAAATAAAACTTTATCTGGTTAATTCTGCTGTTTCCCCTTATCTTCCTAAAACAGTTTTACTTCTCTTGCTGTAATAGTACCGTGACCGAGCAATTTCACTACAGTAAAACAAGTCCCACCAGAGAATTAAAATAACCAGTCTCCCTGTGAAATATTACAACTGTAATGCTGTTTTCTAAATGTACCTCAGCTTTTTTTGAAAACTACTAACAGTACTAAGAAGAGAGAGAGCAAGACAGTGTCATTTCCACCGAAGGCAACGGAACCTCGAGCAAGTGTTGCCATAATGTTGCTGTGGAAACACTCGCTCGAGCTTGCATTCCCTTCACCAAAGCTGAACTCACTCGCACTCTCTCCTGATTCCACTTTTGATACAGTGTTTTGAAAAAGGCACAACTAACTTCACAAAAAGGCATATTTGTGATGTTTAATGGAGGAGCTGCTTTTTTTAATTCACTGATGGATCCTGTTTTGAAAGCACTCGGTGATGCTACACATTTACAAGAAATGTAAAACAGCTGCAGCAAGATCAGACCAACATAACAACATCAACCAGATAAAATGTTTCTTTTAAATAACTTTCTAAAAGCAACCAAATTTTCTTATGTTTATACTAACACAAGTGCACTTAGTCATGCTACATATATACATATCATAAACATTAAAACTCTATGGCAAAACACTGAAACAGCATGGCAATATCAACCACAACACTTTTTTTAATACACCAATTTCATTACAAATTATGGCAGGATCCAACATGCTTGGGGGGGGGGCTACAGGTCCTGTCTGATAAGTAAGATATGTTAGGAATTCTGTTAAGTGCACAATATACCAGGTTGTCTTGGACAACTCATGACCCAGAACATATGTGGGTGGGATAGTTAGTGCCCAAAACATATGTCATCATGTTATGTCCCCAAAACATACATTGCATAAACAGAACATGACATGGCCTGACTGAAGATATCATATTGATCTTCACTTGAGGCCAATGACATCAAGATATCATTGGCCTCTCATGAAGATAAATATGATATCTTCAGTCAGGCCATGTCATATCCCCTATATATATATATAAGTATGCATGTGTGTGTGTGTGTGTGTATATGTATATATATATATATATATATTATGTTTACCATAGTTAGGGTTGAGGAGCCATTTACATGTTAAACCCCAAATTTTGCACCTTAATAACTTTGCAACCATTCAATGGATTTGTCTGAAATTTGGAAAACAAAATCAAGATCCATACGCCTTGGGATCTGCCAAGTTTTGTACCAGTCGGACATATGGCTGTGGAGTTATTAAGCATGATCTGTGCATGCATTTATGCTTTTTTTGGATTTCTATGGTCGCGCCTACAGGTCACACGGTTTTCGCGACTGGTCTGAAATCTTCAGGAAACGTGCAGCTGGGGTCCCCAATGTGCCTTTTGAAGATTTTGTGAAAAAATATTAAACGGCTCAAAAGTTATTCAAAAAACAAGTTCCCATTACAAGTCAACGGGAAAAGTTAACAAAAAGTTCAACACTTTCACAAATGCATTTTTACTGTCGCAAATGGCCCTTTTACTGTCACAAATCTGCCATTTTGTTTTCAGTTAGTGATCAGAAAAATGCTTGGCACTTTTAAAATTGAGACCCTCTAGCAACCTAATTCTTTTTGTATTCACCTAGTCGGGCCCTGAGGATGCTAGCCATGTCTTTATTTTGGGGTAAAACACCCCAGAAATATGTTTTTCAGATTTCTGGAATAAGTACTTTTGCAAAGTAGTGTCGCACTCATGAAAGTGTTGCAAATTTTTGCGAAAGCTTTCGAAAATTGTGACAGTACTTTTCTAGGCTGTGGGAAAATGACAGCTATTTTTTGGCACCCTGCTGCAAAATAACTGTTTGGTGCTTTGGCCTGAAATTTGGAAGGAACACAGCTGACATCACACAGATGTGCCTTTCAGTATTGTGTTGAAAAAATATTACACAGCGGAAAAGTTACTGCACTCCAAAGTTGACGCTTTTTCCATAGGATAACATTACTGCATCCAACGCATTTCAGCAATCCTTTGGCGCCCTGCTGCAAAATAACGGCTTGGTCTTTTGGGCTGAAATTTGGAGGGAAGACAGCCAACATCCCACAGATGTGCCTTTCAGTGGTTTGGTGAAAAAACATTACAGGAAGCCAAAGTTATGCCACTCCGAACTTCTCTTTTTTCCCCATAGGATAACATTACGGCGTTCACCACGCCTTTCAGGGCCCATATCTCGGAAACGGTGCCAGATACAGACTTTTCATTGGAAAAATGCTTAAATGGGGGTAAGCACAAACTAGCCAGGAAAGTCTTAAATCATATGACTTTTAAATTTTTTTCCTACGTCGAACGGTTCCTGAGATATAAGCAATTTAGTATTCCAACTCCTCATTTTCTGCTCTGAGACACATTATTATGCATACATTCTTTGTACTCACTGTCTTTCTCTATGCAGCTTTTAGGGAAAACCAGCCTGTGCACTTACATAACTGTTACTGTTGCCCTTTCCACTTGCGGTTCCATACCCGTTTCACTTACCGTTCACGTCTACGCCACCATGTGCGTTAGCCTTTGCATTTCCATTTGCACTTGCGTTTCCATTATTTTTTTCCATTTCTGTCTACAGTACTGTTTCTCTTTCTGTTTTTCTTTGTGTCACCATGCCCATTGCCATTTCCGTTTGTGGGCACCATCTTACTATGTGACAAGACATCACGTGGCGGACTGTTCCCGTCCACCTGTGTGCGTTACCCTTTCAGTTCTTATTTGCACTTGCATTACCATGTGCGCCACTGTTAGCACTTCTGTTTGTGTTGCTGTTCCTGTTACTATGTCACAAGACATCACGTGGCGGGAGCGCGGGGTCCTCCGGGCCCCACACTCCCACGCTACATTACATTCAATATTTCTCATTATCATTCTCAAAAAGAAATGAAATTAGAGGCAAAAAACTCAGTTTAATGCATCAGTTAGGTTTGTTCCACAGCGACAAATGTGAGAATTCGGTGTTAGGGTTGAAAACCCCTTGGACCCTCAGCCCACCCCTCCAACGGCATTGGGGTGCGCATTGGGGTGTTGGTCCTAACTCACCCCATTCTCCTATACTTCTGCTGCTTTACACATGTGATGGGGTGAGAGTTGGGCTGGACTGTCGCCTGTCTGGTAAAAATGAGGAGTTCACTCAGCCTCACTGGCTCACTACTGAGCTGAAATGAGTTTTTGCCTCTAATATATATATACATATATATATATATATATATATATATATATATATATATACACACACACACATATATAGATAGATATATTTATATAATATATATATATGTGTGTATGCATATATATGTGTGTGTGTGTGTAATATATATATCCATTGCAAAAAACTCTGTTAATGCGTCAGTTAGGGTTTGTATTACAGTGACAAAAGTATGGAAATTTTCGTGTTAGAGAGACATCAAGGTGTGCCTTGTGGTCATCGCTGTAACTCTCACCCCATTCCACATGTAAGGAAGCTGAGATGGTACAGTATAGGAGAATGGGGTGAGAGTTAGGCTCGATGACCCCAAGGAGCACCGGATGCCTGTTGGTGTGTGAAGAGTGGGGAGGTGGGGTGGTAGAGCTGGGAACTCTAATGTTGAATTTCCATACTTTTGTCATTGTAATAGGAACCCTAACTGATACATTAACAGAGTTTTTTGCAATGAATTTCCCTTCTTTTTGATATGGTATAATAATATCCTTATTTTAATGATGGAGTGCAGGGTCTGAATCCAGCCATATATGCACATATGTAGGTAGGTGTGGAAGCACAGGGCCCATGTGTCAAACAACAGTAACCAAATTGTCAGCATAGCCATCTTATTATCCCATCTCATGTACACTGGTACAGAGTAATTGTGAAATAAAAGGCAAAACTTAATCATGCACAACTGCAACGCCATGGTAGCACCCTGTAAGGGTGAGTATTATTGAGGAGCTCAGTATGGGCAACTCAGTAATACCACATTTGTTTATGGCGACCATCACAGGAGATCTAATGATCCTGTATAGCGAGTGTAGCAGTGAACTACACTCGCTGTAACAGGACATGGGAAGGTGTTTGACTGAATCCCACTGAACTGGCATTTAGCGTAATGGCTAGAGCCACTGCCTACAAAATCAGTGGACCCCGGTTCAGGTCCTACAGCAGGAAAATATATTTTTCTTTTTCTTTTAAGTCTGCCCCCCCCCACCGGAGTTGATTATATTAATTTGGGGGGTGCGGGAGCTTGCCCCCTACAAGAAAGAAGTAGTTGTATTGCCTTTTTTTTGACAGAGCTAAGGACCATCGCTGTTTGTGGCAGTCAGTGTTTTACTCGGCTGCCCTTTTGCTGTGGGCAATATTTGCTTCACGGTTTGTGTGACGCGCAATAAGGGAATCACCCTTATCACATAAAACCCAACACCATTCCACGCCACTGGTGCATAAATACATTTTGGGCAGGATGTGGGAAGTAACAGCTGTACTGTTCATGAGGTGGTGTGAAAAAATGGCTTTGATGAAAATTTGGTGGGAAAATATGAAAAAGTACCAAGTTATGCACGTGAATAGAATTATTTATTTATTTAAAAGTTGGTAACCAGGAAAGGCATACTGAGCTGGAGCACATTTCCAGGTGTGACACAGGGCAGGGGGCATGGAGCATAGTTTACAAAAATATTCATATGAAGCAGGAATCACAGTAGCTACAGAATGATACAATAGATGCAAGAATAAAACATAGTAGTTCACAGTTAAAAAATAAAAGACATAAATACATGTAGTACAAAACTGAAATTGCCGTGGTTTACAAATGAAGCAAGAATGAAATCAACAGCCGTTAAAGTTGTTACTATGAAGCAGAATATTACGACATAACAAATCGCATTGGGGGAGGTACAGCTATACTAGAACCAACAACATTAAAGGACTACGATAATGGTGCAGACTAGGTGGGATGCTGCCTAATACATGTGCTATTTTATGTACAGCATACAGATTTGTTTGATACAGAATAAGTTAAGATACTACTATGGCTGGGCGAAAGTGCAGATTTCTGCCATCGCTGAAGTCCTGTGAATTTTGAAAATTTTGCAGAATTTTCTGCTCTTTCACTGGTGGCAGAATTCTGAACTTTCACCAAATAACTGTGGATTTCTGCTTAGTACTGTGGCATTTAATTACAAACTGTAGACTTTTTTAAATGACATGCAGAAATAAAGTCTCTTGCTTAGTATTTCACCGTATATCATGTAATTATCTGCAGTTTGCATTACTTCTACCTTTTTTTTCCTGCAGTTTAATGCATAAGTCACAGAACTGAACACTGATAGTGATCAGTTCTGTGGAATTTTTCCCCCCTCAGTTTAATACATTAACCAGCATTTCTTACATTTATTCTGTAGTTTTCAGTGGAATTTCCATGAAAGTTGGTGAAATGATTTCCAAACTTTCGCTGAAGGGAAAATCTGATTTTCGCCGAAAATTCTGCTGGCAGAATTTTTTTTTGCACACCCCTAGATACTACTTAAATAAGAGTAAACATTGGTGTGAGGCAAGAGCACATTTATGGGGCAATGTTGGAAGGGGATGGAGCCTGGGGGATGATATGGGAGAGGTGTGCAGCTAGGTCGGGAGAGAACATAGGCAGGTGGGGAAGGGGAGGCATTTGAAGCATTTTTGATGGAGGCTACAGTATGTAGACTGCATACATTGAAGGGTGGGGTGTTCCAAAGGGCCGGTAGATGGATTGTTTCCCAGCAAGTGAGTGTGGGGTGGTTAAGGTGAAGGAGCATTGGTCACAGGATCACACAACATAGCCAGAACTGGAGGCTGGTGCTATTAAGGAAGAGAGGTAGGAGAGAAGAGTATTGAACCAGTACTTAGCTAAGAAGGAAGCATAGTGTGCAAGGCAGCAGTTTGCTAGTGGTTGGAGGGAGATGGAGTGGTACAGGTGGCAGTGATTAATATTGTATGGGAGGTTTGAAGTGAATTGACAGAAGGCATGAAACAGTGAGTGTAGCTTGGCAAGGGAGGATTGTGGCACAGAGCTATGTACCATGTCTGCATAATCAATGCAGAGGAGGATAAGAATGGTGACTAATTCCTTCCTGATGGGGATAGAGAGGCAGTCCTTGAGCCTGTACAACATGCCAAGTTTAGGATGTAGCATGTTGTGGATGGTGTTGAGGTGTAGTGAGAAGTCCAGTTTGGGATTGAGACATACTTCCAGGTATTCGAAGCAGCTGACCGTGTTGATTTTGGAACCATCTAGGGCATAGAAGAGGGAGGGGAAGGCAGTTTGGCCAATTTATGGGCAGAGCCAAATGCCATAGTGACCATTTTCTTGTTGTTGCACTTCAGTGATTTGATATCGAGCTATCGCTGCTTGTTCTCAAAATCAGATTGGAGGCAGGGTTCAGTGAGGGCTAGGGAGGGACTGGAGGCAAAAATCACTGTATCATTGGCATACATTTGAACTTGGGATGCTGAGCTGACAGAAGGGAGGTTATTTACGTATATGAAAAGAGGGTAGGGACAAAGATTGATCCCTGCAGTACTCCAGCATGAATGGGGAGGGGGAGATTTGGATTCCCCTAGCTGTATGAAATGGAACCTGTCAGAGAGGTATGCCTTCAGTGGCAGAAGGTGAGAGGCATATAGAGGAGAGGTCATCTATGAGTAATTTTTGGGCAATCAAATTGAAGGCCTTGGCTAGATCAATGAAATTAGCCAGTGTCAGGTGACCCTTATCCATGGCAGAGTGGATGTGATTGGTGAGGCGGAGAAGAGATGAGGAGGTGGAGTGGTAATGTCAGAAGCCAGACTGATATGGAGTCAGAATGTCATTTGAGGAGAGGAAGGAGTTAAGCCTTTTAGAGATGAGGGATTCAAAACATTTTTGTGGGAGGAAGTAGAGACTGGCCTGTAGTTGCCAGGGATAGATGAATCACAACCTTTGTGTAAAGGGATGATCTTGGCCAGTTTCCTGATCTTGGGTAAGGAGCTAGTGGACAGAGAGAGAGAGAGAGAGAGAGAGGTTGAAAAGGTGTGTGATTGGTGGTACTATGGCAGGGGCCGAGATTTTCAGTAGGATGAGATTAATACTGTCCGGACTGTACTTGGAAGAATTTAGTGACTTGAGGGCATGGATTACCTCTAACGGGGTAATAGGAGGGAAAGCATAGTTAGGTGAGGGGAGGGAAGGGAGTTTGTCACTGAATTAATTCAATGGAAGCATGTAACTGGGATGTTTTGAGGAATTATTGCACCAGATTGTCAACATGGCCTTTTGGGGACCTTACCTAATGAGCAGTGGCACTGTCATTTCGTTAATCGGCCCTGAAAGGTGATTTCACATGGCATATGTGCCATTCTGCACCACGGTAGTGAAAACACATTTCGGGCAGGATGTGAAAAATGGCTGCTGTACTGTTCATGAGATGGTGTGTAAAAATGGCAATGCTGAAAATTTTGAGTCAAAATATTGTAAATGACCAAAGTTATGCCCCTGCATAGAAACTGAGCAACATACGCTCATAATGCAGCCATTTTGGGGAATTTTGTCACTAAATTTTAAACATGGGCTTTTTGGGACTCCACTTCATGAACACTTGCACTGTCATTTTGTTAATGGGTCCTGAAAGGTGATTTCACACAGCAATCACAAAATCACCTTTCGGGTCCGATTAATGAAAAGACAGTGATAGTGTTCATGAGATGGGGTCCAAAAAAGGCTATATTGCAAATCTGGTAAAAAAAAAGAAAAATGGCTGAATTATCAACATAAGTTCAAAATGCCAGCGACAGCCATTATACAGTACTTACCTTGATTCTTCAGTTTGCTGTTCTGCTTTGAAGAGTACAGACATGTCCCAGTCCACAGAAAATGACAGAAGAAGACCTCCGGTGGTAATTACAGGGCAGAGGTGTACGTAGGGTGGTGGGTTGCTCAGTGGGAGGGTCGGGATGGGAGAGACAATGAGGGACCATTTTCTTTTTTTACAGGATTGCAAACAAAAAAGATGTCAGGGGACTGTTTTTTTTTTGTTTCAGGCATACGGAAAGGAACATTAAATGACACTGGAGGTGGGCTCCCCAGTGTCTACAGTACTGGTGGTGCTGGGGATCATAAAACATAACTGGAGTCACTGGGAGTGGGCTCTCCAATGTCCCACCTTGGGGTGGGCTACTGCCAACATGGGATTGGGCTCCCCGATGTCAGCAGTGTGGGGGACTGTTGGGGACACTGGCATCTAGTGCCAACATGGGGATTGGGCACCCTGATGTCGGCAGCAATATTATTTTGTATTGAAATAAATATTTGGGGATTTTCAGCTCACAAAGTAGGATCCTAGTTTGTATCTCATCATACAAACTAGGATCCTACTTCATATGATGATATACGGACATATAATTAAAATGGCAAATAAGACACATTTTAAGGATGTTTTACAAGTACTAAAGTGCAGAATGCACCCAGGATGTCCCAATAAGGAAGCTACATGTGTTGGTCCCTCCCCAGAATATCATTTTGGGAGGTTTCCAAATGTGAATTTTTCAGGCAAAACTGAAAACAAAATGGCGGCCATACGAAGTAGGAATTTTCCCATACAAAGCAGGATTCCTACTTCGTTTCATACAGCTACATTTTGGTGCTTACTAAGCATGCTCAGATATGATTTTTTTCACATTTTTAAATTGCAATAACCTAAAAACTGCTTATTATTTTTTCACCAGACAAGCAAAAGACACATCTGTGGGTAAGTCCCTTTCCACCATGAAAATGTGAGACCAAAACACAAAACCATCTGCACTGTAGGCAAGTTCAAATAAAAATCCCAGCAAAGTCATTTGGGGCCTATGCTCCAACGGGTAGGAAATATGCACCAAAGGTACATATCCCACCTGCAGAGCTCTGCACTTGCAGACAGGTGAGCACTGGTGGCATTCATGACTGCCAGCCACCTTTCCATGGCCCAGCCCTGGCACATGGGTACATGCAGGTTCATGCAGGGCACCCAGGCATAGAGCTATGCACGTGGGCAGGCATCCAATGGGATCCCCATCCCAGAACACTCAGTGGATTACATACACAGTGGGGATGCATTGGCTGTGCTCCCCCATGAATGTCCACTTGGTTGGTGGCCCTGAAGGTGAGAGGTGCCACTGGCCATGCCTTGCCCCCAAACTGATGGGGTGGTATGGGGTCAGGGGACATTGGTATGGGTGTGTGTTGGGGGAAGAGTTCATGCTGCCCACCACACCAACTGGGTGAAGGGACACAGAGGCAAGCTGGTGGAGTTTTGCAGGGGGTTTTGAATTCCAGGGGCTGGTGCCTCCATGTGTGGGTGTGGGGGGAGTTGGCATGCATGGGGGAGGTGGGGGGCATGGCTGGGTGCAGGGGTGACTGGCCCCAGGCAGCCTGTCACCACTTTGCTGATGTATCCTGTTGTTGAGGGATGGTGGTGTGGGACCATAGAGGGCTAACAGCAGGGTTCTCCCTGGTGCAACCTGCATCTACACCCCCAAGACCAGCACTACACACCACTGAGCATCACGCATAGTGTTGGCATGCCCCCACCTGCCTCTTGCACATTGCTGTCCATGCGGGTGGAGGATCAGGTGTGGAGGGACTGCACACCCCATTTTGTACATCCTTTGTGGGTGTGCAAAGGGTGTGGAGTGGCTATGTGCCAGTGATGTGCGCTGAGTAGCCACTCCGCACATTTGAGAATAGGGGCCATTGAGCGAAAACATGTTTTTTTCACCTTTCTGTAACTCTGAAACTGCACAACTGACCCAAACATAACCTGCAAAATCAAGAAATCTACCTCACAGGAAGGTGCACACCAAATTTTGTGCAAATCCATTGAGTGACTGCAAAGTTATTAAAGTGCAATATTTTGAGTTTAAGATTGAAGTGCCACTCCACCCTAACTATCGGGGCGGTTAACTCACATGAGGAAGATATAGGGATTTAGAATACATTTTAAGCTTCTTGCTAATATGTTTAAAACAAATGTAACATTCCTTTCCCCTCCTGTGAAGTGGAACCCTCCAATTATATTTCTTCTGGAGATGACAACTGTATACAAGGTTAGAGCCTCTGTATTTTTCAGTGCTGATTGGCTAAATCACATAAGTGGCTTATAGTGATTTTAAGAGTGCCTAGCATGTTTTGAAATAAAAAGCCCTTTAAGTGCCTTGGTGTTTGGCTTGCCAGACACCTTGATTTCACAACCCATGCTGATGCCCTTCCCTTCAAGCTCCTTACTAAGTTGGGGGTACTCTATAGGAATAAAGCCTGTAATTCCTTCAATCCTGATAAGTGGGAGATAGTCTCCAAAATGATCTTCCCTGCCTTTGATTTTGGTAATGTAGTGTACAATACTGCCTCCAAATCCAACCTGCCCAGACTGAATTCCCTATTCCAGTCTTGCTGTCATTTTGTTCTGGACTGGCCACCCCAAACTCATCACTGCTCAATGTACAATTCCCTCTCCTTCCTTTCCCTTGAAGGTTACCATCTCTCTCACTGCACTTCTCTCCTTGCGAAGTTCTGGTTTGACTTGCTTCCCTCCTGCTTCTTCTCCCTCCTTTCCTGCTCCCCTCTTCCTCTTGCTTCCTCAGCTCCACTGACTCCCACTCCTTTACATTGCCTTTGATAAGACCTCTATTATGCAATCTGCTCTCTTTTACAATCTCCCTTTCTCTGGTACACCTTCCATCTACCACTTACACTTCCTCCACTCCTGCTTCTTTGCAGGCTCTTCACACATACACCTTTATTTATTTATTTTATTTATGTATTTGATAACCTGTCTGTAATCTCCTATGTTGTATTGGGGCAACATTTAGTATCACAAATTATGTATATTAATTTATTTCTATACTCCACATGTACCTTGTTTAGCACCTGCCTGAATCTCCAGCTCACCTTATTTGTAGCTGCTCTGAAACTGTAAATTTATTAATTCTGTAATTTGAAATTCTGCACATGCATATTTTGCTGCTGTTTGTTTCTGTATAGTGCTCTTGTACTATTCCCCCTCTTCTTTGTAAGCCCTCCACCAGGACACCTCTGGAAATGGACTATTTTGGCTCTGTAGGCCTTCCTGATAAAAAAAAATCCAGTAAATACGAACATACCTAAATACATAAACAAACAACTGACTAAGAAGGCTGTCATGATTTAAAATAAAGATCACATGATGTATATTGTTGTAACCTACTTTAGTTACACAACGTATGTCACTATGCTGCTTGCAGTATTATACTGTCATTACACAATTGACAATTGGACTTGAGCTTTTGCTCAGCAGTTTTTGTACATTTGCTGCTCTAAATTAAAATATTCTGACTTGCTTTCTTGTATCTGAGATACCCTTTTCTGCAGTTCCTGGACAACTGTGCACACTTTGGACACTGCAGTTTTCCACTGAATACATTTGTTTCCTTGTACCCCTCTCCCAGACTCGCACCTGGAGATGAGCTTTGGCTAGTGTGGCTTTCCCAGGTACATGAGTTCAATAAATAAATGCAAACATCTTATTTTGAATCTAACCCAATGTAATACTGGTTTCCCATTTGCTTCTTTATGAACATCTTTACTGCATCAGACTTGTCTTTCCTCAAGTATTCAATATGCTTTATTTATAAATTATACTGTATACAGCAATAACAAAGGGCAGTAATGGCAAACAAATGACAATAGGCAGTTTACAATTCACTGCCTCAGACTTGCTAATACAGTTATTAACTAACTACACACTTAATAAAATACAAACTAAAATAAAATTAACACTCTTTATTAAATGAAATAAATATCCCACCCTATCCCACCCCAACCCCTTGGTGCCAATCATGATATCTACTGTCCATAAAGTGACTTAAATCCTATGAGAGAGCTTGAACTCTAAGGTTTCCAAACTGTAAGCAAGGCATCTAAAGAACCCCATTTACTGAAATAATCAGGAAGTCGGTTGGCCATTGATGCAATTTGCCATTCCAATTGAAGAGCCAGTAATGTTTCCCTATGCCATTCTATCACAGATGGCAGGGATACCTCCTTCCAATCCCTCATGATAGTTAATTTGGCCACTGGTGAGATCATAGCAATGCATGCCATTCTTATTCTAGGGGTATCAGGGGGATAATAATTAAGTGGACAAACCTCTGGTGTAAATAGTGAATCAAGCCCTAGCATTGGATCAAGGGAATGTCTAATTGTTTGCCAGTATTTATAAACTCTTGGGCATGTCCATAACATATGGTATAGATCCCCATCTATAGCTGAACACCTTTGACATTGTGAGGAGGATAACCTACCTATCCTATGTAAACTCTCCGGAGTGTAATATAAATTGTGCATTATATTACACTGTTTCAAATGAAGTCTATCCTGTTTAAAAAATCTGTAAATTTTGTTCCAGATCTGTTTCCATGTATTAACGTCCTCTATGACGGATAATTTTTGTGTCTAGTAATAACATACACCTTGTGGCAGCTGAAAATCTAGGGATTGCAGAGTCCTATATATCTTGGAAACCAAGTGTGGTTGATCTGCTACCTGAAAGTGCATAGAGAGTTCCATTTTTAAAGGAGTGTACATGCCCTGTACACCCAGGAAGGAAACCAGAATATGCATTAATTGCCAATATTTAAATAGATGTCCTACATGTGCGTTGAAGCGCTGATGAAATCAAAAAAAAGGGAGTATGTCCCCATTAGGAGCAATGTCTTGAATCTTAGCATGCTGGATGAGTTTCCAAAATTAGGGGGAAATCGGCCAATTTCCAATTTTAATTTGGGGATTGTACATAATGGCTGTTCTAAGGATTTATGCCAATCCAAGGCCAAATACCTTTGCAGATGGGGCAAGGCTCTGATGGACCATCCAATCGGGGTGTCCTTTAGGGGCAAAGGAAGAAATTTTGGGGAGGAATAAACTAGCAAATGTAAAGTACAATGGCTTTTGAAGGCTAAATACCTCTCTGTATATAACCAGGGAGGTGGGTATGGATCTGTGTCTTGCAATGATATCATATCAAAGCCAGTATCTTACTTTACTAATGTGATGTGCACTGTAATAAATGAAAAGGATGGAAGAGCAAAGCCCCCTTGAGGTTTGGGTGCAGTAAGTTTGGAATAAGCCCGTCTTACACCTTTCCCCTTCCACATATAAGAATTCAGTAATTTTTGCAATTTTGTAAACCAGGACTTGGGGAGAAAAAAAAAACAGCATGACCATAGGATAAAGAATCCTGGGAAGCACATTCATTTTGATTGTGTTAATCCCACCCCATAATGAAGTGGGGCCGGATCCCTATCTATCAAGATCTGTTTTCAGTGTGGACATAAGGTTTGTAAGGTTTTCTTTTACCATAGTAGATGTTTCTCTGGCAACTCTAATACCCAAGTAGGTCAGAGATTTGGGCTCCCATTTTAACCCTAACTCCTCTATTTCACCATGCACCAGTCTTCCATTCATTAGAAAAATTCTAGTTTTCAAGAGATCCAATTTGTAAAAAGAGACCCTGGAAAAAAATCTATTTCCTCTAACAGCACTGGGATACCCATAATGGGTTCTTCCAAATGTAATAATAAATCATCAGCATAAGCCAATAAAAGATGTCATTGTTCTCCTACTTTGATACTTTTAAGGTGTAGGGAAGAGACCAGGTGTCGTATAAAGGGTTTCAGATATAAATTAAACAAAAGAGGGGACAGTGGACAGCCCTGCCTGGTGCCATGACATAATGGGAATGGGTCTGAAAGTGCACTATTGCACCATACCTGGGCAAACGGGTAAGCATATAAAAGATGAATCCACTTAATAAATTCCTCTGGCAATCCAAAACGTTTCCAGGACAAGGAAGAGAAAATCCCACAAAACCCGATCAAAAGCCTTTTCAGTGTCTAAAGATATTAAGGTCATTGGAATATCTGATTTTTTGGCTAGTGATAAGAGGTGTAATAATCTGCACATGTGGTCATTAGAAGACCTACCTGTCATGAAACCCACCTGTTCTGTACCAGTTAACTTGCCCATAATAGGCCCTAATCTATTGTCTAATACTTTTGCTAAAATTTTGATATCTGAATTCAGGTGGGAGATGGGTTGGTAATTTTCAGGAAGTTGTGGGTCTCTACCCTGTTTAGGGATC
The DNA here is from genome assembly GCA_016271365.2 of Neoceratodus forsteri. Lineage (NCBI taxonomy): Eukaryota > Metazoa > Chordata > Ceratodontiformes > Ceratodontidae > Neoceratodus > Neoceratodus forsteri. Next base: position 405,899,196 of record CM057456.1, on the reverse strand, counting down.
ACTACCAGCAGGGCTTCAAGGAAATTCTGTTCCATGTTCCTATTCTCATACCATGAGTTAAACACATCTGTTAGGAGTGGGGGACAACTCTTGTATACAGCATTTCTATAGGTTACTGGAGAAACCATCTGGACCCGGTGATTTATCTAAAGGAAGCTGTTTAATGGCTAGTTCAATTTCCGGGGTTTGTATATGAGCTGTCAGGGAGGAGGCATCAGCAGACGACAAATATGGAAGCTTGACTGAATCTAAGTATGTTCGGATTTCTTCCTTTGAGGGGATGTGTTCCTTACTAACTGCATATAGTTGTTGAAAGTAGTTTCTAAAGCCTTCAGTTATTTTCCTGGGGTCTGTGATAATTTGATTTGTGTTGGGGAAGTATAAGCCAGGTATTAATCTATTGGCCTCAACCTGTCTAAGTCGAATAGCCAGAAATTTTCCAGACCTTTCCCCTGATTCAGGATATTTAAATTTAGTCCTCTTAAGAGAGAGCTCAGCTTTTTGTGCCATAAGATCTAAAAATTGGGCCTGTAAGTTATGAAGAGTAATCCAATCCTGTTCCAGTGAGTGAGCACTGATGTCTCGTTCCACTGTTTTAATCAAGGTAAGAAGTTCTACCGTACGAGATTTAAATTGTCAAATCCTGGTAGTAGATAAACAAATAACGTCCCCCCTTAATGCACATTTTAATGCTGCCCAAACCACATCAATGTTTGATACTGTACCAAGGTTATGGTCCAGGAAGAACAGTATAAAATCCTTGATGTGGTCCAGTGTAATGGTATCTTCAGGAGCTGATTATCCATATGCCATAATGAATCTCTCCTATCTCCTGGACCCAGGAATAATATAATGGAGATAGGAGAGTGGTCCAATATGACTCGTGGATGAATAATCACATCCAGCACTCCCAGAATAACTGAGGAGCTCACTAGAAAGTAGTCAATTCTAGAACAGGTATGATGTGAAGAGGAATAAAGAATATAAGACTTCTCAGTAGGGTTCAGTACTCTCCAAATATCTATTAAACTGGCCCCCTCCATTAAGTCCTTCAAGGCTCGTTGGGCCGGAATAAGTCCACATCTTTTAGAATCTGATCTATTTAATTGAATCTGAGGGGTAATGTTCCAATCCCCTCCCAGAATAATGGTCAGTTGAGTAGTATGTGACACAAGACCCAAGAGATGTATAACGAATTGAGGAGAGTATATTTGAGTCATATATTGAGCCTAGTATAATGTGTTGTGTGGCTAATTTCTCCCGGACCAAGATATAATGCCCATTCATGTCCCATAACTCATGCTCTAATTGAAAGGGAATAGATTTACCAATCAGTATGGCAACCCCCCTCCCATTTTTGTAGAAATTCCTGCCCCAAAAGTCTGCCCAACCCAACCCCTACATAGTAAGGAAATATCCTCCCTTTTAAGGTGCGTTTCCTGCAAACATGCAATTTCAGTCTTAAGGTATAGGAGGTGTTTTATGACTATTTGTCTTTTACACCTGTCCCATGTTCCCCTGATATTCCAGCTCACAATTCTATAAGGTCCAGACATTCCTAAGCAGTTGACAGTAATCACAGGTTCCTGTATAAACACTCAAATTGTGTTCTGAAGAAAGTGTACCAGCTCTCAGTAACTTTCTAAATGCACATATAATTGGCACCACTACCACCCACCAAAACTGTAATCCCATAAAAAACAAATTAAGCAGACCCTTCATTAACAACCCCAAGTTCCACAAACTGCATTGACTTACACCTTCTGTCAGGTGATATCCTATTGCAGCCCAGAGAATGCAATCCCATCCCCTTCCCTCGGTCAACAACCCACTCAAAAAACACTATCTAATACCAAAAGCATACCCAAAAAGAAAAGATCATATTTCCCCCTATAGGTTTCTAAGTAAGCAAACTAAATATATGAAGAGAAAAAAAAGAAGAAATCTATGCAAGTTTATACTTTATGAATACTTCTAACTTATTTAAATCTATCAGAAGAAATGAAAGACACTCTTGTCTATAAAAATTATGTGTAAATACTGTGATCTAAACATTCAAAAATTCTATATCAACTCTAACCTAGCTGAGGTACTTTTATTTTAAATCCAGTGGTGCCGTCTAGTGGAAACAAGCGGTAAGCTGAGGTAATTTTAAGATCAGTATTTGCAATGTTGGATGCCTAAATATTACAAAACAGATAGGAAGCTAATTGCACACACAAGTCAAGGCAAAACTGCACATTATTTTTATTCCACTAAAGAGGATGATAGAAAGGGAAAAAAAGATCCTTACATTCAGCCTTCCAGTCCAAACACCTGTATTAGTAGCATTCATTGCAGAGCAGACTCCAAAGAGAAAAAAGGGGGGAAAAATTATTATTCTGATGTGCTCTAAGTGATCTTTTTTCTATATAAAGCCAAAATTTAGCAGATTTACGAGCGATCACATCAAAGCAAAAGAAGGTCTCTGACAATTGATATAGTCTCTGTAATTACCGATTTCTCCACTGATGCTTGAAAAGATCTCTGAATCGGAGGATAAGCCCAGGTGAACACTCTTAACCCAATGGGAATGATGCCCACCAGTAACAATCAAACAAGTGGAAGCAAAAGAAATATAGATAGCACTGCTATTCATTTATTGCTGGAGGTGTTGCCACTTGGTTTCACATGTTACCTGGTTCCATCCAAATCCGAAACATACTATTCACCTTGTTAATCCGATGGTCTAGCTGGTGCTTAGGTCACTTGAAAAGGTCAGGTAACAAATCCTTAAGCTCTGATTTAGCCTGCTCCACTGTCTCAAAGGAAAGCCATTCGTCTTTGGGCTTAACACACAGAAGAGCGGGGTATTTAACCTTGAATGGCTTTCTAGCAGCAATAAACTTTGTGACTAAAGTACGTAGCTCCTGGTGCTTCATTCAAACAGAGTGAGGCAGATCCTGAGTTAGCCTGATATACTTTCCTTCCCATAAAATTTCCTGAAGAGCCTTGGCTTTAGATAATATATGTTGCTTATCAAGATAGTTCAGCAACTTACAGATGATCGGTCTCGGAGGCAAGCCCGCCGGGGGTAGAGGGTGAAGTGCACGGTGGGCTCTCTCCACCACGTAGGTTGCTCCATTAGGGGAAGAACCCGCAACTTTTTCACAGACTTTTTGCACAAAGGTTATTGGGGAGGACCCTTCTTCGTGCTCTGGAATACCAAGTATTATTATATTATTTTGCCTTCTCCTTCCCTCAAGGTCTTCAGGTTTCTCCTCCAATTTTTTAATATGCTTCACAGTGTTAACCTTATTGAGATCAATCCTATCCATTTTCTTTTACAAGGTGGTAACACGGATCTCTGAGTCACCAACCCTAAGATTGAGGGATTCAATGGAGTTTTTGATATCGTGCAACTCAGAGGAAATATCCGCCACTGAGCTTTGCAAAGGCAACATGATCTCGAGGAATCTATCTTCCATCAATGTGTCTGAGCCTGATACAGATTTAGCTGTGGCCTGTCTAGGCTTCTTCGGGGCCTGTTCCTTCTCCGGAGATTGCGGCGGAATGTGTTTAGGTGGCCCCTTACGCATGTATACATCCATGTCGAGACCAGCAAAGTTGGATTAGTGTTACAGAAAACATTATTGTTGAGTTTTAACCAAGTCAGGTATGCTATAGTACTGAAAAAGTAAGAGTTTTGAATGAGAGGAGATGAAGCAACTCAAACTTGCTTCCTTCTTCTAAGCTGCCATCATGTGACCTCAGACTTGTCTTTTCTAACAAAAGAAAAAATCAATGAAGGTGCAATGAGACCCACTAATGATAATGCTTGCTCCTTCTATATGAAGCCATAAGATCTCCAGGACTTGCTTCTTGAATGGCGTAAAGTGAAGGTCTCATGAACCATTTTTTCTTTAAAATTGGGAAGAATGTAGGCTAGAACAATCATTGTCTCTGCCGCACCCTCTTCATTTCATCCAGATGTAAAGTTAAATATACTATGTTGTGTCCTACTGTGAAACCAGTTTTTCTCCATTGCAGTGGTCATGACCCTACTTTTACAATGCAATACACTGTGGGACTTGATGTTGTGTTGCTGCTCAAGCTGCTGCATTATTGCTTCATCTCTGATTACTTGAGTGACTACAATGTCTTTGTGTGTTCTTATCTCATGCTGGCTAATAAACGTCATGGAAAGTTCACGACTATTGTCTGGGGTTCAAGTGTGTTACACACTAAACTACACTGCACTACACTACACCGAAAAACATTATCATGCTGTGACTGCACAAGTACTGCAGGTAAACTAAAGTCATAAAAAACATAGAAACATAGCATTTGATAGCAGATAAGAACTGCTTGGCTCACCTAGTCTGTCAGTTTTTCCCAGCCTATAGTATCATCACATATCCCAATTGATCTCTGGATCATTCACCACCTCTTCCCTTGCCCTAAGACCTTATGCCTATCCCATGCATTCTTGAACCCCATCACTGTTTTCATCCCCACCACTTCTGCTGGAAGACTTTTCCAGGAATCCACCACTCTTTCTCTGAATAAGTACTTCCTCACATCTTTCCTGAATCTACTCCCTCCAGGTTCTTATCATGATCCTTGTTCTTCAGCACCTTTTTTTCTGAAAATAAAATACTTCCCTCTAGTACCTTGTTTACCCTGTCAGGTATTTACAGGTCTCTGTCATATCCTCCCTCTTTCTTCTAAGGTGACATATTTAGATCCTTTAATCTCTCCTTGTAGGGCTTCTGATGCAGGCCCTGCACCATTTTGGTTGCTTCTCTCTGGACCACTTTAACTCTATGTCCTTTCTCGTATGTGGTTTCCTGAACTTGACACAGTACTCTATGCGGGGGTCTTGGTCCTGATTAATCCATTCCTTGTTATTATGTATACCTGATAATCTGAAAAGTGAACCTCTGAAACAGATTTTTTGCCATGTTGATAAAAAACCCTGAACATTGTCTTGTTACTATGTATATTTTTATTATGTAACAAAATGAGCAAAAACAAATGTTTATGGTGTATATAATACACAAAAACTATTTTGTTACTCCTGTCTTGCATTTGGATATCATTGGATAAAAAAATATAGTTAGAATTAAGGTGTCACATGTACCTAGAAACACATTCTACCCTATTAAGGAAAGAAGATTACTTTCATTAAACATGGAACAGCCTCTCTTGCTAGAAATAAAATAACTTGAGAATGAAGAACTTCAAGGGGAAGGGGACCTAAATAAGTCATTGACACAATTTAAATTTAAATTAAAACAAAATTCAGGAATGAAAGATCCCCCAACCCTTATTAATGAAGGAAGCACACAATGTCCTGGGGCCTTAACTGAGCAGGCTATATCTCAGGAAATAAAACACTGCAAACTTGGGAGAGAGCAGAATAAAATCAGCTACAGTTGCTCCACAAGGAAGACATTCCTATAAGACTTAGAAAATGTTATTTCCCCATACATTGATAGGCTAAGCCTGGGTCCCAAAAAACAATGTCCGCCAGACATTCCACATCTCTGGAGTGAGGAGGATTCAATCTACAAATGGAAGTCTGGAGAGCCAGAGGAGAGATGTAAAGGGAAGGGAAGAGATTTAAATAATCAATGTTTTCCAACTGACAATTATGACATAGAGTTGAAAATGGTACAAATAGTATTACTCGAAATAAAAATATAAGTTAAGAAAAATAATGACTACTTATGGCAGTTGGTAACATTCATGACAAGGCTGTTTGGTAAATAAGAAGAAACAAGACATCACTGGGGATAGTTAGTATGATGCAGGGAGGAAAATCACATTTGATTGCAATAAAAAAATTATCACAGAACAAATAGCTAAGCAAGAGAAGTTAGCCATCACTAAATTAGAGGAAAAACTGCAGAAAAGGGACAAAAATGTTAGGGTAAGGGAACAGGTGGCCCCAACTAAGAGGAAAACAGTAGGAACACAGACTAGAAATAACATGGAAGCCTATAAAAATATGGTGAAAGTTAAACAATCTAATATCAAATATAAGATGCCATGCAAAAGTCAAGATATCAGCAAAAAGAGGTATAAACACAAGCTATATCTTGGTGCTAATATTGAGAATAGTGACAATGAAGTGGACAGAAAAAAAAAACAAGTGAAGAGGAAAAGACACAACAGACAGGAGTACCTAGACATGGAAGAGGAAATTGCAAAAGGATTAAGACTACTCATGGTGTTCCTAGATGGGATACTAAAAGGAAGGAATGAAAACACCACAACATTAAGAATATAGATTTATAATATATGTAAGGGGATACTGTGATCTAAGTTCAGTTGGAATGATATTAGTTCAACATACAGGTATGTCAGGTGCAATTAAAGAAATAATTTGTCTAGTCTTAAATTCAAGGAAAATAAGGAAAACTGTATTACACATGAAGCAAAAATTCCTGACAGTTGGAACTATTCTTGATGCCACCACAGTGAACACAAGAGCAGCAAAAACCAATAATATAGAATGCTCATATGGGAAAGATAGAAAAGACTGAAACCACTTTGAACTTAAGCCATTAGATAATAACCACCACAATCAGGAAAAATTACAGACTAGAAATACTGATTTTTATCAAACCGGCCTAGTTTGTGCACTCCCTAGAGGGAGATAGTGAACTTAAGACTAGGAATGAAAGGCAGGTTATTAGAAGCAGAATGGTAACAGGAGAAAGGTTTAACAACAGAATAATACTGGAGGTATCATCATTAAATACACAATGTAGGAGCCAATCAGAGGAATCCTAACTGGATTTAGAAATTGATAGTAAAATTTCCATCAGCTTGAATTGATGCCAGGAGACATTTTCAGTAGTTAGTTGGAACATTGCAGGGTTAGCCAATAAAATAGAGGACTATCGCTGGAAAAAGAAAATGAGAGATTCTGGCATCAACTTGGCTGTGGAACAAGGAATTTACTCTAGCAGGTTATACTGGCTGGAAGTTAGGGGATGAAAGAAATCACAAGTTTGGAAGAGAAAAAGGGGTTTTGCTCTCATTGCTTTCTACCACTAGGTTTCATAATAGTGTTTGTGTGTTTTGATTACTATAATGGACAAGAAAAGTATTATTATCATTAGTATTATTATTAATTTGTAGATTCCCCCTGTTAAGTTGACTTCTGCAAAAAGGCTTTGCATATTTTGGATGCTATTTCATCACAATTATTAGCAGACATCCCTAACACAGCAATTATAGTGATGGGAGAACTTAATGCATGAACTGATGAACAAATTGAAGTCTATGACCAGGTATGGCATTTGGATGATACAGTCAGACCTGTTTAATCTGTGCCTCATTAGTCCGTATGTCTGACATTCCGAATGAGAAACAATGCAAACGTATTTTTTCTCAGGTTAATGACCTCTTTAATATGTAAACCTGAGATTCCGAATCCGTTTGCATGTTCTCTTTAACCAGGCTGATTAATTCCCCTTGTTTGTGACCTCCTTAATCCGTTTCTAGTGAGAACAGGTGGAGGTCCTAACAGGTCTTAATGGAGTGTAAATTGGCAGTGTTCTTAATCCCCGCTAATCCTCTGGTGTGTTACCGCGGCTGAATGAAACACTTCCCAAGTGTATTCTCCAACTTCTGCCGACCCGGTCAATCTGTGTGAAAAGGCCAGTTCCCGTTCCACATTCCACAGGAAACACTGCCCAACCCCTCGTTTCTGCTCCCCCGGTCAAGCTGTGTGAAAAGCCCAGTCACCCTCATTCCAAACTCCTGTAGCCCTCGCAACCCTATTGCTGGTGGATGGGCATCCAAATTTGTGCTCCAAGGCTTGCTTTCTGTGTGAGGAGGGCAATCTCCTGTAGCCCTCACAACCCTATTGCTGGTGGATGGGCATCCGAATTCATGCTCCGAGGCTTGCTTTCTGTGTGGGGAGGGCAATCTCCTGTAGCCATCGCGACCCTGTTGCTGGCGGGTGGGGTTCTGAATTTGGGCTCTGAGGCTTGATTTCTGTGTAGGAAGGGCAATCTCCTGTAGCCATCGTGAACCCGTTGCTGGTGGGTGGGAATCCAAATTCGGGCTCTGAGGCTTGATTGCTGTGTGGGGAGGGCAATCTCCTGTAGCCATCGTGACCCTGTTGCCGGTGAATTTTATTTATTCTTTAAATCAGCTTGTTTAAAAAAAAAAAGAAATCCAGTGGAAAGTACTTTTTAAAATTTTAGAGGTTGCTGCTGTGGATTTTTTTATTCTTTAAGTCAGCTTGTTTAAAAAAAAATCCACTTGTTGTTTATGTGCACCTAAGATCAAGAACAGCTGTCTAATGCTGTGGATTTTATTTATTCTTACCTGCATGGTACTGTATTCCAAATTGATTAATTTTCTTCAGTAATAAATCTTAAAAAAAAAATCCATCATCTGGTCATTGTTTGGTTACTACGTAGATTTTTATTACGTAACAAATTTGGCAAACACAAATGCTTACAGATTAACCAGGTCTGACTGTACATACAACATCCCTATTAGAAACTCGAGGGACCAAGTGGTGAATAGTAAAGGACTTAAATTGTTGAATGTTGTGGCATCCAATAACGTGTGAATGGGGAGTGAAGGAGGACACAGAACTACGTTGGATACAAAAGGTACTGTGAGGGGACATTATTAAGGGCTACTACAGTATATACACTATCAGAAAGCTACCATGTATACAGCCTCGGGATAAACATATTAGTAAAACTCCATTGCTTACTACCAAATACAGGACACAAAGATGGATGATAATATAGTGAAGATGGAAGGAATTTAGGATTAAGATGTACATTGTGCAAAAAATAAGCACAGAGGCAGTAGATAAGATATTAATATTCACTTGTAAAGAATGCTTGCTAATCAAAGATTTAAAGATTAATCTCATGGAATTCAAAATGAAGTTAGTATCAGTGCAACAACAAAACTTACTAAAGGAAACTGAACATCTATTATATGTGGAATCTGAGAAGAATAAAGAGACAAAGGAAGATATCAAAAAGAGAGTCAGAGAAGGGGTGGAGGAGGGTGACTGGGAATTGAAACCAGGGAATATAAAAAGGGTAGAAGAAGAGCGATGGGGTTCAATTTAGAACTGCACAATAATTATGAACCCTTGATGTTAATGGAGTTTGAAAATGTTTCTGACAATGAACTTGGAATGACAGGCAGCAATAGAGAAAATGGTGCAAGAAGCAATGGGGGAATAAAAATGGGACAAGGAGAGTCAATAAGCAACATCAGAGAAGATTTGGGCAATAGCGATCACAATGCTACAGAATTTGTCTTAAAGAGACAATGAATGTCTATAAATGGAGTCAGTACTGCAAAGAACTACAATAAGGCAAACTTTTTTTTAAATCAGAAAAGAATTATCAGACTGGGAATGGGAGAGGTGTTTCCAGGATAAAAACTTAGATCAAATTTGGGAGCTAATAAAGAACTAGTTAAATATCTAGAGGAAAAATATGTACCGAGTAAAAAACTGTATAGGAAGAGAGGAAAAAGAGCTGTATGGTTCACCAACAGAATAATTAAGTTATGTGGGAATAAAAAAAAAAGCTTACAATAAAATGAAAAAAAATATGGAACAGAAACCATAAAATCATATAAAACAATGCTAAAAAACTTAAGAATTCAATAAGGAATGAAAGGAACAAAGGTGAATTCAATATTTCACATAGAAGTGATAATGGTAAGAGTTTTTATGCCTATATAAATAATCAGAATAAAACTAGGAACCAGGTAGGACCTTTAATAAAGGATGGCAGGGAATTTAAAGATCCAAAGGATATGGTCGATACATTTAATGACTATTTTTGCTCCGTATTTGATAAAAAAGAACAAGATAAAATACACACTGTACATAACATCTATTCTGAGCTAGTACTCGGAATAACTGCAAATGAGATTGAAGAACTTCTAAACAAACTGAAACCACATAAATCTGCCGGACCAGACCAGTTACATCCAAAGTTATTGAGAGAAGTAAGAAGACAAATTTCCAAATCTTTAGCACATTTATATAATGCATCCTTTACTATGGGGGAAGTCCCTCAGGATTGGAGGCAGGCCACTGTTGTCCCACTGTTTAAAAAAGGGTGACAGATCACTAAGATCCAATTATAGGCCAGTGAGCTGAACATCAATCTTATGAGACAAGATAGCAGAAAGCTTTTTTGAAAGCAAAATTAGAGGAAAATCGGAGTTTAATAAGTTATTACTATCCAAAACAGCATGGCTTTAAACAAAACAGAGCATGTATAACAAAGCAGCTTTGCTTTTATGAACAAGTGAATAAAAGCCTACAAGAAAACATACTAATTGATTTGTTTTTTCTCGATTTTCAAAACGCGTTTGACAAGGTACCACACAATAATTTACTAAATAAAATGGATGAAATAGGAATTGACAAAAGGATAGTTAAATGGATACAAAACTGGCTAAAAGAAAGGAAACAACAAGTTAGAATACTGGGTACATACTCTGATCCTGCAAATGTAACAGGTGGACTGCTTCAGGGCTCTGTTTTGGGGCTGGTTCTATTTGCACTTTACATTAGCGACCCTCCATCAAAATGTAAATCATATGGTAGTCAAATTCGCGGACAGTATCAAACTGTGAAGGCTAGTAGACACCCTAGAAAATGTCAGGAATTTAAGAAATTACCTATATAAAATCGAACAATGGTCAAAGGAGACTAGAATGCCATTTAGTGTAGAGAAGTGCACTGTAATGCACTTTGGGAAAAATAATAATTATAATTGTGAACTCAGTGGAGTACAGTTAAAAACAACTACAAATGAAAGGGATTGTGTAGTAGTGATAGCTAAAGATCTCAGCTTTAAGGACCATAGAACACTAGAGATTAAAAAAAACAAACAAATTATGTGATTATAAATATAAAAATAGGCTTCATAAATACATCCAAAGGATGCCTTTTATCCTTACATACAGTAGAATATATTTCAGACTATATATGGATTATTACTCTGTTATAGAATTCCTGTGCTCTAGGACAGATAAATAGGGTAGAAAAAGTACAAAGAAGATATACTAAAATGATCAGGTCCTTAAGGAAGTATAGCTGTAAAGATAGGTTAAAGCATTTAGGTCTATTCTCTTTGGAATAAAGAAGAATAAGGTGGGACCTCATAACAATGTTTAAAATAATGAGAGACCCAGAACTGGTCAAAGCAATGGGCATAACAATCCAGAATAAACCACAGTATTTAAGGGCACATAGAGTACAGATGAAAGTAGATACAGTAAAGAGAAATAGTAGGTATTGTTCCTTTATAAATAAGACTGGAAGGATTTAGAACACAACCAAATAATGTTATTTTAAGTAAGTCAGTGATTTGCTTCAAAAAAGAAATAACTTATTACTATATAAGGGAATACGATGGAAGATACTGTGTGGTAAACTGCTTCTCCAGGTCACTAGCAACTGCCTGGTACTAGGGGACTATGTTTTAAATTGTTAGAAAGGGCTGTACCTGTGTGGAGGTACTTTTGACCCCCTGCTCCTTGAGGGGAAAAGAACTTGAACGGGCAGTATAGTTGGTGCTTCAGGAGAGCTGCTTAAGCATGCTTGAGTTTTGGCTGGGCTGCTTTTTTAAAAGCAGCTCATATGCATCATTCTAGCCCCACAGGGAGGTGGTTTGTGCAGCAAGTGTTGCCATAGCAAAGGGGGACATCTCGCACTAACACTACTTAATGCTCAGCTCCAGCGAGTGGGTAGAACAAGATACTGTGTGGTAAACTACTTCTACAGCACATTGGCAACTGCCTGGTACTGGGGACTATGTTTTAAACTGTTAGAAATGGCTGTACCTTTGTGGAGGAGTTTTTAACCCCCCCACTCCCCAAGGGGAAAAGAACTTGAACGTGCACTATAATTGGTGCTTCAGGAGAGCTGCTTAAGCACTCTTGAGTGTTGGCTGGGCTGTCTTTTTAAAGGCAGCTCATATGCATCATTCTAGCCCAACAGGAAGGTGGTTTGTGCAGTGAGCATTGCCATAGCAAAGGGTGACGTCTTGCACTAACACTACTTAATGCTTGGCTCCAGTGAATGGAGTCAAGTGTGGAGCAGAGGCGATGTGGGCAGAGGCCAGTGGCATCCGACAGCATCAGAAGAAGAAGCAGAGGAAGCAGTCGAGGACTGAGTATACAGCTCGTTTAAAGGGGATATATACAATATGTCCAGGGAGGAGTAAAATAAGAGTAGCAAGATCTGAAAAGGGTAGAAATGGATATTAATGTTGTAAAATTAGAGGATGATACATTAGGATTAAGATGCTTGGAATGTAAAATGATTAGTACAGATGTAGCAAATGAATTATTCTTATACACTTGTGAATACTGTAATCAAATCAGGGAGTTACAAAAAAAGTGGAGGAAGTGAAACAGGAATTAATAGTAAATAGAGAAAAGAAATTGAAAATTAAAGTTAAACAGATAATACAGTTAGATCAGAGTTGTGAAGATTTAAATGATAGGGCGTCAAGAAAAAGAAGAAGAGAAAAAGATCAGGATGGGGACTGGATTGTAGTGGAAAGAAAGGCCAAAAAAAAAAAATAGAAGCCGCAAGAAGAAGAGCAATGAACTTTTCAGTTGAGTGCTCAAACACATTTGAAACCCTGGTTACTCTGGATGATGACAGAGGGAGTAAATAGATAGAATATAGTTCAGAAAAGAATAATGAAACAATAATTACAAAAGGTGTAATGATTGATAAAATGAATATATTGGAGAATGGAGAATTGGATATTGAAAGTAGAGATTCTGGTAGTGGTATACAAGGATATAGAAGTAGAGAAAGAAATAAATAAGAAGAAAAAAGAGTAGTTGAACAAGAAGAAGGTGAAAATCAAGAGGTAAATAATATGAAGGAAATGCAGGTTGATGAGGTTCAGAAAGAGAGGGATGGACATATCGACTCAATGAGTAAACAGGATTGCATGATTGGTCAGGAAAATACTAATAGGCAAAGACAAACAAATGAAACTGTGGATTATGAAGAACAAATGGAGCTAGAGAAAATGGTAAAAACATCTATATATTAGGTGATTTAATATTGAAATTTACTGATAGATACACATCAAAGGATAATAAAGAGATTATTACAACAAGTTATTTCTCAGTATCAAAGATAAGAGAATATGTTAGGTGACATTGTCAAAGAAAAAAGATGGATCAGCAGTGTTGATATTACACCTAGGGGTTAATAATATCAGGAATCAAGAATTAAAATAAATATAAAAAGAATTTGAAGATATTAAAATGGAAGCAGAGAAATTAAAATGTAAAATATATTTTTCAGAGGTTTTACCTGTGGTAAAAGAAACTAACATAAAAAATGAAAAAAAAAATAAGGAAAAAAATAATTGGCTTAGACAATGGACATTATATAGTGAGGTAGGTTGTATAAAACATTGGGAAGATTTTATTGAAGAACCTTCCAACTTTTGTAGAGACGGACTTCACTTAAGTAAGAAAGGTAGTAGAACATTGGGGATGGATACTAAGTCAATGGTGGATAATAATCTAAACTAAAGACTAAGGGGAGAGGGGAAACAAAGGAGTTTAGATTTGAGAAGAAAAAAGAGGAATTAGGACAGATACATTAAGTAAATAAAATAAAAGAAGGAATGTCCATATGGTTACTTAATGGTAGAAGCCTAAATGTGGGAAAAAAGGCTGAGTTAGAAGTTAAGTTAATTAATGGTAATATAGACATAAGTATGGTGACAGAGATGTGGTGGGATTCTGAAGTACAGTGGAATAGTAATATAGAAGGATATAAGTTATATTCCTGAGATAGAAGGAATAGAAAGGGAGAGGGTGGTAATATACATTAAAGAAGGAATAAATAATAATTTATAGAAAGAAAGTGAAAAATGAAAAAAAAATAGAATCTTTATGGATTCAAGTAATAAGTGGGATAGAAAAGAAAATTCTATTTGGATTATATTATAGGCCAAATGAGGACATTTTACAGATAACTTCAGAAGGTGATGTTGTTGTAACAGGAGACTTCAATTATCCTGACATCTGTTAGAAAAAATATAGGGGCATAAATGCAAACAGTAAGATATTTTTGCCATTATTGCAAATGGTAGGATTAGAGCAACTGATAGACAAACCAACCAGAGAAGAAACTATTTTGGATTTAATATTAACTAATAGACAGCACTTTAATAAATAAATAAAAACATGGAAACAATTGGGAAATAGTGATCATATTATGTTGACTTTTAGTATAAAACAGGAAATTGTATGTATAAGAGGTAAAACAGTGGTTAAAAATTATAATAAGGCAGATTTTAATAAAATTAAAAGACAATTGAAAAAATGGGGTTGAAAAAAGAATTTGGATTGTAAAACAGTAAGCCAAGTGTGGGAAGAATTAAAAAAGAAGCTATTAAAACTAGAAAAGGAGTATGTTCTAGATAAAAAAAAAATATGCAATAGGAGAGGATAAAAACTTATATGGTGTACTAATAAGGCATTAAAATCTTGCCAAAAAAAGCATTTATAAGAATGAAGACATTGGGAACAGATGATGCTAGATTATACTATACAAATTGTTTAAAAAAAGCAAAACAGAATATAAAGAAAGAAAGAATAAAATTGGAGTCTAGATTGGCATATAGAAGAGATAATGGGAAAAGTTGTTATACATATGTAAACCAACAAAAGAGCTAAACAAGGAGTTGGGCCATTAAATAGTGAAGGTAAGGAAATAAAAGATGCTAGTGAAATGGCAAATACAGTAAATACATTTTCTGGGTCAGTTTCTGAAAGAGGAAATGATGTAGGGAAAATTATAGTAGGAAACAAATATCAAAATTTGGACATAGAAATAACAAAAGAAGAAGTGGAGGGATTAGTAAATAAAATTAAAGTACATATGTCAGCAGGACCTGATTCATTACATCCCCTGTTATATAAAGGAGATGTTGCCTTTGATGTCAGAAATATTAGTATGGATATTCAATAAATCCTTTAAATTGGGGGAGGTGCCGGAAGATTGGAGGAAAGCTTATGTTGTACCTTTATTTAAAAAGGGAAAGAGGTTAGTAGTGTCAAATTATAGGCCAGTAAGTCTTACTGCAATGCTGGGAAAAGTCGCTGAGAGTATACTGAAAGCAAAAATAGAAGAATGTTTAGAATTATTAGAATATAAGGATGAGAAACAACATAGTTTTAAGAAAAACAGAGCATGTAGTACAAACCATTTATGCTTTTATGAAAGTATAATGAAAAAACTAAAAAAATATACCTATAGATATAATATTCTTGGATTTTCAGAAAGCCTTTGTTAAGGTACCCCATGATAAATTGATTAATAAAATAATACAAATTGGATTATATAGTCGTATTGTATTATGGATGAGAAATTGATTGAGTAATAGAACTCAAAGAGTAAGAATAACAGGTGAACTATCTGAATCAATTAAAGTGGAAAGTGGGGTTCCACAGGGATCCATACTGATGCCTCTTTTGTTTTCATTATACATCAGTGACTTGCATCAGAGAGTTATAAATCAAGTAGTAACATTTGCTGATGACATTAAGTTGGGTGGACCAGTAAAAACATCAGAGCAGCAGGAAAGATTAAAAGGGGAATTAAAAAAATGATGTGGGTGGATAGGAACAAGATAAAATTTAGTATGGAAAAATCGGGGTAATGTATCTAGGAAAAAGAAATGGGAGTAAAAATGGATATATATTAGATGGAAAGGAAATAAAAGAAGTTAATGAAGCAAGAGATTGTGGGACAGTAATCGATAATAGATTAAATTTTAATAAACAACGAACAGTGGCTAGATAAAAAGCCAATAATATGGTGAGAAATGTCAGAAAATTTTTTATAAATAAATCAACAGCATGTATGATACCAGTATATAGAACTTATTTTAGGCCATACTTAGATTATGTTTCACAATTATGGAATCCATATACAAAGATGGAAATAAAAAGGGATGAAGGAGTGAAGAGAAGATATACAAGGATGATTGGAACAATAGGGAGGTGTGAATATAGTGATAGGTTAAAAAAAACAGGACTGTGGACCTTGGGAAATAGAAGAAAAGAGGGGATTTAATGATGTTATTTAAAAAAATAAATCATGAAGAATTAAAAAGTGAGTTGAAATTTGAGATACAAGAAAAACAAGAGGGATTAAGAAGATGTAAAAAGCCGATTAAGTTAAAAACTGTTACAGAGAATGATGAATATTATTCATTTATAAATAGAATGGGGAGAATATGGAATATATTACCAGCTGAATTGGTAAATAGTAGGCCATTGACAGAATTTAAGGGAGAGATTGATAAATATATAATGGGAACTGAATTAATGAGTACCCACTGAGGTGTGGGACAGTTTATATGGACATAATGTCCTCAACTGTTCTAAAACCAAGTATAGAGACTCGCTAATGTGGGGAATGGTATCAATGGGCAGTTGCTCCTTCTTCCATTCTATGTCTAGTATAAGAACCAGTATAAGAATATCAGTGGCAGAGCACATGGTGATTTTAAGGGTGAACATACATTTCCAACTAGAGTAGGGGGTAGTGTCCTGGATCAATGTCTGATGGATGTCCTCTCCTATAGCAAAATAAAAAAAAAGTTTGGTAGTGCCCATTTGAGATAGTGACCACATGCCTATCATGTTAGAGATCAAAGGGTAATTAACAAATACAAATCAGGCACAAGTAGATCCATATTGTAAGGATCATAATATGATTATAAGAAATAAGAAGTCAATCAAATGGGCACCTTATATGAAGCATAAAATCTGAGAGGTATTGATTACCATAGTTAGGACTGCAAGAAGCAAATTGTGAAATCAAGACCCAACAAAACACCTTATTAAGGATTATGAACTGACTAATGTAATTATAAAGGGGAAACATAGTACACATGATTGTATACAACATGCTCAAAGCCCTTTAAGCACAAAGTGTTTTTTGGAAAAGAATGTATATGCATGAAAATATTGTTTACAAAACTGGGATGATGGCCCAGAACTCAGTTGATATCACCCCTAAAATAACTTTTAATCTAATTAAACAAGAATATAGAAGGCTGTTGGAGGAAAAGAAAACAGTTTATAAACGGATTCTGGCAGGCTTTGTAAGAAGCAAAAGCAGACAAGGATGGCAAACATTTTGGGACTTAGCCTTTGGAACTAAAAACAGTCAATTTAGTACCTTACCAGTAATTCCACCAGCGGTATGGGTGGACTTTTTCACAAAAAAATATGAACGCACAAGAAAAGAATAATTGAAATCTATGCATTTAACATCAGGACCAAGGAGACAAGAGGAACAAATTGAAATTTCTGAAGCGGAGGTATTACAGGGAATTTTAGCCCCCCCCTCCAAAAAAAAAAACACAACAAAGTAAAGCCCCAGGTATGACAGAATAGCAGCTGAAATTATTTGAGAATTTCCAGATTGGTGGGCTAGTAATTTATGCACACTATTTAATTTATGTATATATATATATATATATATATATATATATATATATATATATGTATATATATATAACACAGGTCATTACAGCTGACTGGAAAAAGGGAATGATAGTCCCATTATTTAAGAATTGCTCACCTAAGGCACCAGGAAACTATAGACTCATTAGTTTATTATGTATTGCCCTAACAATCTTTTCACACATCACATTGGATAGGTTAAATACTTGGGCTCTAGATAACTTGCTGTCAGAAGCAGAAGCAGGTTTCTGCAAAAATCCTGTCACCATTGACAATATGTTCATCCTGCACTATTTGATTGAAAAATACACTAAAAAGACAAGATGCTGTATATATACAGCAGTCTGTTTGGGTTTAAAATGTGCATTTAATATGGTGAACAGGGAAAAATTATAGGAGTTGTTAGATGCGCAGGGTATTAATGGCCACCTTCTATCCATCTAAAAACTTCTTCAAAGTGACAATAAAGCATTTGTGAGAGTAGCAAGAGATGGGACCAGATCTGAAAAATTTAGGATAGAAAGGGGGAGTAAAGCAAGGTTGTTTGCTAGCCCCTCTACTTTTTAATTTATATATGGAATTTTTTGTCAAATAATTGCAAGACCTTTGCCCCCAGGATCATGGACAGTAAGATTACCACCCTTATTTACACAAATAATATTTCACTGTGCTTTTTAAGACCCGTCAGTTTAAAAAGAGCCATAATTGAAGCAGTGATAGTTTTAGAGCAATTGGACTTGTAGGTAAATCCTGAAAAATCTAATATTCTCATTTTTGACAAACCCAGGTACCTAAATCCTAGGCTGTGGGCATTCAGTAAAGTATCAGAAGAAGTGAAGACTGAGTACAGATATCTCGGAGTTATAGTTGACAACCAACTCTCTTGGAAAAAAATATACAGTCTTTGCTAAAAAAACAGGCTACCCAATCAGCTAGGGTGACCAATAGGTTAAGTAAATTTTCTCTACTGTTTCCCTCTACTATTCTTTCTCCCTCAGCACTTAGCAACCTCCGTCTTAACACTTAGTAATATGGCTTATGCTTTCTCTTTCTTGTTTTATAGAGCAGGTGTTCAAGCCTGTATATGTTGTTTGCACTACATTTTGTCCCCCTACTGTGTACTCAACTTACTACCCTCATTGATATTATCACTGCAATGTCTTTTGTTTGTACTGTTGTTTAATGCCACTGCTTGTCTTTTTGTTTGTACTGTTGTTTAAATGCCACTGCTTGTCTTTTTGTTTGTACTGTTGTTTAAATGCCACTGCTTGTCTTTTTGTTTGTACTGTTGTTTAAATGCCACTGCAATGTCTTTTGTTTGTACTGTTGTTTAATGCCACTGCTTGTCTTTTTGTTTGTACTGTTGTTTAAATGCCACTGCTTGTCTTTTTGTTTGTACTGTTGTTTAATGCCACTGCTTGTCTTTTTGTTTGTACTGTTGTTTAAATGCCACTGCTTGTCTTTTTGTTTGTACTGTTGTTTAAATGACACTGCTTGTCATTTTGGTTAAGTACAGTTGTGTTGCCCATGACATGGAGCCTTTGTAAAAGAGCCAATTGGCTCAAAGGTTGTAATTCTGAAAATTAAATAAACTATTTGCGAGTAACTCATATGTTGCCTTAAAAAAGGCATTTGACACAAAAGTCATCAGCATTTTGCTATATGGATGGAACTGTGGACCTTTAGTAAAGTAGCCACAGATCTACAATCCAGTCAAAATGTCTTTTACAGACAGGTTTTCGGTTTATGCAGGGACACACTAACAGCCGTCCTAAGAAATTAATTTAACCAGAAATTTACTCATGGCTCAAATTAGAGCTCTTAGATTATGGAAGAAAATAGTTACAATGTCTAATGAAAGAATTCTTAAATGCTGGCAGGAGGTTATGGAAAATGGCATATCACAGAGGTGATTAAAAAATTAAATAGTGCACTAAAAAGAGTGGGGCTCATAGAAATATAGGGCATGCATGCATTAAGTAACATGGAACAGTATGTATGGCTGGTGACCCAGAGGCCTGAAGATTCCTTCTGCCAAACAGAATTTTGGAATATACCCATAGGGATATACCCTATTGTGAGGTTTATTACCAGATGAAAAGTCCTAGTAAGAAGGAAAAATATTTACAATTCTGTGAAAAGGCCTCACACAGGAATGCGTACTGAAAATTCGGAACAGGCATGGTTATGCGTACTAATTCGGTTAATGGCTGAAGTATATTTGGGAGGCTGGACCACTGTTGTAAATGTGGCACAAATGTAAGATTAATGGTAGTACATCTAATTGTTGATTGTCCTTTAATAGCCAAACCAAGAGATAGTTGGAGTCATCCAATCTGGGGAATTGTGATAACATGTAACTGTAGAAATACACTAATGAAATGTATGCTATTCCGTGATGTGCCCAGCCAAATTTTTGCTATGGCAAATTTTGCCATAAAAGCACTTTATTTCATTGAAGGATGTTAATGTAGGAAAATATTTACATTTTAATGGTCCTAGAACTGTTTTTAATTCTATGTATGTGACATTTTGTGCTTATTATTTTTGTATCAATTTGGTTTTATAACTCAGCCTTCAAATTGTGTATGTGATAGCCTTTGCCTTTTATACATATATTTCAATAAATTGAACTTGAACTCATATTGTTTTGAAAACTAAGCAGTATTGGTCTTCAAGCAAGTGGGTAAGCAGGAGGATGAATCACACGGGAGCATCAAAGCAGTAAGGTAGCACTGGACAGATGGGAGGGAGCAAGGCAGGGCAAAATAAATTGCAGTAAATAAATAACTCTTCCATTTCCCCTGTGACCTAACTCCAATCCAAAGCATAGTGCAAGAACTGCATTGTATTGGCTTGCTTATGCATCTCCTGAACTGCTTCAGGCTGCCTTTTTTCTATGTATTCTTTCAAAGCAACTAGATTTCATGTTGGGGTTCATGTGAGGTGCCCCAACATGTAAAGCCAATCACAGAATAACCACAAAATCATTGCAAAATTGCTCACAGTCTGTCCACAGCAGGCATGGGGTACTGCTATGGAATGTAGGTCCACATTGCTGCAATGTACATTGAGACCTGACCTAGGTTGTCTCATTGCAATACTCTTAACACTTCTATACCTGACACATGTCTGTGTCCACCTATAGTACACACACACACACACACACACACACACACACACACACACACACACACGGCTAGTGAGAGAGAGAGAGAGAGATAGAGAGATGCATTGTACAGGAATTCTTGATGTGCATCTTGTGATGCTTGGCCAGCTGGTTATGATTATTGTATGATATTGGTATTATAAATACATGGTCTGTGTATGACATTTCAGTGCGTGAGGAATTTGGCCTGTAACTTTAAATGCCAGTAGCTGAAGACCAGGATGTAATTAAACAGACCAGAAGGAAACAGTTAATTGGAACATCCTTCTAGAGAGATAGTTTATGGCCCTCATTACCTGCTGCTGCTTTTGAAGTTAGAACATAAATATGAATTTTATTACATAAGGAAAGGACATCATTTAACTGATTCCTGTTGGCTATCTCACACCTGAGTGATGGACTGCAGAGTTGTAAACCTCAAAGGAACTGGTTGATCAAAGACTCATAATTTGGAAAATGTGTTTTTTTTTTGCTGATTTTTAACATTATTTAACATACCTGCTGGTAGGAAATCATGTTTGTAATTTTATATTCAAAAAGGAGGAGCTAGATGACTCACAGAAGGGGTGTGGAGACAGAGTTTAAACTGATACATGTGTCTGAAATGTAGGTCATATTATTTTGGGTCTCTGAGAGAAACAGTTCTCTGATCTAACTAAAGCACTTCCAGAGGTAATACCTTAGATAGCAAAAATCTAAATGTATTGTGGTAGAAGTTTTGCTTTATCATTTTCCCTTATTCTTTCATGTGATTGTGAGCTATTTGATATATTGTTCTGTGTTTATTTTTTTTTCATATTTTTTATCATCTTTTAGTAAAGAACCTTTTCTTTGAAAGACTGCCTGGGTGTCTGTCAGTTCTTTTTGCGTATGATACTTAGGTGGTTAAGTCTGACAACTGTTCAACAGCTTGATGGTGTTACTAAGCTTGGTAAAAGGTAAGAATATACCTTAGGTCTCTTATAGAGTTTTAAGGGTTTGTTTTGAATACCTGGTTAGGTGCTCTTAGGAGAAAGATATAATGCACCCCCCCCAAAGAGAATATTATCTGAGCCTGTACATTTGGGTATGCTAGCATAAGGTTCACAGTTTGAATCCCCCCCCCCAGAACTTGAGACTAAAGGTGATTCGGACCCAAAAGCAGACAGGAGGGTTACCATTTCTGTTTCCTGTTCACACTTTTGTGCTCTGAGGTTGGCACTGTGGAAGCAGAGGGTCTGAACTGCAGAGTGCATTTGTGACAGATTTGGTTGGCAGCGGTGCGATAAATTTGGTAACACAAGCTTTAACTGTTCAGTGTATCAGCTTAATACTATACAGCTCACTTGCAAAATAAGGCAGTGATTTATTTTTAAAAGAGAAAACAGAACAATATAATTTTGCTTACAGTCAAAGTTCCTACCTGTTTTATTTTTTTCAAAGTGCAAGTTAGAGTAGCCGTAGTTAGGGAAGAAGATGGTTTCCAACTACAGTGAGCACACTTTAGATTACCTGAAGCAGTTGTGCAAGGAGAGAGGAGTCCTGCATGAGGGGAGAGCCACCAAGTAGAACCTTGTGGATGCTCTGATGGCTGCTGATGTCCAGAATGTCGAGTCACAGACTGTGACTGTAAAGGACCAAACCGTAGGTGTGGAGGTGCCAGCAGCCAGTGCAGTGTCCAGATCCAGTGAGGAGGACAGTAGGGCCAGTGCAAGTCAAGGGCCACAGCAGCAGGGGAAGGTCACCAGCATTCTGGAGCCAGAAGCCATCAGGCTGCAGATGGAGTTGCGTAGGATGGAGCTGGAGTTCCAGAGAGTAGAGAAGCGAGAGCAGCGAGCTGCAGAGGAGAAGAGGGAGCGAGAATAATGAGCCACAGAGGAGAACAGGGAGCAATAACAGCAAGAAGCTGAACATGAACAGCAAGAGGCTGACCGTGAAGAGTGTGAGTGCCAGAGGTGACATGAACTGGAGAAGCTACGACTCCAACCACCAGCACCAGAGCAGGTAAGTGGCTTGGGTTTAACTGGAAACTACAGGACTGGGTTACAAATTAAATTCCAAACTGATAGCTAAATTTAAAGAGCGGAAGGATATGGATGCCTTTTTAAATTCCTTTGAAAAAGTTTGTATTCAGGCAAAGATTCCTAGAGAGTCCTGGAGCTTCCAGCTATTCCTGCTACTTACAGGGAAAGCTCGGGATGCATTGGGTCAAATGGACAAAGAGGACAGTAATGATTACAGCAAACTTAAAGATGCACTTTTAAAAAAGTTTGATTGAACTGCAGAAGCATACAGAGCTAAATTCCATAAGCTCAGGAGAAGCCCTGACATGAGCTACGAGGAGCTAGCCATGAAACAGTCAGTGTTTAAAACGTTGGTGGAAAGGAATTAAAGCAAACTCTGTAGATAAATCTGAAATGCTACATTGTTAGAACAGTTTTTTTTGGGCATGCCCAGCAGAGCTGAAAACCTGGCTGGAGGACCGAGATCCCAAAACAGTGCAAGAGGCTGCTGAACTCTCAGACCACTATGCCAAGAGTAGATCTGCTCTGAGAGTGAATGAGACAGGCATGGCAGCACAGAAAGGGAAAAGTGCACCTTCAGGGCAGCTAAAACCCTCACTGCCTCCACTGAAACCAGTTAGCCCCAAGTTTCAAAGAAAAGATTTTTCTGAGAAAAGAAACGAATGTTGGGTTTGCAAAGAAACTGGGCATATTGCCAGACAGTGTCCCAAAAGGATGACCAATATGCAAAATGGAGCTAGGAAAGAAGTGTTTTTTTTTTGTGTGTGTGTGTCCCTGGAAGCCTGTCTGTGAACATGAGGAAACACATGCACCCAGTCACTGTGAATGATGTACACACACAAGGGTTAAGAGACAAAGGGCCGTCCCTGATGTTGGTCAAAGGGGATCTGGTAGAGCCTGGTCAGCTTGTACCCAATAAATTTGTAACTGTACAAGTCTTCACTGGGGAGGAGAAAACATTGCCACTCACTGGTGTTCTCCTAGACTGGGGTGAAACAGTGTGTAGCCAAAACGTTAGCAATTGACATCATCCTTGGCAACAATCTCAAAAAGGGGATGGTGTGTGCAGTTACCTGTAGCCAAGTGGCAAGGGAAAATTGTAGTTCCCTGGACCCCATAGAAGCCACTGTGGAAACCACTGGGAGGCTGGTTCATCAGTCTGTGCATCCTGATATGGAGACTAATGAAAAGGGGGTAGAAATTTCCCTAGTAGCAGTTAGCCAAACAGCTACAGAGGGTTACTCCAAAGAAGGAGGGGTGACCCATTGTCAGAGGGTTAGGGATGACAGTGATCCAGAGTGCCCTGATTCTAGAGCTAGGGACCATAGTTTAGAGACTGAAGGGGACCTGTCCCATGCCTTGGGAATGTGTCAGGAGTTTGCAGCTGCTCTGAAAAGTGACCCTAGTCTAGAGAAGCTGAAGGCATGGGCAGACTTTGATGGATCACAGGGAGGTGACGGTAAGCATAAGGTTTATTGGAAAAATGGACTGATGTATACTCAGGCTGTAAAGACAGAGGGAGAGGTGATAGACAGGCAGCTTTTCATTCCTCAGGTGTACCGTGAGCAGCTGCTCAAGATTGCACATGATATTCCCTTGTCTGGTCATCTGAGAATCATGCTCACTGCACAGTAGTTGGCCCAGAATTTCTATTGGCCCAACTTCACCCAGCAGGTGAAGAAGTATTGCAGGTTTTATCACCAGTGCCAAGAAATAGGGAAGGTGGGTAAGAAAACCTAAGCCACCCTAATTTTATTGCCCATAGTGGAGGAGCCATTCCAGAGGATAGGAATGGATATTCTGGGGGCCTTTAAATACCACCAGCTCCTCCGGGAAGAGGTTCATCCTGACTGTGGTGGATTATGCCACCCGATATCCAGAGGCAGTTGCCCTATCCTCACTGAGGACAGACAAAGTGGCAGATGCCTTACTTGGGATTTTCTCCCATGTTGGGTTCCCACAGGAGGTTATCACCGATTGAGGGGGTTCCTTCACGTCGGACCTGATGAAATGTTTGTGAGAGAAGTGTGGGGTGGTGCAGAGATGCACAACACCTTATCACCCACAAGTGAAAAGATTTAATAGTACCCTGAAGTCAGTGCTCCAAGCGTTTGCCGAAAAGCATGGGAGGGACTGGGAGAAATACCTTCCCCAACTGTTGTTTGCATACAGGGAGGTGCCCCAAGAGTTGACAGGGTTTTCCCCCTTCAAGCTCTTATGTGGATGCTGGGTACATTGGCCCCTAGACTTGATCTGGGAGGACTGGGAGGGAAAGCTTGCCACCCAGGGAACTCCCATAGAGGATTACATCCTTAGGTTTAGGGAAAGGTTGAAGGAGTTTATGGGGACAGCCCATAGCAACCTGGCAGCTCCCCAACAGAAACAAAAATTGTGGTATGACCGCAGAGCCAGAGCTCATTCATACACAGTGGGTCAAGAAATCATGGTCCTTTTCCCGGTCCAGAAAGACAAGCTGCAGGCTGAGTGGGCAGGACCATACAAAGTAGTTAGGAAGGTAAATGACATGAACTATATTATAGAGTTACCTACCAGAAGACATACAGAAAGAATGTACCATGTCAACATGATGAAGCCGGCCCAGCCTGGTGGTGCTGAGGGTTGAGGCGCTGGATGCCACACCTTGCACCATGCTGGCGACCCAAGTTCAGGAGCGAGCTTGTGTGCTGGGGGTTGGCAGGGGAGGGATTGGATTGAGCACCTGGCTGGCTGCTCTCCTATCCCGGGGGAGGGCTTGGGGTTGTCTGGAGCTCTGGCGACACCTGGTGGAGACCAGAGTATAGCAGAAGCACGGGCAAGCACATTTCAGCTTGCCTGATGCTGGCAGGGTTGCCATGCACCAAGCGTCAGGAGGTGCACATGCATGGGAAGATGGGGAAGAAAATGGAAAAACCCAGCAAGTGGGGATGGGCAATGGCACATCTCCTCCATGCCCAGCACCAGATGTGACTGGGGCTGGCCCTCATCACTCCTCAACCTGCCCCCTCCTGCGCCAGAGTCTGTCTTTCAAGGAGCCCAAGTAAGTGGTCAGCTACCCTCCCTGGGTGGGTTAAACCAGGGTGCTTTCAGTGGGAGGGGTAGAGAGAGAAGGGGCATAGACCTGCAGTGGATCTCAGGCAGGCAGGCACAGAAAGAGGATGCCTGAGAGAGGTGCCCCTTGCCATGACTGGAGTAAATAGAGATGGGAAAAAAAAACATGATGAAGCCATATGCTAATAGGGCTGACATGGTGTTTGCAGTGTGTTGTCCTGGGGAGGGGACGGATGAAGGAGACCCCCCCTTCTTGACTTGCTGGAAGAAAGCAAGCGGGAGTCCTCTGTGGAGGCAGGTAAATTGTCACCCCAGCTGGCTCCAGACAAGATCCAGGAAGTAAGGGAGGTTTTAGCAGACTTTGCCCCACTGTTTAGCATCAAGCCTGGACTAACCCCCTTAGCGACGGATGATGTAGAGACAGGGACACAGGTGCCCATATGGAGGACAGCATATGGGTGTAAGAGGCTGTCCAAAAGGACATTAGGAGGGAGGTGGAGGAAATGCTGGATTTAGGGGTAATCCAGAGATCCCACAGCCTCTGGGCCTCACCCGTAGTCCTTGAGCCCAAGCCAGATGGCTCTGCTCATTTCTGTGTGGACTATCGTGACTGAATGCAGTCACAAAGTCAGTCGCCCACCCAATGCCCTGGATGGATGAAGTTCTGGACAAGTTGGGAGGGGCTACCAACCTTATGACTATTGACCTGACAAAGGGGTACTGGCAGGTAGAGTTAACTGACAGAGCTAGGGAAAGGTTGGCCTTCATCACTCCAATTGGCTTATCTGAATTTAAAGTAACGCCTTTTGGAATGAAGAACACCCCAGCCACTTTCCAAAGATTGGTGGACCAGGTGTTAAATGGTGCTGAGGAGTATGTTGTGGCATACCTGGATGACATTGCCATCTTTAGTGCCAGCTGGGAGGAACACCTGTCCCACCTTAGGGAAGTGCTGGGCAGGATGCAGAGGGCCAGGCTCATTGTTAAAGCTGAGAAGTGCCAGGGAGCCATGGCTGAAGTGGCATACCTTGGGCATGTTGCAGGCCAGGGACAGCTCTCTCCCAACCAAGTAAAAATAGAGGTGATCAAGGCATGGCCCCAGACCAGAAATGCAGAAGAAGGTCAGGAGTTTTCTAGGGACAGCAGTGTACTATAGGAAATTTGTACCCAATTACAGTGCCCTGGCTGCTCCCCTATCTGCCCTTGCAAAGAAAAAGATGCCTAAGAAAATTACCTAGGAACCAGCTTGTGAAAAAGTCTTTACCAGACTGAAGGAGACACTGTGCAATGTTCCTGTATTGATAAGTCCTGACTATAGCAGACCCTTTATAGTCCAGACAGATGCCTCAGACATGGGTATTGGGGCAGTACTGAATCATACATCCAACCAAGGAAAAGATCACCCCATAGTGTATCTGAGTAAAACGTTACTTCCCATGGATCAGGCTTACTGTACTCTGGAAAAAGAGTGTCTTACCATAGTGTGGGCCCTAAAGAAGTTAGAGCCATACTTATAAGGGCAGCATTTTGAGGTTCAAACTGACCACAACCCCCTAGTTTGGCTGACACAAATAGGAAAAACCAATGGTAGACAATTAAGATGGAGTCTTGCCTTGCAAGGGTATGACATGACGATCTTCCATAGGGCTGGAACATCCAATCAGAACACAGATGGCTTGTCGTTTCTACAGGAGGAGTGAACTGACTTAGGGAGCTCATCCCATGCAGGGGATAGAGCCCCCAAATTCAG
Organism: Neoceratodus forsteri; assembly: GCA_016271365.2. Lineage (NCBI taxonomy): Eukaryota > Metazoa > Chordata > Ceratodontiformes > Ceratodontidae > Neoceratodus > Neoceratodus forsteri. The sequence goes on along the minus strand of CM057456.1, from coordinate 405,871,709 downwards.
TCTAGGCGGGGAGGATTGTGATGCTTGGCCAGCTGATTATGATTATTGTATGATATTGGTATTATAAATATATGGTCTGTGTGTGACATTTCAGTGTGTGAGGAATTTGGTCTGTAACTGTAAGTGTCAGTAGCTGAAAACTAGGATGTAATTAAACAGACCAGAAGGAAACAGTTAATTGGAGCATCCTTCTAGAGATTAGTTTATGGCCCTCATCACCTGCTGCTGCTGCTTTTAAAGTTAGAACATTAATACGAATTTAATTACATCAGGAAAGGACACCATTTAGCTGATTCCTGTTGGCTATCTCATACCTGGGTGATGGACTACAGGATTGTAAACTTCAAAAGAACTGGCTGATCAAAGACTCGTAATTTGGTAAAAGGCTTTTTGCTGATGTTAACATTATTTAACACACCTGCTGGTAGAAAAATCATGTTTGTAATTTTATATTCAAAAAGGAGGCACTAGGTGTCTCACAGAAGGGGTGTGGAGACACAGAGTTTAAACTGATACTTGTGTCTGAAATGTAGGTCATATTATTTTGGGACTCAGAGAGAAACAGTTCTCTGATCTAACTAAAGCACTTCCAGAGGTAATACCTTAGACAGCAAAAATCTAAATGTATTGTGGTAGGATTGCTTTATAATTTTCCCTTGTTCTTTTATGTGATTGTGAGCTCTGTGATATATTGTTCTGTGTTTACATTTTTTTCATATTTTTGTTATCATCTTTTAGTAAAGAACCTTTTCTTTGAAAGACTGCCTGGTAGTCTGTCAGTTCTTTTTGCATGTGATGTATAGGTGGTTAAGTCTGACAACTGTTCAACAGCTTGATGGTGTTACTAAGCTTGGTAATAGGTAAGAATATACCTAAGGTCTTCTATAGAGTTTCAAGGGTTCATTTTGGATACCTGGTTAGGTGCCCTTAGGCGAAAGATATATTGCATCCCCCCAAAGAGAATATTATCTGAGCCTGTACATTTGGGTATGCTAGCATAAGGTTCACAGTGTGAATCCCCCCCAGAACTTGAGACTAAAGGTGATTCGGACCCAGAAGAAGACAGGAGGGTTACCCTGTCTGTTACCTATTCACACTATTGTGCTCTGAGGTTGGCACTGTGGGAGTAGAGGGCCTGACCTGCGGAGTGCATTTGTGACACTGCTCAACAACTCAGAGCTGGTAGAAGCTATGGGAGTGGGGAAGCTGCTAGAAAACAGTGGCCATAACTCTGTTTAGTTAAAACTGGTCCTCGGGTCTGGTAAACTGTAATTGAAAGCTGAAATCCTTGATTTTAGAAGGGTGGACTTCAATAGGCTGATGGAGATGGTCAGGGATAAGTTAGTAGGAATGGACAACATAAAAGAGGTGGAAGAGAGATGTGGCAATTAAGATGGCGATTCTCAGGGCATCTAAAATATGCATGTGATTGGTAATCAAAAATAACAGGTTCAAGAGACAGCTATGGTTCTCAGCAAGGGGGGTCAGGGAAGCAGTGAGGGAAAAGAAGAAGGCCTTCTACAAATTTAAAGAAAAGCTAGGGGAGGAAAAAAGGGCAGAATATTTGCTGAAAAACAAGGAAGCAAAGAGGATGGTTAGAGAGGCAAAAGCAGACACAGAGCTGTATATTGCTGTAGGGGTCAAGAGCAGAGAAAAAAAACAGTTCTTCAGGTACATTAGTGAAAAAAGGAAGAAAGGAAGGGGAAATTGTGGCTAACAGAGGTATATGGCGATTGAGGTGATGGGCAAAAAACCATCGCCCTTAACAATTACTTTTGCTCAGTTTTCACTGTGGAGGACAGTGGGACCTTGACAGAGAGTGGCATCAAAGTAGCCAAGGGGGTCCCAGATATAAGGCAGTCAACATTTACTAAAGAAATGGTCCTTAAAGGACTGGCAGCTGTAAAGATTGTTAAGGTCCCAGGACCAGATGAGTTGCATTTGAGGATACGCAGGGCATTGGCAGCAGAACTGGCTGATCCATTGGAAGGTTTATTCAACAGCTCTCTAAGGACATGGGTAGATCCAAAGGAGTGGAGGGTGGTAGATATAGTCCTGCTCCATTTGGGGAGGGTGGGGGGACAATGAACAGAGAACTATAGACCTATCAGTCTTACCTCTACTGTAGGAAAGCTGATGGAGTCTTTGATCAAAGAGGATCTCATGGATGACTTGGAGAGTAATGGTCTCCAGGGCAGTGAACAGTATTGATTCATGGGAGGGAGGTCTTGTCAAACTAACATGATCATTTTCTTTGACTTTTTGATGAGGGAATTGGATAGGGACCATACAGTGGATTTGCTCTACATTGGCTTCAGCAAGACTTTTGACTTGGTACCCCACAGGTGCTTGCTGAAGAAGATGGAGGATATGGGTGCAGATATGGTTATAGTAATCTGAATGGGTAACTGGCTAAAGGGGAAGCAGCAGAAGGTGGAGGCCAAGAGGGTAAATCAGAAGAGATGGAGTTTATGAACAGGGTTCCACAGGGCTCTGTCATTGGTCTGGTCTTCTTCAACGTGTTCATCAGTGACATTGGTGAGGGGATCCAGGGCAGGCTGTGTCTCTTTGCAGATGACAGTAAGCTCAGTGGGAGAATGGATAGTGATGAGGGGATAAAGAAAATGTAGAATGACTTGGAAATGCTGGAGAGGTGGTCAAGGGTTTAGTAGTTGAAATTCAGTGCCAAAAAGTACAATATTATGCACCTAAGGAATAAGAACTCCAGGATGGAGTACTGGATAGGAGGGATGATACTCAGTACCATGGCTGAGGAATGAGACCTTGGAATTATCATCAGTGATTCCCTAAAGCAATTGAGTCGGTGCAAAAAGGCATATAGTAAGGCAACTAGGATGTCTGGATATATTGGAAAGGGCACTGATAGCTGAGAAAGAGGAGGTAGAGTAATACTTCCCTTGTATTGACCTTGGTGAGACCAGACCTGGAGTACTCCACCCAGTTCAGGAGTCCTCACATCATTAAGTTCAGGGATAGGTTTGAGATGGTACAGCACAGAGTGACAAAAATGATTCAGGGTCAGCAAGGCATGCCCTATGAGGAGCGCCTTAAGGCACTGAACATGTACTGTCTGGAGACCAGAAGGGAGAGTGGAGATATGATAAGAGACCTTCAAATTCCTAATAAGAATTAGTAGTAGTAGTAGTAAAACCTTGATTCATTTCATAGACAAATTAATTGGATAGCTCAACTAAGCCAAGGCTCATTTTCAGTGAGGTCGTTTAGCAAGATACCAGTTATATTTACATCAAGCACTTAAGACACACAAGTATACATAAATTCCTTAGTTAATAATTTTATACAAATAGACAATCAATAAGACTCAAATTTCATAATCAAAAACAAAATCATGACATACAACTAGGCAAAGATACAGTTGTAAAACACTCTGCTAATACATACTGATGCCCTACTCTCTTATTGCCTTTTTAAAGATAATACCAGGGATTTTATTTTCTCTACCTGAATTTTCCTGTTACTAGATCTCAAAATGATTGGAAGATTATTCCAGCTGTTGGGCCAATTATGAATAAAACGGCCCCTCACTATTTCAGTTTTAAATGTAGGTAATAAGCATTCTAGGCATTCGACAGATCTGAGGTCTTGCTTAGGATTTCTAAAATGTATGCTTTCCATAATGTACTTGGGAACCTTTCCCATAACGCATTTGGTCTTGAATAATAATAATTATAGGGTGTGGCAATTTCTTCTATCACTCAAGGCTAACCTGTTTAGGTCCTTATATATGTCCAACCCATGTGTTCTTCTAGAATGAATCTAGCTAATTTATTAAACATAACATCTAGTTTATTCAATTGCATATGTGAGGCTCCCATGTACACTATGTCTCCATATTACAACACTGGTAATATCACTGTATTTATCATGTGCCTTCTAATTTCAACTGTCATACATTGTCTTATTCTATACAATGATCCTAAATATCTTCCAACTTTCTTCACTGTTTCATCTATATGTATATCCCATTTTAGTTGTTCATCCAAATAGATCCCCAAATATTTGTAATGATACACCTGTTTCAATTTTGAACCTAATAAAGTCTCAATTTGTATAAACTTCTCAGCCAAATTTCTCCCTTTCCCTTTGTTAAACAACATCACTTGGGATTTCTTTGTATTTAACACCAGCTTAGATTTAGAGAGAAAATCCTACAACTGATTGAATGCCTCTTGCAAAGACAGTTGAATGCCTGATAATGATGTCTCTTTTGCATACAAAATGATATCATTAGTATAAACGTGGTAATCCACCCCATGTTGGGATACAAAAAGCACATTCATATACAGATTACACAAAATTGGTCCTAATATGGATCCCTGTGGTAAACCCAAGATGGTCATTTTCATTCCTGAGGATCATTTATTGATGGTAACTTGTAATCTTCCCTCTAGATAGTTTTTAAACCATCTCACAGCCATCTCAGATAAACCTTAAGATTTAAGTCTGGACAGGCGAATGCCATGGTCCAAGGTGTCAAAAGCTCTTATGAGTCAATAAATGTTGCTCCCACTGACACCCCCCTGTCCAGACCTTCAACTATATCCCCGGTAACTTTTAACAATGCTGTTGTTCTTCCATATTGTGGTCTAAAGCCAGATTGGAATTTATTGAGCACATTGTACTTAAATAAGAAGGTATTAATTTGCATTGCAACTATCTTTTCCAAAATCTTTGATATAGTTGGTAATAATGAAATTGGTCTATAATTCTCCAGTTGATTTTTAGATCCTGACTTGAGCACTGGTACTACATTCACTGATTTCCATATTTGAGGTATCTCTGCATAACTTAGGACATGTTAAATAAGTTAGTAATTGGATACATTATGATGGGAACTGCTCACCTCAATAGGGTATTTGGAATGCCAGCAAAACCTTCTGTTTTATTAATTTTAATATTAAGTAATGACTCCAGTACTTCTTTTTCTGATACTGGTGAAAATTGTAATTCTTTGTCTACCTTTATATAGTTATTCCTGCTACCAGAACCATTGATAAGTTTCCTCTGAGGTTGCTGTTTGTTCATGCCATTATTCATTGTTTGGGACGAGGCATTTGTTCCCATATTGACAAAAGTGATTAAAATCATTTACCACTTTTATGCCCGTTTCTTCACTACGGACTCCTATTACAAAACTGTCTGGGCATTCTGATTTTTGCATCCCTTTTAATTTGTTAAATGTGTTCCATAAAGCCCTGGGATTTATAGACATATCTTGAATCCGTTTTTATGTTGTCTGGCGCATAGGCACAAGCAACATCTTGTGGTAGTACCACATTGAGAGGTGTGCCAGTGCTGGCGAATTCAGGGCATGCCTTAATAGGTGTGTCCCTCATCCCCCAATTAGCAAGCATCCTAGCACTGATGCAGAAATTAAGAAAAGTGCCACTAAGTTGAAATAAATGTGCCGCTGCAATCAGAGACAAGTTTGTCATGCAGTGGCAGATGACACACCTCCCCAACGTACCTTTCCTGGTGAAACTTTTCTTTAAACATGGTGGCTCCTACCATCCTTCACACACAATCCCCAAACCAACATCGGGGGTGGCCAGTCCCCCATGTCATCCTGTTCTCTCACCCCACACACTTTCTTTGCCCCCCCCAAAACTCATGGGGCACACTGGGAGCCCACCCCAGTGTGTGCAACATCCCCCCAAAAGTTATGGGGTACAATGGGAGCCCACCCCAGTGTGCCCAACATTTCTTGTAGCTCACATGTAAAGAAAGGAAACCGTCCCTCATGTCCGTCTTTTGTTTTTCCCTGTAAAAATGAAAATGGTCCCTCATAGTCCCCGGCATCCCCATCCCTCAGCACACATCCACCCTCTACACACCCCACCTCCCCGCACACCCCTCACCCCATACTTACCTCCAGAGGTTCAGCACTGCAATCATCTGTGGAGCAGGATGCATCTGGATTCTTCAAAGCTGAACTGCAAAATGAAGACATGCCAGTAAGCTATATAATGGCATCAATGGGGGGTTTCAACTTAGGTGGATATCTCAGAACTTTTTTTTAATTTTGGCTCCAAATTTTTAAAGTGGGGTTTTTGGGACTCCACCTCATGAGCACATGCTCTATCATCTCATTATTTGGTCCTGAAAGGTGACTTCATGGTCACTGCATAGAATCACCTTTTATGACTGATTAACAAAATAACAGTGCCACTGTTCCTGAGGTGGGGTCCCAAAAAGCCTGTTCTATGTGATAATGGTGAACGCCTAAAGACGATCACAGTTATTGCACAGTAAGAGTGCTGAAAACATTTTCGGCACACTGACAAACCTACCACACAGGACAACGGTGCCAGGAGATTTTTTTAATGCTTTCTGTGGGGGGCTGCACCCCCCAAGCCCCCCCTCATGGGGAGCTTTGCCCCTCACACCCCCCTACTTAAGGATTCTCAACTCCAGAGAGCATGTCAGGGGGTGAAAGCTTTAAAATAAAGGTTCAGGCCAGTGCAATAAAATCAAACCAGTGCCCAGACCCAACCCAGTACCTCACCCACCCCAACCACTACCCAACCCCTGATGCAATGATGCAGTTCAGCCATCCACCACAGTGCCACCACCTACAGCCCCTCCACCCCCCCAGCCCACACTCGCCATGCTCACTCCCCCCGTGCTTGCCTACACATAGCGACATCCTGTTGCCCAGTTTGCCCACCCCCTCATCCGGTCACCCTACCCTCCCATCACCATGAGGGATTGTGCCAGGAAGGAGTCGCCATTACGGACAGTACCCTTCCCCATGCGCCCACCTCACGCGATACCCAAAAAGCCTATGTTGCAAATTTAGTGAAAAATTCCAAAAAATAACAGCGTTATGAGTATGCATTGCACAGTTTCCATGCACACTCGTAAGTTCAAAACATTTTTATATTTTCGCTCCAGATTTTCAACATTGCCATTTTTACACACCTCCTTAGGAACAGCACAGCTGTCATTTTTCACATCCTGCCTGAAATGTGTTTTTGCACATCTGGCGCACAGTGGAGCGGTCGCTGTGGGAAATCAACTTTCTGGATAGGGTAACAAAATTACAGTGCCACTGTTCATGAGCAGAGGTCCCAAAATGCCTATGTTGAAAATCTGGTTAAAAAAATTCCCCAAATAATTGTGTTACAGGCGTGCATTGGGCAGTTTTTACACACACTTGTGACTTCACCAATTTTTCATATTTTCCCTACAGATATTCAGCATTTCCATTTTTTACACCTCCTCATGAACAGTACAACTGTCTTTATTCACATCCTGCCCAAAATGTGTTTTCACAACTGTGGCCTCAAATCGCGCAGTTGCTGTGCAAAATCACCTTTGAGCTAACAAACTGATAGAGCCACTGTTCATAAGGTGGGTTCACATGTTAAAAATTTGGAGTGAAAATATCAACAAATGCCTGGAGTGTTAGGGTTTCCAACTGTAATGCCCCACCCTGTAGAGACTGACAGGCATCAGGGATGTGACTTGAGATTGTTGGCTGTAATGCTCATGCCATTCCACCCCCACCCTACATCCAGTGACAGGCATCAAGGTGTGCCTTGGAGTCTTCAGCCCCAAAGTTCATCCCATTCTCCTATGCTGCACCCATCTCAGCATATTTCCTTATGGAATGGGGTGAGCATAATGGCCGAAGACCCCAAGGCACACTGTAACACTTGTTGGTGTCTGCAGGGTAGGGTGAGGTGAAATGGCATGAGCATTATGGCCGATGACCAAAAGGCACACCCCAGTGCCTGTCAGTCTCTGCAGAGTGGGGGTGGCTTTGGTGTCAGTTCAATACTTCACTGCCATTCCTATTATTTATCTCTCTAACTCCTGCACTACCATTGCCAATGCCAGTAAGACAACATTCAGCATTGACAAATGCATTTTCTTTATAGTAATCTTGTCTAGAATTAACAGGGTGAACTGTGGGGAACTATTTAACCTGCATATCAGCTCACAGTCATGTGGTCATGAGTGGAAGCTATTAGGAGACAGGTTCAGGAGGGATGTAAAAAAGTACTATTTTACAGAAAGGGTGGTAGAGTCATGGAACAAACTGCCAGATGAGACGGTAGGTGCAAAAACTGCTTGTGTTTCTAAGCATGGCTGGGACAGAATGAAGGGTATAGTAGATGCTCAGGGTGTCAGAATCAGGGATGAGAACTGGGGGAGGGCTAGGACTCTAAGGGAACAGTTGGTTCCAGGGCTAAATAGGGAACTCAGACAGACTGGATGGACCCTTGATCTCTTTCTGCTGTCATTTTCTATGTTTCTATAAATACCGGAGCATGAACAACACATCTACACTCTCTCCCCCTCTTTCTCTCTCTTTCTCTCAAAAATGCATCTGGTAAATGAACTAATTCTAAATTCTCCTGTCCTTCTTTAGTCTCTTTGATAAATACAGTAGGACATGTAGCATGTAATCCAGGAACTTTATTGTTGCATGCACACATAAATGTCTACAAAATATGAACCGAAAACAGTAATATACAATGCAACAATTATTAACCAATGTTTTCTGGTGTCCAGTATTGAAGTATCTGTTTAAACATGTCTAATTATGTCTAACACACATGCATTCTAATTTTATGTAATTCAACTTGACTTAGAAACTTCCCCCTCCACATGTTTGCATATGTGCCCAGTGTTGAACAAATAAGAGACCACAACAGCAGAAAAACTGCAGGTTCTAGAATTTCTACCACCCACCATGACTTTGAAGGGGAGGATTGGAGATGCATGAATGTGCCACCAGGTGGGGTAGAGGTGGGCAAAAGTTGCGGATTCTGCTTTTGCAGAACATTTGCAGAAATTCAGAAATTTCACAGAATTTTCTGAACTTCCACCATCGGTGAGATTGGAATTTTTTGAATGTGTTTAATGGATTTTTACCCTGTTCTGCAGACTTTTTTGGCTGAACTGTAGAATAATGCACATGAACTGCAGAATAATAGTTCTGAGGAATTTTTTTTCCATAGTTTAATGAATTATTCCTCAGTACATGTAATTATTCCACAGTTCAGTGATCAGTTCTGTGGACTTTTTTCTTCGCAGTTTAATGTAATAATCCACCTTTCGTGAAAATCCACCTTTTGCAGAAATTCCACTAGCAGAAGTTTATTTTTGCACACATCTGGGGGGAAGGGGGGAGGAATACAAATATTTTCAAATCTGCAGTTCAATTTGCTCAATTTTAGTTTTAAACTATGCTGTTCAACAAAAGAAAAAAGATGTTTCAGCAACTGTAGCGGAAACAATGTATATTTCATTTTGTGAGCTTCCTAGTTTTTAAGCAGCAAGCAACTACCTGAGCACTTGTTGCTGTCATTCATACCATTTTGTGCAAATTATCTAGATTATTGTTATTTTTAATGTGTGACTCAGCTGTGATTAGGTCTGTGTAGAGACATGGTCAGCAGAATGTAGTACCAGTTAAGACATTTCCTGTTCATCATACAACCCCAAGCAGTTGTATACCCATGATGCTTTACACAGGGTCTTAGATTTTTACAATGTATGCATGTGGCCAGGAGAGGAAATAAAATAGACAAATTAGAACATCTTCTTGTATTGTTTATGCATCATAAACACTGCTCTTCTTAACTGCTTCCCTTGTATGCTACTTCTGATTGTAATGGGTGTCTCATATAGTAGTCTGTAGTGGACTGACTGTTTAACTGAAGGAACAAGTGCATCATGTTGGTCGTCTTGTGATAATGGTTGTAGACAAGCAAGTTAATGCTTGCAGAGATGTCTACCTCAATGCAACAGGGTGTCTCAGGTTACTGCATGACAAAAGAGATTAACAGCCATTAAAATTATCTTGTTTCTCACAATAACTGCTGTAGAATTCTGCAGTATTGCAATGCATCCTAAGGGGCTGTTTCTTACTTTCCTCTCCATTCCACATCCAGCTGTGCCAAGAACCTGTGGTGGCCTGCTCAGCTAGGATACTCCAACCAGGAAACTTATGGAAAACTTCTGTGTGAGGGAAAGGACCAAGAGTGGCTGGGAATGGACTGGTAGTGTGCTAATCAAAACAAAACTGAGTAGACGCTCTACAAAGAAAGGAATGCTGCTGTTAATAGTCACAGTTCAAAAAAAAAACAGCACAGACCATTGATGTGTAGTGCATAAAGATCACTGGTGTGTAGTGCATAAAGCCTTCCCAAAGACCTGGGTTTGAGTCCCACAGCCTCCACTTCCATACTGTGTGACTCTGAGCAAGTCACTTAACCACCCAGTGCTCCTGGGTCACCCCTAAAAACAGGCACTTGTGCCTAGTGGGCCTTACCTGGTTACCAAAAGAATAAAATAAAAAAAAATAAAATGCAGGCACAGTCGCACCAGCATATAAGGGTTGGGTAAACATTTTAGTGTTACATCCCTGTCTTTGCACCTTAATAACTTTGCCCACTTCAGCAGATTTGCCTAAAATGTTGGTATGACTAGAGTCTGGGACAAGGTCTATGGATACTGGCAATTTTGTGCCAATCAGTTTGAGGTGGGCAAAGTTACAGAACTGCAAAATCCATAACATTCACAATTTTTAAGACTTTTTTTTGCTCACCTGTATCTAACAAAATGATTTTGTTTTGAAATCGGAAATGTATATGTTTATTAGAGTTTGGTTCAAGTTACACACTTTCACAAGTGGCAAGTTTTTAAATATCGTTTTTGAAATATTAGTCAAAAACTGTGCCTTGTCTGAGCATGCTCAGTTAAAAAAATTAATGTTCTCAAGATAGCAGGATTTTTGCATTAGCAGTTTGAAGAGTTATTTCCTTCACACTACTTTCATCAGTCATGGCTGAAGAAAGCACTGCAAAACAAAATCAGCTTCAATCAAACTGCTAACACCTCTTTTATCTTAAGAACACGGAGAACCATCAGTATTGCCCCCTTCCTCTTATATAAAATGGCAGGTGGGTGTCCAATAATGCTGGCCTGTACCCTCCTCCTGACCCATGTGTTACTATATTAAAAAAGGCCTGTGGGTGCCCAGTCCCACTTGTCAGTATCCACCCTCCTTCCTGACACTATTAAGGTTATGAAGGCAGGTGTCCAGTCCCTCTGCTGTGTCTACATGTTTCTTCCAATACAGGAGTGCCCAGCCCTCGGTGTTGGCCTACAATCCTCCCATTTTGAGCACCACCAGGGTGTAGAAGTTCACTTATGCTGGCACACAGTCAACTGCTGTGAGATACTTTAGTGTGCCGGCATTAGGGTGCCTGGAATGAAGGCACCAGAAAACAGGGCACATGCATACAGTGCACCATCATTTTCCCTTTTTTTCAAGCAGGGGACTTTGCCCTTTGCACCCGCATCACATGGAGCTGTGCCCCACATATAAATATATATTCACCTTCACATCAGGCATATTGGGGTGGAGGTGGCATAGTGGACCATGGCCGAAAGTCCTGGGTGTCCATGTTCCATCCTCCCAAATCACAGCACCCTTCTGATGGCACACCCCCCTTGTGCCACCATACTTGAACCTCCCCCAGTAATGTCCACAAGTCACACAACCACCAATATGTATCATGTCACAACACCCAGGTGCCCACCTCAGGCTGCCTAACAGCCCATTGACACTGGGATGCCAAGTCCCCTGTGTTGGTATATCTGTAACAAAGAAAACTGCCCCCAATCATATTTTCTTTTCCTTTTTCTAAAATCCCTGAAACAAAGAAAACCGTCAATTGATTTATTTTGCCTCCAGCCATGACACCCTACACAGACCCTCCACTCAGCACTCACCAGCCAACACCACTACAGAATGTCCAGTACTATGGATATACTCTCCGCGATTAAAGATGTCCTTTTCTTTCAACTGTGACTGCAAACTAAGGAAACAAGGTACAATAAGTGTGGTCAATGTATTTTCAATGTGTTTTCAACTTTTACTGTCATTTTAAAATGTTTTTCACTAAACATGGCTTTTTTAGGACTCCACCTCATAAACAAAGTAGGTAAAAATGTTTAAATCCATCCTGAAATGAGATTTCGCAGTTGCTCCGTGAAATCACCTTTCCAGCAAGATTTGAAAAATTTTACCTACCAGCTTCATACAGTGGAGTCATAAAAAAGACTATGCTGAAAATCTGGGGTTAAATTTAAGAAAACACAAAGTTATTAAGATACATTAACTTTTTTTAATACTCACTCCTAAACTTTGGTAATTTTGCAATATTTTAACCCCATGTTTTCAACAAAGTCATTTTATTTCACACCACTTCATGAATATGACAGGTGTTGTTTTTCAAATCCTGCCCAAAATGTGTCTTAGCACATGTGGCAGAAAATTATGTTTTGGCCAGTATTTTGTAAATGAATTCTGTCATGTTTATAATGCAGGGGTCACAAAATGACTATCTTGAAAATTTGGTTTTAAAATGTCAAAAAAAAAATTTATGAAGAAATGCTAAGTGCAGGACTGGCTGTTGGTCCATCTGGTAGCGCATTGTGATTATGTGTGGGAGAACTGAGCTCAGGCACAAGATTAGTGATTCAGTTGGATGGGCCAAGGCTGGGGGGGTGGCACTGCCATGTGGAAGCAGTCCCAGTTTCTGTAGGGATGGTGCAGGGTTGGCCACTTGGCCAACAAGTAACCACATAGTAAAGAAGAAGCCCTGCACTTCTGACGCTATACACACTCTTGCCCCTGCACATCTGCATCTGTAGCCACAGAGAAGTGCAGGGTCCAGAGGGCCTTGCATTTCCATAGCCCCACAGACAGCACCATGGACTGTTTGCATCTGAAACCACATGAATGTGCAGAACGTGGAGGGTGTGTGGGACCTGTGTGAATCAGGATATGATTCCACTGTCACAAAAAGAAAGGAAATTCATTGCAAAAAACTACAGTATGTTAATGAAGATATTATGGTTGAAGAACACAAAGTGGACACAGTATGAAAATGAAAAACTTTAAGGGTTTGGAGTCTTGGAGATTTGGTGGTGTGGTGTTCCTTGAGGTTGTCAACCCTAATGCCCTCCCCCTTCCCATAGCAAACAAGCATGATCTCTTTCTCTCTGTGTTCCATGCGTGATGAAAGTTAAGACTGATTCTGTTGACCTCATGTGGAAAGACATATTTATTTATTTAGTTTTTGCTGACTGGGAAGGAGAACTAGGACATTTTCAGCCTTGTCCTGGTGGAGAGGGGTGGGGGTCAGCTACACATGGATACCAACTGGACCTGAAGCAGATTATGGTATTGGTGGTATTTTTAGTGAGTCAGTGTACCAGGGAAGTTACCCTACTCCTTCCAAGAGATGCCATATGATCTTTAATGTCCACGTGAACAACCACCAGAACATCCCATCTGAAATATGGCACCGCAAGAGTGCAACACCCCCCTCATGCATCACTACATGGTCAGTATTGGGATTTTACCCCAAGTTCCTAGTGTAAGGCCAGAACCCACAACCTCCCCATCATCTGACTTCTGAGTTAAGTGTTCAACCTGCTGAGCTACTGACACTGACATACTTCTTTATCTCCAAAGAGTATATGCCTATGAGGCACTGACTTTGAGCTGCACATTATGCTCTGGATAGGAGGGTACAGGATAGATGGGAAGCTTGGGCATAGGGTTGATTACCTCAAAGAACACCACACTGCCATTTTGCCATGACTTCTGAGATTCCAAACCCTAATATTTTTATTTCCTTATTTGTCCAATTTGCATTCTTCAACCCTAATTTCTCTATTAACGTAGCTTTTTGTAATCAGTTTTATTTAAACACTACAAAGTAACACCAACACATAAGAATATGATAGAAATATATGAAATGGCACCAGAATTGATGGAAATATACCAAATATTCCTGACAGTTTTTGCTTCTGAAAACAAAGAGGTCATGTAGGTGCCACTCAGACCTTGAGTCGATTAAGTCAGATCTCAAAGATGACTTTCACCTACTAGATTCCTGGTTTTAGACTAATAAGCTCCTGTGAAATGCTAAGAAAATGAAGTCCATCTTCTTTAGATCCCACTGTCTTTGCAAGACCAGAATAAACTACTAAACATTTGCTCATTTGATCCCACTGAGCCTGTTGATTCAATTAAATATTTAGTTGTTTCAGTGGACCAAGAACCCTAGTTTAAGCCACATGTTGATTGGGTGACCAAGCTGCTTAACCAAAAATTAGGTCTTCTATATTGGCTTAACCCATACTTCGTTACAGAGGCTAGGCCACCCATTGTTCCCTATCATACTGTATGGCGCCCCGGTCCTGTCCTTGGGTAAAGACTCTGAGCTCTCCAAACTCATGGCACTGTAGAACCATGTATCTTGGTTTGCTGCTAGTGCTGGTAGGATGGAGCACAATTATAAGGTACTTTCCATATTTAACTGGCCCTCCCTTAGAAGGGAGACTGCACTACCCTGTACTCTGCCTGGTGCACAAAATCTTACACCCCCCGAACCTTGCTTCCATCCTGGAGTTCAATGCACACAGGAGGATTCTCCAGTCTTTCTCTCAGGTGTCCCAAAGAGTCCCTAGAACTTTGTCAGCTCCTAGTTTTAGATAATTTGCCTCTGTAGCACCTAGGCTGTGGAACAACCATCTGGCTGAGGTCCTGGCATGCCCCAAGTTTTTAGCCTGCTTCCTGTAAGTAGCCAATGTACATGTTTCCACTGAGCTCTCTCCTTTTAATTGTTGAGTTAATCTCTGTACTGCCTAAACTGTTTTTTTTACTGCTGTAACTTTTTGTTGAACTTTTCTAACATTGTATTGCTAAATTTAATGTATTGTAATGAACTTGTGAATTTGCCGGACCTCACAAAGATTCTAATTATCTGTTAATGCCATTGTAATTTGTTGTTTATGGTTGTTGTATGTACTATGAAAACTTATGACTTGTCTGTAATTATTTCTGGGTTGCTCTTGGAAAGGGACTTTTTGTCTCAGTGAGCCTACCTGGTTAACAATATCCAAATGAATGAATGAATCAATCAGTCAATCAAAGAATCAATTGATCAGTCAATCAAAACTATAGAATGAAAAATTTACAAGCTTCAGTTTTATTACAGTTACAATGTAATACATAAAGTGCAAAAATATGTTAAGATGTTAGATCTCACGAAAACAATTAAAAGTAAGGATATTGAACATCACTTAAGCATTTTTTCTCTGAGGTAGCATACAGAACAAACAGTTTACAGGAAGAGCAGTATGTAAGAAACTGCATGCAAGAAGAGAACAAGGTTGGTGTTTTCAAAAGTCATACAATGGACCCAACGTCTAGATATGTTGATATTAAGGACTGCCCTGTTGGAGTTATTGTCACAGATGTACTTATCTGCAGAATTTCAAACTGTTTTCTAGTACTTTACATCCAGTTTTGGATACAAAATGCTAGACAGAGAGGTTTATGCTAGACTGAGTTACATTCTTTCTAAAAATTATGTCCCTGCAGCCTTATCCTGAATATGAGCTGTACATAACTAAGTAAGAGGTTTGAAAATTGGTCTTAGCCTTGTCCTAACTTTGAAAATTGGACATGGGGCAATTTGATTTATGCCCACAACTGTACAAAAGAAAATTGCTTCTGGACATAGGCTTTGCCCCCCCCAAAAAAAAAACAACATATAAATTGTTTAGTTTTGAAAGTACTCATTACCTCTGAAGAACCCCAACAAGATGAATCCTGTGTCTGTAGTTTGTTGTTCCTCACCTTAGCTGGACCAGATATAAAAGCCTTCTTTAAAAGTGATTTTCGATCTGTGAAAAACTTGCCAGCGGACTTGATGGCGGATGTTGCCATTCAATGATTTGCATGCCCTGAATGCCCTGAGTGGGTTATGAGGCTTTAGAGTGATTGTCAGGCTAAAGGAGGGGGTACGATATTAGAGGAAGCCATTCTGAATGACTACTTCTACTTGGTATTCTCGATGGAGAACAGCACGCCATTACCAGTGAGTGGCATGAAGGCAGCTGATAGAGGGATCCCAGAAATGAGGCTGCAGAAGTATGCTTGTGAAAGAGTCAGAAATGAGTTAGCAACCCTGAAAGTAAAGATGGCCCTGGAGCCAAGTATGATGCATCCGAGGGTACTAAGAGAATTGACATTGGTGTTAGCCAAACCCCTGGTGGTGCTATTCAGTTGGTCTCTGCACCAAGGAGTGGTTCCCTAGAACTGGAGGATGGCGGATGTTGTTCTGCTACACAAGGGAGGGGACAAGAAGAAGCCAGGAAACTATAGACCTAGTAGCCTTATCTCTGTGGTAGGGAAACTGATTGAGACACTAGTCAAAAAGGACCTAGTGGAATACCTGGAGAATAAAGGGCTTCAGAATTGTACACAGTACAGGTCTGTGACAGAGAGTGTTTGTCTGACCAACTTGATAGTATTCTTTGACTGGGTAACCAAAGTAGTTTGCAAGGGGCATGCAGTAGGCTTACCATACTTCAACTTCAGCAAGGCATTTGACTTGGTGACACACCAAAGGCTGCTGAAGAAGATAGAGGATCTGGGTACAGCTACGGAAATATTAAAGTGGGTAGGAAGTTGGTTGGAGAGGAGGAGGCAGCATAGAGTTGTGGTGAAAGGGGTCAGAACAGTGGAAAGAGAGGTCACCAAGAGGGGTGGTAATACTTGTCCCCAAACAGACTCCTTTTCAGTGTAGTTCCACATATTCAGTTCCACACGGGACATTGGCTCTGGTGACTAGAACTTATTTAGGTAAGGAGATCATGCTGGCCAGTGTCTACATTCCTTCTGGAGCTGATACCTCCGCAGTACAAGGCCTGCTTAATAAGATTCTTCAGTACCAGAGGGGACTGCTCATTATGGGTGTGGATTATAATTTTATTCTTAGTCGGATGGATACTACCCCTCCCGGGATTCCTCTGTACAAAAGAGAGCCCATTCTATCTTAATTTTTGGTCTGATATCTGCTGTTATTTGAACCCCTAAGGCAGGCAATATACCCATTATTCTCAACCTCACAAAATCTACACTTGAATAGATTTCTTCCATGTCTCCCATGAATGTATAGGTTTTGTACATCATTGTAAAATACTCCCCATTTGTCTGTCAGACAATGCACCACTGGCCCTTGAACATGCCTGGTGACCTCCTAG
Source organism: Neoceratodus forsteri (assembly GCA_016271365.2). Lineage (NCBI taxonomy): Eukaryota > Metazoa > Chordata > Ceratodontiformes > Ceratodontidae > Neoceratodus > Neoceratodus forsteri. The sequence continues at coordinate 405,854,582 of CM057456.1, read as the reverse complement.
AGGGATGTGGCTATGGTACCTTAATAATTCACTGTTAAATGACTCTGAGTCTCAATCCTATATACAAGATTGCATTACTCAAATACTTGCTGATAACAACATCCCAGATGTTACACCTATCATTCTCTGGGACACTTTAAAATCTGTGCTTTGGGGGATCTTATTAGCTATGCATCCCACTTGAAGAAACAAAGAGAAAAGAAACTGCAGGATTTACAACAGCAGGTACCCAACTGCAAAGCAAGCATGCTGATAGTGCTAAAACAGTAGGTCCCCAAATTTCAGTATTGCAAAAATATATACAAACTATTTTAGACAAAAATACGGAGGCTGTCCTTAGATATCTTAAACCACATTCTTATGCAGGGGGCTGTAGGACCACTAAGGTCATACCCTTCCACCTTACATGCCAAAAAGTACAGAACACAGTCACTTCCATTAGGGGCCCAACCACCCATGAGATGCGTACAGATCCCTCACATATATTAGCAGCCTTTCATCTATATTATGGTGAGCTTTAGAAGGCAGATGTCGATCCTACCCCAGACTCTGTTACACAATATTTCCAACCCTTGAATCTTCTTTGTCTAATCAATGAAGCTGCTCAGTCTCTGATAGCCTCTGTTACAGGAGGAAAACTCATCATGGCTGTTAAAGCATGAAAAACAAGCATTTGTCAATGCTGAATGTTGTCTTGCTAGCATTGGCATTGGTAGTGCAGGAGTTAGAGAGATGCATAATAGGAATGGCAGTAAAGTATGTAACTGATGCCAACCCCACCCCACCCTGCAGAGACTGACAGACACTGAGGTGTGCCTTTGGGTCATCGGCCATAAAGCTCATGCCATTTCACCTCACACTACCTGCAGACTCCAACAAGTGCTGTATTGTGCCTTGGGGTCTTCAGTACTTATTCTCACCCCTTTTCATAAGAAAATACATTGAGATGGCTGCAGTATTGGAGAATGGGATGAACCTTGGGGCCGAAGAGTCCAAGGCACATCTTGATGCCTGTCACTGGTTGCAGGGTGGGGGTGAGGTGGAATGGTGTGAGCATTACAGCTGACAATCCAAAGTCACACCCCTGATGCCTGTCAGTCTCTACAGAGTGGGACATTATGATTAGAAGCTGTAACGACCCGGGCATTTGTTGGTATTTGCATTCCAAATGTTCAACATGGGCTTTTTGTGACCCCACCTTATGAAAGCATTTGGGACCTCCACTCATGAACAGTGGCACTGTGATTTTGTTAATCTGTCCTGAATGTTGATTTTCCACAGTGACTGTGCCATTCTGCACCGGATGTGCGAAAATACATTTCAGGCAGGATGTGAAAAATTATAGCTGTACCATTCATAAGGAGGTGTGAAAAAATGGCAATGTTGAAAATCTGGAGTGAAAATATTAAAAATTCTCAAAGTTACAAGTGTGCATGGAAACTGCACAACACATGCTCGTAACAGTCATTTTGTGGAATCTTTTCACCAAATTTTCAACATAGGCATTTTGGGACCACTGCTCATGAACAGTGTCACTGTGATTTTCTTTATCTGTCCCGGACATTGATTTCCCATAGCGACCGTGCTGTTGTGTGCCAGATGCTCAAAAACACATTTTGGGCAGGATGTGAAAAATGACAGCTGTACTGTTCATAAGGGGGTGTGAAAAATGGCAATGCTGAAACTCTGGAGTGAAAATATTAAAAATTCTTGAAGTTATGAGTGTTCATGGGAACTGTGCAATGCACATTCATAACACAGACATTTTTTGGGATTTTTTCACCAAATTTGCAACATAGTCTTTTTGGGAGCCTACCTCATGAACAGTGACACTGTTGTTTTGTTAATTGGTCCTGAAAGGTGATTTCATGCAGTGACCGCAAAATCGTGTTTCAGGACAGAATAATGAAATGACAGTGACTGAGTTCATGAGATGGGGTTCCAAGAACCCCATGTTGAAAATTTGGAGCCAAAAGTTGCAAAAATGGCCAAGATAACCACCTAAGTTGAAACCCCCCCCATTTATGCCATTATTCAGGTTACCGGCATTTCTTCAGTTCGCAGTTGGCTTTGAAGAGTGCATACGTGTTCCCTTTCCACTGAAGATTGTCGTGCCGGGCTCCGAAGGTACGTATTCGGTGAGTGTGGGTGCAAGGAGGTGGGGTGTGCAGAAGGTGGATGTGGGTTGGGGGAGAGGGGGCATCATGACCATGAGGGACAGGTTTCTCTTTTACAGGTAACAAAATAAAACAAAAAATACATTGTGGAAAGGATTTTTTTTTCCGGGTTTGCTTTGGGCACACTGGGATGGGCTCCCAGAGTGCCACCTGTGTTTGTTTGGGAGGGGGGACTGAAGCTGATGGAGATTGGGCCCCCCCATCAGCAAAGGAGGCATGTCTGCATTTGGGGGGGGTGGCATGATGCTGAAGGGGATTGGGCACCCCCTCAGTACACAGATTCACGAGGGGGACATTAAACTGATGGGGACTGGGCTCCCCATTGGCAAATGAACTGGGGATGGGGCATGCTGACAGGGGAATTGGGCACCCCTGACACCAGCTTTTGTGGGACTGTGAAAGGCGGACAGTGACAGTTGCCATCATGTTTATTGAAATCTTACACCAGGCAAAGCACGCTCTGCAATGACGGGGTGCTCCCTCATTGCAGTGGCAAAAATCTTTCAAATTGGTGGCACACTTCTAAGCTGCTGTCATAGACAGCATGCTCATTCATTGGTGCCACACAGACCAGCCCTAGAAAGCAGTGGAGCCATTGGCCATAACATGGCCGCACCTCCACAACCAGCTTTTCCAGCAAGCTGTCACAAAATGTTGCTTGCGCTACGCGTGCAAGACAACATAAAAAACAGGAAAAGTACAGGCACAGATGGGTTTGCAGGAGAATGCTATTAAAACTTTTCAATACCTTTTGTTCTCCCTTTTTTTGAAGGTTTGCCATCTGGTTCAAAAAGGCAAATCAGTACCCCCTTCATGGCAGTACGCCATAATACCAGCCATTCCTAAGCAGCATAAAGATAAAATCTTTTGTCCTTCATATCACCCCATTTCAGTACTAAATATCGATTACAAAATTTTGATGCAATCCTTGCCCATCACTTGGATGGGCTCCAGGTGTCTGTCTTGGTGGGCACCCTGCCCACCCAGACAGACACCAGAGAACCCCCCCAGTCAGATCTTCACTGTGGCTGCCACCGGCTGAGCTGTGCCCTGCCCGCACAGACAGACACCAGAGAAATACCCCCACCCCCGAGCAGATCTTCACAGTGGCTGCCGCCACATGAGCTGTGCCCCAACTGCCCAGACAGACATCAGAGAACCCCCAGGCAAATCTTCACAGCAGCTGCTGCCACATGGGCTGTACCCTGCCAGCCTAGACAGACACCAGAGAACCCCCACCCTGGGAAGATCTTCACGCAGCTCCTGCCACATGAGTTGCATCCTGCCCACCCAGACAGACACCAGAGAAACCCCCACCCCTGGGTAGATCTTCACAGCAGCTGCCAATGCATGAGCTGCACCCTGCCCACCAAGACAGACACCAGAGAAATCTCCCCACCCCAGGCAGATCTTCAAAGCAGCTGCCCCGAACAAGCTGTACTCTACCCACCCAGACAGACACCAGAGAAAGCCCCCCACCCTGGGCAGATCTTCACAGTGGCTGCCACCACACAAGCTGCACCCTACCCGCCCAGACAGACACCAGAGGTATGAGTATTCACTCAAGCTAAAGTGCCCTAAATTTGCTATTTAAAATTGGTGCCTCTTCTCCACTGAACTGCGAAAAAAGACTTTCTCCTGGTGGCTGAGCTGAGTGCATCTTCTGTGAAGTGGGGCTGCTCTCATTCAGAATGCTTTTTCTGCTTGCTCCTCAGTTTAATTACTTATTGCTAATTTTATAATTAATGTTATCTTTTTGATTTTTTGAAGTGCCCAACATAGTCGTTATTGTTAGTGGCTTGCACACTCGTTCCATTCTGTCTTTGGTTAGGTATGGTATGGTATGGTAAAATTTTATTTATACAGTGATACAGCCATTAGGGTTCCGAAAATTTATGTTCACAAGGCTTACCTGTTTACATTATGCAAAATTGTTACAACTATACATTTATAACAATACAGGTTACAGAAAAGTACAAAACAATACATCAGAGTTTACAAACTCATCAATAACAGGCATATTAGCATTTTTAGATTTACATTAATTTCACCTATTACAACAACAACGAAAACTAAGTTCATGATTCAGGCCATTTTTAAAAACATGATCAGTAGTTGTTAGTTCACGTAAAAAAGGAGGAAGACAATTCCAACTTTTAGCTACTTGATATTGAAGGGTCATTTCACTAAATCGATTTTTTAACTTTGGTATTATTAAATCTCTAGCACCAGTTTTTCTTAAATTGCTGGAACTTGTCTGTGATTACTGTTTTCTTTTTTTTCTTTTTTTTAATCTGAACTGTTGTTTATAGATTCTAAGGGGAATTTGCTGTTTTAGATTCTAAGGGGAATGTGTAGCTAATTTTTAGTCCGAAGTGCCGTTTTAGATTCTAAGGGGAATGCAGAGTTATTTCTAGTCAGAACTGCTGTTTAGATTTTAAAGGGTATGTGGAGCTAACCTGTGGTAATTTGTGCCACAAGTTAGAGTGAGGGAGGATTACTGAAAGCAGCCAGCAGTGTGACCCAGCCCTCTTTCCTACAACTCGTTGTCCCCTTCCCAACCCTGCTTAGCAACCTGAGCTAATCCCTCCCCTCTGCTAAGCTGCACCTCTAATCAACTGTCTTTGTCCCTCTTTCTTCCTAGAAACCTCCCCACCCCAGGCAGATCTTCACAGTGGCTGCTGCCGCACAACCTGTGCCCTGCTCACCCAGACAGACACCAGAAGTATGAGTATTCACTGAAGCTGAAGCACCCTGCATTTTCTATTTAAAATTGGCACCTCTTCTCCACTGAACCACAAAAAAAGGACATTCTCCTGGCAGCTGAGCTTCACACACCCTCTGTGAAGTGGGGCTGCTCTCACTCAGAATGCTTTTTCTGCTCACTCCTCAGTTGAATTACTTATCGCTAATTTTTCATTAATTTTATCTTTTTGATTTGTTGATGTGCGCAGCATAGTAGTTATAGTTAGTGGCTGGTGCACTCGCTCCATTATGTCTCTGGTTAGGGACTGCCCTCCGCCACTACGCAGATGCACCCCGCCCACCCTTGGCTGGCTTTAGTTACATAGCCAGCGGTGGGTCAGGTGACTAAGTGTCTGATTTACCATTTGCTGGTTATATGGCTGCACATCTAGAGGGTGCCTCAAACATACTGCTCCTGTTCCTCATTTCTCCCAGGTTCATAACTCCTTCACTATACTCAATGAACTGCTCTTGATCTGCAGTGAATTCGCTGAACTCAGGGGGAATAATCTCCTGGATAGGAGACTTATTGACATGTGGATCATATGCAGTAGTCCCCCTTAGGTGTTTCCACTCCTTGAACCACTCTACTCACTATTCATTTTCTACCCTTTCTCTTCTTTTTTAACTCCTGGAACCACTCCTAGAACCACTCTACTCCCTATTTCTCTTTTTTTTTTTAACTTTTTTTCTTTACTCTTTTCATGCATCACTCCGAGTCAGAAAAGACCAACTATTATTCCAAATCCTGGTCTTAAAAATGGCAAGGGCTTCTGCAGTTTACTTAACACTGCTCCTAACACTTGTAACCCTTCCTCCTGTGGGCCAGATACTCAACTTCCTCCAGCATAATGTTTCAAATCTAGGCACAGCTCTTCACTCAACTACAGGACCACAGTCTGGAACACTACCTATTACACACTGCAGAATACCAATCACATCCTTGTCTTCTCACCAAATAATAATGGCGGCTAGTAGCAGTAGCATAGTAATGGCTCAGTTACTTACTCCTCCTTATAGGAGAAGGCAGCACCCCCTCAACTTTAAAAAGAATTACAAGAGGAACAGGACAAGAATACTCGTCACTGCAGTAATAAATGACATACTAATTCTGCTGTTACTCTCAGGGGATGTGCACTCTAATCCTGGACGACCTCCATCTAGGTAGAAGACTGGAAAAATGGACTGTGGATTAAAGATTGCAGCAGTGCACATAGGTAGCCTGCTTCCAAAACTAACCTAGTTCCATGCTTGGATGCGCCTGCACTGCCCCAATGTCATCTGTTGACTAAGACTTGGCTTTCTGACAAGGTACAAGACAATACTGTTGCACTACAAGAATATGGAATCTACAGTCTTGATAGAGCAGGCAAAAGGGGTGGGGGCTGCCTCATCTATGTTGAGGACTCTATTCAGGAGAGTGTTCTGCCTATGTCTGATGCCTCTGGGGAGCGTGAGCTGTTTGCAGTTACACTCCATATTGGCAGCCATAACAAGTCCCTCATCATTGCATCAGTCTATCTACCTCCTGGAAAGGCAAGGCTGGGGCTTGCTATGGTTATAAAGGCAATCTTGAAAATTAAAAGGAACTGTGACGTCATCGTATTGGGTGACTTCAACATTAACTGACTCAGCAAGGAGTCTGATCCCCTAAAGGACATGGTTTCTAGTGTGTACCTCATGCAGATGGTAACAGAACACACCAGAATGAACTATAAAAGTGGTAATAGTACTCTTCTGGATTGGATCCTGACTAGCTGTCCCTCAGGATCACAAATGTTACAGTACTCTCTGACTACCTCAGTGACCATTCGATGGTAATCTGTACATGGTCTAACAAACAAAGAAAAGATCCTTCCTCTACTATAGAAAGTAGAGTTATCAAGAGATGGCACCTAAATGCATTTAAAGCAGCCCTTCTTCAGGTCACCTGATCCCCTCTTCATGAGCACCAGGATGTTGACCTAGCCTTGAAATACTCCATGGATAAATTTAACAATATCTGCAACATTTATGCCCCTGTTAGGAAAACAAGAATCAGAGGATCCTCAAATGGGTGGATTACCCCTAGAGTTGATGAGGGACAGGGACAACTTTTGGATCAAGGCAAGGAACTCAGGCAATTATGTTGACTATCAGAACTACAAGGCTGCCAGAAATAGGTGCATGACCCTTAACAGGCTCACAAAAGTGAAAAACTATGAGGAACAAATGGAGAGGAACTGGGGAAACAGAAAGAGATTCTGGGGGAACATAAAGGACCTGCTGGGGAAAGAGGACAGGAAACATGCCATTATGCTAAACTTTAATGGCCCCCTATCATTGACCCTCACACCATTGCTGAATAATTTAATGCTGCATTCTCAGATCTAAGCTCAGTACTCCCCCCTGGCTACCTCAAGAACCCCAAACCCTCTCTGAATACCCTGAGGTCTGACTCCAAACAACCAAACTTTTATTTCAAATATGTCACTGTCAAGGAGGCCAGGACATATGTGAGAAAGGTCCTAGGAACAACAAGGCTTGGCAGTGACAAAATTAATATGAAACTGGTGGCAGTTGCCCAAGATTATGTTTTTGCCCCCATCATGAGCATTTTTAATAAATCACTTGCCTTGGCTGAATTCCCTTCAGTCTGAAAGATGGCACTGGTGACCCCTGTACTCAAAAGTGGGGATAGATCCTGCACTGCCAACTACCAGCCCATATCAATACTTTCCCCACTCTCAAAGGCACTGGAGAGGATCGTAGCAGATCAGATTATGGTGTACCTCCTGAAGTATGATATCAATGTCCCCAGCAACATGGCTTTCAGAAGAGCCACAGTATGGTGGTAACCCTTGAAGTGGGCACATGAGGAAGGGTGTTGTCCATTATGGTGACTCCTTCCTGGTGCAATCCACTCACGGTGATGGAAAGGTAGGGTGACCGGATGAGGTGGTGGGCGAACTAGGAGACAGAATGTCACTATATGTATGTGCTGGGGTGGTGGGAGTGAGGACAGTGAGTGTGGGCTGGGAGGGGGTGAAGAGGCTGTAGGGGCGGTGCTGTGGTTGCTAGTCAAGCTGCGTCATGGTGTCAGGGACTGACTAGTGACTTGGGTGGCTGAGGTACTGGGTTCAGGTCCGGGCGCTGGTATGATTTTTTATTGCACCCGGCCCGAATCTTTCTTTTTTTACTGCTTCCTCTTGACTTGCACCCCTGTAGTTGAGAACTCTAAGTTGGGGGCGGGAGGTGAAGCCCCTCGAGGGGTGGTGGGGTGTGTGGCGCCCCCCACAGAAAGCAGTAAAAATCTGTCCTGGTGCCATTGTTCTGGTGCGCCAGGGTTGTCAGAGTGCCGAAAATGTGTTCGACACTCTGACTGAGTAATAACGGTGATCGCTTTTAGGTGTTCACCATTATCACATAGACCCCAGCATGGCTACTGCCTTGGTTGAATTTACTGACTACATTCATAAGACAATGGATGGTGGCAGGTTAGTGGGATCTATATTCATAGATCTCACTAAGGCTTTCAACACTGTCATCCACACAATACTGCTAGAGCAACTGCTTTCCCAGGAACTGGCCACCAATCCAGTCCATTGTTTCCAGGGCTACCTGTCGCTTAAGTCTCAATGTGTCAGAATAGGAACAACTACCTATAGTGCTAGAGTAGTCTCACTTGGTGTCCCACAAGGATTCATCCTGGGCCCTCTTCTCTTCAGTTTATTCCTGAATAACCTTCTTGAGACCTGTATGAGCAAAATAATTCTGCATGCAGATGATGTAGTCAACCTTAGTAGTAGCTCCCAACTTGACCAACTAAAAAATAAGCTACAGTCTACCTTTTACCATCTGGAGGATTGGTTCAGCTCACAGAAACTTTTACTCAATTATAAGAAAACAAAAACCATGCTGATATCTAGTCCCCAGCACAGGAAAGTCAAACAACTACTGTTTATCGTTAACAATAAAGTGGCCCCGCTTGAACAAGTGCACTCATTCTAATACCTTGGGGTCATGGTCGATGATCCCTTCTCTTTCTCAAAGCACGTAGATCAGGTGGTAAAAGTGGTTAACATCAAGCTGGGTGTCCTTTACAGGCACAAACAATATCTAGTGACCACTGCCCTCCAACTATCTGTCTGTAGCTCCAGCCTGTCAATAATAGATTATGGCCTAGCTGTATATGGGGCAGCCTCTGACTCAGCTCTTAAGCAGGTAGTGACAGCCCTCAACAAGGCCTGAAGGCTCAATCTAGGATCTGATAACCTTACACATTCCTGCTCACTTTATGAGCAAACCAACTGGCTAAATCTGAGTAATAGGATAAAGCACCAGACATGACAACTGGGCAAAAAAACACTGGTGGGACAAGCACCCCCATGCATTAAAGATTTTCTACAAATAAATCAATCCATTTACCAGACTAGGGGGATGGCTCGTTGTCCTCTGAATGTCTCTTTCAGAAGAACCACTTTTGGACAATGTGCCTTTGTATAGAGGGCCCCACTCAACATTTGAAACCTCCCTACCTTTAAAGCTAAATTGAAACATCACCTTATCGAAACTGGAGCATGTGCTTGCAAGTTGGCAACTTGACCTCCAACTCTTGCTCCATCCCTATGGGGCCCACATTATTCCACACTTTCTCCTGGTTACCTTCATGGTCTGTGGTGGAAATGCTTCACCTTGACTCTTAATTTTATTCTGCACAGCACTATCTGTAATTTAGTACTGCTGACTTTTCCTTCCTGAGCCCTTCTGCTACTCCTTCTTCACTGATTACTCCACTCCCTGAGCACCCCAATCTTCCTGCCAACTCCTTGTGGCCCTCAGCTACTCCTTCTTAACTGAGCACTTGCTCCTTCCTCCCACCCTCATCTTTCTGCCCCCCCATGTTCCGCTCCTCCAGCCCCGACTGACCACTACTGACACCAAGCACCACTCTCCTTCATTTCCCTGGTCTACTCAGGTCATACACCTCCCCTCTTTTCTTCTTCCACAAACTTGACTGCAACCTCAACAAAGACTATACACCTGGCTGCTTTTACCTTAACACTTTGATTGTTTCAGTTTCTCATAGTATTTTTACTGTATCCATATTTACCTGATAATATGTTCCTTGAGTGTTTCTTTATTGTACCTATGTCTACGTGAATTTTGTAACAATAATAAATTTGCAGTGTATTGTCCTTTGTTTGCTGACGTGGAACCTTTGAAAAAGAGCACTATGCTCAAAGGTTATTTCCGAAGACTGAAAAAAAATAAACAAATAGATGGTGATCAAACTGGATTTTTGCGCTCCAGGTAAACACAGGACAATATTAAATGTACCCTACATATCTTACACCATGCCACCTGATCACAGCAGCCCTTTTTACTATTATGCTTAGATGCAGAGAATGCCTTTGACCAGGTGGCATGGAATTTCTCATTTGCCATAATGAAATTTATGCACTTCTCCGCCTTATTTATTAAGGTACTGTGATCCATTTATAATGAATCCAAAGCTTATGTTAAAATTTATGGCAATATCTCTGATATCTTTCCCCTCCATAGGGGAACCCATCAGGAATGTCCCCTTTCACACCTACTATTCGCACTTTATTTAGTGCCCCTAGTGCAAGCCCTCAGACTTCACCGCACCTTTTAGGGCCCTGAGCTGAGAAGACAGTGCAATACTTTAGCCCTTTTTGTGGATGACCTGCTTATTTACTTTCAAAACCCTGAGCCATCTTTAACCGCACTATGGCATATTTGAACATTATTTAGCTCCCTCTCAGGCTACAAACTCAATATGGACAAAACAGTAGTCTAACAAATCCATTATGACACTAGTGCATATACAAAAACCCAATTAGGATTCTGATGTAATTTAAATTTGTTCAAATATCTAGGTGTCATTATTCCAAAGGATCTCACCCAGTTAACTACTTTGAACTACACTCCCCTAACTGAACAATTCATCAAGGATCTTGAGGCCTGACCCACAATCCCACTTTCCTTAATACAATGGATCAACAGCATCTGGATGATACTTCCAACTCAAATGGTTAATTTTGCACAACCCCTGCTGATCTTCCTTCCACCCACTATCTTTAAGAAGTGGAAAAAACTGATTTCCAGGTACATATGGGAAGGGGGCAGAAACCTAGATTTGCTTCAGCACCTTGCAGTTAGCCAGACACAAGGTGGTTTGGGCTTATACAAATCTCATTTATATCACACCATAGCACAGCTTTGTACTGCCTTATATTGGCTAATACCATCTTTTAATGCCCATTGGAATATTCTGGAAATGGTAGAGGAAGACCTCATTTTCCTATAAAGGGCTATCCTGATCCTATCTCCCCAGCCTTCAGCTCAATTAACTGTCAGTTCCTTCACCAATGCCACCTTGGCAGTGTTGGCAAAAATAAAAAATGTGCCTGTAAAATCCTTCGGGCTACCCAATTTATGGTCATACCTCTTTCACAAAATGATTTTTTTTCCTCCAGGCAAATTAGATCACACCTTTAAAAGATGGGAACATATGGGGTTGATCATCCCAGCAATGTATTATCACAACTGAGATTTGCTTTCATTGGAGGAGCTGACACTGGACCTAATTTTATAAAGGTTTGTGGTCACCACAACAGACTTGTGGCTGGGATTCTGACACAGGTGCCGACTTGCGTTGAACTGCGCCACGTGAGTGATTTTGTAAGTATTCATGCTGCATCCCCCCCGCCTCAAGTCTGTTGCAGCACCGCAGCAAAGTTAGACCAGTCCTCCCTGGTCTAACTTTGCATCTGACAGTAACCCCTTCTATGGGCTTGCGCCAACAGTTTGGCACAATGTGCCATAAAATGAGAAAAATGTCACAACTTGCATACTTGTTATACAATAGGGCACAAGTTGGGGCAGCCTCTTTGATGCAGGTGTGTTAGTGTTTGCATTGGACACAGGGCTGGAAGTAAGCCCTGAATCCACCATTGAAAATTGGACCCACAGACTTACCTCTTTTTTAGGCATCACTGATTTTAGATATTGCCAAGTTTGCAATTTCTTAGAGGTGATGTCAAGAGCTGGGTCCACAGACAAAGATCTCCCCTTATTACATCAGTTAATCATTTCAGTAATAAAAGAAGCCCCCCCCCGGCCCTTATTTCTTCCCTCTACCAGGCTCCTTGGAGTTGCAAGATCATTATGTAGATCTGACTAAACTCACCAGGGAAAAAGATTTATACATACCTATTGATCCTAAAGATTGGAACCAATATGTTACTTATGTTCATAGACCAACCTCATCCTATATTTGGAAAGAATTTACTTGGAAATATTTTATTCACTTTTTTGGACACCCCATATTGCTGCAAAATACTGCCCTTCATGGGAACCCTCTTGTTGAAGGGGATGCAATACTACTGATGCCTCACATGAGCATATTTTCTAGTCCTGCCCCATTCTGGCATCCTTTTGGGTCCAACTAACGGACCCCCTACAAGCTATTTTTGGTTTTGATTTTCTTCTGAACTTCCAGGATTTAATCTTCTTGACATTTCCCCCTGGCTAAAAGCATCCTCTAAACCCAAACATTGCATATTAGCTGCAGAAAAAGTTATTACCAAATTTTGGCTGATTCCCACAGTATCCCACTTAAACCACTGGCAGGATGTGATATTGCAGATTTCTGATGTGGAAAAACTAATTGCTTCTTTAAACCATACTATAGATAAATGTTATTTACTTTGGCAGTTATGGATACATTGCGTGCTGTGTGTTAGCCTGGGTTTTGTTCCATAACTAGAGATCGTACTGTAGCACAGATTATTATGTATTAGACGGCTTGACATGCTTACCTGAATTTCCTCTTGGGACCCAGATGCCCATGTTCTTGTTATTGCATGCATTTTAGTTGTTATACAATCTCTCAATAATTAGATATTAAAAAAGAGAGAGAGAAATCACCAGTGGAGTACCATATGGATCTGTCCTGGGCCCATCAGCAACATAGGAGAGGTAATCTAGGGCAGATTGTTTCTATTTGCAAATGACACTAAACTCTGTGGTGGAGTTGGCAGCAAGAGAATTGCAGAGAGATCTGAAAAGGCTGGAAATTGTTTGAAAGTCTGGAAACTGAAATTTAATGCCAAGAAGTGCAAAGAGATGCACATAGGGAACTAACTCCCCAGAACACGGTATTGGATGTAAGGTTTCAGCCAGACACAACTTTAGAGGAAAGAGACTTAGGAGCCATCATCATCCGTGACTCCCTTACACAATCCAGCCAGTTTAGCAAGGCCATCAGCAAGGCTAACAGGATGCTGGGATGTATTGGGAGAGGTTTCAACAGTAGGAAGCAGGAGGTATTGTTACCACTGTATAGGTCACTGATAAGGCCATGCCTGGAGTACTGTGCCTGATTCTGGAGTCCCTACCTAAAAAAGGACAGGAACAGGTTAAAGATGGTACAAAGCAGGGTAACCAAGATCATTCAGGGCCAGGAAGGCTGATACTGTGAGGATCAGCTAAAGATGCTGAACATGTATATACCTGAAACCAGATGAGAGAGGGGGACATGATTGGTTCAAGTTCCTGAACGGAATAAACAAGGTAAACTTTGAAGAGCTATTTACCAGGAACATAGAAACTAGGACAAAGAGAGGACAAAGAGTCATGAGTGGAGGTTAATGGTGGTGAATATTTAAAAAGGATGTGAGGAACTATTATTTTGCACAAAGAGTGGTTGAGCCATGGAATGGTCTGCTGGCAGAGGTGGTGGGTGCCTGAACCGTAAACAGCTTTGAGCACAGCTGGGATTGAGCTAAGATTATAATGCTTACTCAGCAGGATGAGAGAAGTAGAAACATGGCGAACAAAAGGGCAGTAGGGCATGCATAGACCCCCACAGAGAAAATAGGTTCCCGGTATGATAGGGTGGCATGAGCAGACTAGATGGACCATTGTTCTTTTGTTCTTTTTCTACTGTTTCTATAAACTCAGTGTGCAATACACTATCAGTTGGCCTAGTGGTGAGAGGCAATATATTGCACGTCTCCTGGGTACTAGGACTGACATGTGAGAACCAGAACTAGTGGAGGCTCCGGCAACTAGAGGGAAAAAAACACAGTTAAGGTATGAGTGTGCCAAAGAGCCATATGCTCCCACAAAACAGAACACAGCCTTATAAAATACTCTAAAAGGGGCATGGTAGAATATGAAAGCAAAGGTGAAATGAAAAAAAAATCCAAAACAAAAAGTGCTATTCTAAAAAATACTGGTTTATTAAAAATAGACACGTTGACCCCATATTTGTTTGTTTGCATATTTATTTATTTATTTATTTATACATTTAGGCTTGGCATGACACAATAAACTATTATAGCTTATTTCCAGTTGAGTTCTGGGGTGTGGGTTATGTGGCCCTATTTTCTGATAGGGGAATGTTGGCAATGACACTTGAGGAATCTCTCCTGCTCTTCTTTGATAAGGTCCAAAGGGAAAGAGCACACCAATCTGCTTGAAAGTGCACCAGTTGGCAAGGAGCACAAAATAGTAGAAAGGAACTGGGCACACACCAAGCAATGTAAAAATAAGTATACATTTATTAAAACTATTGCATGGCTCAAAGACCAAGCTATCCCCTCAGAAAATAACATGACGTCATCAACTCTGAGCAGAAGACTTCCTCAGGGAGTGGGATCAGCCTGCAAACTGTCAGCATAAAATACCCAGCATTAGCATAATGAATTAGTAACACATGGTGAAGATTAACAGTGGTGCTATTTTGCAAAGTAAGTGCATAGATTCAGATGTGCAACAATATTCAATGCTAAATACATATTTTACATTTTGAAGTACTGAGACTTCTGGATTTCTTGATGTAGTGAAAAACACTTAAAAATCCAAGGCAATAACCTGGTAGGTATAATATTTAAAATCATATACTTGCTAATTCATATAGTGGAAGAACTGTGACTCCAGCATAGTGCATGTATAAAAAAAAATTGCAACAATACTAGAAGTTTATCAAGCATACCAAACACATTGAAGCAAGATGCAACATATACCAATCAGGCCCAATGGTGTCCACTGAAATTAGATTAAAATTCCCCATTCAATTTTCCCAAAAGTGAGGATGGTGGAAAACAAGGATGGTAGAAGGTGGCTGGTGAGAAAAAAGGGAGGGAGGGAAGAAAAGATGGGAGAGGGGGGAAAGGGTACTGAAACAGAAACACCCAAATAAAAAAAAATTAAATAAAATAAATGTTATGTGTCCAGTGACTAAAGCAGGTATCTGGGTTCAATGGAGCATGAGAACAAAAAGCAAAGCTGGTCTGCTAGCAGTGATGTTGAAAGGGCATCAAAATGAGAGCTCAGAAAACAATGCAGCTGTACCAAAGAGATAGACAATAAATATAGACACAGGGATCTTAAGAAACCTGAGCAGTGGTCAAAAGCATGGCAATTAAGGTTCAGTGCAAGAAAGTGCAACATCACACAACCCAGGAGCTAAGAATATTTATTTATTTACATTTCAATAAATGGGTAGGTGTCCTGGTGCCAGATGCCTTTTTTAAGTACAACTCAGGTACAACATGTGCATTGAATAAACAGCAACAAAGTAGTGTAACAGTTTATAGTGCATTGGCTTGACATATGGGAGATAGAATACAACATATGGTACAACACAGTGACATAGATTTACATTTTACAAAGCACAAGGTTGGGAGACTAGAGAACATGAAGAACAAACATTAGTTGCAGATGAATATACAGCAGGTTTAACTGTAGAGATTGCTGATTATATACATTGATACAGAAAGCATGTCTACAAGAAGCAGGAGCAGGCACTCAGGTTTAGCAAATGGTCTTTCACCTTAAGAGCAAATGCTTTAGTGCAGTTGGACTGCCTGATGGGAGCAGGAATGGCATTGCACAGGGAGGAAGCTCTGAAACCGAAGGATCTCTGGAACATCTATGTATGCATAAGCAGGGTCAGAAGTGAATTGTTGGCTGTGGAGCAAGAGTGAGGGAAATTGAATGGTGTGAGCAACTCATTCTGGCACTGAGACATGTTTCCATATTGAGTCTTGTATATAAAGTTGGCCAGAGTAAGTTGGAACCTGTGTTCTATTTGCAACCAATCCAGTTGCTCAAGGCTGGCACAGTGGTGGGACCTGAGACTGTGGGAGGTGGCAAATGTGGTCACCTTGTGGTAAGGAGCCTTTTTCATTGCCCATACTGATTTTAGGGTGGTGTCTTAACAATGATAGCATCATCTAATAAAGGGAGAAGGTAAGAATCCTTACTTTAGCATCTGCAATAATGAGCTTTTGTATGTTATAGAGATGACCCAGTTTTTGTTTGTTTGTAAAAGTTTATTGTTGAATTTCCAAAAAATGGATAACCCAATTGAGTGAACTCATTTACAACTGGGTCCAACATTCATTCGATTTCCATACAGTTACACAATTAAATAAATTTTACAACTTCAGACACATTTTTAAGAAGAAATAGGCAATACTAGACAATAATACATCCGTATAAATAAATAACAACTCAACAGTGTTGAATGGACCAACTTTGTGTAACAGTGGTAGTATCAACAACAATGTTTGGGTTTAACAAATTCAGACATTAGCCAATTATTTCCCTCCATGGTTTAAGTTTCTTTGATTTCAAGTTGGCTGGCAATCCATTACATACTCTGGGGCCAAGATTAATGATATTGGAATTCCATTTTCTGTTCTAAATACAGGAATATTAAATTCTAGATTTTAGGCTGTTCTTAAATCATATTGTAGCATACGATTTCATAATATGCCATTCAGATAAGGTGGAGTTTTGTTTAGAAAACACTGATATACAGTGCAAAGTATATATGCATGTGTCTATGGTCTGTTAGATTTACTCGACCCAATGCTCTGTATAATACACAGCGATGTGACAGTCTGGGTGCATTCAAAATGAAAAGTGCATATCTGTTTAAAGCCATGTCTAACCTACCCAATTCTGTCTTTTGTGCCTCTCTATAAACCACGTCTCCATAGTCTATCAGAGGGATTATCATGCTGTTCACTATACTCTTCCTTGCTCCTGTTGGGATACACTTCTTTACTCTATATAGAGCTCCTGAGTCAGGTATTTAATGTTTTAATCAAACTATCTATGTGTATATTCTATCTCAGTTGTGAGTCCATCCAAATTCCAAGATATTTGTAAGAATTCACGTGTTCCAATACATAACCTGTATGTGTTTTTATCTGGAGCAGTTGAGTAGTTAAATTTTGTTTATTACTAAAAACCATAGCTTGGGATTTCTTACTGTTTAGTAATAGTCCATGTGATTTGAAATATCCCTGCAAATTATCAAGATCTTCCTGTAATTTACTCTGAATTTCAGTGATTGATACTCCTTCCAGGTAAAGGACCAGATCATCTAAGTACAAAAGGTGCCTGGCCCCCATAATTAGAGGCCTGGCATCATTTGTATGCAGGGTAAACAATACTAGTCCCAGTACCAACCCCTGGAGAACCCCTGTCTTTATACTTTCCAACTGGGATACATGTGTCCCCAGAGATACCAGCTGAGATCTCCCAATTAGGTACTCCCTGAACCAGCTCAGGGCCACCTGGTCGAGGTCCACCCCTTTTAACTTGTCCAGCAGTTTAACATGGTTCAGGGTGTCAAAAGCTTTGGACATATTTATAAATATTGCCCTGACCAGGAGACCCCTGTCCAGAGATACCTGTATATCTGATGATACCTTAACTAATGCAATTGTTGTACTGTGTGACATGGTGAGCCCTGTCTGGGATGGATGCCCATGTGTGGGGTGTCTGGGCCACCCCCTCATTCCTTTCACTCTTTGTTTCCATGGGATGGCCGCTCGCGCTGGGAATGAAAATGAAATACATTTGCTGTACGCTTGTCTATTTTAGGGTGTCACATTTAATGATTTAATGGAAATAAAAAGGAAAAGATAGGATGAGTTCCAAGGATTGGCAGGAGAAGGGAGAAGAGGAGCGTGGCCTCATTCTCCCATTCCCCTTGCAAAACCCAGTGGAACCCTCATGGACTTACTATCTTATTAAAACTATCTTTTGAGATGAAACAAAATGGAAATGTAAAACCCCCTTAACATAAAACCCCCTTAACCAAGAAAAGAGAGCTGAGTCTAGGCTAGAAAAATTAACATGTATGAACATGTATGTCTTTACTGTTTGCTGGGGAACTCCCGAGAATAAGAGATTTATACTGTTTTTAGCAAAAAGGGGGGGATCATCTGATGGTGATATCATCCATTAAAGGTATAAAAACCTACCACTTGAAGTAACAAAGACAGATAGGGAAATCAGTTGAATACTGACTACCAAGTGAGGAGGACCTCAGAAGTGTGTTTGTTTCCACACTGTTCTATTTGCAAATGCTGAAGCTAAGCCTCAGAAATTTTCAAAATTAGAAAGTTTTCTGGATACTGGACATTGAATAACCTTTTGCTTTCTGTATGTTTATTATTTTTATTTTCTGATTCAAATAAAATAACAACATATGTTTCTGTTTTTATGCACTGGACTTCTGGTTTGTTGTGTCTGTTTTATCCCACACCTTCACAGTGGTATTAGAAGTAGGATTTCTGGAAAATCTAGACTGCCTGGGAGACGTTATCAGTGGGTATTAAACCAATACCCAGGCAGATGCAAAAAAGATAAGGGTGCTGAAGCAAAAACATATCCATTGACTCATACCATGGCGGCGAAGACTGGAGAGATACCCGGACCCGGGTTGGATCTTGGAGCCAGAAGAAAGGTGAAGGACAAGCTGGAGAGTGAGACAGAGAGGCAGATGGAGGAAAGAGCCCTGGAGGATCCCAGTGACCTCCTATGATGGCTTTGTATGAAGCGGTTGGAGATGGAGCGGGAATGAGCGGAGGACTGGCGACGGCAGGATGAGAAGTGGATAGATAATCTGCCAACAATCCAAGCCCTTAACCCAGGTCAGCCAGATCAAAATATACCCAGATACATTAAATTGACTAAATTGACAGAAGCCAATGACATCAAGGCCTATCTGATGACATTTGAGTGGATTGGCCAAACATGTGCCTGGCCCATGAATCAATGGGTCATTAGACTGGTTCCTTATTTATGTGGACGGGCTGATCTAGTCTAAAGCCCTACCAATTTTCTGTGAAATATAGGGTAGGGTTTAACACCAGAAGGCTGACTTTCTGTCCCATTATGGGGCAAATGCTGATGATAAATGAATTGTACACATGTGTGTATCCTGAATGAAAATAAATGTTTAGATGTGAATATGACAGATGCTGTCTATACAGGTATTACAAAACCTGTGTAGAAAGCCTCAGGGAATTAATTCTAACAGTTGATGTTAGCACACCAGGACTCAGATGCCATTTTGATTCGTAGCATCCCTGAGATTGAGCTTCTAGTGTGGGTGGGTGGAAGCTCCAACCCTTTCAGGGTTCTGGTGGGGTGATTGCCAACAGTAAGGACTGTTGCCTTTTGTGCAGGGGTCTGTGTGACATGATGAGCCTTGCCTGGGGTGGATGCCCATGTGTGAGGTGTCTGGGCCCCCCATTCCTTTTGGTCTTTGTTTCTGTGGGATGGTTCCTCATGCTGGGAATGAAAATGAAATACGTTTGCTGTATGCTTGCCTGTTTTAGGGTGTCACAATTCATGATTTAATGGAAATAAAAAGAAAAAGATATGATGAGTTCCAAGGGTTGGCATGAGAAGGGAGAAGAGGACCATGCCCTGATTCTCCTGTTCCACTTACAAACCCAGTGGAACCCTTATGGACTTACTATTTTATTAAAACTATCTTTTGAGATTAAACAAAATGGAAACATTAACCCCCTTAACATGAAACCCCCTTACCCAAGAAAAGAGGAATTGAGTCTAGCCTAGAAAAATGAACATGTATGAACATGTATGTCTTTACCGTTTGCTGGGGAACTCCTGATAATAAGAGGTTTATACTGGTTTTAGTTAAATGGGGTGGATCACCTGACGGTGATGTCATCCAAAGTGGTATAAAATCCCACCACTTGGAGTAACAAAGATAGATAAGGAAATCAGTTGAATACAGACTACCAAGTGTGGAGGACCTCAGAAATGTGTGCTTGTTTCCACACTGTTCTAGTTGCAAAGGCTGAAGCTAAGCCTCAGGAATTTTTGAAATTCAAAAGTTTGCTGGATACTGGACATTGAATAACCTTTTGCTTTCTGTATGTTTATTTTTTTTATTTTCTGATTTGAATAAAATAACAATGCATGTTTGCATTTTTATGCACCTAACTTCTGGTTTGTTATGTCTGTTTTATCCCACACCTTCACATATTGTGACCAGGATGAAAGCCTGACTGGTATGGATTATAAATACTATTAGATTCCATGTAGTCCTTCAGTTACTTCCCAACAATTTTTTCCAAAAGTTTAGATATTACAGGGAGCAGTGATATTGGTCTGTAATTTTGGATGTCTTCTTTACAGCTGATTTAAATACTGGGATCACACTGGCTATATTCCACACCTTCAGATAGAAACCTGTTGTTATTGATAGGTTAAACATCTCTGTTACTAATGGGGCCATTACCGGCGAAGCTATTTTCAAAAGACTAGTCGGAATCCCATCCAGCCTATGGCCTTTCTTTCCTTTAATTTTAATAATTCCTGCATGACTTCCCCTGTCTCTAATTATTGAAATGCAAATTTGGTACCCTCTACCCTTCCCTTGAAATGTCCCTCCTCTGGCCGGCCTGCCGGTGCAGCGGTTGGAATTCTGCTCGCAATGCTGATGACCCGGGTTCAGGAATGAACCCAGGAGTCAGAGGGACAGCTGGGGGAAGAATGACTGAGTGTCCATGGGACTGTTCTCCTTCTCCAGGGGGAAGGGGAAAGAGTGTCTGATTCTTCATTGCCCCCTGTCGAAGGCTGGGGGTGCCATGTGTCCAGCTTCAGAATACAGGAAGCGGGGCAGATGCTGATCATCATTGCATGTGCCTACCCCCAGGGTATCAGCATGCAAAAAAAATTGCTGGCCCCTGGCAGGATGCACCTGCCCTACCACTGTACTCAACGGGGTCCCTCTCCTGTGGCTCTGCCCTGGGGGGCTAAGCCGGGGCTAGCCTATAATTGCCATTGGGGAGGGAAACCTCCCCAGTGGCCCCACCCAGGGGGAGGTGAGCCTGGGCATGAGGGTATTCAGATGGAGAATGAGCATACCTCTGAAGGGAGGAATAAGAGGCCAGGCCCTCTCAAAAAAAGAAATGTCCCTCCTCTGATGCCCCTACCTCCCCCTACTGACTCAAAGTGTATAAAAAACTCTATTTAACAAATCTGCTATATGACTAGAAGTTGGAATGCTTGTCTCCCAAATTTTAAAGGATCCTGGGTATTCATGGGCCTTTTGCCCTTTTAGCTTAGAGAACAAGTCCCAAAATTTGCATGGGTCATTTGTATTTGTAGCTCCAAACTGATTTTCAGAATACTCTGTTTTACCTTTACTTATTTCCTTTGAATAAAGATTCCTAAGTTGTCTGTATTTGTCCCACTCAGTCTTGGAGTTTGCTCTCTTTGCATTTCTCCATGCTGTATCTCTATTTCTACAATGGAAATTTAGTGACCTCCTGTACCATTTTGCATTTCCCATTTTTACCTTTTTCTTACAAACAGGAACATGGAGATTACAGACTGCCATAAATTCTTTGCAGAAATAACTCCACACACTGTCAACATCTGGAACCAATCTTAACCTGTTCTAGTTTCTCCCTTCTGAGTCGGCCATAAATGAGATGTAATCAAAATGTTTTATTGATCTAAATTCCTTTATCTCTGGTCTTCCCACCACTTCCCTAGTTTTCTAACACAATACAGTACCTGATTATCACTAAAAGTGTTAGGTAAAACTCCACTTTCTATATATTTATCTGGGTTAGAAGTCAAGATCATGTTTAGCACATTAGAGAGGTTAAAATCTTTATAATTCATTCTGGGTGATTTAATCAGTTGTGAGAGTCCAAACCCTAATGTTAACTCAAGAAATTTCCCACTTAAAGGGGTAGAGGTCCAGTTTTGGTAAATTACCTTGACAGTATTGCTCAGATGATCATCAGATGAGAGGCAAAGGTTGAGGATTATGCCCAGATACTTAAAATCAGCCACCACTTCTAGCTGGGTACCATCCATGATGGAGATGTTGAGGTCTTGTGAGTGGCATTTAATTTTGTGATCAGAACCAAGGAGCACAGCTTTAGTCTTGGGTATATTTAGGAGGGTCTACAACACTGGTTCAACAAGAATTGTGTCGACTAACATTACAGCCACAGATTTATGTCGACTGCAAATTACTGTTGGCATAAATCCATCAGGTAAACTGTTTTTTTTGTGGGGGGCTTTGCACCTAGACCCCCAGACTTTAAGAGAGTTGATTCATGGAGGGGTGTTATACAGGGAGAAAGCCGTGCCAGGGTCTCGAGGGTACATTACAGTGGCAACATCAAACTGCCGCTGTAATGTCGTTCACCGTAAAATTATCACTGTTCAGTCAGCATACCCATTTTGGGCATGTTTTTCATTAAGGAAATAGCAATGAAGACAGTGGATACTTAGCTCAGGTGTTTTGTTAATTTCAGTTATATCACTACCATGTACATAGACAATGGTATCTTCTGCATTAAGCAGGAATTTAGTAACTGAGCAGTTCTAAACAAGTCACTTATGAAAAGTGTGAAGAGAAGGTATTCTAGTACATAGGACTGGAGGAGGTATTAGCAGTCATTAAACAAAGAAGGAACTTTTGGGTTATATCTGAGGACATCAAGGTGGCAGGGCAATGTGACAAGGCAGTAGGTAGGGTTAGTGGGATACTGGGGTGCATAAGGAGGGGTATCCCCAGCAGGAGGAAGGAGGAGGTGTTGCCACTGTATTGCTCACTAGTGAGATCCCACTGGGAGAGCTGTGTACAGTTTTGGTGACTACACCTCAGAAAGGATATAGACAGGGTAGAGGCAATTCAGAAGAGGGCAACTAAAGTGGTGCAGGGTTTGCACAAGATGCCGTATGAGAAGAGACTAAAGGATCTCAACATTTACACCATGGAAGACAGGAGAGGGAGAGATGCAACATATTAGAGACCTAAAAGCATCTCACAGGAGTGAATAGGATGGGAGGGGGAGGAATTATTTCAAAATGAGAATAAACACCAGGATCAGGGATCATGCAATGAAGCTGGGAGAGGGAGTGCAACAGAGAGATGTAAGAAAATGTTTCCTAAATGAAAGGGGGTAGATGAATGGAACAGACTGCCAGCAGAAGTGGTGGAAGCTAACATAGTGAGGGGCTTCAAGTATGCCTGGTATAGACATGGGGTGTATTAGAAAAGAGGCATGGAGTCAGAGGGTAGCTGTAGTCCAGAAAGGATTTGTGGTGGCAGATTAGGCAGAGAACATCTGGGTAGACTGGATGGGTCAAGCATTCCTTTTCTACCAAGAAATTCTATGTTTCTTTGGGTCCCATGGTGCACATGCATGGTTGTTTTGCTGAACGTTTTTGTTTTGTGGCATAAACGGGTGACCAAGATTAAAATAAAAAGTTTTGAAAGTTTCATTTTTAAAAACAGGCTGCAGATGATAGAAGGAGCAGTATTGGGGACAGCAGAGACAATGAGCATTTGGGACATGATGACAGAACTTCAGATTGTGTACAGTAGCAGTGGGTGAGACCATGTCAGCGTTTGTGGCATGAGAGTACAAATGTGCACAGGATAAAAGGTAGGGTGATTCTGAAATCTGATGGCCTCATGGAAGTCCACTGATATATAATCTTCCTTAAATCCACATCTTCTAGAAAAAGGTCAAGTCTGGCACTGGTAAAAGCAACCTCCAACTATAGCCAACATCTGGGAAGCCAGAGTCAAGCCTTTAAGAAGAACTTCTACCCAACTGCTGACAATGTCTCTTTATCACAAAGTGAATCCTATAATGATAGGTAGTTACTGTTGCTTCAGCTGCTTTACAGAGATACATTTGAATTACTCTTCTTAATGTTGTAGTGAGAGAGCGAAAGAGGTGAAGTTATTTAAATGTTGATAAGAAATCTTCTTTGACACCATCTCATCACCTAGTAGGTAAAGATTTTTGAATAATGCATGAATGGTGACTTTGTGGAGTGACTGAAATCACCATTCTGACCAGATTTTCAATAATTCACCTACCTAGTTCATGAGAATGGGTTTCCAAAAAGACCATGTTGTGGTTCCTGGAGGAGGACATCTTTTGGGTCAGACACTGGATCAGCTGAGCTGGACCAAATTTAGGTGAGTGAGGGGTGTAAGGGATGAGGGGTGGTGGATGTTGAGTGGGGGAATGGGTGGGATGGGTGGCAGTGCTAGTGGAGGTGGGGGATGGATTGGTGGCCAGTGCAATAGACAGTGATGGACTGTGTTTTACATTACAGGTTATCACAAAACAAAAAAATATGTAAAAAGATGTTTACAGATCATTTTCTTTATTACAGGTACTGACACTGGGGATTGGACACCCTCATGTTGGCTTCATAGACTATTGGATCAGGGTGGGGGTGGTTGGAGCCATAGTGGTATTGGGATGTTGGTGTACTGAGTGGGGGGAAGGGTAACTGGATTGGTATGGGTGGGTGACTGAACTGGCACAGGGTGGGAACCCCAGTGTTGTAATAGTGATAATATAGCTGGCACCAGGGGCGGGCACCTCAATGTTGGAATAGTGAAACTACAGCTGTCACCAGAGACTGGGCATCTCAGGGTCCAGTCTAAATAAGTTAGGCTTCTAATTCAGCTACTGGCTGCCCATGTGTCAGAGAACCATGTACAGTCCATTTGGCAGTGGCAGGGCTACATACTGACACATAGCACCAACCCCTCTGAATAAACACTGTAAACAATGACACAGATGCTATTTACATCATCAGAATTGCCCTGCCTCCTCATTCACACACACATTTTCATCAAATGACCATATTAAGATGCTGCAACCAAGATGGTGCATGGTATGCAGGGGAGCCATATGAGCAGAGGTGTAGGGAATTGGATCTGTACCCACTGGAGACCAGAAGAGAGAGGTGGGACATGATTGAAACATTTAAGTATGTGAAAGGGATCAATAAGGTGAAGGACGGGAGCTTATTTAAAAGGAAGGAGGGGGCTAAAACTAGAGGGCATAGCCTAAGATTGGAGGGAGGAAGATATAGAGGCACTGTGAGGGGGTGATTTTTCATGGAGAGGGTGGTGAGGGCCTGGCGCAAACTACCAAAGGAGGTGGTAGAGGTTGAAATGGTGGAGGGATTCAAGAGGGCATGGGACAGATATATGCAGTTGGTAAGTGGGGGAAATGGGAGAGTCCGTGGAAAAGGAGATGAGTTAGGGGGGAAGGGGCAGGCTCGATGGGCTGTTGGGGTCCTTTTCTGCTGTCATATTTATATGATTCTACAATTCTATGATTAAGACAAGTGGTCATAAAAATTCAGTTATTCTTCAATGCTTATTTTTCTGACCACGCATGCTTAGAAATGGAACTGTTTTTCTTAAATATTTTAAAAAGTGCTTTAGTTTGAGAGATATAAACAACTAAAGCACGCACCTGGGGTCAAATTCTATCAAACCTGAAAGTTTCAGGTTTCAAAGCCTCCTAGATTTTTAGTAATAGGTGAGCAAAAAAAAAAGGTCTTGATTGATGGAATATGCTTTTTGCACGTCTATAATTTTTTCCCCAGATAAACTGATTGCCACAAATGTTTAAAGATCCAGAGATCCTGGCACCAACTCTGGTTCTTCAAAATCTCTAGTAAATTAGTTGAACAAGGTCAGAGTCTTTAAGGTCCAAAAATCAGGATTTAATATTAAAGTGCTTATTCAACTCTAATACACAGGTAGAGCCATGCCTGTATAATATGTTAAGCACAAAAAAACTATGTTAATGGAGACATTAGGGTTGAGGAACACAAAGCACACAAAGTAGGGAAATGTAAAACATTAGTGTTTTGAGTCACCAGAGTATTGACAAATCAGTGATGGGGTCTTCCTTGGGGTTGTCAACCCTAGTGTCCACCCCTTCCCTCCAGCCATTAGTCTCCTGTCCAAAGCACAAGGTACAGCTCCAAGCCAGTGCCTCACAGTGATACTCTCTTCAAAGGTAGAGAAATATGGCTCACTACAGCTTGCCAATGGAATATGTCATGGCTTTCTTCATGCAGGGCCCTGCATGAAGAAAACAGATCATGTCTAAGCTTAATGCTCAGTGGAGGGGGTGGGCAGTAGGGATGACAACCCCAAGGAAGACCTCACCACTGATATCAACATTCAGACATGATTTGAAAAATTTAACATACTGACTTCATGGGATGGGGTCATTATAAGACTATGTTGAAAATTTGGTGGAAAAATATAGTAAAATGACCAAGTTATAAGTGAATATTGGAATATTTCAATGTTCACTTAAAACTTCACAAATTTTAAATAACTTTGTCTACCAAATTTTCAACATGGTCTTTTAATGTGCCCATCTCATGAACAAGGCAGGTGACATTTTTCAAATCTGGGATGAAAGGTGATTTTTTAGTTCCTCTGTGACATCATGCTTCAGGCAGAATTTGGAAATGTTTCACCTACTGACGTCATAACATGGGGTCATAAGTACATTATGTTCAAAACTTAGGTTAAAAATATAATAAATTGACCAAGTTCTGACTGATGTTGAAATATTTCACTGTTTGGTCATAACTTCACTCATTTTCAATATTTTGACTCCAAACATTCAATATAGCCATTGTTTCACACCACCTCATAAACATGACAGGTATCATTTTTCAAATCCTGAAAGAGATGTGTTTTTTCACTTGGGGTGCAAAGTGATGTTTCAACCATTATTCTTTAAATACTGCATGTCATGTTTATAAGGAAGAGTCATAAAATGACTCTTGAAAATTTGGGAAAAACCTAGGAAAAAAAATGATTATCAAGAAACATTGTGTGTAGAGCCAGCATTTACCCCAGCGGGTAGTTCTTTGTGATCCTGTGCCAGTAAGTTGAGTTTGGGGGTGAGCTGTTTATCCCCTCATGTATTACAAAAGGCCTCATTTGGAGCCAAGGTCTCAACTGTTTCTGAAGCAGTGTAAGTAGCAGAGACTGCCCTGGCAAGCGGGTAGTAATAGAAAAGGTATTGTTTATGATCACCAAAGAAACACAATGAATTAAACCTGTGAGTAGTACTTCATCTATGTGTGCAAGGAGGGTATCATGACTGAAAATAATATTTAAGCATTTATTTGTTTGTTTATTGATTAATTAATTTATTTTTAAATTTATGGCAGTTTTGCTTTTTCGGGCCATGTTGAAGGCTTCCAGTGAGTAAAGGTGATAGCCATGTTTGTAATGGCAGTGAGGAAATAGTGAAGTGGCTCACATATTCTGTATGTGACCGGCCTACATTCCAAATCCAAGTGCCTGAACTTTTTCCATCGTGTGTACTTCTAAGGAATTAACATATGGGCCCTGGATTTTATTTAGCCAATCAAGAAGCAGGAAAGTTCCCACCCGTTTTATAAACTGTAGTAGTGATACTCTTGGGTAGTTGAATGTACATAACTGCATCTTACATCTCACAATGCATCTGGGGATGAGGTTATTACAGTTTTGCCCACACCCTGTCTTGTTTCACTACTTACATAAAAGCTTCAGTTTTCAAAATAAAATAAACAATTCATTAAGAAACTGGGTGGATATGCTGTTTTCTGAGGTACAGTAGGTAGCTTGTGTTATTTTGTGTTATTATATCTGATTTGTTTTTATACAATGATAATAACAAAATGGAACAGTCATCTTAGCCTGTAACTTCTCATACAGTTGATTTATTTTGTCCAGTACTCAAGAAGTAGGGAAGGGACACAAATTTCATATCTTTAAGACTGAAGGTTCTCTTTAGTTCCCAAAACAAATCTAGTTTACACTAGGAAGACAAAATACTAATCTTATAATTTGTAGACAAATTGATATATTAGCTCTAATATTTTATTAATATCTCTATAAAGACAAGCATTCTTACTATGTAAATTGTGCTAATTATAAAGAAAATAATTTACCAAGCATTTTTGATATGAACACCTAAAATGCATATATTCGGTTTAACTTACTGTATTAGAGTAGCAAAATTGAAGGGCCATACTCAAAAAACAAAATATAAGAAGATGTGATATTGAAACAGAACACCTTATGTAAGAAGTGTAATTAGTGTAACACAAGCTGCAGGTGGAGGCTACTTCTAACTGAAAGGTGAAATAAGGAACTTAGAATTATCAGGAAAAGATAGTATTTCAAGCAACAGAGGGAGGTGGATATAGCTTTACTTTTGTTCCAATTCTTAAGATTTTCAGTGCAGGAAGAGTTTAAACCCTGGGCTAAGAATTTGTCATAAGTCCTGAAGTAAGTGCAGGTACAGGCTGTGTATTTGACCCAGACAGTGCCCTAGGGGGTGGAAACTGTTTTTTGGGTTTATCTGTGTGTGCCTTAAAAGGCCAAACCAGACTGTGTCAAGAAGTGCTTACATCATAGCTACTTATCGGCCAATAGCTTTGGTAACAGACCTGAGAACAGTAGTATTATAAGCAAGTGTTTATAGCAAACTCATCAGAACAGCTAATATTCTTCAGGTGAAGCTACTTCTGGCTGTAAGCTGCAATACTGAACATAGGATTTGCAAGAAAGCGAGTTGTGCTCACAACAGAGGGAGGTGAACCTTACAATTGTCTTTGGTTTGTAGCAGATATTCTGCAGGTGGAGGCTACTTCTAACTGAAAGGTGAAATAAGGAACTTAGAATTATTAGGAAAAGACAGTCTTTCAAGCAACAGAGGGAGGTGTATCTAGCTTTACTTTTGTTACAATTCTTAAGATTTTCAGTGCAGGAAGAGTTTAAAGCACAGCTGGCTTAGTTTGGGGCTGACTGCTTTCAGAGCACAAACCACCAGGCTGTTTTGGGGCTGGGGAGGTTTACCTGTGTCTGACTTGGATGTCTGGATTTTTCTCTTTTTGATTAGCAGGGTATTTTCTCTGTCAAATTGTTGTGTAGGGCATCTTGCTGACAGGAAGGCACCCATCGCAGCGGTGGGTCAGAGCTTTTAGCTGATTGTTTTGTGAGGCACAGTTTAGGCCCAACCCCTTCCCACCCTCACCCCACCCACCCTGAAATAGTTCCTTTATACCTGGGGTTCTGACATCATTTCCTCAAGAGTGCAAGGTGCATAACACTGTCATATCCTCTCTAGCACACTACACTGACAATATAAGCATACACACTGTATAATATATATATATTTCTATATAACAAACCAATCACACACACACACAAAAAAAAAAGTAGATAAACATGTGAGGAATAGTGCAATGTAATGGCTGTGGGGTAGCAGTCTTCCGGGAGTATTTCTGGAGGCTGAGATGCTGCCCTATTTGCAGACAATTCTCTGCCATGAGGGAGGAAGTTGCCTGTCTTCAGGCCACACTGGAAAGTAGTAAGGGAACCTTCCCCCAGGCCACACTGGATGGTAGGAAGGAAACCTCCTCCATCCAGGGAGCACCAGACTCACCACCACTATCTCAGAGGTTGCGAAGAAAGCACAGCAGTTGGACCACAGTGGGCTCAGGGAGGGTGAGGATGGTGGAACAGAGGCACACCCAGTCAGTTGTTCCACTCCACAATCCATACACCATTCTGGGTGAGCATAGCTCCCCTATGGATGCACCTGCAGAGGAGACTAAGGAGGCTGAGGACAACTGTCACAAGGAGGCCCATAGGAAGGAGGCAGAGGACACCACAGGGAAAGGAAGCAGCCCTGGTGGGGACCCAATTATTAGGGATAGAACTGGGGAGAGGGAAAACTGAAGTAAGGTGCCTGCCTGGTGCCATGGCTTGGAAGGACAGGAAGCACATCCTCAGGATCACGAGAACAGCTGCATGGGAGTCTGAGCTGGACGTCATTGTCCACCTAGGGACAAATGACTTGGCTCATCATGAGATTAGAGCAGTTCAGAAGAACTTTGTAGAATTGGGGAGGAGCCTAAGACAAGTAGCACACACAGTATCCTTCTCAGAGGTGCTGCCTGTCAATGGTCCGAGTGAGGCAAGGGTACTTTGCACCATGCAGTTTAATGAATGGTTGAAAAAATGGTGTGTAGCACAGGGGTTTGGCTTCATTGGGGACTGGGGTTCCACCTGGAGGGACACCAGCCTATACTGGCAGGATGGTCTGCATCTGTCCAGGAAGGGAACAAGTCTTTTGAGCAATTGGTTTAAATGCTTCATTGGCAAGCTTTTAAACTAGTCAAGGGGGGAGGCACTGATAAGAGGCAGGAAAATCCCAGCCTCTCCCTACAAAACAGGGTACTAAATAAGAAAAAGACCGAGGTAGAAAGGTCAGTGGGGGATGCTGCAACAGAAGGTAAAGCCATCAAAAAATGGAGATCAATGACTACCAATGCCCGTAGTCTGAGTAACAAGCTTCCTGAATTAGTGGCCTTGAGGAAGGAGGAACATCTGGATATCTTGTCAGTCACAGAAACATGGTACACACAAAACCATGACTAGGACATAAACATACCAGGATACACTATCTACAGGAGGGACAGGGAGGGTAAAAGAGGAGGAGGAGTAGCTCTTTACATAAGGGCAGGAATCAAAGCAACAGAACAAAAGGGTAAACAGGGAGGAGAAGACGCACTGTGGGTAAATTTGGAGACTGGCAATGGCACCACAATCCGCACAGCAGTTGTATACACACCCCCTTCTCAGGGGGAGGAAATGGACAAGGAAATGATAGAAAGTATACTTAGAATGGCAGGAAAAGGGGAGATATTGCTGATGGGTGATCTGAATATGCCAGATGTTATCTGGAGTGCAGTTGCAGCAGCCACTTCAAAGAGTGGGGTTATTCTAGATGCCTTACAGGGGCATGCCTTAGACAACTAGTATTGGAGCCCACTTGAGAGGGAGCAATCTTAGACCTGGTTCTCTCAGCTGGAGATGAAGAGAGGATCACAGATGTAGAAGTGGGTAGCCATCTGGGAACTAGTGACCATTGAACAGTATGGTTCACAATAAACACAGCAATAGAGTCAAGCCATACAAAGGCAAAAGTACTGGACTTTAGGAGGGCTGACTTTGCTAAAATGGGTGAGTGCCTAAGGAATGCACTAGCAAATGGGCAGGAAGGAGGGGTGGAAGAACAATGGGGAATAATAAAAATTGCCATCACAGAGGTAACAAGCCTTTGTGTGAAGCAAATAAACAAAACGAAACGATGTAAGAAACCACTATGGTTCTCAAAGGAAGTGGCAGTGAAGGTTCAAGAGAAAAAGAAAGCATTCAGGAAGTACAAGGAATCACAGAAGGAGCAGGACAGAGAACTGTATCAGTTAAAGCAAAAGGAAGCTGGGAAGCAAAGGCCTAAACAGAGGAAAAGATAGCCAACTCAGTTAAGAAGGGGGATAAAACCTTTTATAGGTACATCAGGGAGCGAAGGAAGACCAAGGGAGGGATAGTGAGGCTTAATAAAGGGAGGGAGGGAGGGTGGGCAGAGGGTGACTGTGAAAGGCAGAGATACTAAACAAATATTTTTGCTCAGTATTTACAAATGAAGAGGAGGAGGTACCTAAAACAAACAGTAGAAACACTCTGGATACAGAAGTTGATACCAGCCCATTTGCAGAAGAAAGGGTTCTGAAAGAACCTTAAAACTGAAGGTGGACAAAGCAATGGGGCCTGATGGGATTCATCCCAGAATTTAAAAGAACTAAGGGTAGAACTAGTGACATCACTGACTACCCTCTTAACAAATCATGGGAGGATGGGGTGGTACCTGAGGACTGGAGGAGGGCAGATGTGATTCCCATCACAAAAGTGGGAGCAAGGCAGAAGCAGGAAACTACAGACCTGTTAGTTTAACCTCAGTGATATGGAAAATGATGGAATCACTCTGAAGGAAAGAATTGCTGAGTATCTAGAGACCAGAGGGGCACAGGACCCAAGGCAGCATGGATTCACAGCAGGAAGGTCGTGCCAGACAAATCTGATAGATTTCTTTGACTGGGTGACCAAAGTAGTAGATCAGGAGGGCTGTGGACATGGCTTACCTAGGCTTTTAGCAAGGCATTTGACAAAGTCCCACACAAAAGACTAATATACAAGTTAGCCAGCCTGGGAGTGGGTCCCAAGATGACAGCCTGGGTAAAGAATTGGCTGGAGAATAGGACACAGAGAGTAATAGTAAATGGAGTCCACTCTGAAGAAAGGGGGTTACTAGTGGGTACCGAGGGTTCAGTATTAGACTGTCCTCTTCAATGTCTTATAGTTACATTGCAGAGGGACTGGAAGGAAAAGTATGTCTCTTTGCAGATGACACAAAGATCTTCAACAGAGTTGATGCACAAGGTGGGGTGGAAAGGATGAGAAGGACTTGGGAAGGTTAGAGGAATGGTCAAATGTATGGCAGCTTAGATTCAATGCTAAGAAATGCAAGGTAATGCACCTGGGAAACAAAACCCAGGGAAGAGTACACAATTGGGGTGAGATACTAACAACAACAAAATGGAAAGGGACCTGGGATAGTCATATCAGATGACCTAAAGGTGGGCAAGCAATGTGAGAGGGCAGCAAGGAGGGTTGGGGGATACTGGGATGCACAGGGAGAGGCATCACCAGTAGAAAAAAGGAAGTTATTATCTCTCTGTCCAGACAGCTGGTGAGACCCCATCTGGAGTACTACGTGCAGTTCTGGAGACCCAATCTCCACAAAGACATAGACAGGATGGAAGCTGTCCAGACGAGGGCAACTTAAATGGTGCAGGGTCTGCATCGGAAGACATATGAAGAGAGACTTAAGGAGCTTAATATGTATAGCCTCAAGGAAAGGAGGGAGAGGGGGGACATGATAGAAACTTTCAAGTACCTCAAGGGAATCAACAAAGTCCAAGAGGGTAGCATCTTTCAAAAAAAGAGGTGTGCAAGAACAAGGGGGCACAATTTGAAGATAGAGGGGGGCGGCTCAGAGGTAATTTAAGGAAGTATTTTTTCACAGAGAGGGTTGTGGATGCATGGAACGGCCTTCTGAGGAGGTTGTGAGTCAAAAACAGTGGTGGAATTCAAGCATGCATGGGACAGTCATAAGGCAATTCTAGGGGGTTGGGGTAGGAAGAAGTAGGCTGCTGGTTAACTAGGATCTGCAGCTTATCCATTAGGTAGGGAAATGGGCAGACTGGGTGGGCCAAGCGGTCCTTATCTGCTGTCAAATTCTATGTTTCTGTAAGTACATAATTCCTTTAAATGGTTTATTGTGACTACATCACAGTTTTGTAAGGTAAGAGCTGCACCTGGAAGCCATAGTGCCATGGCCAAGTAGTTCAATATAAGTTAAGACAACAAGTGGTGACCAGCACCTATGAAAAACACACTGTCTCTGTATCCACTTATGATTCAAAAAAAAATATTGCAGCAGCAGATTACCTTGCACAGCTTTCTTTATTTCATGTATACTGTGCATTCACAATGTCATGTCAAATTCATATGTTACTTCTTTGGACTGGAGAGGTGGTTAAGCACACTAGGTCAGTGTTCTTGTGTTCAGCCAGCAAGTTTGTAATATATGAATTTGACTGAATTTACAGAATACACAAAATAAAGAAAACTGACCAAGATAACCTGCATCTGCAGTATTTCTTTGATTCTTAATTGGATACAGAGCCACTGTATTTTTCATAGGTGCTGGTCACCACTTGTTGTCTCACCTTGTTATGATTTTAACATGTTTTTCCATATAGTTTATTTCAAAATAGGTTGTGATTTGAAAACAGTTGAAGTTGTGTGACATTACATGATATATAGCTCTAATGTCAAATTCTATTAGCTGATATCCCTCTTACAATACCAGTTATAAAATGGGTAAACACAGTAAAGCATTCTGATTGGCGCAGATCCCTTGGCACCTATGCCTTTTTTTTAACTTTATAGCACACTATGAAATAAATGCTCAAAAATGGCAACTGGTGTACCAATGGTATTCCTGTGCCACCCTGTCTTTATACCTCCGAAACTGCCATCTTGATTTCATGGTACTGTAAAATTTAAAATGGGCAGAAACAAATGACTGCTTATTAGTTAATTTTGATGCAGCCACTCTGTTTCTGTCTCTCCCTCCCTTCCAGTCCATACAACAGTCACCAAAACTTCAAAACTCATTTTTTTTTTAAATCTCCATTTTTGTCCCTTCTGAGCTGTTTGCTCTTTGTACAACCCATCAGCCCACGACGCTGTCTCGGTCTCCCCACTGACCCACTCCTGGATGAAAATGCCAGCTTTCTTATGAAATTCCCAACTGCAGATAGAGGCATGCTGCTGGCAAGATCACAAGAAAAGCTTGATCTTGAAAGCAGCATAGCGACCTGCCACAGTCAATCTTAAAGACCAAGCTATGAATGAATGGGGTGGCAGGATGGAGACAAAATTTAGAAACTCAGCTGTGATTAAAAGAAAGTGGCATACAATAAGTAGTCAAGTGATGGAGGAGAGAAACATGGAAAATCTGTTTGCTCTGAAGATGCTCTATTGATGGTTAGGCTGAGGGACTGTTTTGCTTCAAAAAAGAAAAAACTACAAATTTTTGTTAATTTTTCTAAAAAACTTTAAATACTTCTCAACATATACCCATTTTATAAGTGCTATAACACACTCTGGGGTGTGGGTTATGCTCTGGGTAGTAAGGCAGTCAGGCTGTGGCCTCGTTTCTCATGCTGCAACTAGGCATGTGTTTATCACAGCATAACCCACACTCCATTGTGTGTTGTTGCATAATTACACTATGGACCTCGGACACCGACCAATGAAAACGGCAGGCTGGCACCTTACCTCTGTTGTAAATCCTCTGATAATCACCGCAAAAGGTGCCAGCCAGTTGCATCCCAATAACAACAATAAAAAAAATGTTTTAAATCATTCCAAGCCGCCATCTTCGTTTCCTCGCTAAACGCAAATCAGCATGGCACCCCCCCCCAGCCTTCTCCCACAGCTCACAAAACATTAAAAAAAAACTGCCTGGCATAAACACAAATTCCACTCTCGCATTTCTTCAAAAAGTAACAGCAGCTTAAGAAACATGTGGCAAACCTTTTGAAATATGTCCCTGTAATGTTCGCTAGCTCCCTCCAAATTCCATCGCTCTCGCTGCTTCTGGTCTCCTAGCTCCTCGCTCATACCTCCTACCCGCCACAGTGCCATGTCCAGACCACCTTCACCTTCACAGTGTTAGCAACAAAATTCCATATTCCCACATAACAAAAATGAAAATTCTACTTGTCACAAGGGTTTTTTTTCTTGCTAGAAGCTTATACCCCAAGGCAGCAGTTCAAACACAGCAGTTTAGCGTTAGCGCCCTGCCACAAGACCAAGACAAACTGCCTGCTCCTACCTAATATCGTGTTGCCCAACACAAACTATAAGCAAACCCAAACAGCACATAATGGCATGCTACGAGTTTTGTACAGGGGGAGAGAGAGCCTGTATTAGAAACTGTAAAGTGCCTGAAAGGGGGGGAGGTGGTGGGGGTGAAGCTGCATTACAAGCTGCACAGCACATCTTCTGCCTAGCAACAGGGAACTATTTACTATAGAGTTAGAATACCTCACATTAAAATCAATAAAACATTTTTTTTTACTTTTTAATATCATTTTTAATATTTTACTTCCCTCCCATAGATAATCAAGTAATGTTACTGGGAGGTGGAGTTATGGGGCTTACCACAGCTGTCGAGGATTTACCCACTCGGCTGCACCTCGTGGGCAAACCACACCAGCCGTGATAAATCCCCCGATAACCCACACCCCCTAGTGGCTTATTGCTTTAGTAGCAGACTTGCAGCAGTTATAAGATGTAAACATACTAAAGGACAATTTCCTGATTTTTTTGCATTTCAACATCTGTCTGGGGGAGTCTTTACTTTTGCTGCCTTTAAGTTATACTTACTACTAGCATCATCACATAAATATCCCAGACCATTTGTATTTTTCCATATTCTAATTTTTGTTATCCACAGACAATTGCTTCCAATCTAGCCCTTAACAGTTTCCTAAGATGTATAGCTATCCAAGAGGAAGTATAAACCCTCATCATCTAGTGAGTATATAAATACAAAATGTAAGGTTTCTTCCCAGACTACAAACTCTGGTCAAATATTCAGTAACCTAAAGATCTAGTTGTGCTTCCAAGCTGCACTGGCAAAGAGACAAGTTCCTTTGGTGTTGTGATTATGTCACACAGTTAGGAAGCAGGCTTCCCAAACCATGTGGGATTGAATCAATGGCTTGAGCAAAAGAGCAGGAAAATAAGTGCACTTAAGTCCAGCACTGTAGCAGGGCAAAAGGATGGCACCACAACCTTTTAACAAAGGGGAACAGCAAAATCTCTTTATAAGGGGGAGCAGTTCAACTTTTTTTTATAAGAGAGACTGGCTAATGCAGCAAAACAGACATGTCTTTAGCTTTGGGAAATTATTGTTTTATCCCATAAAAGTGTATTTCTGGAATTTAGACATGTACATCACAAAGTAAGAAATAAACATTTTAATAATACAAAATATCTTGTCAGTTTTATCTTTTGTTGGACTTGAGCCACATAATAATAGAAAAATAAAATAAAATAAAAAAAAAAAACATTTGTCCCATCAGGAACCTATGCTTACATGGACATTTCCCAGCAGCACAAATTGTTTTTCTTATTTTTTTTTCAATAAAATGTTTATTCCAAGTCCTCACCACCACCACCAAGGATCACTAATCATGTTAAATTCTAGCTAACAAAAATGAAACAAATGTAAAAGCTCCTGTTAGAAGTTAAACCTGGTCTCTTGGTCTCTTGCTGAGAATACAACAATGTTATGTTACTGACAGGACTGGAACTCCTGGATGCTTTGTTCTCTAACCCAGGACACATCTGGTACACCACTGAGCAGCAGAAAATAAATCTTACCTTGACTAGAGGTTACATCACAAACCACAAGGTGGGCAATCTGTGTTCTAATCTCAGCAGGGGCTTTCATATTACAACAATCTATATGGGAAATTAATTGCCCAAACAAAAACATGTAGACCACTCTACAAGTAAGGGTGCCATTTTATTTATTTGCTTTTATTAACTGGGTAAGCACACTAGACAGCCAAGTGCCTATTTTCAGGTGCGACCCAGGAGATTACAAGGTACATACATGAACATCAGGCAAATACAAGTGGAGGATTACATTACATAGAATTAGCACAACAGGGACTTTACAAGCATCAGATTTCACCAGGCAAATAGTGGTGAAGAGTTAATATAAAGCGACCAGAACACAGGGACATTGTAAGGCAACAATACCAAAAACAGGTATTACAATACAGTATTAAACATTGCAGTCAGTAGGAAGAAGGGCAGTGTGAATTCATCGCTCCAGGCAGCAAGTTGTAAGGCTAGCAGTTAGAATAAGGAGGAGTCACAGTTGGGATAGATTAATTATTACTTGGTATTACTTGGTATTAATAGACAAAAGAAGGCAATAAGCCTCATTCGATTGTCTCCTACTCCTAGTGGGTGGCTATATCCCTGGTAACAACCAATTTAAGATATTTATCTAGTCCTGTTTTAAAACCTGTAATGGTTTGGGAGTTAACTAACACACATGGGCCCAGATATTCAAAAGGGTTGCGCCATGCGCAACAGGGTTGCGCATGCGCAACTCCAAAAATGCGCCATTCTGCAATATTCAGAAGGGGCCAGTTGCGCCACCGAAAACATGCTGAGCAACAGCGCAATGGAAATGAAGGCATGCGCAACCGAAGGGGGCGGGTCCATGCATAAAGTGCGCAATGCGATATCCGAACACTTGCGCAATGCGCAAGAGTGGCTTAGCCGAAGTTGCGTTAGTAACCGATTTGAGCCAAAATAAAAGGCTCAGGGAAGTGGGCGCAAGAACCCTAGCAGGCCGCAAACTGGGGAGAGAGACAGAGAGAGAGAGAGAGAGAGAGAGAGACAGGAGCTGGAAGGGCAGAGAGGGACAGTGGGTCCAGGAGGACAGAGAGGCCAGTGGGGGGTGCCCGGTGCAGTGGAAGCAGCAGTGGGGGCAGCGGGGATAACACAGGAACAGCAGCCGGGGGGGCAGAAGCCAGGGAGATGGACAGTGTCAGCTTCCACATGGAAGCTGTAATGAGGGGGGTGAGACACCATGCTGCAGGGGGACGTGGCCTCGGAGGGGCCCGTCGGCGGTATGCCCCCGACAGGCGGTATCGTGCCCGCATCAGCTTCGAGCTGTACACAGATGTCGAGATTGTGGCCCGGTACCGCCTGAACAGGGCAATATTGAGATGGTTTGCATAGCTGTGCAGTGATGTGATGCAGGCACCTCCACGACGGAGTCATGCTCTGTCCGTGGAGACCAAGGTGACAGCCTGCATGTGCCTGCTCGCCACGGGCACCTTCCAGAGGCCAACAGAGGACACCACAGGCATTACACAGTCGGCCATGTCACGATCCTCACCCAATTCCCAGCGCACTGCTGCCTCATGCCGCGGAGTACATCCATTTCCCCAGCACCGCGCAGAGCGATAAACAAACATGCAGGAGTTCCACAGGGAGCACATATGCCTGGCGCAGGGGCCATAGACTGCACCCATGTGGCCATTTGCACGCCACCTGGCCCCGACGGCCAGGCTTATCGGAACCAAAAAGGGCTTTTCAGTGTCAACTGCCAGGTGGTGTGTGATGCCACTGGGCGATTATCAATGTCTGTGCCACACACCCTGGCAGAGCACATGATGCCTTCATATGGCACCAGTCTGCACTGTGCCATCGATTCGAGAGTGGAACATCCCACGGGTCATCTAGTGGGTGAGTACACATGTATGGAATGCAAACTCTGTGCAAGGGTGGGAATGACACAGGTGCCATGGTAGTGGCACACAAGGATATGGGCAATATGGACCTGACATGACACTGATCTCCACTATCTCCACACAGGTGACTGCGGATACCCCCTCCGTCCCTGGCTGCTCACACCATACCGGCGCCCCACGACCCCAGCGCAGCTAGGTTTCAATGAGGCACATGCCGCAACACGAAACATCATAGAGCGGGTGTTTGGGATGCTGGCACGCCCGATGCCTGGACACCTCCGCGGAGTCTACAGTACAGCCCCCAAAAGGCCTGTGGGATATTCCTGGCCTGTTGCATCCTGCACAACATGGCCAAAGACCATGGGATAGCCATACAGGTCCAAGAGGGGGACAGCGATGGGGACGCCAGTGGCGCCAGTGATGTGGGTGATGAGCAGCCCCCCAGGACGGAGGGACCCCCGACTGACCCGGCAGGCCCAGCTGCACTGGGACACCATTGCAGAAGAGCACTACGCCCAACACAGGTAAGTCAAGGGGACATGTGCAGGCACCACTGTCCATGCGCAAACCACAGGCACACAGGGGAACACACCGTGCATGAAGGTCAGGGGAGTTGAAGGTTCCAGGCATACCAACACACCATCAGAGAGGGGTGAGCACTCATATGGACACACACACACACCAGGCAGCATACATGGGCAGCAGCACAGCACTGCGGAAATGACATTGCCAACACACATCACCACCAACCACCCCCACCACCTGGATTGTCCATGTACGTGTGTCAGGACCTGGGCACCCTTGCACCTTGGTGTACAGTGCAATGCAGGCATCATCATGCACACGCACCTGTGGACAGCAGTTGGGAGAGTGTGCAGGTGGTCCGGTGTCAACTTGGTGAGCAGAGCACCCAGCAGTGCACTGCCCACCATGACACACACATTGCACACAAGCAGCACCAGACAGGGCCTGCACTGGGAGACAGTTCAGTCAGGTAGCACTGTCCCACGGCCACCACGGATGCGCGCGGCGCCCGCCATGGCCCAGCAGCACTGGCAGGCTGAGCAGGGCTACATCAGGTGGTGCTGGTGCACCACCAGGGGTCCCACTGCGCGAACGCCGACCTGCCCGGACAGGGGTCTGCATCTTGCCAAACAAACTTGCACCAGGGGTGCCCAGGATGCCCACAGCAGAACCCGCGCCGACAGGCCTAGTGTCGCATCGCACGCTGGAATGGGGAGTGGAGAGCGCACTGTGTGGGTGTGTGGACAGAGGCACCTGACAGTGTGGCTAATGCGTCCGCCGCAGAGACCACTGCCTGGGTCAGCTCTGTCAATGGCAGCGTCACATCTGTCCGCATAAGGACCAGCTCGCTTGGTCCCAAGCACACTCCCCTGCTATGCCGCCTCCACGAACAGAGACAGTGCCTCCACGACCTTGTAACCCGCCCCTGCAGCTGTACCGAGTCCTGCAGCAGGTGGTGTGCGCATCCAATGGGTACTGTGCCCCAATGGCATCGTGACCCCCAGGGTGTGGACGTGTCCTGGTGCACAGCACCCCTGAGGGTGGGGCGCTGTTTGCCAGGACCAGGTATGGGCGGATCGGCGGCGGACATGTGCCACTGCTTGACACCGTACCCCAGACCTGGTGCAACTGCTGCTGCCACCCCTCCAACTGCTGAGCCCCAGGTCCACCTGTTCCACCTCCGTGCTGACAACAGTGCCAGACACCTGCACAGCCACCGGTGCTGCCCCACCGGTGCTGACAGGCACAGCCTGGGACTGTGCCAGCATGCTGGTACACAGGTGTGAACCAGGAAGGCCCAGGGCACGTGGTTGGCTCGCCATGTGTCCGCATGGGACACACACCTATCACTGCCCATTGCAGGCCTGCTATCATCAATGGTGCAGGTGCGTGCATCAGCCATAGGCACAGCATGCTGGCATACCTGCATGCCAGACTGCTGTGACACAGGCTGTGCACCCCCTGCACCCGTATCACTGACACCGAGTTGTTGGCCCAGCGCATGCTGCTGCAGTGCCTGCAGGCTGGTGGCGGAGGTGGATGGTCCCTCCTCCACGTCCAGCAGGTCTGCCTCACTGTCTGGACCCACCACCACCACCGTCTCCTGCAGACGAACAGGATCTGTAACAGAAAGAGAGTACATGTGAGTGCATGTGAACAACAGCCCCCCAACAACATCACCATGTCATACCGTGCAGTGATGGGCTTCCACCTGTCTGGAATCCTCCGCCTGGTACGCCCGCAATGGCACTCGGCTGCATGGCCGCGACCAGTGTCTCCTCTGTAGGGGTCAGCTGCAACACCACTGGTGGGCCCCCACCAGTGCCAGCACGTGCCACCCTGAAGGCTGCCACCTTCTCCTTCAGCCTCCTGCGGTCAGTCCCCATCTTCTTCCTGCATTCCTGCACGGAGCGCTGGTGGCTTCCGTGCAGGTTGACGGCCCGAGCTACCCTCCTCCATGCAGCTGCATGCTCCTGAGGGTGCCCCTCCGTCCCACTCAATAGTGGCTCATCCTCCAGGTAGGCCTGGAAGAGGGCCTCTGTCTCTGCCGTGGTGAAGTTCGCCTCTCCCACGCCTCGGGTCCACACCCTCAGCTTGGCTCTGGTCAGTCATGGTGATCTGTATGGGTGGAAGTGGACACCTGTCACTGTGCAGTCGACAGCATCTCCCCATGAGCATAGCTGCCGGCTCGGGGTAGCCCCCTGCTTCCTCTCCCGCATGGCTGATACTGATAGAAAGGGTGCCCTTTGTCCCTTCTAGCGCCCTTCATGCTCAGCCCCTCAGCCTTTATCATCCTCCCCCATGTGCATTGTCCTGAGCACCACACAGCATGTAACTCACCTCTCACCTGCAGTAACCAAATCTGGCCAGCACAACCCACAGTCGCATTTTTATAGCGCAACACATGCAAATGAGGTGTGGCTCAACTTTAATGACATGCTAATCGCGCCACTGCACCTTTGAATGGCTGATCGGATGATTTGCATATGTCGGCTGAATATCGCGTATTTGCGCTTTGCGCAATATGGAAGGTCCGGCTAGCCAATGGCACAGGTTTGTGGCTGCGTGCCACACTGCATTGTGCATGCCCAGACAGCTTACACATGCGTCTATCACGCTGCAGACCTGATGAGCACGATAGGTGATTCAGGCCATGGCCACCATTGTGCCAGTGGCGCTACAGCACTGGGCACTATATGGCGCTGTGGCACTACTGCGCGATAGTCCACTGTGGCACTGGTGCTCAGCTTGGCAGTCGCGCAGGATGCCTATATGTCCCATGGCGCTGTGCGTAGCCTTGCATCATTGCCGTGACCTTGTGTATGCCCTCTGACCCTGGCGCTGTTGGCATGCCATGTGTCGCCTTATTGCGCTGTCTGGTGACAGCGCCATGAAGTGGATGGCGCTGTTCGAACAGCGATTGAGCCTGTGGTGGTCTATTGCGCAACAACTCTTGGGGTTACGGGCGAGCGGGCGCCATATTGCCTGCTGTAAAGTTGGTGCCATGGCTAGGAGGAGGGCGGGTCCTGGAGCCAGCTTGAAGTGGCCAACCTGGTGGCCCTGGTGGAGCCCCACTGTGAGGCACTGTGTGGTGAGGCCCCTCACCATGCCTAGGGACCCACGTGTGGCAGCAAGTGGCCACTGACCTGGTGGAGGTCACTGGCGGGCCGGTCTGCTGAGCAGTGCCGGCACAGGGTACAGTGACCGCCGCCGAGGGAGCCGGAACTCTTGGACACGGGCCGCGCTCACGCGTCAGGCGGGCGGGTGCCTAGGCCAGGGTGAGTGTACCATCTATGCACCCATATTCTCTGTAGGGGTGTGTGTGCTTGGGTGGCTGTGCATAGGTGTGTCAGTGTGTGCAGCTGTGCGATGGATGGTTATGGCTGTGTGGGCAGGCACTTTCACTGGGGCAGTGGGCACTCTGCTTTGAGTCACACTGATGTTT
Organism: Neoceratodus forsteri; assembly: GCA_016271365.2. Taxonomy (NCBI): domain Eukaryota; kingdom Metazoa; phylum Chordata; order Ceratodontiformes; family Ceratodontidae; genus Neoceratodus; species Neoceratodus forsteri. Next base: position 405,811,766 of record CM057456.1, on the reverse strand, counting down.
GTCTCAACATATGTCTCCCACAGGCCGGATTGTGAGGACACAGGGCCAGGGTGACGTATATGCCAGGCCCCGGTACTGGGGTGTAGCCCCAACAGCAGCAGCAGCAGCAGCAGCAGCAGCAGCGTCAGACCCAGCTGCTGGAGGAGTGTGAGTATCATTACTTCATGGATGCTATTGCATGCTGGGGGGGCAAGACCACCAGCCATGCGGGACACAATCAATGGGGAGGTCATAATTCCACTATACAAAACACTAGTGAGTCCCCACACTGGAGTACAGTGTACAGTTCCGGAGACCATACCTACGTATGGACATGGACTGGGTGGAGAGGGTTCAGAGGAGGGCGACATGGATGGTGCATGGATTGCATCACAAGTCCTATGCAGACAGGTTGACGGAACTGAACATGTACTCCCTGGAGGGTAGGAGGGTGTGGGGATATGATGGGGACATACAAGTATCTTACAGGGGGGAACAGAGTGCAGGAAAACAATATTTTAAGCTGCAAAGGATGTTCCAGGACTAGAGGGCATGGGATGAAGTTGGAGGGGGAACGATTCAGAGGAAACATGAGAAAGTATTTCTTCACAGAATGGGTGGTGGACAAGTGGAACACCCTGCCAGAGGAAGTGGTGGGGGCTGACTTGGTCACGGGATTTATGAATGCATGGGTTAGCCATAAAGGAATTCTGGAGGTCAGGGGTAAGGGGGAACGGACTTATAGGACAACAGAGTGAACTTACAAGGTCAAATGGACAGACTGGGTGTCCCATAGGCCCTTATCTGCCGACACTGTCTATGTCTCCATGTATGTAGGCATGACACAGGTGACCTGCATCACAGTGCAGTATCACGGTACGCCTGTGTATGCATCACTGGTGGTCCAGGCATGCACTGGGCACATAGCTGTGTAACTGGCATCAAGACTACATTGCCACATCACTTGCCAGCCTAGTTTGTACTGTGATTGACGTGGGCAGTGTGTGTGGGTGGTGGTGCGCATAGCTGGTGCCGCCTGTTTGTGATGGCCATGTGCATGTTCACTGTGGGTAGGTGCATGCCATCACAGGTGCGGGACATTGGGCTATATGGCTTGCAGGTTGGGTGGTGTTCAGGGTTGTGGTCAGTCACAGCCATTGACTGTGTTCCCATTTTCCTAGGCCTCGAGGTTCTCCGGGGGATTCGGCAAGACATTCGGGGCCTGACACAGGTGGCCATTGAGAACCAGGCCATCCTTCAGTCAATCAGGCGCCATGGCCTGCGGAGGGAGCGTCACCGGACAGTGCAGCACCAGGCAGAGGATGACCAGCCAGCTGGGCCTTAGGGGCACATCCCCTTTCACTTCTCCCATCCCTACCACCCTGCCTCTCCTCTCCCAGTTGTTCATCTCACCTTGAACACCTTACCTTGTACCCATCCCCCTTGTAAATAGTTGTTGTTTATGGTTTTGGCTATTTAGTATTTGAAACTTTAAATATACCTTTATATTTTGATATGAATACTGTGTTGGTCTCTGATTTGCAGCTGGCTATGGGTGCTCAGTTGCAGTGGTGTGCATGCCATCTGGGGTGGTATGGTCCTGTGTGTGTGTGTGTGTGTGTGTGTGTGCATGGGGAGGTATCTCCAGCATGGAATTGACTTTCTGTTGGTCTTGCCGTCTGCTGCCACCCACTGCTGGGTGCACAGGGTGGGTCTGGCCTGTATGCTTCTCTGCAGCACGGGGTTGACGTGTGCCAGGGGGGATGCATGGTGTTTCCTGCAGTGCCAGTCACTGCACATGGGTGGTGTCTTGGGGTCATGGTGCAGGGTGTGCTGTGCATACGGGAGGGCTGATGTGCACTGTGGTTGTCAACCCCCTGTGTGTGGCACTCTCTGCCTGCCAGTGGTTGTGCTGGGGTGTCAGGGCTCTGCTATGCTTTGTTGGCTTGTCGCCATGGGCACGTGGATCATCCGTCCCACCCCCAGTGATGCTGTGCTTGGGGTGTGCCGGTGTGGTGTGGGTTCTGCAGTGTGTTCCTGTGCCCATGTGTGGCATGGCTGGCGGTGGGCCCCAGCCTGCCTCCCTGTATGTGCAGTTCCATTGTTCTGGGGGGGCTTGCGCGCTATGGCAGCTCTGGAATGCTCAGCTGAGCTTCCATGGTTGCCCCATAGCGCAACATTTTGGCTCAGCTTCTCCTTCCTGGTTGCGCTATGGCGCAGTATGTGCGATATTCAGACGTTGGTTGCTTGCGCTATTTGCTCTGCTCCATGTTTGAATATCGCGGTTTGCACTTGCTCCTACTGTTGCACCAGTTTTGAGCGCAGTTTGAATATCCAGGCCATGGTAACTTATTTCATGTTGAGGCCACCCTTATATTAAAGAAGCTATTCTTTTTATTAGTGTTTGCCCTAGGAATCATTAACTGTTTGTCATGAGATCTAAGAGACAAAGTTATATCATTAAAGTTAGTTTCCATCCAGCTTGTATTATAAATGCCTCATTTGCTAAGTGTAACTTATTTTTACTTGTATGTTAATGAAATTGTAATGAAGGATTTTGTATTCAGTTTAGCTTTTGCATGATTTGAAAATATGCATTTTAGATGTGTCTTTTTATATATTGTAATGAACTGCAACTGACCATTTGGCCAGTTGTAACTGTGCTGAAATAACATTCAAAATTCAGATTCATCTGGAATTTGAACCCAGACTGCATGCTTCACAGACTGTGACAACACTGTATAAGTTATCATTAACCTTAACACAGTTTGGTGGCACACTAGATGTGTATTGGGTAAACATGCCAGGATCAGGGGTTCAAGTTCTGGAAGGGACCCGGTTTTGTTTTCCATTCTCAGTTTCCCATGTTTAAATCCTAACAGGACTTGTACTTTTTTTGTAATTTTATTTTCCATTGAAATGTTACTAGAATGGTGAACCCTGGTGGTATGTATTTGGAATAGTTTCAACCCTGCTCACTCCTACAGTCATCTCCTAATCACCCTACCTGCTGCCTTGTTTTTGGTGATGTCAAAGGGTGTTGGGCCTACTTTGGTTTAAAACCAAAGCTGCTCTTTGGTGCCTGCATGCCAGTCTGCCTTTTACTAACTGTGCTCACTGTTGCCAACATCAGCTGATTGTTTCATCCTATAGAAACTGGACTATGCTGCTTCAGCTCTGCTCTCCCCAAATAGCCATCTCCTGATGGCCCTATCTGCTGCACTGTTCTGAATGACATCAGAGGCGTGTGGCCTGCTCCTATTTAAAAGTGGAGTCACTCAAGTGGAACTCTGTGGAGCGGCACTCCACATGAGTGGCTCCCACATAAGTGACAACAGTCACTATGGAGACCACTGTGGAGGCACACATTTTTTTTTTTTAGATGTATTTGACTGTTTTTTATGTTTTGTAAAATACTTCATTGTACTGTTTTGGCTTTTGTTTTGGGTCTTGCTGTCAGAGTCTGCCTATCAGAACTTTCATCTCTGGGTGATCTAGAGCTGGATTTTCCCTTACTCAGCCCCAGACCCTGTGTTTAAAAGATGAACTTTGTTTTTATTTGAATTCTTTTTTAATTGTAGCTGAGCTGTTTTCATCCCAGTCTCTTTGTACTTTGTGTGGTAAAGTTCTCTTCTTTGAATGCTCTGGGAAACTAAGTTTGCATTATATAACTTATTTAAAACTTCTGGCTCTCATCTTTTTCAGCTTATCGGATGACATTCTGGTCTCATTAGAAATCCTTGTTAAATAGTTTTGCTGTTTATTGTTACTTCATTGTGGTGACATTGCCTCTCATCCTTGTCCAGAGCCTTCAATGAACCTTGCCACATCAATTTTTACGAGTTTTGCCATTACTGAGCAGATAACATTTGTACATTAGTTTTAGGAGTCTAGTTCCTAAATTTGATTGAATTAGCTCCTGGGTCAATGATTCCCACCACAGTTTTTTAATTTTTACTGAAACTTGACTTCACAATGGTATTACTGACAGTGACATTAATTTACTGGATTGCTCCTTACACAGACAAGACTGTTCTAGAAGATGTGATGTCATCTTAGTCTATTATCAGCATAGGTGTAATTTTAAGGGGGATGGGAGGACATGTTTCCCCCAGCTTCTTCCTATATCTAGTTCACATTACTGTGGTCTCCCTCTGCTTTAACTGCCACCTCACCCAGAACCACCCCAGGCCAGAAGAAGGTGACTTGTATTTTCTTATCTCCATTCTGATGCTCCTTTCATTCCTCCAGTCCCTGAACCTTAGACAATAGTTGATGCTGTATGCTTACAAAGTCACTCACATGGACTGTTGGAAGTACTAGCAAATGTACTACATCACTGGCTTTTTTTTTATCTCCCCTCAGTTTCATGTTAGATAGCCATGCTGCACACACTAAGAAGGGGATATCTAGTAATACATGCCAGTTATTAGTTCACATCGTAAATAGAATCTGTACACCTGGGAACAGCAAATACTGGCTGCATAACCTGGACAACTGTTACAAACTATTAGAACATCTTGAGTAACTTCTCCTTTACCACTGGTGGTAGCAGTGTTGTACATCTGCAGCCAGGTGCCTTCGTCCCACACCAAATAACAAAAAAGATTCAAGAAAGGCTTAAGCTGTTGTCCTACAAGCCTTCACACACATCTTACTCCCCCCCCCAACACAGAGCCCCAGCTACATTAGTCCTCCACAGCCATGAGGGAGAACACAGTTTTTTAATTACCCTTTTGCCTCTGAATTGTGCTTTCATTTAGTCCTGGTGCTCAACTGCTTCTGCACTACTGAGTTGTTGCCCCTCCTTGGATAAGTACACCATACAACCATGGCTGGCCATTGTGAAATTCCCCCTTTCCACCTGGCTATGGTGTAATCAGGTTAGTTGAACTGATCACAATGGTGGGCTCTGTAACATGGGAGTGGTCAGCCCCTTGTGTGACTGAAGACAGTGGACAGTTATTGGCCCATGTCACCATTTGCTGACCAATGAAAGGAATTGTTCAGTTTTTCATGGTCTCTCCTAGCACTCACAGTGAGCATGCAAATACTCGCAATGACCTTGTGGTGCTGGATGGCTCACAGTCACCCTCACCATCAGTGGCAAAACAACCAGGCCATAACAGGTATCATTGCAGGAGTGGCACCACAAAGCCATTCAGACTTGGAGGAGACCATCCTCATAGTCACACTTCTACCCCTCCCTTCTAGCCTTTGATCCTGCCATTCCAGACTTGAGGCATGAAACTGGAGGATACCAGGCAGCCCCATGTTGCCCAATACATGGAGTTGGCTTTGGGAAGATGCATTTTTATGCATCATACAACTGGGACTGGGACACAGAGGGACAAGTAAATGTTCGGGTTGCTCTGACTCTAGGCCCAACTCTGTAGCACACGTTAAATTGCTGCAGAAGCTTGTTTATATTTAACAATTTAAGGAAAGGGCTGCATAGCAGAAAAGCTGAGTGAGGGATTTAGTATGGTGTATCAACAGATGGCTAACACAGTCTCAAGAGAAACTCTTCCCTTACTCAGTGCACTTGAAAGATTTTTTCCTCTGGGTAATGTCTCCAAATTTGGGATCTTTGCTAGTATAGCAATCCTGAAATGCTCATGCATTGTGTACTCCATTTGCTGTCTGGAATATAATCCAGTTATTCAAAAGTTCCTTGAGTGGTTTACATGGAATAAATGGTAAATTTTATAGAGCAGATACCCACAGTCTGTTTAAATTACCATACTGCAGATAAAAAAATGCAGTATTCTGTTAGATAGCCTTCATCCCACTCTGTCTCACAAGCAACAAAAGTGACATGTCCTCCCACCTCAAGATTTCTTAAACAACTACCTCATGGTATAGCACCCCCAACACCAAGGTCTCTTTGCAGTCCTTGCCATATTTATTTTCCACAAGCTCCACCAAGAAAACCCGGAATACCCTGCAGCACTGTTTCTTATATTTATAAAAGTATCCATGGTCTTACTTACTTGTCCAGCTCCATAGCCACAGTCCTGAAGCATCCAGCAGAGGGATACCTGCCATCTCTGCTCCAAGGCTGACTACATGCTGCCTGACAGGAGCACGTTCATGCTCCATAACAATATGTGGTATGTCTGTGATTCTGTTTTTCTTGTGTCTGTGAGAAACCACTCGAGTATAGTAAGATCTGTTTTCAGTGAAAAGCTCTTCCCTAGGTAAATACCATTAAAGTTTTTACTTTGTGGTAATGTTTATAAAGTGAGGAATTTTCCAAACCATTACAAGAATGCAGCATGTCCATTGTTTTCCCTATTTTAAGTGTTGGCAGAGCTGTCTTCAGCACTGGCTTCAGTCTTCTGTGTTATTTCTTTGTGCTGTTCTTCTGTTTTATTCTTTTAAATTACTGCTCCTTCGTCTATCCTCAAGTAGTTGTATGCTCACTCATGTTCAAGTTCCTCTATGCTATAGCCTTCTTTAAATTTGATGTTTTTAGTGCAGGTTAACTTTCCTTTTATAATTGCTGTTTTGGCACCTTTGTCTAGCAAAAAGTCACCCTGATGTGATCAGACAAGGTCATGACAATGCTTTTTCAGGTGTTTATCACATGAGTTATATAACTTTAAGTCACTTACAAATAGGAGGTTAGTTAATTTTGGGGTTCCCTGGTATCTCTAGAGTTTAAACTGGACATATACCCCCAAGAGTTTGAAAAGACTGCTTAGTGGATTGAGGGAATGGCAGAACTACTGTAAAGTGATGACAAGGACCCCGCTAACAAAGAAGATGCCTACAAAGCACTGGGCATTCAACTTGTACCTCTGTTATGGTGGTTTTTGGGGCTTGAATAAAATATTTGGGAATTTCACTAATTTAGTGTGTCCAGTCACTTCATTTCTCTGTGGCTGCTTTGCAACTTATGTGTTTGTGACAAGAAATCTCTATGCAGTCTTCTTGCTGAATTTTTATACAATACTTGGGATAATGCTCGGCCCTTTATTATGACTTAGGCTTAGGGTGATTTTCCATATTTTCACTGTGATCCAAGAATTTGACCAATGTAGTATGAGTTATGTATATTTTGGCATATTCAAGGATCCAGGCATATCAGATACTATAACATGTCTTTTAATGGTCTATCCATGCTACAGTATGTTAAGGTTGCAGTTGTTCTCTTAGATTTCCATAATTTTATTTGGCATACACTGATCTTTGGTGGCATATGGTTTGCTTTTATCACCCTTTTGTTTCATTGCTATGAGGTTGTTGGAAATTTGAGAGATGGGGAGGCAGTATAGTGCAGTAGGTTAAGGCTCTGAGCTGCAGATCTGGAGACCTGGGTTTGAATCCCACATCCACCTAGATGCATACTGTGTGATCCTGAGCAAGTCACATAACTTTCTTGTGCTCCCAGGTCACATCTGGAAATGAGCATCAGCTTAGTGTGCTACTCCTGGTTAAACAATGTTCCCTTTCCACTCTCAGAGACTCTTTCTAGCTTGTATTTTATGAGCAAGCAGGTTATTAGAAGATACTGGTAGCTCTTGAAGAAATTTATAGGGTCTGGCTTGACGAGGAGGAATATGTTACATGTTACTCAGCAGGAATAATTTGTCCAAGTAATTCATATGTTATTTTTTTTTTTACAGTTAGCTAGGTAGCTGGGATAATACTTTTAGACAGATGCTGGGCATGATATCTGCAACCAGAATTTTCAGTTGGAGCTTTCTTTAGCTTTAAATCAGTCTCCTAACTGTAGGTGTAACATGTTTCTGCCCTGGCGGTAATGTCTACAGAACCTGGGGTTTCATTAATGCATGTGAAGCTAAGCATAGCTTTAGTACACATCACATTCTCTCTCTTCTGTGCATGTAATTACATGAGCATTTTACTTTTGCCATCTTCATCTTCTTCAAGTGAAAGTTATATAGTTAATAAAGGTACATTTGACATTTTAAATTTATACTTATGTTTTAATTTTAACGTACTTTTTCCTGTGAGTTCGCTGTCTACTGTGTATATTATGCAGATTATCAATATTGGTCCATTAATTCGGACAGTGATAAGCCTAATCATTCCTTTATGGTACTGCTCAAGATTGCTAGAGAAATTCTGGCACTATCACAAACTAAGGATTGTGGCCTCTTGTGTACATGAGCAGTAAAATCAGATAAAGGTCATAGAAAAAAAGTACTATTCTTATGTGAATGTTTGAAATATTGAAGGGAAAATAACTGAAAAATGTATTGCATAGAAAAAAATATTATTTTTATGCAGTGCTTAACAATAACAATGGGAAAATAACTCAAAAATATATCAAGTAAATACTGTTTTTTTCCCCTAAATATTGCATTTATCTAAGTTTTCCCTGTCCCACTAAAAACTCTTTATGGACTGCTTGTTGAAATAATGTTGTTTGCTTCCATACATAGCATTCATGAGGCACTGGACAGGGATTAATACTAAATATTCCAATGTTCCCTGTCCCCCCAACTTTTACACCAAATTACTCCTCTGATCATCAGAGTACATTTGGAACCAACAGGATTAGTATTTCCTTATCCTTTAATTGCAGACAATCTCTAGCCCTTGAGATAATTTTTCCTATTACTGAGCCTATTTTGCTAGTGTTTTGTTATAGACTAACTAAATCACCTCCTAGTATTTTTTTGAGTACGGCCTCTTTTTTGGGTCACAACAGTGAAACTCCTGACTTTTTGATTTTAGTCGATTTGATTGACTGGCCCCTGATAAAGCTAAATTGATAAACAGCCTTGCACTTGATTTTAGTCTTTCACAGTTAATTGTGCCTGCTGGACTTGAATGAATTTGTATAGTCTTTCATCCTCATCTCTGCTCAATCTGTTTAATTGTGCTGACTACTTTTTCTCTATATTTTATTAATTTAGGCAACATTTTGTATGGCATGAAATATCATCTTTATGCTGTTGGTATCATTATTTACCATGCATCCCCTTCTTTAGAGTCAATAATCATGTTCTCTTTTTAAAATTATAGTCCTTTTTTTGGAGTTCTAAATTGGTTTTGAAAGTAAGTACAACCAAAGCTATGCTATTTGGCTCCTCTGTGAGATTACTGCATTTGCCTGTGTAGTCTTCTTTGAGTCTTTCCATCTTTAATGGGGAAGCCTTGGAGGCTACTGTCTCTTATAAATATTTAGGTTATCGGTTTGATGTCTCAACTTCAGGAAATGTGAATACAGACACACTGTCCAAGTCCATTGCCATGAAATTTGGCTTTTGTGTAGGAAAAAGTCATTTATTCCTTTAGCTGTACATTCACAGATTGGATCAATACTTGGTTTTACACATTTGATTAAATGAATATTTATTATGTTCTGGCCCCCAAAATATCTCTTAACAAACCAAATGTTTTATATTGACATTTTGTTCGATTTGCCTCTCGTGCACTTTAATTTATACATCATTGTGATTTGTACAGTTCAGCTTGCTTACCATGAATGATAGATGCTTGCTTCATAAAAATGATTCTGCTCTGTGTGCCATCCAGGATACGCTTCCTGACTATCTGGCTTCATCCATTGTGGTCAAAATTCTTATCTCTACTTTATTTAGTACTGAATGTGTTGAGCTTTTGGTTCCTCATGTGAAAACTAGGAATGGTGATCAAGCCTTCAGATATTTTTGTCTTGTTCCTGGAATGTCCTTCCTTCTAATTTCAGATCCTCCTTAACGTCTCAATTTATCCTTGGAAATTATAAAGTTGGTTCTGTAACTCACTCCCCAGGTTAAACTCTGGCTGTGAAGGAATAACTTGAGATTAAGAGTGTTCAATTCATACTGTTTTGTATTTATATTGTGTTTTGTTTTTTATTTATATCCTTGAACAATAACTGTATAAATGAACTCTTGATGTATTGTATATCTGCTACATTTTATGGTGTTGGTCACCATTGCAAATTAGTTTTGGCTCAATGGTTTCTCCATCAAAAATCAAATAAGTTAAAAACAACAATTTGTACTGGGTAGGAAATATTGGTGTGACTTTTACTGCCTGAATGAAATCTGAACTCCTTACCTTTCATTTCAAAGAGAATCACCAGATATGACTGAAAATGCCAAAATACGCATGTCACAACTTACGCCTGCATGTCATATTATAGCCTGCAACAGCGGTGTAACAGTACACATCATAACCCTCTGACCATATAAAAGTGCACAAGATGCAGACATGTCATAGGGGCTACAAGATGTCGGGTAGTGGGGTGAGGTGGCAAGCGGTGGTAAGAGGAGGAAACAGAATTTCACCTTTGAAGAAACAGATGTGCTTCTAGATTAACTGGAGGCCAAACCAGACCTGCTCATGGGCAAGAGAGGAGAATGGGGCAGCACTTCTGGAGGAAAGCAGCATGGGATGAGGTGGCAGTAAGGGTAAATGCGATCACAAATGCAAGGCACATAGTGTGCGACCTGCAAAAGTGCATTAGTGACCTCAAATGCCATGCCAAGGCCAAGGAGGCACACAACAAGCGGCAGACAGTGGCCATAGGAGGTAGGCCACAGGAAGTTAGACTCCCTCAGCACCCATGAGGAGAGGGCACAGGCAATCATGAGCCAGCACAGCATCCATGGGGACATGGACCTCGACACCTTCCAGAAGGATGCTGGAATGGGTAAGTGGAAGTGTGATGCATGGCGTAGTGACAATTACAAATGAATGTAACAATGGGTAGCAGGGAGGATGATATGCTGGGACCATATGCAGTGTTGTGCCATAATGTTGGAACAGTGATGGTGGAGCACGGCCATGCAGTGTGGAACAGTGAACAGATGAAAGGGAATGTGTGGGACTGGACCTTGGAATGTGGCACAGCCAGGAGGAATACATGCAGTGTAGGCAACACATGGGGAGGTGGCACTGATGCTCTGTTGTACCCCCCACAGGTACAGATGCAGCTGACAGAGGGGCAGGTAAGGTAACTGCCAGTGCAGCTTGCAGTGCACTGGACAGTGACTTAGGGGCAGGAATGGTGGCATGCACAGTGGGCATGTAATGGTGTGCTAACACTGATGCACTGTTGTTCTCCCACAGGTGCAGTGCCTGTGGAGATAGGGGCAGGTAAGCTGGCAACCAACGTTGCTCCCACACCGTGGGATGGCATGACAGGGGTGGGGATGGAGGCATGCATAGTTGGCATGTAATGGTGGTGCAGCATTGATGCGCTGATGTTCCCCCACAGGTGTGGCACCAGTGGACTCAGGGGCAGGTAAGCAGATAGCCCACACCACTCCCAGTGCATGGGACAGTAATTTAGGGGTTGGGATGGTGGCAGGAATGATAGGCATGACAGGCATGACATGGGAGGTACAGCTGATGCACCGATGTCTCCCCACAGGCACAGCAGCAGTGGACACAGGGACAGTTGACAGTGCTGACACTAGTGCAGGGCAGGCCCAGCAGGACACAGCCAGGACACCAGTAGTGGGGGAGTGTGAGATGGTGAAGGAACATCAGCAGGAGGAGGAGGTCCTGGACCTCAGTGACTTCCTGAGCTGTGGGAGTCTGGGGGATGAGATTGCCCCAGACATGAGTCCAGCATTGTACCATAGGCTGGAGGAGGCCCTGAATGGGACAATACCATCCCCAAAGGAGGACTGGCCACAGACCCCAATGGACTATGCAGGGTTCTGCTGCACCCTGAGCACTGTGCACATGGAACAGGGTGAGCTGCTGGGCTGCATAAGGTTCAGCATGGATGCCCACCATGCAGCAGTGGAGAAGCAGATGGGCACACAGATAGGGGTGCTTGAGACCGAGATGTGCACAACAGAGTTGGCCAGTGATCATCTGATGGAGGCCATGGCCACCACACAGGCCTGTGCCCAGGCAAAGATGGTTGTTATCACCCACCTGGCCATAGCTGTTGAGGGGTTGGTGGCCCAGCAGATGAGGCAGGTAGATACACTGTTGGCCCTGCCATAGGCCATGCATGCAGTCCTGCACCTCCTGTGGTACTGCGGTGCAGGATGCCACCACACAGGTGCCACAGGAGGTGCAGCTGTCCCCAGCACTGACACAGGCAACACAGAAGATGCAGCTGTCCCCAGCACCGACACAGGCACCACCGACAGCAGTGGTGCCAGCACTGAGACCACCAGGTGTGGTGGACCCAGCAGCAGCACCCTCCTCAACACCGCCACCACCACCATCAGCACCCCGGTGCAGCAGGACCCACCACCAGCACCATCAGCACCAGATGCGCCACTGCAGGTGGCCCCACCACCAGCACCACAGCACCACTGGCAGAACCCTCACCACAGCCACCGCAGTCCCCTGTGCTGGTGACACATGCAGTGCCAGGGCAACATCTGCCACCAACAAGCACTGGTGGCACCACAGGTGGCCAGAGTGGCAAGGCAGAGGGCAGCAGCAACACCCGCCACCAGGGGCCTGGGGCAGATGGCAATGGGCACAGGGTGCAGGACCAGTGCCAGATGACCCGAGACAGCACAGGTGGCTACACAGTAGCAGGCCAAATATGGCAGTGTGCCCGTGGGGACAGGACCAGAGACAGCACCACAGCAAGAGCCAACTGCATCAGGGAGGCGCGGAAGACCCCAGAGGCCAGCAGTGCCAGTGGCACCCATTGACAGTGGTGGCCCAGCAGACATGCACCAGGGGCAGGATGGGCCCAGTGCTACCACTGGGGCTGCAAAGCACAAAAGGACTAGACAGTATCAGCAGGCAATGGACAGACGTGCCACCTTGGTGTGCCACTGCTACAGGGGGCAGGTGGCTGGCAGTGTGGCAGTGCAGGTGGGCAGGGTCCTGATGAGTGGTGTGTGTGTGAGGGGTGTGAGTGAGCATGTCTGTGTGTGGGCATGGGTGCACTGGGGGGGCACTGTTGTGAGGCACGTGTTCATGTGCATTGCACAGTCACTGGGTGCGGGTATGTGTGAGGGTCTGTCACATCGACACTGTTGTACTGCACTGTGTCACCTATGTCATATGTCACCTGCACCAAGTAAACATATCTGCAATAAATTTCCACCTGGTCTCCCTCATTACTACTGCTGTGACAGGTCATCTTGCATGTGACACATGGCCGATGCCTGTGAGAGAGGCATACTACATACCACAAATGCACGCCATACATGCAGGCCGCAAGTGCATACAGGCTGAACGTGCATCCTGTAATTGCACATCTGCGGTATGCGGGACCACATAATGCAGATGCGCAGTAACGACCTGCAATGCATGTGTGGTCTATATGTGTGACATGTGCGAGGAGAAGTGCATAGGTGGAAGCTAGGCCACAGACCATACACGCAGGGCACAAGTGGAGGTTCTGGCAGCAGTGGATACCAGCAAAAGGAATAGTGGACAGTAGGCCCAGATGGTACACACTCTGCTAACTGATAAGTACTGGGACATTGTACTCCCAGGTCTTATACTACAGTCAGTACAGCAGTCATGTGCTAATGATGTGTGCTATTCTGTTGCACCAGGGGACACACACCCTGACCATAGGTGAGTACTGGACAGTGTACATCCTGCACATATTCGATTGCCTATACTATTTAATGTTCCCAATATTGCTTTACCAAGCCTTTTGTGTAGGAGAAGCCCACCCTGAATGGAGGAAGGTAGTTTGATAGTGCAATACCACCATATGTGCTTCGGTCAATGTTTATACTGGTTGCTAATGCTGTGTTGTGTGAGGGAATTTTTATATATCCTAAAGTTATATTTGCTATTATATGCCTTGAAGCTATGCTTGCTTTGAAAGCCATGCTGTAACAAAGTCATAATGAATGTAGTAGAAATTTCTGAGTTCATGTTTTTTACAGGGTTATAGAATGATACTGAGGTTACTTGAGGTACATTTGTAAAAACAGAAAGCAAGATAAAACTGAGCAGAACTGGTTGTACCAGCCTGAATAACAGGCTCGGACAAAATATAAGATAACAGCCGTTGAGGCATTGAAGGCAAGCTATGCGTTGCTTAGTGTGAGTGAAAACTCATTGTTTCACTCAGGTCAGATTGACCAGGCATATGTATCAAGTATTGGGAAAGAAATGGAATAAGCAGTGGAAAAGTACTTGGTATCAACTTGTTTTTCTGTTACATTGGTATCAACTTGTTATTCTGCTTTATGATTGGCTTGGACTGAAATGTTGGTATTTTCAAGATAAGAAGTGCAGAATCTAGCTTATAAAAAGTTGCTGTAAATTGTAATCGGAGAGCTTTCTCCTTTGCAGAATCTCCCGCATGCATGTGTAAGGTTTGATCAAATAAAGCGACGTTAAGACAAAACCCAGTGGTGTGGTTTTTGCCCCGTGACGACGGGAGTGGTTGCTCAGATAATACTTACAGTGAGAGAATTTGCGATCACAATTGCCAATTGTCTATTAAAGTGAGCCACAGTAGGCTGCAGGGCCACCCACTGGTGTGAACAGGGAGCACAGGGAGGGAAGGTTCATTGTACAGAGTAACAGCATCTGCATATGGGGGTAGTGGGACTGCACCTTGGGCACAGATGCATGGGGCGCAGTGACGTATACCCCTGTGCATGCAGCTGCACATCCACATGGCAGGGTGGTGGGTAGTGTTGTTGGCTGCCACCCACTCTGTACACAGCTGTGCTGTGGTGTGGGACACAGCAGATGGGCAGCAGGTGCCATGCCGTTTGGCACCGCATGCCAGCCTGGCATCGAGCAGCTGGACTAGGCCACTGCACACAGACACAGTGTAGGCCACAGATGCGTGGTGGATGTCCTTGTGCCTGGGCATGCCTGTGTGTGGGAATGGCAGCATGGCGATACATGGCTGGGTCTGGTGTGTGGCAGTGTGAGGTGGCGCAGTGTAGGCAGCTGCTGTAGGGCTCCCACTGCACACGGTATGCACATGGCAGCACACAGCCCTGACATGCTGCCTGTGGTGTGTGGTTGTGGTGTGTACACCTTTGGTCGGGGGCATGGCATGTAAGGGCATGCATGTGCAGGACAGCCCTGCCACCCCACACCCCGGGTGCAGCATGCACGATGCAGTGCTGTATAGATTGCCACTGTACCCCAGCCCTATATGCCATGCTGGTCACTGCTGGACACGATGGGCTGCATGTGGGGGGGCAGCATGGACACCTCACTACTGTGCACTGACATGTGTGCTATGCCTTGTTTCCTTGCAGATACGTAGCACACATTCCAAACACCCCCTTGCCAGGTCAATGACTTCAGCCAGAATTCCGCAGAGTGTAGGCCTCAGCCTAAGTTGGTGGGCACCCATCTTTACTCCTATGGAGACCACCATGCTAGTCAACATGGTGCAGCAGTGGGAGAGGACACTCCTCCCACCCAGGTGCAGGAGGCACACCGCAGCAGAGCATGACAGGGCGTTGAGGGCCATAGGGGCATGTCTGGATGCAGGCAGCGGTATGCCCTGCACCATCCCCCAACTTCAGCACCGCTGGCAGGACCCTGCACAGAGGGACCCTGGGCTCCTGCAGTGGCTCAGTGACATGGCACGACAGAGAGATGCCGAGATGAAAACGGGTCAGGATGCAGGTGCAGGTGGGTATACCAACATCTAGCCACACAGTGGTGCTACTCTGCTTCACAGACCATGGCCTGCAGTGGTGTACACATGTAACTGTGTTCCCCTTCCCCACAGGTGCAGCATGCAGTGACCAGGGACAGCAGGGTTGTTGGTATGGTGACCAGCAGCATGGCACAGGCCTGCAACAGGAGGTAGTGTACTGGAGGTCTGGTGGGTGCATGCACTGCATGCTATGTGTTGTGACAATGCCACAGTGGCCCATGGGGGTTGGGGTGGCGGCTGTGTGTTTTGTGTGTGTGTGCGTGCCATGTGTCCTGAGCAGCACTGACCTCAGACTTTGCATCCTTACAGGTATGCATAGCAGACTGATGACATGCCAGAGGGCCCTGCTGAGGGCCATGGCAGACATCAAGGCAGCGGACTTTGAGGCCTATTGCCACTGCACCCAACGCCACCTGCAGAAGGTAAGGCCCATCTCTCCCTCATCATTGGAGGAAGAGGAGGAGGTGGTTGAGGTGTCAGACCCCACAGATGGTGGGCAGCAGGAAACAGAGGATCAGCCAGTGGCAGTGGCTGTAGCCGTGCAGGACGCTGAGGGGGCCTATGGCAGAGATGTGCATGCTGCGGGGCCACTGGTGGAGGTGGCAGCAGAGGGGCCACAGGGGACAGCAATGCCCCCATCTGTTGAGTGGGCCCAGGATGTGGTTGTGCAGGCCGCTGATGACCATGTTCATCAGGCAGATGGCTGTGGCCTGGCCCAGCCACCACCGGGTGGGCCTGATGGCAGTGTTGGGGCACCTGTGGGTCAGCCTGGCCAGAGGGTGCACTGAACCCAGGTCAGCTACCAGTGGGCAACCAGTGTCTAGTGGAGCTGGTATCCACAATCATGGGCGATGTGGCCAGACTGCACAGTGACCCAGGTGCCCTCCTGGACGTGCTTCAGTAGTGCTAGCACCCAACACATGGGACAGTGTTGTGTTGTTGGTTGCAGCGGGGCTGTATATATGGGGTGGGGGGCCTTGAGTATGGGGGTGCTGTGTCCGGGGGCACCTAGACTGGTGTGGGTAGGCTGTGCAGGTGGGGTGTGTTGTGGGGGGCATCTGCTGTTGTTTGCATTGCTGTTTCCTATGATGTTGCTGTTGTTCATGTTACTGTTTTATACTGATTATTAAATGTTATTTGTACACACCTGGCTCTGTGCATCTGTCTCTGGTGTGCATGGGCGTGTGCATGTGTGTGTCACCGTACACATGGGGGCATTCATGAGCTGGTCCTGTGCCATCCCCTGTGTGTCCCCACCATGCACCTGGTTTCTATGTGCCGGCTGTGCAGCTCACAGCCATGGGTGCGCACCAGTGGCCATGTCCGCATGGTGTCCTGTGTGCTTCAGCGCACTGTTCCAGGTCCATGTCACATGCCATCACACCGTGCATCTGCTGGCTGTGTGGCAGCCTTGGGCCTGTACAGCTCCCTTCCACCGGGGGGACCAGTGGTCTCTGTGGGTGGCACTAGTGGCACAGGCAATGGTGCGTCTCACCACCATATATCAGCAGGTCTGTGCCAGCCGGTGCTGTGTCCCTGTTGTGGTTCCACTGTTTACATGTATCAGTGGCCATGGCAGGGGCATTGTGCCTTGTGGCACCATTGTCACGGCATTGTTTCTGTAGCCTGTGTGTGACCTTTGCCTCCCGTGTCCACATGCCCATCACCCATGTGTACTGTGGTCCCCTGTGTGTGCCTATGTTGCTGTCCCACAATTGTGGTCTTGCCTCATGGCTGCTGTACAGCATGCATAGGCACTGTTCCTGCTCCAGTGTAGCCACTCATGTCACATTACCCCTGGCAGCTGGTTCCACCTCCCCTAGTGGCATGGTGGCATTGACATGGGTGCCATGCCATTGCCAGTACTGCATTGTGCCACAGTGTGTCCCTCATAGTGCTGCTGGTGCCGTTATGCTGCTGCTGGGGAAGGGCGGTCATGATGCCTGCACTCACAGGCCTCTGCCATCCCTGTTCTACCCCTCTTGCCACCCGTGCTGTGTGCAGTGCTTACCTCCAGACTGTCCCACATATCATGGCACTGTTCCTAATTGTACGTCCCATTGCATGTCTGTTCCACATGGCGATGCCTTGTCCCACATTCCGTGTTGGGCTCTTGTTGCTGCTTGCTATGGTCCATGTTGCACCTCATCTGGTATTCACTTTCTACTGGTCTGTCTGGCCATGCTCCTACCCATTTCACTCTGTCCTGGGTGTCCTGGGCACATTTGCTTGGGTGTTTCACTGTTTGCCCTTTGGTCCATGTTCGGGACCTACTGGTTATGTGGTGTGCTACAATCTGGCTTGGGTGGGGGGGGATGTTTCTCTGACCTGTGCACTGTTTAGGACAGTTATTCCCTGTTCTAACTTATGTTACCTTCATCTGCCGTATTTCTTTACGCCAACTGTTCTGGAATAACAGTTCCATGGTGCTGGTGTGTTATGCCTGTCGTAGGCTGCATTATGCAATGGCGTAGGCATTATTTGGCATAACTACATTGTATCTTACATTTGTCACAGCAGTTGCAGGTTGTGGCTTAAGAGTTCGTTTGGAATCGTGCGTGTTGTGACTCGCTGGTGAAACTTGTGATTTGCGCTATCAGGACTGGCATACTGTGTTTACACCTGGTGTAACTGTCTTGGAATCGGGCTCCATATCTTTTGCATCAGCTCAACAGAAGGTTCATTAGTGTATGGAAGGTTGACATTTGCAGACTTACAATAGCCATGAAGCATCACAATCTGCCTCATATCATAGAAGTCCATGGAAACTGGCAAAAACAGGTAAATACATTTTCCATTATGGATTTTGTGGCTAGTTATTCAGTTATTGCAGTGCTAACTGGCTTTGGACCATTCTAACAGTGCTTTGAGGATTGGAACGTAGGTTAGCATGGCAAGTGCTGTATTCAAAGGTACAATTAACACTGCCCAAGGCTGTAAGTATGTGAGCACTAATGAACAACAGACACACATGCAAATGAGAGGTTATGGTATGCATACACTGTGCCCTGGCATATTCAAAGCTTTTTGAAACCTTGAACAGCCTGTTTGCTTGGTATAGAAACAGAAACATAGACTGTGTCAGCAGAAAAGGATCAGAAGGCCCATCTAGTCTGCTGTATTTTCCCTACCTGTTACTACACCCTGGACTCTATTTGGTCTCAAGTGTCCCACCATCTTTCCTTACCGCTACTTATTATACCCATGTGCCTGTCCCATACATGTTTGAAACTTCCCATTGTGTTCATCCACACCACCTCTTCTGGCAGGTTGTTCCAGGTATCCACTACCTTTTCTGTGAAGAAGCATTTCTTCACGTTCCTCTAAATGTTCCCCCTCAAGCTTCATAGTATGCCACATTGTTCTGGTGCTTCTCCTGTGAAAAAGACTCTCTTCCTGTACCTTGTTCATCCCAATAAGGTACTAATAGGTCTCAATTATATCCCCTCTCACTCTTCTCTCCTCCAGAGAGTACATGTTGACCTCCTGAAACTTCTTCTTGTATGGTTTCTCATGCAACCCCACACCAATTGGACAGCCCTCCTCTGGACTGTTTCCACCCTGTCGATGTCCTTGAAGAGGCATAGCCCCCAGAATTGGACACAGTACTCCAGGTGTTGTCTCTCAAGATAGTGATACAGAGGCAACACCAACTCCCTTCTCCTGGTAGAAATCCCCTTCCCTATGCACCCCAGGATCTAACTAGCCTTGCTTACTGCCTTGCTGCACTACTTTGCCACCTTAAGATCATCAGATATGATTACTCAAGGTCCCTGTCTTGCTTGGTGTTAATAGTAAACACCTCCCCCCCAACTTCTACATAGCCCCCAGGTTTCCCCATCCCAGGTGCATGACTTTGCACTTTTTCACATGTAAGCCCAGCTGCATTCCCTAGACTACTCATCTATTTTTCCCTGATATCTTTGCATGCCCTGTACCCCCTCCTGGGTGTCCACTTTGTTGCAGATTTTTGTGTCATCCACAAAGAGATAACACCTTCCCATCCAGATCCTCAGTAGTGTCACTTATGAAGACACTGAAGAGGGCAGGAACCAGTACTGATCCCTATGGTACTCCACTGATCACTATCTTGTGCTTTGAGTGACTCATTTACCACCAGCCTCTGCCTCCTATCCTTCAGCCAGTTAGATACCCAGTTCACCACCTTTTCCCTGACCCCCAGGTTGCTAGGTTTCTTTATCAGCCTCCTGTGTGATAGTGTTAAACACCTTATTGAAATCCAGATAGGCCACATGCACTGTCCTCCCCTGGTTCACCTCCCTGGTTACTCAGTCAAATAAATGTAAGAGATGTGTTTGACATGACCTCTCCCCTGTGAAGCCGTGCTGCTGGTGATCATGCAGCTGATTTGCCTCCAGGTACACGATCAGTCTCTCTGTCAGAAGGGACACCATTAATTGCCCCACCACGGATGTGATATTGACTGGTCTGTAATTGCTAGCCTCCTTTCTACTGCTGCTCTTGGGCAGAAGGACCACATTGGTCCTCCTCCAGTCCTCTGGAACCACCTCCATTGTCAATAAGGTGTGTAATAGTGTTGCCGGAGAAGTAGCTAGCACCATGCTTAATTCTTTAGTACCCTTGGGTGAATCCCTTTTGGCCCCATCACCTTGTTTTTGTTTAGGGTTTTTAATCCCGGTGGACTCTCTTCCATAAATAAACTTGGGTCTCACCTCTGGGTGTCTTTTAATACATGTCAGTTCATCCCCTCCCTTTGCACTGTGAAGACCAAGCAGAAGTATTTGTTCACAATGTTAGCCTTTTCTTGGTCTTCCTCTACACAATCTTCTCACACCAGTCTCCTGATCCTCAGTATACCACCCTTTGCCATTCTCTTTTCACTCACATACCTAATGGAAGTATTTTTCCCATTTTTTCACCTCCTGGGTGATCCTGTCCTAAGTTTTAACATTCACTGTCTATACCCTCCTTCCTGTCTTCCTTTGTTCATCTGGATATGTCTCCCTTTCTACATATGTTTGGGTCTTTATCTCCTTCATGAAAGCTTTTTTTTTCTTCTTTACCTCCTTAGCCACCACCTTTGTGAGCCAGCATGACCTATTTCTCCTTTTACACTTTCTCATTATCTTCAAACAGCTTGCTCTTTCATTAGTTATTCCCTCCTTTATTCTTTTCCATTGTGACTCCACTCCCCCCAACCATCCCCCCTTCAAAGTATTTCCTAATTCAGTCTCCCATTTCTTTAAAATCTGCTCTCCTCAAGCCTAGGACCTCATCTTAGTGTAGTTTTACCTCCTGTCCAGTCTGTATGCCAAAGCACACTGTACAATGATTGCTTGTACCCTGGGGGCTACCCACTGTGATGTCTGCAATGATGTCCTTGTTCATAAGTACCAGAGCAGGCACTGCCCCATCTTTAGTGGGATCTGCAACCAGCTGCCTAAGAAATGCCCCTTGCAGGGAGTCTAAGATTTTCCTGTTCCTAGCTGTAGCTGTGGCCAGAATGTTCCATTCTACATATGACAGATTAAAGTCCCCCATGATCGCTACCTCCCCTTTGCTTGTCATTCTGTCAATGGCTTCCCCAAAACCCTGTCCAACTCCTCCTAATGTAGTAGTGGTATGTACACCACCTCCAGCCAAATAAAGATCATGGACTCTGTCTCTAAGCCAACCCAAAGAACTTCCATTCCTCCTTTTCCCCACTTTGTCTTGTGTCTCTGTAGCCTTTATACCTTACCTTACATTTAAAACAAACCACCCTTTCCTCACTGCACTATTCTTTTGAAACATGTCGAAAAGCAGTATGGCCACCTCCCAGCTGTGGTTGTTGGTGCACCAGGATTCTGTTAATAATACCAGATCCAGGTCTGCTTTTGCATTGGTAGCCTTAGCCTCAAGGTCAGGAATTTTGATTCCTGGGCTCCTTGAAGTGGCACACATGAATCTCCACTCCTTATGTCCATCCATAGAAATATAGAATTTGATGTCAGATAAGGACCATTTGGCCCAACCAGTCTGTCCATTTTTCGCTACCTACATTATTACTGCAGACTATACTTGATCTACAGCTCTTTCTGCCCTTCTTCTTTTCTATTACTTCCTTGTGCCTATCCCACGCACTCTTGAAACCCACCACTGTTTTCACCCTTACCACCTCCACTGGAAGACTGTTCCAGGAATCCGCCACTTTTTCTGTGAAGATGTACTTTCTCACATCTTTCTTGAATTTGCTTTCCTCCAGCTTCATAGCACATCCCCTGGTTCTTGAGCACCTTTTCTTCTGAAAAATACTTCCTTCCTGTACCTTGTGTACCCCTGTGAGGTATTAAAGGTCTCTGTTATATCACCTTCTCCCTCCTCTCTTCTATAGTGTACATACTGAAATCCTTAGTATCTCCTCCTAGAGCTTTTGATGCAGACCCTGCACCATTTTATTTGCCCTCCTCTGGACTACCTCCACTCTGTCTATGCCCTTCTGGAGATGTGGTCTTCAGAACTAGACACAGTACTCTAGGCATGGTCTTACCAGTGATCTATACAGAGGCAACACCACCTCCCTCTTTTTTGCTAGTGATACTCCTCACTATACACCCCAGCATCCCAGTAACCCTCCCAACTGCTTTGCTACACTGCCTGGCCATCTTTAGATCATCCAGTATGATTATCCCCAGGTATCTTTCCTGCTTGACAGTCATCAATACCACTCCACCCGTTTTGTACTCCATCCCCAGGTTTCTGTGCCCTAAGGACATTATTTTGCATTTTTTTGCAACGAAACCCAGCTGCCATACCCTTGAGCACTCCTCTAGTTTTCTCTGGACTCTATTCATCCTTTTCACCCCCACTTCCCTGCTGGAGTGTCCACCCTATTGCAGTTTTTGGTGTAATCCACAAAGAGGCAGATCTTCCCTTCCAGCTCCTCTGCAGTGTCACTTACAAAGAAATTAATAGGAGCAGTCCTAGCACTAATAATTGTGGCAACCCACTGATCACCCTTCCTTACTCGGAGTGAACTTCAGTTACCACCACTCTCTGTCGCCTATCCCCTAACCAATTCCTTATCCAGTTTACCACCTTTGGACCCACTCCAAAGCTACCTACCTTGCTTACTAGTCTCCTATGTGGAACAGTGTTGAAAGCCTTACTTAAATCTAGGTACATCATGTCCACCACTCCACCCTGATCTAAATCCTTTGTCAACTAGTCAAAGAAATCTATCAGATTCGTTTGACATGACCTCCTTCCTGTGACCTCATGCTGCTTCAGGTTTTGTAACACACTGGATTCAAGATATTCCACATTACTTTCTTTCATCACTGATTCAATTGACTTTCTCACCTCTGATGTCTGGCTGACTGGTCTGTAATTACCAGCCTCCTTCCTGCTACCACTTTGTGTAGTGGGACTACATCCGCCCACCGCCAGTCCTCTGGAACCACTCCTGTTTTCAGTGAACTGTAAAATAGGACTGTCAGAAGTGCATCCAGTATCTCCCTGAGCTCCTTCATCTCCCTTGGATGGGACTCATCTGGCCTCATTGTTTTTTCCATCTTCAGATTAGTGGGTCCTTTCAGGACTTTCTCCTCCAAAAAAGGCCATATCTACCTCCCTACTTCCAAAGCTTCTGTTACTTTTTTATTTCCACTCCCCTTCTCCTTCCTCTGTGAATACTGAACAAATGTATTTCCTCAGGATATCTGTTGTTTTCTGGTCCCACTCTGCACAGTTCCCCCCTTCCCTTTTTAACCTTACAATTCCACTCTCAGTCTTGTTTTCACTTAAATACCTTAAAAATGTCTTGTCCCCTTTCATTCTCTTCTAGCTATTCTCTCTTCAGTTCATGCCTTTGTTCTCCTTACTGAGTCCCCTTCCTCTCTTTTTTCCCCCAATACACCTCCCTATCCTCCACCTCGGTGTCTCCCATACTTTCAGAATGCTATCCTTTTAGCCTTTACTTTTTCAGTCACCTCTTTCAGGAACCATAACAGTTTCTTTTTCCTCTTGCCTTTGCTCACTAATTTGGCACAGAGGTTTGTTGCCTTACTATGCTCCCTTTAGCTTTGCCCACTGTTCCTCCCCCAGCCCTCCAGGTCATCCCGAAACATTCACCCATTTTTATCAGATCTGCTCTTCTGAAGTCCAGGACACCCCTGCTGTGTGGTTCAGTTCTGCGGCCATCATTATACTGAGCCACACCATATGGTGACCACTGGTTCCTGGGTGGCCTCTCAGCATGATGTCTACAATAATGTCCCAGTAAGTGAGTACTAGGTCCAGTACTGTCCCATTATGAGTGTGCTCACTGATTAGTTGACTGAGGAATGCCCTCTGCCTCGAGTTTAGGATATCCCTGTGTGTAGCTGTAGCCACTACTGGGAAGCTGCAATCTGCATCTGGCAGGTTGAAGTTCCTCAACAGCAGCATCTACCCCTTTTATGCCAGCTTGCCAATCACTTCCACCAGTACCTTATCTAATTCTCCCCCTGTGCTGGAGCTGTAGATCAATCCATTGTGAATACTGGCTCCATTGCCCATCTCCAGGGTGACCCACAGTACCTCTCTCTCCTCCTGTATTCCCTGTATTGCCATCACGTTTATGCTTTCCCTCAAATAAATCACCACACCAACTCCTTTCCTTCCCACCCGCTCCTTCCTGAACAGAGTATAACCTGGTATAGCCAGGTCTCAGTCCTGGTTTTCAGTTCACCATTATTTGGTAATGGCCATAATATCCAGGCTGGCCTCAGCAATTATGGTCTCTAGGTCTAGACTTCTAGCACTCACACACATGGCCTTCCAGATTTTATTTCCACTCTACTTGTTGCTTCCATTTTTTTTTCCTTTTGCCCTCCCACTCCCCCCTTTTTTAATGCTCCCATTCCCTTCTCCTTTTATCTCTACCACCCTGCTTCCTTTATTCATTTGCACCCTGGGAAGATTCCTCTCCCCTCTGACTCTCCTTACTCTTTACTTCAGTCTGTGGGGGGCAGTTTCTGCCTCCCTGATTCCTTCCATCACCCCCCTGCTAGTTTAAATGTGCATTGGGGTTTCATTTAAACAGTCCTCTGAGGACTGCAGTTCCCCTCCTGATTGGAAGCAGGTCATCATCTCTTTATAGGCCCATAACCTACCTCTTAGATCCCCAGTGCCCAATGTAGCTTAACCCTTCCACTGTGCACCATTCCTTCAGCCATGAGTTGAAGCCCCTGGTGCAGAGATCCCTCTCCTCCCTCCTGTCACAGACAGGCAGCACCTCTGCAAAAGCCGTCGAGTTAGCTACCTGTCTAGGACCCTTCCTTGCTTCCTGAACTCTGCCTGCACTATCCCAGCCCCATCCTTAGACAAGTCATTTGTCCCCATGTGAACAATGACATCCAGCTCTCCCTCCCATCCTGCTGTTCTAACGAACCTCAGGATCCACTTCCCATCTCTCCAGGTGATAGCGCCGTATAGGCACCTCACCTGCCTCTCCCTTTCCTTTCCTATTCCCAAAACTATATCCTTCACAGTTGAGTCCCCCATCAGAAGTTGCTTCCTCCTCCTCTGTGGTACTCTACCACCCTCCTTGGGATCTCCACTATGGAGGGCCCCCACTCTTCCCTGGTCAATACCATGGGTTCCTCCTTCCAGCAGTCTCACCCAAACAGACCAGTGTAGGAATTATTTAGTGATACCGGCTGAGGAATGTGCCTCTGTCCCACCACCCCCGCCCTGCCAGAGTCCAGCTGTTCCTCCTCCATGGCATTCTCTGAGGTATTGGTGGCATATTGGGAGTCCCTGGATAGAGGAAGAGGTGTCCTGAATGCTAATCAACTCTGTCAGGGGTCTAGCGGCCTCCTCCCTCAACCCAGGGATGTGTGTGCAGATAGGGAGGCACTGCAGTCTACAGAAGGTCACTCTGAAAACTACCACCACACAGCCACTGCACTGCACCACTCCCAGCATTCTCAACTTGTATTCTTCCTGTATTACCTGGGAATACTTTTGTACTGCTAACCCTGATAGGGTGTTTCTAGTTTCCCCTTTTTTGTTTGTTTCTATTTGCTTTCCCCTGCGTCTCTTTTTAATCTCTTTATACTCCTACCCTAGATAGGATGTTGTTCCTGTTCCCAGTTTTGGTCTACCTTTGACCTTCTGCCCTTCTCAGCAATAACTGTTACAAAGTAGTGAATATGTGCCTTACCTTAGTTCACTGGCAGAGTCCTTTGCTTCCCTCTGCTGACACCTTCTGGCATCTAAGATGCCAGTTACTAACATACTAATTGCCAGAAGATTAAGCCTTATGGTCTATCGAGTCTGCTTGAACCTCAGATCCCTAGTTGGCTGCCGAAGCCCTCCCCCCTTGTGTTCCAGAAACCCCTATCATCCATCCCCCCTGGGCCAGGCCATCATCTGATACATCCACTTTCTGTGTCTGTCCCACCCTCTCTTGAAGCCCTCCACTGTGGATCTCTGAACCAGCTCACCAGGCAGTGCATTCCAAGGGTCCACCACCCTCTCAGTGAAAATCCTCCTCCTCTTTTCTCCCCTCACCCTTCCACCTTCCAACTTCAAACCATGCCCTCTGGTGATACCTCCCTGCTTTAGTCTAAAGATCCCCTCCATGCTTACCCTATTTATTCCCTTGAGGTACTTGAAGACCTCAGTCATGTCCCCCCATCGCTCCTCTCCTCCAATGAAAACAGGCAGAGCTCCTCAGTCTGTCCTCATCGTCAAATCCCTAGTCCTCGTATCATCTTAGTTGCCCTCCTCTGTACCCTCTCCAGGAGCTGTATGTCCCTCTTCAAGTGTGGTCTCCAGTACTGTACACAGTACTCAAGGTGTGGTCTAACCAGTCCATTGTACAGTGGCAGAATCACTTCCCTGTTCCTAGAGGTGATCCCCCTTACGATGCATCCCAACATCCTGTTTGCCTTGCTAGCCACTCTCCTGCACTGCTCAGAGTTATTCATACATGCATCCACCATGATCCCTAGGTAATTTTCCCCTATTGAGGTCTCCAGCGCCTCCCCTCCCAGGGTGTACCTGTGTTTAGGGTTTCCCTGCCCAAGATGTAACACCTTGCACTTGGTGATATTGAAATTTAATTTCCATGTGTGAGCCCAGCTTTCCAGGGTGTCCAGATCCCCTTACAGGGCCAGCCTCTCCTCTTCCCCCTCAACTACTGCTCCCATCTTGGAGTCATCAGCGAAGAGACTCATTTCACACCCTATACCCTCCCTGATGTCCGATATGTATGCATTAAACAGGATCGGACCCAGGACCTAGCCCTGCGGTACCCCACTACCGACCTCTCTAGGGTTCGAGAGCTTCCCACCGACCACTACTCTCTGGGTGCATCCAGCTAGCCAGTTTTCAATCCATCTGACCATCAATGGGCCTACTCCCAACCCCATCAGTTTCTCCACCAAACCACTGTGGGGGACAGAGTCAAATGCCTTGCTGAAGTCCAAGAATAATACATCCACAGGCTTTTCCCTGTCCAGTTCTGATGTTACCAACTCCACAAGACTGGTTTGACATGATCTACCTGGCACAAACCCATGTTGCCGACTATCCAGACCTCCCACCTCCTCCAAGTACACCCCCTATTGTTCCTTTAGTATACTCTCCATTAATTTTCCCACCACCGAGGTCAAACTGATGGGTCTATAGTTACCTGGTACTTCCCTCGACCCCACTTTATGGATTGGCACCACATGTGCCTCTCGCCAATCCCTAGGTACCCTCCCTGTCTCAAGTGACCTGTTGAAGAGCTCTGCCAGGGGTGCAGCCAGTATGTCTGCCAGTTCCCATAGTACTCTCAGATGAATGCCATCTGGCCCCGGAGATTTGTCTTTCTTTAGGGCTTTGAGGGCTATCCACACCCTTTCGGTGGAGATAGCATCATCCGTCCCTTCCACCTTACTGGCCTTTTTATCCTTATCCTGATGTGGCACCCCTGTGGTACCTCTCCCTCCCTCTTGCTCCATTTCTGTTGCTCCCCTGATCCCACTCACTGCTGCTTCTATCCCCATCGTGCCTTGCCTTGTAGATATCCCATCCCATCCCTAGTGAACACAGAAGTGAAGTACTCGTTTAATACCTCTGCCTGGTCCCTTGCTTCTTCCACCCACCCTCCTTCTGATCCCAATCTGCTGAGATGGCCCTTAGTTTTTCTCTGCTCCCACAAAATTGGAAGAACCCCTTTTCTCCATGTATTCCTGTGCCAGCCGCTGCTCTTCACAGGACTTTGCCCCCTCACCATCCGGGTGACTTTTCTAGATGCAAGATGGTACATTTCCTTATCCCTATCCCCTCTTGTTGTTTTATATTTTTTGTAGGCCACCTTCTTTTCTCTGACCGCTACCTGAACCTCACTGGACCACCAGCATGGTTTATGTGATCTTGCTCCCTTACATTTCACCTTAGCACAGGTCCTGACTGCCTCATGAAGTCCCCATTTTATGACCTCCCATCTCTTTCCACATTTGTCATTGATGTAATCACCTTCAAGTGATCCTTGAGAATATTTCCCATGCCCACAAAGTCTGCCCCCCTGAAGTCCACTGCCAGTGTCCTAGATCTCATCCCCTCTCCCCATGCTTATATGAAACCAGACAGTATTGTGGTCGCTCCCAGTCAGGTGATCCTCTATGACCAGGTCCCTTACCAGATCCCTATCTGCCAGTTACCTGTTCACTCCTTTGCTGTTCCACTCACTTGCTGGGATAAAAACATGCTGGACATGTTACAGTGGAAGTGCTTTTATGGTGCACTTGTAAGAGGACACTGAACCTCTGTCAGCTCCACTACCCAAATACACACCTGATTCAGAGGACTTCCTCAGTCTCTTCAGTCCAAGACTAATCTTCTGAGCTAGTTTTCTCCACACCACCTGTTAAATTGTAAAACCAACTGGAGTTCCCCAAACACTACCTACAGATCTTTTTTTTCTCCAGAATTAACCTGCTACTTTCAGTAAGAAGAGAATTTAAATGGCTATAAATATAACTTTTAAAGTTAAATCTAGGTGCTTTCACTGCTGTCTATCAGCAAAGTCTGTTCTACCTGCCCATTCTTTTCCCTCCCTTTCTTAAGTCCATCCTTCACCCTTCTTTTTTAAATGGTACTGTATTTCCTCATTTTTCATCCCTCTGTACACCCTCCATAGTTTTCTCCCAGCCCTAGATCCATCTCCTGTCCCTACCATCCCTTAACCCCCTTGCCCCTATAGCCCTCTACCTCTGGGGAATTTATTTCCCCTGTCCTTTTCCTCTCTGCTGCTCCATTTTCTGGGGGGTGGGGGTTGGGGATGCTTCCCTTGTTGCTACTGCCTCCCCCTTGGTTAGTTTAAATGCACACTGAAGTAGCATTTAAAGCTTCCACTCAGGAATGCTGTTCCCCTCCTGCATAGATGGAGTCCGTCTCCTTTGTTCAGGCCTTTAACCCCACAGGTAAAACTCCAGTCCCCGATGTAGCCAAACCCCTCCTCCCTGCACCAAGCTTTTAACCAGTGGCTGAATACAGGGTACTGTTTCCCTAGAGTTTTCCTGGCTGTACACAGGTAGTACTTCAGTGAAGGCTACCATGAAGGCTTCTGCTTCAGGCCCCTCCCTAACTTCCTAACCTGTCTTGCACCAACCATGCTGTATCCCTTGAGAGAGTTTTTGTCCCAGATGGCCACTGACATCCAGATCTCCCTCCTGCACCACCACCCTAGCGATTCTATAAATAAGCTGGGTAGGCTCGGGGTGGGTCAGAAGTTGGTCAACTGGGTGGCAAACTGGTTGACTGGCAGAAAACAGAGCGTGGTGGTAAATGGTATACAGTCAGAAGAGATGCAAGTCACAAGTGGGGTACCTCAGGGATCAGTCCTGGGGCCAGTCCTATTCAACATCTTCATTAGTGACCTTGCAGATGGACTAGAGGGTAAGGCTTGTCTGTTTGCAGATGACACCAAGATCTGCAACAGAGTAGATGAGCCAGATGGGGTGGGCAGAATGAGAAGAGATCTGGATAAACTAGCAGAATGGTCAGAAGAGTGGCAACTGGGATTTAATGCAAAGAAGTGCAATATCATGCACATAGGGAAGAGAAACCCTGAAGCCACTTATAGGCTGGGAGGAGTTGCTAGCAGTCACAAAGGAAGAAAGAGACTTGGGCATCATCATCACTGATGACCTAAAATCATCCAAGCAGACCTCTAAAGCAGTAGGTAAGGCTAGGGGTGTTAGGTGTATTAGTAGGGGTATCACAAGTCGTAGAGGGAGGCAATAATCCCTCTGTACAAGACATTGTTAGGCCCCATCTGGAGTACTGCGGCAGTATTGGAGGCCACACCTTCACAAGGACATTAACAAATTGAGGCAGTCCAGAGAAGGGCAACCAAAATGGTGCAGGGACTGCATCAGAAGACATATGAGGACAGATTAATGGAGCTCAATATGTATACCCTTGAGCAAAGGAGGGAGAGAGTGATATGATTGAGGCATTCAAACACCTTAAGGGATAAACAAGGTGAAAGAGTCTAACATGTTTAAATATAAGAAAAATAGCAGGACAAGAGGACACAGCATGAGATTAGAGGAGGCCGATTAAGGGGAATGTGAGGAAATTTTTTTCACAGAAAGGGTGGTGGATGCATGGAATGGCTTACCACAAGAAGTGGTGGCTATGAATACAGTGCAGGGCTTCAAACAGGCATGGGATAGGCATAAGGGAGCAATACAAATGACTATGAATAGATAGGTCACTGACAGAGCAAAGGCCGATGGCACATTTATAAGGTAGAAAAAGAAATGGGCAGACTGGATGGGCCTTGCGGTCCTTATCTGCCGTCAACTTCTATGTTTCTATGTTTCTAAGGCTCCGCTTCCCATTCCTTCATGCTGTGTCACCAGGTAGGCACCTCACCTCCCTCCTTCCCTCCTGTGGTGCTCCAAAAACTACTCCTCCAATGATTTAGTCCCCCACCAGAAGTTGCTTCCTCTTCCTCTGGGGTCCTCTGCCTCCTACCTTGGGACCTCTGCTCTGGAGGACCCCCACATCCTCCTTTTCCACTACCATGGGTGCATCATCATGGCAGTCCCATTCTGGTAGAGCAGTGAAAGAGTTGTGTAGTGGTATCGGCTGAGGAATGTGTTCCCTACTAGAGCCCACCACAGTCCAGCCATCCCTCCTTCTTGGCACCATCTTTTGCAACAGTGGTGGACTTGGTGACCCTTTAGTGGGGAAAGAGGTCACCTGAATCCTAGACAACTCAGCCTAGAGTCCAGTGACCTCCTCCCTCAGCCCAGAGCTACACTATTTAATGCTTCCAAAAAGCGTCTTTTGCAAGTGTGAAAACAGCATGGTGGCACCCACTTATCCCTGAACACTAACAGGTGTTATATAGCTCCAGTGCTCTCCCCAACTGATTCACTGGTGTTGCAATCCCTGTGGATTTCTAGACCCTTCTCTCACACTGTTTATAAGCTTAGAAGATTTTTCATTGCTGTCCCACATGTACTGTAGTGATATATCTTATTGCATATTGCTACAGTCCTGGATGATTGCAGATAGCAGCTGGCCATGGCAGTGAGTGAAACGTATGTACGAGTTGCCATGAGTGAGGTGGGCATTTTGGGGTATTGGGAGAGCAATAAACACCAGGAAGCAGTGATGTGGTCAGTGGGAGTGTGAAGGAGGCCTCTGAAAGCCAGAGAGATTATTACTAAGGGATCAGGTGAGGTATGGAGGACCACTGGATGCTGGGAAGATTACTGCTGGGGGATCAGGTGATGGAGGGGGACAATCCAGGGAAGCTAAGTATGGGCGTTAGGAGTGGAAAAGGTACCACAAGATGCAAGGAAGATTACTACTGAGGGATCAAGTAGGGAGGAGAAGCAAGAACTACCAGATGCCAGGAAGATTATTACAAGGGACTGGGTGAAGGAGAGAGGGAGACAAGGAGATCCTAGTGAATACAGTAACTATGGAATTAATAATGGGAGGTGAGTTAAACATAACGCCAGGCAAATGGTGACAGGGACCGAGGAGAGGTGGGGTTACTATCCCTATAATATCCATAATATATAGAGGTGAGGTTATTATAAGAGGAGGCAGTACATTGTAGTGATTAAGGACACTAAGCTGCAAACCTGGAGGCTTAGGTTTGAATCCCATCAGCCCCCACTTGTATACTGTGTGACCCTGAGCAAGTCACGTAACTTGCTTATGCTCCCAGGTACCACCTGGAAACAAACTCTGGCTTAGGGTGCCTTTCCTGGTTAAACAATTTCCCCTTTCCCTTACTACAGCTAGCATAACTCATAAGGACAAAAATAAGCACTGACGTCAGATCACTACACTAACAACAGCTGTATAGAGTAAACCACATATTTAATGAGGGTTCATGAGATGGTAATGGCATGATAAGTGATTGCTTTTGTACAGTGGGTTGTCATTGTAGTCTCCTCCATTTTGTTGCTTCTTCATGCACATCACACCCAGTGCCCATTTACACACACTGCACTGTGCATTGTTGTAGGGTCAGTCTGTAGTGCAGGCTGAATTTCCTGCATTGCTGGCTATATTTCTGCCAGGGTCCGGAGGGAGACTCAGCATTTGCAGCATTGCAGTCTTTTTTTTCTTATTAAAATCTTTATTTAGCCAGGCAAACACCATTGAGCAAGCTCATTTTCGAGATGGACCTAGGCAAGATACATAAACAATACATAAAGAGGAATGCCAACTTACAGAGTCATTACATAGAATAGGAACTACAAACAAGAGGTTAATAACAGCACTGGAGTACATTTATAAAATAAGACAGAAAGCTAAGTACCATGTGCTACAGAACTTATGCTATAAAAGATACAGAGTAAACCTATACAACCATATATACACAGTTTTTATGGCACAGGCTTGGATTCAAGTATTAAGTACGTAGTGATAGACAGGTTTAGGGATAGAAAGAAAAAAAGTATTGCTAGCTCAAAGCAGTGGACATTTTGGTGCTTATCTAACAAGGGAGAGCGCTATAAAGTAGAAACAGACTACTGTAACTGTAGAGCTGAAAAAACAGAGGCTTCACTTGAGTCACTATTTGTTGCACTTAATAGGTAAAGTATTTATACAAGGGTATCTATGAAGCCTAATATTTTGGTGGTATAAAGGGGTGTCAAATATGCTGAACTGATCAAATTACATTTTACTGGCACTTGCAGATGATTTGGTTTTTTCATATTTTTTTATTGTCCTCTCTATTGATACAGAATCTTTTCTGATCAGCGAGTCAGTGAACTAAACGTTGCTTGGAGCAGCTGAAAAAAGTCATGTGTGTAGTAAGACATATAGGATAGTGTATGCCTCGCTATACACAGCAAGGTGATTCTCAACCCAGTGGTTACTGTGCCAACTGGATGAATTTAAGAGTGAAGCTCGAGAGGTCTCATGGTCAGCATAGTAACCACGAGGTTGAGATTGACCTTGTTGTGTATAGCGAGGCATACACTGTTCTGTATAGTGTATGACCAGACGTTGCACCTCCACAAAATAAAACATGAAGCAAATGGGTATCATTTTGGACAAACACAGATACTTTAATAAGTTCTTTATGCCTAAAAAATACATTCATTATTGACTGAATACGGAGCAAACAAAAAAAAAATGTCCCAAGTGCTGTGCGTTCAGTCAGTTACCATGGAGACGTCCTGTGTCTACCACCACAGTGGCCTAGAGTTGTGGAGACACAAAACTGAAGCAGGGAGGGAGGAATAATGCTAGCTTTTCACCTACAGCAGCAGCTCAAAATACAGAATACAATATGAGATTAGAGCTCCAAAACCTCTTGTTGCTCACTCTAGCAGAGAATCCTGACCACACCGCCACATTAATTCAAGGGGGAACTCTGAGAAAACAAAAAAACAAAAAAAGGGGTCCCCATTTCAGACTGCACTGTGACATCTGACATGGTACATAGATTGCATCACAAGTCCTATGAGGACAGGTTGAAGGAATTGAATATGTACTCTCGGAAGGAGAGGAGGGAGAGAGGGGGGATATGATAGAGATACACAAGTATCTTACAGGGAGGAACAGGGTGCAGGAATACACTATTTTAAGTGAAAAAGATGTTCCAGGACTAGAGGGCATGGGATGAAGTTGGAGGGAGGATGATTCAGAGGAAATGTGAGGAAGAACAGAACGGGTGGTGGACAAGTGGAACACTCTGCCAGAGGAAGTGGTGGGGGCTGAAACAATCAAGGGATTTAAGAATGCATGGGATAGACATAAAGGAATTCTGGAGGTCAGGGGTAAGGGACAACAGATTTCTAGGAAAACATAAACTGAACTTACAAACTCAAATGGGCAGACTGGGTGGGCCATAGGCCTTTATCTGCCGACACTGTCTATGTATTTCAGGAAGTACTTCCCACACCTTGACCAATTCCTCCACATTAGCATACATTAATCAAACTGCTACACCCGTATGTTTGTGACTACAATCAGAGATTATTTTTTTTAAACAGGAATGTCAGTTGTAGCTTCAGGTAGAATGAACTGCCTACTTGCATTCTAGCTCACGATCATTCTGTTGAGATGTTGCGATGTCCGTAGTGCAGCAGAATGAAAAGTCATTCTGCTGCACTACGGACACCACTACTAATGCAGAGCAACATTTTAGACCTCATTGATTTCTATCGGTAATGTCTAGTCATACACTATAAAGGAAATCATGTAAATGTTAAGGAAGACAAAGGAAAACAGATCAAGACAGATGATTATATTAATATGGCAATCATCAGGAAATTATAAAAGACCCAGCCATGTGCTATTACCCTGTGTCCAGCTTATCCATGAATAGTTTGTCTATAGATTGCAGAATTACTTGTATTGTAATCAGGAAAATTCACAATGACCAATTTTCCTAATTGAATTTGTAGTTACTGAAGCAATCAATCAATCAATCAATCAAATCTTTATTTATCCAGGTGAACATCGTTGAGCACAGCTCATTTGCAAGATGGACCTGGTAAGGTCAAGGTTCAATTTACATAGATACATAAAAAATATTCAATATACACACACTCTAGGAAACTACATAGAATATTCAGTATACACACAGTCTAAGGATACATTCTAATCAGACTATACATTAAATTCAGGTGTAGTGGTAATAAGGGGTGAGGGAAGGGAGGAAGTGGTGCCTGGCTGGTGGGGAGGAGGAAGATGGTGGGGCTTATACTGTGGAACGGATAAACTGTGGGCCTTATGAAGAGGACAGGAGGGCGGCACTGGGGGGTTTGTATAACAGGGGTATAGGGCTGTGATATATGACAAGGGATTAAGGGGAGGTGGATGGAAAGGAGGGGTGCATGGAGTGTGAGGGGTGGTGGCTCTTAGTAAAGGTGGATACCTTCCATGAGTTGGCTATCTGGGGAGGGAGATGGATAAGATTAGGAATACTCTACTGTTTGTGGAAACAATTACATTTTTCTTTGATAAGCCTCGAATACAGATATTTAAAGGATGTAAATGAGATGTATCTGTTCACTTTCAGGGTCTTCTGCATCGTATTCCATAAGGCAGATAAGACATAGCTGATAGCAGATCTACCATATCGAGAATTGAATTTGGGCACTTTAAGCATGATGAAGTTTAGACTTCTTAGGGCATATTTACTTGATGTGATTTGTGTGAAGCAGTCTGAGATGTAATTTGGTAGCATCTTTGATATCGCTCTATAAGTCCATAGTGTGGCATTCCTGTCTCTTCTAAATTGGAGCGAGGTCCATCCAACTGCAGCATAAAGCGAGCAGTGTTGAGTGCTGAGAGGAAGATCTGTAATAAACCTCAAGGCTCTATGGTAAAGTGTGTCCAGTTTGCTTAGATATGAGTTGGGGCAATGACCATATAGGAAATCTGCATAATCTAATACTGATAGAAATGTGGCCTGGACCAGCTTCTTTTTAGTATCACTTGTGAGAAAGTGCTTTATTCTGTAATAGAGCCCAAGCCTCTGACGGAGTTTTTTTAGCAGATCTTCCAGATGATCTAAGTAGTCGAGTCTACTGTCTACCCAGACCCCCAGATATTTGAATTTTGTAACATATTCAAGATTTTCATCAAGGACAGTGGATATGTGGGGGAGATTGTTTGGGAAGGAGTGTCCGGCTTGTGTTTGGGGGGAGAAAAAACATTGCCTTTGTTTTTTTTGCATTTAGCTGGAGTTTTTTTTCCAGTAGTTGGTGTTGTAATAGGTTGAATTCTGCTTGTAGCTCTATGCATGCTGTTACGGGAAAGGGGTGACTGACATACAATACTGTATCATCTGCAAACAGGTGTACAGAGACTGTGGTGAGGTTATTGTCAATGCTATTGATATAGATGGCAAATAGCACTGGGCCGAGGATGGATCCTTGGGGAACTCCTCTTTGGAGAGATTTGAGTGGTGATAGGTCTCCTTCAGCCTTCACCTGCGGGGTCTTTCCCGTGAGATAGTTATTAAACCATCTAATGGAGGTTGAGTTGAGTCCTATGGATTTCAGGGAGGAGAGGAGCAGTTCTTGGTCAACCGTATTGAATGTCTTACTCAGATCTAAAAATACAGCACAGACACAATTTTTTTTGTCCAGTTCGAGTTGCCAATCATTGGTTACTTTAGCCAGGGCTGTGATGGTGCTGTGGTTGGTTCTAAACCCAGATTGCGCTGAATTTAAAAGATTAGCCTCTTCAAGATATCCTCTTAGTTGGGTGCTTACGATTTTTTCTAGCAGCTTGGATAGCACAGGGAGGATAGAGATTGGCCTGTAGTAGTTGAGGTCATGGGGTTCCCTGCTTTCAGTAGTGGGATAACTTGGGCTGTTTTCCAGATCGATGGAATAGATCCTAGTTGTAGTGAGAGGTTAAATAGGTGTGTTATTGGCACTGCTAATACTTGTATGGCAATTTTTAAAAAATAGGGATCAAGGGAGTCTGCACCTGCACTTTTTTTGATGTCCAGCTGTAATATTAATTCTTCCACCTACTTCAGGGTGGCTGGTATGAAGGAGAAGGTGGACTCCATTACCCATGCTTCAGTGTTCTTGATACCTAACTGGGAACGCATTTGGTTAGCCGGAGAGGTGTCGAATGCTAGACCAGCGGTTGTAAAGTGATTGTTGAATGATTCCAGGACTTCCAGTCTATCAGAGATGGTTCCCTTGCCATTGTGTATTTTGGCTGGGAGTGTGTTACTTGGATCATATCCTGTTATGTCTTTTATGGTGTTCCAGAGCTTGGCAGGGTTGTGGCAGGAGGAGTCTAGTTAAGACATATAATAAGCAGCCTTAGCATCTCGTACTTTCCTAGTACAGCTATACCTGGCTTTTTTGAACAGTTCCCAATCAGTTGATATCTTAGTTTTTCGTGCCTTTTTCCGTAACTTGTCTCTGTCAAGGAGGGTGGCTTTAAGATCTGGAGTGAACCAATGGTAGGTTTTATTTTTGATGCGTAACTTAGAAATTGGAGCATGGAAATTAAGGGCACCTGTAATAATGTCATTTAGCACCTCGTATGCTATCTCCACTGTGTTTGCTAAGTAAAACTCTTGACATCGTGTGGAGTGGTTTATCTCTTCCAGATATGCCTCAATGTTGAATTTTTGCTTTGATCTCCTCATTGTAAACTTGGTGGGGGATGACGGCTTGCATGCTGATCTTATTCCCGCAATAAGGCAGTGGTCACTGATGTCACTGAATAGTACTCCAACATGCGAGAAAAGGTGAGGTTTATTCACTAATATAACATCTAATAGTGTGCTGTTGCTTGTATTCTTTTTGTTGATTCTGGTGGGTTCATTTATGAGCTGTGTAAACCCATGTGTTTCGCAGAATGATATTAAGGGTGCAGCTGCCTTTGAGAGCCAGTTTAGGTTTAGGTCTCCTTTGATTATAGTTTCTTCTGTTCCCTTTTTTTTTTAAATTCAATAAGCTTTATTGATTTTTAGAACAGTAATACATAAACACATCAAAATAAATAAAAGAAAATCATATAAAACCAGATACATGTTAATTTAAGGAGTACTGTTACTCTCATTATATCTTGGACCAGATAGCTTATACATAGGTAGTTTGTGGCATTTCAACTTACAATCTGGTAACTAAATTTAGGTTTCAATAATAGCAATATGTTATAACCCCAGTAAGGTGTCACTTTAGATCTACAGTTAACAGAGGGGTAATGATATAAAGAAAAAGGGTAAGAGAGTTAAAAAAAAAAATCAAGACAGACATCCTCCCCTATCCCCTCCCACCCTCTAAATCACTCTCTCCTAAGCTAATTTATCTCTATTCTTCTTCTCTTTCTTTTCTCAAATGGAACACCATTAAGCACTGATCTTATCCATCTCCTTTAATTCTGGACAATATTCCTCCAGTCCCAGGCCTTCTATTAGGTAGGGAATGGTACTCATTCAGTCAACTGTTCTTTGGGTTCTCTGCAATTAGCAGTGCCTCTAGGGTGCTCCATCTTTCAGTATACATACTTGATCGATTGTTCATATTGGCAATATGCTTTTCTAGCTGCAAGGCAAGTAGTATTTCTTTATGCCATTCCCGTGTGGTAGGCGAAATGTCTGAAGCCCAGTGTCTAATAATTATAAGCTTGGCCACTGCAGAGATGAGAGCCATGTAGTACTTTCTTTGCTTCGAAGTTCCTACTGGGAAGATGTTAAGTAAACATGTGTCCGGAGAGAACAGCGGGGTCAGTGCAAGGGTTGGGCACAAGGAGGTTTGTATACTTCTCCAAAATATCTGAATTCTAGGACATGCCCACAGCATATGGTAGAGATCCCCACTCCTGCAGGAGCAGCGAGGGCAATAGGGAGTAAGTACCTTGCCCATTTGGTGGAGTTTTTGAGGAGTGCAGTATATGTTTTGCATTATATTAAACTGTATGAGCCTCAGACGGTCCTGTTTGGTAAATCTATACAGATTGTTCCAGAGCTGTTGCCAAAAGTCAGGTGTAGGTGGGAGAGATAGTGTTTCCATCGTATTGGTTTATGCCCGATGGCAATCTCGCATCGAGTGCATTTTCTTATATACTGCAGATATTGGGTGTGGTTGTTAGCAGAATCTAGCAGGGATGACAAAGCAATCCTAGGGGTTCAAGGGCATTGTGTTTCTTTATAAATGGAGATACTGCATGCATAATTTGCCAATATTTAAAAGGGTGTCTACTAGCTTCCGGGAGTTTTTGCAAAATTGATGATATGGTAATAGGTTACTATTGTCCATAAGGTCTTTAAGTTTAACATCTTTAGTGCAGGCCAAAAGCTTAATGTAATAGGTTTCCTTTGAATCATAAAATGAGGGTTATTTAAAAGTGGTTGTTCCCCATCTACATGCCAATTTATGTTCAAATGGTGTTGCAATTGGTTTAAGGCTCTCAGAGACCATCCTACTGGGGAGTTTTTGACTGCAAGAGGAATATTTTTCAAGGGTAAATACAGTAAAGACTGTAGTGAGCATGAGGTGGGGGACATAAGGGTCTCTTCTATACTTAACCATGCTGGGATGTAAGATTCTGGCTCCCTTTTATTCAGGTCATCCTGCCAGGTAGCAAGTTTTGTGATATGGATTGCTCCATAATAGTGGAAGAAGGACGGAAGGGAGAGTCCTCCGTGGGGTTTTGGGGCTGTCAGCTTGTGGTACGCTCGTCTCACTGGTTTGTTTTTCCAGAGGAATTTATTAATTATACCTTTAGTTCAGCAAACCACTTTTTAGGAGGCTAACATACTAAGAGGGTAAAGGATTCTAGGAAGGATATTCATTTTAACAATGTTAATTCTTCCCATAGTGATATCTTCAAGGTGTTCCATTTTTCTAAATCTGTCTGAATTATTTTTACTAATTTGGTAAGGTTTTCCTTGACCATAGTGGAGAAGGATTTGAAAATTTTTATACCCAAATATGTTATGCTTTTATTTTCCCATTGCAACCCAAATTGTTGTACGT
The DNA here is from genome assembly GCA_016271365.2 of Neoceratodus forsteri. Taxonomy (NCBI): domain Eukaryota; kingdom Metazoa; phylum Chordata; order Ceratodontiformes; family Ceratodontidae; genus Neoceratodus; species Neoceratodus forsteri. Next base: position 405,772,277 of record CM057456.1, on the reverse strand, counting down.
CCCTTTTGAATAGTTTATGGTTCAAAGGGTAAATAATGGATTTAGTCAGATTTAACTTATAGTAGGCTACCTTGGCAAACATTTCAATTTCTTGTAATAGGATAGGAACAGTTGCGCTGGGGTTCGTTATATATATTAAAAGGTCATCTGCATACGCTGATATAAGGTGCTGCCTATTCCCGACCAGAATACCCTGCAAACCTTTATTTACAAGCATTTTACGAATAAAGGGGTCTATATAAAAGTTAAAAAGAAGTGGGGAAAGGGGACATCCCTGCCTGGTGCCTCGACTTAATGGAAAGGCTTCTGAGAGGCAGCCGTTGCACCAAATCCGAGCTGTGGGGTTCGAGTAGAGCAGTTTAACCCAATTGATAAATATTTGTGGGATTCCATACTGGGAAAGTGCGGTGAATAGAAAAGACCAAGAAACCCGGTCAAAGGCTTTTTCTGCATCCAAAGCTATTAAGGCAGCAGGTGTAGGTAATTCACTAGCTATGGGAATAAGATGCAGTAATCGCCACATGTGGTCACCTGAAGACCTTCCCGGCATGAACCCCACTTGCTCACTGTGGATTAGCACATCCATAAAGGGTCAGAGACGATTGGCAAGTATTTTGGCTAGTATCTTAACATCAGTGTTAAGAAGCGAGATAGGGCGGTAGTTTTCTACATAATGGGGGTCCCAGCCCGGTTTGGGGATAATAGTAATCAAGGCTTCAAGGTATGCATTTTCTGAGAGGCCTAATTCATACCATGAGTTAAAGACTCTTGTTAGTAAAGGAGCAAGTTCCTCAGTGTATAGCTTATATAGGTTGGTAGGAAGGCCATCTGGACCTGGTGATTTGTCTGGTGCTAGCTGTTTAATTGCTAGCATTACCTCCCATTCCATAATGGGGGAGTTCAGGGACTGATGTTTATCTTTGGGTATTGTTGGGAGCACTAACTGGTCAAAATAAGCTTGAACCTGATTGATTGGGGTCTCCTCACTTTTACAGTGGTATAGCTCCTTATAATATTTGGCAAAACTTGACACAATCTCCCTCGGTTCTGTGATAAGGGGGCCCCCTTTGTATGGATAGAGCCCGGGTACCAAGCGGGCTGTGTCTACTTGCCTAAGTCTGTATGCTAGCAGTTTACTAACCCGTTCACCCGCCTCTAAGTACTTTATCTGAACTCGCTTTTAAGGATAATTTGCTTTATGATAAACCAGGCCTGAGAATTGAGCATGTAATGTATGGAGTTTAGTCCACTCAGACTCTGGAGATTTTTGTTAATATTGATTCCAGTTTTTTATTTCCTGAAGCAGGGTTTTGTCTGGCTATCACCTTTTTTCTTTTGGGTCACTGCTATTCGTATACATTCCCCACGTAGGGCACATTTCAGGGTTGACCAAATTATGTCTATTTTTGAGACAGACCCCCCATTGACACTCAGAAAGGAGGTGATGGAATTTTTAAAATGATTCTGCTTATGGGAGGGCTGAAGTAGTTGTGTATTCATTCTCCACAGGAAGTCCCTTTTGACTTCACGTCCAAATACTCCAACTATGGAGACAGGGGAGTGGTCTGATATTACTCGTGGGTGAATTACGGCCTCTACAATGTCGGGCAACATATGGGAGCTTACCAGTAAGTAGTCTATATGTGAACACGTGTTATGGGGATGGGAGAAGAAGGTGTACTGTTGTTCTATGGGATTTAGTATCCTCCAGATGTCCAGGATGCCCAATCCGTCCATTAAGTCTTGCAAGGCTCTTCTGAGCTGGAGAAGGCCAACCTTCTTAGGGTCTGATTTGTCCAGCAATAATCGGGGTGAGATGTTCCAGTCGCCTCCCAGCACCATAGTTCGAGGGGGTGTGGTGGGCACAATTCCCGCTAATTCAGTGAAAAAAGCCGGAGAGTCTCGGTTTGGACCATAAACCGATCCTACTGTTAGATAGTGCACACCCAAGCTACCATGTAGTATTATGTATCACCCCTGGCTATCCCATATTTTGTGTTTGAGCTTAAAGGGGACATTCTTATGAAATAGAATGGCTACACCACTTTTATTTCTAGAATTTCCCGCCCCATAGGACTGTCCTACCCATCCTCTGCAGCACAACGGAGCGTCCTCTCTCCTAAGGTGTGTTTCTTGTAAACAGATAATATCAGCTCTAAGGGATTTTAGGTGTCTAAGTATTACTTGTCGTTTGGTTCTATCTTTGACGCCCTTGATATTCCAGCTGATAATCTTAATAGGACCTGTCATTATTAATCAGGAAGGTCAGGTTTTCGATTTCCCTGGGGGCATCAGATTTTGAGATGAGTGCTTAATGTCTCTATTATTTCTCCATGGGTATAAAGAGAGAGAAAGTGACTTAGTAAAATATCCCCCACTATCCTACACATCAACTCTCAGTTCCAATGAACTAACTACTATTTGCTGTTTCAGGTGATGTTAACCAACAAACAACCCAGAGGCTATTACCCCCCCTGCCAGCCTCTGTCCCAACTCACCAGACTGTCTGGTATTCACCTTACAATGTCAACTCTGGCGGTTGTCCCTAAAAAATATCTATGAAGGGAAAGCATCTGTGGCTTTAATTAACAATATACTGGGCTATGGAGCACAGAAAATAATTAAAAGCCTTCAAGATCGCCAGCAAGTCTCCAGGTTTAGATACAGGTATACCAGAGTTATGTAACTAAAGCCCTATTTGGGATAGTAATAAGCATTAGTTGAGGTCCCTGTGTGGTGAGCTTATTTTCCCTTTTAATCCAGGCAGCATCTCGATTTGCAGCTCGTAAAAGCTTGACTACGCAAGCAGTGTCCTTGTTCACCACACGCAGCAATCCCTTCATTCCGAATATACTCCGTCAGGTTGGGTCCGAGTCCCTCCAATTACGACTTCAGTAGTATGCTGTTCTGCCCTTTAATTCGGAAACAGAAGTTACCCATGTTCTTCACGATGGGTACGGAATGAACACACGTTGCTTGCAGAAATGAAAAGAACATCTCGCTGTCATGCGACAATAGCAGGTCAATCGCAACGGAAATTATACCCCAAGCGCTGGTATCACAACAGAGGTTAGTACGTGGGTGAGATCTGGAGTCCTTGAGGATCAGCTGAGTGAATAGAAGATCTGCTGGAAGTTATTCTCGGGTACCATGGATTGCAGTCACAGTAGTTTTGGCACAAAAAAGCTGCCACTACATGTAGAGTTATGATGCTAGTACAGGTGCTGAATCAAAATCATTATGGCTCTGTGCGGAATTGAGGTGCCAAGAATGAAATTAGTGGCATAGGCACATATGGCTGCCGCCACTCGTGAGGGAAGACAGGTTCATTATTTATTTAAACAAGTCTGGGAGTGCAGCTTTAAGCTCGCCCTTAGCCTGCTCGAGGGTTTCAAAAGACTGCCACTGATCGCCAAGCTTTACTTGCAGAGTCACTGGGTATTTGACTCGGAAAGGCGTACTGGCTGCTATTAACTTTGTGATGAGTGGGTGGAGTTCCTGCCGCTTGACACGAACCGCATATGGCAGGTCCTGGGCTATTCTGATTTTTTTCCCTTCCCAGCAAATCTCTTGTAGCGCCTTAGTCTTTGCTATGATGTGCTGTTTGTCTTGAAAGTTAAACAATTTGAAGATGATGGGCCTGGGTATTGAACCAGGGGGCGGAGGTGGCTGGAGTGCTCGGTGGGCTCTTTCAATAACATAGGTTGAGCCATTGGGGGAGGGTCCTGCAAACTTTTCACAGAGTCTCTGAACAAAAAGAATGGTGTTTGCACCTTCTTCTTTCTCCGGTATACCCATGATTATCAAATTGTTTCTGCGACTCCTCCCTTCAAGATCGGTAAGCTTGTCTTCCAACTTTTTAATTTTCCGATTTGCTAGTGTGTGGTCGAGCATGAGTTTGTCTAGTTTTTTCTCCACCGATGTGAGACGAGTTTCAGAATCAGTGACTCTAATATTTAACGAGTCAGTGGCTGCTTTTATTTGCCGGATTTCTTCGACTACATTGTTGAGCGACTCCTGCATTGGCCTCATGATCTCTAAAACTTGTCCTCCGTTAACGCACGCGCCTGTCAGGGTAGAGAAGCTTGAGCCTTAGGCCTTTTTAGCCTTGTCCTTCTCAGGAGACGGCGGTGGTGAGTGTCGCAGGGGTGCTTTACGCATGAAGGCTTCCATCGTTGATATTTTTGATGTCTCTCAGAGCTTTTTCCTGATGGTATAAAGCTGAAATCTGCCTTTTCAGGTTAAATACGCTGTTGTTTTGTGTGTTTTTAGTGAGCGAGATACGGAGCTACCGGGGGTTGCCACTGCTCTCTTAGGCTGCCATCACGTGACCTTTCTTCTGTTCCCTTTTTGATTAGGTCACCCAGGTGGGATAATAGCTTGAGGTCAGCTGAGAGGGGGCTATAGCAGCCGATTAGCTGCAGTGATGTGGTGTGGGAGAGGGCCACTTTGAGGGATAGGCATTCAAATTCCTTTACCATGGATAATAAGTCGAGGCAGGTTACAGATAGGCTGTCCTTCACACATATCGCTAAGCCCCACCCCTAGTTTGGTGGTCAGCTCTGAATACTTGATAATTAGGTAAGTTTATATCTTTGTCGGCTGTGACAGGCCTGAGCCACATCTCAGACACTACTAGTATATCTGGTAGGGTATGGTTAACTCAGGCTTGGATCATCGTGATCTTCTTTAACAGACTGCATACATTAATATGGAGAAAGCTTAGCGCTTTGATCTTGGCTAAGTCTGTTGGTGCAGTGATGACCTCTGGGGGTCCTGGGTTAAGTTCTACATTTCCTGAGCATATTAATGATAGTATCAATAGTTTCATAGTTGCCACAAGAGATAGGTTAAAGATTCTTGCCATTGCCCGTGTTTTTTTTTATTCTGATACCACTTTGTTTGCCATCTGGATATGGAGCTTTGGCCTCTTGTTAGAGCGCTGATTAGTAGTCTTGCAGACAGGCGCATTGAATAATTTTCTGTACAGAGTTGAAGCAAGGTCCCATAAGATAGTAAATCCGCCTGAGTCCCTCCATGGCAACTGCTCCATGGGTTATGTTGTAGCATTGGGACATCAAATATACATACCCAGTCCCTTGTGACTGTTGCAGTAATGCAGTAAGTCGAGTAATGTAATACATCTCCCTGTGTGGCATCCTCTGAGAGATATCCTTTTTCACTGCGCTCAGGATACAGTAATAGAGCTAGCAGAATCCAGAGAAACTCCATTATGAAAAGTATAACTGGTATGCAGAAGGTACTATATCAAAAGTCTTTCGTGGTGCCTCAGTAGATTGCTAATATAAACAACTTATTCAGCTACTGTCCGTGAGTAAAGTTTAAAAAAGGGAATATAAATTAGAAGGAGAAGGATAGAAAAACACAGTAGGGGGTGCCTAGTGTATGTATTTCTCACTGTGATGTTTAAGGGCAAACAATGGTCAAGCTTTGGCTCAACAGTGTGGGCAGCATGAGTGAGCAGAAAGGGAGTCTGCTGATTTGGCAGCTAACAAGGGGATATAGAGCAGGCTACAGGGCAGCGAGACACAGGGGGCGTGATGTATGTTTTGGCGGGAAGGTGTCTATATAAGAAAGGCTACAGAAGGGGGAAGGGCAGGTGGGCATAAAAATTGCAATTTTGTTGTACCTTTCCCTGGCAGTCCCTCTGGTCTGGCGGTTCTGAGCGTCGGCTTGCGGCTGCCAACCACCGACTGGCAGAGACTGGCCCCAGCGCTTGACTGTGGGCACTTAATGAGGGTCCTCTTCTGAGGAAAAAAGATAGAGCACAGCAGGTTAAATGCTTTGCAATGACAAGCGTCAGCAGTGCAGCAGGGGGCCGAAAATTAGCACTTTAAAGGCAATGATAATGATATTGAGAATGATAATGCAGGCCATATTGCCCACAATTGAGTACAGTGATTTGTGTAGAAAGACCAAGAATCCCTCTAGTGGCAGGTCTGTATAACCTGCTAATGGAAAACTAGCCACTTAAAAAAAAAAAATAAATAAAAAAAATAACTTCTATTACACAGTTGAAATGTGCTTAGTTCTATCGAAAATCTATTTGTAAAAAGTGCCAGATGGCTGAAGCAGGGGAAAAGTCCTGGCCAATCAGAGCGGGTTTGCTGGAAGCACCCATGTTCCAATTGGCTGTGCTGTCCCGTACCTTCAAAGGAGCTGCAGGCGGGCGTCCTGGTCTCGGTCGGTGGCTGGCTGGGTGCCGGCCAACCGTGGGGGAGCTGAAGCAGCCCTGTTCAAGGGAAGGCAGCTGGAGAGAAGAAAAATGAGCAGGTCTTAAATAGCATAGAGGTTAGGATAGGTTAGATCTGAGCAGTTTAGTAAGACAAAAGGTAGTTAGACTTTTCGGCGCCAAGGCAGAGTGCTTGGATGGGGGCAGGCTAGCACTGAGACAGAATAGGTGTAAGCACTTTAAAACACTAGTAGAAATTACAATCCAGCTAATACAGTTGAAAAACTTCTATTACACAGTTGAAATGTGCTTAGTTCTATCAAAAATCTATTTGTAAAAAGTGCCAGATGACTGAAGCAGGGGAAAAGTCCTGGCCAATCAGAGCGGGTTTGCTGGAAGCACTCGTGTTCCAATTGGCTGCGCTGTCCCTTACATTCCACGGAGCTGCAGGCGGGCGTCCTGGTCTCGGTCGGTGGCTGGCTGGGTGCCGGCCGACCGTGGGGGAGCTGAAGCAGCCCTGTTCAAGGACAGGCAACTTCCAAGGAGCTGCAGGCGGGTGTCCTGGTCTCGGTCGGTGGATGGCTGGGTGCCGGCCGACCGTGGGGGAGCTGAAGCAGCCCTGTTCATATTTTTGAGTATGATATCAGTTTTTTCTAGAGTGTATGCACACTGGGCTTGCCATAGGTTGTTCTTGCAATGTGCAACCATTAGTCTCAGAATAATTTTATTAATTCCAGGGTACATGGTAGATACCAAGGACAGCCCCATCATGAGTTACTGTGAAAAACACTTGTTCCTTCCATGCAGTAGCTATGGTATGCCTGAATCCCCTTGTATGGTTCAATCAAATAAAAAGTGTTCTTGGGTTTCTAGAGGTTGTGAATATGAAGATCTCTGGCAACCCCATCCCTCTACTGTTTTATATTTAAAAGAACCTTTCACCCCTAATTTACAGTTTTTGCAGAAACATATGATATCCCACATACAAGGTGGGATCATGTCATCTGGTAACTGCTGTAATTCCTCCAAATCCTTCTACTGAGGGCAGCCTGGAAACTCCATTGGTCCAGACAGAGAAGGAGAGGTCTACATTATCTTTATATAAGCCTTTCCTAAATAAAGTTGTAACCTGTGCAGGGGTAACCTGCCACTGGTGAATCCTGTTATCTGCCTAATATAAATTGGAATATGTGGTCCTCTACCACAGCCTAGTATTTTCAATTGGTACCAGGTCAATAAAGCTCTACAAATACAGTGCTCCATAAACTGTGCTGTGCAAAGCACAGAAACATTTAGAGTGACAGAGGTATAATAGTGGTAGGGAATTACCACTACCCCTGTCGCTCACCATGAAGTAGAGGAAGGGCTGAAGAAGCCTGTGCTACTGTGCCTGGTCAAGCCACTCCCATGGTGGAGTGGCTAAGGCACCAGCACACAGCAGCGAAGGAGACCTTGCACCGCGGTTTGGTTCCTCCCAGGTCTCCTGGTGTTGCAATTGTTTAAACAAAAAAATAATTTCTCCCCCTGAGTTTAATCCCATCCCCAAAGTTCATATGCCCTCGGGGCAGGATATTTATAGTCTGGGGAGTGTGAGGGTGCAAACTCGCACATCGGGAGGTGCGGGGGGCTTTGAGGGGGCAGGGGGCTTTGCCCCCTGCAAAAAAGAGAAAGCCCCATTGATTACCATGAGGTGTGAATGTTAGTTGTTTTGATCGACCTTATTGCAGCACATGTTGTTTTGCTTGTGACATTTATTGCCACTCTGTGCCCATAACATAATGACCCTGTACCTTTTCAAACTACCTCTGTCCCAAGCAGTCTATAGAGGGTGAGTCATTCCCTATTAAGGCATACCCAACTCTTATCATTCTGTGACACTGTCAGGGTAATGCTACTATGTATGAACATGGTTTGAAAAAATGCCACAGGGTTAAACATATGAAGGCCTCCATCAAATATTTCTGCATAGGTAATTTCCCTTTTGAAAGGTTTAATGTGATTGGCCCATAACACCTGGAAACAGAGGCTGTACCACTTATTATCTATACTTGTGGGGAGAGGGGAAGAACCTGACTAAAGTGCAAGAAACAAAGGAGTAATAGAGTTTTTATCAGAAAGATGCTTTTCATTTTTGAGAAGAATCTATTTTTTTTACATCGACAGTTTGGCAATTGCCATATTGAGCCTACTCAGTAACTCAGTACGGAAGGTAGAAGAAGGCACTAGGCACAATGAGTCTACCTTCATACCAAAGTGGGCTATGTGGCATTTTGTCCCTTAAATATTTATCCAATCTAGTTTTGAACTGGACTGCATTTTCTGAATCCACAATTGTTTGAGGTAATTCATTCCATAATGTGACAGACCTAATTGTAAAATAATTTTTCCTTTTATTGGTGTTTGCTCACAGAACCACTAATTATTTTGTGTTACATCTCAGATTTACTGGTTTGTGTGCATATGAGATGTTACAATCTATCATTAGGTCTTTACCCCCAAGAATATTAAATAACAACAATAAGTTGCCCCTTTGCCTTCTTGTACCCAAATCAAATAGTTTTAATTCTTTAAGTCTGTCTTGATATGCCATATACCTTATTCTTGTGATCAGTTTAGTAGTTTTCCTTTGTGCTCTGTCAATAAGTTTTATATCCTTTGTAAGAAAGGGAGCCCAAAAGGAGGATACATAGTCCAGGTGTGGCCTTATATAGGACTTGTATAATGGTAAAATACATGCTTCATGTCTAGATGTAACAGCTCTTCTAACTGATGAAAATATCCTATTTGCTGTCTGGGCTGCATGTCTACAATGGTCACTTGCTGAAAGAGAATTGTTAATAATGATACCCAAGTCTTTTTCAGTTTGAACTTTCTTTAGTGGGTTTCCATTAAGGTAATACTGGGTTTGAGGATTTTTTACACCTAAATGCATAATAGCACATTTTGCTATGTTAAATTCCATCTTGTTTTGGGCTGCCCAGTTTTCCAAAAATATAATGTCCCTCCTAAAGCTGTCTATTTTATTTTCAGTATCAACATCCTGACTAGTATTGTCAGCAAATTTGCTGATAGATCATGTTATTCCTTTATGTAAATCAGATACGTATATTCTGAACAAAATCGGGCCCAAAACAGAACCCTGTGGCATCCCACTAGTCACTTTAACAGGGTCTGAGATGGTGTTTGATATTCTAACAACTTAGGTTCTAGTAAACAACCAGGCCTTTATCCATTTGATGATTGTTGGTTCAAGTTTTAGTTCTATCAATTTATCAATCAAGATACCATGTGATACCTTGTCAAATGCTTTTTCAAAGTCCACAAATAATATATCCACTGGTGTTCTTTTATCCAGTTGACCACTTATTTTTTCATAAAAACTAATCAAACTGGTAGTACAAGATCTGCCTGCCACAAAGCCATGCTGTTTCAGATCCATTGGATTATTATCTTTCAGGAAGATTTTCAATTTTATTTTTAAGAATTCTTTCCATCATCTTACAACTGACAGAAGTCAGGCTTATAGGATGATAGTTATTTGTATTATTTCTACATCCTGCTTTATGAATAGAAATCACTAAAGCATCCCTCCATTCATCTGGGATAGTACCACTATGCAAGGAGGTATAATGCATTGTCCCTAAAGTTAATTTTGCATTAATTTAAGGGGAAGTGCCACTGATAATGCCATTTTTCTTAAGAACATAGGTCTAATTCCATCAGGTCCTGGGGTACTATGTTCTTTGAGTTGTTTTATTGAAGCAATAGTCACCTCTAAACTTATTTTGTGTGATCACCATTTATCTTATATTTCAGGGCGTCATTATCTCTCCCAGTTTTGTATCCATATACTATCTGAGCTGAAAATAACTCCTAAAATTGACTTAACAAGTCTACTATCTTGATTCTGGCTATTTCTTGTACCTTAGAGCAGAGAAGATCCTGACCAATACACAAGCCTATGCCCTTTACAAAGTTAATTGTTTCCCTGGCCAGTATGGAGTATCTATTTTGAAAGTTTTGGATTACTGGGTCAAACACCACATTTATTTATTTAGCTTTTGTTGACCGGGTAAGTGCACTAGACAAATCCTGCCTATTTTCAGGCACGACGCGGGGGAAGGGGATACAGATGAATGCAACTGACCTTGAACCAGATTAAGCTGTTGGTGGTATTTTTACTGAATGAGGGAAATTTGGCCAGGACACCGTGGAAATTCCCCTACTCTGAGGGGTGGGGAACCCTTCCCATGAGACATCTGGACTCGGTTCAGAATGTCTCAGTCGATGGCAGGAGGGAGGTGGTGGACGATGGTCCTCAAGGAACCTAATGCAACACTTGAGGAGGTTGCATTCTCTTCAGATATGGAATTACAGTCTGGTCCTGCAGTACTACATGAGGAGTTGCTTCAGTCTGATATATTAGACGACATAGGTGAGAACAATGCCCTTATGAATGTGGCTACTGAGGACGATAAGAAAAGAAAACATTTGGAAAATGGACAAACAGTTTGCTCTGGTATGGCAAAGAAAAGTATTAAGCCAAATGTTGCTGACCTGCGTGATGATACTGCTAATGTTCCAGAAATGGATGGGGATTCTTTCCCCTTTTCAGCCCGTTATGCTTCCTGTTCCCCAGAGAGAGCACTGCAGGCGGCGGGTTGGATACAGACCCCCGAGGCGTGGATACCAGATCCGTCCATTCCTTTACTGGGAACAGCTTCTACGAGCCAGGAGGAACGTTTTTCGGACCAACTGTTAGTGGAGGGACCGATTTCGTGATGGACCGGAAAGACGGGTTACTCCGCTCTCGCTGAGAACCCAGGAGCCCGGTGTATCACAGCCAAATGGACTCTGGCAGCATGGAGAACACCGACGGAGAACCTAGAGCACCAGACAACATGATTACTGAGATTTCGGACGCTCTACATTGGACCCTATGCCAAGGACGTGTACTAATCGGGACTCTGTTACTATTTCAGGTACTATTCCAACTGACTCTCTCCCCCAACACACACACACCTCTAGGCCAGCTAGTTATGCTTCCTCTTCAAGAATAAGGACATACCAGTCAGAAAACGTTTTGTTGCCTGTATTCATTACAAAGGGGGTATGGAACTCCCCCTGACCGTCATTATGTGGGCAAATCTTTACTAATTGATTCTCTAGGGATTCGCCCTGCTGATGTTTATGCCTTTATCCACACTTCAGGAGATCGTAATTTTGATGTTTCATTCAGAACTGCTGCATTATTAGATGAATTTTGGGCAGCTTATTACACTGCTCGGACAGACTCAGTTTGGAAATATTTTATAGTTATTCCTCTTACCAGGCCAACAGCCAAAATTGTAACTGTTCTCTTTCGAAATGAAGGAGTTAATGTGCTAGATATTGTATATTGGTTAGAACAACGCTGTACAGTGACTGGTGTTCCACATGCTGTAATTGACGATAATGGGTTTTGGACGGAAGGGTGGAAATTTAATGTACAACTTAAGATTACCGAAGCAGGGGTGCAACACCTCCCTAATTGTTTCTATCTGGGAAGGGACCGAGGTGTATTGTTTTATCCAGGTCAACCACGTTCCTGTTGCAGATGTGGTTCGTTATCGCATTTAAGCTCAGACTGTGATCAATTGAAATGTGCTTCTTGTGGTCTGCTAGGTCATTCGGTGTTATCTTGCAAGGTACCCCCCACTTGTAACTTATGTGGTGATCTCTCACACATTTTTGAAACATGTCCATGGGCGGCCCATAATACTACAGATTACACTGAGCACGATTCATATATAGCCAAATCCTCGGCTACTACACAAACCGCCCCCCCACAGAGCTCAGTGCGCACTATTAGGAATAAGGATACAGGCCTCTCATCTTTGGTACCTCAGACTGTAATGACTTCTCCTCCTTCTGAGAGTTTACCAGATATGGTTCAACCCCCGAATCCAGGGAGATTCCGGTGTGCAGTGCGTTGCCCACCATTTCTAATGTTCCAGCCCATATTGTGGACCCACCTCCTTCTATCCCAGTAAGTGAAGTTGTAGAGCTTGGGGATAATTTACTACCCCCCCGCCAGCAACTTGCTGTCTTCACTCTACCAAACAGGTAGACCCGATACCTATACCTCCCATCCTGGTTTCAAATCCCTATGACCCATTACAAAGTTGGGGTGATGCCATGGAAGAGGAGGAGTTAGATGACTCCTCTCTTTCCCATCCTTCCCCGGCTGCTTCAATATCATTAGCCACTACTTGGGTTCCTGTAAAGAAAAAGTCAGTTAGAACGAGGAAAGAAATGAGGTGTTTATTGCTTTCTGTGGTTTCCTTTTTCCTTTTGCTTATGTCCTTTTTAAGTCTAGCCAGTCTCAATGTTAATAGCATTCGGTCTCCATACAAGCGCATTGCAACTTTTCAGCATTACAAAGTTTGAATTATGATGTTTACTTGCTGCAAGATGTTAGGTTGTATACAGCGGAGGAAGTCACAACAGCCTCACGGAACTGGGGTTTGGGGCCCTCTTATTGGTCTTTAGGCAGGATCTCTGTTCTGGTGTGGGCTTTTGTTTTCGTTTTCAACTTTCCTTTGCAAAAAATAGTAGATTTAGTTCCCGGAAGAGTATTATTATTGGACCTTTTATGGTATGACTCCCCATACAGACTTATCAATATCTATGCACCACAACAAAAAGCTACCAGAGTTCAGCTTCTCCGTTTGACCAAACCATTTTTATTAACTAACCGAACTATTTTATGGGGTGGTGATTTTAATACCAGCTTGGATATCCCCCCAAATAAGAAAACTTATTGTGATACATCTGCTTTAAGTACCATTATTAAAGAGACAAATCTAATTGATATATTGGCCCAGTCCCGGTTACCTACTTTTTCAAAAGGAAAATTGACCTCCAGAATAGACTTTTGGTTTTGTTCTCAGACCATTGGGGTTGCGACCGGTATTACTACACCTATGGCTACCTCAGACCACCATTTGATAGGTCTACGGATACCGTTAAGAGAAACTTTAGCACAGGGTCCTGGGACTTGGAGAGTAAACTCATCTCTGCTATCACTTCCTTAGTTCCACATGGGATTTCGGGACCTAATTACAGACCGTATTTCTGTGGAGATTCTTTATGATTCTATTATAAACTGGTGGAATGACACTAAAATCTATGTGATTTCTTACTTTAAATATTATGCTAGATTCCTAGCTGACACCAGACATCGTACTTCTAGTCTTTTAAGGGCTGAATTGTTGGAACTGTTCTCTAAATCCCACATATATAATATTGATTACTCGGCTCGCATTAAAGAAGTTAAAATTGCTTTAGCCAAAGAACAATATGACAGACAAAAAACTATTCTTTTCTAACAAAAATATCGTACCACTGGGACGCAGTACCAATTCAATCCCTTTGAAGTGCATACAGACAAATTTCATAGTAAACAAATACATCAATTGTGAGATGATCAACAACATATAATTACTGGACAAAACAGCCTCATGGAATTTGTAACATTTTTTATTAAAAAGACTTTTGAGACTCCTGTTGTTGAATCGCCCGACATGGCACTCCTGTTACAGACGTTAGATGTACCAACTTTAACGACATCACAGAAGTCTGAACTTCTGGAGCCTTTTACCTCTGAGGAAGTGAGGCAGGTTATCTTTAGTTTTAAGGATAGGGTAGCTCCTGGGTCAGATGGTCTTTCAGCAGAAATTTATAAATCCTTATGGCAATATATGCCAAGTCAGTTACTGGCTATTTTTAATGCCTTTCTGCAGGAAGACCGACTGACAGACCAAATGTATGAAGGGCTAATGCTATTTCTCTATAAAAAAGGAGATAGATGTGATTTGAAAAATTGGAAGCCGATCACTTTACTTAACACTGATTATAAGATTTTTTCTAAATTATTAGGGAACCGGATGTCTAAACTCTTACCGTCAGTACTCTCCTCATCCCAATATTGTTCAGTCACCGGCAGATCTATTCATGATGCTTTACTATTACTTAGAGAGTTGTTTTCCCAAGGTCAGCAGGGAGCTCTTAAAGGTTATTTATTTAATTTTGACCTCTCTAAAGCTTTTGATCGTATTTCTCAGGAGTTTATTTGGTTGACACTTAAAGCTTATGGGTTTCCGACTCTTTTTATTAATTGGCTTTTTTTATGCTATTCTTTAGCTTATGTTAGACCATATGTTAATGGTAGAATTGGTTCCCTCTACATCCACTCGGGGTAAGGCAGGGTTGCCCTTAAGTCCTTTATTATTTGTTATTGCCTTAGACCCCATAATTCGACTTCTTTCCAAATCTCCAAGACTCCTAGGCCTTCATGATAATACTATTCCAAAAGTAATTTGTTATGCAGATGACTTATGTGTTCTTGTCCCTACGGTCCCGATAGGGCAATTATTATGTATAATATTACCCATTTTTTTGTCAGTTATTGGCTCTAGTTTAAATTTACAAAAAAGTGTATGTTTTAATTTGACTGTGTCTATCGCGAGTGTAGGCTCGATTGCTGGCATTCGACTAGTGGATTCTCCACACAAATTATTAGGACTTTACTTCCGTATTCCAGATATGGCTAAATATAATTGGGAACTATGTATAAACAAAGGTAGGGAAAGGGTATGCAAGTGGAACAAATGGTATCTAGGTAAAAGAAACGATTTTTTGATCAAAACTTGTTTATTACCCATTTTTTACATGTGGACATGTTTTCTGTTGCCCAAATGTTTTTCATCCTCTCCTTAGTCTTTTTCTTTCCTGTTTTTGGGGTAGTTGTTTGAATCCCATTAAACGTAATGTTTTGCTACAGTTTTATCATCAGGGAGGTGTGACTATGATTCACCCAATAGTATTCTTTTTTTCCATTTTTTTTACTACTAATTTGAAACCTTTGGTTACAGAATCTCTACGACTTTGGATTCCCTTTGTGCATATGTCCCTTACTGGAATTCTTCAGGAATGGTGTGTAGGTATTTTTTTACATAAGAATAAAAGACAATATGTTTTATCTTCAGATTGGATGATAACATTTAACATGTTAAAGACATGGCATGTAACAATACAGATGATCAAAACCCTCACCAGGAAACACTTATATGCACATATAGTCACATCCCACTTTACTGAAGATGTTTTTCCGGATTTTACATCATCAGAGCGGACACAGATTGGTAATCGTTTAATTGACCCCCGGATTCCTATCACAATGTGGGATATTAGTTGGTTAGGGGTCCACGGTAGAATTAATGTACATGGTAATCTGAAGCACAAGCAAATATCAGAAAGATATTGTTTCCGTGATTCCTGTACAGATTCGGTAGAAACAATGTTTCATTTATATTTTTCCTGCCCATTTATTCTTCGTTTCTGGTTTTTATGGCGCCAACATTTTTGGAACAAAGTATGGTGCCACTGGGATCAGAAAGCTCTTTTCTTTGGTCTTTTTCCAGATACTTGGACATCCTGCAATTCTAGTACTTTAAATATAGTGGCAGTTGTAATACTATACTGGGTATGGCAGGTTAGATGTTGGTTTTTATTTCAGCAACGTTATTTAACCCCTGATGAATTATTTACAAAAATATTGAATTATCTTGATTGCTTTAAAGAGAGAGAAAGGAAAACCCTTAAGACAGGCATATGGGAACGATATTGGAATTTCTTTTGATTCCCTGTGTTATTTTCTTATAAAATGTTTTCTTTACTGTATTTTTCAAATCTTTGATGTTTGTTTTTGAATTTTTGAACTATTGCTGTATTTATGTTTTGTTTCTAACAAAGTCTGTACATATGTTTTGTTTTTAAATAAATATACCCCTACTCTTTTCGATAAGTGCCATGGGATCTTTAACATCCATCTGAACTACCACCAATCCAGGCAGATGGGACCTCGGTTTAACGTCTCATCCAAAAGACGGCACCTCAGAAATGCAGCACCCCTCTCATGCTGCACTACAGTGTCAGTACTGGGATATTAACCCAAGTGCCAGATGTGGGAATTGAACCCACAGCCCTCTGATCTCCCGGCCTCAGAGGCAAGTGTGCTACCTACTGAGCCACTGACACTGCTTTAATCATCACATCATTAATGACAACACAGGCCTCATTCAGATATGCCAGGTCCTTTAAGGTGGGCAAGCCAACTGGACTTCCTCCAGTTGATGAATTCTCTGGGCTTCACACAGGTTATTTCCTCCTCAACCCATATAGATGGTTATTCATTGGACTTGGTGTTTCTCCTGGGGATGGAGACATCTTACTTGGTGGTGGAACCAGTAGGGTGGTCTGACCATCACATCATTTGGTTCAGTATCCTGGCCCCCCCAGTAGGCTGTCCCCTACAACCATTTGAGAGGTGTTACCCTGGAGGGCCTCATGGTGGTGCTGGACCTATCGAGTCTACCAAGTGAATGCATGGATCCTGGGGACCTCGTACTTGCCTATGACAAGGCAGTAGTAGGGGCTCTGGACTCCATTGCTCCTGTTCGTGTTCATCCCCTTATTCTTTGCCCAGGTCTCCTTGGTTTGATGAGGCCTTGAGGGAGTTGAGGAGAGTGGGATGAAGGCTTGAGAGGTGTTAGCAGAAGTCAGGTCTGGAGTGTGATAGGCTTAGTTTGATGGACCATTATCGGGTCTATCAAAATTAGCAATTACCCATAAGAAGGCAAAATTCCTGTCCAGGGAAATTGCTGCTGCACAGAATCGACCAGCCCAGCTCTTCCGGACTGTGGACAGATTGTGCAATCCAATCTGTCTTTGGCCCGGAAGTGTGTTTTCACAGGAACGGTGTGAGGAGTTTGCTCGATTCTTCACAGATAAGGTTGCCACAGTCAGGTCTGATCTCCTCTTAACTCTCTCAAATAGGAGTTGTGGTGGTCGGCAGGAGATGTTGGACACCAGTTTGTGTGGTCTGACTTCAACCTACCCACAATCAATGACATTGTGATGGATGTCCAGTCGCTGCAACTGACCAACTGTAGTTTGTCCCCGGGCCCCACACGCCTTTTAGTAGGATGTGTGGATAAAATCAGCCCAGTCCTTGCCAAGATAGTCTGGTTGTCTTTGGAGAGGGGGATCTTTCCTGATCCCCTGAAGGAAGATGTAGTTTGGCCCCTTCTTAAGAAGCCTTCCTTGGACCCGGACTGTCTGGCTTACTACAGGCCTGTCTCTAACCTACCCTTTGTGGGTAAGGTTATTGAGAAGGTGGTTGCATCGCAGCTGGATGATCATTTGACCAGCTACAATGTCTATGATTCTCTCCCATCTGGACATAGGAAGAGACATAGTACCGAGACGGCCCTTGTTCGGGTACTAAATTACCTCATAATAGCGAGAGATCACAAGACCCATTCCATCTTGGTCCTTCTAGATCTCTCTGTGGCATTTGATACCGTTGACCATGGAGTGCTGCTGGAGCACCAGCGGTTTATCTGTGGACTGCCCAGTTCAGTCCTCAGTTGGTTTTGATCATTCCTCAAGGATAGGACTCAGAGGGTGGTGTCTGGGATTTTTTCCTCGGCATCACTCCCTCTATCCTCTGGGGTGCCACAGGGCTCCATTTTGGCACCCATGTTGTTTACAGTGTATATGCTGCTATTGGGAGTGATTATTAGGCAGTACAGCTTGAGTTTTCAATGCTATGCAGATGATACTCATCTGTACATGTCCTTTGTGCCTGGCCAGGGTGATGCTGTCTCGGTCTTTAACAACTGTCTTACCGAGATCCAGGATTGGATGACTGTTGGTTGCGGTTAAACCCTGAAAAAACAGAAGTGATGGTTGTGGACCCAGGTCATCAGGAGGTGGGTTTGCTGACAGGACCACCTTCGGGTCTTTGGATTCGGGTTTCCCAGTTAGCTACCTCAGACTGGGTGCAGAACCTGGGTGTTATACTTGATGACTGCCTGACCCTTAAATCTCAGGTGTCTGCTGTTGTCAAAATCTCTTTTTACCATCTGAGGAATATCACTGGGGTGAAGCACCTGGTTCCTTCTGATGATCTACCAATGTTGGTCCACACCTTCATTACCTCCCACCTTGACTACTGCAACACCCTTTACCTAGGGCTACCGGGGGTTGATATCTGCCACTTGCAGCTAGTACAGCATGTGGTGGCCAGGCTTCTGACTGGCACTTCTAGGACTAGTCATGTAATGCCTGTCCTCTACGGACTGCACCAGCTGCCAGTACAGTGGTGGATCACATTCAAGGTCGATTTGCCGACCTATTAGACCCTACACGACCAGGGACCTAGCTACCTTCAGGATCTTCTTCATCCCTACTGTCCCCCCCGCCCTCTCCGATCCACTGATGAGGGATTGCTAGAGATTCCCAGGATCCATTTGAAGACATCAGGGGCCAGGTCATTTAGTTTTATGGCCCGACCCTGTGGAATTCTCTACCTTATCGGGTGCGAGATTGCCTGACTGTCCAAAGTTTTAAAGCAGCCTTGAAAACGTATTTGTTTAGTCTTGCTTACCCTGATTTTTAAGAACGTTATATTGATCAATTTTATTATATTGTTTTATTTTATGTATTTGAATTATTTATTGTGCAAGTGCCTTGGTTCTGGAAAGGCGCTTTTGAAAAATAAAGTATGATTTGATTTGATTTGATGTGAAGTAAGGATGCAGAGTAACAACAATAATGTCATTGCAACCATGTATCATTTTGAGAACAGGGTCAATGGCAAAGACATATAGAAGCCCTGCCACACTATTCTATGTATGTTATTTGTATCCTGTCTGACTATTGATACAGGAAATTGCAATAGCTTGTTTATGTAAAACTGAAATCTAATGCATAAATGTATCAGATATTCTGTAAACTTGAATGACCATAAATAGGTATTCATGAACAACATTGACAAATGCTTTCTTCTGGTCAAGGGTCAGTAGAAAGCACCCGACAATACCTGAAGCACACCATTCTACAAGTTATCTTAAGACAATAAGACTGCAGAAATCAATTTATGGGATATAGCACATGTCTGGAAGGGGGCAATTACCAATGATGCCACATGATATAGCTTTGTTGCCGATATTTGTGAAACAATTTTTAAAATATTATTTAGCAGACATAGTGGCCTACAGTTAGACAATGCCATCCTGTCCCCATTTTATAAAGGAAGATTAAAATTGCATGATTCATACTGTCTGGCACATAACCAGTGGGGAGCATGAAATTATGCATTAAAGCGGATCTTAGATTATCTATAAAAACCTTATGCAATTTTGGTAGCAGGTTATCAGAGCCAGGAGCAGTATTATTACCCAGAGCTCTGAACTAAAGAATACTAAAGGAGCTAAGGGTGGTACTAGCAGAGCCATTATCAGAACTATTTAGTGAGTCTCTAAGCATAGGAGAGGTCCCATAAGATTGGAGAAGGGCTCATGTGATCCCACTCCAAAAGAGCGGTAGAAGGAAGGAGGCAGGGAACTATAGACCAGTCAGTCTTACCTCAGTAGTGGGCAAGATTATGGAGGAACTCCTTAAGGAAAGGATAGTGCAACACCTGGAATCCATAGGAGCACAGGATCCAAGACAGCATGGGTTTACAACAGGAATGTCCTGTCAGACTAATCTCATAGATTTATTTGACTGGTAACCAGAGTGGTAGACCAAGGGGAAGCAGTTGATGTCGCCTACCTTGACTTCAGCAAAGCTTTTGATACTGTTCCACTTAGAAGATTGATTAATAAGCTGGGTAGGCTCGGGATGGGTCAGAAGTTGGTCAACTGGGTGGCAAACTGGTTAGTGGGCAGAAAACAGAGAGTGGTGGTAAATAGTATGCAGTCAGCAGAGATGCAAGTCACAAGTAGGGTACCTCAGGGATCAGTCCTAGGGCCAGTCCTCTTCAATATCTTCATCAGTGACATTGCAGATGGGCTGGTGGGTAAGGTTTGTCTGTTTGCAGATGACACCAAGATCTGCAACAGACTAAATGATCCAGATGGGGTGGGCAGAATGAGAAGAGATCTGGATACACTGGCAAAATGGTTGGAAGAGTGGCAAATGGGGTTTAACACAAAGAACTGCAAGAACATACACATAGGGAAGAGAAACCCTGAAGCCACCTATAGGTTGGGAGGGGAGTTGCTGGCAATCATAAGGGAAGAAAGAGACATGGGCATCATCATCACAGATGACAAGAAATCATGCAAGCAGACCACTAAAGCAGTAGGTAAGGCTAGAGGGATGTTGGGGTGTATTAGTAGGGGTGTCACAAGCCATAAAACAGAGGTAATAATCCCTCTTTACAAGACACTGGTTAGGCCTCACATCTGGAGTACTGTGTGCAGTACTGGAGGCTACACCTGCACAAGGACATCAACAAAACGGAAGCAGTCCAGAGAAGGGCAACCAAAATGGTTCAGGAACTGCATCAGAAAACATATGAGGACAGAGTAACAAAGCTCAATATGTATACCCTAGAACAAAGAAGGGAGAGAGGTGATATGATCAAAACAAGATGTATCGGCTGTTGCTGTAATTTATAACCAATAGAAAGGAATTATTTTTATAATTCAAAGTTTATTCATTTTTCACAAGTACAAGTCGGAGCAGCTCTTTATAATGCTTATGACATTTCTCTTTCAAAACATCCATACAATTATAAAAGAGACTACTCCCCCCAACCTCCCTCCCTCCCCTTCCCCAGCACAGCTCAAAATCTAGGGGGTATCCTGAACAATCACCTGAAAATATATTTTAGATACTTAACAGCATGTGTAAAGGTTCACAGATGCTATTGTATTTAGCCAACTTGTTATTTAGACTAGCCATCATCTTTTCCATCCTGAGGTTGAGCAAGATCTCCTTAAGGCACTCTGAGAAGGAAATGTCCGCACTATCCTTCCAATGCCGAAGGATGATCTTTTTGATCGATAATGAGATTAACGCCATATGGTACCTCCTAGATACCATTGATATGGAAGCATAGTCACCCAGCAAGCACACCTCAGGACAGAAAAGATCGGAGAGGCCCAATAAAGGATCCAACCTGTGCCGAATATCATTCCAGAGAGTGGTGACCTTCGAGCATGACCAGAATATATGGTACAGTGTACCCTCCTGCCCACATCTGGAACAGAGGGCCATATCTTTGAGACCGAACCTATGAAGTCACTGAGGAGTGTAATATATATTGTGTAAAATATGGACCTGCACCAACTTCAATCTATCCTGTTTAATATATTTGTGGGTATTTTTCCAAAGAGCTGCTCCATCTATCTCTAACCCTGGAAAATAAATGGCCCAGTATGTTTTGGGTATGAACTCTTCGGGATGTTTGCAATCATATAAACTTTTAGAGATCTTGGACACCAAATATCTATGTTCCATGAGTGCTCGCAGGACGTCCTGGAACCTATTCTTTTTGGAAAGGGGAGAGATCGGGCCAAAATCATTCACCAACAGATGCATTAACTGATAAACTTTGAAAATGGACTTGACGGGTAACACAAGCCTGCTCAAGAAAGTGGTAACCGGGAGCCATGAGCCGTCCTGAGCCACTAATTGAGCAAGAGTGACGTCGAGCTGTGGGAGCCAAGTCCTACTAATCGGCTTGCCATCTAGTTTTACATTAGGGTTACCGGAGACTGGTTGGGCCAAATCCATCTCTTGCCTATATTCCATGTTCGCACATATCTGTGTGTGCACCTTGACTGAAATTGTCAGCAGGGTGAGTCTCAACTTTGGAGGGAGGTCCCTCAGTTTAATGTGCAGTAAGGATAATGGTGTCAGACCCCCCCTGCTTGATGCAGGACAGCTCTATTGGCAGCCATAACGGTAGGCTCTCTGGAGAGGCAAGCTCCTCTTCACTCTCCAACCATCTAAAGTACTTAACCATATGGCTCACCCAGTAATAAAAAACCAGGGACGGGAGGAGGAGGCCCCCTCTGTCCTTTGGGGTGGCTAGTTTATGATATGCAATTCTAGGTTGCTTTTCGGCCCAGAGAAAATTAGTTATTATTGCGTTAACTTTGCGGAACCATGCATAAGGAATCCTTATGTTGAGCAAATGTAAAGGATAAAAATTCCTAGGGAAGAAATTCATCTTGATGAGATTTACTCGTCCACAGAGTGTAATAGATAGCTTGGACCATCTTTTCAAGTCTACATCTAATGTTTTAATTAAATCGTCCAGATTTAGCTTAAAAAGTTGGGCTGGATCCCTTACCACCTGAATACCCAGATACTTCAAAGAGTTCGATGACCAGGACATTCCACTCTGATTAACTAGGGCTTTATTCACTCTATAATTGAGCGGGAATACCTGAGATTTATCTATGTTCAATTTGTAATTGGAAAGCATGGTGAAATCTTGGATCACCCCCAACAGCGCCAGTATTGAGTTACTCAGATCTGTCAGTTGTAGTAATAGATCATCCGCATATGCCGATAGTTTGACCTCTACCCCTTGGATAACCATCCAACGTATTAGGGGACATTGCTTAACATGTCAGATCAGGGGGTCCAGATATAAAATAAAGAGCAGTGGCGAGAGGGGACAGCCCTGTCTGGTACCTGAGTATAGTGAAAACTTATCAGAGATCACCCCGTTTACCATCACCCTAGCTGATGGGACACTATAAAAAATTCTAATCCAATTTTGAAAAAGTTGGGGAAAGTTGCATGCACTCAAAGTCCGGACAAGGAAATTCCAGTCTACCCTGTCGAATGCCTTCTCTGCGTCCAGGGAAACTAGAACTGCCAGGTAGGGGGCACCTCTGGATGCAGAGAGAACATGCGACAGGGTCCTTAGGTAATCCGTTGATGACCGCCCTCATATAAATTTGACTTGTTTTGGCCCGATCAGATCAGTGATTACTGACAAAAGGCGGTTTGCTAAAATCTTGGCTAGGATTTTAATGTCTTGATTCATTAAAGATATCGGGCAGTAACTAGCTGGCGACTCTGGATTTTTCCCGGGTTTCAGGATCAACAATTAAGGCCTCCCACAAGGTCGGGTCGGTTTGAGCCCCCGATAGGATATATTAGAAAAGGGACACTAACATGGGAAGCAGGAGATTTACGAATTTTTTATAAAAATTACCAAAAACCTATCTGGGCCAGGGGATCTGTCAGAGGTCAGGGCCTTTATGACTCTGAAGACCTCCTCCCTAGTTATAGGGACAATTAGACGGTCCTGTTGGGAATTCTTCAGAGAGGATAAACCGGAAGTCCCCAAGTAATAGTCAATACTAGTATCCGGAGCCGACTCTCTGGGGCTATACAACTTGGCATAATACCTTTGAAACTCCAAGACTATCCCCTCGGTTGATGTTAGGAGGGTGTTGGTTGTCAGGGAGCGAATCACCAGAATGTGCCGGTTTGCTTCCATTTGTCTGATCCTCAGTGCAAGCAGCTTTCCGGCTTTCTCCCCAGTATCTGAATATGCTGCCTTGGCCCTGAGCATTGCATATTCAGCTTTATCCCTCAGTAACTCTAGATACTTCTCCTTGAGTTTAACTAACTCCTGTTTTTCAAGATCAGTTAAAGGTGAACTAACGCTGGCCTCTTTGTTCTGTATTTCCCGTAATAACCCCTTCAATTTTCCCTCTTTTTCTTTTTTCCAGAAAGTAGCTAGGCTAATCAAGGCACCCCTCATAGATGCCGTAAAGGCTCCCCACAGCATATCCAGTCTCTCCACAGAACCGGAATTAGTTTCTATAAACTGTTGGATGTGTTCGCCAATTGCTTGGGCCATTTTGTCCTCTTTTAGCATATAATTATTTATCTTCCATCTGAAAGATTTCTTGAGTGTATCTAAGGACACTAGGTGACACACTACTAAAGCGTGGTCAGATGGGGGGCCGGGTTGCAGGAGGGCTTCGACCACCCTGGGAAGAAGACTATGCAAAAGGAAAATATAGTCAATACAGGATGAAGTGTTATGGACCGGGGATATGAAAGTGAATTCTTTATCTTTAGGATGGAGCACTCTCCAAATATCACAGAGAGCATACAGTTCTAAAAACTCAGATAGGGCTCTTTGAGCTGGTGAGCATGCTCTGCTCGTAAAAGCAGAACAGTCCATTGAGGGGTCCATAACCATATTCATATCCCCCCCAACACCATTGGCAGCAAGGAGTATGGCTGTAAAGTGTCAATTAACTTCATAAAGAAGTTGGGGGAGTCTGAATTGGGCCCATAGACCGTCCCTAGCAAAAGCTCAGTAGCACACCAAAAGCCATGGATAAAAAGAAAACGGCCCTGTGGATCTTTAATTACTTGTTTCAGTACAAAGGGGACCTTTCTGCCAATAACTATGAGAACTCCTGCACTATTAGTGGTTCCTTTCACAGAAAAAACATGTCCAATCTGCATTTTCCTCATCCACCTAGCCTCCACATCTAATAAATGGGACTCTTGGATAAAACCAATATCTATTGATAACAAGCTAAGATGCTTAAGAACTTGGCATAGTTTAACACGCTGTCTTAATCCCTTGACGTTCCAAGTGGCAAACTCATGCCAGTGGCCCTATACAGCACTTAGAAAGAGAAAGGAAAACCTAATGCAGCCCAGGCCTCTGGCAATGCGGTCGTATCATTATACCCCTTGAGCTGTGCTGAGGACCCCCCTCTCCACACCCCCCTCATCCCCCCCTCCTTGAACACCCCCAAACACTAAAGATAGGTACCGGAATATTATCATTCCTAATCTAGTCCCCCAGTACTAAACATACCCCCCCACCCTTCGAGCTACTGAGAAACATATCACCGAGATCCATAATTGACCCTTTATATCGAATGTTCCCCAACCCTCCTCTCTCAGTTACACAATGAAACAAATCCCACTGCGGTCACCAGCCATGGCCCTCCTGCCATCCCACTCCCTTTGTGTACTTAATCTTTTTTGGGGGGGTGTTATCACGGAATGGATACCTATATTGATGCCCAGATTTCATGACCGGAGCTTGTGTATCAGGCCTCTTTGAAGCTCCGGCACTAGCCCCTTCTTGCATGACCTCATCTGGGGTGCCTCCCATAATCCAGCTTCACTCGGGGGAAATCCATCCATATCACTGTCCATAACCTGGGTTCAATAGACAGGTACCTATAGTGGCCCCCATCTCACCTCAGGGACTCCATAACTGGCCTGGATTTGGGCAACATTTGGGTTAAAAAAGAATATATCTCCAGCCCATGCACCCCCCCCAAACAAATAAGTCACATAAACCGTAATAGTCTAACATGTCCATCAGTCCTCTACAGCTGGGACTACAATATTTGTAATAGTAACCCTCAAAACAAAAGATCGAGAATGAAAACCAAAAGTTCTTTTCCTTCTTGGCTCAGCAACCAAAAGGAACTGTTAAAGTCTGTATTGCATCAAAAGATTTGCCATCCACACTGACTCTTTCTCTGACAATCTTCCCCCTCAGCTCACTTCACTTGGGTCTGAACAGATCCGGGAACGCCTTCTGCAAAGTCTTACTGGCCGAATCAGCATCTTCAAAGGATACCCAGGCCCCGGACACCATCACTTGTAAACGGGCCAGGTACCCCACATGGAATTTAATGCCTGCCGCTATAAGCTTCGTGACGGTAGGGTGGAAAAGGGCCCTTCTTTATCGCACTGAGGCTGGCAGGTCATTTGTGACTCTTATGGGCTTGCCTTCCCAAAGGACCTTCTCTAACTCTTTCATCTTGTCGAGTAAGTACTGCTTTTCTTGGTAATTCAGCAGTTTGACGATCAGGAGTCTGGGCTGCTGGTCTGAGGCTGGCATCAGCCGGAGCGCTCGGTGAGCCCTCTCGAGGATATACGTCTGACCATAAGGTGAGAGATGGGCAAGCTTATCGAACAACTTCTGTAGAAATAAAATGGTGTTTTGGCCTTCTTCTTTTTCCGGCACTCCCAAAATGACCAAATTATTCCTCCGGAATCGCCCCTCGAGATCCTCTACCTTATGCTCTAGCTTTTTGAGGCACTGGTGGTCGTTCACCGCAGTTTCCTCTGCTCGATTCAATTCTTTCTCCACAGACGTTACCCTGACATCCAAGTCTGTGGCCTTCACATTCAGATCCTCCAAAGCCCCTGCTAAATGCTTGATTTCGGAAGCTACTGCCTTCATATCCTCTCTCAGTGGCAGCAATTCTCACCGGAGTAATTCTAAAGTTAGCAGAGTTGCTTCTGGCTCCAGCACCCTCTGGGTCGTGGTAGTTACCGCCCTGCCGCCACTAGATGTCTGGGCCTTAGGCCTCTTCCCTGATTTCTCGGGTGAAATGGGCGGGGTATGTCGGGGCAGAGCTGGCTTCATTTCCACCTCCATCTCGCAAAGCCAACTCTCTCCCTCCTCTTGCGAACAGCTACCGCTTCTTTTATAGAGCAGTAGAGGTTAGAAAAAACGGTTTATATCTGGAAAAGGGCTTTAGATAGCGGGAGCTCTGACTTGGTCCAGCTACTCGGGCAGCCTCATCGCGTGATCCAGAAAGGAATTCTAATTTATATGAATAACTTAGACTACGTATGAAAGACTGGGCTGATTAGCTCCTAACTCCATGTGTAGTATACTGTACTCTACAGCAAATATGCAATCCTGTTATGTCTCTCTTGTAATGAATATTTATTAATAAAAAAAAGATATATATATTTTGCATAATTTGACCATTTCACAAAATTTTTTTATGGAAGGGAAATGCAGAATTTCACCCACAGAGTGTGAAATTTAGTCCGAGAAACAGTGAACTTCACCACTTGCGGGTGAAATTTCACCATTTTGGGGTAAAATTTCACAACTTTGTACCCCATGAAATATTTCATGGAATGGCATAATTACACAAAATATTTTGCGTTATGAAATTGCCGGTTTAGTGGGAATTTCGACAGTGAAATTTAATTTTGCAACATCTTTAGTGACCAATAAGAGCATCTAATTCAAAAGGGGCAAACATTCTGAAGGAAACATTTAATAACTATCTAAGGAAAAATTTAAACCAAAACAATGGAATGAGGGATTAAATATACACAAGAAAATAGAGAGGACTGTTAATAATACAAGAGCACTTAAAAAATATAAAAAAAATATATTGTCACTAAATGCAAGAAGTTCAGTAAATAAATTTGACCGTTTCAAAGTATTACTCAGTAAGGACAACCCTGATATTGCTGCTGTAACAAAAATATGGTGAAACCCATATGACATCTGGGACAAAAAAATATATGACTATAACCTAGTGCATAAGGACAGGAAGGACGGGAAGGGAGGGAGGATGTTTGGCGATTTATTCAGAAGAAGAACTCATAATAAGGAGTACAACAAAAACTACTGATATAAAATCTGCGTGGGTTTCAATAACAGATATTAAGCCATCAGTGTTAGTAGTAGGTGACTGCTACAGACCTCCAAATATCAACAGAGAACAATCCACAGAACACATTAACGAGCAAGGATTTTGCAGAAAATATGAAGGTATTAATACAGGTGAATTCAACTTGCCAGAAATAACATGGGAAAATAAAGAAGCAATAGGTGAGAAGGGCAATACTCTACTGGATATTGTAACAGAAAGCAGCTTGACTCAAATCATATATACACCAACTAGGGGCTCAAACATATTGGGCCTCGTAATAACAAACCATGCATAAATGCAAAATATAAAGTGAAGGAGCCACTCTGTACCAGGGTTCACTGTATAACAAAGGTGAACACAGAGGGAAATGTTGCATGTAATAAAGGAAAGACAATTATTTGTAATTACAAACATATAAACATAGAAACTGAAGGCAGAAGGAGACCATAAGGTCCATCTAGTCTGCCCATAGGCCTAGCCCCTCCCTTAACTGCTAGTCAGTGTGGTGGTGCCTTTGTACCTGTCCTAATTCTTGAAACCTACCACTGTTTTTGCTCCCACCACTACCTGGAGAAGGCTGTTCCATGCATCCACCACACTCTAGGTAAAGAAAAACTTGGATGTGTTACCTTTTAATTTGACCCCCTCCAGCTTCATGTTGCGCCCCCTAGTTCTTGTGTGCTTTCTGACTTGGAACAGTTCCTTAACCTGCACCTTGTTTATTACGTTTAGGAACTTGTAGGTCTCAATCATGCCTCCCCTTCCCCTCTGCTGCTCCAGGGAGTTATGTTCAGGTTTTGTAGACGCTCTTCATAGTTTTTGTTCTGTAGGCCATGTATCATATTTGTGGCTCTCATTTGCATTGTCTCCAGTCTGTTAATATCCTTTTTTAGATGTGGTCTCCAGAACTGTATGTTGTACTCCAGATTTGACCTCAATAGAGATCTATAGAGTGGCTGGATGACCTCCTTTTTTCTGCTGGTGATCCCCCTACCTGTGCAGCCCAATATGCCATTCATCCATAGTGTTACTTTCTTGCAATGTTTGGACATCCTTAGGTCATCCGTTATAATTATTCCCAGATCCCTTTCCTGTTAGGAAGATTACAGTTGTAGTCCTCACAGGTAGTAGTCCTCTTCTGGATTGGTCCTTCCTAGGTGCATGACCTTGCATTTTTTTGCATTAAACCTTAGTTGCCATGTTTCTGACCATTTTTCTAGAGCCTTATGGTTGGCCTTCATCTTTTCTACCCCACCTGGAGTGTCTACCCGTTTGTTTATTTTTGTGTCATCTATGAATAAGCTCACCTTCCCCTCTAGTTCCTCAGTTACGTCACTAATAAAAATATTGAATAGGATCGAACCGAGTACTGATCCTTGTGGCACTCCACTATCTACTCCTCTTTCTTCTGAAAGTGAGCCATTTACATGTACCCTCTATGTCCTTCCAGTGAGCCATTTTCTTACCCATTTCACAACTTGCTGTCCTACTCCCACTCTGTCCAATTTGTTGAGTAGCCTTCTGTGTGGCACTGAGTCAAAGGCTTTGCTGAAATCCAGGTATACTATGTCTACTGCTCGTCCCTGATCTGTTATTTTAGTCACCCAGTTAAAGAAGTCTATCAGATTGATTTGGCATGGCCTTCCTGTTGTAAAGTCATGCTGTATTGTATCTAATTTGTTTTCTTCTAGAAAGGATATAATCCTCTCCTTGAGCAGGGTTTCAATTATTTCGCCCACAACTGAGGTTAGGCTTACTGGTCTGTAATTGTTTGCACTTTCCCTGCTTCCACTTTTGTGCAGAGGAATAACTGTTGCCTTCTTCCAGTCTTTGTGGACCTCCCCAACTTGAATGATAGGCTGAAAAGATCAGCCAGGGGCACTGCCAATTCATCCTTTAGTTCTCTTAGTAATCTAGGGTGAATTTCATCTGGTCCCATGGCCTTGTTTGTACTGAGTTTCTCTAATTCCTTAAGGACCTTTTCTTTTGTAAAGGGACTGAGTGTGAATTACATTATTGTAAGAGAGGAGATACAAAAATGGAAATGGGAGAATGACATACAGGGTAGGAATGCATTGGAATGTTGAGTAAGCTTTAAAAAGAAGGTAATAACAAATATATACCAGTCAGGCAGATATATAATAAACATTGAAAGATCCCCCCATGGTTTACAACAAAGCCATCATCCACGTCAAGCAGTAAAGAAAAAAAAAAAGGATTATATAAACTGGCTAAAAATAACCTTGTAAACAGATTATGGCTAAATTAAAAGCAACTACTAAGTTACTGAAAGAGGAAATAAGAAGGGAAAAATGAAAATATAAAATAAAATTAGCAAACAGTAAGCACAATATGAAAACTTTGTCTTGCTATATTAACTCCAAAAAAGGGGTGAAATAACATAGGAACACTTAAAAGAGATAATAAACTAAGGACATAGATATAGCATAGGAATTAAAATAAATATTTCTGATTAGTTTACCAGAAAGACACTAGGGGCCAGATTCACAAAAGTTTGACCCATCACAAACCCAGTTTGCATCACACAAACAGGGTTTTTCACCAGTGGTTTTCACAAAAAGTCAGTTTGCACTTGGTCTGGTGGTGCTGAGGGCTGAGGTGCTGAACGCCACACCTCGTGTCACGCTGGCGACCCGGGTTTGGACGCGAGCCTGGATTGGCAGGGGTCGGCAGGGGAGGATAGGACTGAGCATATGGGGGACTGCTCTGCTATCCTGGGGAGGGATGTGGGTCTCCACCACTCTGCAGTGGCTCGTGGGGACACCTGGAGTCACTGCTAGAGTTGGTGAAATGGAGGGAGGAGTGCAGCGGATGGCAGCATGTCAGTGCTGAGATGTCATTGCATGTCCGCACTCCTGGGAATTAATCAGGAGGAAAAATTGCAGCACTGTCCACGGCAGCTTGATTGCCACACTTCCTGAGCCTGGCGGGGCTCGCTGGCACAGAACCGAGGCCGGTATTAGTTCCTGGCCTGGCGTGAGACCAAGGAGGGGATCCTTTTCAAGGGTACAGCTGCATATGCTAGCTGACCTGGGAGATGTGCCTCTGTGGTCATCGGGGGAAGTGGAGCCATGGCTGAAGATAGGGCAGGTCGGTGGCTGCAAGGAGAGAAAAATAGAAATAAGAATAAAAAAAAAGGTCAGTTTGCACTCACAAAGTGGAATTGCACTGGGGCAAAGTTTTGAGGCGGCTGCAATGCAAATGAGGTGGAGGGGGCTTCAAATTGGTGTAGTCCATTTCACAAACCATTTTCTCCATGCAAGGACCATTTGCGGGGTTCTCTTCTGTGGAGAAAATACTGCAGACTGAGACCTGGTCGTATCCAACACAGCCCTAAAGGCTGGCAGGAGTACTGTGGTGGCCCTCCCATCAATGATTGCCGGCCTGAGAAATAAATAAGGCTGACTCCCTGGTGATCTAGTGGTCCCTCCCCATCCCTGATCGGTGATCACCATTCCTGTATAATAAAATAAATTCCATGATAGTCTAGTGGTCCCTCCCCCGTTGTTCAATTGTCATCCCTTCATAATAAAATAAATTCCCTTGTATTCTAGTTATCCATCCCCCTTCCCTGTGCTCCAATCACAGTCCCTGTATAATAAAATAAATTCCCTGGTAGTCTAGTGATCCCTCCCCTCCCGATCACCCACCCAATATGTATCAAATACTGTCACTGGTGTCCAGTGGACCCCCCAGCCTGATCCCTTGTATAAAATGGTTATTCATTTCCCTGGTGGTCTAGTGGACACACTACCCTGTCAGGGAGTTATCCACTACTGTGCAACTCCCCCAACCTGACCTCCTGCTGGTGACCAGCACAGCCCTCCTCTCACTATCATGGCTGGCCACCACCTGAGCTCTCAATGAGCACGTACTGTATAGAGTACAGACTCATTGACATTGATTGACAGCTCAACTGGCCTGCAGGGGTTGGGTTGGGGGGGAGTGTGGTGAATGACTCCCTTAAAGGGAGAAAAGGGGTGGATTGTTCACTCAAAAACCAGGGAAATGAAAAATTGTTTTCTACAAGGGATCAGGCTGGGGGGGGGGAACTCAACTGGACACCAGTGTCCATATTTGATACATATTGGGTGGGTGATCAAGTGGGAGGAGGGACCACTGGACACCGTAAAATGTTTTCCTATATCTTTCGTGGGTGATTTGTTGTGGGGAGGGACCGCTAGCCAACAGGGAACCTACTTAGGTTAGAACAGGCTGGCAATTGGATGAAATGGAGGGGGACCACTACCATCAGAGAATACATATTTATTTCTATATTTACTTCTTGGGCCAACAATTGGTGTTGGGGGGGACACCACTACCACTCTATATGATTCCTTCATGACTGATAGGGCCAGCAATCAGTGAGAGGGGGAAACCACTAGACCACCAGGTAATAGGCACGTTTATGGCACTGGGTGATCAGGATGGCAATCGGCTTGGGAAAGGATCGCTAGACCACCAGGGACATATGATTTCCTATCAATAGGACTGCAACTGACATTTGGGGAGGGGGAGGGAAACACTACCACCAGGGAACAGTGCCATTTTCTTTTTTAGGGATGGCAATCAGCGATTGAGTTGGGGGGACCACTAGACCACCAGGAAAACTATTTGTACATGTTTGGATGGTGCCTGGCGACTGGCAGAGGGTAGGGACCATTGGATCACCCAGAATTTTATTTCTTTGAAGCGGGCCAGTGACTGCCGGTGGGGGGAACCACTGGACTCCAGGGAATATTGTTCTGGATGTGGGGAGATGGATCAAGTGAGGGAGGGACCACTAGACTACTAGGGAATTTACTTTCTTATACTGGGATGGAGATTGGTGATCAGGGGGGCCAATAGACCACCAGGGGAACAATTTTTACATACTCAGGATGGTGAGCAGCAAAAGGTGGTGTGGGTGCTAGAACACTAGGGACAGTGGCTGCATTGGGCAGGGGCTGAGGGGTGCCATGCTAAGCCACCCACAGTCTATGTAAATGGAACCATAATGGGCATGCAAATGGCCAGCCACCTAGTGCCTTGCATGTCCAATGGGCTCATTTACATGGGAGCATCAGTGAGTAGGAATAGCGCTCCTGCACTATTCATTGGGGGGCCATTCTCCTATCTGGATGCCAGGCCAGCACTAGTGTGGCTAGCGGTGGCTTTCCTGGGTTAGTGCTGCCCTCTTCTGGCCCTAATCAAAGTCAGATAGTGCACTATCTGACTGTGAATAACAAGATTTCACACCTTCACAACTGCAAAGCGCAGCAAAAACTTTTACATTGTGTTGTGCGTGTTTTGTGAATCCTGCCCCAGTAATATTACTGAACTAAGTACAAATGACAGGGTTGGTAAAATTACTAGAGACAAAGTACTCAATAACTTCAAAAATGAATTGCATATTGATAAGGCAGGTGGACCAGATGATACTTGTCCCACATTACCAGAAGAACTATCAGATCAAATTGCATCCACATTACAATGTATATTTAATTTATTATTAAACACAAGAGAAACCACTTGATTAAAAAACAGCAGAAGGTTCTGATTTTTAAAAAGAGGACAGACAATCACCGAAAAACTAATGTCCAGCTAGTCTGACTTAAGTTGTAGGTAAAATGAAGGAGATGTGTATAAAAGCAATATTAGAGCAGGACTATGAGAGTAAAGGAATTAATGATAAACTGCAGCATGGCTTTAAGGTATCGAGGTGATGTATAATAAATCTGAAAAGAAGCATGGAAATTCCAGCCTCGCTCCCCTACAAAACAGGGTAGTTAGTGAGGTAAACACTAATGTAGATAAGTTGATAGGGAGCAGGTCAGGGGTCAATGGAGAAAAAGTCAAAGACAGTAAGGACAGAGATGGGGCTAAAATGGGTAAGACTATCAGAAAATGTAGGGTAATGATTACCAATGCCAACAGGATTCACCTCAGCATTCTAAAAGAACTAAGAGGAGAACTAGTGACAACACTGACTACCCTTTTTAACAAATCATGGGAGGAAGGTGTGGTACCTAAGGACCTAAGGACCTAAGGCTCTCCGGCCCCTCTAGCTGCTGGAGGTCTGCCTCTGAGCAAGTAAGTGGTCTACTGAGAAATATAGGATATTCTTGTCTCAGAACAGGACAATCAGGAGCTTAAAGGGCACACAGGCAGAAAGTAAGGAGAGAGAAAAAAAACAGAGGAAAGAGTAAGGATTGCAAACAGTTAAGGGGCCAGAAATAAGACATGTTTGGAGTGGTGCAGTGCAGTGGCTGTGGAGCAGCAGTCTTCCGGGAGATGTTCTGGAGGATGCGGTGTTGTCCCATCTGCAGGCACCTCTCTGGGCTGAGGGAGGAGGTTGCTCATCTCCAGGCTGAGTTGGCCAGGATTTGTGGGACCTCCTCTTCCATCCAGGGACCACCAGTGCCACTGCTGTTGCCTTAGAGGTTGCCAAGAAAGAGGAGCGGTTGGACCACAGTGGGCTCAGGGAGGGTGAGGGTGGTGGAACAGAGGTGCATCCCTCCAGTTGTACCTCTCCACAATTCCCTATGCCATTCTGGCAAAGTGTGGTTCCTCTATGGAGGCACCCACAGTGGAGACCAAGGAGGATGCTGGGAACCTCCACAAAGGAGACCCACAGGAGGGTGGCAGGGGACCCTGCAGGAGAAGGAAACAACTCCTGGTGGGGGACTCCATTGTTAGGAAGGTAGAACTGGGGGAGGAAGGGGAGAGGGAGGTAAGGTGCCTGCCAGGCGCCATGGCTTGGAGGGACAGGGAGCGAATCCTCAGGATTGCCAGAGCAGCTGCACAGGGGAGGGAGCTGGATGTCATTGTCCACCTAGGGACAAATGACCTGGCTAAGAAAGGGATTAGAGAAGTGCAGGAAGAGTTTGTGGAATTGGGGAGGGGCCTTAGTAAAGTAGCATGCACGGTAACCTTCTCAGGGGTGCTACCCATCTATGGCATAGGAGAGGCTTGGGTGTTCCTCACCATGGGATTCAATCAGTGGTTGAAAAACTGGTGTGGAGCTCAGGGATTTGGCTTCATTGGGGACTGGGGGTCCACCTGCAGTGATGCAAGCCTATACTGGCATGATGGGCTGCATCTGTCTGGGAGGGGAACCAGGATCCTAGGTGATAGGTTTAAATGCTTCATTGGCAAGCTTTTAAACTAGCCAAGGGGGGAGGCAGTGGAAAGGATCAGGAGAATTCTAGCCCCCCCCAAATAATCACGGTAGTAAGTGCAGCAAACACCAACATAGAGGTGTCAATAGGGAGAAGGGCAGGGGTAAATGGAGAAAGTGACAAAGGCAAGAAGGACAGGATGGGGCAAAGGGAGTAAGGCCATCAGAAATGGAGGTAATGAGTACCAATGCCCGTAGTCTGGGCAACAAGCTCCCTGAGCTGATGGCCTTAATGGAAGAGGGATGCCTGGATATCGTAGCAGTCACAGAAACATGGTACACAGAGAACCATGACTGGGATGTTAACATACCAGGGTACATAACCTACAGGAGAGACAGGCAGGGGAGAAGAGGGGAGGAGTAGCTCTCATGTAAAGGAAGGATAAAAGCAACTGAACAAAAGAGTAAACAGGGAGGAGAGGAGGCACTGTGGGTCACCTTGGAGACTGGAAAGGTACCACAATCTGCACAGGGGTTGTGTACAGACCCCCATGTCAGGGGGAAGAAATGGACAAGGATATGATAGAAGGCATTCTTAGAATGGCAGAGAAAGGGGAGATACTGTTGATGGGAGACCTGAATATGCCAGATGTTAACTGGAGCACATTTGCTGCAGCCACATCCAAGAGCAGGGCCATTCTTGATGCCCTACAGGTGGCAGGCATTAGACAGCTAGTTTCGGAACCCACTCATGATGGAGCAATCTTTGACCTTATACTCTCAAATGGGGGCAGTGAGAGGATCTCAGATCTAGAAGTGGGTTGCCATCTGGGGACAAGTGACCATCAAACAGTGTGGTTCATGTTAAACTCAGCTAGAGTCAAGCCATAAAAAAGTGAGGGTACTGGACTTTAGGAGGGCTGACTTTGGCAAGATGGGAGAGTGCCTCAGAAAAGCACTAGCAAACAGGCTAGAAGGAGGTGTGGAGCAACAATGGGGAATTATCAAAACTGCCATCACAGAGGCAACAAGCCTCTGTGTGAACAAATAAACAAATCAAAATGAAAGAAAAAGCCACTGTGGTTCTCAAAAGAGGTGGCTGTGAAAGTCAGGAAGAAAAAGATAGCATTCAGGAAGTATAAGGAAACACAGAAGGAGCAAGACAGAGAGCTCTACCAGTTAAGGCAGAAGGAAGCAGGGAGGGAAGTCAGAATAGCAAAGGCCCAAACTGAGGAAAAGATAGCCAACTCAGTTAAGAAGGGGGATAAAACCTTTTATAGGTACATCAGCGAGCATAGAAAGACAAAGGGAGGGATAGTGAGGCTGAATAGAATGAACGGTGGGCAGAGGGCAGAGGGGGACAGTGAAAAAGCAGGAATACTGAATGAATATTTCTGCTCAGTATTCACAGACGAGGAGAGGAAAGTGCCTAATCCAATTAACAGAAGCACTCTTGTTAGGGGGGTTGATCCCAGTCCTTTCACAGAAGAAAGGGTTCTGCAAGAACTCCTAAAACTGAAGGTGGACAAAGCAATGGGTCCTGATGGAATTCACCCCAGAATTCTAAAAGAATTAAGGGAGGAACTAGTGAAACCACTGGCTACTCTTTTTAATAAATCATGGGAGGATGGGGTGGTACCTGAGGACTGGAGGAAGGCGGATGTGATTCCCCTTCACAAAAGTGGGAGCAAGACAGAGGCAGGAAACTACAGACCTGTCAGTCTGACCTCTGTGGTAGGGAAAGTGATGGAGTCACTTCTGAAGGAAAGAACAGTTGAGTACCTAGAGGCCAGTGGAGCACAGGACCCAAGGCAGCATGGGTTCACAGCGGGAAGGTCATGTCAGACAAATCTAATAGATTTCTTTGACTGGGTGACCAAAGTAGTAGACCAGGGAGGGGCTGTGGACATGGCCTACCTAGACTTTAGCAAGGCATTTGACACAGTCCCACACAAAAATTAATAGTCAAATTAACCAGTCTGGGAGTGGGACCCAGGGTGGTAGCCTGGGTAAAACATTGGCTGGACAATAGGACACAGAAGGTAATTGTAAATGGAGTCCACTCTGAAGAAAGGGGGGTTACTAGTGGGGTACCGCTGGGTTCAGTATTGGGTCCAGTCCTTTTTAATGTCTTCATCA
This sequence comes from Neoceratodus forsteri, assembly GCA_016271365.2. NCBI lineage: Eukaryota > Metazoa > Chordata > Ceratodontiformes > Ceratodontidae > Neoceratodus > Neoceratodus forsteri. Next base: position 405,735,511 of record CM057456.1, on the reverse strand, counting down.
GTGACATTGCAGAGGGACTGGAAGGAAAAGTATGCCTTTTTGCAGATGACACAAAGATCTGCAACAGGGTTGATACACAAGGAGGCGTGGAAGGGATGAAAAGGGACTTGGCAAGGTTGGAGGAATGGTCGAAGTATGGCAGCTAGGATTCAATGCAAAGAAGTGCAAATAATGCACCTGGGAAACAAGAACCCAGGGAAGAATACACAGTGGGTGGGGAGGTAGTAACAACAACAAAAAGGAAAGGGACCGGGGTAATCATATCAGATGACCTTAAGGTTAGCAAGCAATGTGAGAAGGCAGTAAGGAGGGCTGGGGTATACTGGGATGTATAGGGAGAGGCATCATCAGCAGAAAACAGGAAGTTGTTATCCCTCTGTACAGACAGTTGGTGAGACCCCATCTGAGTACTGTGTCCAGTTCTGAGACCCCATCTCCGCAAGGACATAGACAGGATAGAGGCAGTCCAGAGGAGGGCACTAAAATGGTGCAGGGTCTGCAAGAGAAGCCAAGGAGGAGAGACTAAAGGAGCTTAATATGTATACCCTTGAGGAAAGAAGGAGGGGGACATGATAGAAACTTTCAAGTACCTCAGTGGAATCAACAAAGTCCAAGAGGGTAGCATCTTTCAGAAAAGAGACTTGCAAGAACAAAGGGACACAATTTAAAGATAGAAGGAGGGCGGTTCAGGGGCAATGTGAGGAAGTATTATTTCACAGAGAGGGTAGTGGATGCATGGAACAGACTTCCTGAGGAGGTTGTGGGGTCTAAAACTGTGGGAGAATTCAAGAATGCATTGGACAGACATAAGGCAATTCTTGTGGGGGGTAGGAAGAAATAGGCTATTGGTTAACTAGGATCTGTGGCCTATCCTGTATGTAGGGAAATGGGCAGACTAGATGGGCCTAGCGGTCCTTATCTGCCGTCAAAGTCTATGTTTCTATGTTTCTATGACTGGAGTAGGGGTGGATGTGATTCCCTTTCACAATAGTGGGAGCAAGACAGAGGCAGGAAACTATAGTCTTGTTAGTTTGACCTCAGTGGTAGGGAAAATGATGGAATCACTTCTGAAAGAAAGAATTGTTGAGTACCTAGAGGCCAGCAGGGCACAGGACCCAAGGCAGCATGGATTCACAGTGGGAAGGTCATGTCAGATGAATCTAATAGATTTCTTTGACTAGGTGACCATAGTAGAACAGGGAGGGGCTGTGGATGTGATCTACACAGACTTTAGCAAGCCATTTGACACAGTCCCACACAAAAGATTAATAATCAAGTTAGCCATCCTGGGAGTGGGTCCCAGGGTGGTAACCTGGGTAAAAAATTGACTGGACAACAGGACACAGAGGGTAATAGTAAATGGATTTCACTTAGAAGAAAGGGGTGTTACTAGCAGGGTACCATAGGGTTCAGTACTGGGCCAGGTCCCCTTTAATGCCTTTGTAGGTGATGTTGCAGAGGGACTGGAAGGAAAAGTATTCCTCTTTGCAGATGACAGAAGGATCTGCAAAAGGGGTGATACATAAGGGTGGGTGGAAAGGATGATAAGGGACTTGGCAAGGGCAAGGTTGGAGGAATTGTCAAAAGTATGGCAGCTTAGATTCAATGCAAAGAAAATCAAAGTAATTCACCAGGGAAACAAAAACCCAGAGGAAGAATACACAATGGGGGGGGGGTACTAATAACAACAAAAATGGAAAGGAACCTGGGGGTAGTCATATCAGATGACCTAAAGGTAGGCAAGCAATGTGAGAAGACAGTAAGGAGGGCTGGGGTCATGCTGGGAGGCACAGGGAGAGGCATCTCCAGTAGAAAACAAGAAGTCGTCATCCCTCTGTACAGACAGTTGGTGAGACCCCATCTGGAGTACTGAGTGCAGTTCTGGTGACCCCATCTCCACAAGGACATAGACAGGATGGAGGCAGTCTGCAGGAGGACAACTAAAATGGTTCAGGGTCTGTACCAGAAGCCATATGAAGAGAGACTAAAGGAGCTTAATATGTATACCCTCAAGGAAAGGAAGGAGGGAGGGAGAGAAGGGACATGATAGAAACTTTCAAGTACCTCAAGATAATCAACAAAGTCCAAGAGGGTAGCATCTTTCAGAAAAAAGAGATGTGCAAGAACAAGGGGACACAATTTGAAGATAGAGGGGGGGACAACTCAGGGGCAATGTGAGGGAAATATGTTTTCATGGAGAGGTTGATGGACCCATGGAATGGCCTTCCTGAGGAGGTCATGGGGTCAAAACCAGTGGGGGAATTTAAGAATGCATGGGACAGACATAAGGCAATTCCAGGGAGAGGTAGGAGGAAGTAGGCTCTTGGTAAAACTAGGATCTGCAGCTTATCCGATAGGTAGGGAAATGATCAGACTGGATGGGCCAAGCGGTCCTTATCTGCCATCAAAGTCTATGTTTCTATGTTTTTATCTCCTCACATTTTTATGAACCAATAAGCAAGGACCTGGATGAAAGAAATGCCATTGATGTAATTTTTCTGAACCTAAGTAAGCTATTTGATGTTGTACCCATAGTAGTTTTGTTGAGAAACTAAACAACGTGAGCATAAATAATAAAATCGTAAGGTGGTTGCTAAATGGCTTCAGAAATGAACACAGAAGGTAAAGGTGAAAGGGCACCTTTCCAGAGAGGAGAGTGTTACCAGCAGTATCCTTCAGGGATCAGTCCACACACCTGTATTGTTTGGACTGTTCATATGTGATTTAGGTGCAGATGTCAAAACATATGCAATAAATTTGCAGAGGATACAGAATTAGCAAGTAGGGCTAACACAGAAACTGTAACAGAGGAATTGCAAAATGACTTAAACAAAATGGTTGAACGTATGAAAATGTGGAAAATGAAATTTAATGTTGACAAATGCATAATTATGCACTTGGGGAAAAATTGAAAAAATGCATTATTATATGGAGGGAATAAAACCAAAAACAATTGTGGGCAGAAAAGACTTGGGTTTATATGTTACAGATGTCTTAAAGAGTAAAAAATGTTTTAAAGAGTAAAAGCAAGTACAATCAATTTTCAACAAAGCATAGTACTTACTGAACAAAGTGAAAAAGACACTTTCAGACAGATTGTAACAGATTCTTCTCCCACATTTTCATTCATATGTTAATCCCATGGTTGATTATGGAACACAGTTTTGCGGAGGCTTAATCTTGGGTAAAAATGTTAAAATTTAAAAAATGCAGCATAAAGCAACAAAAATTATCAGGGGACTGGAACTCAAAACTTATGAGAAAGGATTAAATCATTTGAGCCTACACAGTCTTTAACAAAGGTGTATTAGAGGAGATCAGCTATTGTTATATAATTAATGGGTTTTGTTTTTCCTAGGGAAAACCTGTGGTGTAATTTGCCATAATTAAGGAATGTTTGTTACAGCAGACATGTGCCTGGTTTCCCTCGCTCTGCACATGCCCATCCACAGCTGCCGCTCTTCTGCATTGCCACCAACCAAACCACAGCTCTGACTTGGCAGTAAAACCTTTTTAAAAAAAGAAGCAAACAGCTACACAAACCATTTTGAAGTGCATCCTAGCAACCCCCCCCCAAAAAAAGCTTTTTTTGCAGCAGCCACATCTGACCGCTGACCCTGCTGAAACTCAGTCGGATGGCAGCTGCACAGAGATGCCTTCTGTTTATTTTATATAATCTCTGAGGTGGGAAAAAATTAAACCCAACAATTATATAAAATAAAATATGAGGTGGTTTGTAAACTCAAATTTTACACACACCCTTAGTGTTGGATGTGGAGATAAACCCCTCAAGCTTCACTCTCGGAGTTTATGTGGCATCCAACACCTCGGGGGGAGGTGTAAAATTCATTTTACACACACCACCCCATACTTTATTCTATATTTAATATAAATGGGGATCATGGACTTATGAAAAGCATGAATTTAACTTGGGGAGAGGAACAATATAGGAGACACAACAAACAGCAGTAGTATGCACATAGAGTGGTAAACAGTTGTAACAATTTGCTGTATGAAATGGTAAACACTAAAAACAGTTAAACTTTAAAAAAAGGCATTGCTAAATGGATGGAGAGAGGTAAATTTAAAGGACATGCAATGTAATTAATGAGATGGGCTAGCATGGACTATTTCCATCTACTTTCCATCTCTTGTACTTAAGTATTAATATAAGTATCCATAAGTGCATAAGTATAACTTGAAAAATTTCATACAGGGTTTTAATATATGTATCATGCAGAAAACAGATGTTCTCAGAAAGCAATGGTAAAACTGAGAAAGTGGATAACCTTTTTTATAGCTCTTAATACTGCTGATGTTCAAAGTCACAGGGCTAAAAGACGTGCTAATACACATTGTGTGGGTTATGGCACAGGTTATTAAGTCAGTCTACACTGAAAATGGGTACTGCTTTTAAGCCTCAATAAGGTCTATGACAGATAATCCTTCATGTCTGATGAACAGTATTTAATAGAGGATGCAATGGAGAGACCTGTGATTCATAATCCTCCTCTTCAATGTCATCCTCATTCCTATGGAGGACTGAGAAATAATGTCTGGTGAGAAACATCCAGGACTTGTCATGTTTAGGTTTTTGTTTCTTAAACTGGTCTGTTTTTCATCTGGTGGCCAAGTACATTTCTGCATTCATGATAGTGGCGGCATCACAGCTGTAGAGCTCAGCTTCATAGAGCATGGCAGGCTGTAGTAAACGCATCAACTGTAGCAGGAAATGACAGCTGCTCCACCAAGGGGAGGAAGTGGCTTGGATGCCCATCAGGCCGTGTGCCCTGTGTACCCCCTGCTAGAGTTGTGTGAAATTAGGAAATTTGGTTACATGAAATATTTCGTGAAATTTGTGCATTTCGCAAAATATTTCGCTGGTGCAAAATGTGAAATTTTGCCCGTGAAACGTGAAATTTCACCCACAGAATGGTGAAAATTCGGTCACAGTTTTGCCACTTTGGGCTAAATTGTGCACTTTGCAGCAACATTCCGTGTTCCATGGGTGAAATTTCATAGCTTTGCACCTGGCAAAAAATGTCACTCAATAGCAAAATTTTGCAAAATGTTTCAAGCTGCACAATTGCTGATTTCGTGACACTTTGGCTGGGGAAATTTAATTTTGCAACATCTCTACCCCCTGCAGCAGATCTCCTACCTTCTGCCTGGGGTCCATAATGCACAGGACACTCCTCCTCACCCCCGAGAGAAGTAGAGCAGTCCATCAGATGCTCAATCCTTACTCCTTCTGGCCGGACCTCAAACTTCTCAGGTCCATTCCCTAACATGGGCCATCAGCATTGCAGACAGACACAATGCCTCTACATCAGCAGAGTGGCTCCTCTTTGCAGTCTTGACTCAAGAGCAAGTTTCTGTACTTCAGCAGCCAAATGCTCAAACAAGTCAAACAAGTCAGCTTTCTTCTCTGACATTCCAATCAGCAGGTGATTCTCATCCTCAATCTAGTCATATTTGAAAACAGATCATCGGGATCACATGCCTTAGGGCACAGGTGCAACATAATTTAATGCAGGATTTAAAGCAGTATTGTTCCTAATATCCATGACTTCCTGAAGTGGCTCAGCCCATGGATGCTGGTTCAAAAGAGGAGAAAATTCAATCTCACCTGAGGTGCTTCCAGCAAGTTTTCCTCCTCCACCATCCAGGTTGGTCATCTTGCTTGCTTGCTAACAAAGACTGACACAGCGTCCACTCTCCAAAGACTAAGGGAATTTTACTGAAACAAAAACAGACCAATATAGAATAATGAAAATTGTACAAACCAACTAACAGGAAAATGCATCATAAAATTAAAATAAAAACTATGTCTTACATTCATGTATAGTACTAGGAATTAAATTGCAACAAAAAACATGTTTCTGCACTATAAAACAAAAAGAGACAACATAAAAGGAAAATCATGTTTTTCAAGTAATACCAGAGGGCACAGTCATAGAATAGTTTATCACCTCCGCCCCCAAAATGCAAATTACTTTGGAGACATCCAAGACATGTTCTTCCACCATTTTCTTTAAACATCTCTTGGCTGTGCACCTCATTCCCTATTGTATATACTTCACATAGAATTTGTGACTATGCACTGTAAATCTTTGCTAGAACTAAGGTGCTGTTGTATTACTGTAACCACCCAGTCCCCTGGGGTTACTAGAATCCCATCAGTGTCAGTGCTAGGTAGGGAAGGCAGCTGGTAAATAACTAGTTAAATGGGTTTTTCACCTACTCACTCTCTTGTTTACTTGGTCTCAGCTGAGATGAGAGAGATGAGGTCATTTAGAACTCTTGCTGCAGCATAAGCCACAGCAGCTGGCTGTGAATGGGGAGTTTCAGAATCTTGGGGCAGTAGTCAGAGAGAGTTTGTCAGCAGTTGAAGTGTGAGGAGTGAGAGCTGCTGTGGGCTCTGAGAGGAGAGCCTACGTTCTAGTCCTGAAAGTCACCAGCCTGCCAACAGAAGTGGTAGAAACCTTTGTCTATGGTAGGATCTCCTGATTTCTATCCCCGGAGGGATGGAAAGGACTGCTAGGAAAAGGATTAGTGGCAATCCCCTAGTTGATCCAGGACATCTTGAAGCTGCCTGCACTTTTTTAAATGTGAGTAGGTCTGACTTTGTGCTTCCTGAAGAAAGTACCTGTACTTTGGCGTTTCTCTGACAGAGGGAAAGGTGCACCAGTTTCTGTTTTAAGTTTGAGACTTTTCTCAGTTTAAAGTTGGCTGACAATTGTGGGATCCAGAGGCAGATTAATGCACGTTGTTCAGGACTTTAATTTCCTACACTTCCAGATTAGTGTTTCCTAATGCTGAATGCAAAAGCTCATTCAAAGTTGCATTTTCATAAGTGTTTTTCAAGAAGTTTTAAGGTGCAACTCTGAAAGAATGGCTGGGTATGGACGTGGAAGTGAAGGGTGGGCATCCCCCATCTGGAGTAACCAGTTCAGCACTACAGATTCCGTAATGGTGCCTGGTTATTCAGGACATGGTGGCCAATGTCTGAAGAGATGTTTACCCCCTGGTGTGGGTTGTGCTAGTAATGACCCCCTATGCACTCCATTGTGGCCAGTGCCACTAGAAGAAATGGTTCAGTTGTGGCCAGTTGCCACTTGAAGTTTAAAATCCTATGCCATATGGGAAATGTGTGCTCAGTTGTGGCCAGTGCCACTAGAAGAAATGTGTGTTCAGTGGTGGCCATTGCCACTGAAGAGAATTCAATGTCCTATGAAATATGGGGATACGTAGAGTTTCTGTCAGATACAGTCTTTTTTCTGTTCTGCAATGCCTTGTGCCAGAATATGTAAACCTTGGGGGTCTATCCTTGCTTTAGAGAATGTGTTTTGGAATAAAGTCACACACTAGAACCTCAACTTTGATTTGACATTTATGTTTTTGCTTCCTGTGTAGAGTTACTGGTTACCCCTCCAGAAGTATTGGTCTAGCATAGCCCTGGCAAAAAGTTCTCGCCTCAGGACCTGGGTTTTGTAGATACCTTAATTGGTCATAATAGTATTGCTTTTGTACACCTCCACCCCTTTTTATCTGACCTCTAGAAGTAATGAACCTGGTATTCATTCCCTAAGCTGGGAATCGTACCATTTCCAAAGTAGTTTGTGCCCAGTCAAGGGTACGGGGGTAGTTAACAGTGTAAAGTAGTGGGGGGTGGGGTTACATTACAAAACTGCAGCAAACCTGCCAAATGAAACATTTAAACACTGAGAGAACCATAAGAGTACTTCTATGATATTTACTCCAATTTTGTCTTAAAAAATTAAAAACCAGTTCATCATACTGAATAGAGGAAAATATTGGTTCCTGCCAGACAGTAGCAACTTGTTTCCAAAAATACATGACAGAGAGTCACTCCAAAAAAAGATGTTATTGTATTTTCAAACAGGTATTATATACAGGTTTTGGACTGAAAGATTCATCCAATGCTTTGTGTTTTCTGTTATTCCTTACACCCGGTTTCCCATGCCAACTCAACCAAAATACATCCCACATTCCTGGAGGGACCCATTTTTTCTGTCAATGGCCCATATGCATTAAGGGACAGGTTGCCTATGCACCATGGATCCACAGCACATAGGCAACCCTATGACAGAATGCCATGCACTGGGGGTCCAATGGACCCCCAATGGAATTCACGGAAGGGACATGCATTCCTTCTGTACTGGATCCCCCAGCCAGTCATAGAGCTATGTACACTGCCAGTCAGGAGGAGTGTCTGGTGAGGATGTACCCACACTCCACACCATTCATGAAGGAATAGAGTGCCAGGCAAGGGAGTGAAGTATACAGTAGCTGTGACCCTGCTGTAGCCATCATATGCCCACCAGCTTTCACTCACTGGCTGCAGTGGGAACAGTGATACCCCCCTCACCATGCTTACCCAGCCCTCTAGGATGACAGGGAGGGCTTGGGGAAGCCATTTAGACATTCCCCAACATTTTACTTTTTTCTTACTGCACCTTCCCAGAATCCCCTGCTCTCACAAATCCACTTCAGGATCCGCCTCCACAGAACAGCTTGCTGGGGGGACAGGGCCACAGACAGGTGCATGCCAATGGCCAGCACTCATGCATGCCTGGCCAGAAAGGTGGACCAACGCAGGCTGGATATGCATGGCCCAAAGTTAGTGCATGTCACTTAATATGTGTAAAGTGATCTGCCAGTTTGAAGCTAAAACAGTTCCAAAAATGGGAATATTTGAAAAAGATGTGCTGACAATTAATGAATACAACCCCTTCCTGGTTGTAAATATTATGCTAGGCCATGTTAGGTTCCACTGTCTAACCTCTGTTGCTGAGGATTTGACATATTCAGGGAACTGGATCCATGCCACAATTTCTGGCCATCAGTATTTTCTTTTTTGGCCCCTGTCCTACCAGCCAGGCCCTTCTTCTGCTTGCCAAGGGCCCCCACTGCCAGTTCCCCCATCATGATCCACCACTTCTCATCATATTGAGCCAGGTTGACCTGATGTATCCCTTCACTGGGGAGTCCCCCCTCCTCTGGCACCGTCTGGAGAGGAGACTGGCCCACCAGGGCACTTCTATTCTATATGGGACTTGGCGAGGACATGACATGGACACCACCAGGCTGCATGGCAGATGGGGGACTGCCACCCATGATCCATCTGACCTGGCAGTCCTTTTTTCCTGTTTTCCTTTTTTAACCCTGGCCCCCAACCTCCTCCCACAGTGCAGACCCCTGCTGCAGGTTCCTTGACTACACACACAAGCTGTGCGTGGTCACCCATGCTGCAAAGTATGTTGCCCCAAAGAGCTGCCAGGAGCCACCCAAGGGTGGTGTGCACCAGCACCCTCCTCCCTGGGAGGAGAGCATCCTTTTGGACTCTCTGAACTCTCCCTGCCAGCCTCCGCTCCTGTCATGTCAGGCTCAGGCACGAACCCAGGTGACCAGCATGCCAGGTGATCCTCCATCACCCAGTGACATGGAGCTGGCTTACTTTGTTTTTTAATTCCATTGGACATCATCTACTTTTCCAAAGTTGATCCTTAGGATTTTGATAGGTTGTGTTCTGAGGGCCGCCATACCTATCCAGGTCAACCCAGGAGCTGGTAAAGTGAGAAGACTGTATCCCACACATTTTGCCTACCTTAACATAGACCCTGAAACATTAGCAAATTTATCTAAAATAGAAAAAGCTACATAATAGGTTACCCCATCTTTAGCCAGGAGATGAAAGTCATCAGCATATGCTAAAACCTTTGGCATAATTAAACTGCCAGGTGTCTCACTTCCCCTGATATCTCTGCTCTGTTTCAATTTAGTAGACTGTCTATGGCAAGTATCTACAGGAGACGGACATAGAGGGCAACCATGTTGAACCCCCAGAACACCAGGTTTCGTTCTCCCATCCATCCAATTACACTGGGATATATTCCTGCCCCTTTTTACAAACAAGGATCCAGTGTTTAAAAGTATATGGAAATACTTACTTTTACATTTCAGCAGTTAAATAATCATGTGACAATCCATCATAAGCGTTCTTCTGATCTAGTGACAGCACCAATCCTAACAGATGCTCATTCCCTTTATGTGTGAAAATCTTTCTCAGTAATATTAAATGGTCCTGGATCTTCTTACCAGGCACTGCACAAGTTTATGAAGGGTTGATTATGGTTTTCAGGACCAGGCTCAGCATATTCAGCAATATTTTTAAACCAACATTCAAAATATTATTTTGCCTCCAGTTTAGTATGTTACAGTTATCTCCCTTTTTCAATAAAAAAGTCATTACAGCTTCACTGATGCTGTAGGGAAGACGTCCTTGGTTTAGGCAGTTATTATATAAATCAGCTAAATCTGAGAAAATGAATTCCTACATGCGTTTTTCCACTCAGACGTAAGACCATGAAGGCCTGGAGCATACCTGAACTGAGATTCTTAATTGATGTTCTTACGTTTTCCACCATTATTGTCTGGGTCATCTTGTTCCCAGGGATTTGTCTAACTTTGACATTGAAATGGTTCTCAGGATCAAGACACACATTCTAATCCTCCTGCAAGACTCCCCTGATGTGTTGCTATATCCTATGTAGAATACCAGACCTGTCACTAAGAATGCAACTCTTTACATCAAGGAATTGAGATATTACTCAAATTTTAATGCCACTTGCACAGCTGTCAAAAGGCAATCTTAAGGGTTATTTCCCCCAGGTGCCGTACTTCAGCTCTGCTTGATGAAATGACCCTCTCATACTGCAACTTTCTCATCTCTTCTTTATTAAAAGGCATGCATGTGGTTTGATGGGAGGGAGCAACCAGCCACACCCCCTTCCTTGGCTATATAAACCAGTTTCCTACAACCTCCTTCAGAAGCTAATTTTCTTTGCTGCAGCAAAGGCTCTGATTCCCTCCCTTCCGTGTGATCACTGCTTTCCTTTCAGTCATTTTGGGCCTTTGTTTAGTTTTTGCCTTTGGTTTCTGTTTGGTCTGTGCTTTCTGCAACTCTCTGGTTAGTATGTTCTGCCTTTTCTGGCTGGGGCTTGTGTGACCTGACTTCTCTATTGCAGCCATCCCTGCTGTTCTCATGTCCTCGTTTTACTTCAGTGCTTACCTGCATTGTGTGTTCAGTGTGCTGACTCGATTCTATGTCCTGTCTCTGTCATGCTCCTGTATTTCATTTGTTTTCTTAGCCTGTTTTCCTTGTATTCATAACCAGCACTAGTAACCTTTTCATTACAGTCCCTCTGTATGCATTGCATTCCAGCTAGCACTTGCAACCAGTTAACCCAGCCATTTCACATAGCATTTCCCAGCCTTTCCTTTCTTAGCCATTTGGCCATCACTCAGTTTAGTTTTCTTTATTATTTTTACTAGTCATGGTTGTACTACAACTCTCACTTATGGCTGGGTGTTCACTATGATAATGGCGTATGATAATGGCGTTTGATATGTGTTCTTATTTTCAGTACCTTGTCATTCATTTCAATTAATTTGATAGCTGTTGTTCTTCAGCAGTTCTCATTCAGTCCAGTCCAATATATCACTTGTTCCTTCTGCATCATTTTATTTATTTAAGTATTTGGTTACCTGGTAAGGAAGCACACTAGGTTGATGGCCTATTTTCAGGTGCAACCAATGATATAACAATACAGTAAAAAAAAATCATAATAGAAACATCATAAGATTGATAAGTAGGGGTGGGTGAAAGTGAGGATTTCTGCTGCTGTGGAACTTCCGCAAAATTTTTTACATTTTGTGGAATTTCAGCTCTTTCGCCTGTGGCGGAATTCAGAACTTTCACCAGGTAATTGTGAATTTCCATCTAGTACTGCGGCACTTAATTATGAACTGTGAACTTTTTACATGACATGTAGAAACAAAGTCTCTTGCTTAGAATTTCATCATATATCATGTAATTATCCATGGTTAGCATTACTTTCTATGTCCCCCCCCCCCACAGTTTAATACATAAGCCGTAGAACTAAACACTGACAGTGATCAGTTCTGCTGAGTTTTGTTCCCATAGGTTAATAAATTAACCCACATTTCTTACATTTATTCCACAGTTTTTGGTGGAATTTCTAAGAAAATTGGTGAAATGATTTCCCAACTTTCCAGAACGAAAATCCAACTTTCGCCAAAATTCCACCAGTGGAATTTTGTTTTTGAGCACCCCTATTGGTAAGTAAAGACATACAAATACAGATGAAATACTAGAATAATAATATACATTATATACAAATCATAATATACCATACAGTGGGGAATTACTAGTCAAAGCATCTACAACATGTTCACTGGGTAGAAGTGTTTTTCAGGCTGGTTGTCTCCTGTGGCACCTTTCAGCAGTCCCACCAGGTAGTGAGAAGGTCCAATGCTCAGGGGGTAGCTTCAGCTGTGCAGAATCCAGTGTCAGCAGCACCTTACATTGCAGTAGTTAAAGGGAAACTACACCCTCATATCTTGTAAATATTATTTGTTTCCATGTCAACAGACAACTCTTTTCCAGTAGCTGATGGAGATATATGTGTTTGCTTTAGTTTGTTTTCACTGTTCATGTTAGTCCCCTGTAACTATGCTGGGGGTCTCTATTTTATGGTTGTTGAAGTCTCATTGTCTACGAGGGCTGCATTAGCATATGAGAACATAATGTCAAGGCAACCATTTATACCATATATCTCTATGCTGAAAGTACAGATATCTTGAAATACACAAATTGAATGCAATTTAAAGGGAAAATTCCTACATTATAAGTCAGTTTGCAAAGCTAACTGATGGTAAATGTAGCATTTTACACCTTGCTGCTACTTGTTTTGTTGAAATCTAATTAAACAGACAAGCATTCTGTGGAATCTAAAAGCTGCTGACTCATCATGTTCTCATATGTTAATGCAGCTCTCAAAGACAAAGGATTTCAACAAGCATAAAACAGAAACCCTCAAGATAGTTACGAGAACTGCTATAGACAGTGAAAATAAACTAAAGCAAAAACATGCATCACCAACAGCTACAGGAACAGTTGTCTGCTGACATGGAAACAGATAAAATTTACAAGATAAGGGGGTGTAGTTTTCCTTTAAGAATTCAGCTACCAGAGGGTGGGCCCTTAAGCCCACATGAGTTCCTTTAGCTCAGCAGACCATGTCAGCAGCAGCACCTTTGAAAGCTATTTTCTTTGCTTCTGCCTAAGGTACACCTAGTCTTGTTCTGTATTCCTTTCCTTCAGTTTCCAGTCAAGGTTAGGCCTCCTCATGGTCTCGAGGCTGGTGCTAGCCTATCAGAAATCCCTCTCTTCACCGTTCAGGTTTTGGGGGACCTTCTTTCCTAAAGCACCTCCTTTGGCTTAGAGATTTACTCCTAGCACTCTCACGTTATCCCATTAGAGGGATAGAGTGAAAGGTATCCCTCCAAATGTTCCCCTGAATTGGAACTCCAAATTAGTACAGTGAATCTAATAATAGTACCCATACCAGGAGGGATGGCAGCCAAGGCCATGGATCTCCAGAGACATCCTTTCTGAGGATTATTCTCTCCTGTGTGCCAAAGGCCACAAAGTAGTGGTCCAGTACCATTTTACCCAGTATTAGAATTTCTGCTGTAAGTTTGAGTTGGATGTGGCTCACCTCCTCCTCCAGCAATCCTGCTGTTCCCTCTTTCTTCTGGAAGTCATGCCCCAGTCTGCGGTCTCTCATCACCAGCTCTCAGCTATTTACAGTATATCAAAACATTGCTCGTCTGTGTTTGCAGATCATGCTGTGCTGTTCTTTTCAGCTCATTCCTAATGTACCTTTAGCCATGGAATCACATTCCCACAGCATCTCTAGGGGTGAAACCCTCCTTAAAAGGGTTTCTTTGCCACCCTGGAACTCTGAAAGGGTAGTAGTTGCACAAGCATTACTCTACTTTGTGGTTGCATACCCCATTAAGCCTGATTGATTTGGAAGGCTAGATTAAACCGATTTGTGTGCATTTGGGAGATGGGTTTGTACAGCTGTTGTCACATGGTGAGACTGAAAAAACATATGAGACAGCACATAAAGCATCACCACACAAATGAGTACATTCCAGTTAATTTTATTATGTTTGCTTGCATGCATGTGCAAGAAACATAGTGCCACCATTAGAGTTTTCATAGGTTTGCCTCCCCCACTTCTAATGCCCTGCTCCCTTTTGCAGGCATAGCTGCACCGCACCAATGAAAGTCCAAGCTGTCTATGACAGCCATTCAGATGCAGTGGCATACAGTTCTGAGGAAAACACTGCCACAATCAGCAGTGGTAATGTGTAGGAAATTTGCATAATGCCATCGGCAGTATGTAGATTACCTACATGTCAGCACTGCATCTGAACTGTCATAGACAGTTCTTCCCCCTGAACACCTACGTAGCATGCTGGAAGCCCACCCCAGCATGCTCATGCACTGCACCCCATGCACTGTATGGCCAACAGGGGTGCCCAATCCCCCAATGGCTCTGCTTCCTCTCCAAACAGACTTCCAGGTACCACACTGGGAGCCCACCCCAGCATGGCAAAAGTTCATATGGCGACGGAGGTGCCCAATCCCCCATCGGCTCCACTGTAACCCCCCAAAAAAACAACTTCCAGGTGCCACACTGGGATCCTACCCCAGCATGGCAAACGTCTATATAGCCAATGAGGGTGCCCAATCCCCTGTTGGCTTCACTGCTCCCCCCAAAAAGAAACTTCCAGGTGCCACACTGGGAGCCCATCCCAGTGTGGCCAAAGTCGAGCAACATCTTCTAAAAGAAGAAAACACATGTAAAAAAAAAAGGTCCCTCATTGACTGTCCTCATTGACTGTCTTGCCCCCCACTCATGACCACCCTCTGCGCATCCACCTCCCCCACCCCCACCACATACTTACCTCTGGAACCCAGTGCAACAATTTCGGTGGACCGGGAACACGTCTGCACTCTTCAAAGTCGAGCACGAACTGAAGAAATGCTGGTAAGCTGTATGATGGCATAAATGGGGGTTTTCAACTTAGTGCACATCTCAGCCATTTTGGGAATTTTTCACCAAACTTTCAACATGGGGTTCTTGGGGCCCCACTCATGACCTCAGTCACTGTCATTTAGTTATTCAGTCCCAAAAGGTGATTTCGCGGTCACTGTGCAGAACCACCATTTGGGACTGAGTAATGAAATGACAGTGTCACAGTTTATGAGGTAGGCACCCCAAAACCCTATGTTAAAAATTTTGGGAAAAAATTCCCAAAAATGACTGTTTCATGAGCGTGCATTGCGCAATTCCTATGCACGCTCATAACTTTGCAAATTTGCATTATTTTCACTCCAGATTTTCAACACTGCCATTTTACCACACCTTCTTAAGAGCAGTATAGCTGTCATTTTTCACATCTCACCCAAAATGTGTTTTCTCACATGTAGTGCACAATGACATGGTCAGTGTGCGAAATTAATGTTCAGGACAGATTAAGAAAATCACAGTGACACTGTTCATGAGTAGAGGTCTTAAAATGGCTATGTTGAAAATTTGGTGACAAAAGTCCATAAAATGACTGTGTTAAGAGCGTGCATTGTGCAGTTTCCACTCACCCTCATAAGTTCACACATCTGTAATATTTTTAGTCCAGATTTTCTACACTGGCATTTTTTCACACCTCCTTATGAACAGTACAGCTGTCATTTTTCACACCCTGATGAAATGTGTTTTCGCACTTCCGGCACAAAAATGCATGATCACTGTGGGAAATCAGTGTTTGGGACAGATTAAGAAAATCACAGTGACACTGTTCATGAGCAGAGGTCCCAAAATGCCTGTGTTGACAATCTGCTGTAAACAATCCCCAAACTAATTACATTACGGGTATGCGTTGAACAGTTTCTATGCATGCTCATGATTTCACCAGTTTTTTATATTTTCACTGCAGGTTTTCAACATTGCCATTTTTTACACCTCCATATGAACAGTACAGCTGTCATTTTTCACATCCTGTTTGAAATGTGTTTTCACACCTGTAGTGCCAAATGGTATAATCGCTGTGCAAAATCAGCTTTCCGTTAACAAACTGATATTGCCACTGTTCATGAGGTGGGGGGGTCACAAAAAACCCATGTTGAAAATTTTGAGTGCAAATGCCAACGAATGCCTGGGGCATTAGGGTTTCCAGCCATAACGCCCCAACCCGTAGAGACTGACAGGCATTAGGGGTGTGATTTGGGATTGTCGCCTCCAATGCTCATGCCATTCCACCCCCACCCACACCCTGCAGCCAGCGAAAGGCATCGAGGTGTGCCTTGGGACTCTTCAGCCCAAAGTTCACCCCATTCTCCTATACTGCACCCATCTCACCATATTTCCTTATGGAATAGGGTGAGCATAAGGCCCAAAGACCCCAAGGCACACTGTGACACTTGTCGGTGTCTGCAGGGTAGAGTGTGGTGAAATGACATGGCTGTTATGCCTGACGACCCAAAGGCACACCCCAATGCCTGTCAGTCTCTGCAGGGTGGTGATGGGGTTGGCTTCAGTTCAATACTTCACTGCCATTCCTATTATGCATCTCTCTAACTCCTACACTACCAATGCCAATGCCAGCAACCAAACATTCGGCATTGGCAAATGCTTGTTCAATATGTATCAGCATGCTGTGCAAAATAGTGGTTTAAGAAAGGCCTACAAAATCCAAAACATGCAAACTGAGTGCAGCATGGAACATGCAAACAGCATATCTGGTAAGATTAGAGATACATACAGTTGCAGCAAAATACTTGGTCAGATACAGTAGTTCCAGCTATTTCCCAATATTTCTAAAGAGGTTCTCTCTTACTGCCCCATAGTTGTACTACAGTTAGGCATGGAATTTCTCTAGCGATATCACAGAAATTTCAGGAAATGTCTGACCATGTCTTTGACTACAGTTGTACACTTGCAATGGGGAAATCCATTTGACCAAGACAAAACCATCCCACCATTTCACCTCAGCTGAGGCTTCTATAGATCTTCTTGCCTAACTTCATTCTGCAGCTGGAATGGGAAGAGGGTGTAATCCCTATCACAGATGGTCTCATGGATCCTGTTTTTTGAGCCTGTGCCAATATTTTGTTCTTGTCCAATTGTTCACTTCTATTACGGGCTAACTGGAGACAGGATCAATAAGCATGACTCCATTTATCACACAAACCATAGCACAGAATGCTGTCACACTTCATGCTCATATGTCCAAAGGCAGAACATAAACCACATCCCAGTTGGTCACAGGCCCATGGGATTTTACTTGTATCATGCCTTTGGTTGACCATGATAGAATATAAAGCCCCAGTTATAGCCAATAAAAAACCTGTTTGGCAGGTGTTGAATGCCAGAGTCAGATTGTGATGATTGTACTTTAAAACACCAGCCTCCAGTACAAAGTTGTTGTGAGTCAAAGTTGGGATCCGGTCCCCCTTGTACTTCACAAATATATTGTAACCAGAATAAAATGTATGAAATAT
The DNA here is from genome assembly GCA_016271365.2 of Neoceratodus forsteri. Taxonomy (NCBI): domain Eukaryota; kingdom Metazoa; phylum Chordata; order Ceratodontiformes; family Ceratodontidae; genus Neoceratodus; species Neoceratodus forsteri. Next base: position 405,718,050 of record CM057456.1, on the reverse strand, counting down.
TCACATCCTTATTACTTGACAGAACCTTGAGGTTATTAAATGTAGCCAGGTTTGGGGAGGGGTATTACACTAAAGGAAAAACATGGAGGAGAATGTTTCATTTCAGCTTACAGTATTTCCTCCAGAATTTATCCAAGAGTTTGGGAGTCTTGAAACTGACATCAGAGATGGTTCTCCTGAAATATGAATTAAGCATTAATCTCCATAGTGTAAACTTTCTTGAGTCCTATGTGCAACGTGAATCCCATCAGATACATTTTCTGGGCTTCTTGTGTATATCAGTTATACTGTATTATGATGTTTGGATGGCTGGCACTTATTCTTAAAATACTAGGGTGAATTTATTGCCACTATGAGTAGTCTCCTCAGTATCTTCTGCAGATGCAGTATAGCTTGTAGAGGGAAGTTCCCTCTTTTCCCAATTGCATGCCAGCTGCTACAATATTAGTGGAACAAGTGCCCTGAGTCTCTTGAATTCTTTGCCCCCCCCTTCCAAGTGTCCACTATTCTGGTGGCTGTCAGGAATCATGGTGAGGATAGTTGCAGCCAGGGTGCTATCTGTGGTTACATGTTCCACTTCTACCACCTCCTCTGAAGAAAGCTCCTTGACTTGTGTTCTGGATTCAGAACAGAGTTCACCTTTTTAGATGTGCCTGCAGGATCATTCTCAACTGAAACGGAGCTTTGAGCTGCAGAGATGTGTTACAGAGGAAGTGTATCCTGCCTCTCTTGTGTATATTTTGTAGGATGGGTCACTACCTCTTATTAAAATATAGTATTTTGAGACAACCACAGTGCATATGATAGGGGCAGCATCTGTGAGGTCTGAGTTGTTCGGATCAGGTACCATAGAATTTTGTGATACACTAGCTGTGTTACAGGCAGTAGTTGTAATATCTGCAAGTTCTGCACTCTCCATTCCAGCATTTGTTATGACTATGACATTTTAGGTCTGTTTGTTAGGCTGTGCATGTGGGCAGGACTATTGGGGCTCAGAACTGTTTGCACATTGTCGCATTTGGACAGTTATGTTGTGATCAGACTTTATTATATTTGCTGCATTTAACTGAGAAGATTGTGACTGTATAGAGCTTAACTTGCAGGCTGCTGACATTATGTCAGCTGCTCTTAGCATTAGTCCTGCAAGCCAGTGGAGACCAGCCAAGGGTCTAGTTCACTATGTGGCTAACAAGCCTTGAGCAGTTGAAGATCTTCCTCATGAGGATTCCAGCAGTATTGGGTGGGTCAGACTCTTCTCAGGCTGAGTTGCTTTTCTGCCATCAGGCTGCTCTCAGTCTGACAACTGGCCCCATCTAATGCTGTCAGTTCCAGCTTTGAAAGTGTCCTTCTATCAGCTGATGATTCTATCAACTTTAAACTTTATTCAGTCATAGCAGCTGCCAGGATGGCATCTTCTTCTGCAAGTAATTGCAGTAATAGGTAAAGCTAGTCTCTCCACCCTGCCACTGGGATTGCTTCTGCAGGGAGACCTTCAAAACAGGAAACAGTTACAGTATTTTCATTATCAACGATCACAGCAGAACTAAGCTGTTTTGAAACTGTGTTCATGATGGGAGGTTCGATACTCCCCTCTTCCATCTCAGTATCAGTTAACATTAACAGACTGTAGGATTTATTAATCATTAGAAAATGGGCAAGATACTAGGAGCTTCCTCATTGGCTAACAGGTACATCAGGGGGGTACATTAACTTTCGATAGATGCCCAGTAGAAATCTAGTGCCAATTCAGGGTGCCCCATTACTTAAAGTATTCTTAGGCACCCCGAACTGGCCAGCTGCCATGTTATTTTCTCACTCTTAGCAAGATTCACTGGTATCATGGTGCCAGGCTAAATTTCAAAATATAACAGCTGCAATTTTTTACTGCTCACTTAGCGCAGACGAAAGAAAGACCCACACACAGACACACATACACACAGAATCTAGCCCACAAGTCCACTGCCATTATTTCAAATAAAAATAAAAAGCAAAGCACGTAGCATAATTTTTCTTGTGGGAGTTCATGATCATTCACAGTGTTGCCATCCGAATGTATCAAAATGGTGCCACGTATTTTCCCAGGGCCGCTCACCCACTCGCAGCTTTGCAACCACACATTTCTTTTAAAAAAAAATAAACAGTCTTCACTACTATTGGCTTTAGAGTGCTGCTGTCTCACAATAGACTTCTGCCACTCCACTTCCTGGTTTTATGGACCACGTCACGCAATGCCATGCTACTAATAGCTACAACTTCCAAAGAGAACAAAAGTCTTGCAGAAAGAATAGAGAACTTCATTTTTATGCACACAAATGATGCCAAGAGACTGCTAGGCATAATTTTAAAAGAAACTCCATCTTTTCTTTGGAAGATAGTAGTGCAGGGGGGTAAGCAGAACAGAATTCCTCTGTGAGGGGGCAACAGCAGATGGAACTGCTCATAAATGGAAGGACTACTTTACAAAACAAAATGTTTTCTACTCTTTGCATTTATTTGTAGTCACTTCCTCTGTTATTTAATTACATATTTAAAATTGACACACATGCCCATTTTCTAAGTGCAATAATACCCTCCAGGGTGGGTGGTATGTGCAATAGCGGACCGCCCAAGGGCTATAATGCCCTCCACCTGCAGTGTCAGGCCTCATTGCACCCCTGGGTGGTCCAGCATTGCCCAGTATTGCTCACCCTGTCGGGTATTGTTGCTTGAATTGATTCTGAAAATGCCATAGAATTTGTAGTAGTAAATGAACCAATTGAAGCATGTACACCTCCTCTACACCCAAGCCATCCTTTTTGGCATGTAACCCAGGGCCAGATTAAGACAACCTGGGTCCCTAGGCACAAGAAAATCTGGGCCCCCTCAGGGCCCTTCCTGGCCTCTCCTCACCGCAACCATGCACCATTGCCATATATGTGCATCTTCACCATTGTGTAACAATTACATTGTGTCCACACCCCTTTGTTGCAACCATTCACTTTCAACATCGTGAAACAGTTACATTGCATCATACCACCGTATTTAAAGCAGCAGTACTACCTATCCAGGAAGGTGATCAATTTCCATTTTCCGTAGATCTACACAAAATACATCGCCTACCTGTCTGTCTGTCTTTTACTGCTGCAGTCAACATGGTGGGAGGCAGAAATGTAAACAAAAACAAAAGACAACTAAGCAGATTATGAGGTAACAGTACAATGCCAGTGGGAAAGAGCACCAGGGACATTACCAGAGCATAGGGAATAAACTGTCGAAAAAGCAAAATTTGTTTTTTACATAGTAATACTGCTTTAATTTGTTTACAATGTAAAACATATTAAAGACACAATTTACAGTTCCAGTGTGTTTTGCCACTCACCGTGTGGCAGTTATATTGTGTCATACCATATTTTATTTGTTTACAATGTAAAGCATTTAAAAAACAATTTAATGTGTCATACTACTCACCATCATGTACAGTAGCTGTTATATTGTTTCATGTCACCATATTTAGTTTACAATAATGTGAAACATTTAAAACACAATTTACAGTTAGTGTCATATCATTCACTATCGTGTTGCAGTTAACCATTTTAAAAACAGAACAAAAATAAACACAAAATAACACATTTGTTCTGTATGCCTATATTGGCTTCTTCTGAGTTTTCAGATTCAAAAAATCATTGATAAGATCATCAAAGTCTATGGTTTTCACCAGTTCACTTTCAACAGATAAGATGGTCAGTGCATTCAGTTTTTCTTGGTCCATTGTGCTCCGTAGTTTGTTTTTGACCCTATACAAGGTTGAAAATGATTGCTCTTCACTGCAGTTTATGGCAGGAGAGCAGAGATATATGCAAAAAGCAACATCCACATTGGGGATCATTGACTCCAATCCTTGGACCTTCAACACTTTGTACAGGTTAAGAGCACTTTTATCATCTTCATCCTCAACAAATGAGCAGAATTGCAGAACTTCCTTTCAAAATGAATTCTCAAAATCTGTAGGGTAAGCAGTAACAAGATTCTCAGCCCTCTTTTTGATTTCATTTGCATCCAGCAATGGAGTCTGTTAACACTCGAAATTTCTGTCATAGAATGTTGTAAGCATCTTTTCTTCTATGCAGGGTATTAGTCAATGTGTCTATTATAACAAAGAATGTCTGCATGAAATTTGTCTCTGCTCATTAAGATGGTTTCCATTCTTGCCTCATCAAACATGTGCTTGTGTCATCTTTGCCTGCGATGCTCTGTTTGGTAGGATTTGTCTGGTTCAGCAAGTTTTTTGGCTGTTGTTTCATAGTCATCAAAGTTGCTGTGTACACTTTGAAGAAATCCTGCCAGTGATGCATATAAATCCACAACAGTTTTCAGTGAAATGCCTACTTTCTGAAGTGTCTTACTTGTGGCATGCAGGCGCTGCAATATGGAATTCCAAATTGTCGACATCAGTGTGGTTTCCAGCAATTCCATCTTGCCAGCAAGACTTGCAGCCTCCATCCTTGTGCTTGCTCCTTCTGAAGTATCAGCAGCCTGGTCCTGTAAAGCTTTGTAGAAGTATTGGTAGCCATTGAACAGGGTGCTACATGTATCAGCTCGGGCAGACCATCTTGTAGCAGACAAGGACCTTGGGACTTTGAGTGCACTGGGCAACCTCTCAGTCATTATATTTCAGTGAAGTGTAGAAGCAGAAAAGAATGTATAAAGTGCCTGAAGAAATCCAAAAAAGGACACAGCTTCTATGCAACATTCAGCAGCACATGATCCAACCAAGTTCAAGGAATGTGCTGAACAGGGGATAAAGTCAGCCAAAGAATTGTGTTCCTTTATTTTTGCTTGTAATCTACTGTATTTTCCTGCAATATTGCTTGCATTATCATCAGATTGACCACGGCAATCCTTAATATCCATACCCAGCTCCTGAACCATGGACATCACAATGTTTTCAAGATTAGAAGACATATGGTTGCAAATAGGGATGAACTTCAGAAAACGTTCAACTGGACTGCCATGGGCTGCCACATATCGCACAATGAAGGTCAGCTGATCCACATGTGAAATATCAGGTGTAGAATCAACACTGGTTGAATAATATTTTGCCATTTTCAGTTCTTCCACAATGGTGTTCATCACTTTCTTTCCCATCAGGTCGATGAACTCATTGCAGACAGTTGAAGACAAATATGATGGACGTCCTCTACCAGTGTTTCCAAATTTTGCAAAGTGGTTAGCAAGGAAAGGGTCAAATTTGCTGAGAAGATCCATAATTCCCAAGTAATTTCCATTTCTTGTAGCGCCCAAGATTTCGTTGTCACCTCTAAATGCCAATCCACGTTCAGACAAAAAATAAACCACAGCAACCACACACTTTAGTACTTTTTTCCAGTACTAGCACTCATTCTGATTCTGCTGTACAATACCAGCATCAACCTGACCTGCAGTTTTATTTCTTGAGAGCAGTGTGAGGGCCGCTGACCTGCGGTCTTCACTGTTCTCCTGTTCCTTGACACGGAAGCTGGCATTCTTCCAATAACTGTACCCCGACCGAGAAAAAGCACCATTCCTGGAAGAAAGGAGTTTACAAACATGGCAAAATACATTTCCAGTTGAAACAGAATACACCAACCAATCCCTTTTCCTGCATTCCCCATATAACATTGCATGAAAGAAAAGCTCTTTAGACAAATACCGTTTTTTCTCATTATAAAAACACACAGATTTAGAAAACTCACCAATATCCTGGTTGACTGCATTGTATGTGAAGTAATTCTGCATACCTTCGTTTACTGATGTCCACTCTGCTGGGTCATTTCTGTAAGGCTGCGCTATGTTGCCGCACTCAGGAGTCCCCTCACACTCTTTGATAACCTGCTCCTCCTGGGTATCTTGGGATGGTGGAACTTCTACAGTCAAAACTTCCTCTGTTGTGCCTGCATCCAGTTTTTCTTCCTCATTTAAAGCTTCCAAGTACACACTTTTAAAATCTTCATCTCCTGTACTGCCCTGAGAACACTGCCCGAACGCTTCCTTACTTCTAAGATTACTTGTGAAAAAACTTGTCAGCTTTAGAACCTTAGCAAGAATCTCTCTGTCTTTTTCTTGTTGATCCCTTGCACGTTTACATTTCTGGGATCCACTCAGATACTTGCGTGCCAATGCTGACTTCATCTTAACAACTGCCTAATGGCAAGGAACACAATTCCATCAAAAGAAATAGAGCATTTAAAAAAATTAGTAGGTCACAGCATTGAGCAAAGTATAACAGGGCCTCCCCAGAGGCATCAAGCCCTAGTGCTCCAAACCTGGACAGACATCCGCCATCTTTCTGGCCAGCAAAACCTCAGGAGGGACACCCACAGGTCCCCAAAGCAACAACCACAGACACTGCAAGACCCAGAGGCCCTTCAAGACCCCAGTACAATAATGTAAGGTAAGTGCATTTTTTTTTTCATCTTAACCTGAGCCAATGTGGGAGGGCCTTGTCATGGCAGCCAAGCTTACCACTAACACTCCCACCAATCAAACATTACCAGATGGCCTCTCTCACACTATAAGGAACACTGGCACTCAATTTACTCTTTAGACATCCAACCAGTAACTGGCTCAGCACCACCACCCTCCAAACAAAAAGAAAGCCAACAGACACATTCTAGGCCATCAGACACATTCTAGGTCATCAGACACATTCTAGGCCATCAGACACATTCTAGGTCATCAGACACATTCTAGATCATCAAACACATTTAAGGATAATAAAACTGAACAGCTGTACATAGCTGTTTTGACCTTCTATGACAGTGCATGGGGTTACATCCAGAAGCTCAAAATGTTACTTTTAGGAGTAATGTTAGGATGCACATTTTCTCTCATAGTGTTAGTGTGTTATTGTATGAAACAGCCTACAGTCAGAGAGTGAACAGACAGTATCTGGACAAATGCACGCTTTCCAAAAGAAGCAGCAGGTACCCTGGGTAGTACATTTGGTTTGAAATTGCCCTGAAGCCGCCCCCCCATCTTCAAATTGCACCTCTTTGTTCTTGCACATCTCTTTCTACCCAGTTACCTGGTCAACAAAAACTAAATAAATAAATAAATAAATAAAAGATGCCACCCTCTTGGACCTTGTTGATTCCCTTAAGTCTCTATCATGTTCCCCACTTTCCCTCCTTTATAAAGAGTATATATATATTAAGCTCTTTTAGTCCCTCTTCGTATTTGACCTATGCATTCCACTATCCTTCCACTATCCCCCCAGCCCTCCTTACTGCCTTCTCACATTGCTTGCCCACCTTTAGTTCATCTGCCATACATATAACCATTCCTCCAACCTTGCCAAGTCCCTTCTCATCCTCCCTTGCAGATCTTTGTGTCGTCTGCAAAGAGACATACTTTTCCTTCCAGTCCTTCTGCAATGTCACCTATAGAGAGATTAAGAAGGACTGGACCCAGTACTGAACCCTGTGGTACCCAACTAGTAACCCCCTTTCTTCACTATGGACTCAGTTTACTATTACCCTCTGTGTTCTGTTCTCCAGCCAGAGTTGGCGATTGTGTATATCCCTAACTTGTTCCTGCATTTTTTCTCTGACTCTGTGTCTTATGGCTCCGATGTAGTGATGTTAATGCCTTAACCTGGCTGCAAAAATCAATCTTAACAGTGCCCAATAACCTCTACCCAGTTACGGTTTTATTACAAGAGAATGTAGCAGCAGCAATTGGAACAACAGAAAAAGTCAAATGGAATATCATACGACTGCATAGGATGCACCACCAAAATTGTTGGTCACTGTACCAACATCATTGGAGCATCCGGGAGGTGTGGGAGTAGAGCACCCCTCAGAAACAGTAATTGCACTGATGTTTTTATTAACAGCAAAGTCAACAGAAACATTGTAATATTGTTTCTGTAGGGGTGCTCCGCCCCTCACACCCCAGGGTGCTCCAGTGAAGTTGTATGATATTGCGTTTGATTTTCTAGTTAAATAATCAGTGCAATTATTCTTTTTGTGGGCGCACTCTGCCCCGGGTGCTCAGATTTTCGATGCATGCAGTACTCCAGCATGAGTCTTAAGCTACACACCACCAGTGTAAAAACAACAACATGGGCTTATTTTATTGCAATGAATTTAAGCATGAGGCAGTATGTCCGTCCTACTAGCTCCCCAGCACGTTGAGCCACACACAACCATTTCATCAGGGGAGTGGACACCAGCACCTCTGCTCATATATTGGTGTGAGCCAACTGCAGGAGTTATAAGCAACTTACACAAAGAGAAGGCACAAAGCTGCTGGGGTGTTAGGAAAAGTCTCCAGACTGGTGAACTGTAAGTTTGTACTTACACTTTCCATTTTCTTGAACTTTAAAATAAAATCTCTCCAAATGTTTTCTTGACTCAGTTCTGTTGTCCTGCTATAGTTAGGGGCCCTATTTTTGAATTTCATTTGTATAAAATTGAGCTAAACACTTCTATAGTGCACCTACAGCAGCACTGTGATACACCGTTGCCAAAATAAGAGTGTTACAGAGTGAACCTACTGCAACGGTGTTAGACATTATGACTAGCCCCCTCCCCATCTCAAGCAGTCACAATTTTTGGGGTAACTCAGTAAGGCCACTAGGCACAGTATGTATTCTAGTGGGTGACCTGGGAGCTGAAGTGTACTTTTTTGAAAACATTTGTAGTTGTTCTTTGCAGGCTGACTGAGTAGTGTGCTTATTCATAAAAAATAAAATAAAATAAAAAAAAGGATTCATTATTGCTTGGCACATTGGAGCTTCCAGTTAGCAGTAGCCTGGGCATACAATAAATGGCTTGTAGTTGTTTGCCTCATATCAGAAGAAAGTCGAGACATGTTTTACATGGTTGTGCACCCCTGATTTGTTATTTTAACTTTGTTTCACAATGGTGACTGCCCAGTTTTAATCTGTGGGGACCCATAGGTGGACTGATGAGCCTATGGGACATGCCCACATTAGTATGTATGACTGATGTCGCTTGAATCCTTGGCACAGTTGTTTTCTAAATGCAGTTTGTGATGAATGAGTCCCCCTTCTCACAGTGTCTTTCACGCAGCCAGTGGTCTGAGGTGCTGGACAGTTAAAATGCAACATATTTTTGGCCCTCAGAATGAACATACTGGTACATAGCCAGAAATGTATTTGCATTTTTTTTGTAAGTATTATTTATTGTAAAGGTCACCAGCAGCAGCAGTGCACAACTCCTTAGCTCATACTGTCCCGCAAGAGGGAAGAGTGAGAGACAGAGTGAGACTGAGACTCATGCAAGTTTTTTTAAACAGTTGAGCCATGAAATGAAAATGGACATTTTGACTGAGAATGACCAAGATGACCGAATTGTTAATCATACTTGCTACAGACAACAAATGTGACCACAGTTGCAAATTGTAATTAAAAAATGCCATCACAGAGATTTAAGGACTGTCTGACAGAAACCATTCTCCTTCAATATATATATAGTCTGCAGTGTTAACTCTACCTTTTCTGAAGCATCAGCTAGATCACAGACAGCATTCAGAAAATAGCTGGGTCAAGGACTCAAGCAACTGTCGACAAGATAAACCTTAACCCAGGTCTGCCTTAGCCATCAATAACAATTATTTTTCCAAAATAATGCTGACATGGGTACGTACTCATCAGTCCACCCACAGGTCCCCACAGATTAAAATGAGGCAGTTAGAGACAGTTACATTATAAACTTACTACCTACCATCTTAGGTCAAGGGCGGCACTCTCCTGCCCAGTTCCTAGGACATGCTCCCTTGCAGGTGATCGGCCCTTCACCAGCTACGCTCCAAAACTATGGAATTCATTCCCAGCCATTACATGGTCCACTCCCTCCCACACTGGATTTAAAACTTCCCTTTGGAACTTCCTGAAGGGTCTCTCCACCTGTCCTTGCACCCCATAGCCTTGTCCCACACTATGCTGGCTTGGTGGGCCTCTGCGCCCTCTGGGACCACTGCACTTACTCTCCTGACAACCTGGTCAAGCAATGACATATTGGGTTACCTTAACTGGTATCTTCTGCACTCCCATTGCATGTAAACCTGACTCACTCACTGCCTATGTATGGCCTTGCTCTTAATTCCCCCGGGCTACCTGTAACCACCCCTGGGCTCACATGCTGTTTTTTACTGACTATCATTCCTCTATGTATTCTGATACTTCACTGTTTGTATAAACTATATTAGTCACTCCATTGTATGTAGAAGCTGTACTAATCACTTCACTGTATGTAAAAGTTGTATTAGTCACTGTACCTGTAAAATTCAAGTCTGTAACTCTCCTGGGTCGCACCTGAAAATAGGCACATGGATGTCTAGTGTGACTTACCCGGTAAACAAAAGCAAATAAATAAATAAAACAACATTAAAATAAAAATAAAAAAATCAGGGGTTTACAACCATGATAGGAGGGAAAACAACTTCAAGCCATTCAACTACTCCATTGCACTCTGTTTCTTATTTATTGTATTGGGAATGCTGCCACTCGGAATTGATGAACTTGAAAATAAGCTGCAGTCAAACTGGATTAGTAAAAAAATAGATAAGTAATACTAGGACAGACACCAAGATTTGAGTTATACTGCAGCAGTACAACTCTGATCTTGGCATCTGCACTAGCATACTTATTTATTTTTTACTAATCATCCAGTTCAGCTGTAGTTTATTTGCAGGGAGAAGGAAACATTTTTTTCTAACATTTGGATATCATTAATTCAATTATCCAATTCCAAGTGGTATTTTCCAAATAAAATAAATAACAGACACTTGGACAGACTACTACACATTCCTCCCCACAAGAAATTCCACACATAACAACATTTAATCATTAGCAGCTAGCTTTATTTAGACTGTCTGTAGTCTGTATGACAACAAACAGTACCTAATCAATATGCCTGCCCCCCCCAAACAAAAGTAGTAGCTGTACCTGGCTGTGTCTAGCATTAGCCAGCCCCATCATCATGCTTTTTTTTCAGTATTAGTGAAAAAAAAAAACACCCAGATATACTTACTGATAGATTTAGTGCCTGGTTTAGTTTAGCAGGTGGTGTTGTCTCCCTTTCTCTGTAACTCTTGCCGACCGGCGACAAGCTCGATGACTTGTTCTCCAAACTAAGTCAGTGTGTGGCAAGCAGCAAAGAGCAAACTGGTCAAAACAGTCCTTTTTACTAAAAATAGAGTTTAAAACTCAACTTTTGGAGGATGGACTGAATTAAATGTCAATGTTGCAGAGTTGCACGTGCGCCTGAAACCGTCACCCACTCCGCTCTGGTCTTCAGTCTATGCAGATCTTCGGCACTGTCTGGCACTGGCAGTCCTTCAGTTCATTCTGGATGGCTGAGCAGCTCTAGGCACTAATCCCCTCTGACCTCCTGGAACCCAGTAGTGGCTGGTGGCTCATGGCTGTGGTCCTCTCTCCAAGGCAACTCATCTGCTGGCTTCTGTCTTGACCCGCTGACTCTTCTCTGATCACGTTGGCAATCGGAATAGGGGCCCCTTCAAAACACAAGACAAATCAAGTGTACCAAGACAGAATATCTGAGGGGGCCCCATATTTAAGATTGCCACCAGGGTGATTGTTGAGATGCCCCCATCAGGCTCACCAATCGGGGGACAGGAATTTTGTTTTACTTATCTCCCTATGTGGGCTGGGGGGGGAGACAAAGAGCAGTAAATTGGCCTGTTCATTAGAAATCCACACAATTAACTCAGCCCAGCCGAGGCCCCTAAGAAACAATCAGCCACGTTTAGCACCTCATTGTAATGGTGCGATTACTATTGAACACATTGTTCAGAGTGTTCAATGGTAATCAGACCATTTAGCTTGCCTTGCCTTTCAGTCCACCTGGCTGTAAATAATTTTTTTACCCTAGTCCCAGTTTCTGCAGACTTATCTAGGCACACAGTCAAAGATTTAAAAAACGTTCAAGAAGATTATCTTTTAACATTTTAATATATATATATATATATATATTAGTTTGTGGACTCTGAGGGCCCACTAAGCAGACTGGGCCCTTAGCACGTGCCTATGCTGCCTATGCCTTAATCTGGCCCTGAGGTAACCTGATGGCCAGAGGTTTCCCTTACTGGAGACCAGGTGATTTTGTTATTGAAAATAATCAAGTACAAGGGAAACATAACATATAGAGCAAAATCTACCAGGAGCCAATACACTGTAATTCACAACAAAATTCATAAATGCATGTACACTAATTTGAAAAAAAAAACCCGGATAGGATTAAAGAAAGGGATAAAAAATAGACAATTGAGAAAATACAGAACAGAAGCTTGTTTGCCTCATCCAAAAGATTTATCCTATTCCAGTTCTATCAGATTCAAATCCAGATCATAAACAAGCAGTTTTGAAGAGAGGCTATCTCATTAATTCCTGCATGTATATGGCTCAAATGTCAGATATAACTGTAGATAACAAAGACTCCTGAGTGAATAAATATTGTTATAATGTAAACCAGCAACAAGTATTTCAAATATTTCACTTCAAGCAAGCAAAAATTACCAAAATGGTATTGTGACTCCAGTGTCTCCAAGTCCCCGAGAGAAAACCTACAACAAGGGTTCCATAGTCCAGGGACCTAAAGGGAGGAATAATCCTATACCAATGTTGATTCATCCCTCAAATTACTCATAAAGGTACAATCAGAAACATGAGTTGCATGGTTTCTGGTTGTTGGGGGCATTGTACTCTGGGACAATACCTGTCTTATAGAGATTTATGTTTCTGATCATTCAAGACATTTAAATGGATATGACAGTAGAGCCAAAGTGTATTCCACATATTACGTGGGATCCAAGGTTCTACCAATTACAGTAGCACATTCCTCTTAACATTAAGGGAAGTTTACTCAGTTTACGAAGGTAGAAAAAGGCCAAAGACCCATCAAGTCTACCTCCCCACACCATGTAGGAAATGAGATTAGGTGCCCAGTAAATATTTATCTAATTTAATTTTAAAATGCTCACCTTCTGTTGCATCTACTATGGTCTGTGGTAATTTATTCCAGAGCATTAGAGCCCTAATCGTAAAGAAGTGTTTTCTTTTATTTTTAGCTGCACTGGGTACAAATAGTTGTTTGTTGTTGCACCTTAGGATATTAGGTTTATTGGCATACTTAATGTCACATCCCTCCATAAGTTGTTTATCTAGGAGGAGGTTAAACAGTAATAGAAGATCACCCCTTTGTCATCTTGTCTCTAAATCATATAAATTAAGTTCCCTAAACCTCTTTTCATATGAGAGCTTATATAATCTTGGAATGTGCTTAGTTATTTTTCTTTGGAAGTGACTTAAAATATTTGTTCCACTCCAAAAATGTCCACTAGTGAAACCTCACATGCCTGCATTTTCTGCATACAACTTTGGGATGTAGAGACATTCCAAAGTTTAATTTTTGACACTAGAAAGTCTGGTAATTCCCAACAACCTGCCCTTCTCTTGTTCTCCCCCATTCCCAAGCCTGGAGAAATCCTATCAACCGCTAAGATACCTATGAAGTCCTATGTTTAAAAAAAACTGCTGGATGTAAAAAAACACCTTCTTTTACGTGTAGAAGGGCGACATTTCATTCACCAGATTTAAATTACTTTCCCACAATGCCAGAAAGAAAATAGTCAGAAGTGTTACTTTGAATTGGGCCCGGGGAGGATAAACATAACTTGTATGTAGGAAATAAAGTATCAAAAAGGTCTTACTCATTAAAAAAATATTTTAATTTCCCCATACCCCACCTGTTCCAGTGCTTTACTTGTGAACTTGCAGCATCAACTTTTTTCCATCCTATTGTAATGGGTCATGTCTCCATGTCCAAAATAACACCCCCCCTTCCCAGAATTCTGATAGGATCCATACTTATTTGAACCCCACCAATATCAGTTACCCCTGCTTGACTGGAGTTTTCAAGAATTATACCCACACTTCTGGAAACCTTCAGTACTGATCCAGAACACTGGGAGATGTGAAAAAAACAAACAACAAACCCTTAAGAGCTTTCCTATCAGCTAGGTGGCTAACTGTGCTGAAAATATGACTTTGTTAATCTCATCACTAACAACATCTACTGTCTATAGCTGATTTGATTTATTAAGAGGTGGTGCTTCTTATCTTTTGAAACACTGGCAGGAATCTTTAGGGATTCAGGTTTGAATTTATCTATTATGCCTCATAATACATTCAAAGCACGTTTTATAAAGGGTTAATGCATAGGAATACTAAACTGAGAGACCTGACAGTGCGTGCTAAAAAGCATATGGAGTTTTGGAAACTTGTCAGTGAGAATATGTTGACTCATTATTATATAAGGCTTTTGTCTGATTTTTTTTTTTTGGTGGGGGACTCAAGCATCAGTAAGCTCCAAAGTAGGTAGGTAAATGAAATATCACTTGTTAGTATTAAGACACTATAGTCACATCTATTTAGAAATGCCAAAAAGTGTTTCTCTTAAGTCAAGACAAAAACTATTCAGATAAAAATGATTTCATGTGAGTATATGATTCCATGTGAGCTGTTTAGAATGGGGTTGATGCCAGAAATGCATTGCTGGCTTAAGTGTGGCCAAAATTCAAATTTATCATACCTATTTTGGTCTTGCAAATATATTAGGGTTGTATGGAAAGATACTGTTGAGTGTGTGACAGATATGCTAAAGATGAATATTCCATGCACAGTAAATATTTGCATTTTTAATGATTTTGTTGAGTTAAATGTATCCCTCCATAAATCTGGATATTAGCAATTGCCACCATTACTAATAAAATACTTATTTTTAAAGATTTGAATTCCCCTGCTTTTCCTATATTGAACGTTCACCGATGGATGTTTGAATTTAAACAAATTTTAATATATGAGAGGTTGATTGACAACATTTATAACCAAAAAGAGTTTTTAGACAGTACTTGGTGAAAAGTAGTTGAGAATCTATTCCCAGGGTAGGATATTCAGACTGTGCCTGGCAGGGGTGCAAGCCTGGGTGCAGAGCAACTGGGATGAGCCAGAGCATGGTCCAGGCGATATTCAAAGGTGCTGCACCATGGCTCAGCACCATTGAATATGGCACTGAGAAGACACACACTGTGCACAGCGTAGTGACACTGTGCCAGTGTAAGTGGCAGTAGGGGAGCAGGGGGATGTGCCAGTGCAAGTGCAGTTGCGCTAGGTGCATCTACTGTGCTGTTCAGCACTGGGCATGCAAATAAGGCCATTATGCATGCAAGGTGCAAATGGGGCCATTTGCATGTCATTATGGCCCCATTTGCATGCAGTGCACTGATCCCCGGTGATGTGCACCTGGCTACCTGCAAGGCTGCAGCCATCAGGGACCGATGCCCCCCTGCCCCTTGGTGGGCTCCACTCCCCTTCGCCCGATTGTGGACATGTGAAAGTAGAAGCCCTGGTGGTCCAGTGAACTGATCCCCATTGCCCGATCATGGGCATGTAATGAAAGAATCCCTGGTGGTTCAGTGGTCTGACATCCCTTGCCCGATCACTGGCATGCAATGAAAGAATCTCTGGTGGTCCAGTGGACCTATATCCCTTACCTGATCATGGGCATGTAATGAAAGAATCCCTGGTGGTCCAGTGGACCAATTTCTGTCACCCACTCACGGGCATTTGACAAACTCCCTGGTGGTCCAGTGGTAGCCCCTCCCACCCACCCACTGGGTCCCCACCACCCTGCACCCCCTGGTCAGTGGTGGGTGGCCGCCCCAGCCCACAAGCCATATGGCCACCTGCCAACTGACAATGTATGAGTAAGGCTGTATGCCTATTGGTCCACTAAGTGGGAAAATGGGTGTGTAGACCATACTGTGCCACAGTCCCAAACTGTGAATGAGCGTTCATTCACAATTTGGGACTGTGTAGTACAGTATGGTCTGACACCCATTGACCAGGCAGTGGACCAATAGGGCATACAGCCCTACTGCGCTGTCAGTCGGTGGGCGGCAGGGTGGCCTGCAGGTGGGGAGCTGCCACCACTGCTGACCAGTGGCTGCAGGATGGTGGGGACTCAGTGGTGGGAGAGTGGGGTACCACTGAACCACCAGGAAGCTTGACAAATGCCTGTGAGTGGGTGACAGAGGTCAGTCCACTGGACCACCAGGGATTCATTCATTACATGCCGCAATTGGGCAAGGGATATCGGTCCACTGGACCATCAGGATTCTTTCATTACATGCCCATGATCAGGCAAGGGATAGTGGTCCACTGGACCACCAGGGAGATTATTGAGTCATGCCCATGATCGGACGATGGGGCGGGGGGCACAACACTCCCTGAGCAGGGGGCATGGGGTCAGTGTTTTTGGAGGTCGGGTGGCCACCCACGGCAGGCAGCTGATGTGATGCGCCCAGCAATATGGCAGCCCACCTGTGGGTGTCCCTGACTTGTCCTGGTTTGTATGGGTACAACATTGCCCCCCTGAGCAGCGCAAGGTGGGGTTGTGCCTGAATATGTGCTGCACATCCCGGGCTGAATATCGGGATGTGCCACATATGCATGGGCATGCTCCCCGCACTTGCACTGCATACATTACAGGTCCGACCTGGCACATAGGGGGTTGCGCAGTACAACCCGTCCGTTTGAATATCGCACTGGGGCGCATAGATGGGTTGCGCATGGTGCAACTCCTTTGAATATCCCACCCCAATGTATAAAATTTAAGTTGTTAATTATTGATATTTTCACCCCATTTTTTGCCCTACTTAAATATGTCTGCTTTACTTTATTTTGGCATTAATTATTTTGAAACGCTCCAAAATGTACTCTTGCCAGTGCTAATTTTTAGTATGCTTTTTATATTTTTGTTTATGTATATGTGTTTGTATATGTTATTTACAATTTGTCAGATGTCATGAATTAGCAATATGATGTTGAATTTTACTATGATCAATTATCTAGATATATGGTATAATGTTAATAAAAATATAATAAAAAAGAGCCTCCCTACCAGTTTGTACACCCTCAAATATTAAAGTTATATCGTCCACATAAGCCATAGTAGTTACTATAGGAGCATCCCCAGAAGATGCCAAACCACCAATCAAAGGGGAGTTGTTTGTGACCCTAAGAGGTCAATGCAAAAAAAAATATAAAAGGGGGCTAAGAGGACACCCCTGTGGCACCCTTCTATGGACCAGAAAGGGAGAATCCCTGCCACCCATTTTTTTTTTTATCATTGAATACTTTCTTACCTGTAGCCACAGTCCTGCCAATCTCCAGCCACCGCTCATCCTCAGCCGACCCTGAAGCTGTCGTGCCCAGCTGGCATAGGCAGCTACACCATCGAGAGGGCCTCCCCCTAAGCCCCTGCGCCCGGTGAGGATCCACTACCACCACACAGCCTCCAGGCATCGTCGGACGGGTGAACTGCAGCCATCAAGCTGCCATGTACTTGCGCTGCATTTTCCTTTTTCTTCCCCAATGGGAGCATGGGTGTGCAATGGCATCCATGCACTAGCATGCAGACGTCTGCCATGCCCCCCCACTTCAGCGCCCGTGCCTCTGCAGTACCTCTGGGTGTCCCCAGGGACCACCAGAGCATGGTGTGCAACCACCCCATTTCCCTAGACTAGGAGAACTATCTTCGGACACTCAATCCTAGTCTGTCCCTGCCTACCCCCGATGACCCAGGCTCATTCCTGAACCTGGGTCACCAGCGTGGAGCGAGGTGTGGCGTCCAGCACCTCAACCCTCTGTGCCACCGGGCCAGACCCTGCCACCCATTTATTAGAGAGGCCACAATTTCTGAGTTACACAAAATAAGGACCCAGTTCAAAACAACCTGCCGTATACCATGTTTCAAAACTAGCAGCTTCTGATCTAAGGAAAGGAAGAAAAAAAAAATTCAGGTGCCCCAGATTGCCTCTCTCCAACATTCCACTGATAGAGAGTAGAGGAATATCCATTATGTCCTAACCAAATTTCCCAGATTTACTAAAATAATATCAACTGCTTAACCCTTTGAGTGCTGAGTATGTCTGAACATACACATACTCTGGATGTATATACACATCTGCAATCTGGTTTAATTTCAGTTGGTTTGCACCTGTAACACCCACCCACCCCCCTTACACCTGGGACAAGGCTTTCAAATGTAATATTGTCTATCTTTCTGTTTCCATTCAACAAAAACTACTACATAAACAAATAAATAAAATGTAACACCAAAAAAAGTGAAGATGGCCCTTTGCCAATGTTGAAGTCCACAATGTTTTTTCTACGTTTACTTCACCATTTGTAAAGAGAAAATTTTTTCAATGTTTTTGAACTTCGATGTGAAGGGTAGTAGTCAGTCTTCACCCAGCTCTACCTCCCAGTCTATTCACTCCTGATTTACTGTGATTAGATAATTACCATAAACTTATATGAAATACTAGCCTGACTGAAAGGCCTGTAGCCTAACTCAGACTCTGTTTCTTTTCTTAATGTCAGGAACAAGTGTTTCCATTTCATCATTGCTAGATTTTTAGAGTTTTTTTTTTTAAATGTTATTGCATACTTCTACCCAAATAGGAGCCCACCACCCCATAGCATCTTTATAAATATCAGAGGGAATTAAGTCTAGTTCAGAAGTTATTCCTTATTTTAGTTTCATTATCATTATATTGTTCAGCTCAAACTTAAGGATGCAAGCAAGGAAATCCAAAATCGGATCAGTCTCTTATTAGCCCATTCACTTTCCATGTTGTATTCAACAACTACACCAAAACTTTTAGATGTAAGAAAGCAGGGGCAGTTACACCTAAAATATGCCAAAACAGAAGCAAGACGAGGTGAACTAGCAATAAATGCTTCTCATGCATTACTAGCACTACAAGGCCATGGGGGGGAGGGGGAGATTTACAAGTTTCCTAGTTTCTGTTCTCTAATATAGTGGTCCAAGTAAAAATTTTCATTCTGTAAGTATGGAGATGTTAAGCACCCTTAAAAGTGTCGTGCTGTAAAGTACACCCTTATTAATGTATTACTGGCACTTCATTTGCAAGTGCCCTGACCCCCCCCCACAGACCAACAGAAGTGATTAGAAACAGAAACATAGATAATGTTGGCAGAAAAAGACCATTGGTCTATCCAGTCTGCCATGTTATACCCTTTCATACCCAAGACCTGTTGTCAAGACATGTTTTTTCCCCTACACCCTCTTTCCCCCTGCCTTACCCTTACACACCTGACTAACTATTAAGCCCTAGCCATACTTGAAACCCTTAATTAGTTTTGTGCCCACCCCTCACTTCTGGCAGGCAGTTCCACAGTGAAACCATGCTATCTGTAAAATAAACCTTTCTCACATTCCTCTTTCATCTCCTCCAATCCCCATTCCAGCTTCCGCTCATGTCCCCTTGCTTTTGACTTGCTGTTCCTGCTGGATAGTTCCTCACAGTTTAACCTGTTCATTCTTTTCAGGAACTTAAAGTTCTCTATCTTATCACCCCTCTCTTTTCTGTCTTCCAGTCAATACATATTCATTGTCTTAAACTGATCATCAGGATCTGCCTGGTTAGTCCTGAATCTTTTTGTTATCCTACGCTGCAACATCTTCAGCCTGTCATTGTATTTCCTTGGATGGGTATTTGGAAGTGTAGTTTCCTCTTCCTGCAACATGCTAAGTTCTGTTTTCAGTGTTATACCATACATCTGTTGTGCTGTTTTCTGTCAGTGATGGCATTTGCTACTCTGTGTAGTGCACCTTTTTGTGGTCTACCAGCTATGACTATTTCACACTTACCCTACCAGTCACACATGTTTGTGAATTCTGTTACTGGGGGAAACTGCATTACAAGTCTGGGTACATCTCCACCCTTCTGCCCATATTCTCAAACTTGCATTCCAGGAAACGAGGAGTGACTAGTGAGGTTCCACAGGGATCAGTGTTGGGATCCATATTGTTTAATGTATATGTAGGGGACTTAACAGAGGATCTAAATGGGAAAGTGTGTCTGTTTGCAGATGACACGGAAGTCTATAACAATGTGGACACTCTGGGGGTGGAGAAAATGGGGCAAGATCTGGTCAAGCTGGAGGAGTGGGCAGAAAGGTGGCAGATTCAATTCAATGCAAAACAATGTAAGATAAGGCACATGGGCCATAGTAGGGCTACATACCAGCTTGGAGAGGGGCACTGCAGGTTACAGAGCTAAAAAAGTACTTGGGGATTTGGATTTCAGAAACCCTAAAAATTAGGTATCAGTGCGATCAGGCAGCAGAAAAAAACGACAAGAATGCTGGCTTGCATAGGGAGGGGCTTCACAAGTAGAAAGAGGAAGGTGATAATGCCACTGTACAAAAAGTTGATCAGACCACAGCTGGAATATGGCATGCAGTTCAGGAGGCTGCACTTGCAAGGAGACAAGGATAGACTGGAGAGGGTCCAGAGGAGTGCAACCAATATGATACAGGGGATATAGGGGAGGCCATATTAGGAAAGGCTGGAAGAATTAGGTTTGTATACACTGGAACTAAGAAGAGAAAAGGGTGATATGGTGGAAACCTTCAAGTATCTTAAGGGAATTACCAAAATGTGGGGAGGTAGCCTCTTAAGGTTGAGTGAAAACACAACCACCAGAGGTCATGCATTCAAGCTGGAAGGGGGGTAGATTTCAGGGGGATGTAAGGGGCATTATTTCTCAGAGATGGTGGTAGGTCCATGGAACATATTATGTGAATGGGTTGTAGGGGTGGATACAGTAGACTGGCTATATGGGCCTAAATGGAAGAGGAGGGGTAGTACAGAGAAGTAAATGGTAGGGGAGGGGCATTCTTCAGGAAGACTAGATGGACCAGGCTGTTCTTTTCTGCCGGCAGGATTCTATGATTCTTTTAGCTCTGCTCTTTAGAGTAAGTTAGGTTTAGACCTCAGTCACATGCATTTTGGATGCAGTTACCTTTGTGAATATTGGCAACACTCATTTTTGGATCCACCTATCTTCTTTTTGGTTGCTGCTTCACCACCTTGGATGTAACTTTTGCACATGCCCATTCGTGAACTTAGTGACGCCTACCCAAGGTGCCTGGGTGGGGTAGGAGCAAGGCATCAACAAGATCTGAATAAATGAGAGATAAAAACACACCATAGTTTGTGGCAAAGAGTGAACTTTTGAAGTCAAATTATGTCTGTCAACCTCTTGCCTTGCAAATTTAGGACATACTTAAAAAGTCAGGGACAAGTGGCCAAAATCATGCATGCATCTTAAAGAAATAATTACATTAGCTCAGCAAGCCAGCCATAAGCTGTGGCTTGGTATAAATACATTTTCGAAGAAGAACTAGTCTGTAACATAGATATCTAGCATTACTACTCTTTAGAAAAAGAAATGCAAAATTTAGGAGGGGCACTGGAAATATTTGAAGCAAAATCAGGGACAGTTGAGAGTTATGAGTAGGGTGTCTATGTATTTCCAGGAATGTTTGCAGCCATTTTATTAGCAAGGTTACTGGTTCCAGTCACATCCAAACTCCAGAATCCTTTGACATATTTATTTTCTATATCATATCCAAACAGCTTCCACTTTACTGCTATTACCTTTTCATACTTCACCACAGCAATACATTCACAGTTTTTCTGTTTGATATTGTGTATGTTTTCTTTATGTCTCTGTGTTAGTGGCAGATGAATTCTGCAAGTTATACTTTACAAGGCATTTACCCGAAGATTTAAGCAATATGCCATGAGAGGGTGTGGGTGATGCCAGGATATACCCACGTTTGTTGTGTTGTTTGGTCGAGACCACAGGCTGAGTGAGCAAAACACACCAGGAGTGGATAAATCCTGGCATCACCCACACCCTTGAGTGGGATATTGTGATTATACAATGTCCCACTTCGTTTTTTGTATGAAAAATTCAGCAAAATTCAGTTTCTGAGGCATTTTCAATTGTTTTTATATCATGTATTCTTTCACCACATAAAAAATAGTCCAGTTCGTATCTGAGAATGTGTGTGCTCCCAAACAGTGTGACTGTATGTGGGTTGCAACTTGCATCTGTTTTCCTACCTACATTCTTTCTGTTTTCTGGCTTTGGGGTCCTGGAGTCAGAGAGGGAGGGTGGGTATGCTGAGCACACATTGCTTTGAGCTAATGGCGCCTCCCTCTCGCACCCACACAGTTAGCAGGCTGAAAGGACTGGAGAGATAGTGGTCACTGAAAGGGAGGCAGGAGTGAGTGAGAGATTGGTGCAAGCTGTTAAAGGAACGGATTTTCCATTTTTTTCCTCTGAATGCACTGTGACAGACAGAGGGGGCATGGACTTATGTACTTAGAGTAGATGATATTTTCATATGAAGGGCCTTGCTCAGGGTTGGGTTTCCATGGTTACAGTTAGGGGTGGGCAAAAGTGGTGTTTTCTGCCCTCATGGAACTTCCACAGAAATCCCCGAAATTTTGCGGAAGTTTCTGAACTTCCACCTGTGGTGGAGCAGAAAACTTCCATGAATGTCATGGGTGAAATTTCATCTTCTACTAAAAGTAAGCCCTGGTGGCTAGTGGTCCCTCCCCCCACTCACCCCATGAGTATACAAAATATCCCTGGTAGCTAGCGATCCCTTCCCCATGGATCACCCTCATGACCTGAAAAGAAATACCCCTGTGGTCACGATCCCCCCCATCCCATCATCTTCCCAGCAAATCTGTCCTGGTGGCTGGTGGTCCCTCCCTCCCCTCCATCACGACCAAAGTGTCCAGTAACCCCCCCCCATCACTATCTCATCCTGATCTTCCTGTTATGAAAAAAAATTCCCTGGTGGTTTAATGGTTTCAACCTCTCTCTCCCATCCCTGATCCCCAGTCCCTGAATAAATTACCTGGTGGCCTAGTGCCCCCCACCACTCCGCCCCAGCAGGTGTCCCACCATCCTGCTCCCACCCCATACCTAAACCCCAGTGGGAAGACCGGCACAACCCTCCTGTCTCCACCATGGCCAGCTCACTCACTGAGCTGCTGTCAATGAATGAGCGTGTTCTAACATGCTCATTCATTGACAGCTCAGTGGGTGGGCCCGCCATGGCGGAGAGGGAGGGAGGGCTGTGCCAGTCCACCTGCTGAGGTTTGGGATGGGGTGGGAGTGGGGTGGTGGTGGGACAATTGCTGGGGTGGTGTGGTGTGTGAGGGCAGGGGCCACTATACCACCAGAGAATTTATTCACGGACTTGGGATCGGGGATGGGGAGAGGGGTTGAAACCACTACACCACCAGGGAATGTTTTTCATAACAGGATAGTCAGGAGGGATGAGATAGGATGGAGGTTACTGGATACTTTGGTCATGGTGGATGGTGGAGGGGCAGGAGCAACCACAATCCACCAGGAACATTTTGTGTACTTGTGGGACAGGTGGGGAGAGGTACCACTAGCCACCAGGGTTTATTTTTGAGGGGAATTGGGTTGACCATTGGGCGGTGATCACAGGTGAAATTTCTGTGAAAGTTCGGAAATGGATTTCTGAGATTTCATGGAAGCAAAAGTTCGACTTTTGCTTGAATTCCACCTGCACAAGTTTTTTTTTGCACAGCCCTAGTTACAATGTTTTCTAGTCAGGAGGTAATGGTAGGAGTGGC
Organism: Neoceratodus forsteri; assembly: GCA_016271365.2. Taxonomy (NCBI): domain Eukaryota; kingdom Metazoa; phylum Chordata; order Ceratodontiformes; family Ceratodontidae; genus Neoceratodus; species Neoceratodus forsteri. Next base: position 405,694,486 of record CM057456.1, on the reverse strand, counting down.
GCTCACACTCATTTGTTTTTCTCTTTATGTTTTTTCAGGTAGCACTGTGGAGGAGAACTGTGGATACTGTGGGGACAGAAGGGAACTGATGCTACAAGCAAACATTAGCTAGCGAAGAGAGAAAAAAGAAAAGTGGTAGTGATTTTTTTTGTGGTGGGCAGCGGAGCGGGGATTTAAAATGACAGCACTTTGTTTTGATTTTTGGGGGTGGATTCATCTCCTGGCACAAATGGCCTGCTGGCACTTCTTCCTGTTGGGTGATGGCATGATTTAAACATTGTAAATCTTGCCAGCCTGCCAATCAGGAAACAATATTTTTGATGCCATCGTATAATTGTTCTTAATGTAGTTTGTACTTGACAAATGTGCACATTGTAGGAAAACTTCCAAAGGGTGGGTACCTTACAGGAAAACAAACAAAAAAAGCTGTGAAGTACTGAATGTTATGAAAATTCATATTTTGAGACTATTTTCCTATAAAGTAAGCATTTCACAATTCTTTTCATGCAGCACCCAAAATTGCCAAATTCATGAAAAGAATGCAAAGTGACCACTTTGCAGGTTACGTTTTACTTTGCAACATCTCCACCTGGTGTGAATGCAGTAAATAAACCTAAGCAACTCACTGAAATCACAGATACAATATTGTATGATACTATCACTAGTAAAACTGCAATTTGACTACTCAGATTGCTGTATTAAGTGATCCTTAATAAAATCCATAATTTCTGATGTCTTAGATTGAAAGTATCAAGATCTGGAATGGAGCTATGATAGTGCATTGTGATTTTTTTGTGTCAGATTACTAAATATTTTTAGAACTGGGCAAAAGTGAATTGAAAATGTTTTTGAAGATTGTCTGACAAAATGATAACATTTCTCCCAAATAGTTTTTTTTTATATGATAAAAAAAAAACATTGCAGGGTCTCAAGTAAATACAATCAGTTTGCAAGTAAAGTTTCTGTTTTATTTGTTCCACATGGAAATAGTGAGGAAGCTCAGAAACTGACAATTCTTTTGCAGTTTTGCCAGTGAGGAAAACTGGCCAAAACCTTCCAGTGTTTGCTAAGGCATATTGTGTGAAATCATGGTTTTGCATACTTTCCTCATATAGAAGAAATACACAGCCCTAAATATTTTAACAGTGGTTTGAAATTGTCAATTCTGACCTAAGGTGGAAACATCTCTTTGAATGGCAGTTGGGACCAGGACATCTTGTACATGGGATTACTTGGATCTGTGTCTATTTGGCGATTTAATTATAGCGACTGCAATTTTAGTGACTTATGTATACTGACGGCAATTACAGCGAACATCAAGTACAGTGCAGGTAATTTCAGCTAACATTCTACATATGTAGCTGACAGTTATATGCCAATCCACACAAATATTTATACCGGGACCATATACAGCACCAGTATACCTTCTGGGCAACAGACTTATCCCTCCGATAGACAAAGGCCCCATAGACAAGCAGGGGCATCCCACGCTAGCTCTAAATATACTCTATTGACATCCTCGAACACACCCATGACACACCATGCACACTTTAAATGCCCACCCCACTCCTCTTCCCAATTATCCACTTCACCAAGACATGCGCCTCCCCGAACCCCCCGCTATTTCTAAAATAACATCTCCAAGGTGTACCTGGACCTCGGAGGTAGGTTACTGCCACCGGTCTCGCTAAAGTTGTCACTCGCTGATATTAATAGCTTGCTATTATTGTACTCACTGTAAATGAGTCACTGTAATTGACACGCTGTAATTGAGTTGCTGAATTGATGTGCTACCAGACTACTTTTGTTTCCTCTCCACCCTGATGACAAGTGCCACTAGAGCCATGTGCAGATGTTCTGATCGAGAGACAGCACTTCTGTGTCAGAATGATGGCGGACTGATAGAGTGGACTGAGTTCTAATTCGGCCAGGCAAGAAAAATGGCACATCAACTTCTACATCAGCAAGAGGAAAACAGGGTGATTTGTATACCCATCATTCAGACATAGCCTAGTCTAAATACCTTCATCTGATGTTTTGTTCACCCACTATTGTACAGCATGTGTATTGAACAGCAAGCCTGAGAGATGCAAAACTATCTGAGAGGGACTTTTGTAGCTTGTGATATAGGGTGCCATTTATTTTGTCAGCATTTCAGTTATTTGCTCAGATCTGTAAATTTGAATGAGAAACTATGCAAATGTGGTGGGCTGTGAAAACAGCATCTTGAGCTCACCCATGTTTTGTGTCAAAGTGGAAATGAATGTTACATTGTTACCCCTTTTGCTCAGTATATTTGACTGAGCCAGAATGGGCACAATAGGAGGCCAGATTATTCTATGCCATAAGGTAATAATAAATAGATCAAATTCAGAAGGAGAATTTAACAGCATAAACCATGTGGCTTTTTAAATATATGTTTTGAAGCATATTAGTGTATTTACACAGACACTTGTTTTGGGCTTGATTTACCCCATGCAAATTCTGGAGTTTACAGAGCACAGTTGCTGCTTCCCACAAATCACTCCACTGTTGTTTGCTGTTGTGCATATACAGTATAATTTTTCTGTAAACACAGCACCTCCCATGGTGTTGAGATTTATGTAAATCTGAGTTTCCATTCAAGATTCACATAAATCTCTACATGAATTGGAATGCTGACTTCTGCCCATTTTCTGTGTGCATCATGTTATTTTCACTTTAGGCTGCTGGATTAGGTTTGTCTGTAAGCAGCTTTGCCTTTTTAAGTCTGCATGTAAGTGCAGATCTTATTGCAGTTGATTTTATTTTCTATATAAAATGGGTAATTGTGCACAACATCCAGGCAGGTTCCCAGGACAATGATAGTAACAGTCTAGCAGAGTATTCCAAAACTCATCTGAAATGTGAATGTAACCCCTCTGCCAATTGGGGGCTTACCTGCCATTATGCAGTTCCTATATCCTCCCACTCTCCCTGGCATATCCTGATTCAGCCTGTATATTTATTTTGTCCCCCAGGTCCTTGTCTGCCTGTATGTGGTGCTCCAGAAGCAGCCCCTGTATAAATCCAGCTCTAAGGAGCTCAAGAAAAGAAACCACAATCCCCAGCTCAAATGTCTGCCCTGTGGGCAGTGGGAATTGCTGCAGTTTGCAGCCAAATTGGGGAGTGTTCTGTTGCTCCCGGGATCCTCATCAGCTAAGTGGGACCCAGTGACCACAGACGGGCCACTGAAAGGCCACTCCTTGGAGAACTAAATGAGATCCATTGAGAGAGTTTTGATTGAGGCTCATTAATATTCCTGAGCCAGAGCCCAGATCATTAACATATTCATGAGGGTCTATCAGCCCTTGGGGCAGCAATATCTCGACTGCGGTTGAAAAAGGAAAAAGAAATGTCTTGTTTTTTTTAAATACATTTTGTAACTGCTGCAATAAATGTTTAGGGGAGAAGTGACAAAGGGGAAAAGTGTTTAAATTAAAATACTTTATCCTGGCTAAACCAGACAAACAATGGGACTCAGAGAAATGACAGCCTATCTGCTGCTGCAAGGCATCCTTAAATATTGGCAGCAACAACAGGGAAATGGACTGAGCATCTTGTAAGATCTGTGCAGTGACAGCAAGTACAAAAACAGGCTAAAGAACTGTGGGGCATTGGGCCAATAATTATTTTATTCTGGCTGCCCCAGGACTTTGATTCAGGACTGCACCTATTCTGTTAAGGGACTGTAACATTTAGCAGCCATTGCAAGTAGCCACAGCCAATCAGAAAGCCAGGAAAACAAAGCCAGGACTTGCGGGACATTCACAACAGCTCATGGGTAAATGTCAAGTGCTCATAGGGACTTACAGGGACCTAATTCTAGGTGCCAAAACAGCAGATCAACAGTGCATCAAGTGAGGTCCATGCATTATTCATTTTCCTGATTGATAGGTCCTCCAGCCAGTCAGAGGCCCTGCAACCAAAAGCCACAGCCATTCAGGAGCCTCGGGAAAGCCCTATAAGAGCCAGCATTTTCCAGCATTTTGCTAGATTTGAGACTGCAGATTTATGACTGTAGACTGGAGAGAGAGATTCAGGTAGGAGCCCCCCCCATGGGGTAGGGGGCTCAGGCCCTAGCCATGCTGCCAAGCCTGGAGATCCAGTTAATTCTCTCTATGATATAGAGGGTTTGCCTTCTTTATTTAGTTAATGTTAGAGTAATATAGTTTGTTAAACTGCTAGCCTGGAGGCTTCCAGAATGTCCTCTAGGTGTTAGCCCTCCCTTCCATGTTACGGAAAGATGTGGACCGAAACCAGATGACATCAATCAGTGGTGAGGGTGCTGAAAAGAACCTCAGTTGTGAGAGGACTGAAGACCTTCGGGAGCCTTCTATAGCAGGGATCATCCACGAGGGACCTGAGTAAGTGCCCTTGTATCCCCTGGTGCAAGGGAGAGGAAGCAATGCTAAGAAATGTAGGCTGTCATGCCCTAGTAACTGTGCAAGTAACCTGAAAGCAAGCTAAATAAATCTGTGCCACTTTGCCCAAAGTGACTGTACAAATGAAAGTTAGTTCTTCAGTTCACATCTTGCTTTGCTGCCCTGTCTGGACCAGCGCAGGTGGATTTCTAGAACTGTTTTACAGATCGTAGCTGTTGCTGCGGGACCCAAAAGAGCCCAAACAGCATCATCTATGAAGTGTTCATTTATCTAAGGGACCCAAGAGAGTCCAAGTGTTCATCTATCTGAGGGGACCCTGTGAGCCCAAAAGTGTCATATAAATGTGCTGATACACACCCATGTTAGTATCTGGTCAATACTGTCCTGTGGAGCCACCAGCCACAGCTGCATTGCCACATTAGGGGACTGAGACCCCAAAACAAACTTCGGACTGTGCTTAAAATCTGGAAACGACAGTTTTCTGTCTTGCCTAGATGTACTAGAAATATAAATGTACTGGATGTGATTACAATATATTTGTGCTGAACATTTCAGGATTGCAAATCGAAGATCTAGCCCTCGTAACCCAGCTAGTTACCCCTTCACAATTGTTCAGTCTGCGGCAAACAGGGCAACCCCTGCTATTCTGCCAAAGGCAGGGCAACCCCTGCACCTCTGAGAAAGAAATGGGATGTTGTTAATTTGTCTTCCAAGTTAATCCCTCCCTTTTAAATCAGAGCCGGACAGCTCCACCAGCTGCAACATCCACCGAGCCTGCAGCCTTCCAGGACTTTGGAATCTGGATACTCAGGGTATAATGTGAGATTGTGGGGCTTCATACATATCTGGGAACTGGTACCAGTGTGGGAAAATTACTGTGTAACATCTGATTAGTCAGCAGCTTAGCTAGCCAGGGCTCTGGATATCTTATGGGTTGGTAAAATGTGATTCTTTTTCTGTTAACCTGGTAGTTACTCAGCTGGAGAGTTCACCAGCACAAACACAACCAATCATGTTTACATTTGTAAACATAATCACTGCATAAACTCTACCTATCCTGTTTCCCCATCCTAACTCCTATATCCCCCAAATAAATATTATTGTTACTGTTTTTTTCAAAATGGTTGTCATGAGCATATTATTAGAGAGAGTCTTTAATTACAAAATGTTTGAAATTTGGGGAACTGAATATTGGGTCATGCTTTGGGGTGGCTGGTGGTAATTGTGGGTGGTATAACATCCCTGGGGATTATACCAGGTAACAGCTAGCCCACGTTGAAGGTAAACTCTGAGCAGAGGCACGGTGCAGTTTAGAACCTAATATAAGTTTGAGAACCCAAACCCCTCAGCCTATCTCATAGGTAGTAGGCAGGGGTGTAACTCTAGGAGTAGCGCAGCCTAGCGGTTACATGAAAAAAGCATGAACATTGAAACGTAGGTGTTTATGTTTTCTTTAAAATAAAAACAGGACACACATGATCTGATGATATTGGTGGGGGGTCAAAATACAGTTAATGTACAATTATGTGAAAAATACCTCAAAATATGCATACATTTGACTCACTGGTCCACAAATATGTTTCTAGATTATTACAAATTACACCAAATAAGCTTTTATACTTCACATTACTACTTTAAACCAAGCATGCAGACCTTTGGTATGAATTTAATCTTGTATCATGTGAAAAAAAAATGTTCAAAATCATTGTCCAATTTGAAGTATACAGATAACTGTGATGTAGAGATGTGCTGTCATCTGAAAACAAGCAAACACTCAATATGTTATGTTTAGAAATATGTATTAAAGATATATCTTTAAAGACAAACTTTTAAAAAGATTGCTTAAAATGGTAATGAAACGGAAACAGGATATGTTTACAGTCATTATCTCACAAAAGTGTTCTTCACACAAATAACATTCTGTGACCACACATAATCAGGTTCCAGAATTTCAATATTAAATACCTGATACAGTTAATGGATGAATGAAATTAAAATTCTCATACTTGTTTACAGAAATTACCAAAATGCTTAGTTATCAGTATCACTATCGTTGTCTCTGTAGCATGATTCTGCACAAGCACACAGATCAGTACATGGAAGAGAGGCACTGAAACATTTGCATGGTGGTCTACAAGCCTTTCTGCAACCACATTTGATCAACTCTTTGCCTGATTCAGCTGCCTCTGGAAGGACTGTCGAAAGGCGAATTCAAGTTTTCATGCTTTTTCACATTTTAAAAAATGTTTGCGATATTCTAAACTAATATAAATAAAATCCCCATTTGCAACCCCTAAACATTGTTGGATCAGTTGTGTCCTGCTCTTATATGAAATAGAATACAAAAATCTTCCTATAGGCCAATTTGCATTTTTTTTCAAATTTTGAATGATTCTTCTACTATTTTGACCTTTCCTACTAGACTATAATCACTACTAATAGCTCCACTGAAAAATAACTTCCCCATGTATTAGCTGTTGTAATTGCTATATTATGCTTATTAAATGCAATAAATATTTTTTAAATACTTTTTGATGTATTTTATCTTACTGTTCTATAATTTCAAAAACATGCATTTTTAAAAGGTGTACAGATATAGAAACATAGATGGTGGGATGTCATAGTAGTCAGCACACCTTTGACTTGTGTAAGCAACCTTATGAAAGGGGCATAAACACTGAAAAGGATAGCGGAGATGACAGGTTGGTCCAATGTATGTTTACAGATGTATCAAAAATATAACTGAAAACAAATCTGACACTGTTTCCAGTATTTTGAAAAGAAATATTGCTCACCATAGGCCTGCAGAAGTGATCATGGGGCTTCAAAATGTTGACTTTCATTAGAGGTGCATAGGTAAAAATAACAACTCATTATGAAATCTTACACTTTTTTGGCTTCTGAGCCTTTCTGACTATATACAGTCCAAGATGAATTTAAACTGCCAAGCCTTGGACCACCTCTTCAACACTGCAGGTCCCTCTGCAATTTCCTTACCCCTTGCTCAATGTCTACCCTACCACAGAGCTTGCCTTCATCTGCACAGGCACACATCTTGCCCTGAATTCCTTCTCCTATGTCACTGATGAACATATTGAAAAGGACTTGAACCAGTACTGATCCCTATGGTACCCTGCTAGTGACTTACATCTTCCCAGATTTGGTTGTGTTTACCATTACCCTCTGCTGTCTCCCCTCCAACCAATTTCCCATCCATCTAACTGCATCTTTCTGTGCACCTAGATCTTCTAACTTCTTCAGCAGCCTTCTATATGAGACTGAGCTGAATGCCTTGCTGAAGCTGAAGTAGAGCAAATCCATTGCAAGACCCTTATCCACTGCCCTAGTTACCGAATCAAAGAATATTATCAGGTTGGTCTGACAAGACCTCCCTGCCATGAAATTCTGTTGTTTACTAACCTTGAACACAGTTTCTCCAAGTAGTCCACCAAATCCTCTTTGACTAGTGTCTTCATCAGTTTACACACAATGCAAGTAAGACTAATAGGTCTCTAGATACCATTAGCTTACTGACACCCCCTCTTGTGGAGCAAAACTATGACCATTACCTTCAAGGCTTTTGGAAGCACCGCTGACTGAATTGAGCTATTGAATAGCCCCATCAGTGTATCAACTAATTGTAATGTCAGTTTCTTGAGCACCCTTGGATGCATTCCATCCAGCCCCAGGGCCTTATCTGTCTTCAGGGTGTCAAGCCCTTTTTTGACCCCATCACTTGTAAATACCTTCTGCCTCATTTCTGGGATTCCCTTTCAGCAGCATTTATGCTGCTCTGTGGCAAAGGCCCACTATCTTCTCTTGTGAATACTGAGCAGAAGTAATTGTTCAAAATGATTGCTCTCCATCCTCTTCTATTACCCTGCTGCCCCTCTATCAGACTACTGACTCCCCCTGTCATTCTTTTTCCTTAATATATCTGAAAAACTGTTTTTCTCTGATCTTGACCCCCTCCGCAAGATGCAGCTCTGTGCTTTATTTTCCATTCTGACTTCCCTCTTGGCCTCCCTAGTTTTTACTTGGCACTTCCTTTATTTTTCATTTCCCTGCTTCTCTTTGTGCCTGAGAAAGGCTTTTTTTGGCCTCACTGCCTCCATGACCATATTACGGAAGCAGAATGCTGTCTTGTACCTGTTACTCTTGGTTTCTATTCTCAAGCATGGTTTTGTTGTCTTGAGAATGGCCCCTTTATAGTTTCACAAAATGCAGTTCCTGGTGGGAATCCATTGTTTGGGTAATATTGTTTCTGGTTTGGAGGAGGTCCAAATGTGAAATTGATACAACATGGGGGTAGACCACTCTGCACCAGAAAAGCCCAGACACAGTAGTAAACTTGAGTCTTCTTTCATTGTTCAGAAACCCCAATGTTTCAAAGCACTCTGTGTGTCTTCTTCAGGGTGACCTATAAATTTAATATAGACATATATAAAAAACAATTTTCAAAGGTACATCATGAAACCAATTAAAGCTCATATGCAGGTCAAAGTGGAACAGTAGTCTGTGATTAAGGCAACCGCGACTGAGCGCTTTCCAAACGGGTGATTCAATCATAGTGCCTGTGCACAGGGCTACCAGGCATGTAGGGTTACCAGATGGGGGGGGGTCTGCGAATATAGCAACAGGATGTTGCTATATGTACATGTGCAACGGGGGGAGCAAGCATGCCATGTGACGGGCGGAAGGGGAGGGATGGTTTGTGAGGTGTACTGTGGTGGTGGGCTGCTGAACTGGCCCTGTGGCATGGTGAGTTGGTGGCAGGCTAAGGTCAAGAGGGTGCCAGGTTCAGTTCTGGGCCTGTGCTCGTTTTATTGTGCCCGGCCATGATTTTTTCTCTTTTGCACTCCCCAACATGCACACCCCTGGAGTTGAGAATCCTTTAGTAGGGGGGTGCAGGGTGGTGCGGCCTCCCACATAAATAAAAACAAACAAGTCTCCAGCACTTTTTCGCTGAGCGCCAGGAGTATTCATCACCGAAACTGATTTTCGGCGATGTACACTTGCCCTAATGGTGACCGCATTTCCGCGATCGCTGTTATGACATAGAGCCAAGAGGAACAGTTGCCAGCGGTTATTTCACCATAATCTTAGTCCCTGGCTGGGGATCATTGAGTAAACTTCTCTGTCATTATAAAGACATTAACTTATTTAAACTGTGCAATGCCAGCTTGCTGAATATTATATACAACAGCATTTTGATTCCATGTTTGAATACAAAGTGCTTTGACACCACATCTTCAGTGCACTCTCATACATTTCTTAAAAGTGCACAAAACCTTTGTACTCTGTATCACCACATGACTGACCTATAATGCTTGGCCACGGTTATTTGCTCATAATGGTTTTAGTCTCTAAGTTCACACATGAGATTGCTAAGAGAAAATTATTGTAAGTAAATACATAACTCTCTCGGTGCTCAAACCTTAAAGGTGTATGTTACTCCTGTGGTATCCTGTCAATGGGGCACAGAGAAAGAGGGTGCCATAATGTGGGCACAAGCATCTGTGCGTAAGTGATCTGGGTGTCTGAGACTTGCAAGTCTGGTGCGTTAAGCATGTCACTTTGCCGCCTGCTCCCCAATATGAAAGGGGTTGAGGTGATTCTATTAATTTTTGGGAGGGTGCGGGGGTGCATCCCTAACCCATTGTAAATCAGTTGCCTGCTCTGTGTCTGCGGTGCAGTTGCCTGGTGCTGTCATTACTTGCAGTCCTTCGACTGCACCCAGCTTTCCCGTACCTCATTTGTTTTCACCCTAAAGTGGATGAACCATTACCTGTGGTTCCTTACTGGAAGATTTAAAGAAATTCAATGATTTTAAATTTGTTAGACGCTGCTTAAGTTCACTACAGAAGAGACAGGTGTTGCGAATGAAATCAACATTCAGCTCACATTTGTCTGCCTGATATGCTCCTGGTTACATACATAGGACTGCCTTAATTCAATTGACTGGTTATTTAATACTGAGCCCATGTCATCACAAACTGGTGTAGGGGGCTTAGCCCATATGCATATCAAAAACAGTAGAAAGCTGGCTTCCGACAAGCAACAAACTCAACTCTTTCAGAAAAGCTTTCCTTAGGGTGTTTGAAATCTTACATTTGCCTGTGGTTTAAGTTTTGCATGCAACTACGCATGTTTTCATCAATACTGTGAAAAGGCTGAGTTTGTATCCAACTGAAACAGCAGCAATATGCAGATTTGAGACTCTTTCTGTAAGTGCTTGCAACAAATATTAATTGTTAAAATGGCAGAAACCAGCTTACAATAATTTTCACTAGAAGGAAAACTAAAGTTAAAATTTATAAAACAATATTTTGTGCAGAGTGTTTTGACTTGTATGTATACTTCAGGTAAGTCCTTTCCTTTATTCGCTGAAAGAAGATTTTTCTAAATTTGCTTGTTAGGTTTATGGCCCCTGAGTATCTCCATATTAGCATTTTTAATGGGTCTTCTTGTTCCTACAATGCCTCCTGTTACATGTGACAGTGATGCATCCAGGACCATTAATTTAACAAGAGCTGGCTGTTCACAGTAGTAGAGATGTGATGTTAATTAACTCTCTTTGTTCAGGGTGCTCTAATAAAGGCTACATTTACTGATGGCAAATGTCTGATGGATAACTGTGTGGGCTATTCTGTATGGAAACAGCTAATGTCTTTACTAATTATAGCATGTTTTTAGAAGTATACTATATTGGCTTTTCAACAAGAGAACATGACAAAAAAAGAAAGAAAAAACAAGCTAACAACAAACGCACTATAACTAAGACACAAATTCACCCATACACCCAGCCCCCCGTGGTGCCAATCCCCTGCTAACTAGCATCTCATGTGGGGCATTCATTTAATGACCACAAGACAATGAGCAGCATTAATCTGTACAGTCCATAAATGGAAGGATTGCATCAGATGTGTCCCATCAATGGTGATATAACTACACATTGTGATTGAGTGAAACTGCCATCTTTTCCATCCTTAACACAGACAAAATCTCTCTGTGCCACTGTAGGAGCTAGGAAGTCACCAGGTCCATCCAATTGCATAAGATAAGCTTGTTGACCACCATAATTATCAGGGTAAAGTAAAATTTTAAGTTTCCTATTAAAAGCTTCAGACCAAGGCATAACAGACATCTTTAACTTACAAAAGTGCCCCAAAACCCAGCATCATCTGTAGTATTCTTTGGACCACCTGCTACAAGTATTGGTACCTTGGACAGTCCCACAAAATATGGAGTAAAGTACCCACTCCCTTGCCACATCTGGTACAGAGGGGAGAATCCAATGGACCCAGCGGTGTAATTTCTTGGGAGTATGATACATATTTTGTAATAGTTTAAGCTGCATCAAATGATAGTTGTCTAGAGTGATATATTTATGAGCATTTTTTACAAATTTCCTTCCATTCAGCTGGAGTGAACTCTCCACCCCAACCTGTGGGCCAGTAATCTGAGGGAATGCTGTATCGAAAAGAAATGGAATTGTCAAAGGTATGATAATGGTTAGAGATGGCATGTATTTGGGGGTAGGCTCCTCCAGTCTTTGAAAAAAGAGGGGTGGTTCCAAGAAGGCCACCTGCCTTCCCAGCACCTTTGGTAACATGTGTTGTACCTCCATAAAGGGAATGATGTCTTACCTGGCTGTGCCATATAACTGTTGGAACTGGGGAAAATGTATCTGTTTATCTCTAGAGAGGAGATGGGAAACCTGAGTGACCCCTATAGTGACTCAATCCTGTCCATAGACTGTAGCACCTACTATCTTTAAATTAGGATACGCCAAAAGGGTTGGTCACACAGGTGTCTTGGAGAGTACATAAGCAACTGGCATAACTGTCTGTATATAGAGAAAGAGACACCTAATGGTGAATGTGCCAGTACACAAGGCAGTTTTGTATGAACTGTAGACAATAGGGTTGCTGGGCTGTACATATGTCCTGCTTGACTGTAACCCTTTATGGGATACAAGAAACCTTCTCCCTCTCGAGTTGAAAGGTCCATTGAAAATACTATTCTCCTAGGGCAGCATGATAATAAAAAGAAAGTCTGAGAGACTTAGGCCCCCAGAAGATTTGTATGTTACCATTTTCAAATAAGCTTGCCTAGATTTCTGTCTTTGCCAAAGGAAGGAAAAAAGCATGGTACAGTAGCAGCCACATACACTGCCAGCTATTTCCTAAAATTGCTGTGATATTTCCAGATATATCTAATGCTTTCTACATTTCTACAGTAGGGGCAGCAGAGAGAAACTCTTTAGAAATTTCGCAAAATATCTGGAGATAGCTGGCAATGTCTGTGGCTATACTGTATGCAGACACTGAAACCATGTCAAGGGTGAAAAAAGTGTAAGCATCTTTAAGGGGTATAATAAATGGTGAAAGACATTCATTTCAATGGTGTTAATGCATCCCCATAGAGACAGGGGAAGTTTGTGCCACGTATCCAGGTCCAGTTGAATGGTCTATAGCAAACTAATACGGTTATCTTTAATTGTTTGAGAACTAAATGCAGAGAAGCAGAACTCCAGGTAGGATAACTGAATAGTGGTCCAGGACAGTCCCAAGTTCTCCAGATCATGCTTTGTCATGTGGTACTATAGTTTAGAGGCATTACCACTGGTTTTCCCAGATTAAGTTTATAGAGGCAGAGGTTGCCAAATAAATCTATCTCCTCTAGAGTAAGCAGAAGAGAGGTAACAGGGTTCTTAAGATGTAACAAAATATCATCTGCATACAGAGACAGCTTGTAATATTTTTCTCCAAGTTAAATCCCCTTAATATCTGGATTCTGGATAATGCATTGGGCCAGGGGTTCAACATATAAATTAAAAAGAAATGGTGACAGAGTGCAGCCCTGTTTGGTACCATTCCTCAGAGGGAAGCTGGAAGATAGAACTCTATTACATCTAACTCTTACCTTTGGATTAGAGTAAAGAAGTCATATCCAGGCAATAAATTTAGATGGAATCTTGTACTGCTCTAGAGCCAAGAACAAAATCCCCCATGAGACCAAATCAAATGCTTTCTCCACATCAAAGGAGGCCAACATCACTGGGACATTCATCCCCCTGTATGCAGAGATAAAGTGAGCAAGTTTCTGCAGATGGTCTGAAGAGACCCCACCCACCATAAAGCCCACTTGGATAGATCCTGTCAAGGGATCCCAAACCTGTTGTAGGTGAGAAGCTAAGGTTTTAGCCAAAATTTTAATATCCATATTTAACAAAGAAATTGGACAATAATTGATTACCAGGCTCTTGTCTTTATCTGGCTTCAGAAAGATATAGATAATAGCTTGTTGCATCAATGCCTCTAGGCTCCATCTCTCATATGCCACCAGGAACACCTCTCTCTCGAGCATGGAAGGAGGAGATCCTGAAAGTTTATATAGAAATTAATAAAGAGCCCATCAGGCCTGGGGGCCTTATACAGGGCTAAAGAGCATAAATCCTGTCGGAGTTCCTCCAAGGTCAGGGGCCACTAAAGAAGTTCTCAACTCTCTTCTTGGTGAGATGGTAACACAATTATAGCATTTGTGACCCTGAGTGATTTGTGTGCTTTTTTAATAGTTGCCTGTAGTTTAATAAAATGAAAAGCTTTAAAAACAAAATATTCACTTCTGCTTGCTAGACTTAGACACATACCTATCTTCCACTGCCTCAGTGCCTTCACTGACATAGAGGGCTGCTCCTCCTCCTTACCTTTCCCCATACTGCCTATACATGGTGTAGCCTGGGATCACCAGGTGCAAGTCTTTATTCCCTATAGCCCAAGCTTCTGTAATAGTTACAAGGTCCAACCTTGCATGTGCCACCATTGTCTGCAACTTACTAATTTTGTTTCCCATGCTCCTAACATTTAGACAGATTGATTTCCATCTTGTGCCTAACTCTCTCCCATTTGTAAAATGGAAACATTGTTGAACTTTGTGTCTATTGCTTATTTTGAGATTTACAAAAGTCACCCACTGAACATTTGTCTTTCATGCTTTGTGAAATGAATACACTTCCCCACACCAAAATTGCATGCATCTCATACCGAAGTTGAGATTCCTTTAGAAAACTGTACCCCACATCATCATGACCTTTTCTCAAATGCCAAACCATAGGCCCTATTCATGAATAGAGATGCAGTGAATTTAAATTTCACCGGCGAAGTGCCCGTGAAGTGTGCACTTTGCATTGTCACTCCGCTATGTGGAGTGAGCAATAGAAAATGCTCACTTTGCCTTGTCATTATTACTTTGCATTAGCATTCCGCCTTAATGCGAAGTAAGGTGGAGATGTTGTTTTCAATGGACTTCGCGTTCCTCATTGTGATGTGAAGTGACCCACTTCGTGTTCCAGATTTGGCAGCCCCCCCACACATCACATGGCTTACAGTACTGTAAGTCACATGCTTTAGCCAGGCAGGAAGGAAGTGCCTCTGCAAGGAGATAGTTTCACTTTCTCCTGTGCAGAGGGAGAGAGAGAGAGAGAGAGAGAGAGAGAGAGAGAGAGAGAGGAGTGTGTGAGACAGTGTGAGAGGAGAGCAGAGGAGATTTAGCTAGTGTCTGAGACCCAACAGCTTTTTTAAAAGCTAAATGTTTTTGTCTTTTATGTAGACTCTTTTTTGACTTAATTTGTTATTTCTGTGAATTTATTTTGTTCTTACTTTTATAAGCTGTTGTTTGTCAGTGTTTTTCTGTGTGTGTGCCTGAATGTGTTGTGTGTGAGTGCTTTGTGTCAACTCATTGCTGGGACTGAGGGAGGGCAGTCAACTGCTGGTGGAGCAGAGATGGACCAGGGTGAGGGAATATCTGGGGTGGGGGCAGTTCTGGGAGAGCATAGTAGGTGTGGCATGGGAGGAGTGCGCACACATGGGAGGCATGGGCATGGCCGGTTCACACTGGACCGTATTCAAATCTTGAGTCATACCCCCCTCAGAAGCAGGGCCAGCACCTCCTCCTCAGGCAGTTGAACCACCACCACCTCCAGCACCAGCTCCAGTCTCAGCTCATCTGGAGCAGGATGTGCTTGTGCCCCTGGACCCAGGTGTGGATCCTCCTGAGCACCGTAACAAGGCTGCCAGTGCATCTGGCCCTTCCCTGCCTGTGCCTGGTCCTCCCCACACCTCCTTGATTTGGGAGTTTTTTGATTGTGTCAGGGGGACAGCAGCATGATCAGGTACCATATTTGTCGGGGGAGGTGTGCCGCGGGCCCTGGTGGACTCATCTGGGGACTGGGGGCCAGCACACCCATATGATCAATCACCACCAGGTGGAGTGGCAGGCTGCCACAGAATGGGCCAGTCCTGCACCTGCTGGCCCTTCTGTGGCAGATGATGCAGCTGTGTGTGGCCCTAACAGAAGGAGGAGGAGGGCCACAGCAGCACCTGCTGCTCCACCAGCACTACCCCCACCACCAGCAGCTGAGCCTGTAGCACCTGTGGACCCCAGAGAACTGCCTATTTGTCAGGCTGACCTTGCAGTTCTCTGGAGTGCTGTAGATGAGAATAATCATTGGGTGAGTGCTATCCAGCAGTGGTTGGTCTGGAAAGAGGGACATCAATTGGAGATTATGTCCATGCTCCAACTGCTGCTGCTGGACCACCAGGGGATGCCACACTAGTTTTTTTTCCTCACACTATGTGCTCCCCCACACCCTCCCTGCTGTGTTATAAAATGTATTCCTCCACCATCCCTGACCCTTGTATGTAATTATGCACTTTTTGTTGTCTTCTGTATGCGTGACACTTTGTATCCTGCCCCCCCTTCCTTCTGTTACATTTGTGTGCACTGTTTTTATGCCTCAGTAATGTTTACTTTCTGTCATGGAGTGCTTGTGGAAAAGCAGAACTGAGCAGCGCAAGTATACTGTGTTAAACTGCATGTGTGCAGTCAGTGTTCATTCCTGTGTGTGGACTGCAGACACTGTCCTGCTTCTTGCAAACATATATATGCTGACTTGTTGCAGTGTTTATGGTATAAAGAGTAAAGATAAGAATATATAATGTATATTTTATTTGTTTGGAGATCGTAGCAACAAAAAATCCTGCTTTTCAACAAACCGTATCCAACAGACATGAAGTATTGCTGATGCACCCAAAATATTTCACAGTGTACAGACATTATAAAGTCAGAAAATATATAAGGCCCAGTTCACTGCAACTGCACTGTGCTACCACATTTTTTCTTTTCATTATTTGTTCTGGAATAAGTGATGTCATTCTAGTTTAGAATGGCAGTGTCAGTTTTGCAGCAAGTTCATGTACACCATAACATGACACAGTGCCAGTGGTAGCACAGTGTGTGTCAGTGGACTGCAGGACCTGTTATATATTCCAACTTTAAAATGTCTGTACACCATAAAATATTTTGGGTGCCTCAGCAATATTTTATGTCTGTTGGGTATGGTTTGTTGAAAAGCATGATTTTTTGTGCTATTATCTACATGGAGTCATGTGTGCACTGTGTGAGTGACTGAGGTGTACACTGGCCCAAGACCTCTGAAAACATATATCAGTTTGTCTGCTGCTGCTGATGGTACAAATAAAATATATGTTTTATATTCTTATCTTTATTCTTTATACCATAAACACTGCAACAAATCAGTGTGTGTGTGTGTGTATATATATATATATATATATATATATATATATGTATATATATATATATATATATATATACTGTATCTATATTTGCAAGAAGCTGGACAGTGTCTGCAGTCCACACACAGGAAAGAACACGAACTGCACACATGCAGTTTAGCACAGTATAATTGCACTGCTCAGTCCTGCTTTTTGACAAACACTTCACGATAGCATGACAGAAAGTAAACATTATTGAGGCTCCAAAAATATTTTCCAGACTCACCAGAATTCCCAAAATGCAACTGTCATGTGTCCAGAAAATTCCTCAGTGCTGACGAAGTGAAATTGTAGTGCAACAAGAAACGCAAAGTCTCCCAGAATTAATGACACACTCAGTCATGCGTGCAGTGCTCACACAGTCACCAGAATTATTGTGCATCCCCAAAATGCAACTGTCTTGTGTCCAGAAAATGTCCCAGTGCTGATGAAGTGAAATTAGAGCACAGCAAGAACTGCAGTCTCCCAGAATTAACGGCACACTCAGTCATGCGCACAGTGCTCACACACAGTCACCAGAATTATTGTGCATCCCCAAAATGCAATTGTCTTGTGTCCAGAAAATTCCCCAGTGCTGATGAAGTGAAATTGGAGCATAACAAGAAATGCTGCTGCTGTTGCAATTACATGTAATTCTGCTGTGTATTGACCTTACTGTGATGATGATGCGATGGTGCACAGTGTCTTGCTAAATCATATGAAGGAGGGAGAACATTGAGCTTACCATCCAAAATGATGACAGTGAGAACTGTTGGTTGCCCAAAGTGTGCTGAAATCACTGCAACAGGAAGGGTGCTCTTTGTGTGTACACTAATAGTACCCTTGGAGAGTTATATATATATATATATATATAATAACTGGTCAGCAATTTCTCTCAATGTACTGACCAGGTTGATATTTTTCATAACAGCCAGCTGGTTGTTATGACATTCATGAGCCATGCCAGTCAAACTATGCTGCTGCCTCATTGGCCAACATTCTGTATGTGGGCAGGGCCAAACAGTCTCACAAACTGCTGGAGAAAAATTGCTGGTCTGTTATTATAAAATAAAAGATGGGAGGGTTTTTCATATGAATACGCACCCCATTGTGGGATGCTTTGATAAACCCCTCGGCTTCACCTCGGGTTTATGTAGCGCCCCACAACTCGGTGTATTAAATTATCATATCAAACCCTTCCCCATCCATTATTCTCTCTCTCTATATATATATATACACACACACACACATATGTGTGTGTATATATATATATATATATATATATATATATATAGGATACATGATGGGCGATCTGGAATATGGCAAATATTAGATGAGTGCAGAGTGCACTGTGATAATATCATGACTGCTGAAGGCACGAGTGATATTATCTCAGAGCACTCTGCATGAGTGCTAATATTTGCCATATTTCACAAGTTGCACATCATGTGTGCAATTTATACAATAGGGTCCTGTTTTTTTATTTGTATTCTTATGTAGTTACCTGTGTGAGTAAAGATTCATGTCAGGGATTTCTTTTCATGTCTGTGCATGTCCGTGTGTAGTTTGGTCATCGAAAGTTTGATTGAATGAGCTCAGTGGGTTAGGTTGTGAATGGGACGTTTGTACATTGTTATTGGGTGTTACTGTGAATGAAATCATTTTTATTGGTTGGTTACGTATAGACATAGAAACATAGAAACATAGAAGTTGACGGCAGATAAGGACTGCAAGGCCCATCCAGTCTGCCCATTTCTTTTTCTACCTTATACATGTGCCATTGGCCTTTGCACTGTCAATGGCCTATCTATTCATACTCATCTGTATTGCTCCCTTATGCCTATCCCATGCCTGTTTGAAGCCCTGCACTGTATTCATATCCACCACTTCCTGAGGTAGGCCATTCCATGCATCCACCACCCTTTCTGTGAAAAAGAACTTCCTCACATTACTCCTTAATCGGCTTCCCTCTGATTTCATTCTGTGTCCTCTTGTCCTGCTATTTGTCTTACACTGAAACATGTTAGACTATTTCACCTTGTTAATGCCCTTAAGGTTTTTGAATATCTCGATCATATCACCTCTCTCCCTCCTTTGCTCTAGGGTATACATATTGAGCTCCGTTAATCTGTCCTCATATGTTTTCTGATGTAGTCCCTGCACCATTTTGGTTGCCCTTCTCTGGACTGCCTCAATTTGGTTAATGTCCTTGTGAAGGTGTGGCCTCCAGTACTGCACACAGTACTCCAGATGGGGCCTAACTAGTGTCTTGTAAAGAGGGATTATTACCTCCTTCTTCCGACTTGTGATACCCCTACTAATACACCCTAACATCCCCCTAGCCTTACCTACTGCATTAGTGGTCTGCTTGGATGATTTCAGGTCATTGGTGATGATGATGCCCAAGTTTCTTTCTTCCCTTGTGACTGTTAGCAACTCCCCCCCCAGCCTATAGGTGGCTTCAGGGTTTCTCTTCCCTATGTGCATGATTTTGCACTTTCTTTGCATTAAACCCCAGTTGCCACTCTTCTGACCATTTTTGCTAGTTTATCCAGAGCTCTTCTCATTCTGCCCACCCCATCTGGATCATCTACTCTGTTGCAGATCTTGGTGTCACCTGCAAACAGACAAATCTTACCCTCCAGTTCATCTGCAGTGTCAGTGATGAAGATATTGAAGAGGACTAGCCCCAGGACTGATCCCTGAAGTACCCCACTTGTGACTTGCATCTCTTCTGACTGTATACCATTTACCACCACTCTCTGTTTTCTGCCTGTCAACCAGTTTGCCACCCAGATGACCAACTTCTGACCCACCCCAAGCCTACCCAGCTTATTAATTAATCTTCTATGTGGAACAGTATTGAAAGCTTTGCTGAAGTCAAGGAAGGTGATATCAACTGCTCCCCCTTGGTCCACCACTCTGGTTACCCAGTCAAAGAAATCTGTGAGATTAGTTTGACAGGACCTTCCTTTTGTAAACCCATGCTGTCTTGGATCATGTGCTCCTGTGGATTCCAGGTGTTGCACTATCCTTTCCTTAAGAAGTGCCTCCATAATCTTGCTCACTACTGAGGCAAGACTGACTGGTCTGTAGTTCCCTGCCTCCTTCCTGCTACCACTCTTGTGGAGTGGGATCACATGAGCCCTTCTCCAGTCTTCTGGGACCTCTCCTGTGCTCAGAGATTCACTAAACCGTTCTGATAATGGCTCTGCTAGTTCCACCCTTAGCTCCTTTAGTACCCTGGGATGTATGCCATCAGGTCCCATTGCATTGTCCACCCTGAGCTTATCAAGCTCTTGTAGGACTCTTTCTTTTGTGAAGGGACTAGTGCTTACCTCCCTCCCTCCTGTGTCCATGGTGCTGAGCTTTGGGCCCTTGCCCTACCTTCTCTTCAGTAAATATTGAGCAGAAGAATCTATTTAGGATAGATGCTTTTACCTGGTCTTCCTCCTCACACACCCCCTTATCTTCTTTGATC
Source organism: Neoceratodus forsteri (assembly GCA_016271365.2). Lineage (NCBI taxonomy): Eukaryota > Metazoa > Chordata > Ceratodontiformes > Ceratodontidae > Neoceratodus > Neoceratodus forsteri. The sequence continues at coordinate 405,673,985 of CM057456.1, read as the reverse complement.
TTAGCAATACCCTCTCTGGACTTTCTCCTTTCACTAATGTATCTATAGAAAGTTCTTGTCACCTTCTTTTACTGTCTCTGCTAGTGTTTCCTCGGTTTGGGCCTTTGCCTGCCTTACTGCCTTCCCTGCTTCCCTTAGGAAAATTTGGTATGCCTCTCAATCTTCATCCCGCTGCGTTCCCTTATATTTCCTGAAGGCCAGACTTTTGGCTCTGACCTTTTCTGCTGCTGTTTTTGAGAACCAAAGTGGTTTCCTTCTTCTTTTGCACTTCCTTTTCTCTCTAACACAATGGGATGTTGCTTCAAGTATTGCATCCTTAATGCTTGGCCACTTTGCCTGTACCTCCTCACCTGTATTTCTTTTTTCCAGGGCTAGCGTAACTCTGTTAGCCATCTTATCAAAGTCAGCTCCTCTGAAGTCTCATGTTTTTGCCTTGGAATGGGATGATTTAGTTGTAGTGGTCAAACTGAACCATACCATGTGATGGTCACTGGCCCCCAGGTGACCTTCAACCTGGAGATATGTGATCCTTTCCCTGTTAGTCAGTACTAGATCTAGGATAGCCCTGTCTCTTGACATTTGTATTTTCAGGCTTTGAATTGGATAGTTAACATCTGTGGGAGGGATTTATTTACAACTCTGGACTCGAGGAGTGCTGCATATCTTACTGTGTTGGTACTTTTTTGGAATTTATTTGGAGGTATTTGTGCAATTTTATTAACATCTTTATAGTTATTGCTTCTGGTTTTCATGTTTGAAGTGGCCTTGTGTAACATTTACTTATACAGTATTCTTCTTAGGAGTTCAGCATAATTTTAGTTTCTGTTTAAGTACTGAGTGCAGCGTGGTTAACTTCACCAGCTACTTCACTATTTTAGCCGTGTTACAGAAGTTTATTTCTGTGTAGTTTTGGCAGCTGCTTCTTTTTGATATAAAACGATTTAGTGCACATTGTTCAAACTGTGGTTTTGTAGTTAGTGGGAGTCACTGTCCGATTTAATGATGGAAATTTGTTTTTTTGACATGTTTCCTGTAGTGTCCTCCTATGAGAGAGAAAACAGAGATTCAGTGAAATATCTGCATAGACAGGCTCTGAATTATCATTTTGTGAGGTATGGGATTCCTGAGGTTTGGGAATACAGTTTAGGTGTGTGACAGTTATTTTCTATTTAGAAAGTGTCTGTGTATTGCAAAGTAACACCAGCAATGGTTCTTGTCTTGTTTAAAGATAGTGACATCACCACTGTTGGTTTATCATGTGGTGACGTAGACTCTGTGGAAATAAATGAAAATAAACCCACAGTGTCTATGTCATCAGAAAGTTATTCCACTGCAGTGAGAATATGTCTTTTTATTTTCAATGTTACATGCTCACCCCTATTGTATAAAAAAAGATATATATATATATATATATATATATTTTTTTCGAGGGGTTGACATATATATACATGTCCTCATTGTATTGTTTTGTGTCACAGGTCACTTACATACTGTTGGTGTGTGCATTCCTGTGCTTGATGAAAAATTGTGGCATTAGAATTGGAATACTCTCAAGCCAATGAAGGTAAGTATTTTTCGGGGGGAAGGGGATTACCATTTGCAAGTAGGTCCCATTAATGGTTTACTGTTTGGTTAATTCTTCACAGATTTTATCTGCATCCTTCTCCAGACCAGTAATGATGTTCATGATCATCATTGATTCCTACTACTTGTTGCATGTCTACTAGCCCGGGGGGGTGGGTAGTAGGATGTTGAACAAGTTATTTGGATAAGGCAACTATGACTCCACAAAGCATCAGGAAGTTTCTTAAAAAAAGAAATGAAGGACTTATTAAACTTGATTGCAGCAGTAACACTTTATGTTTAAGCAGTGGCTGTTCCACCCCATCATATATGCTGATTAGCATTTAGCAAGCTGTCCCACTGAAGCCACATGAAGACCAAATCATCACATCACAATTAAATTTAGTACCAGGCTGTAACCAATACACTGTGTCAGTGTCCTTACATCTTAACTCAAGTTACATTTTAAAACCACATCTTGTCAAATCACACGACCTGGGTCAAACTTTTTTCATCACTGGCATGGCTGCAGCTACTACAAATTGCAATACAGTGTATGATGTGTTGGACAAATATTATGTGACGTACATGTCACCTACTTTATGAATCATCAGTTGGATTTGCACTCTTATGAAAAAAAGGAACAGATGAAATAAAATTGATATACTTACCAGTATGGAAATGGATATCCCGTAGGTTGCTGTAGACAGCATGCTGTACCATATAGACTTTCAGTAAAGGAGAGTTGTTTGTTAACCTGTAAAAAACAAAATATGTTGACTGTATGTGTTTGACCACTGCAGCTCAGAAAAGCAACAGGAAACAAAACACAACTAAAGGAAATTGAATAGCATGAAAAACATTAGTACACATAGTCACTTTAAAGTATTGATAGTAAGAAGAATTGTGCCTCTGGCTGATGGATGTGGTCTCCTGTCCAACTCCCTCTGCCTTGGCATGGGCAGGACATGTAATGGAAAATATTGTCAGAATGGTGGATGTGGGTGGTGGTCATAGACACACGATAACATTCCCTCTCATATCTTCCTGCATCTGGTGGTGGCAGTGGCTAACATCAGTTTTATGGTGGTGGTCCAGGGGGGCACATGATGACATTCCCTCTCATGTCTTCCTGCATCTGGTGGCAGTGGCTAACAGCGGTTTTATGGTGGTGGTCCAGGGGGGGGACACAATGACATTCCCTCTCCCATCTTCCTGCATCTGGTGGTGGCAGTGGCTGACAGCAGTTTTATGGTGGTGGTCCAGGGGGGCACATGATGACATTCTCTCTCACATCTTCCTGCATCTGGTGGCAGTGGCTAACAGTGATTTTATGGTGGTGGTCCAGGGGGGCACACAATGACATTCCCTCTCACATCTTCCTGCATCTGGTGGCAGTGGCTAATAGCAATTTTATGGTGGTGGTCCAGGGGGCAGGATATATTGTGCAATGTGACTTGACAAATAGAATTTGAGTCACTCTGAATGGGACACTGATTTAACTTTAAGAAAAACAAAACATGTATCATACAAAAAAATGTGACAGCCTTTTAACCACTTAACTTAAAACCTACCAACATTAACCTCATCATCATACTGATACAGAAAGCTGCCCTCACAGTCATCTATGTCTGAAGTCTGCCCACTGGGAAATTCTTTCTCCATTGTGTCATCATCTACCTCAGTGGTAGGCCATTTCATGCTGCCAGTGTCACCAGGATGGTCCATTTCTACAACATCAGCAAAACCATTACTATGCCGGGGTACAAATACTGAGGTTGCAGTCTGAACTGGTATGTGCCTCTCATTTGTTTTTATGAATGTCAGCAAACTGACATTTGCAATAGAGAGGTTTGTATGACAATCCCAAACTATTGCACCCGCTGAGCTGAATACCCTCTCGACACTTACACTGGAGGGTGGGTATGTCAGGCACTTCAGTGCCACTGCGATCAGCTCTGGCCAGTCTCTGACTTTTCCACTCCAGTATAAAAGAGGATCATCAGTTATTGACAGATGCCTGTTTTCAGCCAAATATGAGTCAACCATTTGCTGTGCTGCACTAACTCCAGTGGTTGATGCAGCATCCTGTTCTCCAGAATCATTTATGTCGCAAATCCCCACTTGGAACAAAGCACCCCAAAGTGGGTTAATGCCAACCAGTTTGGATGACAGACCACCTGGAACTGCAGTTCCCTTCCACTTAAAGGATATGCTTGATACTACTCCAGACTGACCTTCAGCTTGATTATGCTGCTGAGGTTTGCTGACCTTGGCACATGACTTCTGTGCCCCATGAACCAAGTACACCAGTTGCCCACTGACATTTTTTACCTGTTCAGGCCTGCCCTCCAGTAGTGAGGCAGTTCCACGTTTGTATTGTGGGTCCAGCATTGTTGCCATTGCAAAGCTGTCACTATGCTGAATGCTCAAGATGTGCCGATTCTGGTCGATTACTGTCAGCATGTGTTTGAGTAACACACTGCTAGCACAATCTCCGGCAACATGAAGGCTATGCTGTACATTTACCAATGTCTGCCTCAGCACCCGCAGTAGTGGAATTGATTGGCTAATGGAGGCAGACTCACCATTCACTGCCTGTGTGGCATGTTGAAAAGGCCTCAAAATTGTTATTACAGAGTCCACAAGGCGCCACTGTTCAGTCATCATAGACATGGAGGCCCCAGAAGTGTCACGGCTAGTGTGCATGACAAGATATTCTGAGATGGCTTTGTATTGTTCATACAATCTTTCTGCCATGTATAAAGTGGAGTTCTACTGGGTGACAACTTCCAGCTTCAGGTGGTGTTGCAGGAGGCTGTTTTGGATCTGCAACTGCCAAAGATGGTCACAGGCCTTTGCAGAGCATGAAAAGTGAGACCAGATATGGCGTTCAATTGTCAGCATTTCCTTTATATCAGGGTGCTGCAGAAACCCCTTCACCACAAGATTTAAACAGTGGTCCATGAATGGAACCCAAACAAAGCCACCATTCGTGATGCACTTAACCACATTTGATCCATTTGCTATGAAACCAGCTCTCAGGGACAGGGGGTTCAGCCACTTGTCAATTTCAGTCAGTACCAAGTCCAGCATGTTTTCACCAGTATGTGAACAGGTCACAGTGCACATAGCAATTAGTGCATGCTGCTGAATTCCTGGAAGATTGCTACCATGACACTCCACCTTACTACACTGATTATTCACACTACCAACAGCACAATCAACACCTGGCACCTGCACCCAATGTGCAGTTATACACAAATATGAACTTCCCACTGTTTTGCCACTTGTTCACATATCCATACTTAAATGGATGAATGGAGAGGAGGAATGTTGAAGGGCATGCCTTACAGAGTTGGACACAGTATGGTACAACTTGGGGACAGCATGGGTGGAAAAGTATGTCCTGGATGGGACTTTCCATTTTGGACAGGCATGTGCAGAAAACCACCGGAACCCAGAATTCTCCATTAAGAAGATGGGTGACAGATAAATTGCCAGCATTTGAGCTACAGCAGCATTAAGTTCATGTGACACTGTATGATTGGGTTGGTACTTCAGCTTATGGGCAAAAACACTCTGAATGTGGGCTGACATAACGTTTTGCATGGGGTGTGATGACAAATGATTTTGCTCTGTGAATGGGCAGGGGTAGAGTGTGGACGTGTGATGAAGACAGTTGCACAGGTGATGAAAAATCCACAAATGAAGTTATTTTACCAGATTTACGAAGAGGGGTTGATGTACCACTTGCACTAGATGTACTGCATTGACCACCACCAAAACTGCTACTCTCACCACCACTGGACAAGATTTCAAAATCATTATGTTCCTCCAGCTCATCATGCCTGTAGTAATCCTCTGCTGTTATTTAATTGCTACTGCACACATTCCTACTTGATCTTACAGTCATGGAAGGGGATAAGATGCTCATTATGGTAGATGATGAGGGTGAATGCCCCACTCTGGTGTTAGCTGCCATCTTGTGTTGGGTCCACAGTGCCATGTGCCTGTTCTTAAGATGTGTATGCTGTCTCCCTGTGTCCAGATGGCTCCCCTTTTTACAATGACTCACACGCTCCTAACAAAGCTATCAGATTGCAACCTACTCATCATTTGCATCTTGCACAAAAAAATCCCAAACAAGGGATTGTGATCCCCTACTTTTAACATGTCCCTGATGCTGCTTATTGGACTCCTATTGTTTTAAGCCCTGAAGTGGGGGTTGGTACATGATTTTTCAGGCAGGACATAAATGGACTGTAACTGACCACCACAGCTACCTATCATTACTACTGGGTCATCATCATCATCATCATCATCAACTGAAACTGCTAAATCACAACTTTTTTCAGGAGGGGGGCATTAATGCAAACAGACCCAGGCACAGCCACCTTGACTTTCTTTTTCTCCGGTTCCCAGCAGGGGTCACTGACATCATCATCATATTCATCAGCCTTCATCCACACCCACATCTTCTGCTTGGATGCTGGCATGTGGACTGCATGTTACAACCACATCATCATCACCATCACCACCGTCACACAATATTTTTCACCACACTGTAAATCATTGCATGGCAAACACGTGACCTGAACCGCGGTGCAAGAAATGTGACAATGTGTGTTTTCGCTGCCATGATGATCAGAATCATGTTCAGTTACCATGGCGATGTTACTGGGGAGAATGACTTCACCTACACTGTCACTCATTGCTTTAGACTCGACTGTGTTTTTGGACATGGTCAACTGGTCAGAAGTGGAACTTGAGGCAGCAATACTCATACCACCAGCAACTGTACTAACACCATTACCAGCTGGGACAACATCATCTCCTCCAACTATGAGTGAAGCTACTGACTGCACTGTAAAAAACATTGAAGGAGAAATCCCTTTCTTCACATCAACAATGCACTTCTGTGTACTACCACACCCACCGATAATCTTACCACTGGCAGCAGTGCCATGGCCTGAAACATCTTTGCTTGCACGTCTCTTTGCGGGCATTTTGGGGGATCACCAAGAAAATTCTAAACAAATTTAGATTTTGGAACTTTCAGTCTGGGTTGCTGGATGTGAAGCCAAAAAAAAAACCAACTGTGGCTTCAAGAAGAGATGCAGACGTACAATCACAACAACTCCTTAACTAACCTGTGATCACAAGTCACAATCCAATCTGGAAAAGAATACCTTTTGCCGGTTGGGGGGGGCACTGTGACTGCAGTTACATTAACAGTGCAAAACCAAGATACCACAAAGCAGTACAAAATTACACAGATGCAGTGGATAGCAGGGTCACATTGCTGCAGTTATGCTGTGACACAATAAAAGATGTCTGATTTGATGGCACACATCACACACACACACACACACACACACACACACACTACAAGTAATGCGTAGCTAATTGAAAACTTCAGAAATATAACCACGTATTTTAAACAAACTGAAATTATGCACTGCTGCACCACAACAATCAGCAAAAAAAGTCAAGAATTACTAAAAAGATTACTGTGTGTACATTAACACATTCATACAAGAAAAATATAACCAAAAGAGAAAGAACTGCCTTTTTCTCCAAGTTAATCTACCTATACCACAGATTCACCCCTCCCCCAATGCAGACTTCCAGTGTCTGTCAGTACACAGACTGAATGTTCTAAATTAACATTCAAAATCCACATACAAACAATAAACACTCGATGGTATGAGCACAAGAGGGTTGCCTACAATCGATGCACTAAAGTTTGAGCAAAAAAAATTACTCAGGAGGACTTTTTTAACAGCGTTTAGAGGGTTTGAATCACAGAGAGCTCTGACAGCAAACTGTCTCCTACAGCTATCTACACACACTGCCCAGAACTGAGGCTGTGCAGAACAGTCTAGAGCCCATGTGACCTGCAATCCCATGAACCACTGCAAAATTCACCTTGCAGCTCAATAACAAGGGAAGTGATGTGAAGTACCTTGATCTCAATGCACTTCGCATTAAAATTGGTGGGGAAGTGGTTGGGGGGGGGAAGGCGGAGTAACACAAAGTCATGGTTTTCAATGGACTTTGCATTCTTCATCATGATGCAAAGTACTCCGCTTCGCATTGCGGATCATTCTGCAGATTCCGGATTACTCCATGAATCACTTCGTGGAGCAAATTATGGCCACTTCACCCACCACTATTCACGAATGCCTATGCACTGTGTAAGGGCAGCGCGTAGGCATTCCTATGACTCAATGCCACACAGCAGTGATCTGTGAACCCTCCATGGCATTCACTAATGGGTGTGCTAGCTCACTGCACACAGGATCTCCGGCTGGTCACAGGGCATTGCCTGTGGGGTGCCTGTGCTGGCACATATGCATGAAGACCCTTGTATGCCACATTGGCATTGGACATCTGTGCAAGGGGGACCCTACCATAACCATTGTGTGTGGTTATGCACATCCTACCCAAGGCAGCAACTGGCAGCAATGGCATCGGGACCACTGACATACTGTTGCCCCAGCCCACTGGGAAGCTTGGGTGGCCTTGGGGTGGCCATTCAGAAACATTTTTGGTGTTTCTAGCCCATGGGGTACATGCCCTCCTGATCGCCTGTGCCCAAGCATGGACGGGATCCACTATGGGACCCATGGTGGGCATCCCATTGGATGCCCCCCTACATCCTGCACTCTGCCCCATGCAATCACATTCATTAGCCATACAGCAGCACATCTGAGGGGTGGGGGCATGGTCTAGTGGCCAGGATTAATGAATGCTGGCTTGTGTAATGCCGCCCTCAAGTGTGGATCGGTGTGGACACTCTACGTGCGATCCACACCTATTTAGTGAATTGCCCCCCCCATATGCCTGTTATCGCTCTTGAAATTTGTACCTTTGGGCTCAATTTTCAGAAAGCTGGTAGATCGGTGCACGCTGTGCTGATCCCTGGATGCATTAAACTTCAGGTGTGCCAGGGACCCTGTACCCTATTTTAGTCCAGTGAGGGTCCCTGCACCAAAGTCCCCAGAGTTGCCGCAGTTGGATTGTTGCAGCAAAGATTTGGAACACCAGAGGGGTTTGATGGAGGCTCCCATAAAGCCCCCCTGCCAAGCATAATGCCAGCCCAGACACATGTTGTTGGGTGGGAGCCTGCCTAGTGCAGTGAAGATGGACCTAGGGGTGTGTGCCTTAGTGGATGGCATGAACACACCAGGACGTGGCAGGGTACACTGGTGGAACTGGGGCAGTCATACCCTGTACAGCTCCACAGAACCATGGACAGGTTAATGCAGAATATGCAGGAACTGACCATGTTCCGGAACCCCTAATGATACCAGCCCTGCAGGTTGCCCTGCATCATGCAAACTCCCTGATGTGCAGTGACAGTCCATGGAAGCACAAGATAAGGTGCTGTTTTTGAACAGGTATGCACCCAAGGCAGTGCCACCTGCCCCTGGAGCACAGCTGTGTGAGTGCTGCCATATTGCAGATACAGGTGCTGTAATAGCCATGGCAGGTGGGAAGGGCACCCCAATAGGCAGGTGCTATAATGAGGTCTGGCAAATGGCATGTAATGGACCTGCTAACACCTATAAATGGAGTGTGGAAGCTTCCTGCCTGCCACCACACCCTACCATTGTGGAACAGTGTACTGAAATGTCAGGTGGGTGGGGGTATACCATGCAACACCCACATATCTGATGGTGATATTCCCTGACTGTGTAGTATACCATCAGCATGGCTTTGTCTGTATTGGTTCAGCATAGTAGGGTACAGTGGCAGGGACAAAGCTTCCACACTCTATTATATATATTAGCAGGTCCTTTACATTCTGTCTGCAGACCTCATTATGGCACTTGCCTATTGGGGTGCCCTACCCATCTGCTATAGCCATTATGGCACCTGTTGTAGCAGTATGGCAGCACACAGAGAGCTGTGCCTCAGGGACAAGTGGTACTGCCCGGGTACATCCCTGTCCAACAACAGCACCACATCCCTTGCCCTAATGTCTGTGTTTCTGTGGATCAGCCCTGGGGCACAACTGCCCCAGTGTAACCAGTGTACCCTGCTGTACCCACACCACCTACTACAGCACCCACACTGGTCCATCTTCAGTGTACCATGAGCTTAAAGGCTCTGCCCTTCCCCATGCAGCATACTCCTGACCTGCAGCACAAGAGCTGTTAGATTGGCTGGTCTAACAATAGCCCCCACTTGCAGCCATGGCAGGGCTTTCAAATTCCCAAATAAGGGGACGCTGCAGCCCTGCCATGGTGCAAGCCTACTTCTGCCTAGGCACAATACAATTTTTGGCACAAGGGTGGTACAGGGTGGGCTTGGTGCATGACCTCCCATTTTTAAAGCAGCCTAAATTAGAAAATCATGAGTGCCACAACTTTTGATGCAAGGTGCTACTTGAATCAATTCCCTTTGATGCAGGTACCTTGCATCATAAACGGGGTTTTGAAAATCAAGCCCTATGTGTTATTTGTGATAAGGAAAGGCACACTGAGCTATGGCAGAACATTTACCATACAGGTGCATCCTGAGGAGTAGGTGTGAGAGAAACTGGCCATTGGAAAATTCAATTTGAATTTGATTCAGGACTCATAAATTTCATTCAGCTTTAATAATGCAGTCAAACCACTTTGGATCCCTATAAAGCAGGGGTTCTCAAATGGTGAGGCCAGCCTCCCTGGTGAGGCCCCAACCTGTTCCAGGGGAGGCTCAAGCAAGTCTGAAAAAGTACTATATTTAAATGTTGGGTTTCATATATAATTTTGTGTGAAGAGATAAAGCAAACTGAAAGAGGATAATAATAGTAGGTGAATTTTATGCATTTATTTACTAATAGGTGACAAGGGAAGGTGAATGAGCCAATGCTCATTTCAGGTGTACCCAGGGAAGGGTAGGGAGTGAATACATTTCAATAGGTAACAACAAAACAATCAAGAAATATACAAAGAGCAACAGTGCAAATAAATATGGACAATAAATTAATAATGACTGGTGGTAATTGATCAATTTGTAAACTGATGGCAGAATAGCCCAAATACAAGGGTTGAGCATAGAAGCGTTAAGAGCAATAGCAGGAAGGACCAAAGTAATCCCGTAGATGTTGCTTAGAAGCAGAGAAGGAGGGGGAGGCAAAGTATGTAGGAAGGTTATTTCATAAAGAGAAGAAACAGAAAAAGTAGTCTGACCCATGAAGGTACTGCAACAAGGGGTAACAATGGTTCAAAAATGAAAATAGCAGACCAAATAGGTTGGCCTGTGGGGGTTGGGGTTACAATAAGCTGAATAATAATATTTGTTTATTTTATTTATTTGTTATTTAGATAAAACCTTTGAGCACAGGAGCTCTTTTTCAAAAGTTCCAAGTCAGTATAAGACAAATAACTGAATGTGAGCCAAGTACTCAAATGGGGTTTCAATTGATTCATGGTGTACCGCACAAAGTACAGTACGTTATTTTTCTTTGGGGATGCCCAAAATTATTTCAATTTTTGGGGGAGGCTCAAAATCTTTTCCATGGATTTGGGGAGGCTCACTGTGACAAAGTCTGATAATTATTGCTATAAAGTAATAGGCTGTGATAAAGTGGACTACAAACTGAGGGCTAAAACAAATCTTGTGGTCAGCAGTTAACATGTATTATTCCAGATTCCTTGTGGCATGTGCTGTTGACATGCCTCTGTTGAGGATTGCTGTGCTTGTGATGGTGTCATGAAGACTGCAACAACTAGTGGTACAGTCCACTAGAGTAATAAATACAGTACTTCATTGCTGACCTCAAGGGTTACATGCCCCCATAGCCTCTGCTTGTTTATTTTATATTGAACTCAACAGATGAGGGACAATGGCTGAAGAGAAGTATGATTATGAGGAGGACAATGGAGAGTGAAGTAGCAAACTGACTAGTGAGGATGAAGAACTGTGAAGTGTGTGGTAACTTATCATATTAATGTGGGGGACTTAATGATGAAGACTCCACATGCCAAATATCAGTCATGATGAGCTGTTTGGTTATGGCAACATTTTATCATTGTGATGAATCGAAGTAGTGGTTTGTTTTGTGTGACAGTACAATCCTCATGTTGCTGTTGCCTCTGCTGCTGGGAGTGGTGAGCTGGACTGTGCCTGTGATTCCTGCCATGAGCAATCTGGGAAGACTTGACAGCAGGAGGTGTAGCAGTGGGAATAGTACAGCTCACCTTACTGACATTTGGATAATTGAATGTGTAGTAAGAATCACTCTATGGTACTGTGTGCTGGGTTACAAAAAGGTTAAGTATTCAAGATTTTCTGGATCTTCCATTGAGAGATATGGTGATGTAATTCCCCAATTGTACTGAAAAATCTTTCTAAAGTGGCAAATGTTGAATTGCATCCCATAAAATAAAAACTGGACTGCACTGGTATGTGTCTACTGGGCACTGGCTTATTGAGAGTCCAATGTCATGCTATCAAACCAGTCCACAAGATGTGTATGAAGAAATATGTTTTTCCCGACTACAGCATCCTGTTGCTGCTTCTGCTGCTGTTGAGACTCAGATGATCTAATGCGGCTAATTCCAAGTTAAGATCTTCATCGACATCATCATCATACCGTCATCATATCACCAAACAGGCATGGCCCACAGCTACCAAAAGTGTCCCCAATAATACCTCCCAATCCAACATATCCAGTCAATAAATAAATGACTATTTTCTATACAAAAGTCTACATCCCTAATACACACAGTTGAGTCCACTAAAGTGTACTTTGGAGAAGTGCACACCCCACTTAAATGCACATTTTTTCCATATCCCAATTTTTCCCCTCATCCTCCAATGTAAAATGTACCTCTTAAGTGAACTACATGTACATGCACATTTTGGTTAAATGCACATTCTTTTGATATTTTTTTTGTTGTTTTTTTAATTCTCCTATTGATTTTCAGTCCATCCCAGATTTTAAGTGCACATTTTATACCATCTTAAATAGTCCACCTTAACATCTGAATTGCTTAATTAGAACATTCTAATCACCTTAATTGGCCACAGTACTGTACTATACAATGAAGTAGCAACTGTGTCAGCAACCTTTCTGAACCTCAGAACTAAGCCACAAAGATGGAGAAAGTCAGGAAGAATACCTTGACAGTGGAGCAGAAGTTTACCTTAGTGCAGAAATTAGCCCATCCAGATGCTAAGAGATCAGACTTCACCAGAGAATACAGTAAAGATGTCTCCACTGTATCCAGGATTTTTGCCTCAAAGGACCATTTGCTGGCAAAATGGGACAGTGGAGAGAATTTGGCAAGGAAGAGAAAGCATGCTGCAACAAGTGACACTGTAGAGACTGCATTGTTGCAATGGTTCACTGCCAGCTGTACTTTTGATGCCCCCATTCGTGGGCCGATACTGCTCCATAAAAGCCCAGCAACTGCCTGACATGCTGGAAATTCCCTTCACATGAACAAATGGGTGGCTGTGTCACTGGAAGGAATGGCATGGCATAGTTAATAAGAAGTACCATGAAGAGAAAAAGAACACTAATGCAGACTCAGCTGAACACTGGGTAACAACCATACTGTCACAGATTTAACTGACTGTAGCCCCTAGGACATTTTCAATAGTGATGAGATGGGGCTGTACTTCAGGGTGACACCGGAGGGTATTCTTACATTTAAAAATAATGCCACCAGTGATGGTAAAAAAGCCCATGATCACATCTCAATGCTGGTGTGCACCAATATGACAGGTTCTGAAAAAATGAAGCCTGTGGTCCTAGGAAAGTTCCATAAACCAAGATGCTTCAATAGGATTGAAGTTAGTGCCCTTACTACCCTGCCAGTCATCTATGAGCAAACTCCAACTCATGGATGATGACCGAGATTTTCTCCAAGCGGCTACCTACAGTATATGCCCAAATAAGGGGATGCCGAAGGAGGATTGCTTTGCTGCCTGACAACTGTAGTGTGCACCCAAGCATTAATCTCTCAAATGTAAAACTAATTTTATTCCCTCCCAACACTACATCATTAATCCAGCTTATGGATAATGGCATCATTAGAAATCTCAAACATTTCTACCATAGGAAGGTGTGTCCAGCCCAAAACTGCCCATCTGAGAACCCTGACCCATACTTTCAGTACAAATGCTGACCAATCTTTTTCTTTCTCTCTCAGATCATTGAGCATGTTTTTGTGTACACAGACTCAGGATCCACTCAAACGGTTTCTGAACTTGCAAAGCACATCTCACTGCTTGACGTGATACAAATGCTGGCTTCTGCTTGGGTTGATGTATGTCAAGAGACTGTAACCAATTGCTGTCGTAAGGCTGGGTTCACATCATTGCTCATATCAGGTGACAGAACAATGGATCCGGAAGCGGAGAGTAGCGATATGCTGCCAAGTCCCAATCTGCCAGCCAGCACATCCATGTGAGATTTTATTGACTACACAGAGACTGATACCACTTTGCCAACTGTTGGCCAGTCAGTGAACAGAAAATATGTGGGGATATCCATGGGGACGTGCAGGAAAATGAACAGGAGGATGAAGATGAGAGAATCTAGGAGGAAGAGCCAATAACTGCAGCCGTAGTGCTGTTTAGCATGGCCACAATAAGAAAATTTGTTTTGTCAAAAGAAAATACTGACTTTAGCCTTCCGTTTTATTTTGAATCCTATGTGCAGCAGCTTGCACTAAAACACACAAAGCAGAAGAAGACTACTGATTTTTTAAGTAGTACTAAGTCGTAAGACTGTGTAGTAATGCCATGATTGTTGCAAATCTTTTTCATTTTAACTTGGGCACCCAGTATTTAATAAATTGCATTACAGAAACAGTGAAATGTGCCCAGAAGATATTTTTGGTTAAATGCACAGCCCGCTTAAGTACACACAAAACGTTTATCCTGTGGACGTGCACTTAACCAGGCTGCACTGTATTTTTACAATTTGTGTTGGATTTATATTCATAGTTTATATAAAACAAACTCATAGATGAGGAGGGGGCACATATCAGCAATAATATAATACTAATAAGTGGTACTCTATATACACACCCAGATAAAAAATAAATAATGTTTCCATAATTTTTAATTTTATTAACTAATAAACTGCAGAATCCTTCCATGTGGTCAATTGAAGCATCTCAAATTATTCCTTAGACAACAAAACTGGTCACCTATCTTCCATGTACAGTATCAGATGTCAACTCTGCATTTGACTACTTCATCAGCTCCTTCAATGCTGCCTGCCACGTTTAGGCCCCCTTCAAAAAGAGGAAAGTAAAGGGCTATAGCAATCCATGGCTCACTGCTAATCTCCTTACATTGCTGAAAGCTAGGGACTACCTCTGGCTTCAGGCTCGGGCCACTGGTAGGCAAGTAGATATACAAAACTACAAATGTGCCCAAAATGGCTGCAGCAAACAAATACGCTTGAAGAAAAGTAACTATTACAAAGATGCCCTGGGGAAAGGGGAAGTCCTTCTGGAATAATTACAAGGAAGTTACAGAAATACTGCTCAAAACATCACCTTCAATGTTGGACGTGGATGGGACTATAACTCTTGACCCTTCCACTATAGCTAACACGTTCAATAATGCACTCACTGACCTCAGTAGTGTTCTTCCTCCAGACTTCTTTGATGAAGAACTCCCTCCTGCACCCTCCTCCACCCCCTGCCCCCTTTTTCAAGTCACCCCCCTTTTTATTTCACAGCAGTCAAGACACATAAAGTCCATAGATACATCTGTAAAGCAATTGCTGGATCTAGAATAAGTGGTGACTCACTTGACCTTAAACTGCTGTCCCTTACTCTTGATGAAGTGCTATCTCCTCCAACCTGGATTTTCAACCTCTCCCTCTCCCTTGGACAATTCCCAGACAGATGGAAATCTGCCACCATGGCACCAGTCTGCAAGAGTTCGGGACAAGGTCCTTCATGGAAATTATAGGCCTATATCCATATTACTCCCCTCTCTAAAGCAATTGAATGTCTGGTATCTGACCAGCTAATGGAATACCTGGACATGTACAACATCCTTTGTAAACAACAGCATGGCTTCAGAAAAGGCCACAGCACCACATCTGCCCTCCTTGAATTCACAGGAGCAATTCACAACTCCCTGGACAATAATTACCTCACTGGTTCAGTCTTCATAGACCTGACCAAGGCTTTTGACACCATCCATCATCAAATACTCCTCACAGAACTGCTAAAAGCTGGGATCTCCCCTGAGTCTACAACTTGGTTTAACAGCTGCCTGGAACAATGTTCACAAAGAGTGAACATTGCTGATGTCCTCTCAGATGCTAGACCAGTATGCTCAGGAGTCCCCCAGGGATCCATTCTTGGGCCACTCCTCTTCAGCCTGTTTTTGAACAATCTTCCACAATCCTGTCCTGAACAAATCCTACTCTATGCTGACAATGCTGTCATTCACACCACCCAACAGGACCCCCACCTACTCCAAAACAAGCTTCACAAGGGTTTCACCTCCACTGAAACATGGTTTAGTAGTCAAAAGCTGGTTGTCAACTATAAGAAAACCAAGTCAATGCTTTTATGTGGCTCCCACAACAAACATAGGCTTCACCCCCTTAATATTACAAACTGCTTTGGTGCTGTCCTCGAACAGGTTCACTCCTTTAAATATCTGGGATCACCACAGACAGCAATCTATCCTACAGCATCCACATAGATAGCATTGCCAAAGCTGCAAACACATGCATTGGTTTCCTCTACAGGTACAGGCAATGCCTTACCTCGGATGTCTTAAGGATAGGAGTACAGAGCTCGGTGGTCTCTCTAATTGACTATGGTCTGATTATTGATGGCTCTGCAACTGACATAGCCCTCAGGCACTTATCCTTGACCCTAAACAAAGGCTGCCGACTCATCACAGGATCCCACCGATTCACCCATACGTGTGACCTCTATGTCCAAATAGGGTAGCTCCAGTTATCAAACCGTATCAAGTACCAAACTTGTCTAATGGCTAAGAAAATCATGTTACATCTTGCTCCCCCGGAGTCCAAAGTTATCTTCATATAGCACGCAACCCCCGCCTCACCAGGGCTTCATAAAATCAAATGCTGCACATTCCTCATTGCCGTACCACACAGGGCCAAAGATCCTTTGCATACCGAACTCCTAGCTGGATTAATGGGCTCAACAAAGATATCTCCTCTCTGCAAAAGCTAGGCCTGTTCAAAGTCAACCTTCATCTCCACCTAGCTGTCTCTAGCTCCTGTGACTGTCTCTCATAATCTGATCTATCTCTCTCCTAGCACTTCTACTCCTACTCCTACTCCCCTCTTCCTCTTCCTACAGCCTACCCTCCCCTCCTGTTTTTGGCCCCTACCCCCAAGCACTTTTTTGAGGCCTGACAAATGCCCATTGCTGCACCGCTCTTTTTGTGTCCATTGCAAGCCTCAGTTACCTCTTGCTACCCTGCCCCCTGGTACTCACTCTCCCTCAATGTAATGTATTTCAACTGCTTAAAAATGTATGTGCACCATTTCTGCATTGTTACTCAACTCTATGTAATGTTTGTATTGTACCTCAATTGACTTGGAACCTTTGTAAAAGAGCCTTGGCTCAAAGGTACTTGTAATCCTAGACTCAAAATAAATAAATAAATTTCTATTCCATATACATTTATAGTCTAAATAAAACAATTTATTTGAAGTGGAGGAGGTATTTTTTGGCTGTTGTGTAGTAATGATAAGTACTATTCCACAGACATACCTAGTTGACAGAGCAATCAAATTCATAAAAAAAAGGATACTTAATATGGTTGTTAGTTTCTATTGCTTAAATTTTATTTACACATATACAGTGATTTAGGTAAAATGAATGCATAGAATAAGAGGAGGTGTATAATGACTGTAGTCAGCATTGAAACCGGGAACAATTCACTGCAGGAACTCTTCACCTTTAATGTAGGACTGAACACACCTAATGGGGGTCTGGAGATAACGTTTTTATTATACTATATGTTGCATTTTTGTATTACAGTATTTAGTCAGTTATATGCTTTTGGGGGTATATTTTACACTGGATCAGTCATTCACCAGTTTGCTCCTGGAGCTGAATCAGAGATTCAATTTTACATCAGGAAAGGAATTCCTCCAGTCGCAACTCCCACCACACCCACCACTGACTGAAGTGTAGAAATAATAATAATAATAATAAGCAGTATTCTATAGACTACTACGTTTTATTTACATGTATATTTTATATAAAACAGATTTGCAGAGGAGGAGACCTCTGTGGGTTTTGGTGCTGTGATAGAACTCCTGCATATGGTGATGGTAGTTGCAAGATGAAATGATTGTGGTGCTTGATTTTGAGACAACCCCATGGGCAGTGAGACTCAAGAAGCTTTGGATTACACTTCTTCTCCTTATCACTTGTGAAATGCACATTACTTTTCTCTGCCTCCTTCAGAGGTGTCACCATCTGTATGCAAACTGCCTCATAAACTGTGGGAATAGCATGTTAAGATTAGGTGAATTATGATGGAATGTTGTAATTGGGCTGTGGACTTGAATTCTTTCTAGAGTCTCTGAAAGCCAGTGTCTTCCTCCATGAAGAATGACTGCAGATTTAGGGCCATGCATCCATCAAGGAGTTATGTATTTCATATGGAACATGTGTAATTATGTGACGGTTTAGACTGTGCTGCAATGACTCTGGTAGTGTAGTTTGTTTTATTACAAATTAAATGGCACTTATGTAGCTGATGGGCCTGGCTCTGACTGGTTGTGGTAGTCATACTCCTTCTGAAGAAATGGTGGTAGCTGGGGGTGCATCACTTGGGTGCAGCCATGATGGCTGAATTACATGAATAAACCATCTTAACCCACTTCCAGTACCTGACTATCCATGCCACCTCTCAAGTTGTCTCTGACCTGGGTGGAGAATTGGTGAAAGACTCCATGTCCACTTCTTCAAGTATAATAGAAGAAAGAGCATCCCTTGGCTGTGTGAGCTGCTGCATGATATGGGTAGGATCATATAGTGGTTCAAGATGAACTGGCATTTTTGCCATACCCACACTGGCAGCTGTTGTTGTGTTTCTCATATGACATGGAAAGTGGAGTGCTACATTTATGGATTCATTATTTCTACCTTTTTTCTCATGTAGGGTAAGTGGAACTAGAACTGACATCAGTGAAATAAGGAGAAGGAAGCAAGTGTGCTTCTGGATAGCCCAGGGTGGTGTCATTAGATGCACTGGAGGGCATCAAAAGGCTACAAGTAGTTGGATTGGAACCAGTTGACTGTTATGGTCTACTGAACCATGGTTTCTTTGACCACACTATCACATGTCCAGCCATAACCAACACATCTCTATGATTCCCATTCTCACCATGACCATCCCTACATTCATCACCAGTTACAGAAGATGTACTCCTTGGAAAAAAAAACAGAATTGTGGCTCCTTTCTCCTCATCTTTCCTCTCCCTTGTATTTCTTTCTTCTCCAGTACTTTTCTTCATGTTTTATACAAAACAGATGATACAATGATGAAACAGGACTCATCACTAGGGCTGTGCATGGGCCAAATATTATTTCCCAAATACCATGAATAGTTGGCTTCCAGAATATTTGGATGCCTTTCCCGAATAGTTCACTATTCAGTCACTATTCTGGAATTACCATTTGGTGAGATTTCCAAGTCTTGCAGGTCTTTGCTGGCCAATCAAAAGCTGTTTCTAGAGTTCACTGGCAAGCACAACATGTGACTTCTTCACTCTGCATTGGTAGAGAACAGGAGACGGTTGTTTCTGAGAGCTGGCTTTGCAGTACTTCTGAGACCTTAAACTTGTCAAAAAAAGAAGTCATTTTGTGCTCCACAGGCTTTTTTGGATCAGTATTGTTTGATCACTGTGTCAGAAAAGCTAGATTTGGCTTTCTGACTGATTAATGTTGTCCTTGTTGCTGTGCTTAGTTACGGGGACCAGGAGGGCTGTCTGCTAATGACCTTCCTTCACTGCTCTTTGATACACAGCTCCAGTGATATTTTGGTGAAGCACATTTTGCTATTGTGTTTTGTTTTTTGCTATTGGCTGGTTCCAGGTTTGTTTCTTTGTGTGACTGAAGAGGGTGTCTACTAACTCCCCCTGCTGCAGCTCACTGTGCATAATTTGTCTATATGTGCATAATATTTGATTTTGTGATGCTGTGCCCTGCATGTGCAGCTCGCTGCACACAAGTTGAATGTGCATTCTTTATATATTTTTTCATGAGGCTGGTCCCCATGTGTGCATAACTGTGCATACAGTTTTTGAAACAAGCTTCTGCAGTTCTCAGCCAGTCAAGCTTGACTCATTGAATTAATATTGTTAGTCATCTGGTTCCGGGCTTGGATTATTGTACAATTGAGGTGTGTGTTGGCTGACTCCCCCTTCCCCCTTCTGCAGCTCATTGCACATGATTAACCTGTGTGCGTGTAATACATTTTTTCATGAGTCTGTGCCAGGTTTGGACAAACAGGTTAGCCAGGTGGCCAATGGCCACTAAACAATGGGTTTGCCTACTAGATTTTGAAATTCACTGGCCATCAGGGTACCTGCTCCCAGAGTGATTTTTGAATCCTTAAAAATAATAGCCACTAAAAATAATGATTTGGCTACTAGATTTTAAAAGCTAGTGGCCAGACTGTCCACCAGCATTAAACTGATTTGTCCCAACCTGGTGTGCCCTGTGTGTGCATGGCTATACGCATGTGATTTTTTTTTTTTTTATTAAACTGTTGCAATTCTTAGTGGGCAGGATTTGCTCACTGAGTTGAGAGTGTGTCATTTGTCAGTTCCTTGCTCAGTTTCATGTTCAACTAAAGAGGTTGCCTTCTTTCCTCCCTTCTTAGTAGCATTGTTTTTTTGTATTTGCTGCTGTTTTTTGTGGTACAGTATAACTGATGGGGTTGTCATGAGTATTACTGTAGTTCCACAAGCACTAAGCAAAGTATCACACACACAGGCGCTACCAGTAATTTATGTTTTACACAGTAATCACTAATTACCTGAGCCATCATATCTTAACAGCCTTGCAAACATGCTTGGTCCAGCCACAGCAATGCATCCGTACTGTTGGTCCCAAGTGGTGAGTGACAGGATGATAGACACACAAAAGTACAGCACATCCAGGAGATTACTGCCGGTGCATCCCTGGGCTTCCAAGCACTGTTAAGAGCAGAGCATAAAGTTGCCAACACATGTTTTTGTGCTGAGACTGGAGGATGCCAATAAAGTCCTGTAGCTTTGACCAGAACCTGGTCTTTGTCAAGGGCATCTCAGTAACATAAAAACAAACTGGGCTCAATTTTCAAAGGTGGATGCAGGGCCTGCGGCAAACCCTGTATCCAATGCAACAGTGGTTGCAAGTGTGCCACAAACCCTGGACACAGCACAGTCTAATTTTACAAGGTGTAGTACAGTTTGCAACAGTTGACCCCATTTATGGCACAATGTGCCCAGTCTGTGCAGCAAATCCCATTGCAGAGGTCACCCAGGAATGCAAGGTTATGGCAGGGGGGAGCTGCTGCAAGGGGCTTGTGTTTGGGAGTTGCAGACGCTGATGTCTGAAAATTGCAGACTCCCTGGTGTTTGATGCAAGCCAACACTTGCATCAATCTCCCATCCGCAAGTCCCTTACAGCGTTTCAACAGGATTTGAAAATCAGGAATACTATAAATATTAAATCCTTAAAGAAACACACAACATAAATAAGTGAAGTTATAAAAAATGAGACAGAGATGCCCTTCTAATGAAACAATCCTAATGTGATGTGCCCAAGGATGAAACACTTCATCAAGATTACAAAACATCGTAAGATTAATTCATACTTTGGTGACAGATGGTATGCTACGGCTACTAGTGTCACCACCTTTTCCATCTGAACGTTCACTGTCACATCCTTCTATGCCAGTAGCTGGAGGGCATTAGAGCGTACATGCCTTGTGCAAGAATCAGCAGACACCACCACCAGTGTTCCCACTGCTACCACTAATGCTGTTACATCCATAGCCAGTGTGACACCCACTACCACCAATACCATTCTTGCAGCAGTCACCCTTTCAGCTGTCACTAGCACTTCAGCCACTGTTGCCACTATTCCTATGGCCATGGCCAAAGAAACTTCTACCCATGTGACTGTGACCATGAATACCCTACAGTGTGGACCCAACACAGTACTTGATATTGTTATTGCAGTGCTTTGTGGGTTGTGTGGTAGACTGAGTATGCCACATGTAGCTTGTGTTACATTAGTGACAGCTCTATGTTGGTCATTGACATGATAATGGAGGTGTATATGGTACATCAGGTTAGAAGGGGATTAATTATGTTGTTTAAGTGCTTTTTAAGCTATCCTTAAAAAACATGTTTTTGTGGCTGAATACCAAATACCTGGGATCCGAATACTGAATATTTGGCCAAATATTTGGAAAAAGGTATTTGCATAGCCCTACTCATTGCAAACTATGTTGACTTACTAGAATAATTTGTATGTCAAGGATTAGATGACCATAGATGTCATGAGAGGGAGACAGAGAGAGAGAGAGAGAGAGAGAGAGAGAGAGAGAGAGAGAGAGACCTCATAGCCTCGCTGATAAACACTGAGAAGAGAGATTATACATTCTCAAGTCTCAAACTGAGCTAGAAGTAGCCTAATTAAACATCCCATACTTTTCATTTTGACTGTCTCGCTCAAGCACAGGAAAATAATTAAAAGTTGGATCCTGCTGATCAGTCTGGCTAATGCCTCTGAGGAGCTGCATATGGAAGTTTCAAAAATGGTGGCTGGAAATCTAGACCTCCTACTTGCCTCCACTAAAAGTGAACTGCAGAGGTGTAGATCCTTAAATGTATCCCTGGTGGGCAGCACTGATGCTGTCAAGATGGTCATCGCCCCCAGATTCTTGCACCTATTATCACATCTTCCTCTCCATGTTCCCTAAGTATGGCTTCATAAAATTGACAAGACCCTGTGTGACTTACTCTTGTAAAGAAAACCCTTGAGTTTCAGTAAAGCTAAACTGTGCTGTCACTGGAGCAGAGCGAGCTGGGGCTTCCCATGGTTCCAGGGCTATCGTGTAGCTTTCCTATCAGAACGAACCATTTGATGGTTCCAAACCAAAGGTACTGAAAGCCCCCTGTGGAGAAAGTTGGAAGCAGACCTTGTGGGTGGGCATTCTGCAGTGGTCACACTTTACTCCAGGAAGGGACCCCTTAGGTAATCTCTCCTACACAATCTCTCTCTCTCCCATAATTATTGGAAAAAGCTATACCAGTGGCTGGGGGAGAACCACACCCCATGGATATGGTCTCCCATGTGGGGTAACACAAACATGCAGATTGTTAGTCATTTAGTATACTGGCCATTTTGGGGAAGACAGGGCATTCCTTTGGTCAAAGACCTCCTTTCCACTGATCACAACTATTGAATCCTTTGATGGCCTGATCCAGAGATACCAGATCCCAGGCAAGATTTCTGAAGGTTTCGGCAGAAAAAAACTAAAGGCCAAAGGTAATAACACCCGTATGTCCTCAGCCATCCACTCTTTACATTGATTAGCTAGGATACAAACGTAGAGAGCTAGTGAGATTTACAGAATGCTGCAAGATGGCCAGCCATACCCCTACCTACCAGCTTGGCTAGCATGGTAAACTGAACTGGGTTCTAAGACATCTCCTGAGCAATGGAGCCACTGCTGGAACAGACTCCACAAGGCTTGTAAAGATGGCAGGATCAAGCTGATTCAGATTAAAACCATGCATAGATGGTACCACACTCCAAAAATGCTTAAATTTATGGGTATACTGAACCATGATCTCTGCTGGAGATGCCAAGCCCAGGAGCATTGGGACCTAATATAACCACTGATGTAGTTAATGGATCATTGAACAGTTCAGTAGTTAGTCTGTTTTTAGATTTTTAGTGGGAATGTAAATTTTGTGGATTTATGTTGGCTGTTATTGTACAGTTTTGTATGTCTGTATTTTTATTGTAAGGGCTCCCTGATCCTTTAGGGAAGAGCACCCAGTACAAGTAAACTCTACTACTACTACTACTACTACTAGCTTCCTCGTTGCATATTATTTGAAGCTGTCAGTCCCTTCAGACCTTTTGGCACCATGTCATGACCACATGCAACTCAGTAGTAGGCAGTGGACAGCAGGTTTCCCCAGAGGCCTTGTTACTGGGGTGAATTCCGGAAGCCACTGCCTGGACTTCCTCCTGGGCACAATGGATTACAGCAGCAGGAGTAGCTGCCAAGTGCCTTATATTGTGCAGATGGCAGTCACAAGAGGTCCCTTCAGTAACTGAATGACTTCTTGCTCTCGGACTAATAACAACACACAAATGCCTGTACAGCATTGCCAACCATACCTCCAAGCAATATTATCTCTGTTGGACACTTTTCTCAAATCTCTCTTGTGCCATCTCACAGGAGATCAGACTTCTGGCTAGCCTAATGGCCCCCTCTATGAGCAGAGCCTCAGGGCCCCATGTCCTCCTGTACCTAGTGGTTCCTTTGTATAATGTATTGCTCATTTGACAACATAAGGTATTTAAGGTCTGTTATTGTTAGTTATTTCTTTTTTCTCTGGTTCTTGGTTGGGCTTTGTCTGCTGTTTCTTCAGTGTGCAAAATCTAGAGGTTGACTACTCTCTAGCTATGTAGTTCTATTTATCTTAACTAATGCCTGTGCAATGGAACATGTATCCAAGTACCTCTAGCTACAGCTCATACTCAGAGGTGTTATTTTTTGTATATTAACTGTCATTGCATTGTGTTCATTCTCTAGTTCAATAAAACATGATTAACCATAAAAAGTTGGATCCTGCACCCTTCAGCACCAGCAGTCAGTAGAATAATAAATACCCTGCCCTGTCTCTGTCATCTACTGGGCTGTCCATGAGTTCCTGCCTGATGTAATGTGCAGCTGCAGTAGGCACACATTTTACATACTCCTCTCTCCAGCAGTACACACACTGCCTGCTCTGCACAGAAACTATGGTTAATTGCTGGTAGCAGCTAACTATAAAAAATAATGAGATTCTCTGATAATTTCAAAGATTTCTGGATCAAAAATCAGTTTTTATTAAAAAAAATTGAAGAGCTCTTAGTAACCACATCCTTCTCTTCCAAAGAGAGCTGGAAATGGCACTGAGATTTATGCTAAGTGAGACCAGAATCTTTCAGTGCCATTCACTGGAAGCTGAAGATTACATGGCTTGCACAAACTCAGTGTGTGACCAAAAAACATAAGTCATGCTGTTAAAATGAGGAAGTGCTGAACTGCAAGCAGGAAACTCCAGATCTCTTGTATGGGGAAAAAGTGTTGGTTTTTAGTGCGTCCACTAAACTCAACTTCAGATCTTCTTCACCCTTACTGTGGAGTGGATTACATGAACCTGTTTTATTGAAGGGGGAATGTTGGCAAGGAATCAGGATACGGGGGGA
The DNA here is from genome assembly GCA_016271365.2 of Neoceratodus forsteri. Taxonomy (NCBI): domain Eukaryota; kingdom Metazoa; phylum Chordata; order Ceratodontiformes; family Ceratodontidae; genus Neoceratodus; species Neoceratodus forsteri. Next base: position 405,648,963 of record CM057456.1, on the reverse strand, counting down.
ACCCCGTCAAGTACCTTGGGATCTTTAGGTTTCTCCTGGAGTGCGACCATACATTAACTGGACTGCCTTTCAACTGTCCATATTTTCAGAAACATTGCTGATTGCCACAAAAATGTTATTGGTCCCTCCTAAATCTGACATTTCTGCCTCTTAAAATTTTAATTCCTGACAAAAATGAATTCCAGTATTCATAATTAGACTTTAGTTCTGCTTCACAAAATGCTTTTCACACTAAGTCACCCAGTGTAATGATCCTCTTGAGCCGATATTATCGTTATTTAAGATGTGTTGCTGACTTTGGTAATTTGTAACCAATTTCTGAGGAAGCATATTATGGGGTATCTTTGGTTTACATGTCTTAAGTATGGCACCTCAGAAGTGAAATAATCTTTAGTGCTGAGCAACTGTGGGAGTACTGAATATTAGCACATGTTTCTGAACTTCCTAAATATCCCCTCACTTATAACTCAATATGTACTTCTCATTATAATTTAAATGACAGTATCTCACATTAGTCCAGAATTGTGTACTTTCATTAGTCCTGAACTTTGCACCCCTTGCCCCACTAAAATGTTGCACCTCTCATCATTCTTGAAATTTACACTTTTCTTCCTGCTCAAAGTGTACATCTCACCCTTTTAAAAACTGCACAACTCACTATCCCTGAAATTTTCAGTCCTCACCATTCCCCACGTTTGAACTCCCTCATCACTCCGAACATTTAATCCCCTCATCATTCCTGAAATGTTCACCTCTCACCCTCCCAAAATTGTTGTTTTTTTTCATTCCTAAAATGTGTGGTTTACATTCTCAAAATCTGTACCCACTCCAATAATGTGTAACCCTAAACTTTCTGAAAATGTGGTCCCTCCACCATTCTCAAAATGTGCACCCTCACCGTTCCCCCAGATGTCTGCAGTGTTCTATCACAAAATGGACAACCATACCACTGTTGAACTTAACACCCCATATTCATCCCCAAATGTATACCTTGTCTTTCCTTAAGTGTTTGCCCTCACTTCATCTTAAATCTGTGCCACTCAGTCTTCCAAAAATTTATATTACTTTTCTTCCTGAAATTTGTATTCTATCGTCCTAAATGTTGTGCCTGTCGCACCTCTTGAAATATCTTCCCTTTACCTACAGGCCCCCAGATCATGGGGGAGGACATAGACACTTTACTGTTAGAAGATATACAGAACATGACAGCTAAAGGGGAGGTTCTGATAATGGGAGACTTCAACATGCAAGATACAGATTGGCCAATAACAGCAGTGAGATCTGCCAGAACAAGACACATCGTGGATTCCCTGCAGGGGGAAGGCCTCAAACAATTGGTACAACCACCCACAAGATACAGGGCTATCCTAGATCTAGTACTGACTAACAGGAAAAGGATCACAGATCTCCAGGTAGAAGGTCACCTGGGGGCCAGTGACTATCACATGGTATGGTTCAATCTGGCCACTAGAACTAAATCATCTCATTCCAAGGCAAAAATATGGGACTTCAGAGGAGCTGATATTGATAAGCTAGCCAACAGAGTTAAGCTAGCCCTGGCAAAAAGAAATACAGGTGAGGGGGCACAGGCAAAGTGGGCAATCATTAAGGATGCAATACTTGAAGCAACTTCCTATTGAGTTAGAGCAAAAAGGAAGTGCAAAAGAAGAATGAAAACACTTCGGTTCTCAAAAACAGTAGCAAAAAACATCAGAGCCAAAAGGCTGGCCTTCAGGAAATATAAGGGAACACAGCGTGATAAAGACAGGGAGGCATGCCAAACTTCCCTAAGGGAAGTAGGGAAGGCAGTAAGCCAGGCAAAGGCCCAAACCGAGGAAACACTAGCATAAACAGTAAAAGAAGGTGACAAGACTTTCTATAGATACATTAGTGAAAGAAGAAAGTTTAGAGGGGGTATTGCTAAGATCAAAGGACATAAGGGTGTGCGTGAGGAGGAGGACCATGTAAAAGCATCTATCCTAAATAGATACTTCTGCTCAGTATTTACTGAAGAGAAGGTAGGGCAGGGCCCACAGCTCAGCACCATGGACACGGGGGGAGGGAGGTGTGCAATAGTCCCTTCACAAAAGAAAGAGTCCTACATGAGCTTGATAAGCTCAGGGTGGACAAGGCAATGGGACCTGATGGCATACATCCCAGGGTACTAAAGGAGCTAAGGGTGGAACTAGCAGAGCCATTATCAGAACTGTTTAGTGAGTCTTTGAGCACAGGAGAGGTCCCAGAAGACTGAAAAAGGGCTAATGTGATCCTGCTCCACAAGCGTGGTAGCAGGGAGGAGGCAGGGAACTACAGATCAGTCAGTCTTACCTCAGTAGTGGGCAAGATGATGGAGGCACTCCTTAAGGAAAGGATAGTGCAATACCTGGAATCCATAGGAGCACAGGATCCAAGACAGCATGGGTTTATAAAAGTAAGGTCCTGTCAAACTAATCTCCTAGATTTCTTTGACTGGGTAATCAGAGTGGTGGACCAAGGGGAAGCAGTTTATGTCACCTACCTTGACTTCAGCAAAGCTTTCGATACTGTTCCACATAGAAGATTGATTAATAAGCTGGGTAGGCTTGGGGTGGGTCAGAAGTTGGTCAACTGGGTGGCAAACAGGTTGACAGGCAGAAAACAGAGAGTGGTGATAAACGGTATACAGTCAGAAGAGATGCCAGTCACAAGTGGGATACCTCAGGGATCAGTTCTGGGGCCAGTCCTCTTCAATATCTTCATTAGTGACATTGCAGATGGACTAGAGGGTAAGGCTTGCCTGTTTGCAGATGACACCAAGATCTGCAACAGAGTAGATGATCCAGATGGGGTGGGCAGAATGAGATGAGATCTGGATAAACCAGCAAAATGGTCCGAAGAGTGGCAACTGGGGTTTAATGCAAAGAAGTGCAAGATCATGCACATAGGGAAGAGAAAACCTGAAGTCACTTATAGGCTGGGAGGGGAGTTGCTGGCAGTCACAAGAGAAGAAAGGGACTTGGGCATCATCATCACCAATGACCTGAAATCATCCAAGCAGACCACTAAAGCAGTAGGTAAGGCTAGGGAGATGTTGGGGTGCATTAGTAGGGGTATCACAAGTCAGAAGAGGGAGGTAATAATCCCTCTTTACAAGACACTGGTTAGGCCCCATCTGGAGTACTGTGTGCAGTACTGGAGGCCACACCTTTCCAAGGACATTAACCAAATTGAGGCAGTCCAGAGAAGGGCAACCAAAATGGTGCAGGGACTGCATCAGAAAACATATGAGGACAGATTAAAGGAGCTCAATGTGTATACCCTAGAGCAAAGGAGGGAGGGAAGTGATATGATTGAAACATTTAAACACCTTAAGGGCATTAACAAGGTGAAAGAGTCTAACATGTTTCAATATAAGAAAAATAGCAGGACAAGAGGACTCAGCATGGGATTAGAGGGAGGCTGATTAAGGGGTAATGTGAGAAAGTTATTTTTCACAGAAAGGGCGGTGGATGCATGGAACGGCCTACCTCAGGAAGTGGTGGATATGAATACAGTGCAGGGCTTCAAACATGCATGGGATAGGCATAAGGGAGCAATACAGATGAGTATGAATATATAGGCCATTGACAGAGCAAAGGCCGATGGCACTTTTACAAGGTAGAAAAGGAAATGGGCAGACTGGATGGGCCTTGCAGTCCTTATCTGCCGACAACTTCTATGTTTATATGTTACCCACCAAAAAAGTGCAACTCTTACATCTCTCAAAAATGTGTCCTCACTATTACATTCAAAATGCAAACGTCCTTTTGAAATCTGCACAGCAATCCATCTGAAACGTTTCCCCAAAACCTCTTCACCCTTATCCCCACCTGAAATCCATGTTACAACACTTTCCAAAATATTTCAGGAATGGCAAACGTGCAGATTTCAGAAATATGAACATAACAAAAACTGCCAGCAGAAAAAGACCTTAGTGGTCAGTTGAGTCTGTGCGAGTGTGCAGCTCAGTCTATAGGTGGATTTAGAAGAGGGGGCTAAGGGTGCTATAGCTCCCCCATCATGGAATTCTTCTATTAGTAACACACTGTGCTGCATTCTTAATCGTTATGCACTAATGCCTCCATGAAACCTGCCTGAGCCACATGGGTATCATCTGTCCTCCAGTGTCCTAGTAGTGCAGTAAACAACCACCCCCACCCTCATCCTCATTAGAGAGTTGACCCCCCCCCCCGAAAAGCAAGAATTTCTTACTGACTTTCATCCTGCACCGTGTGGTCCAGTCCCAGTACTGTGGCAGCAGCTGGTCTTGTCTTGGTGAGCCTGAGCATTCGTTCTCTACTTTTGCAGGCTTGGTGCAGCTCCTTTATTCATGTACGGGGGGGGGGTCATGCATGGGGGGGTACAGCTGCAGCAAAGCAGAGTGGACCGTAACAATACAGATCTTAACCAGGTCGCCTGGTGCTCACTGCTCCTGATTTGCAGTTATGTCCTGTAGTGGATGTGGCTAGCAAGGGGCACCTTCTTTAAATGTCTGGGTTGCCGAAACAAGAGTGAGCTGTAATTCATTCACTCAGAAGATTAATGTTGGAGCAAGAGAGGAGTTAGTGTACTACTGTGGAGCAGACAGAGAAAGAGTGGAGCCCACAAATGAAGAGCATCGCCCAGGATTTCAGGTAGCAGCAGTCCAGTAACGCGGGGTTGGTGTGGCCTTGATAAATCAGTACAGGGAGTTGGAGTGAGGTTGAGGTCATCTTCTGATAGCTGAAACAAGCTGTAGCTGAGAGCCCTGCTCATTAGGAGTTATGGGGTCAGTGTGTGCTGTCTAGAGAGAAAGAGTTTGGCGGCCAGGTGACCGGAGACAGTACTCGACAAGGGGCACATAGGCTTCTGCCTGCTGACAATGGATCAAGTCTTCATCTAATCAGGTACTTCTTGCTTTAAGAAAAAGACTTTCACAGTCTCAGACTATGGTGGGTAGGAGGTGGCTGCTGGGATGGGACAGGACATTAGTGTTCCATCAAACTGGGTGTGTAATAAATGTAGTACTAGTGTTATTAACTTCTAGTATGGGAAGCTTAAATGCATGACTTTAAAATAGTTTAACGTCACTGCTGGTTTTGTCCTATATGGCAAACTGATTTTGGTGTGGATTCACAGGAGAGGGAGTTGGAGGGTAGTGCCCTCCAGTAGCATGCTAGGAATGGTACAGAACTAATGCTGGAGCAGGTCTGATCTCAGTAACAGCATGAACCAGGAGAGGCAGAAACTGGTACATGAGACCTTTGAACTGAGGTAAAAACTTCAGCATGTACTGTGTGTCTAATCTGTGTGGTCTTTTCAGTTGTGGTTGTACAGTGTGAATGAGCACAGAGGGAATAAATAGACTTATGGGTTTTGAAGGTGTTCTGCTGTATATTATGGCATTTGCAGGAGTTTCTGCTTGCTTGGAGAGCAAAATCGGCAACAGAAGTCATAAGACCTTGTTTGGCACATTGACACAGGCAGTTACAAAACCGGAGAAAAAAGTGATAGAATCAAATATTTAGTTTATATAGTTATATGTGTTGAATTTGGGGGGTGGAGGGGGTGCAAGTTGTAATGTACCCAAGCAAGTGCTGTTGCTAATAAAGAAAAATGCATTTTTGTATTTAACATAGAAACATAGAATTTGATGGCAAGTAAGGACCGCTTGGCCCACCTAGTCGGCCCATTTCCCTATCTGATGGATAAGCTGCAGATTCTAGTTAATCAACAGCTTACTTCTTCCTACCCCCCACTAGAATTGCCTTATGCCTGTCCCATGCATTCTTGAATTCCCCCACTGTTCCTGACTCCACAAGCTCCTTGTGAAGGCTGTTCCATGCATCCACAACCCTCTCTGTGAAAAAATACTTTCTAACATTACCTCTGAGCTGCTCCCTCTATCTTCAAATTGTGCCTCCTTGTTCTTGCACATCTCTTCTTCTGAAAGATGCTACCCTCTTGTACTTTGTTAATTCCCTTGAGATACTTGAAAGTTTTCATCATGTCCCCCCTCTCCCTCCTTTCCTCAAGGGTATACATACTAATCTGTTTTAGTCTCTCCTCGTATGTCTTTTGGTGCAGACCCTGCACCATTTTCGTTGCCCTCCTCTGAAAAGCCTCCACTCTATGTCTTTGCGGAGATGGGGTCTCCAGAATTTCATGCAGTACTCCAGATGGGGTCTCACCAACAGTCTGTACAGAGTGATAACTTCTTGTTTTCTACTGTTGATGCCTCGCCCTATGCATCCCAGTATCCCTTCAGCCCTCCTTACTGCCTTCTCACATTGCTTGCCCACCTTCAGGTCATCTGATATAATTACTCCTAGGTCTCTTTCGATTTTTGTTGTTATTAACTCACCCCCAATTGTGTACTCTTCCCCTTGGTTTTTGTTTCCCAGATGCATTACCTTGCACTTCTTTGCATTGAATCTGAACTGCCACATATGTGACCATTCCTCAAACCTTGCCAAGTCCCTTTTCATCCTTTCCACCCCAACTTGTGTATCAACCCTGTTGCAGATCTTTGTGTCATCTGCAAAGAGACATACCTTTCCTTCCAGGTGCTCTCCAATGTCACTTATAAAGACATTAAAGAGGACCGGTCCCAGTACCGAACCCTGTGGTACCCTGCTAGTTACCCTCCTTTCTTCACTGTGGACTCCGTTTACTATTACCCTTTGCATCCTGCTGTCCAGCCAGTTTTTTTATCCAGGCTACCACCTTGGGACCCACTCCAAGGCTGGCTAACTTGTATATTAATCTTTTTTGTGAGACTGTTTTAAATGCCTTGCTAAAATCTAGGTAGGCCTTATCCACAGCCCCTCCCTGGTCTGCTACTTTGGTCACCCAGTCAAAGAAATCTATTAGGTTCATCTGACATGACCTTCCTGCTGTGAAACCATGTTGCCTTGGGTCCTGTACCCCACTGGCCTCTAGGTACTCAACAATTCTTTCCTTCAGAAGTGATTCCATCATTTTCCCTACCACTGAGGTCAAACTAACTGGTCTGTAGTTTCCTGCCTCTGTCCTGCTCCAATTTTTTGTGAAGTGGAATCACATTTACCCTCCTCCAGTCGTCAGGTACCACCCCATCCTCCCATGATTTGTTAAAGACAGTAGTCAGTGGTGTTACTAATTCTACCTTTAGTTCTTTTAGAATTCTTGGGTGGAATCCCATCAGGCTCCATTGCTTTGTCCACCCTAAATTTAAAGAGTTCTTTCAAAACCCTTTCTTCTTTGAATGGACTGGTATCAACCCCCCCATTCAGAGTTTCTCTCTTGTTTGGTTTAGGTACCTCCCACTCCTCTTCCGTTGTGAATACTGAGCAGAAATATTTGTTCAGTATCCCTGATTTTTCACTGTCACCCTCTGTCCACATTCCCTCCCCTTTATTAAGTCTCTGTATCCCTTCCTTGGTCTCTCTTCGCTCCCTAATGTACCTATAAAAGGTTTTATCCCCCTTCTTAACAGAGTTGGCTATCTTTTCCTCAGATGTGCCTTTGCTATTCCGACTGCCTTCTGTGCCTCCTTCTGCTTTAACTGATAAAGTTCTCTGTCCTGCTCCTTCTGTGTTTCCTTATATTTCCTAAATACTATCCTTTTCTCCTTAACCTTCCCTTCCACCTCTTTTGAGAACCATAGTTGTTTTTTCCTTCATTTTGTTTTGTTGATTTGCTTTACACAAAGGCTTGTTGCCTCTGCGATGGCTGTTTTGATTAGTCCCCATTGATTCTCCACCCCTCCTTGTTCCCCATTTGCTATTGCTTTTCTGAGGCATGCTCTCATTTTCCCAAGGTCAGCCTTCCTAAAGTCCAATACTCTTATTTTTGTATGGCTTGACTCTATGGCTGTGTTTATTGTGAACCACACTGTTTGGTGGTCACTTGTTCCCAGATGGCTACCCACTTCTAAATCTGAGATCCTTTCTTCTTCCCCATTTGAGAGTAACAAGTCTAAGATTGCTCCCTCTTGAGTGGGTTCCAACACTAGCTGTCTGAGGCATGCCCCCTGTAGGGCATCAAGAATGACCCTGTTCTTGAATGTGCCTGCAGCAAAGGTACTCCAGTTAACATCTGGAATATTCAGGTCCCCCCATCAACAATATATCCCCTTTTTCTGCCATTTTAAGGATGCCTTCTATCATTTCCTTGTCCATTTCCTCCCCCTGAGATGGGGGTCTGTACACAACCCCCATGCAGATTGTGGTGCCATTTCCTGTCTCCAGGGTGACCCATAGTGACTGATCAACTTCCTGTTTACTCTTTAGTTCTGTTGCTTTAATCCGTTCCCTTCCCTTATATAGAGAGCTACTCCTCCTCCTCTTTTACCCACCCTGTCCCTTCTGTAGACTGTGTATCCTGGTATGTTGACATCCCTGTCATGGTTATCTATATACCATGTTTCAATGACTGCCACAATATCCAGGCATCCCTCTTCCATCAAGACCACTAGTTCAGGGAGCTGTTATTAGTTTAAAAAACTGTGTTTTGCTGTCTGCTTACTGATTTCTTGGGCCTATCATAAAAATAAGATGCCTCATACCATGGGGTTATCCCAGTAAAGGAAATTTTAAAACAATAAAAATTATTTTATTTATTTAAAAATGTGTTTTCTTTGGAATAAGTTGCTCTATAGAATAAAATCTATTTTGCAAAAATAGCAAGCAAACTTGAAATTATATTTTCAGAAACTTGATAGCAAAGTGACTTTATTCCCATATTTCTATAGTTATTGTATTTATTTTTTTACTGAGGTAAGGTTGGGGAGATTAATCTGTACTACAGGACAAACTGGGATGGGTTGACTTTATGGTAATGTCATAACGTGCTCAAGTGAGTGATATTTGTGAACTTGTTTACTTGGATTGTTATTTAATTTGTCTGCAATTTGTCTTTTTCACCAAGTCTCTTTCAACTTGTCTCAATTTTATGTGTTTTGGATGTGCTGCTGCCCATCTGCAGTCTTTTGGTATTTTGTTTTATTTTTGGGGTGGGCGAGTATTTTGGGAAACATGCTGTCGTGTGAACTGTGGGGACTCTGGGGATGATGCTAGGGTGCAACTCACAAAGCATGGGGAGGGAGGAAATGGGTAGAAATTGCATTAGAAATACCCTCCGAAATGCACCAGAATGCACCAAAATGTTAAAAGATTTCTGGGGGCCTAGGCAGTCCACCAGACCCCTGGCCTATTATTTTTATTTTTTATCTGACTTGAGCTCTCCCATCTATAGTACTCCTGGATATGCCCCTGCAGTCTATTTCACTAAAGCTGCCGCACCATCCTCTTGCCCCCCCAGAGTGATCTTCTCCTCCCTTCTCTCATCCCTTTCCTCCCTCCCTCCCATTGGCAGTCTCAATTTTACCTTATCCCACCCCCTTTTAAAACTTTCTACTATTTTCAATGACATCACTTTCCTGCCCCAGCTGACCTACCTTTACTAAAAGGGTTGTCATTTTTGCATTTGAATGCCTGCAGCCTTCTGAAAAAGCTTGATGCTATCAAAACGTGGACCTTCCACTACCCTCCTGATGTTCTTGTATTCTCTGAAACTTGGCTAAGACCAACCACCCTGGACTATGAGGTTAACATTCCTTCGTACAACTTGTTTTGTACCGATAGGAAATCCCGGGGAAGGGAAGTAGCCATCCATGTCCAGGACAACATTACCGCAACTATGGTGGACATGACTACAGTCTCTAAGGAGTTTGAATGCCTCATGCTAAGAATTCAACCAGTCTAATCAACCTCTATCTGCATTAGTGGGTGCTATAGGCCCCCCTCAGCTGGCCTGTCTCTGCTCAAACACCTAAGTGACATACTAGCTACCACCTCATCAGAAGTATCCATAATTGGGGACCTCAACCTTGACTGGCTCTCTCCAATCTCCTTACCATTGAAACAATTATGTGATGCCCATGGACTTACCCAGATCATTAATGAAGCACCCCGCCCAAACACCGAAAACCCAGAGCGTAGCTCCCTTCTTGCCCTAATCCTTGTAAGCAAGCTTCACCTCTTCTCCCACTCAGGTGTATTCTTTAATGACATCAGTAACCACTGTGCCATTGCATGCATAAGGTCAGCACGACTCCAAACCTCCTCTTCCTCTAAATACATCCATAAGAGATGTAAACTAAACTTCTGCCCAGATGCTTTTCTCTACGACCTCCAGTATGCTAACTGGCAGAAATTTTACCTCTCATCTTCTGTGGAAGAGGCACACGAGGTACTTCATGTAATACTTACCGGAACCCTAGACCTCTATGCCCCAGTTATCAAAAGCAGAACCAAAAGAAAATACTGTCCTTGCTTCACAGATAACCTAAAGACTGCCTTATGGCATAGGGATGCTCTTTGGAAAAAAAGCCAGAAAGTCTAATTTGGCCACAGACAGGTCTGCTTTCTGAACCACATGGAATTTCTGCACGAAAACCATCAGAGCTGTGAAGTGTAGTTATTTCTGCTCTGAGCTTAACACATCCACTAACTCTGCTACTAAGTTTTGGAAAACTTTAAGGGAGGTAGAAGGCCATAACAGTGCTGGCACGCTTCCCCACAAAAATTCAACTGGTGGTACCCATACTACAGTTAAAAATGAGATACTTGACCTCCTTAACAATCACTTTGCCACAGCAGGGATGGCTTTTGATATCTCCCCAGCAAATGCCATCAGGGCACAGTTCCTTAGTCAGTAATCTGATTGCCATGATCTGGAATCTATTGACCTTTACCACTCTTTCTCCTTCTGTCCAGTCACCGTCAAACAGATTGAGGATCTCCTTCTTCAACTTAATACTAAGAAAAGTGTGGGTGCGGATATGATTGAGCATTTCTTCCTAAAGTTGGTCTACTATATTTTGGCTCCCCCTATTACCCACCTTTTCAATTTGTCTCTCAATCAGGGCTCTCTCCCCAAGGTCAGGAAGATGGCCCATGTCATCCCTCTATTCAAGTCAGGTGACCCCTGAGATCTAAATAATTACCGCCAAATCTCCTTGCTCCCAGCCTTGTCAAAACTATTGGAGAAGGTAGTAAATGAACAGCTCAGATCTCATCTGGAAAGTTTTAATTTACTAAACCTGATTCAATCCAGTTTTTGTCCCATGCATAGTACCTCCACTGCTCTTGCTAAGGTTAAAAATGACTGGTAGTCCACACTTGATAACAAACAATACATATGTGCCTTGTTTCAGGACCTTAGCAAGGCTTTCAACATGGTGGACCATGATTTACTCCTAGTGACCATGAAGAAAGTTGGGGTGGACAACCTGGCCCTAAGTTGGTTTGCAAACTATCTTGTGGACAGAGAGCAGCAGGTCAAGGCTAAAGGAGACCTATCACCAAAAAAAAATACTCCTTAGAGGTGTCCCCCAAGGATCCATACTTGGTCCACTTCTCTTTGCCATTCATATTAAAGGGGGACTGTCAGCTTTACCCTTCATTTTTTGCTTATTTACTA